>OY992538.1:237885461-240385461 GCA_963921195.1 Pegoplata infirma | reverse complement strand
CTAAAAATTAATTTAAAAAATCGATCAACCTTAATATACAGATGGGGCCTTATTTCCAACTATCTACCTATAATAAAGGTCTGTCAAAAATGTTTAATTTTACGTATGTTTATCTCTTTCTATTGCTAAATGATTATATTAAAGGCGTATGATTAATAAATATTTTTTTTTATAGCATAAAGTATACGCCTAGTTGCCTGAAAAATATTGATCGTTAATGTATTGACCATCGCGACCTTTTATACTGTGCAACATGATATTGTATCTTTAATTGGACCAACAAAAAATTAAGTATGCCATATGTAGCGCAAACCCCTGAAGGGTTAGAAGGAAAATTTAGCTCGAGTTTTTTATGGCCCACTGAAGTTTTTAATTTGTTTTTACAGACCTTTGGAATAAGTTAAAAAAAAAATACTAAATCTATTATTAACCTAAATATATTGAATCGATGTCTCCAGTGTAATTTTATTGCAGTAAAATAATTTCTCTTTTTTATTTTTTCAATATCTTAAAAAAATAATAAAAAAATCGATTGAAAATCACAAACCTAAAAACTAAATATCTCTTAATATTGCCTGATCTGTCAAAACAAAGAATTCCACTGTGTTCTACGAGCCGAAATTAAGTTTGTCTTGTCGTTTTGGTGTGTCGATTTCACGTACTTACAGTGTTTCTTTAATCCACGCCCACAAAAGGGGGCGGACCGAAAAAATTATATTTAATAATCCCCTAAATTCAAATGCAAGTTTTTGTACTTCTTGTAGCATAAAACTGTTGTATTTGTTAAACAAAAACATAAAAAATCATGTAACAAAATTGTGTTTTCCAGAGGTTGTTATAGTTTATTGAAGGGGGAAATTTTTTCCCCCTGCCCCGATTTTGCTCATTTACAAACTTAACCTGTTCATGGGGTTCTAGACCGATATTTTGATGCCATACACACGGAATGCCAAAGTGAATATACCTCCAAGGCAGGAACATTTTTTTGTAGCAGATTGCAATAGATTCAATAACATATTTTATGGAAATCACAGCAAAATTTCAATGTAAAATCATTTTTCAAATAAAGAACTTGCTCTAACGATTGCTTTCATGACAATTTCAACCAAAAAAAGAATAATATAATGGGTTTTTGAATCGATTATTTGGAACTGAAAATTATGCTGAGAATAAAGATAATAAGTGAGAGTGTTAAGTATGGCTGTGCCGAATATTTAAACACATTGGTCACATAAAGATGTGACAACGCCCACAAAAGGGGGCGGGTCACATCTTTTTATACCCTCCACTCTAGTGATAGAGGTTTGTCATTCCGTTTGTAACACCTCGAAATATTCGTCTAGGACCCCATAAAGCATATATATTCATGATCCTCGATCGATTTTAAGACGATCGAGCGTCCGTCCGTCTGTCTGTCTGTTGAAAACACGCTAACTTTTGAAGAACTTTACGGAGGCTCCTGAAGTTTGAGATATATGTTGGGCATTACCCTGGTCAGGTTGGTATTGCAATCCAGTGAAATCGGTCCAGTGGTTCAAAAGTTATGAGCAAAATACTGAATTTCGGCAAGGGTTTTTCGTGAATTTACGAGATCGAAAACGTCGGGGTCGGAAAAGTTGTCTTTTGGGGTCGATATTAACCCACATAAATATTGGACCTGTAGGGCAATGGCTTTGGGATCCTTTTTTGACTTGAAAATAGGAAAGTCCCAAACAAAGTGGAAACAAATTTTTTCAAACTTTTTTTTTTTTTTTTTAATATAAGTTTATATTTGGACATTACTGAAAAAGTGTTTTTATGGTAAAAAAAAAAAATGTTGTTTCTTGTTTTGTACAACAAAATATTTTTAATTAGTTTTTAACTGAAAATATAACGTAACGTAATATTAACTCAGTATTTTTGTTTACTTTGTTCAGGACTTTCTGATTTTCAAGTCAAAAAAGGAATCCAAAGAAATTGCCCTACAGATCCTATATATTTGTGAGTTAATATCGACCACAAAAGGCAACTTTCCCGACCCCAACGTTTTCGAAATTCGAAAAAAGCTATATTTGCTCCACTCTAATACGTGTGTTTGTATGCTCATAAGTAGATGTTTGAATTTTTGAAGTTGCATAAAACCAGCCCACGTACTTTTGACAGTATTATTGGGTATTTTAAGGTTTTTGTTTTAGTACTTTATGAAATACTAGCTAACCATCCCGGTACTTCGTTACCGGTTGTATTGAATGCCGGATAATAAAAGGATCAGGATTACTCTATCGATTTAAAAAAAATCCTCTACATAGTTTTTGTTTTATTTACTTGTGGACGTTTAAGTCTTTCATAAAATAATATTTTAATGAATAATTTAAACAACAAAATTTGAATAACTTCGCTGGTACGTCATCATGCTCGTTTCGGTGAAAAAATATATTGACAATTTTCGAGCCCTTATATCGGGTTTTAAGATTTTGAATGAATAAATATTTCAGTGAAAAAAAAAAATTGGAATAAAAATAATTTTGAGTGGAAAAACATATAGAGAGAAAAAATATTGTGTCAAAAAAGTTAAATATCGTTAAACTATATTCAATTTGAGCTATCTAAAAAAACATAACTTTTCAGGAGAGCAAAAAAACCGTCGCATTCGCGTATTTTTAAACTTTTTGTCGGCCGATCTTTTACAATATTAATTAATAATTACTACTAAATTTTACATGTGCTTTGTTTGTAAAAATTCGTATTATTCGCTAAGTTACAGCAGATAGCTCATCCTTTTTTATTTAAAATTAATCAACATAAGCAGATAGCTCATTAAATACAGACTTTAAAGCTTTATAACTTTTTAACGGATTATGATAAAAATGTGAATTTGGTACCATATTTCTCAGTTTTTTAAGCCCTTCCATTACAGGTGTTAAAAAAAGACTTTTTAATTTTTTTTAAATCATCGATTTTTTGCGCTTTATCGCCGTTATGTGGAACCTTCATGAAGCTTGCGAAAAATGTCATAACACTTGTGTTTGCTGAACAATCGAATGGGCAAATAAAATATGCAAAAAGTTTATCCGGTTTTGCTCCGCATCGAAATATGGGTCAAAAACCGCGTTTTTAACCGCGGAAAGGAGTTGAAACTTTTCAAAAAAAAAAACTGTCATTATTTTTATTAATGGAAACACCGTATAAAAAGTGATAATATAAAAAAATGTAAATTTAAAAGTTTACCCTAGTAAACTATACTGTAGATAGCTCAAATTTTTATTTATAAAAAAACATGGTTTTACATAGCTCATGCTATTTCTGCAATAAAATATTCTTAAAATAATTTTTTTGTTCTGAAATTAATACCATAGATGACACTTATGCCAGCGAACATTTTGCCATCAAAAACTCATTTTCGTCAACCGAGCAGATAGCTCAAATTGAATATAGTTCCACGATATGTAAAATTTAAGTAAAAAGTATCATTCCATATTGTTCCCAGCTCTATTCCACTTCGTTCCCCGTTCTATTCCACTTCACTTCCAAGTCCATCTCCTTTCGTTCCATGTAAGTTTCATTCCTCTCCGTATAATATGCGTTAAAAAAAATAAAAAGTTCTATTGTCTTTATATTGTAGATATGAAAAGTACCATTTTACACCACTGTTACCAGGTACACCTTTTTACCCTAAAATTTTAAAATATGTCCTTGTCTTGGGTGTTATTTCTGCGGCTTTTAGTTCAATAGTTAGATATCTCAAAATAACCATTTGCCCCCTTTTCCCCGTAAAATTATATTTTCCAAAAACTGTTTTTTTGTGCTAGGTGATTTTTATTTAAAACATCAAGTTTCTAAACCATTATTTCAAGAAATATAAGAATAACCAAATTTGCACTTTTTATCCCCTTTACAATCGGTCGCAACACTTAGAAACAGAATTTCCAAAAAATAACTTTTTAAAGCATTCAAAATTTCAGTGCCTAGGATAATTACTTCATGAAATATAAAAAGTATCAAAAAACACTTTTCTACAGCTCTAGAAACAGAATTTTTTGAAAATACTTTAGCAGAATGTTTTTTTCACCGAAGTCCCCTACATTCCAAAATTCAAGCTTCAACGGTCATTATTATAGGAACCAAAAAAAAGTACCAAAAGTACACTTTCTTACCCCCGTTAGAAACGAAATTTCCAAAAAGTACCTCTTCCAGAAGGTTTTTTTCATCACCGAAAAATCCTACATTCTTTTTTATAAAAGGTTCTTTTTATAAAAGGTACTTTTTATAAAAGGTACTTTTTATAAATGGTACTTTTTATAAAAGGTACTTTTTTTAAAAGGTACTTTTTATAAAAGGTACTTTTTATAAAATGTACTTTTTACAAAAGGTACTTTTTATAAAAGGTGCTTTTTATAAAAGGTACTTTTTTTTAAAAGGTACTTTTTATAAAAGGTACTTTTTATAAAAGGTACTTTTTATAAAAGGTACTTTTTATAAAAGATACTTTTTAAAAAAGGTGCTTTTTATAAAAGGTACTTTTTATAAAAGGTACTTTTTATAAAAAGTACTTTTTATAAAAGGCACTTTTTATAAAAGGTACTTTTTATAAAAGGTACTTTTATAAAAGGCACTTTTTATAAAAGGTACTTTTTATAAAAGGTACTTTTTATAAAAGGTACTTATTATAAAAGGTACTTTTTATAAAAGGTACATTTTATAAAAGGTACTTTTTATAAAAGGTACTTTTTATAAAAGGTACTTTTTATAAAAGGTACTTTTTATAAAAGGTACTTTTTATAAAAGGTACTTTTTATAAAAAGTACTTTTTATAAAAGGTACTTTTTATAAAAGGTACTTTTTATAAAAGGTACTTTTTATAAAAGGTACTTTTTATAAAAGGTACTTTTTATAAAAGGTACTTTTTATAAAAGGTACTTTTTATAAAAGGTACTTTTTATAAAAGGTACTTTTTATAAAAGGTACTTTTTATAAAAGGTACTTTTTATAAAAGGTACTTTTTATAAAAGGTACTTTTTATAAAAGGTACTTTTTATAAAAGGTACTTTTTATAAAAGGTACTTTTTATAAAAGGTACTTTTTATAAAAGGTACTTTTTATAAAAGGTACTTTTTATAAAAGGTACTTTTTATAAAAGGTACTTTTTATAAAAGGTACTTTTTATAAAAGGTACTTTTTATAAAAGGTACTTTTTATAAAAGGTACTTTTTATAAAAGGTACTTTTTATAAAAGGTACTTTTTATAAAAGGTACTTTTTTTAAAAGGTACTTTTTATAAAAGGTACTTTTTTACCCTTTTTACCCCCGTAGAATCAATATTGGCAAAAACCCAGTCTTATTGCATCTTTTTTCCGGAAGGTGAACCTACATTACAAATTTCAAGTTTCTAGTACCATTATTTAAGTAAATGTAAAAGGTACCAAAAGTACAGTTTTTTACCCTTTTTACCCCTTTAGAATCATCATTGGCAAAAAATCCATCCTAAATGGATCTTTATTCCGAGAGGTGAACATACACTCCAATTTTCAAGTCTCTATGACTATTATTTCAGGAGATATAAAAAGTACAAAAAGTACACTTTTTACCCATTTTACCCCCTAGAATCAACATTGGCAAAAACCCAGCCTTAGTGATTTTTTTTCCGGGAGGTAAATCTACATTGCAAATTTCAAATTTCTAATACCAATATTTAAGGAAATAAAAAAGGTACCAAAAGTACAGTTTTTTACCCTTTTTACCCCCATAGAATCATCATTGGCGAAAATCCAGCCTTAGTGAATCTATAGTCCGGGAGGTGAACATACAGTCCAAATTTCAAGTCTCTGTGACAATTATTTGAGAAAATATAAAAGGTACCAAAAGTACAGTTTTTTACCCTTTTTACCCCTTTAGAATCAACATTTGCAAAAGTCCAGCCTTACAGGATCTATATTCCGGAAGGTGAACATACAGTCCAAATTTCAAGTCTCTATGACCATTATTTCATGAGATATAAAAAGTACCAAAAGTACAGTTTTTTACCCTTTTTACCCCCTTAGAATCAACACTGGCAAAAATCCGGCCTTAGTGTATCTATGTTCCGGGAGGTGAACATACAGTCCAAATTTCAAGTCTCTATGACCATTATTTCAGGAGATATAAAAAGTACCAAAAGTACAGTTTTTTACCCTTTTTATCCCCTTAGAATCAACATTGGCAAAAATCCAGCCTTAGTGGATCTATATTCCGGGAGGTGAACCTACAGTCCAAATTTCAAGTCTCTAGCATCAGCGGTTTGGGCTGGGCGATGATGAATCAGTCATTCAGTCAGTCAGTCAGTCAGTCACTCACTCACCCAACTCTTTTATATATATAGATAATAATTTTTGTACTAGTATCCATAAGTGAGTTTACTAAATATGAATATTATTGTGTTTCATAGATCTTAAATTATAAAACAAAAAATGTCAGTTTGTACAAATAATTGATTTCCGAAATCGTTCTTAATATACCAACGATTAATTGAAATTGGATAGTCTTATCTCTAGCTTAAGTAATCATGTAGAAAATTACAACCAACATTCGATCTATATTTCCTGGCAAAATCTGGATATTTTTATATAAAAAATAAAAAAAATAAATTTTATTTAAGTTGTGTCAATAATATCAAGCCATATTTTTAATATTACCGCTTTGTCAAAATAGTTCTACAAAAAATTAGTAATATTACTAAAATGTTTTCAAAGTCGTTTTGTATCGACTGTAGCTCTTGTTTTTTTTTTGTTTTGTCTTGTTACTACGAGCTTTTACAATAATGGTTTGAAACTAGAGCTTTGACAAAAAAACATGTTAAAGAAAAAAAAAAAGAAAGAAGAAAGCACGTTGCAATATATTTTAATGAACCTTTGTTGCTGATTGCTAATGAATATGAATACGAGTAGCAAAAGTTGGTATATATTTTTTTCTCTTTATATATGTACCTGGAAATACCTGGCAACACTTTACATACAAAAGTCTGTAGAAAACTACGTGTTTCAAAAATATTACTTATATCATTGTACCACATATTTTTTGTAAAACCAACAAAGAAACTTGCAACAAAAGTTAAGAACATTTTATTTTTTTTCTTAAACCAAAAAGAACAAAAGTAAACTCTGTTTACAAAAAAGTTAATGCTAAATATGTTAAGGGTAAATTTTTTTTATCAAAAGTACAAGACAAAAAATTAACTTATTTAGGGAATTCACATGGGTATCGTATTTGGTGTTGTATGTTGTATATCCTATCTAAAAACAGGGTTGGTTAAACTTTAAATTAATAATACGACACTTACACGATATGACTATACAACATTTATACCTCTGTTTTGTGTGCTATTTTCAAGTATGCTAACAATAAAAGAATTTATGAGAAAATTA
This sequence comes from Pegoplata infirma, assembly GCA_963921195.1. Taxonomy (NCBI): domain Eukaryota; kingdom Metazoa; phylum Arthropoda; class Insecta; order Diptera; family Anthomyiidae; genus Pegoplata; species Pegoplata infirma. The sequence goes on along the minus strand of OY992538.1, from coordinate 240,378,085 downwards.
TCGAATGAGAGATAAATATTTTTTAACAACTCTGTTTTTAGATAGGACAATACAACTTTACAACAAATACGATACCCATGTGAATTCCCTAATTGTATTAAAATGTTCTGGAAAAAAATTATAAAAAAACTATTTCGAATGTCATTTTTTTTTTTTTTTAAACGAGTTCCAATTTAAATGTAATGAAAAATATCAAGTTAAGAAGAAAAATACTCAAAAGGGAAGTATTCCAACCGTTATGAAATGACTTGCCTTAAACTTAATTTATACACAGAAAAAAAATTGCCCATGAATGAAATTCATAGTATTTATGAACAAATACATACAAATTATGAACTTTTCATTCAATTTTAAAACTTTTTCATAGTATTTGTAAAAGCTCAATTATGAAAAAGAAAATATGTTTTATGAATTTTTTTATAAATACTATGTACTTCGTTCATTGGAATTTTTTTTATTGTGTGTATATAAAAGAGATGATTTTAAGGTTGATGTGTCTCGGCTTATAGGCCATATCACTTTTTAAAAATTTCGTTGCCCCTTATTAAACAATGTGGACCTTCGGGAAAATTTAGATAACTTCCGAACTAACAGAAATATCGTCTAGAAGAAAAATACGTGTCAACTTAAATTTTATAAAGACTATTTTGTATTCATATGGATATCGTAGGTTATATGTTACCCCCAAATTTACACATTTTCGGGGAAAAAATATTTAACGAAGCCGAATTTTTACACGGTTATAGTCATAACCTTCTTAAAAATACCTTTTTTCTTATATGAAAATATCATATTGTTTCTTAAAAAATCGAAGACGATTTTTTCACTATTTTTAGCAGAAGCCGCCATCGAAATTCGACTTGACTTATGGCTAAAGGCCTGTAAGTTGTTCACCGTTAAAAAAAATGTTTCAAAAAATCAAATAACATTCGTTTACAACGAAAATGCGCACTAACCGCGACAATTTCTTAAATGTAATATGGAACGCTAAACTCAAAAATTTCATCGAAAAAATTTTTCACGTATTTGTCGATATCAAATTGTCAATATCTACTGAAACCAGCTGATTTTTCTGCTTTAATTATCAGATTTTTCTAAATTAAAATTATCATATTTTTCATCTGAAATCAGACGACAGGCTTTTTCAAGGTAAAATTTTCTTTTTTTTCATATTTTATTTATTGAATCTTCACTTTAAGTCCGTGAACTAACAGTAAGTGTTCATATCTTATATCTAAATATTCCTAATATTAAGTCCAGCCAGTGCCAGACAAAATTTCATTTTCTCATATATTTCTTAAATTTATTTGTTTATAAATGTTCTCAAATGCATCTCTCCTTCCAGTTAGTTAGCTAAATCAGCAGTCACCCTCCTTCTAAGGCGTTGGTGGCCACGATTATTAAGTAGATTTCTTGCTAGATAGTTTGGATAACTAGCAGCAAGACGCGTCTGCTGAAATTTACAAAAAAGCGCAGTATTTTCAACCGATTTTAACCACATTTTTTTTTTGAGTGTATAAACGGTTTATAACAGTACTGTGTATATTTTTCAATAAAAATGGTTTCAAAACTTTCCCAGAAATGCCGGCCAAAAGAACAAACCAAAATTTTACATTTATTTCCCAAAAAACAAAAAAAAATCCACATATTAGTTCAATAAATACCACCATTCGCATTCAAATAGATACATATGAATATCTATGTAATAAACAAAATTGCATTTTCATGAACTTTATCGAAATGCACTTACATTAGGGTGGAGCGGAAATAGCTTTTTTGAATATAATAATTTTGAATTTCTAAAAACATAAATACATTGAAACGACTTTCTCTCCACAACGGTCAATTTCACCATATAAATTTACTCTAAACTTTTAAGCCTAATGAACATTTAAGGACTTCGAAGGATTGGCAACAATGAGAATGAAATGATTGGTTAAAATTTTTCTTTATTTCAGAGTTTTATTAAAATAGCTGAATTAAATGTAATACACATTAAGTGTGACAATCGAAAAGCTCTGATGATGGAATAGTGACAACTTCTGAAAGCTGTCGACCTCTCCTTTTAGCCAGTCTTATTGCTTAATATTTTTAGATTTCTGTACAAAAAAATATTATTTCTCATAAATAATACAGACCGAAAAGGCCAAAATAAAAACTAAGGCGAGTAAAATTAAATTTTGATTTAAGGGGTTTATTCATATTAATTGAAGTATATCTAAAGTAGTAAAAGAAAAAATAAATAAAACACGAATATATCCTCTGCTGTACAGTTTTCTACGAACAAAAAGTACCCGGTTCAAGTTCAGAGAAATTTGTTCTGGCAGCAGAATCCAATGAGGAAAAAACCAAATACTGGTCCAGCCTGCAAATAAATTTAAATCATAGTGTGTTCTTTACTTGTACGGTACAGCATGGATAACTGTAATACATGCTCTGAAATTTTTATAGATAAAAAGTTCTTAGCCCACTAGTGAAGCCCATAGGTCTCATTGGAAAAAACATAAGCTGTCTTTTGGGCACAAATACACAAAAAATATTTTTTTGTAAAAAAAGTCAAAAAAAATTTTGTTTTTGAAAAAATTGGTAAAAATTTTTGGGTCTTAAATTAATTTTCTAAAAAGGTTGGAGAAAAATCCGTTAAAACCGTTTTCACAAAATTTTCTAAATGCAATGGCTGAAAAGTAACAGAAATCTGATTAAGGGAACTATTGGCTTAAAATCAAAATTGGAAAAATCTGTATGATACGATCGTATTATACTCTAAAAATAAGTTTTTATCCTTTTGAGTTATCCTTGTTCGACTGTATTTTAAAACCTACATGTGTGTATTATATATAAATATACATACATATATACATAAATATGTATGTAAGTAGTACATAAATGTATTCATTTGGTTTGTGAACTTTCGGAGAAAACATTTGACAATTCAATGCAATAATTGCGGGTAATGTTGACAAACCACAAAAACCAGTAAATGACAAAGTGTATGAGAGTGTATGCTTGTACATGGTTGAGTAGATTTTTGGGTGCAACCCAGCAAACAATGTTGTTTTTAAAAATAATCATCTAACATATGTCCACTGTAGCGTACAAAAGCAGTGAAAACAAATTAAAAATATTCTTTAATTATTATATTTTTATTTTAAACTTGCAAACAAAAATTAAATATGTATTTACAATTATAGATGCTTTTTATTCGACCTTTCCAATTAAATTATGAAAATAAAGTGTTTGAGCTCGAGGCTTGGCTTTTTTAATTAAAATTCTTCCAAATTTCGCCACTCTTCGAGTTGATTTATCAGGGAGTATAGTGAATTTTAAATCAAAACACGAATTTAAAAATGTTAACGTTTTTATAGCTAGTCATATCAAATTATACTTATAATTTAAATTGTTAAATTATACTTATAAATTTTATTGACTAGCTATAAAAACGTTCATATTTAAAAATTTGTGTTTTTATTTAAAATAAACTATACTCCCTGAGGAATCAACTCGAAAAGTGGCGAAATTCGGAAGAATTTTAATAAAAAAACCAGGCCTCGAGCTTAAACGTGGTTAGGGAGTGCGAGCATGCTACTCGAAGAGTGACGAAATATTGGAAATAATTAAAAAATAATTTTTAAATAAAAATTCTAGGCCTCGATCTCAAACATTTTATGTTTTAAGTTAATATTTACAACTTTTTATGATTTCTTATTATCTCAATGTTGTCTAGAGTATTTTTTATAGTATCATATGCTGCTGGGTATAAAAAACAGAAATTGGCAATTGGCCTCTCAATAAAACCAAAGAGATTTTAGTAAAATAATTTAATCCCATAAGTATTATTTGTTTCTTGGTTTTTGTGATGTGGTTTTGTAAAGCAAATAACATTAAAAAAATATTAATATTTTTCTTTATAGTAGAATATTTAAATATACATAAAAACAAAACTAAAAAAAAATTTAATGTTGGGATATAACAAAGGTTGACATGCTGATTTTTCTCCAAAACAAACACAGATTTAATTTATACAATAAAATTAATATATTTATTTATAGAAAACAAAATGTGATAAAATTGTTTGTTTTTTTTTTTTAAATACGTTATTTAATTAAAATTCATATACACAGCAAACATATGCATTTAAAACTGATAAAAAGTAAAAGAAATCGAGGTTAAGTTAAATATAAAAATATAATATGAACATCAGAATTGTATCTTTTGTTGATGCAGGTTTTAAGTAAATATGTAATATTCAGGGAAACCTATAATATGCAGTATCATGTTTTTTCTTGCGCATTGTATTGATAAATTGGTAAGGTATTTATTCGTTTCAGAAGATTTTAGGGAATCTGGCATCTATTTGTTAGAGCATACTTTTGCATATTTTAGCCTTAAGAGCATATTTTTGCATATTTTAGGTTTAAGAGCATATTTTAGCATAAGGGCATATTTTTTAAATTTTTTTAGAGCATTTTTGAAATTTTTAGAGCATTTTTTTCAATTTTTAGAGCATTCTTGTCCATATTTTTTTTATAACAACACTTTTTTTTAAATTTTTAAATTTTTGTGGGATCATTTTTTTTTTAATTTTGTAAGTGTATTGAAATGTTATTTTGATTTTTGTTTTCTTGTCAGTTTGAAAAGTCTGGTAACCCTGCTAGAAGAAAAAGTTACTTTGAACAACAATTTCAAACTTTTTCCAAAAATTCAGGGTTTTGACGACTGATTCCCCTTTGGCCTATTCTGGCTTCATATCGGTATATGAAACCATGTTTTCTTTAGATCTGAGTATAGTGTATATTCAACAACTTTGTAGAAAATAAAAATGCAAATATTTTTGAAGAACATATTTACCCTCTAACTACCCCACATAACGGATTTTTTTTGTTCTATTCTCTAACAAGTTGTAAAAACGCCACAAAAAAGTGGACATAATTTGTTTAAGAGCATATTTTAATTGTTTTTAGAGCATATTTTCCGTTTTAAAGGCATTTTTTAAGCACATACAATGTGTTTTTTAGAGCATATTTTTGATTTCCCTGGAATTAATCATTAAATACAGTGACTGCCACTAATATTGTGTTTTTTATTCAAGTTACTAAAAAGTAGACAAAAAAAATTGTAAAATAAGAAAAGGACGGAGCTATTAATTTTTTTTTTTTTTTTTGTTATTGTGTCTCAAACATATAATGTATCAGTATATATAAGATAGCAATTCTATAAGGATTGAGAAAATATTAAATGAGATACGAGGTTTGCGCTGAAAAATGAATTATTTATAGACATTTTTTTAAAAAAAAATTTAAAAAAATATTTTTAAGTCGATTTTTGTCAACCTCAAACATTAAAAAATTAAAAAATGGTCTAAAAATTTATATTCAGTTCTCAACTAATTATTCTAACGACCGGAACAAATACTGAAATTTCAAATCCAGTACAAGTAATCCATATTTTTTGACCACTAATTTTTTGTAAAAAAAAAATTTATGAAAATATGATATCTCATTACTAGGGATGTGATTTCCATGCAAATGCATGTTTTTAATCGATAGTCTAAAAACGATATCGACCAATTATCTTTCCCAATCAAGAAATTTATGTTAAAATGGCATCGATTTGTGTTTGCATATTATGATGAAAATCCATATTTTTGCATATATTGGTTTTAAGTGCATATTTCCAACTTTAAATTGCATATTTTTGCATATTTTGGTATAAATTATCAAAAACACAAATTAAAATTATTTTTTTCAAAAACTTTTTTAAATTCTGAAAATTTATTTTGTATATATGAAAATTTATTTATTTTCTTTTTAATTTTTTTTTTATAGATTATCTAATTTTCTTAAAAAATCTTGCTTATATAAAGATTTAAATCTTAATATTTAAGCCCGGAGTTATTTTTTGCTTTTTAAGAAGTTTTTCGTATGAAAACAAAATTTTTTTTGTGCACATTTTATTTTTTTAGTTCATATTTTTAGGTTTTTTAGTGCATATTTTGGATTTTTTAGTGCATATTTTAAGCGCATATTTTCAATTTTTTAGTGCATGAAAATCTCATCCCTACTCTTTACTATACAATTAGTTCAAAAAAAATTATTAAACAATAAAATCTTTTCTCTGTTTAAAAAAAAATGGTGGTCAAAAGAAATGAAGGTCAAAAATTATGGATTTATTCTACTGTATTTCAAAAATTTCAGTTCAGTTTGGGTCGTTGGAAAAATTAGTTGGGAACTGAATATATATTCTTGGACTATTTTTTATGTTTGAGCTCAAAAAAAATCGCTTCAGAAATATTTTTAAAATTTTTTTTTTAAAAAATGTCTAGAAATAATTCATTTTTCAGCGAGACCCTCGTATCAAGGTTTGCTAATACTTTTGACTAGTTTTTTTTTTTATTCTAAATGATTTTACATAGAAAATTTTATTTTGATTACCGAATCAAGAATCAAGAATCTTTTGTTATAGGAATTTGTTCCAAAAAATGTTCCTGGGTTTTATCGCGTCAAAAAAATTTTAAATTTACAATTTTATTGGTAAAAAGCTTGTAAAATTAGAAAATTATTGGTAAAAAGCTTGTTAAATTACAAGGAATTCTTGTAAAATAGGAGGTAGCAAAAAAAAGTTACAAATTTTTCTGGTCATTTTACAAGTTTTTTTTTTTTAGTGTAAAAGTTAAGTCGTTAAATTTTTAAATATTTTTCTACCCAACAGCCCCAGTATGGCGGTATATAACAAGATCTTTTTAAAAATCAAATTAAGTAAACTACAAATGCAGTTGCATAGACAATTCCTTGAACCTTAATGGTGCAATGTTTAAGGACAATACCTCTTTATCTGTAATAGTTACAGAGGGTTAAAGTTGAAAAATTGAGAAAAATGGCTTGAAATAATCCATAATTTCTTCCTTCTTTCGCTTTTTAGGTTACGTTCTCCTCATTTTCAACCATTTCCGACATAACACAAAGTCAGTGCAGAGTAAAAATTGCGAACTGTTTTTGTAATTTTACAAGCTTTTTACCGATAAAATTTTAAATTTACAACTTTTTGGCGTAATAAAACTTACAAAAAAAATCTTGTAAATTCACATTTTTTTTTTTTTTGTAAAAAACCTTAGAAATTTGTAAAATTGAAAAAAAATGCAAAATTACAAAAAAAAATTTAAATGTCGATCGAAAATTTAGGTTACCCAATTCTTTATACCCGGTCAACCTAAAAATATCCGGTTAACTGAAAATCTCATTTTCGGTAAACCAAACAACCGGTTTTCGAAATTGTCGGTTTTTTTGAAAACAGCGGTGTAATTAAAAAACTGACATTTATAAACAAAAAAAAATGTTTTTCGGTTAACCGGTTTGGAAACACTAATTACAATCTAAAAAATGTCTTTAAAATTTATTATTTTAACTAAACAAAAAATTCCAATACTTTAATAAGCTACAAACGGATTGGCAAACTATTATATACCCCTAATAGTATAAAGAGCGCATGAAAATGAAACGCAGTCCACAAAAAGCAAATACAAATGCAATTTTTTTGTAAATGTTTGTTAAAGTTTTTTTTTTTTCATTAGATTTTCCTTTAGCATCAACACCCTATGGTGTGATTAGTATTAGCACCGTTTGTATACAAATGCTTGTATTTCCTAGTTTATGTGCAGCGGCAATCATAAATCAGATTTTCTATTGTCATATGCGCTGACGTTCAAAATCAACACAACTTCAACGTTAAGTTAATGTGAATGGCTCCTGTTTAAACACATTAACGATGGTAACTTATCATTAACCATACGAACAAAAAAAATGTATACAATGTAAATTAGAAGTCGACAATACTTAGCTAAGTTTGGCTGTTCATTACACAAATCGTCATGATGTAAATGATGAAACTCAGAAAATTAATGGACTCAAACGTAATGAGTTTAATGATTAAACTGAGTCTTTTACAATCTACACACTATTTTAGGAATTTTGAAAATCATTTTTGATTTAAGGTAAGGTAAAAATTGTTAGCCAATGGTGGAATGCTGGAATGATTTAAGAAAAACAAGTGTCTAAAACATGAATATTATTAAAGAATTAAAAAGATTTTAGTTTAACTTGAGATATATGTTTAACTTCTTTTATTCTATAAAACACTTTAATAACAACAAAAATTTCCAATTTAAAATTTTATTATTTTTAACTTATTGTCTAATCAATACTTCATAATCATTAATACGAATTTCACGTCCACCATATGGTATAAATAAACATCTTTGGCTAACAGATACTAAACCAGGTGTTATACTACCATGATGATGACCACGTCCCACAAACAACGGTTCACCGTTACGAGATCGACCAGTCGAAACAGCATTGGGTGGTATAGAATGATGATGAGGTTTAATCCAGGCAAAACCGTGACCACATAAAACTTCAAAGTGTGTTTTATTAATTTCATAACCACCGAAACAAACGTAAGCACATCCTTTGCTGGGCATAAATTTACATGGTAACATTTCACCTTCATGCATTGCTCTGCCTACATAGATAACGGCACGATCTGTATCATGGCCGGCTACAACGGCACCAGGAGGAGTATAATTAGGTGTAGAAGCAACCCAGTTTTCCATTTGATTGAAAACTAAAACTTCATAAGTGCTTAAGCGTACTTCTTGACCACCAAAGGGAATATATAAACAGCCATGGGAAGGATGAATTTTACCCACACACAAACTGTTGGCATGATGACCTCTTCCTACATACAGTGGCTCACCAGTGGTGGTCATACCAGTACGAACTGCATTTGGTGGTACAGCACCACCAAAACATGGTTGCCAGGCATAACCTTGACCCACCAAAATTTCATAATGATTCTTTACATGTTCTTGACCACCCCAAGCTACATAAGCGCAACCTTTGCTGGGTATTACTTTAGCTGGTAAATTGTCTCCCTCGTGATAAGAACGTCCAACATACATTGGCGAACCATCGCTGTCATGACCACCAACAACAGCATATGGTGGTAGAGCGGCATAAGGAGCAGAATGAACCCAAGTTGTTTCTAGAAAATAAAAAAAAAACAAAACTTAAAATGTTAGAAAACGATAAAAAAAAAACTAAAAACATTTGGGTATTAAAAAATCATTGGAGTGCCAAAAAGAAAAATTTATAATATACTTAGAAATCGTATTGGTTTTTATCTAGGTATAAATTAGGTGCATTAAAAATAAACATACGGGGACTGATAATCCCTCCTGGGTGATAAGAACCTAAAAAAATAAAACAATTACAGAAAAAAATTGAAATTAAATCAATTATATTTAAAGTGCAAAATAATTAAAAATAAAACAAGGTAAGTGATGAATAATGTTTATGAAAATGATTCATTATTATGAAATAGTTTTAATTTTAATAAATTTAATCAGCAATGTCTTTCAAACTACACTAAGAAAAAACTTTCTAAGATTACTAAAACAAATATTGTGATTATAAAATTTATAAATGAAAAAATATGTTCAGCATTGAAAACTAATAGGTAAAGTGACATTATTTTTTCAGTGATAAATTGATCACAGAATCAGAAATCGCCCTCTGATCTTGTTTTGTAAAACAAAAAAAAATATATATGCCTTTCGATATACGAAGAGAAGAGATATGATTATGGCAACCAAAATTTAGGAGCATCATATAATGATTGAAAATGTTTATCATAACTCTTTTGTAGCAACCATAACATTTTTGCAGCGGTCATGTTATGATCATAATATGATTGCAATTACAATTATAAGTTCAATCATAATGTGACGCTCTTAATTTATGGTTGCCACAATCATATCTCTGTGCGTGTATGTCATATGCAGCGTTTTCCTTCGGTCAAGAAATTAAAAAAAAAAAAAACTTTTTTCATTGATTCTTTCATAGAGCTTGAACCAAACTTTCATGTAAGCCAAATTCGATAATTTTAAACTAGCGCTCTTCAACGAAAGTTTTGTTTTTCTAGAAAATTTTCATCCTAATCTTTAAATTTTGATCGCCATTGGTTGAAATATAGTCGGATTTCGCTCAAATAAAGTTTAAATAAAAGTTTGTCTCCAGCTCTATCAGTACAAAAATAATTTTGAGATTTTTTCGGTGGAAATTTTCCATAAATTCAAAATGTTTATCGAAGGACGACACGGGTTAAAATTATGGAATTAGTCTCAAATGAAGTTAAAATGAAAGATTGTCCCAAGCTCATGAAACGGTTAGGGAAAAATCTTTAAAGTATGAAAAATCCGCCATTTTTTGCAAATTTTAAGTAGTGACATTTCGAAAACCGTTCGAAAACTTACCCATCTGTCTGTTGAAATCGCAAAAATATTTAACAGATGTGACTGTAACTTAACATATTTAGATGTTGTCACTTCAAGAATTTTGAGCAATATTAGTTTAAGGTATGTTAGAATATTTTGGAAAATTTTTGTACATTCTACATAACCTCAAAATACAAAGTTCTTTAATTCGGCTGCTGGTTGACATATGTATGTGAACAGAATTTGACGCTGAAAGGTACTTAAACAAGTACAAACATATTTTTAACCCAATAATTTTTTTGTCTTTGAGAGGAAAAATGAAAAGAACTGGTCTAACTAACCCACTCCAGTTTGCTAGTCATGTACTTAGAAAATTATTGGAGTTACTACATGACGGTTATTTGAGTAGTTAGTAAAAGTTGTTGTTTTCAACTACAATTTCAGTTGTTTTTGTATGAAAAATCTCAAGCAACTATTTTTTGTAGTCGTTTTAAAAAACAAATACAAAAAATTTCTACATTGTAGTAACAGTTGTTTTATGTAGTTTTTTTAAGTCTATAAAAAAAAAACTAGAAAAACGGATGTGTTGGACGAGTTGGAAGTGTCAGATGCAGCAGAAATTATCATTTTAACCATTTGTATGTCTTATTTTTATGTTTTATTTTTTTGTTAATAAAAAAATTCCGAACATTTGAGCTACAGTAAAAACAATTGTAATATGAAGTTGTTTTTAGCGGTTTTTTTAGTTGTTAATCAATAGTTAAATACTACAATAATTTTTGATTGATTTTACAGTAAAATGTAGTGGACGCCTAAACAACAACAAATGTAGTTCTTTTTACTGTCTTTCGTAGTGGAATCTACCGTCATAATTTTGACTTTGGCACGATAGGTGGAGTGTCTGGCCAGAATGTAGTTGATTGCAGGATCAATTCCCAAAAATTTTATTAAAAATTTTTTAAAATAAAATTCAATAGAAAAATAGTAAAACTAACTAACGAAATCATTATTTTTTAATGTTTTTGTAGGTTTTTTTTTAATTTGTTGGTAGAAATAACACAACAATCATTAATTTTTAATGCTTTCGAAAAATGAAAGTGACGTTATTTTTAAATGTTCAATGTTATTTATTTAAGAAAATTTTATTAACAGTACAAAATAAATGTTGATGTTTGTTAAAACAAATGAATAATTACTGGGATGGTTCTCAAATGTTTTATCACTTGACAAAATATTTTTAGTGTATTCATCAGTGGTCGATTTTAAGTGATTCTTGCGATGTCCGTCTGTCCGTCTGTAGTTAACACGATGAAATCCGATAAAAGAGCTAGACTCCTCAAGTTTAGCACGAATGTGTCTTATGGTCCTAGGCAGGTTAAGTTCGGAAATAAGCTAATTCGGAACAGGGGAAAAAATTCTCTCTTCGAAAAAAGCTAAATTTGATCCACCCTTAGTTTCGATATATTGAATTGATATATATCAATTAGTTTCCATAAATAATCGAAAATGAGAAAAATTGCGTATTTTTAAAGTTTTTTGACCAAAGTCCCAACAATTTTGAAAACAAGAAGTAATTTATTGAGGTTATCAGCCGGAGTTTTTCGGTGGTCGAGTTTTTCATCAAGCACCATTAATAAGAAATGCTTCAATTTATTTGAGCTGTTGCAGTTACAAAAAAAAATAATTTTGTAAAAAACTAAATATTTTCACTCAATTTTTTTAATAGTACAGATTGATTGTCTATTTATATTATAGTCTATTCAACATTTTAAATAGTTTTGTTCTTATTTTTATTCCATACGACGATATTTTAAAATTTAAATTATAAAAAAAATGTTTTTTTACCAAATGATAATGATCAATACAAAACATTATGGGGGTTATTCATAATACTTAAAGTGTACTTAAAGTAGTTTTATTTAAGAAATATTCATGCAATATTAATCAAATAAACCTACATTAGATGTAATTTACTCATTACGAATAGCCCAGTAAAAGTATATGATTTTTTTCCAAAATTATGTCTCACCCATCATTTTGTTAATTTTTTTGTAACTTTTTTTATCACTTTTAAAAAAATAATAATATATATATTTTTTTTAATAATTGCACTGTGATGTTGCGTTGAACAGTTTATACTAAACGATTAATATAGAAATTGTCACTTGTTTAATATAAAATGAAAACCAAAAGGTTTTTTTAAATAAGAATAACAAGTGGTATAAACGATTTGTCATAAAATATGTGTGGAATGATTTATCGCCACTTATCAGTAATAAATACATACAAACATGTACGGTATATTTATATTTTTAAAAACATCAGCGTATAATACATATCTACAATTCAGATAACATTTAACACTTGTGTGTTTGTTTAAAAAAATGTGTAATACGGAGTTCACACTAGAGAATTTGTACTCGTTTAAGCCACTTGTTTAAAAAAGTAAACAAAATCGTTCACACTACATTTTGCGCGTTTAACTTTGAGTGTTTAACGTTTGTAAACAAACGCACATAACCTAATTTTGAAAAAAATTGCAAAAATATTTCTAAAAACCTTTTAAACTTTGGCGGAAGACAAGATATTTAATTTTTTTATAACATTTACATAACACCACTACACGGAACACCTTTTTATTGACTCATTCCAAGTAAATAGGAAGATTTTTCTGTTTTTTTGTTCCGGACCTGTCCGAAGCTGTTTGCATATTTATACTTCGATGGAAGGCAATATTCACTATTAGTGCAGCTTTTCCAATATAATTATAAATAAAACACACAATTTTTTCTGATTTTTCAGTAGTTTTTATTAGTTTTTTAAATATTTATAATTTCTCAATTTTCCAATGTTTTGCTAAGAAAATGTCGGCCAGATACAGAAGCTGGTTGCTATGAAATTATTTTTTTTGGCATAGAATAAAGAAAAATTAAAAGGAAATATACCGAACCCTGCCCTTGAAATGTTTAGCGAAATGTTCAACAGGGAAACAAGTCGAATTTGATTGTTTAGCTAAACAACCAAATGTATGGGGGAACAAGTCAAATTTTGATTGTTTAGCGCTTAAACACTCATGAGATGTTTAAAGTCGGTAGTGTGAACTCCGTATAACACTTCGAACTTAGTAGGTGATGTGTTTAGTGTTCGCTTGTATCATTTGGGTTAAGTTTTTAATCTTTTAAAACATTTTCCGATTGTCCAGATATTAGTTGTAATTTAAAATCTAAATGTCCAAAAGTTTTTTCACAAATAAAACTAATATTTGCTTCACTTTTACCGTTCTTTAGCATATATTGAAAATATTGGGTCACATAAACTTCAAAGAAACACCAGGGTTAAGATAAAAAACAATTGTTGCAAGCAACAACAACATATAATGGCCTAAAAGAGAAAGAGAGTGTCGTTATCTATAATTTCAATATTGGAATTACATTATAAACATATGAATTTAATAAATAATTTCCACATTTAACTTAAAAGTGTTGATAACTGATATTTCATTGGAATTGATAAGAAATATAGAGTAAATTGCAACAAAAATTGTATATTGGAAATAATATCTATAAATATTTGTTATTTTGTTTATTTCATTACCATAAACTCTTGGCAATATTATCTTATCAAAATAAAAATAATAACAAGTACTAATAACAATTGAGTCATAACAGAAAATTGCAAAAACAAAATAGAAATAAGATTTAAATTATGGTTTGTGTTTGTGGTCTGGGGGATTTTTTACACATATTCCACTACTCAGTGGCGTATACAGGGGGGGGGGGCGGGGGCCCGGGCCCCCCCGAAATGATTTCACAAATTTCAGTATTTGGTATTAAATATTATGTACAATGTAAAAAAGTTCTTAAAAAAATTTAAAAACATTTCAGAATCTGAAAATTTTCGAATCTGAAAATTTTTCTGCCAGAAAATGTCTCAAAATCTGAAAATTTGTCTTTAAGAAACGTTTTAACTTAAAATTCTAAAGCAAAATTGTTTCAGAAACTGAAGCTTTAAGTATACAAAAAAGGGATCTAATTGTAATTAATTTGTAGTAATAACTTAAAAGTTTATTATTAGTTCATATAACTATCTTCTCAGAATCTGGTATTATTCTGAATTTTTCTACTAAACAAATTTCTTAGAATCTGAGACTTTTCCTTTGAAAAAATGTTCCAGTTTCTGAGACTTTTTAGTATAGTATTTATGTATATAATGTCTCAAAAAATTACTCAGAGATTTTTTCTATATAAATATATCTCAGAATCACTTATGCTATCTAAACCTTTTTTTTATTACCAAATGTCTTAGAATCTGAGACTTTTTTTTTTTGAAAAATGTCTAAGATTCTGAGACTTTTTTCAAAAGAAAAATGTCTCAAAATATGAGAATTTTTCTATACTAAAAATGTCTCAGAATTTAAGAATTTTTCTAAAGAAAAAATGTCCCAGAATCTGACACAAATATCTTAGAATCTGAGAATTTTTCTATACGAAAAATGTCTCAGAATCTGAGAATTTTTTAATAGGAAAAATGTTTTAGAATCTTGAATTTTTTGATAGAAAAAATGTCTCGGAATCTGAGAATTTTTCTGTAGGAAAATTGTGTCAGAATCAGAAAATTTTTCAATTAGAAAAATATTTCAGAATCTTAGAATTTTTCTTTAGGAAAAATGTCTCAGAATCTGAGAATTAAAAAAAAACACCTCAGAATATGAGACTTTGTTAATAGGAACAATTTCTGGGAATCTGATACTTTTTCTTTAGAACCTGATGGTTTTTCTTTAGAAAAAATGTATCAGAATCTGATTCTTTTTATAGGAATAGGAATGTATTAGAATCTAAGACTTTTTCTATAGGAAAAATGTATCAGAATCTGAAACTTGTTCTATCGGAAAAATGTCTCAGAATCTAAGACTTTTTCTATTTGGAAAAAATCTTAGAATCTGAACCTTTTTTAAAGGCAAAATGTCTCAAAATCTAAGACTTTTTCTATAAAATAAATGTCCCAGAATCTGAGACTTTTTCTTAAGGAAAAATTTTTTTCTTTAGAAAAAATATGTCAGAATCTGATACTTTTTTTAGGAAAAATGCCTCAGAATCTAAGACTTTTTCTATAGGAAAAATGTTTCAGAATCTTTGACTTTTTTTAAAGGAAAAATGTATCAAAATCTGAGACTTTTTCTATAAAAAAAATATTTCAGAATCTGAGACTTTTTCTTACGAAAAAATGTCTCAGAATCTGAGATTTTTTTGGAAAAAATTTTTCAGAATCTGAGGCTTGTTCTATAGGAAAAATGTATCAGATTCTGAGCCTTGTTCCATAGGAAAAATGTCCCAGAAACTGTGATTTATTCTATAGGAAAAATGTCTCAGAAGCTGGGACTTTTTCTATAGGAAAAATGTCTTCGAATCTGAGACTTTTTCTATTGAAGAAATGTCTGAAAATCTTCGACTTTTCTATAGAAAAAATGTCTTAGAATCTGGAGCTTTTTCTATAGAAAAATGTCTTAGGTATGTACATCTTAAAAAATTTTGAATTTTTAGGAGAAAAATTATCAGAATTTGGTTTCTCTTAATCAGTTACATTTTTGTTCAAGGGAAAGACGGCGGAAGAAAAAGATATGTAATTTAAAAAAAAATATGTTGGGCCCCCTGCGAAATAAAATCCTGGATATGCCCCTGCCGCTACTCCACAAACGTCAGATATTTTTTGCGCAGACTTCTAGAATAAATGTTCTAAAATATTTTATCAAATTACCATCTTGAGCCATAGGACTTTTTTTTATTTTTTGGGTACACAAACCCTTTAAAAACAACAAATTTATGCATTTTTAAACAGTGCATCTAACAGCTTTACTTATTTTTTCAACTTACAACTTTAGTATGAGGCCATACTCACTTTCTCATTCTGTGTTTAACGCTTCGAAATTTAACTGGCGGTTCACCAATTATGTTAAATTTTAATTTTTTGGTAGAGCTCATAAATGACTAAAAATTATATTTTTTTTTATCAATAATTTCAAATCTGTAAACGTAAATGGAATTGGATTGGACATACATTGCGTAAACAACCCAACGATATTGCTAAACAAGCTATAGATTGGAACCCGCAAGGCAGTCGACGTATCGGAAGGCCATCACACACCTGGAAACGGCAAATTGAAACCGAAATATCCCATTTAAACCTGTGTTGGAATGAAGTCAAACACCATGCATCAGATCGAATTTATTGGAATAACCTTGTGGCGGCACTATGCTCCTTGCAGGAGTAAAAGGAACAAATATATAATAATTTCAAAGATATGAGCGTTTAAAAAAGCGCTTTTTTGGCAATATTAACTTTAAGAAATTTTTTCTACTCAGAAACCGTAAGTCTGGCGATAACACTTTTAAAAACAATATTCTAGATAAATTATAAAGATTTAAAATTTAGAAAACAAAAAATAATAAAAAATGTTGCAAACACAATATTTGAATGTATTTTTTCATGGCAAAATTAAAAAAAAAAAAAATTAAATACTTATAATTTTATCTACAATATTGTTTTCCCAGCAAAAACTTGCATTGCCAAGTAATGAAATGTGTAATGGGAAATTCAAAAGTTATAAGTACTTCTGATTCGAATTACCTTTCCCATTACATTTACAAGCAAATGTGCCAAATGTAATGATTATCAAACCAATATTAATAACTAATTACATATATACTTATAGGTAATGAAAAAATTATTTAAAATTTTTTTTTAAAAAATAAAAAAATATTTAATTTTATTTTATTTTTATTCAAAATAATGTACAGTGAGTCAAAAAGTGAAAATCTAGTTCTGAAATTTTTTTTTTTATTATAATGACTTATGTAAGTCATTATTAATAAGTCCTTATTTTACATTTCAAAATAATGCTAAAGGTAATTTTCTGTCATTACTAAGTAATTCGAATGGTAATGATGTGTCATTACCAAGTTTTTGCTGGGTTTATAAATTTTTTCGTACGACTTACGGTTTCCGAGTAAATTTCTAAAACATTTTAAAATTTTCCGTTCGTCTGTAATAAACATGATGCAGTCCAAAATAAGAGAGCTATCCTCCTGACGTTAGGCACGAATTTGGCCAAGGGAGAAAAAGTTCTCCTTTGCAGAACTAAATCAACCAATGAAAACTCGCATTTTTTTACTTTTTTTTTTTGTTATACACAAGAAATTTTGTTTTCCTACTGAAATTAATGTGAACACTTTAAAAACGTATGTTATGCATTTTTTCTTACACAGTTCAACAAAATATATGATATCCATCAGATATGCCTTCCTTGTAAGTAATATTACAAATATAAGTACACTCAAAAAAAAAGTGAACTAAAATCGGGGAAAATTAACTCAATTTTGAGAAAAAGAGGGAATGATTTGGCTCCAACGATTTTTTTTTCTTGGTTTTAGTTCATAATTTTCCCAAAAATAAGGAAAACAAAGTTAATTAATTTTAAGCCAATTTTAACTAGAAAATGGGAAAAATTATACTTCACATTTTAGAAATAGATTGGGTCTAGACCCTGGTCCCATGGGTACGGACCCCATTTAACTCGAGACCCCGTTGGGTCCTTTAAGGGTCCCCGTAGATTTTGAACCAAAACTTGTGTCCGTTTCGCTCTAACTTGCTTAGTTTTTGAGATACGGTAATAAGGGGCCTGATAGGGTCTTGAGAATTTTAAAAACCGGAAAACTCAAAAACAATTGATCGGAGGGCTTTCGGGTATTTTGCGGAAGTGTTCTACTGGTCAAGAGCTACAAAAATGCCGTTGGACCTTTTCTCGTGTTGGCAGTATTTACCGAGATATGTGCATATATAAAATCTTGGGAATTTCAAATTTTAGATCTAAAATTAGGTTCTTGAGACCCCGACAGATATGCAGAGCTAGGCTATTCCATATATTTCTTTATAGTCTTTCTTTTGAAAATTTCATCCGTTTCGCTCTATCTCGCTTAGTTTTCGAGATATCGCCATTTTGAATTTTTAACTAAATTCTAAGAAGTTATTTACTAAATTCTCAGAAGTTATTAACTAAATTATAAGAAGAACACTTCCTCAATTCAAAGAAGAGAAATACGATGATGTTTTTTTTAGTAAATTTTAACTAAACTTGAACTAAATTGTGTTTTAAGAAATATGTCTTAAAAATAAAGATACGATTCTTAGATTTGTGGAAAATTTCTTCGGCAGTACGAATTTTTTTCCTAATATTAAAAAAAAACATTTAAAGAAAACTATGAACTAATTATAAGTAAATGAACTAAAATTTTTTCCTTATAGTTAAGAAAATTTCTCATTTTTAAGTTAAATTTAACTAAATTTTAGGAAAATTTATGATAAATTTTCAAAGACATTTTTTCCTTAATTTTAGTTATGTCTCTTTTTTTCAGTGTATATACATTTATTATTTTAAAATACCTGACCACAATCAGTCAACAATTTCTAAAGATATTTGCTGAAATTGGTTTTGAAACATTTTTAGATGCAATGAATGCAAATTTTATAAATATCTGCCTATTTAAATGTAATCGCCACATTAATATTGGTCATTGTGATTGCAGATTATCAGACAGTTAAAAGACAAACCTTACGGATAAATTATGGGTAAATTAAAAAAAAAATAAATAAAAATCAATTATTTTATTTTTCAAATTTTAGAACATTTTTGGGTACCATCATCGTCGGCAGATGATTTGCCAAAATTTGCTGTTATTGGTGGCTTTGATTGTGATGATGATCCAATTTATGTAGGACGTGCTAAACATCAGGGAGACAATTTGCCAGCCAAAGTTGTTCCTGGCAAAGGATGTGCTTATGTAGCCTACGGTGGTCACGAACACACCAAAAACCACTATGAAGTACTAGTGGGACCCGGTTATGGTTGGCGTAATTGTGAGAATGGCAATGTACCTCCTAATGCTGTTCCAAGCGGTTACACATCGGCTGGAGAGCCATTATATGTTGGCCGCGGTCATCATATGAGTAGTTTGTGTGTGGGTAAAGTACATCCATCTCATGGCGTTTTATATATTCCATTTGGTGGCCAGGAAATAAGTTTAGACACTTATGAAGTATTGGTCTATGAAAACAATGACACCTGGGTGTCGTCAGCGTTAAGCTTTACACCAACTGGTGCAGTGGTAGCTGGCTATGATAGTGATAATACTGCTATTTATTTAGCTAGATCCTGGCATGATGGAGAACTGTTGCCAGCTAAATTTGTACCCGAAAGATGTGAAGCTTATGTTTGTTGTGCAGGCTCTGAAATTCACAAGAATGATATCGAAGTATTATGTGGTTATAAATATACCTGGATTAAAAGTAATATTCATGAGATACCAGATAATGCAGTCTTCACGGGACGCTCCGATGATGGAGAACCATTGTTTGTGGGACGTGCCCATCATAATGGTAGTTTAACTCCGGGTGTAGTATCGTTCAGTGATCAATGTCTGCATATACCATATGGTGGTGGTGAAGTTCGTAAAAATAATTTTGAAGTTTTAATTAGACAATAACTATTTTAATTTTTAAAATTAATTTGTTTAGTAATAAATTTATTATATGCCAATAAAAAAATTGTCTGCATTTTATGATTACTTTACTTACTTTACCAGCCTTTAGTTTTTGTAATATAATTCTTTTTTTAAATTTTTCTAACTTAATTCCCTTATCTATAATTTAACAGTCGCAAATTGTACAGTTTAGGTATTCGAACAATATGATAAAAATCCGTATAAATTATTTGTATGTTGAAAACCTTTCACCCATTACCTTCATATTAGATTTTACACTATTCATGTATACTAATGCCATTTTGGATTTGCAAATTCTCATATCAACACTTTATATATTTTCATTTCAACTATTTCTGGTATGTACAAAAATATTTTCATAACAAATTGTCAGCTACAAAAAAAAAGTGACCCTAATTTGCATACATACAAACAAATAAATACCATTTTTCTACACATTCATGTAAACTGTAGTAGGCTGGATGGAAATATTAGTTTTTTGAGGTTGTCTTTTTTTTTTTTGTGCTGGTAGAAGTTGAGAAAGTTTTTACTTTTTATGTATCATGTTATATGAGTTATTAATTAACCATCGACTGACTGAATCTCTAAATTAGAGGGACACTTCAAGGGACCACCTTAAGTGTTAAAGATAGATGGTAGGTTTTGAAATTGTTGGGTTGGAAAAAATATTTAGGGTCGGTCATAGATTTAACTCCTGTAGGAGCACCATAGAAGCAGTTTTATAAGAATGTGATCTTGTATGGAAGCCTGGTGTGGACCCATTTGCTAAGGGGTGATCGCCGCACTGTGTCTGAAAATTTGATTTCACTGGCCAAAAGTCCAAAAAATTGTTGTCACCGATTTTGAAAATTTTTATTTGTAATAACCTTAAAATTAAGTCAAACTATTGCTAATTGTGGGCGTGGCATGCTATCAAACTATACTGTTTTTATAAGGGTTCAAGTTGAAAAAATGCAGGAGAAAATTTGAATTTCTAAAAATTATAGACATTTCTGGTATTCCCATATCGGTTTGTTAGTGTTATCATCAGTAGAATTTTAAATGTCGGTTTATTTTGTTAATAGAAATTGTTTTTTATATATGTGAATATTTATAGTTTCTACAGAATATATTTTGACAATTTCCAAACTACAATTCTATTTCTAGCAATCTCAACCTTACCTCATACTTTCTGTTTTTAATTTCAGACAAAGGTATTTTTTTTGTTTTTTATAAAAAAATAAATGGTTACTAATCGCAAGTTGCCATCGATAATGTCGATGGCTGTAGTCTGGTAGGGTTGTAAGTTGTAAGTAGGTAGGGTTGTAGTCTGGTAGGGTTGTAAGCATAGAAAAGATTAGAAGGTACGCAGTGTTGTATTTGATGTATTTTCCAATTGGTGGCAAAATGCTTGTTCTTCCTCATCTCACACGTATTTAATATTAAATTAGATTCTTTGTTTATAAAAAATGGAATTTGTCTTTCATTTAATTAAATTTATTATTTATTTTGCTGTATTCAACGATTTTTTAAAGATAATACGCACTATTGATAGTTTAAAAACTTTTTTTTTCTCTTTTGTTGTTTGCTTTGTTGTTGTTCTCCTTTATCTTGCATTGTTGTTATTAAACGTCAAAAGTTACATAATGTGCTGTCACTAATACTTATTCAAGTGAAATACGACTCTGTTTCATTTCTATTTTTTTCTATGGTTGTAAGTCACATCTGGAGCACGAAGGACAACATCCACACATGGTCTAAGTAGGATTCTGGACTTGCCATCTTTGGATCTTTACATCCAGGAATACGCACTTAGGACACAGCTGAGACTAAGTCAAAACTGCGCGCTGAAAGTTCGAGACTATGGACACACAAAACTCATACGAGACCATCGATATGATGACTGTGTGACTGATTATATGACTCCACATATCGTGTGGGATGCAGGTATAACAATTGAAATACCATCTAGAGTATTCTGGGAAAATCCACCTGTTGGGGAAAAGCACATTGCAATCTACACGGATGGATCAAAGATGCCACAGGGAACAGGTAGCGGTGTCTACTGTGAGAAACTGGGAATTGAACACAGTTCAAGGATACAGGACAGCTGTAATATTTTTCAGGCGGAACTGCATGCAGTGTCAGAGGCAGCCAGACTTATTTTAATGAGGCCGATCTACTCCAGTGAGATCATTATTTACATTGATAGTCAGGCGGCTTTAAAGGCACTATATAACAGGAATATTCGATCAAAGGTTGTCAGCCGTTGTCGCCAAGAGCTTATGGCTCTCATCGAACAACACTCTTTAAGACTGTGCTGGGTTCCAGGTCATCAGAATATTCCAGGAAACGAGAAAGCTGACGAGTTAGCTCGTATGGGAGCAGTTTTACCATTAAGTTCAATAACGACCGACGTGCATCCGGGCCTGGATGCAATTTATTCCGAAATACGGAGAACATTTGAACGACAGGAAGATTTGAAATGGGAAAGCAGCCAGGACTGTATCCAAACGAAGGCCTTGTGGACTCGCGGTGGAAAAAGTATCCAGAAAACATTACTTTATATGGAAAAATCAGACCTCAGGAAGTATGTGGGTTTAATTACAGGCCATACTGGCTTGAAAGCTTATTTGAAAAAGTTAAAATTGATAAGAGATGACTTGTGCAGATGGTGTGGGGACGAAGAGATAGTGGAAGATTCATTCCATTATCTTTGTCAGTGCCCTGCACTATCTCGCACTCGATTTAATTGTTTTGGCTTTTATTTCTTTCAGGAACTGGAGGAACTTAGAGATGTCAACCCATGGAAGATGCTTAAATATATTAGGCTAAGTAAACTCGATGAGACATATATGGAGACATAAATCATCATTTACCAGGAAGGCAGTAGTGAATTATGATTAATATGTAAAGCAGCCAACAACAAAAACCAACCCCCCCCCCTTTTCGAGGTATCACTTTGGATCAGGAACTGGTCTTGTGGACATTACGTCAACCTCTTAACCTAACCTAACCTAACCTAAGTCACATCTCTACCGTTTAGTATTAGGGGTGTTCTAATATATGGGGCGAAACGCGTCATTGTTCCACTTTTAAAAACCAATTTAAGTATAATTTTGCCAAAATGTTAGGATAGCAGTATGTAGACTAAAGTTCATATAAAAAAATTGTGTTAAAATATTTTTAGAGTTACAGAGATAGGACGT
The DNA here is from genome assembly GCA_963921195.1 of Pegoplata infirma. Lineage (NCBI taxonomy): Eukaryota > Metazoa > Arthropoda > Insecta > Diptera > Anthomyiidae > Pegoplata > Pegoplata infirma. The sequence goes on along the minus strand of OY992538.1, from coordinate 240,355,073 downwards.
TTTCATATTTTGCAAAGATAATGTTTGGATGAATTTTTGTTGACACTTTGATGCGATAAAAATTTATTTTTAAAAAGCAATTTTTAAAGTATTTTTGGCGACCTTTTCAATGGTATTGGTGGGTTTTTATCTTATAAAGCGTGAATTTTGTTATATTTTTAACTAATGCTGTGTTTTTCAAAAATTATTAAAAAAAGTTTTTTACACAAAATAAAATATTTCTAATCAAAAATGTTATTTTTTTCACGTAAGAAATTTACTATCACTTAAAAAGGGCATTGTGGAGGGTATTCATAGATTCGGCCAAGTCGCATTTAGTTTTTCTACTTGTTTTTTTTTTTTTTTTTTTGTAAAATATTTAAAGTCTGTGGAGTTTTGACAAAAGCATTTAAATCGACTTAAGTTCTTTTGTCAAAAAAATATTAAGATTGACTTTTTCGGTTGCAACAAAAACTTTTAACATGATTTTTTTTAAAGATCTCCACAATTTGAAATATCTGCTTATCAGATCTCTTAAAAAATATAGAGAAAATCGGCCAGTTCTTGCCATTTCAGTCTCTTAAAAAAAGCTCCAAAAAAACTTTTCAAAAAAAAATAAGTGCTTTTGTCAAACGTCCACAGAATTGATCCGATCCGGTCTAATTTTACAACATATAAACAAAACATTTTGTGACATTTATAACTAAACATGGTTAAAGAGAAGTAGAAAAGACACGGCTACATAGTGGTAGAAATGTATGTTGTCATACATACATAGTATTTTTTTAGCATAGAAAGTGTCCTTTTTTTACGCCAACAAAAAATTTACATAAATTTGTAAGGTGTTGCTATTGTTAGCAAATATAAAAAAAGTCTTATCAAAACACATTAAAATCAAGTCTAAAAAGATTTAAGCTAAATAAAGATCAGTTTTTTTTTTTCGTAAATCCCTTTCGAAAAAGGATGAGGGTAAACAGGACCTCATAAATTTGAGAATTAAACATAAATGAGAAAATATGGCATAACATATCTACCATTATTTTCTAGCATAAAAAATTAGCAAAAAATATTCTATTTTGGTTTGCACAGGAAAAAAACGCAAACTTCTAAATCAAGGCCAAAAAATTAGTCGTCATTTTTTTTTCAAAAAGTTAAAAAAAAATCTGCCTTTTATTTCCCATTTTTTTTTTTTTGCTTACATAAGTCAAGTCTCTGAGTACCTATAAATTTTACGTGACATGCATAAATAATAGGATTTGCCTTTGCCGTTCAACTTGTAGTAGATTTTAAGGCTTGAATACTCAAATACTCTTGCATTCTGTTTTTTTTGGAAATTTTTATACTTAATTTAATACTACTGGCAACAGAATAACAACAACAGTTAGAGTTTAACAAAAGAAACTTATTGATAAGTGCCCCGGATTACGGATGTTGTTCACAAAATGTTGCTGTTAAAATATTAACAAAATGCCTTCTTATTGTTAGTTTAACAGTGAAAGGCTAAAAACGAATTAAAGGAAGGACCGGGGAGGTTTGCTATAGCAACAAAAGATCATAAAACAAATTGCCACTTACAGGAAAATTTGCTAAAACTTATAAGCGCAGACAAGCTGTATTTATAAATTAAAGAAGATTTTTATGAATTATCACAAAATATACGATACTCTTGAGAATACAAATAGGAAGTTTAGTTTTATGTAAAATACATATAAACGAGTAGAAAACATACAAAAAATAAATAATAATGAAGATTTAGTACTTTAGTAAGTTTATTAAGGCAAGAGTTGCTTTATTTTCATAAAATAATATTAAGTTACATAGAAATTTTAAGGTGTAAATTTTTAATCGAATTTTTATGAAATTATTTAATATATAAGTAAACACAACTTTATTCCTCTAGATCTAAACTCATGGCAAGTTAAAAGTCTAACAGATAACACAGTGCTAACAGAAAAAAAATATTTAAATGAAACAATTGCAAAATGAAGAAAAAATCAGAAAACATCAGAAAAATTTTGAAAAAGATTAAAAACTCAAAAAAACTATGTAAAATTCAGGAAATTTTTAACAATTTCGGAAAATGATGAAAAAAATCAGAGAAAAGTTAAAAAAAAAAAACTTTAAAATTTACCCTACAATTTTTTTAAATTTTTAAGTTTTGATCAGTGGTCGGCAGAAAGAGAGTACTTGAATGCATTGGTGCATGAATATAAATATGAGGCATTCCACACCAAATGTCCAGCGAAAAAAAACATGTGTACCGTAAACTTCTGAATAGGTGATATGGATAGCCCTATATGGAGCTTAGAAAATTGCGTTTTTGGTTTTTCAATTTTTCAAAAACTGGGCTTAGGAGGCGTGGTCAAATATTGGAAAAATGGTCAAATTTGTGGCGAGTTGCCTTGATTAAATATTTATCACATTAAAACGGAATGCACCACAATGTCAAAAATGTACGTTCTTATAAAGATTTGTATGGGCTATCGATTAAATTTTTTTAATTTTTTTGGAAAATTTTCAGAACCCGTTCTGAAATTTTCCATTTTTTAAAAAAGTCAATTTATCAAAAATCCGGCCACTTTTTTTTTTCTTTTTTATTTATTTTTTTAAAAGTTTAGATGTTTGTCCATCCTCACAAAAAAATCAGAAACACGTTCATCTTTTTTTTTCGAGAAAATCGCATTTGAACTTTAAATTTCATAACAATTTAGTAATTTGCTTGTATTTTCTTGTGTCAACAGAGCGTATGACGAATATTTATGCAATTAATATTACTCATTCGCAACTTTAAAACAAAGAAATACAAGCAAATAACAAAATTGTTATGAAATTTAAAGTTTAAATGCGATGTTCTCGAAAAAAAAAGATGAACGTGTTTCTGATTTTTTTTTGTGTGGATGGACAAACATCTAAACTTTTAAAAAAATAAATAAAAAAAAAGTGGCCGGATTTTTGATAAAGTGACTTTTTTAAAAAATGGAAAATTTCAGAACGGGTTCTGAAAATTTTCCAAAAAAAAAATTTTAATCGATAGCCCACAAAACTATATAAGAACGTAAATTTTTGACATTGTGGTGCATTCCGTTTTAATGTGATAAATATTTAATCAAGGCAACTAGCCACAAATTTTACCATTTTTCCAATATTTGACCACGCCTCCTAAGCCCAGTTTTCGAAAAATTGAAAAACCAAAAACGCAATTTTCTAAGTTACATATAGGGCTATCCAAACAACCTATTCAGAAATTTATGGGACACATGTTTTTCTGTAGCGGGACATTTGGTGTGGAATGCCTCATATGCATGTGTTGGTGTATTTTTTAAACAAAGCAACATCAACCTGCTTGTTGTTGTATTTTTATGCTCTAAGTTGTGAGTCTTGTTGAAATTCGTGTTATATCCCAGCAAAAACATGGTAATGAGTTGTAAAAAGTACTCATTACCAAGTACATTATTTATAATGAGAACCCATTACCATTAACATTATTTTAAGCCCAAAAGTAACTACTTCTCAGTAATATGTTATAAAAGCACCTCTAATTGTAAGTAATAATATCTTCTTGCACTTGCAGTTTTTAACCTTTACAATTCAATTAACTTAAAAAGTACTTAAAAACTTTATAAAAATTACTCAATTTTAAGTTTTAGTAAAAACAAGTTAAATTTTAAAAGTTTTAATTAACTAATTATTTTACTTCTTATTGGTAATGGGTTTTTACTCCTTATTTGTAATCCGAAGCAGTAACTACTTATTTATCTCCATACTCTTCACTAGTTATTTTTGTCTCATGCCCTTGTTAAAATAATAAGTGTTTCATTTAATTTTACAAAACCCATTACTAGTAATGCCAATTTTAGCTGGGATGCATGACATTCATGGGGTACATGTTTTTTTTTTTTTTTGCTGGACATTTGGTGTGGAATGCCTGATATATAGATAATGGGGTTCCTGACCGATATTTCGATGCGTTGCGCATGGAATGACAAATGCTGTGGTTGGAGAATAAAGGAAGACGTTTAACGCCCAAGACCCCAAGATTAGAAAATTACCTTTTTTCGGCACGCCCTCTTTTGTGTAAAAAAATGATTTAAATAATAACTACATAACTTACGTGCAAAAGATAACAAATAAATTTGTTAACATTTATCGTATGGGAGCTAAATGCTTACAAATTCGTCTTGGGGAAGGTTTTTCAACAACCCCCCACCCAAAAAAAACACCCCTGCCATTTTTTTTTTTTTTTTTATTTTGTTACATGTTGGAGGGTATACAGTAAGTTTTTACCGCAGTTTGCGGTTTAAAAAAAAAACAGAAAATTTACTAAATCGTTTCATGTCAAATGTTAAAATTAAATTGACTTGAAATAAAAATAAAATCTAATAAAAAATACTATGTAGTAAGTAACACATAATGCGCCACATCTAAAAAAAAAATCACATAAAACTCCAAATTAAAGTAACTTTATAAAATGAGATAAACATTCATTACATTTGTGGTAAAATAAAAAAAAAAATAATAATAAAAAATCCTAAAAGCAAAAGACCTGAAATAAACCATGATTACATCCGGTAATAAAGAACGAAAAAGAAAAACTGCATCTGACTTTATACTTACCCCATCTACAAACAAAACCGATCATTATGATTTTTCTTCAAAAATGGAAGAAAAAAAAAAAATTTTTTTTGATAATAAAAATTATATGATGACATCTTGATACTGAAATGAAGAAAAAAATAAAAAATAAACAGAAAATTGTTTTTTCCAACCTTTACAAAATATGAAATCTTAACAATTGTTCACAAATCTGCAATAAGACTTAAATGTATAAAATGAAGAGAGAGGGAGAGAAAAAAAGCAGTAGCAGTATGAAAATAAACACTAAAGACATGAACAACAAAACCCCATACAGTTAAATTATGACTTTAGGTTAGATGACTTGAGGTTCTTTGGAAAGTAAAAATATTAAAAGCAAACAACAACAACATAAAAAATAGAAAATATTGGATTTTCTATATGAACATTCATGCTGCAGTCAGTCAGCATCAGTAGCAACAACAACAATAGCACCAGCAGCTTCACTCACCATCAACAACATCAGCAAAAGCATCAAAAACATTATTATCATTATAAGCGGAAATGCTTATCAAATATAATACCATGTTAGAGATTCAATAAACGTACACAGTTTCCGGTTTTTATGATGTCTCTATTTCATGCTTATTGTTGCCGGCTCCTGCTCTTGTTAACTGTTTTCATGTTCTGTGTTCGTGTTCCCTTGGCTTCTCTTCTCTAACCATTGTGGTTGTTTATAAGTATTTGTCTGGATAGTTGTTTGCGTTTATATGGATTTAGCTAAAATGGGTGTGGTTTCATATAATTTAAGTTTTTATGTGCAAAACTCCGTGCAGAAATCATTTGTAATAGGATTTTCATTTAACATTATAAGGAAATATAATTAAAAACCTAAAAAAAACTATACACATACTGAAGGCATACATTTTTCATTTATTTGATGTTCTTTAGGGATGAAACCATTTATCTTTTTTTTTCAATCCAACACACATTTATTGTGGTAATCAAAAATTGCTGATGAAAGAACCCGATGATATATGTCTGAAAGTAGAGATAAAATATGGTAAAACTGCATTTACAGTTTTTCATTTCGTGATCATGTTTCCTTTTAAAAGGACTTCAAAGTTTTAAAGGATATATATTGTAAAATATTGTTAAAATATTTGTACTTGTCCTAGGATGGCACTGGTGATGTATGTCAAATGAAAGAGGAGGATCTCTCCTAATTTTTCCATTTTTTATTTTGCCATATCAGGATAAAAGGATGTGAATAAAGTCATTTAAAAACTATATCAAAATATTTTGTTGAAAATTTCTAATGATATTGAAGGATACATTTTTGAAAGGACATAACTTACCTCCTTTTTCCTGATATGTAAAAATAATAAATGAGGAAGATTGGGGGAGATCCTCCTCTTTCATTTGCTAACACTAGTGGCTTCCTAGGTCAAGCAATATTAAAAAAATTCTCTAAAACTTTGAAGTCCTTTTACAAAAAAACAGGATAACGAAAAGAAAAACTATAAATTCAATATTACTACATTTAATCTCTAGTTTCAAACGTGTACTATCCAATTCATGTTAACCAACTTTTTTTTTATTTTTGTCGGACGGTCTTATATATGGGGCATTCCATGTGAAATCGGACACTTTGAAAAACTTTTTTTTTTGATTTTCTCAATTTGTTTACAGTTTTAAGTACCCTTCGAAAACTCCTTCGTGGTAAATTTTCAGATTTTTTTTATGACCCGTTCAAATGATATCGAATATTTAAAAATTGGTAGTTTGTTCCTTTACTAAAACTTCTTTTAATCACAACTTCTTCAATAATGATCCAAATTTTAATTTTTTTTTTTCAAAATTTTTGTTTTTTTACGTACTTTCTAAAAAAAATCCCAAAAAATTCTTAAAAGCGCTCTAGTAGGCGATTTTTAAGTTTTAAAATTTAAGTCTCATTTTTGAAAATGTTTGTACTCTTCGATTTTTTTGAAATTTTTTTGTGTAAAACTTCTATCAATTCTACAAATTTTTTGCCCAGGAAGATCGTGGGATAACGATTATTACTTTTTTTTTAAATTTTTTGAAAAAATTTTATTGTAATTTTTCAATCTTAAAATCATTTCTACTGCTCCAATGGTGCGTCATAGAGGGGTCCTTTATAAGACCGACCCCAATTAATTTTTACGTCTTAACATTTCTTTGGAACAAACTAATACCCTATCTCCAATTTCTAAGGGGGCTGTCACACAAAACGAAATTTTTTAGAATTTGTTCCAACCGCTCTAACTGCCCTAATAGTGCCCTTAGAGCAACAAAATGTATGACCGACCCACAATATTTTTTTAGTCCAAACATTTTCTCTGAACACACCTACCCTCTATCTTTAACTGTTAAGGCGGTTCCCACACATTTTTTTTTTTTTGTTTTTTGTAAATTTGTTTTATTTAATCAGCTTCTACCGGTCCAATGGTGCGTCCGAGAGGGGTCGTCACCCTACAACATTTTTTCAAAACATACCTACGCCCTATCTCTTATCCCTAAGTAGGCTCCCATACAAAATTACATTTTTATAAAATTTGCTCCAACTGTTATTTGTATGGGAGCCTACTTAGGGAGTGGAGATAGGGCGTAGCTATGTTCTGAAAAAATGTTGTAGGGTAAAAATAAATGGGGGTCGGTCTCACTAATGACCCCTCTCGGACGCACCATTGGACCGGTAGAAGCTGATTAAATAAAACAAATTTACAAAAAACAAAAAAAAAAATTGTGTGGGAACCGCCTTAACAGTTAAAGATAGAGGGTAGGTGTGTTCAGAGAAAATGTTTGGAATAAAAAAATATTGTGGGTCGGTCATATATTTTGTTGCTCTAAGGGCACTATTAGGGCAGTTAGAGCGGTTGGAACAAATTTTAAAAAATTTCGTTTTGTGTGGGAGCCCCCTTAGAAATTGGAGATAGGGTATTAGTTTGTTCCAAAGAAATGTTAAGACGTAAAAATTAATGGGGGTCGGTCTTATAAAGGACCCCTCTATGACGCACCATTGGAGCAGTAGAAATGATTTTAAGATTGAAAAATTACAATAAAATTTTTTCAAAAAATTTAAAAAAAAAGTAATAATCGTTATCCCACGATCTTCCTGGGCAAAGAATTGATAGAAGTTTTACACAAAAAAATTTCAAAAAAATCGAAGAGTACAAACATTTTCAAAAATGAGACTTAAATTTTAAAACTTAAAAATCGCCTACTAGAGCGCTTTTAAGAATTTTTTGGGATTTTTTTTAGAAAGTACGTAAAAAAACAAAAATTTTGAAAAAAAAAAAATTAAAATTTGGACCATTATTGAAGAAGTTGTGATTAAAAGAAGTTTTAGTAAAAGAACAAACTACCAATTTTTAAAAATTCGATATCATTTGAACGGGTCATAAAAAAAATCTGAAAATTTACCACGAAGGAGTTTTCGAAGGGTACTTAAAACTGTAAACAAATTGAGAAAATCAAAAAAAAAAAGTTTTTCAAAGTGTCCGATTTCACATGGAATGCCCCATATATAAATTTTTCAATCATAATTTGATAATTGTCAATCATAACGATTAATTGTGATCATACTATGATCAGTAAAGAACATAATATGAAAGTTTTAGAAAATTAAAATTTATTTGAACTCAATTTAAATTAATTAATATTACTATTTTCATCTTCTTTTGGTTGAACCCTTAATGTACTTTTGGCCCCAATGTAAAATATCCGGCATTGGGCTTTGTTGTGCTTGTGTTTAAGAACTTTAAAAAGTTATTAACTTAAATGTATTTGAACAATTTCTTAGATATTAACTACATTATTGATGCTTATGTTTTGTGCATCATCACCACCAAGCCAATGGTGATTATAAGAAAATCGCATTTGAATATTGGATTTCACAAAAATTCTGTAATTCTCTTGTATTTTATTGTGTCAACACTGCGTATGAGTAACGGAAATTTATTGGTTTCGAAAATATTCGTTACTCATACGCGGTGTTGACAGAATAAAATACAGAGAATTACAGAATTTTTTTGAAATCCAATATTCAAATGCGATTTTCTCGAAAAATGCCCTCCTGAATTTTTTTGTGGAGACAGACAAAAATTTAAACTTTTTAAAACAAGATTAAAAGAAAAAAATATATGGCCGAATTTTTCATAAATTAACTAAAAAAATTAAAAATTTCAGAATGGGTTCTGAAAATTTTCCAAAATAAAAAAAAATTATTTGGCAGCCCAAAAAAAAAATATACAAGAATGTAAATTTTTGAAATTGTGGTGCATTTTGTTTTAATTTGATTAATATTTAATCAAGGGAAGTCGACACAAATTTGATAATTTTTCTAATATTTATTCACGCCTACTTAGCCAAGTCTTTGAAAAATTGAAAAACAAAAAAAAAAAAAAAAAACAAATTTCTTAGTTCCATCTAGGGCTATCCGCACCACCTATTCAGACATTCATATGACTTCGTGTAAAAAATTATTCTTACAAAAAATTTCTAAAATCTAAACATGAAATCATATTTAATTTTTTAAAAAAAATGTCTTGCAATTAATTGTAAAAGGTATAACAAAAATACTTAATTGTGGGATCAAACTATTATTATATAAAAATTCTGAGATTCAGAGAGAATTTTAAAACAGTTTTTTACAGAGAAAACTCTTAGATTCTGATTTACTTTCTGTAGAAAATTCTAAAACATTTTTCCTTTAAACAAACAAACTCTTAGATTTTGATTCAAGTTTTTCGTTCAGATTTTTTTTTAAATTCTAAATAATTTGTGGTACTGAAAATCTGTCAGATTCTGACAAATTTTCTTATGAAAGTATCTATATCCTCTTAGTTTTCTTGCTATATTTTCATTTCCTTTTTTTCTTATTTTCTTTAAAAATTCGGTTTGGGGGCATTTATCCTCTTATCCCGCGTATGCCTTATATCACTAATTGTTAGTAATGATTATTTAAAGGAAAAATGTTTTAGGAAATAATGTTTTTTGTAGGAAAACATGCACCGAAATATAAAAAAAGATCTGTAGTGGAAGCGTCTCAAAGGCATTTTGAGAACTAACTTTTTTTATGTATAAAATTTGTTTAAAAATATAAAATGTTCTTAAAATTTGCCATTTTACTTTAATATTTTTATTAAACTATTTAAAAGATCAACTTACAAATACAAGTATTGAAAGTGCATACATATGTATGTACATATACAAATGTGTGTTTGTACAAGAGCTATTTCCGGTCAAGTCATACATATAAACCACAGATAATAAACATGCATGAGTGGTTTGTTGTTTGGTCGGTTGGTGTATATTTGTGTTGCGTAAAAAAAAAGTACACACAAACACAACTTACACAACAAAAACAACAAAAGAAACCATATTAAAATACAAATTTAACAGTAAAGTTACAAACTCATACATATACGCACAAATGCAATTTCAATCAGTATTATCAACGTACTACTACAGCATACATACATAAAAACATATAAAAATAAATACAATTTTTATGTACTTATATATGTGTGTGTGAAAATGCATGTATATAAAACTGTTGCCACCAAAAAAAACAAAAATTGATGATGTGTATATTGTATAGACTGACAGACGGACGGACAGACAGACAAATGGATGGATAGATGTATGAAGTGAAAGACAGGCTGGCAGACTGACAAACACGTAACATTTATGCATTCAACCAATGATACGTTTATAAAGTTATTTATCCCAACATACAAATGTATAACCATATTACAATAACACCACCACACACAACTACATATATACATAAGTATACAAGTACTAACATGATCATCAATTGACAAGCCTGACTTAAACATACACAAGAACTTACCAATACATATGAGTGCTTAATGCGTACTCTAGTAAGTGTATACTTGACACTCAACAGTATCAGTTTAGTGTTACAATAAAAACAAAAAATTTAAAAATTCTTGTGGAATATATCCTAAATTTAAAAAATATTTCAAGTCAAAACTAATGCTACTAATTGCAAGCTTTTTTCATAAATTGTGCACTTAAGCTCTTACAAATTGACTATACCTATTATATTTTTAGCAGGCTTTTCCAATACAAATTTTGAAAATGTTAAAATGTTATACATAATAAAAACAGTTTATTTTAGTTCGATGCTATTTGTATGTTCCCTATTATAAATTAACATAAAAAGTAGTTGTTAACATAGTTAGTTTAATTTTATTGTAGGATATTCTCCCAATAAAGTTTCCACTTTCAAAAAATTTTAAAATTTTCAGAAATGTGATGACAATCGTTTTGGGAATATTTCAATTATCAGGAATCTTTGGAAATTAAGTAATACTCTTTGGAAATTAAGTAATACTATTAGAAAATACAACGTGATTTCATATAAATTGGACCTCCTGATTCCTAAACTACAATCTAAATTTTTCTAGCATGTTCCGTTTTCGAGATATTTGCGTTTGCGATTTTAGCATGGAACAATTTTCAAATCTCGACAACGGAAAAATTTGGATTGCAGTTTTGGAATCAGGAGGTCCACTTTATGTCATATTTTTGGAAGAATATGTAACAGTGGACCACTAAAAGTGAGAAGTTATTGGTTGTTTTACTTTTTAACAGCGAATATCTCAAAAACGGTAGGTGCTTGAAAAAATTGGATGGTAGATTTGGATTCACTAGAGCAAAATCTTTAAGAATCAGTTTGATATTTCACTGGGAGGTTTTTGTTGTCAAACACTGTAATTATTTTGCAATAACTCGAAAACAGGATCAGTTAGGATTTTCGTATTAACGATTTTTAAAGTTCAAAATGAAGAGGAGTGAAATGCCATTACCATATTTTGTCACCATTTTAACAAACCTAAATTTGCTTGAAGAGGGCTGTGCCGAAGTATTCCAACCAAGTGAGAAAAAAATAAATCTATGATTTCGAAATTTTACCAGCATCACAACCAAATATAATTAAAACCTTGTTGTTTGATTTGCAGCATGTTTGCCGTCGGCAATGTGTTAAAATGGCCTCGAAATAAAATTTTACTTATTTTTATTAAAAATTTAATTTTTGCTTATTCTTTAGAGCGCATATAGTTTTCCGATTTTTCTAAATTCATTAGATATTTTATTTTAGTGGTAGGGGGTACATATTTTTAGTCTACAAAATCGTCGGGGTCACACAAAACAAGTTTAATTTAATTCAGTGATAAAATAATTTTTCCAAGAAGCTAAACTAACTATTAAAAATTTAAGTACAGTAGAAAAAATCCACATTTTTTGACCTCCAATTCTTTTGACCACCAAATTTTTGTAAACAAAGAAATATTTTAATTATATTAGGTGTGTTCCAGAACTTTCCGGGTAAAGTTCGGTAAAATGAGAAAAAATCTTAAAAACTCTCACCATACCAAAAATTCACATAAGTACGGGAACGCAAAAAAACACATTTCTAGCCCAAAAACTAAAAAATGTAAACAAATTGAAATGCTAACAAATTTTAGTAAGAAAAATACGTTCAACAATGCGAAACAAATTGTAAAAGTTGATTTTAATGACTAAATATATTATTTTGTTTAAAATTAAACATTACTTTTGTTTCGTTTTTTTATTTTATTAAAATTTTTAATTTATTTTCACAACAAAAATCAGCTGTTTTCTTAACATCTGATTGTTACCAATTTACACGAAAAAATAGTACGGGTAAGTTCGGTAAAATGAGAAACAAATTTATTCTCTCAAAAACTCTCTCATTTACCCAATTTTTGCGTACGGGAAAGCTTTTCGGGCTGGTTTGGGTACCCGCGGGCAACCGCGGTAACGTTCTGGAACACACCTATTAATAGTTCATTACTATACATTAAGCTGTACTAAAATTAATAAACAATAACATATTTTCTTTGTTTACAAAAAATTGGTGGTCAAAAGATTTAGTGGTCAAACAATGTGAATTTTTGCTACTGTACTTAAAAATTTAACTGTTTATTTGGGTTACTGAAAAAATTATTTAATCACTGAATAAAAACTATTGGACCTTATTTTAAATTTTTAATGTTTGAAATTGTACAAAATAGACTTGGAAATATTTTTAAAAAAATTTTTAAAAAAGTCTACAAATAATGTCATTTTCCAGATCGATCCTTGTAGTACATTTAATTTTTACTTAATCTGTACGCCATTAAGCTTAAATTAAAGCTTTATAAATTACCTACAGTGAAGAGAAAAACATATTGGACCTTTGGGCTCCTTTTTTGAATTAAAACTCGGCAAGATCCGAAAAAAGTGACAAAAAAAATATTTCTTTTAGCTTAAAATATAATCCAATATTTGAACAGTACTAAAAAAGTGTTTTTAAAATAAAAATAAATGTTTTGCTTCTTAAAAATTTTTCAAAATTTCGTTATTTTTTCAAAAACAGCTTGTTTTTTATAAATTGCAAACGAAATTTTAAAATATATATTTTTTTAAATACTGTGCTAACAAAACGCTATATTTGTATCAAAGCAGCTAACTAAAAATATTTAATTTGTAAAAATAGAAACAAAATAAAACAAATAAAATTTTGACAGCCAAAAAAAATCTTTACTATAAAAATACTTTTCCAGTAACGTCGAATATTAACAAATATTTTTAAGCTAAAAAAAATTAAATTTTTTTCACTTTGTTCTGAACTTTCTAAATTTCAAGTCAAAAAATGAACACAAAGACATATTGACCCTTAAAGGCAACTTTTCCGACGAATTTTAATTTTGCAAAAAACCAACGACAACACATTTTGGTTTCTCAGGCCTTATTTATAAAAGTTTATCATAACAGTCTTTAAGATTTTTCAATTAAAGACTTGAGTAAAATTCATATTATCAAGATTTTTGTTTAAAAAGTTGTTACAATAAATCATGTTGCAATAAATAGTGTTTTCAAACTAATTGAAATAAAACTTTGTTATACATTTGAAATTGTTTTTTAGTTTTAGTCTACACATTGACCATTATACAATTATTCATCTTAAACTTTTCTTTTTCATTAGATTAAACAAATTCTCATACGAATATTTCTTTCTTGCTTTTAAAAAACCCCTTTAATTCAAGGTCTTTATCTGTATAAAATATTTGTTTTTTTTTTTTCATTTTTTCTGATGGTGTTACTATCAATTTCATAAATAATTTCTGAATCTGTAAAAAAAAATATAGAAAAACTTTTTTTTCGTTGAATCATAAAAAACCAACATGGCACCATTTGCTGATGTAGACAGAAAATTATTGATATCAAATCTCAAAAAAAAAAAGAAAATGTTAAAAAAAAGTATTGAAAACAATAAAAACAACAGCAACAGCAGTGTTAGCAATATGTACTTAAATACATATGTACATACTCCTTCATATATTTATGAACAATTCTGTGTATATGTATGTGTTTCGTGATAGCAGAAGTAGTAAATGATATTAAACGTGTTTACGTTATATTGTGTGAAAATTATTTGTAGTTTCAGTTTTTCTTATGTTGTTTTATTTTGTGTTTTTGGTGGTCTTTTTTGTTGTTAAACTACATACAAATAATATTTAATAAAATTTACACATTTATAACCATAACATTTATATACTCACACTCATACAAAAAAAAATATATATACCATTTCAAATATGATTTCCCATTATTTTGGATTGTCTATTGTTCAAATTCTTAAAAGACAAGTCTACCCAGTCCGACATTCTCACATTAAAAGAGAAAAATTAAAAATGTATTCCAGCAAACATAAATTAAACATAATTTAGTCATTTAGTAACACTGTACAACAATTTCAAACTCTTAAAATTACCTATAAATAATCGCTCTTTTTGATCTCCTAAAAAATGTTCATGATGCAGATAGCAAGTTTTGAATATTCGCCGTCTATATATTATATTGATCAATGATTGATTTTAAGGCATTCTTGCGATGTCCTCTCGTCTGTGAATAACACGATGCAGTCCAACTTCCATTAGCTAGACTCCTAAACTTTGGCGGAAATATTCGTGAAAACATTAGCGAATGTGATTTATGGTCATATGTAGGTTAAGTTCATAAATGGGAAAAATCTTAACCGGGAGAAAATCGGACCTCTAAAAAAATCTTTTCATTTTTTTATACGATATATTTTTTTATATCGGACGGACCTCACTAAATGTCTTTTCCCCATCGAGCTGCAAAAATAATTAAATAGAAAATAAAAAAAAATATAAATTTGGATATAAACATAAAAATTATTTTAATCCAAATTGGTCTTTTTTATAAATTTTCCCACAATCAGCGCTAGCGTGGCCATCGTTTGGCAAGTATTACGACATGAATTTCGAAAATTTAAATTCGAAGCTGCTGAAGCTTGGCATAATGTATATTTTTCGTTCCCCTGGTAATTAGAAAAATGCGTCTAGTGGTTCAAAAGTTATTAGCGAAACAGTGAATTTAGTTTCACCTTGAATTCACGTGTTAAAAACCCGTCAACCCTGTCTTAAAAACATTGGTAAGTCACAAAAATAGTTAACAACGTGTTTTTGTCACTCAAAAATATTTTTACACTAAAAAAAAATACACTCAAAAAATTTTTACACTCAAAAAAAATGTAACACTCAAAAAAAATTTTACACTCAAAAAAAAATTTTACACTCAAAAAAAATTTAGTAATTTTTTTTTGTTTTTAAAAACTACTAAAGAAAAGTTTTTTACTCAAAATAAAATATTTCTAATCAAAATTGTTATTTTTTCACGTGAGGAGATTTACTATCACTTAAAAAGGCATTGTGGGGGGTTTCATAGATTCGGCCAAGTCGAATTGAATTTTTTTACTTATTTTTTTATGTATTTTTGTACATGTTAATATCAGAAAAACATAATAATCCTGCATTTGGACGCAAGGGATTAGCACATTGGCTAAACAAATAGTTTAAATATTAATTAATTGTGTAACTTCATCTCAATAGTCGCTTTAAATGAATTTGTTAAGATTTATTCCAAGAGGAAAAGTGTCACGCAACGTTCCCCGCCAAACGCGACGGTAAAATTTTTTGTTTGAATATTTTTTTTTAATTTTGGAGTGTATAAGAGATTTGCCAAAGCCTAATTTAATGCACTCAATTTTTTAATTTTTGTGATTTATTTTTTTAATTTTCTGACGCAATGTTCCCCGCCAAACGCGACTGTCATTTTTTTTTGTTTTTTTGAATATTTTTTTATATTTTGGAGTGTATAAGAGATTTGCCATATCCTAATTTAATGCAGTCCATTTCTTAATTTTTGTGATTTTTTTTTTAAATTTTCTGACGAATTTCTTTAATTTTGTTAATTTTTTTATAAATTTTCTTAAATGAGGCGCTATATCCAAATTCGTAGATTACCTTGTATGTGCCAACAGGCGTATAAGTATTAGGTAAATTAGTTTTACTGCAGATTAAGTATACGTATAGGAATTTCCCCGCCAACCACCCAAATCAACCCTGTCAAATTTTTTTTTAAATATTTTTTTATATTTTGGAGAGTATTAGAGATTTGCACAGCTTAATTTAATACAGTCAATTTTTTAATTTTTGGGATGTTTTTATAATTTGCTGACAAATTTCTTTAATTTACTTAATTATTTTTATAAAACTTCTTTAATGAAGCTCTATCTCCAAATTCGTAGATTATCTAATATGGGACAATAGGCGTATTAATAATAAATAAATTTTACTGCAGATTAAGTATACATAAAGGATTTTTTTTGTAAATATTATAATTAAGGCATAACTGTGCATAAGTAAGATAATTTTTTCTAAAAGTAAAATTAAAATACAGTATTAAAGAAATTCTGTTTTAATTTATAAATTAGTAAAAATTATTTATTAATTCTATTAAGAAATATAGCACCACCACTACTAATCACTACGACGATATTGTCAAAGTAACAATTTTCGAAAAAACATTTATAAAAACTAGACTTAATCGACACATGTTTTAGTCTTATCGGAATCAGTTCAAGAGTTTATTTCTTTTTAAATGGAGATGGTATGGTCGGGCATTCCGTTGAATTGTATAATATTGTGTATTTAGTATACAATTCCTCTTGTAAGACTTTATGTTTTGCCACTTTACGATTTACTAAATACTATTGAAAAGATCCCGACTATTCAAAATTTGACACATTTTGTATTCACAAATCAACATTCCAAATTTTAAAGGAATCAGACACGTTCTACTACGAATAGTAGTATAAAAAACACCCTCCCGATATTCATATAAATCTCTCAAATTTAATAAAAATAAGAAATATTTTGTATGAAACTCCTCATATGTATGTTTGTATAAAGTATTAAAACCCTTTTTTTCTATCTGCTTCTTGTTTAGATAACTCCCTCTATTTTTATAAACTCAAGTTGTTTTTGTTATGTTTTTTATTTCTTTAATATTTATTTCTTAAATATTCTCAAGTGATTTTTTTTTTGTCATAACAAGCAAAACAACAAAAAAATATTTATTCTTAAAAAACAGTCCAATATTACTGTTTAACCGAATGAATGAATCAGTATTTGAGTGTGTGGGTGAGGGTATAACCCTATTTTACTGTGACTTCTACATATAAATATAAATTGTTTGTATGATCATCTGTGTATGGGTATGTTTTCTATTGGTGTTTAACATAAACAATATACATATATTTTTTTATAGTTGCCATAAAAAAAATGTTCTTAAACATTTCTAAATATATTTTTTGGGTGGCACAACCAAAAAACAAAATGTCCCCTAGTTTTATTTGTATGTAAGTACACATATTCAAGCACGCAATTAAGGGCAGTTGTTATTTAAAGTTATTATGGATTATAAATATTACAAAAATACAGTAGTTTCCACTTAAGTGGAATGCATTTCAATTTCAAAGTTTTTCGGGTAAATATGTTTCCTGTGGATGTTTAATTGCAGTCTGGCGGTCTAGTGCTTATTGTAGACACCGACAAAATATCGTTGGCTGGCCTTCAAGAAGGCCTATGTGCAATATTTTTTAAAATTTTGATACCTATGCCATTGTGCATATAACCAACTTTAAGAAAAAGCTAATTTCTAAGAAAAAATATTTTTTAACATCACACAGATTAATTTTTGTTATTCGGTTTAAGGACAGTGGGTAAAGAACGAGTAACTTGAGCATATATCCGACGAATTTTAAACGCATTTATCAGGTGATTACAACAACCCGATGTTTAAGTCGCATTTATGCGAGAAATACTTTTTACGTTTGCTATTTTATTGCGGAAAACCACTTTTTTATATATTCTGAAATATTATATATTTCAATTAAAGTGTTTAATTTTAATATTTGTAATCGGAATGCACAAATACGAATGGTCTGGGTTTATAGACTATGTCATCTTCATGAAACTGGGAACAGTTTTAGAGAAGGGGTGCATGGACACGACTGTTCATTAGCGAACAAATTAGCAAATGAATTTCAATAAAAATTAAAAATAAAAATAGTTAATATATTTTTTTTTTAAATAATAAGACTAAATTTGAAAGAAAAAAATGCAGAATTACCAAATGTCTAATGCTATCAAAAACTTTAATCAAAATTAAACTATCAAACTTTTCCCGAAGAAATTGAACACTTTAAAATACCCCTCGCATCTTTATTAAAAATTCATTTTCAACATTTATCCAAGATCTTTTTTGTTTATTATTCAAATGACTAGCGCACATACATCTTATTTTTGCAATATTTTAAAATAATATATGATTTATTTAGGAAAAAAAAAAAAATAAAAACTTAAAACGAATGAAAATATTTCTTGCTCAGCTAAAAATGTTAATTTCTTTTTGTATTTGTTCAACTAATAAAAACGAATAATTCGACCAAATTTTTTTTTATTTAAGTTTTTTGCTTTTTAAAACTATTATATTTTATGTAAATTATTCTTAAGAAACTTTATCATCATATAAATTTTCTAATAAATTTTATTACAAAAGTACACATACCCTACACAACACACTTACACACATCTTCATCTACTGCCTTGGTACTGTATGGTAAATGAGAAAAAAAAAATTCTATTATATAGAAAAAGATGTTATAAGAAGAAATATTACTTGAAAATTTAAATATTGTTATACATCAGTTATAACAGTATAGTATATTTATGTATACAATACACACATACATAAGAACACCCTTTTATTATGTGTATTTAGGGTTTTGCTTTTAAAAATTTAAAGGGGAAATATTTATATTTATTACATTTTTAATAGATTCATTCTAGCTCGAGGTCATTAATTCCTTTACTAATTAAAACTATGATATTCTCATAGAATGATTTTCAAGTAAATTATTTTTCTGTTTTAAATTTATTTATGTTGATATTTTTTACAAGACTTCATTGACACGTGTTTTGGAATTTCTCAGAATCCACTGTCAAGATAATTTAGCAAATATGAAAGTCAAGCAGCAAAGGGGATTTAAATTACATTTCATTGAACATTAGATAAATTTAAAACAGAAAAATAATTTTGGAAAATTATTCTATGAGAATATCATAGTTTTTTATTTAGTGTAATAAAATTATAATAAATGCGTTGTTTGAGCTCGAGGCCATGAAATAAATTTTATTTATTGTTTGCCGATATTTTGAAACTCTTTGAGTTTCATCTAAAACTTTACTTTTTTGTTGTTTTCTCAATTTTACGAAATTTTTCTGGATTTTCAGAATCTATTAGAATTTCAAAAGAATTAAGGTGTTAAGATACATGCTAGTTTTTGTATTTTTTATATTTTGGAGAACAGTGCAAATATATTTTCATAGGAAAACAGACCAAGTGTAAAAAGTATAACAATATCAAAAACACACATGTGTGTTTTTGATAATTTTGCAGTGACTGTCAAAAAAAATATAAAAATTTTCAACTTAAAATTGACATTTCCAGAATAAAATGTTAACGAATGAAGCGGTTTTACATTTGTTTTAAGTGTTTTTTAGCTATTTTGGGCGAGTTATTTTGAAAATAAAAGTTGGCGATATTGTATTTTTTTTTTATTTTATTGTAATTCTTGTTCTTTCTCGCATTTGTTGTTTCATTCGATCAATCCTAACAAAATCCAATACAGAAACTAGCAAGTATCATACCACCTCTAAGAGAGTTTTTCAGAATTTCTCCAATGTTTTTCTATGTTTTCTTAAATTTTTCGCCATTTTTGGATTTTTTTTTTACCTTTCCAAAACCTTACTTTTCTGTTGTTTTCCAAATTTCACAGAATTTTTCTGGATTTTGAAAATTTCGCAAAATTTTACTTAATTTAAAAAAGCTTTTTTCTGAATTGTTCTTAACTTTTCAAAAATTCTCGTTTTTATTGTTTTCTTAATTTTACAGCATTTCTTCCAAATTTTTACAGCTTTTCTGAGTTTTTTTAGAATTTTTTATGGTTTTCTAACTTTTTCTCTGAGTTTTCCTTAATTTTTCTGATTTAAGGTTTTCTCAATACTAATTTTTAATAAATTTCTGAATTAAATTTTTTTTTTGTTGTTTTAAGTGCCTTTTTTGAATTTTTCAAAAATTAACTTAATTTTTTACTAGTTTCAATTACTTGTAGATCTGCTTAAGACGCTAACTTTCGAAAGAAAATACTAAGGCTGCTGAAGCTCGGCATATCAAAAGGGCATTGTGGAGGGTATTTATAAATTCGGCCAAGTCGAATTTAACTTTTCTTCTTGTTATTTTACTAAAATTATACGCTCAAAATAATAACTCAGTTAAATTACAGAAAAACTCTGATAATTTAACAGAGTACACCATACTTTTCCAACTAGCAACATTTTTTGGTAATTTTACTATAAAACTCTGTAAAATTATTTTGACAAAAAAAACTGTTAATTTACGGAGTTTTCAGTAAAATATTGGTTAAATAAACCACCATTTAGCAAAAAAAAAACTCTGCGAATTTACATATATTTGTAAAATGCATTTGATGCAACCAAAATTTGACAGAAAAAAACTCAGTAAATTTACAGAGTTTAGTAATAAAAAGTTATATTGTAAAATTCTTATAAGATTTTTTAATAAATTTGTTTGTACTTTTTTAACATTTTCTCAAAAAAAAAATCAGATAAAATTTTGGTGTTTTTATATAGAACTCTGTTTTTTACTACGAAATTAAGATTTCACAGAAATAATTAAAAATACAAATAAAACTTAGTTTTTTGGATATAAAAAATACAGAGTATTTCGCTTTAATCTGTATTTTAGCAGAAAACTCTGTTAATTATCTGTAAAATTAAGATTACAAAGTTAAAAGTAATATAACAGATGAAACTTTGTTTGTCACAACAAAATACAAAGTATTTTCTTTAAATCTGTATTTTGACAGAAAACTCTGTCAAATATTTGTTGAATTGAGATTATAGTTATTTTACAGAGTTATTATTTTGAGTGTACATAACTTTCCAGAGTTTTTTGAAGATTATTCAAAATTTTCTAAAATGTTTCTTTAAATTTTCTGGATGACCAAGAATTTTTCAGAATTTTTGTTTTCTATTTTACTGAATTTTTTTATAGAGGTTTTCTGAGTTTTTGAGAGTTTTCCTAATTTTTTTTTTTTTTTTTGATTTTCCAATAATTTTAAAGGATTTTTGTTTATATTTTTGTATTTTTCTGAATTTTTCAGAGCTTTCTGTTGTTTGGCTGAATACTAAATATAATTAGTAAAGTATGCACTCAGAATATGATCTGATCATTCTGTAATGGAAAAAGTGAATAATAAAATCGATTCCCTCTTTAGTGACAATCCATGTCGAGTTAATGTTTTGTTAACCCTATTTAAATTGTATTCTCATTCATTTTATTTTTTCTATTTTTGCATTTATATTTGGTATGTGTATTTATGTTAATATTAACCATAAAAACTATTTTTGCTGTTGAGAACGAAATAAAGTTTTGTTACTTTCTTAAAGAAAGTCTTAAATTACAGCTGAAGAAAAAGTTTCGTTTTGGGGTTTTTCTTTTCGTTTGATTTTATTTAAGTTTAATTTCTTTTCTGTTTTTTTTTTTTTTTTCTTAAAGTAAATAACAAGAAAATTTCATGCCACAACTATTACAGCAAACTGTTTTTTTTTCTCTCTCTTTTTCATTATTATTATTTAAAGTTTTTACTATGGCAGAGAACAAGTACAAAACTATTATTGCAACACAGCTTTAGGCTGTCATATTTCTGAACGCATCCCCACTAATACTTTTTACATAACATTCAAACACTTATACATACACACATACAAGCAGCAATATTGAATGGTGTGGTATTTTACAAAATAAAATTATTATTTACTCAAAAAAAAAAACTATGAAATCAAAACTTTTTAGCACAAAATGTACAAAAAATAATTTTATATTTTTTATTTTCTGAGTTGATTTCAAAGGAATTCATTATTTAGTTTGAAAAAAAATTTTTATGCTAAAAATATGATAAAAATTAGAAACATTTTAAACTTTTTATAAGCTTGTAGTTGTAGTAGTTGTTAGTATGTGTGTGTGTTCTTTGTTGTTATAGTTTCAATTTTCTCACCTAAAAGTATGCTTTAAAAAATTATTACAAAAAAAAATAGTAAATGTTGCTGTTGATATTTTAAATATTCTGTTGTAAAAGACATCATTTCTGTTTGTTTAGTTTTAATTGCTTTTAATTAAAATTTTATGTCATCTTAACTTTTAATGACACCATTCAAATATTATTTTTACTACGTACTTTTACTATGTAGAGCCACTTACTTTTACACGTTTACTTAATATTGGTAAAAAAAAAACGAAAAATAAAAAGAAAAACATACCTATTTTCATAGAAGGAAAAGTTTTTTTTTTTGCATTTTTTATTTTCTCTCGTTTAAACACATGCTTTACATGTGAATATGTTTGTATGCATATGTGTGTGTGTATATTTACATGCTTACATGCAAATTATTATGGTATATTGGCATAACTTTTGCATTACCTTAACTTTTAAATAGCTAACAAGGGAAGTCTCCCTGGTGTCACCCTCCGATCTTCATCCTCCGAAATTTGGATATATTTTTAAGAACGAAAATTAATTCGACACGTATTTTTTTTTTAGCGGCCCAAACTCATTTTTAGGGGGGTCGATTTGTATGGGGGAAAATTGACCTTTTTCAGTTTTTTACGATTTACGCCTATTTAAACAAAATTAACATAGGCATGTGTGGTACCAGATTAAAGGTATTAAAAATACCTATCTCGTGGTGCTAACAACGGCCCAAAGAAGTTAATATTTTTCGACTTATTAACAAAAACGTCCTAAAATTTTGGTATTTTACTCAATATGACGAAAAGTTGTGCATGTTTGGACACGTGATTAGCACAAGTAGATAGGTTTTCCAAAGACCTTTCATTTGGTATGTAACATGACCAGGTTTCTTTGCATAATATAGGAGATAAACGAAAAAAAACTGAAAAATGGCCTTGTCTTCCCCCCTCCTTTTTACCCCCTAAATATGAATTTGGGCCGCTAAAAAAAAATACGTGTCCCTTTATTTTTTCTGACCTACAAAATAAAACCAATTCCATAAAGATCCGCGGGTGACACTAGGGAGACTTCCCTTGTAAGTTGCTGTAGTTAGTGTTGTCAGTGTTTAAGGAAACCTATATAAATACAGGTAACACTTGGTGCATGCCATTAAGTTAAATACAAGATTGATTTGGCGATTTTTTTTCTTCTTGTACCAAGAATACCGTTTAGTATTCTTATTTTATTTTACCCACAATTTTTCTTAATATTCAAGTGTTTTTTGTCAGAATTTTTCTATGAATTAAAATTGTTTTTTCTAAAATTTAAAATTTTTTTAAAATTTTCAAGTTTTCCAAATTTGTTTTCTTAACTTTTATTCATTTTATTAAAATTTTTCTTAACTTTGCTAACATTTTGAGAATTTGTTTAAGATTTCTGACCTTTTAATTTTGTTTCAGATCTCTTTTTTACACAATTTTGTTTTAAAATTTTCGATCTTTTTCTGAATTTTTCTCGATTTTTCAAAATTCAACAGAGCTTTTAATAAATTTTGAATATTAATTTCTTCAAGTTTCCTGATGTTTTCTGATTTTTTTAAGTTTGTCATAATTTTTTAAAATTTCTTTAGTTTTTCCTATTTTTTTGGTGGGTTTTCCATATTGCTTTTAAGGACCTTAGAATGAGTAAGGACCTAGAAATGAGTTTTTTTATATTTTTTCTACAATTGTTTTTGTTCCGTTTTTTTCCAGTACTATCCCGAATTTCGGAGATTTTTATATCCTCCACTTTAGTGATAGAGGGTATATATAAATTTGTCATTCCGTTTGTAACACCTCGAAATATTGGTCAAGGACCCCATAAAGAATATGGGGCATTCCATGTCAAATCGGACACTTTGAATATTTTTTTTTAGATTTTCCCAATTTGTTGACAGTTTTTAGAACCCTTCGAAAACTCCTATGTGGTAAATTTTCAGATTTTTTTTGATGACCCGTTCAAAAGATATCAAATTTTTAAAAATTGGTAGTTTGTTCCTTTACTCAAATTTCTGTTACTCATAACTTCTTCAATAATGGTCCAAATTGCAAAATTTGTTTGTTTTTAATTTTTGTTTTTTTACGTACTTTTGAAAAAAGAATTTAAATTTTAAATCTCATTTTTGAAAATGTATGTTAGGGTGGGTCGATGAAATGTATATTTGCGAATCTCGTTAACTAATAGCAAAAACTCGACGCGCATTTCCGAGCTGATAACGGGAAAAATCATGAAAAAATTTTAGGAATGCACTTTTAGGCGGTTTTAGTTCGCGGTTTTTGAAAAAAAATATATTTTTTTAATTTTTTAAAAATATTTTAAAAATAAAGTAAAATAATGCTTATTACCAAGGAGAGGACTTTCATGAAAATGCATGTTTTTCCTTTCGGTCATAGAACAGCATAAGCAAAATATCTTTGCGAATCAAAGAATTTGCTTAAAAATGGCATCGATTCGTTAGTGCATATTTTTGCATATTTTGCTTAAAATGCATATTTTTGCATATTTTGCCATTATTTTGTTATAAATGCATATTTTTAGTCATATTTTTCACAAATTTTAGTTTTTAAGTCATATTTTTCACAAATTTTAGTTTTTTTTGCGATTTTTTTTTAGTATTTTTAGCTATTTTTAAATTTTTTTTGATTTTATTTTTTTTTGTATTAAAGCAATTATTAAATTTTTTAAAACATTTTTATTTTTTTAAAAACATTTTTAAAACACTGTATATCTAAGCTTATAATGCCAGACTGAATTTAATGGCGTTTTCTTTTATGGAAAAAAATGTTGCACTTTCTGCACTTTTTTTTCTTTAATGACTCCTTGTGGACAGTAATAAACAGTAAGTATAGACATATTTGATACCAAAGGAAAGGTATTTTCGAGTTCTATCTAACTGTTCATAATAAAATGTCGAAACACGCTTATTTTATTGAAAAAAAATTCAAAAACCCATAAATTTTTACATTTATCGGATCAGCTCAAAAACTGAGTATTGTTTTCAAATGCTTGATATAGCATTTTATAGTCCTTATAAATACCTTTCTTTTGGTACCAAATACGTCTATATTTACTGTACATAACTGTGTACAAAGAGTCATTAAAGAAAAAAAAGTGCAGAAAGTGCAACATTTTTTTCCAGAAAAGAAAACGCCATAAATTTATGTTCTTTTTTTTAATAAAAGTAAAAAACAAGTGGACTTTATGATTTTTAGTGCATATTTTTAGATTTTTCGTGCATATTTCAAGACTTTTTAGTGCATATTTTAGGCGCCTAAAACATAGTTTTTTAGTGCATGAAGGTCCTGTCCCTGCTTATTACGAAACGAGTTCAAAAAAAAAATATCTCGCCAATTTTAGCCCGTGGATGCCAACTCAAATTTGACCGAAATGAGTTTCCGATGGCAAATAGCTCCCCTATGCAATACCCATCTGTGATAAAAATTTCAGACCAAAAAAATAATTGGTTGTCGTTTTACATCCATTTTTGTTATTCTGCTATCTCAAAGTATATTTTTTTTGGAGAAAATAAATGCCAACTCCCATTGTAAATTTCCAAAAATTTTTCAAAAATTTTTTTAAAAAAATTAGACCACACAAATGGTGCATAAGGCCGATTTAAGAACATGAATAATAAAAATAAAAAATTTGCGGGTGTTTATAGCAATCCACAAGTGCAAAAAATTCGCAAATTACAAAAAAATTAAAAATTGGTATTAAAATTTTGGTAAAATAAAGCGTTTAAAGAAAATGATAAAAAACAAAACAAATTGGCGGCTATTTATAACAATAAGCAAGTGCAAAAAATTCGCAAGTACCAAAAAAAAATAAAAAAAATGGAAAAATGGAAAAATGGGTATCAAATTTTTGGTAAAATAAAGCGTTTTCAGAAAAAAAGATGATCAATATGGTCTATGGATGCATTTTGAAAATCTGATGTTTTTTTGTTTAATATTTAAACGTTTAAAGATTAAGTTTCGAGGAATTGATCCAATGATCCAATGATCAGTTTTTATTTATTTTTCCAATTTTTATTTACAACTCATTTTAAATAATTTTAACCTAACCGAGAACTGGTAACAATGACCGTCGTCTCGTTGTAGCGAAATCGACCAAGGGTTTTGGTGGGAATCGAACCCACGACCCCCTGTTTCATAGGCTAGCACGCTACCAACTAGCCTACAGGGGCGAGGAATTAAAAGGTAAGTGATAAAATGTTTTGAAACATAATGTGGACCAGCATCAATTGTAAATAAACGTTTAAATATCAAACCAAAAAAAAAACATCATATTTTCAAAATGCATCCATAGACCATATTGATCATCTAATATATTTTTTGTTTTTTTTTTTCTGAAAACGCTTTATTTTACCAAAAATTTGATACCCATTTTTCTATTTTTTAATTTTTTTTGGTACTTGCGAATTTTTGCACTTGCGTATTGTTATAAATAGCCGCCAATTTATTTTGTTTTTTATCATTTTCTTAAAACGCTTTATTTTACCAAAATTTTGATACCAATTTTAAATTTTTTTGTAATTTGCGAATTTTTTGCACTTGTGGATTGCTATAAATACCCGCAATTTTTTTATTATTATCATTCATGTTCTTAAATCGGCCTTATGCACCATTTGAGTGCTATTATGAAATAAAAAATATATTTTTTTTATATATAAATCGAACTTTCCTGGGTATAAAAATGCATCCACGGGCTAAAATTGGCGAGATAAATTTTTTTTAGAACTTGTTTCATAATAAGCATTATTTTACTTAATTTTTAAAATATTTTAAAAAAATTAAAAAAAATATTTTTTTTCCAAAAACCGCGAACTAAAACCGCTTGTAGAGGCCTAAAAGTACCCTCCTAAAATTTGTTCATGATTTTTCCCGCTATCAGCTCTAAAATGCGCGTCGAGTTTTTGCTATTAGTTAACGAGATTCGCAAATATGCATTTCATCGACCCACCCTAATGTATGTACTCCTTGATTTTTTTTAAATTTTTTTGTGTAAAACTTCTATCGATTCTATAAATTTTTTACCCAGTAGGAACGTGGGATAACGATTATTATTATTTTTTTAAATTTAAAAAAAAAAACATTATGGTAATTTCCAATCTTAAAATAATTTCCACTGCTCCAATGGTGCGTCATAGAGGGGTCATTTCAAAAACCTACCCCCATTAATTTTTACGTCTTAATATATCTTCGGAACAAACTAATATACTATCTCCAATTTCTAAGGGGGCTCCCACACAAAATGACATTTTAAAATTCGCTCTAACCACTCTAACTGCCCTAAGACTGCCCTTAGAGCAATAACATGTATGACCGACCCACAATATTTTTTTAGTCTAAACATTTTCTCTGAACACACCTACCCTCTATCTTTAACTATTAAGGCGTTCCCCATACAATTTTTTTTTATTTTTTTGTAAATTTGTTTTATTGAATCAGCTTTTAGCGGTCCAATGGTGCCTCCGAGTGGGGTCATTAGTGAGACCGACCCTCCAACATTTTTATAAACATTTCTACGCCCTATCTCCACTCTCTACGTGGGCTCCCATTCAAAATTAAATTTTTATAAAATTTGCTCCAACTATAATTTGTATGGGAGCCTATTTAGGGAGTGGAGATAGGGCGTAAGTATGTTTTAAAAAAATGTTGAAGGATAAAAATAAATGGGGGTCTGCCGTATTTAACGCATCAAAATATCGGTCTAGAACCTAATAAAGTATACATACACACAAAAAAAAAAACGTGGGTATTCAATACTAAAAATTTAACGAATTTTAGTCCAAAAGGACCTAGTGCAGAAATTGGTAACCAATACTAAAATTTTTCACTAATAAGTATTAGTCAAAACCAGTCAAAATTACTAATTTTAGTACTTTGAAGATACTAAAATTAGTAACTAATTAGTAAATTTGGGTACAATATCACTTACTAAACCTTTTACTGTAGAATTATTTTGAGTGTACATTATATTTATTTAAGATCAGTTATAGATTTTAAGACATTCTAGAGATGTTCGTTCGTCTTTCCGTCTGTAGTTAATACGTTGCAGTCCAAAATAAAAAAGCTAGACTCCCGAAAGTTAGTACGAATACACTCCAATTCAAAACTGTTTCAAACCCTCAAAGGGTTTTTACATTTGCTAAATAGTATTGACAATGAAATCTGCAAATTTCGAAACACCTGGCGACTAAGTCGTGCAAAAATTATCGGCATAAATAAATTTAAAGCAGAAAAATAATTTTCTTGAAAATTATTCTATGAGAATAAAAATAAATTCAATTAATTATGTTTTTTTTTAAGAATTTTTCCAATTTTCTGAACATTTCAAAAATTTAACAAATTTTTAAAGTTTTTTTAATCACTTTTCCTGTTGTTTTCTAAATTAAACTGATTTTTTTATTTTTTAAGTGTTTTACAGAACAGAACTGTCATGGCGTTTTCTAAATTTTCCAGAGCTTTTGTGATTTTTTTTTAGTTTTCTAGAATTTTTGTTTGGAATTTTCTTTATTTTCATCAGAGCTATTCTTAATTTTTCTAACCATTTTTATACCCTCCAACTACAGTATGGGGGTATACTCACTTTGTCATTCCGTGTGAAACGCATCAAAATATCGGTCTAGGACCCAATAAAGTATATATATTTATGATCAGTGATCGATTCTAAGACATTCTAGCGATGTCCGTCCGTCTGTCCGTTCGTCTGTCCGTCTGTAGTTAACACGATGCAGTCCAAAGTAAAAGAGCTAGACTCCCGAAATTTGGCACGAATATGTCTTATGTTCCTAAGCAGGTTATGTTCGCAAATGAGCAAAATCGGACCAGGGGGAAAAAGTTCCCTCTTGAAGAACTAAACCAACCTCTGAAAAATATCATATTTTTACATGAGTTTTTGTGTTTTTGTTTAACAAATGCAACATTTTTATGCTACAAGATGTTTAAAGTCTTGCATTTGGACCCAGAGAATTAAAAAATGTCGTTTTTTTCGGTCCGCCCCCTTTTATGGGCGTGGTATAAACTTTTTTTAAATAATGATAAAATTGTATTTCTTTACTGCAAAAAGCATACGAATGAGTTTTTAAACACATATTCGAGAAGAAATTATATTCTCTCGAACTTTAAGACTTTTAAATTTGTTCTTGTAATTATTAAAGATATTAACTAGATCTTTATTTTTTACAAGAAAACAGATTTTAAAATCCTAAAATTTAAAATCAAATTTTTAATAATTTGGCTAATGGTGAAATCGTATTCCAGAATCGAGCACATTGTCACCAAATATCTCACTGATTTTTTTTTACAAATTTTCATCGCATACCATTGTAATGACGTTAACCAAGGTTTACCTTTGCATGTATTTTTCTATTTCTATAGGTAAAAAGTGCAGAAACTGTGTTGAAATGTGCTCAATAAAAATCACACTAACACACTCACACACACATACACCATATTTACAAGTACTTTTAACTTTTTGATTTTAACACCTTAAATATTGTAGTGCTTTACTCGATGCTAAGAAAGAGATTTTTAATAGCTAAACTCATAATTACAGCAATTAAATAAGGATCCGTAATAGCACTAATTGTGGTTGTAAGGAAATTGAAATTTTGCTAAAATTTTCTATACACACATAAGGATTTGCATAACTTTGCAAATGTAAAGTAAATTTTAAAGGGAAGTGACACAAAAAGTAAAAAAAAAAATATACCAAGAAATAAAAAGAAATTATAAATATAAATGCACTATATGACTCATGATGAACCACAAATAGAAATTTTAGTTTATTGTTTATCTGAGTGATGAGGAAAAATTAATGTTCGAAAATTCTTTTGTAGCTTAAAGAAATATAAATAGGGTGAAATTTTTATGTGGTACAAATTTGAGGCCAATCGAACTAAATTTACCCGTGACGCCCGGCGATCAAAGATTCGGATTTTTTAAGATTTCAAAAAAAATGAAACATATACAAGAAGAAAAGTTAAATTCGACTTGTCCTTTTTAAGTGATAGTAAATTTTCGAACGCGGAAAAAAATTGCAATTTTTGATAAGAATTATATTATTTTCAATTTTGTGTAAAAAAAAATTTTTGTCCTTTTTGTAAAAAAAAATTGACAACATTTTTTTTAGTCTAAAATTTTTTTAAGTGTTTTTGAAAAAACCACAAAAAGACTTTGTAAAAGATTTTTGTGGCTTAAAAATATTTTTAAAGCCAAACCCACTATTTGTTTTAAATTTTTAGAACAATTTCATGCGGCGAAATCTCAAAAACCGCCTAACCATGCCAAAATTAGAAATATAATGTATGCACGATATTTTTTTTCTATTTTTTAAAAATCCAATTTTTTGTGGAAATTTTCCAAAAATCGAAGGGCGCTACGGGTTTAAGTTTAAATGAAAGCTTGTCTACAGCTCTATGAAAGGGTCACGGGAAAAAAATTTTGATTTTGTTTTTTTTTTTTAATTTCTTGAACGTAGGAAAAAAAGCCCGCCATTATTTTTAAAAATTTCGAAAACAGTTCAACCGATTTTAAAAAAATTTTAATCGTCAAGGAAAAGAAATTTTAAGATGCTTTTAATAATAATTCTTAATCGTAGAAAAATGTATTTTTACAAATATAGCATAGCAATATCTTATAGTCATATAGCAATATCTTGAAAACAGTTCAACCGATAAAAAAATTTTAAGCGTCAAGGAAAATAATAAAGAAATAAATTTTGAGAATTTTTTTTTTTTTCAATTTCTTAACCGTAGAGAAAACATAATTGCTTTGCAAATTTTAAAAATATGCTTAAATTCGGGATTAAGTATTGTCCGTCTTTCTAGCTGATTTTAATACTTAAGCATTTTAATTTATTTATGGCAACAAATTTTGTCGGTCGATTTTAAAAATTAAATAAATTACAATCAGCCTTACCATAGAAAAATAAAATATATCATGAAATCCAGCAAAGATTTTATAAAATCTGACCGAGGGTCTTCAAATTTATCTAATTTTTTGTACACATGTGCACTATAGAGCCAATTAAACATATCCATTTTCAGTTTTTTATATTTAAAAAAAATCGCGATTTTTTTGCGAATTTAATTTTCTTCAAAAATTGAAAAAATCAAAAAAGTATGCTACTTTGAATACCCATATCTTCGGAAGTATCTATCGGATTTCTTAAATTCAAAAAGCATTCGATTCTGGCGATAGTCTTACTTTATAATAATGTAAAAAAAAAAAATATTTTAAAAAAAAATGCAAATGCATTTTTTGGATGCATTTTTTAAAACTTTCTCCCCCTTCAATTTTTTTAAACCTACATAAATCGAAAATATAGCATTTTTTACACAAAATTGCGTACAGCGTTTTTTGTGACGGAGTTTCGTAAAAATTTTGTAATATTTTTAAAAATACCTTATTGGTTTTTCCATACAATTTTTTCATAAAATTCATAAAATAACAAAAAAAAATTTTAGTCTAAGGAAAAGCTACGTAAGCATTTTTTAAAAAAATCACGAAAATTTTGTGAAACGCCGTCACAAAAAAAAAATTTACTCAATTTTATGTAAAAAATGCTATATTTTCAATTAATGCAGGTTTCAAACAAATTGAAGGGGGAGAAAGTTTTAAAAAATGCATCCAAAAATTGCATTTGCATCAAAAATGCATTTTTTTAAAAAAATATTTTTTGTTAGTGCATTGGTATAAAAACGGATAATCAGTTGAATCGAATGCTTTTTGAGTCGTAGAAATCCGATAGATACTTTCGAAAAAATGGCTTTTTAAAGTTACATACTTTTTTGATAAAATTCCAAAATAAACATTAAATTGATTTTTTGTATGGAAAAAATGAAATAAGTAGTTTTAAAAAAATCACGAAAATTTTTTGAAACGCCGTCACAAAAAAACGGTACTCAATTTTTTGTAAAAAATGCCATATTTTCGAATTATGCAGGTTTCAAAAAAATTGAAGGGGGAGAAAGTTTTGAAAAATGCATCAAAAAATTGCATTTGCATCAAAAATGCACTTTTTTTGGAAAAACTTTTCTTTTATTGCGTTGGTATAAAAAAGGACGAACGTTTGAATCAAATGCTTTTTGAATCGTAGAAATCTGATAGATACTTTAGACGATATGGCTCTTCAAATTAACATACTTTTTTGATTTTTTAAATTTTTGGAGAAAATTAAATTCGCGAACAAATCGCGATTTTTTTAAAATTAAAAAAACTGAAAATGGATATGTTTTATTAGCTTTATGGAGAATGCATACCGTTAATATAAAGAAAATCGAAAGACCTAAGGTCAGAAAATAGCATTTTTTATGTGTTTTCTGGTGGATTTTGTGATATTTAAAACCAGCTTTTAATTTTATTTCCATACAAATTGTTTTTGTTTTTAAAATCGACTTTCAAAAAATGTATTGAAAATTTGAAATTTAAAATTAAACTTTTGTTAAAATATACTTTTTGTTTTCTTGTGGTAAAGGCCAATACGTATAATTATTATTTTGTTAGAAAATAATATTACTCATACGCCAAGTAGTTTTATTTAAGCATATTGCAATGTTTTATTAATTGGAAAACGCATATCGGTCAAAATTACGACACACAACCACAAATCGGGACTTGGGTCTTCAAATTTTTTTATATTATGAACACTATTACTCTATGGAGCCATTTAGACATTGCCAGTTACAGTTTAATTAAATTTCCACAACTAGCGATTTTATACGCGATTTTTTTTTTTATCACAAAAAATTTAAAAAGTGGTGTAGCTTGAAGAGCTATAACTTCTTAAGTAAATATCGAACTTTTATACTCAAAATTGGAATTAAAATCTAAGGTCCTCTACTTTAATCGTAAATGTTAACAAGTATGTGGCATTAAAAAAATTCATTTTAAACACAAATTCACTTTTAGAGTGTATTTTCGTCAACATTTACCGCTTTTGATTTTTATACCCTCCAACCATAGTATGGTGGTAAATCAGTGGGGGACCCCATACAGTATATCTATTATTGACCCATTATAGGTTTTAAGACATTCTATTAATGTCCGTGCGTCTGTTTGTAAAAACTACAATGCAGTCTGGAGTCAAAGAGCTGACCCATGAAGTCGGCACTAATATGTCTTATTAGACTGGCATTTTTTTTCTCAACTTTCGATTTTCCCAAGTGTCCGGGCAATTTTTTATTGTCCAAGGTCTAAAACTTTTGTGGTACAAATTTGAGGTCAATCGGATTAAATTAACCCGTGGCGCCCGGCGGTCAAAGTTTTTGATTTTTGAAAAATTTAAAAAAAAAAATGAAAAATTTAAATTTCTTTCGACACATCATATTTGTTAATTTTGATGCGGTGAGCACGAATATCAAAAAAAATTAAAATCGGTCGAACGGTTTTCGAGATATCGCCATTTGAAATTTGCAAAAAAATGGCGGTTTTTTCCTACGTTCAAGAAATTTTTTAATAAACATCACAATTTTTTTCCCCTCGGCCATTTCATAGAGCTTAAGAAAATCTTTCATTTAAATCTAATTTGAGCCAAATCCGATCATTTTATCCCGTGGCGCACTTCGGTCAAAGTTTTGGATTTTTGAAAAATTTCCACCAAAAAAAAATTCGAATTTTTAAAAATTAAAAAAAAAAAAATGTTGTTGATACATTATTTTAATTCATTTTGGCATGCTGAAAACGAATGTCATAAAATTTCTTGAATCGGTCTAACGGTTTTCGAGATATCCCCATTTGAAATGTTCTAAAAAATGCCCAAAATGGACACGAGTCTGAATTGTTTTTTTGTGGACAGACATCTAAACTTAAAAAAAAAATATTTTTTTTTTTTTTTTTTTTATAATTCATTCTTTATTTACAATCTATCCGAGGATAATAAGCAAATGTGTTAAAATAATTACATCACAGAGGTTATGTAACTCCAGCGAGGTACACAACAAAAACAAAATAAATTAGATAGATTTTAAAAGATTAAATAACAGTTCATAAAAGTAAATATATACAAAAAAGCATCATGTTTTATTTTCGGAACGGGAGATCTAAGATATGGCTTCGTTTTAGTCTTCTAGTTTCGTTGGTGCTATCTAATAATGCGATCGCCACTGGATTATCGTGATTACTCAGTCTTTGCAAGTATCTTTCACTTACAGATCTAATTTCCTCTCGAACAGATGATACAGAAAGATCTCTTTTGATGACATTAAAAAAAAATATTAAAAAAGAAAAAAAAGGCCGGATTTTTAATAAATTGATTTTTGTAAAAAATGGGAAATTTCACAACGTATTCTAAACATTTTAGAAAACAAAAAATTTTAGTCTATATCCCATTAAAAATATACAAGATTGCAAATTTTTAAGATTGTGGTGCATTCTGTTTTAATTTGGTAAATATTTAATCAAGGCAACTCGAAACAAATTTGAAAATTTTTTCAATATTTAGCCACGCTTCCTAAGCCCAGGTTTTTAAAAATTTAAAAATCAAAAACGCAATTTTCTAAGTTCGATATAGGGAGTAACACAACCTATTCAGAAATTAATGGGACACATGTTTTTCTGTAGCGGAAAATTTGGTGTGGAATGCCTCATATAGCTCATCGACCTTTGTTTGGACCAAGGAGATCTGAAAAGTCAATACTATCAAATTTTTAGAATAGGGTAATAACGATTCGTTAAAGCCTACAAAACATTGCATAACTTGTTTCTCTGTAGTAGAGTTTATTGAAAATCCATTATCTAAAGACAAATTCCATTAACGCTATTTACTTTCAAATATTTTTTTTTTTTAGCATATTTTTAAAACTACATAATATTTTTTTAAGTTTTTCTTTTTTCGTTACTCATGCACATTACAATATTTATTACACTTATTACCTACTTTTGCAATGTTTGGAGTAGAAAATTTATTTACATGTCTATGTATGTTAAAATGTATTCAGAGAAACTATTTTGCAAAAACTATTTAAAATACCACTTTGTAAACTAAAAAGCAACCATCTAACCAACCAACCAACGATACAGCCAATATGAAAGAGAGAGATCCCAGCGAAAAGTGAGATTTGTATATTTAAATATAATCACTCGACTCAAAGCAAAGACAACAATGTAGTCTTAAACATATCAACCATTCACTAGAAGACCGTCATAAGTCAAAAAAAAAAAATTAGTTAACTTGCCGTTGGAAGTCCTAATTTTTGCTGGGTAGCTTGTAAAGAAACTTATACTTATTTATATGCATGTTAAAATTTTCTAATGTTAAAAATAGAGTAAATGTTTAAGTATTTGTGAGTGTGTGCGTGTGTATGTATGTGTTACAAGACCCATATTTTATTATGTAGAGTAAGTCTCTCAGTATTGTTACAAAACTACTACGAATTCAAAATTTCTATAGAATAAATATGCAGTTTAACAAAAAAAAATACAAAAGTTTTGACTTTTCTTGTTGAGAAAAAAAGCCTTATTATAAACTATAAATTTGTTTGTTTCGTATGTATGTGTGTGGATGTAACGAGTTAGTTTATAAATGTTATTATGTATATATGTATGTGCAAGTTAGTAGGGCTGTACTATGGCGAATATTATAAAGTTGAAAATCATGCATTCCCCTTCTGAAAGTTAAAGGTCCTACCACAATTTTTCAAAAAATCAAAATTGTATAGCTGGACAAAAAAAGACTGGTATGACAACAAAGTTAATTTTTTTGAGTTTTACAAATAGTCCACTGATCTGAAAGAACTGATTCCGATAAGATTTGAAACATGTCTTAAGGCGTCAAATATACCCTGTTTTAAGAATTTTCTAAAAACTCCCAAATAGAAAATAAAAAAACTTGACTAAAACTAAATTGGTATTAATAAGAAACCGTGCAATTCAAGGGATAGATGTTAAGTCAATTTCCAAGCTATGCATAAAATTCAAATATTATTTAAATTACCACAAAAATGAACAGAGTACAAACACAAACTTAAAGAAACGTACTAAAACAAACATTTGCACATTCATTAGTCAGCACTGAAAAAAACTTTTATTTCGGAATTGTGTTTGGGATATTTATAACCTAAGAAGAGAAAAAAATAGTAATTGAATGCTTTCAAATTCAAATTGACAGTTCGGGACACTCTAAAGTATGCATTAGAGTACTCATGGATGTGCAAAAGCGTTATGTTTTCCCTCCCCTTGCATTTTTTTTTGGTAAATTCAGTTTAAAAACTAATATCCATGACACTTTATTAATTTATAGGCAGAAAACAAATTTTATTCTTGCCTTATTTTCAATTAAAAGGTTGTTGTATTAACAAATAATTTAATTGTATTGACAAAAATATTTATTAATTTTTTATTTAACAACATAATTTGTCAATACAATTAAATTGTTTTTCTTAATTGAAAATAAGCCAACAATACAAAAATTTTTTTGGGTACATTCGTTAATAAAAATACCTTCTACATGGTAGTTTCGTTAAACCTCTGGTGCATTGTTAGTTCTAAAATTCGAGGTGGGTAATCTGTCCTGTTTGTAGAAGACTCAACAAAAAAACTGAGGAGGGGAAAGAAACAATAGCAACATTGGGTGCTCCAATGCTAATGCAAGTGTGCAACAACAACTGCTACCACAAGACTGTTATAACAGTGAGAAAAGTTGATGTTTCTTCTTGTAAAATTTGACAAAGAAAATACCATGGCACATTTTTGCATTCTAGTGAGCATCCATTAAACGGGGTCAAAGTTGGGCATGAAGGAGAAAAAAAACATCAAAAAGCCCCATAACTTCCCTGGACTTGCCCCTAGAGTATTTTTTTTACGAACCTCATGAAATTAGCGGTTTTAGCGTGTCGAAATCGAAAACTCGTGCACTCTCCCACCCCTACTGTAGGTGCACTTTTTATATACATACTGATAATAATAATATTTTTTTATCCCATAACCAATTTGTATACCCTCCAACCACACTATGGGGGTATACTCACTTTGTCATTCCGTGTGTAACGCATCGAAATATTGGTCAGGGACCCCATAATGTATATATATTATTGATCAGTGATCGATTCTAAGACATTCTAGCGATGTCCGTCTGTCCGTCCGTGCGTTTGTCTGTCCATCCGCCCGTGTAGGACACGATACAGTCCAAAATAAAAGAACTAGAATCCTGAAATTTGGAACGAAAATTTTGAAGGACATAGGCTGGTTAGGTTCGGAGATGCTCAAAATCGAACAAGGGGGAAAAAGTTCCCCCCTACAGAACTAAACCAACCTTTAAAAATTCTATTTTTTTACAAGGTTTTTTATAATTTTATCAAGCAAATGAAACATTTTTTTTGTCAAAAGAAGTTTGATATCCTGCACTTGGGTACAAAGGATTAGAAAATGTCGTTTTTTTTATGGCTCGCCCCCTTTTGTGGGCGTGGATATGAAAAATGTATTTATATAATGATAAGACTGTATGACATTAGTGCAAGAAGCATAATAAATGAACTTGTAAATATTTACCTCGAGAAAAAAGTGAACCTTAATGACCCCATTCGACCCCCGCCCCCTCCCCCAAAAAAAACGCCGCTGGATTTTTTTTTTAATTTTTTTACTTGTTGGAGGGTTTAATAGATTCGAATTTAACACTCTCACTTGTTTTTATTTTTTCTTTCTTTTAAACCACAACTCATTTTTAATAATTTCAACCTAACCGAGAATTGGTAACAATGACCGTCGTCTCTTTATAGCGAAACAAACCAACTCCAAACTTCAAAAGCTAGCTATCTACCATCTAACCTACGATACAGTTACAGAGGTTTCCCTTATTCTTTTAGCAAATCATACTTATATTTCCATAATAATTTATTTAAATAAAGCCATACATTTTTTTTTCATAATTATAAAATTATATTAACTTCTTTAAACTCATTAGTCTTATTGTGTATGCACGTTGTAACATGTTCTCAGCACATTTATCTTGATATGTATGTTATTATGTAAAAATCTCTACGAAATCTTTTCTACAGAATGTACTATAAATCCATTTGGAAATAAAAAAAAAATACTACTGCTATATGCACTCTCAGGTAAGCAATTACACTTAATGTCTACACGTGACATTAGAAATTATGAAAATTATATGAATAGAGTAATGGAACAACGTTAAAGAAGAACAGAAAAAAAAAACACAATATAAAATACTTGTTCTTGTACACTGGAGTGAACTCAAATGTATAAAACTAACACTTTTTTTAATCTAAAAACATAATATATGCCTGATAACACAGAGTGCAATTAAAACAAACAAAAAAGGCAAAAAAAATTTACTACGGCAATGAGACAGGAATTATAATGTGTTTTCATAATTTTTTTACATTGTTGAATATTTAATGTTGTAAGAGGATTTCTTTAGAAATAAATAAAAGTCGAAAATAAATATTGTAGTCCTAAAAATCTATATAACCCTGCAAACAATAGGGCGATATATCGCCGAAAAGATATTGCGGCGATACGAAAATTTATCATTTCAATAAAAAATCAAAGTATTTTTATTATATCGCAGTTTTTTCATACGAACGATACTTTGGCGATAAACAAAAAAAAAATATTGAAAATTTTTATTTCTTTGTCAATTTAAAAAAAAATAATTTATCAAACACAACAAGAAATCTTTGAAAGAATATAAATTTGGTCGAAAAACACAAATGTGCGTTCAAAGATAAAATAAAAAATTCAGCGAATGTTGCGGATATATTTTTCAAGTGAATGCAAATGTTTTTAGTCCTGATAACATGACCAAAATATGAATGAAAAAAACATAATGTCTATTTTCAGCTTCAGGGAATCGATAGAGCTGTATCGCCGGTTTATAATTTAAGTGATATTCCGGCGATACATACAAATCTATTATTTGTCGTTTATACGATTATCTGGAGATTTTGCCGTTTTATCGCCAAGACGAATGGTTTTTATATCGTCAAGATGTATTGCCGTCGGGTAACAGTTTCTCCCGAAAGGTGTATCACCGGCGATACGAATTCGATAATTGCAGCAATAACATTTTTCGTATCGGCAATACAACCGGCGAATCGATGTCGTATCGTTTTGTTTGCTGGGAAATTTGGAATATATGTAAGTTCCATACAATGGTGTGGTAACTTTAAGCTTTCAAAACCTTTACTACGTTTTCCATCAATTTTACAATTGAAAGAAAATTACAAGGCTTTCTCTAAAAAAACTTTTCTCTGCCTTTCCCTCAATTGAACTAATAATATATTTTTGTCTTCTTTATTCCTCTTTTATTACTATATATTTAAACATTCATTTAAATTGCCCTGTAACAAGTATTCAATTATCATGGAGTAATCATATAAATCTTAATAATAGACTTTTCTGAAGAATTTTCACTCACCATATTTATTTTGCTGCCCTTCATTATATTAAGTTCTCTATCCCTTGAATGCCACTAGCTACAAACACAAACATAAAATCATATTACATGTTATGTTCTTTTAATCTTTACCAACAATGGTTACATAAACTTACCGAAGCGTTTAAAAAACGCCAACTAACCAACGAACAACTTTAGTTTGACTTCTATTTACTGCTGCCAGTGTTGCCTCTTGTTACTGTGACATTAAAACTTTTTGCTGTTATTACTGTTAGCACCGTTGGCATATTTTTTTCTTTTTAATACTCGCCCTTGTAGAGTTTAATTTTATGTGGAGGGTTAGTTTTAAGTTTGAACCACAACGAAAACTAAATACTTCAAATACTCGTGCAGTTTTTGCTAAACTTATTTTTGCTATTTTTGTACCCTCCAACTACAGTATGGGGGTATACTCACTTTGTCATTCCGTTTGTAACGCATCGAAATATCGGTCGGGGACCCCATAAAGTATATATATTATTGATCTATGATCGATTCTAAGACTTTTTTAGAATATCCGTATGTCCGTCTTTCCGTCTGTATAAGACACGATGGAGTCCAAAATAAAAGAGATAGACTCGTTAAGTTTGGCAGGAATATGTATTTTGATCCTAGGCAGTTTAAGTTCGTAAATGGGCAAAATCGGACCAGTTCCCCCTTGAAGAGCTTAACTAACCTTTGAAAAACGCCATATTTTCACAGTTTTTTTTGTATTTTTGTTAAGCAAATGAAACAATTTGATGTCCGAAAAAGTTCAAGATCCTGCACTTGGACTTAGGAAATAAAAAAAATAAAAATTTTTTCCCGCCCCCCTTTTGTGGGGGTGGACATTAAAAATGTTTTAAAATAATTCTAAAATTGTATAACTTTAGCTCAAAAAGCATAATAAATGAATTTTTAAACATTTACCGCATGGGTTTATGTGGCCCCAATGACCCCTAGTAATTAGTTTGTAATTGTTATCCCTTTTCTGTTGTGTTTGCGGCAATCAAAAAAAAAATCGCTTGACATGACATTAAATATGTAAGAATTTATATAATACTTTTATACAGGTGTTGGCCGAAATAATATGCATAATGACTAAGGATGCGATTTTCATATTTTTTTTTTTTAATAAATCATTTAAAAAAAAACTATTGCAGTTTTAAGTAAATTACTTGATTTGGAAAGATATTTGGTCCACACCGTTTTTAGAATATTTAGAAAAAAACAATCATTTGCATGGAAATCGCAGTCATTCATAAATCCGTAATAAAATAAATTTTCCATTATTTAAATATTTTTTCGGTTTCAAAAAATATTTATCAATTCTTAAAAACTAATATTTAAAATTTGGGAAATTTTTTTAAGATAACAAAAATGTGTCCACATCAATCTAACTACACTCAAAGAATTATGTAGGTAAATTCCAGTAAATATTCACTTAAACAAATGAAATTTTATTTAAAAACCATTCCACTGTTTTTTCATTTAAAATAAAAACACATTACAGTCAATTTTAAATGCTCATTTAATGACTAACCAAAACATTAAAAAACTAGTAAATATTCAGTTATTTTGTATTGAAAAACAGTAAAACTATAGAAGAAATTTTTTACTGCCAAAATTAAATGTAACAGAAAATTCGTTTTTAATACAGTAAATTATTTTTTTTAAACTACAGAAACAGTAAAAAAATTAAATCCTTTATAAAATAAGTGATTTTTCTTTTAAAATGACTTTACTGATTACTTTTTAAAATAACCTACAAACAGTTAATGACATAATTTTCTTAGTGTATGCACTGTACTGTGTTAATGGAAGTATAAGTAAAAATAATGATAGAAATCGTTGTTTAAAGGTACTTACTAGAGATGGCCGCGTGAGTGATGTTTTTGAATCACGCACACTCACTCACGAGCATATTATTTCTACTCGCACTCACTCACGCTCACGTGAGTAAATTTAATACAACTCACACTCACGTGCACTCACGCAAGCTTCACTCACACTCACGTTGACTCACACTCACGAAACACTTATTTATACAAAAAAAATTTCAAAAACTAAAATTTGAAAAATCTTTCAAAATATTCAGCGAAATTTTACATTTTTTTTTTTTTGCTTTTCTCGGGACGAAATATTAAATTGAGCCATATTTTACAATTTTTTGTTGCTTTTTTTGGTACAAAAAGAAATAGAAAAGAAAATAAATCACGCAAACTCACGCAAAAAATCGAATCACGCACACTCACTCACGCAAAAATCTTACTCACGCACGCTCACTCACTCACGCAATTTTTTTCTCCACTCACAATCACTCACAATCAAGTGAGTAAAATTGAAATCAGTCACATTCACGCGTGATCACGCTCTAATCTGCTCATGTGCCCATCTCTAGTACTAACATTTCAATAAAAGTTTGCTTGGGCAACAACTGTTGCGAATAATTTTTTTATGACCCACATTTATTTTTCTAAGCCCGCCCTTTTTGGTAGGCGTGGATGTGTAAAATAATATAAATAGGGATGAAATTTCCTAATTATAGCGTGTAAATAATAATAAATAACTTTGTTAACACTTATTTCGTTA
Organism: Pegoplata infirma; assembly: GCA_963921195.1. NCBI lineage: Eukaryota > Metazoa > Arthropoda > Insecta > Diptera > Anthomyiidae > Pegoplata > Pegoplata infirma. The sequence goes on along the minus strand of OY992538.1, from coordinate 240,312,994 downwards.
GAGAAGATTTCGATTCCTAATAAAAAAATATTGCATGTATTGAAATTCGGTTTGCATATTTTTGTACCTAGTTTATCTTTTGACAGTTTGTTGTCTGTAACTGTTAGAATTTTATTTGAAAGTCTTGTTGACTGGTGTTTGTTTGATTGCTTGCTTGTACCAGTTGATGCTCAAAACTATTGTCCAACAATAGATTAATAGAAATTGCAATTGCAATACAAATCTTTATTTAAGTACCAAACAACTACAACATTTATGTGGGTATTTTATTTGTATTTATTTGCCACTTATTTTTAATTTGCAGAATAATATTTTTAGTATATTTGTAAATAGAACTAGAATTCTGAATTTATAAGTGTGACCAGAGTTACTCAAAGTTGTTGAAGTTAAATGTGCATCTTCTTACATTTAGGAAAAAAAAACTCATGTTGATAAAAAAAATTTAAAGATTTAAAAGGAAGAGATTTAAGTTGTTTAAATCTAAAATAAATTAAACTCTTTCAAAAATAAATAATACTTTTATGAAATAATAACTATACCCGTGTAAAAAAATAATTGGATCAAAACATATCTCTTTTGATAAAAACATATATGAATCATATCTAAATGGATATAATCAGATCTACTCCATATATACTCATATCTGCTTCAGATATTTTCAGATCCGTAAATTGAGTCTATCTGGCATATATGACATATATGATCAGACATTTTCAGATATATTCATATCTGTAATATTGTCAGATAGACTCAATTTACGGATCAAAACATATCTGAAGCAGATATGAATATATATGGAGTAGATCTGATTATATCCATTTAGATATGATCCATATATGTTTTTATCAAAAGAGATATGTTTTGATCCAATTATTTTTTTACACGGGTAGTTTTAAACTATTTTTCTGTAATGGAAAACTTATAATGTAATATTTTACTAATTGTTTTTAAATTACTGGAAAATTTTTGTTTTATATTAAACTTCTGCTAGCGGCATGGTAAGTCATCCAGGCGACTGTTTTATTTAACCCGTTTTTTAAGAAATATTTATTAAATTTTGAATTATTAAAATTTTATTATACTGCTACCTACTTTTTTCGCACGGAAGTAGTCTACAAGCCAAATTTATTTATCCGACTTTAAATTCACTCTTCATTAGTCCTGTGTTCATATAAACCCACATACATACAAAATAAAAGGGTGTTTTAGATTTATTTTAACAACAAAGTGATACAAAAAACACATGAAAGTTGACATTCCATGACAAAACCCTCAAGTTTTCTTTAGTTTAGTGAGATATTTTTTAACCTGCACTTAAAGTTCGGGATTTAAAGGTGTCCCTTATTGGACATGTGGGATCCAGCTTCCAAACTTAAGCTCAAAATTAAATTTGCTATAATCGGTATAAATTTTGCCGCAATCAGTCCAGTTTTTACTGAATTACTTATTAAACAAAAAAAAGAAATGTGCTCCGTTGCGTATGATTGTTATTTAAAGGCAATTACAACATTATGTATACGCCTCTTATACAATTTTAAAATTATTATAATTAAAATAATAGTTTTCCAACTTCAAATGTGTGTAATAAAAAATCTCTCACTAAACTAAAAAAATAAACTTTGAGGGTTTTAGTATGGAAAATGTCAACTTTCATTTGTTTTTGGTTTCATCCCATTCCGATTTTGTAATTTTAAATACCCTTTTTGTTTTTAAACAAATAAATAAAATGTCTAAAAAAGGCACCCATTATTTTATTTCTCCTTATAGCATACATATACAAATTAACAATAAATGTACAAAAAGCTTTGTACATTGGGGTGGCAGCGTAATGTATGGAGGAATTTTTACTTTTATTTTTTAATTTGAATGTCTCCCAGAAGAAATATCTTGCCACATGGTCTAAAACTAATCGGAATGTCCGTTCACGCTTTTGATATTGTCGAGCATAAAATTTAATAAATGTATTTATTTTTTTACTTGGAATCCGAAATTTTTATGAAAAAAATTTATATGAAAATATTTTTTAAAAATTTATGGAGATTTCAAATTTAAAAAAAAAATCAACCAAAAATTTAAAAAATAAAAATAGTATAATGTTTTTTTGTTTTGGCAAAAACATTACGCATTTCCAAAAGCAATTTTTTTATTGAAATTTGTAGTGTTCTCTTAACGGTGTCAAATCGAAGTTTCAGAAAATTTGTCAAGTACTTAATAAATTTTCAAAATATTGGCTTTTTTTGCAAAAATTTTAAAAAATTAATTTTTACAGACTTATTTTATAGACTCAATTCCGTTCGGAAGTGAAATAAGTGGTTTACTTGTAAAACGCAAAGCAAATATTTTTTCGGAGTGAAACCACTTTTGTGCAATTCAATTTCACTTTGATTTTTGAAAGTGATTTCATTCCGAAAAATATAATATTCGTTTTTCGTTTTACAAGTAAACCACTTTTTTCAAATCCGAACGGAATTGAGTTTGAGGCATGCCCCTTAGTTCGGTTTGAGTCCATATCAATTATATCTGAGAAAAAATTATTGTTGTACAGTGAGAAAATATGAAAAAATTCAGTGACAACACAGGTGGAGATGTCGACAGGTCTCGGAAGAAAATTTGAAAAGTATCAAACATTTTACTCTCCAACAAACTTTGAAAATTTATTGCTCGACAATTGGAACAGAACAGAACATGGAATGATATTAAGATGTATTGTAATGATAGAACTAGATGGAATTGTCTTGTAGAAGCCCTATGTTTCCAAGTGGAATAAATAAAGGAAAAAAAAATTCACATTCTAAGCGTTGATAAAAAATTTTGATGGTCCTTCCAGGAAAAATGGACATTATAATAGTTTTTTTACAAAATTGTTAAATGAATCCTTTTTTTAAAGAAATAAAATTATCCCGACCTTTTACATCTTCATCGTGTTTTAATGTGTACCCAGAAACAGAAAAAAAATATATTTTTTTACAATTTAATGTATCGCTCAGAAAAAAATATTTCGGTTTGTGTATTTTTTTAAGGGCTTAACTTTAGACCATAATGAACCATAATTTGCCCAGCAATCGATGAAATTAAAAAAAAAATTGTGATGATATATAAAACTCAAAAAAAGTTAAAAAAATATTTTATTGTTTCTGGACAGATTTTAGAATACGATAAAGATGTCACCAATCGAAATAAAATGTTTTATGAATATATATCATTAATAGTAATAGTAATATACATTAATAGTATCGTTGCATGTCGAAACCCTAACGGCCATCAATTTTTTTAAAGTCAATTTTAAAGCTGAAACCCTTATCATGCAAAAATTAACCACACTTTAATCCCCCGCGCCACAGGTTAAAATTGTCCGATTGGCTTAAAAATTTAAACACAGAGTTTTAACCTCAAAATGATCCACAAATTGTCCGGCAATCGACGAAATTCGAAAAAGACATTATTCGTACCACCCTAATGTATGTATATATGTGCAAACATTATATACATTGCAGTAAATATGCATTTATGTACATTCATGCATTTACAAACTTAACTGTAGTTGTAGCAGTAAATTTAGTATTAACTAGTTAAAAATTGTTTTTAGGCCAACCACACGCTTCATAGAAATAAAACAAGAAAATAATAATAATAAAAAAAAAACAATATTTGAGAAAGTTCTATACAACAACACTAACAGAACTATACATTGAATAGTTGTTGTATATTAGAGTGTCCCGACGATTAGCTTTTAAAAGCCATAGTAGTCAAACTTTAAAAACCTTCCAAAATTGTTTTTGGAAACAGGTTCAAAGAGATTTCAAACAAAAGAAATCTATAACGGAATTCAAAGTGCATTTCAGCATTTGAATATTACTGAAGCAAAATATATTTTTATTCTATTTAAACTTCTTAGCTGAACAATTACATTTTTCCTCGCAAAAACAAAAGTTGGTAACACTGGTCCTAATTTTAGTTTAATGTCTCTGAATTTTCTGTTCATAATAATTTGTTTAAATTTTTAAAATTATTTTTTATTTGTCATCATATATAAATATAAATTTGCCTAATCAAGTGCTTTGAAGAAAAATATGTCATAAATAAGTTCTGACGGGACATAGTAATGTAGAGTATAAAATAGTTTGTTATCCATATTGCAATTGTGGGTTTTGCACCCACAACAACAATGCTAACAGTTTTTCTTGAAACCATATTGAACTTATATAGTTCAATATGGTTCCACACACAAGAGGATCAATTACAGTAAGGGTAATCACAGTACGAATTCTTTTGAAAGTAATTAAATAAAAATAAATATAATGTTGTGAATTTTCACTTTCTTATTTTCTTTGAATCGAACCGTTTTCAGTTCAAAGCACACTTAACTTGTGATATGCAAGAAATGATGTGTCATAAATTAGTTATAAATATATACGACACTTGAGTTGTGCCCGTATCATTGAGTCATTGATTTATTAATGTTCAATGAAATCGATTTCAATGAATCAGTATTCCATACAAATTTCTGACATAATCCGAGTATGTATACCCCAATTATGTTCTGCCTATGTTGTCCTAATTTATGACTATATTTGATAAACTGTAAGTTCACTAAAGCGGATTAAGTAACTCGTACTTGTAATAAATTTTATAAAATGCCTTAGCAAATGAATGAGCCAACTCGTCTCAAAGTTATATGGTTTATTTTTTCTTGATTATTAAGTTGGTTGCAGAAAATTCATGCGAAGTATTAAACGTTACAAACAAAAAATTGCAGATTTTAACCTCTTCTGACGCAAAATTTTTATATCGACCAACGAGTTGTAAACAAAAAATTTGATTTAACACGTTCTAAAGTGTTTTGATTCGAGAAACAAGCCAACTTCAGTGAAAAAAAAAATTACCAAAAAAGACAGTGTTAAATCGAACATGTTAAAAAAATAAAAAAAAAATAAAACAAATTGAAGGGGCGTTTTTGGTTAGGTCGGCGGAGGCAGTGCGGGAAACCTTCCCCTCGTAATAAATGTTTACTAATTCATTTATTATGCATTTTGCACTATTTTTATAAATATGGAAGGGTGGCATCTTCCGAAAGCTGTCGACATCTCCACTTAGCCTGTGTTGTCACTTGATTTTTTTCAGATTTTCTCATTGTACAACAATCATTATTTCTCAGAAATAATTAATATGGACTCAAACCGAACTAAATTAAAATTCAGTTATAAAATATACAGTCCAACAATATATAAACACAATTAATACACAACTCATAAGGTACATTGCAATTTAGTAATATTTCTAAGAATTAGAAATTTGAAACAAAAATTCAAACCTAACGGACATTTTTCAAGATTTGAAAAGTCCTACTAAGGGTTAACAATGGGAAAAATACAACTCTGTTAAAAGTTAAGATGGATTAAGTTTCTGCCAAATGAATACAACACGAATTAATGGTGAATAGGGGTTATTCAACACAAAGAGGAGTAATTCCAATTCTTAATTTCTTCAAAAGTTTCATTTAAATGGCTAATTTTAATCTGACACACATTAAGTGTGTGGCAATCGAAGGAGTGCTGATGATGGAAGGGTGGCATCTTCCGAAAGCTGTCGACATCTCCACTTAGCCTGTGTTGTCACTTGATTTTTTTCAGATTTTCTCATTGTACAACAATCATTATTTCTCAGAAATAATTAATATGGACTCAAACCGAACTAAATTAAAATTCAGTTATAAAATATACAGTCCAACAATATATAAACACAATTAATACACAACTCATAAGGTACATTGCAATTTAGTAATATTTCTAAGAATTAGAAATATGAAACAAAAATTCAAACCTAACGGACATTTTTCAAGATTTGAAAAGTCCTACTAAGGGTTAACAATGGGAAAAATACAACTCTGTTAAAAGTTAAGATGGATTAAGTTTCTGCCAAATGAATACAACACGAATTAATGGTGAATAGGGGTTATTCAACACAAAGAGGAGTAATTCCAATTCTTAATTTCTTCAAAAGTTTCATTTAAATGGCTAATTTTAATCTGACACACATTAAGTGTGTGGCAATCGAAGGAGTGCTGATGATGGAAGGGTGGCATCTTCCGAAAGCTGTCGACATCTCCACTTAGCCTGTGTTGTCACTTGATTTTTTTCAGATTTTCTCATTGTACAACAATCATTATTTCTCAGAAATAATTAATATGGACTCAAACCGAACTAAATTAAAATTCATTTACCATAATTTAATTTATTTTTTATCCACGCAAACAAAAGGGGTCGGACTGAAAAAAAAATAATAATTTTCTAGTCCCCAGGATCCAACTTTGAACTTCTTGTGACACAAAATTGTTTACTTAGTAAACTTATACAAAACCTGTGAAACTTAGCGTTTTTTTCAGTGGTTGTTTTAGTTTTTAAAGGGGAAACTTTTTTCTCCCTGATCTGATTTTGCCTAATCCCAAACTTCACCAGCCTAAAACCATAAGATATTTCCAAAAAAGGATCCGAGCTCTTTTACTTTGGACTGTATCGTGCCCACAGGCGGACTGACAGCCGGACTTCATTAGAATATCTTAGAATCGATCACTGATCAATGGGGTTCTAGACCGATATTTCGATGCGTTGTTAAGGAAGTCCGCAAGAAATTTATCTGTCAAATCACCGCTTTTGATATTTTTTTGATATTTGATAATGCTTCATAAATGATGAACAAGTAGAAAAGTTAAATTCGACTTGGCGGAATCTATGAATAGCTTCACAATGCCCTTTTAAAAGGATAGTAAATTTTCTAACGTGAAAAGAATGAACAGTTTAAATTAGAAGTATTTGAGTGAAAAAAAGTGTTTTTGTAATTTTTGTAAAAAAAAAAAAGAAAAAATACTACTTTTTTTTTGAGTGCAAGTTTTTTTCGAGTGTGAATTTTTTTTTACTCTAAAAATATTTTGGAGTGACAAAAATACATTTTAAAGAAATTTTGTGGCTCACCAATGTTATTAAAGCTTGATTTTTTTAAGGCTCGGTTTTTTCAACACGTGAATTTTAGGTGAATCCAATTTGAAATTCACGGTTTTGCTAATAACTTTAGAACCACTGGACCGATTTGGCTAAAATTCAATACGATCCAGGCCAGGGGAAGAAGAAATATATATGAATAGCTTTAGCATCCTCAATATTGTCTTTGTGTGTTTTAAATCTCGAAAATTCGCTAAAACCCCTTGCCGAAATTCACTCAATTGCTCATTACTTTTGAATCACTAGACCGATTTCACTGGAATGCAACACCAACCTGACCAGCTAAATGACCAACATATATGACAGGATCCTGCGTAAAGTCTTTAGAAGTTTAGCGTGTTTTCAACCGACGGACAGAGCCTCCTTTATGGAGGCTCTTGAAGTTTGGTATATATGTTGGGCATTTACCTGGTCAGGTTGGTATTACAAATGAGCGAAATCATTCCAGTTATTCAAAAGTTATAAACAAAAGAGTGAATTTCAGCAAGGGTTTTTCAAGATAAAAACACGCCAACTTTCGAAAGACAATTCTGAGGATGCTGACGCTTTTCATATTTATTTTTCTTTTCTCCTGGTCTGGTTCGTATTGACTTTCAACCAAATCGGTCCAGTTTTCAAAAGTTATTAGCAAAACCGTGAATTTCAGATTGGCTTTATCTTAAATTCACGTGTTAAAAAAACTGAGCTTTAAAAACCCAATCTTAAAAAACATTGGTAAGCCAAAAAATTACTTAATAAAGTCTTTTTGTCACTCAAAAATATTTTTTAATTCAAAAAAAAATACACTCTCAAAAAATTTTATTCTCAAAAAGAAATTAGTAATTTCTCTTTTTTTTACAAAAATTTAAAAAAAAAAGTTGTTTACTCAAAATAGAATTTTTATAATCAAACTTGTTAATTTTTTTTTCACGTTAGAAAATGTACTGTCCTTTAAAAAGAGCACTGTGGAGGGCATTCATAGATTCGGCATAGTCGAATTTATCTTTTCAACTTGTTTTACTCTGAAACCGTAAGTTGAAAAAAAAAATTTCTATGACAATATTTCCCAGCAAAACTTTGGTAATGGGTAGTGATTATATAACACATTACCAGGTAATACCTTATTTGTAGCATTATTTTAGGATGTCTTACCAAACATTTGTTCCACAACGTATTATTTTCAAGTGAAAAACAATGCATTACTAATAATTTGCTACGTAATGTATGATTATTGGAAAAAATTATTTATTATTTATTATTTCTAAACATTAAATCATGGATGACTTATATTTGGTTACATTATGTATTATTTGAAAGTTTGAAATAATGCATTATTTATAATTGGATGCATAATGCATTACAATAACATAAAAAATAATTATTTTATAAAAAAATGCACAAGTTAAAACTAGAGAAGAGCTCACGACAGAAAATTTCTAACGACACACACTCACGAGCATATTTTATCTACTTACACTCACTTACAATCACGTGAGTAAATTTAATACAAAATTACTTTTTCACTACTCGTTACACCTTATATATTATATTCTGGTATGCTATATTATTCCATTTCTCGTAACCTATAAAATATCATATATTTTACACCTTACTCGTATTCTTTGTTATAAATTTATGACTTATTTTATACCTTACTGGTATTCTTTGTGATAATGTGGATGCATTACTTTGAGTCTCATCGCCTGTTAAAATCATCAATATACCTTATTTAATACCTTATTTGGTAATCTAAGTTTTGCTGGGTTTTTATAAAATTATGAAGAAAAAATCCATAATTTTCTCAACATCGCTAGAATGTCTCATTTATCAAATTTAAAGCTTTGGGTTTAAACTGCGTCTTAGTTTCCACAGACAGACGGATCAAATTATGCTCATTTACTAACGTCTTAGAAACCATCATATATTTATCAGTAATTAAAACTTAATACGGTGCTCGACCGATATGTTAATTTGTTTTGCAAGCAGTGAAAAATCAATATTGTATTATTTTGCTTAGACAATTTTGCTTTGTCAAGTTCTAGCATATCTTTAGGAAAACATAAACTTGATTTAATGTTTTGGGCATGGATACAAAACTTGCAGGATTTTTTCTTTGAGTGCACTATTCAAGGCCAAAGGAAATCCACCATGCATGTTTTATATACATAGTTACATTCAAACTTATTCCATAAAACTAAAATGTTTTCTGTTTAAGACGTTTATGAGAAGAGCATTAAGAAATAAACTTTCTTAACAAAACATTTGTAACTTTTTTTTACAATTTATGCAATTTCGGTTTTGCTAAATTGTTTAGAATTTAAAAGAAAACCTCAAAGCAATAAATTTATATTGTAATAAATAAATTGTTTGACATTAAAGTAAATACTAAACATTTTGCAAAAAACAAAAAAAATTATTTAATTAACATTTGTCACTCCTGGTAACCTTGGGTAATAATGTTCAAACAATGTTTAATTTTCATTGTCCATCTAATGCACATCTCATAGTTAAGAATTTAATTTATTATTGGCATCCATCGTTCTGTCAAGAGAGAACAGTTTTTCTTTTCTGTTGTCTTAACATTTAATACCAGCAATTTTTTAAAAGTCATTGTACCATGAAGGTGATGATGATTTAATGTCTGCATTTTCTTTTCCTCTTTCAAGAATGGAAGAATATTTGTTAGACAGGACTTTTTTTCAGCTTTTCTTAAATTAAAGCAACAAATACAAGAGCAAAAAAATGTGAAAACAAATTAAAAAGTTAGAATGTTTTTTAATCAAAAGGCCACCAATACACTTTAATTTGTACATTTGAAGTATTTCATATTTAACTAAATAAAAATGAAATAAAGACGGAAAACGGGAATGCCAGCCAAGACCATGTTTTAAAATGAGAAAGCAATAAACAAAAACTTAATTAAGATTTCATCTTTGTTAACATCAAAAGAAATGTGAATTCTTTTTTCGTTTTGTTTTATAAAGAGTTAATTAAAATTCAAGTTAGTAATTTATAAATGTTATTAAAATGAAAGTGAAATTGTAGAAAAAAACTGATGGCACAAGGTCGATCTGGGTGTTTTATTGAAATGTGTTGTAATTATAGTTTCTAACTTTAGATGACTGATCATCAAAATACCTTGTTTTTAAGCAACAAATATTTATAGAGAACATAAAAATCAGATCATTGTAGGAGAATTTATGGCACATTCCCATATCACGTAAAACTAAAATCCAAGGTGACCTTATAATAATGTACACTAGGGATATAACTTTTTGCAATTTTTTCAAATATCAAAAATACCACCGCATAGCCGTGTGGGGCAAAAAAAAATATTAAAAAATATGGTGCCACTTTTTCTCTATCGTGAAAAAAGTTTCCGCACCGAAAGCTTTGAAGTTTTGTCTTTATTTATTAATTTTTTTCATAACATTTACTTACAATACGGGGTAATCAAAATGGGTTCTATGTCTACAAAGTCCAAAAAACCTAAAAGAAGGCTAAAAATAATAATGCAAATGGACCACACCGAAAAGCTACGCCCCTTCGTAAGTAAACCCGAAAGTTGAAACCCGAGCATTTTTTTTTTGTTAATAGCTTTTGTACAAAGCCCATTGACCATAATTCTAGCCTTTAAGGTATTGTTTTTGACTGATTGACCTTGGGAATTATATGATAGATAACCATTGTAGTTGTAGTTTAATGTGTTGAATCAAATTTTAAAAAATAAAAATTTAAATTTAAAGCACTTTAGAAATCGCTTTCGGTGCGGAAACTTTTTTCACCGGATCAACCTAAAAAACTGTTTTTTATTATCAGGACAACATTCCCCACATGGTACTGGAGTGGTATTTTGCACTCAAAAAAAAGTTATATCCCTAATGTACACCCCTACTCTAGACTGGCATTTTTTTTATAAGACAATAAAGTTTTTCTTCCGATTTTAAACGTTCGAGAAAATTTTTATTCTCTTAGGCTAAACCTTATGTAGTACAAATTTTGAGCTTAAGACACTCTTTCATTTAAACTTAGCTTGAATCAAATCTGATCAAAGTTTTGTACTTTAGGAAAATTTTTATGGATTTTTTAAAAATAAAAAAAAAACAAACATATCTTGCGATACATTATTTGAATTATTTTTGGCATGATGAATAATTTAAAGAAAAAATTTCTAAAATTGGTAGAGCAGCTTTCAAAATACCGTCATTTGAAATTGGTCAAAATATTTCCAAAACTGGAGGGTTTTCCCTACGTTCAAGAAATTAAAAAAAAAATCTTTTTCCACTGCCTGTTTTATAGAGTTTGATACAAATTTTCATTAAACCTAATCTGATCCAAATTAGAACATTTGAAGATATGGCGCCCTTCGATCAAAGTTTGAAGTTTTTGGCGGAATTTTTCTAAAAAAGCAAAACATTGATCGAAGGACGCCACGGGCTGAAATGATGACATTTAGCTCAAATTAGTTATAAATAACCGTTTGTGTCAAACTCTATAAAAGGGTCAAGAAAAAACAATTGAGATTTTTTAAGGAATGTCTTGAACGTAGAAAAAACTGCCATTTTTGAAAATTAAAATAGGGATATCTTGAACACCATTAATTTTTTTTATTATTCGAGTTCATCGCATCAAAATTCATAAATATGATGTGTCGCAAGATTTTTTTTAATTTTTGTTTTTTTTTAATTTATGAAAATATTTGATTTGATTTTTTATGAAAATATTTGATAAAAAATTTTTTGTAGGTTTTAATCCTCATAGACTTCGTTGCCCGATATTCAGTAACAAAAGCAAACTTACTTACTTTGAGTGTGTTTTTACACTTATTAAAGAACTAACAAAATAAATATCCACTTGGCCCATGTTTGGACTGGGATCCATTTTCCGGAAAGTATTGGGTATTATATGGCATAGTCGGTCAAGACTCTTGACCGACTTTAACTTTGTTACTTGTTTTTTGTTATTTTCAAAAATCTAGAGCTTTCGTCGCCGGTCGACACGAATTAGTTTTATTCGATTGGCTTCAAATTTGTACCACATAATTTTTAGGTCTTGTAGAATAAAAATTTGCTCGGGCTAACAAAAAATGAAAAGTTAAAAAATGTCACTCTAATGTCGTATGGGAAAATTCGATACGGTGAGGAAAAAGTTCCTCACTGAGAGAAGAGCGGCATTTATGATTGGAAATTGTATCATAATAATTGCAATCATAACATTTTTGTTGCAATCATATTATGGTCCAAAATTTTAATTTTTCAAGAAAATGTAGGATCATAACATGATTGCTGCAAGAGTGTTATGGTTGCCCCAAATAAGTTATGTTTAAATTGTCAATCATAATATGACGCTCTCAAATTATGGTTGCCACAATCATATCTCTTCTCTGCGTTCTTCTAAAGAACTAAACAAACCAACCTCGAAATAACTTCGCTTTTTGAATTTTTGTCAAACAAATGAAACATTTTTAGGTCATATATAGTTCACATTTGCTGTGTTTTTCAATAAGTGGATTTATTTTCTGATTAATCTTATTTTGTTTAAAAAAAATATTTTACCATACCAAAACAAATATGGAATATTTTTTTTCCGTAATCTACGATAAATTTGCAATTATAATCCGAAAAAATAATAAAAAAATTTGGAAAATGAAAAAAGTTATAAATAAATCAAAATTAATCCAAAATGGACTTATTAAATCGTAAAATTTAGTTGGATTAATTTTGATTTATTTATAATATTTTTCATTTTCCAGATTTTTTTTTATTTTTCCGGATTATTAATGCTTATTTATCGTAGATTACGGAAAAAATATTCCAAATTTCTTTTGGCATATTAAAATATTTATTTTAAACTAAATAAGATTAATCCGAAAATAAATCCACTTATTGAAAAACACAGCAATTGTTCCATTTGGACCTGGGGACTAAAAAAATAATCTTTTTTGGCCCGCCCATTTTTTTCGGGATCGGTTTTAACAAAAAATTAGTTAAATAATGATAAAATTGCATAAATAAATCGCAAGAATCATTATAAATTCATTTCACAACATATTGCAAAAGGGAAGATGTTTTTCAACTTTCCCCACTTATAAAATGCACTTTTACATATTTTTTTGTCAAAAGCTCTACTCTTAACTGTATTTTTCACAAAAATTGTAATAATTAAATTTATTACCTCAAAACCCCTGCAACAAAGTTTTTTAGCTTGACGTGATTGTTACCCAGCAAAAAATGTGCTTTAACATCTTAGCAAACAAAACATTCAAAATACACACATGGATTTTCTTCTATTTCAGAAGATTGAGATATTCTGTCGTAAAGTTCTAAATTGGGCTACTACATACATATTTTATGCAAAGTGAACGGTTTTTCATATACAAAACTATGAATCTGTGCATTTGTCTTCTATTTGTGGATATTTGTTTAATATTTATATTTATCGTTGTTTTGGAGTTTTATCATTAGGAAATTCCACACATTTGTTGCTGGGTGTCGTATTTTAACTATGAACCACACATTCATTTTATGTTCCTGAAATGAAACCAGTATTGTCTTTTTTATTATTATGCCATGATACTCAAAACAGCCACAACCAAATTATTGTTAAAAGCTTCTTCCTTTTTGTTTAAGCAATACAACGCAAACAAAATTAACGTTCATGGAAATTATAATTCATCAAGGTCGACTTTAAAGTACCTGTAAGCGGTGTTAAATTATACTGTAACTGTATAGAAATGTAATAAGTGTGCATTTTATTACCTCAAAGCATGTATACTTAGGGCGCGCCCGGGCGGGTCGATTTTTTTAGTCAAAAATCGTATAGCAAAAACATAATCTACAAGAAATTCCAAGAACATTTCCCAAAGAAACCATGTTTCTAAAATCAAACCCTATACCGCGCCTAACGACATGAAGATTTGTCCGTCCGTCCTTTTTGCATAAGCAAAACATAGAACTTGACTCTATTTTGGTGTTTGTGTTAATTTTTGGGCTTTGGTGTGCTCTGAGGTATATAGTAAAATTTTATTGGCAACATTTTTGTAGAACATTTCATCTCCACCCTCCCCCTCTTTCGTGGTGTTTTTTGCGATTTGTTAGCATAGAGCCAAAAAATACCGTTATGAGAGGGAGTTAGAGGGTTAATATGTTCCACAAAAATATTTGCCATAATATTTTCTACAAAGTTGCTAAACATACCCTCAGATGTAAAGAAAACATAGTTTTATATACCGATATGCTGCTAGAACATATCCAGCGGCATTGTTTTACTAATTGACGCTGGATATAATTCGATATAATTATTGGGATTATGACCGGCAAGTATATTAGACATAATCCCTGAAATGGAGAAATAAATAATTAGATTGATTTGTAATGAAAACGCCACAGACGAAAAATAAGAAATTTTAACAATAAATCGCTTCTTTTATCGTTTATCCATGATAATTTTACTCCATTATATATTTTATATTGGGCTGCAGTATATTAACATGTAGCGAGAAACTTTGAAAGGAAGCGCAGGGGTTGTGGGTTCGATTCCCTCCAAAGCTTTTGTATGTTAATTACAAAGGGAAGCTGGTGCAGCGGATTTTTCTTAGTAAATAAAAGTATGTAATTGAGGATCATAATGATATTTAGTCAAAAAAAAAAACATATAGGTACTTTTGTGGGATGAAATTGGAGAGTTGCATATCGGAGAGGAAAAAAGATGTGTTAGATAAAAATTTTTGATAACTGAATATTTTTTTTTACATCAGTATTTGTTTTATTTTGAGTAAAATTTTTTTTTTAATTTTTGTACCGAAAGTATAACAAATATATTCGCTACGCTTCAGCAGCTTGCCGTATATATATTTCATTCTTCCGCTAACATTTCAAAGTTAGCGTGTTTCACACAGACGGAAAGACAGACGGACGGACGGATTTCCATGTCGTTAGGCGCGGTATAGGGTTTGATTTTAGACCAATGGTTTCTTTGGAAAACTTTTTTAGAATTTCTTGTAGATTTTGTTTTTGCTATACGATTTTTCAGATTTTTTCGATCCATACAAATCGACCCGCCCTAATGTATACATTCTAAATTGAAAAAAGTGGTCTCAGAACCGAAAAAAGACGGTTAATATAACTTTTCGACCATTTGATTCGATATCAAACAATACATTATATAAAAACTATTTAAAAGAAATCGGTTCGATTAAGTTGAATTAGAAAACGAGAGTGTTAAATTTGTTTGTGCCGAATCTTTTATACCCTCTAAACTCCAACATAGGAGGGTTTGGCGTTTGGAAATTCATTTAATATGCATTTTGCACTAAAGTAATACAATTTATCATTATTTAAACTATTATCTAATATCCACGCCCCAAGAACAAATTTAATAAATTCGGAAAATTAAGGAAAAATTAGAAATAGCTCAAAAAAAATTACAGAAAAAGTACCGATTTAAAATTAATCCATTCTAAAAAAAAATTATACACCATCGATATAAAACATGTTGCAAACTTATTAAAGCCTGTACCACTTCCTGTTGTAGGGTATAATAACATTTGGATGTATAAATTTCATACTCAACCTCTTTGAATTTCGCATACATAAGCAAACGACATAACCGTAAGAAAGAATTCTATTATTTTGGGTTATTTACAATTTAAATATTAAGTACAAGGAATAGGAAACAAAAAATATAATGTAACCTTTGTTAAGCAGCAAAGAAAAAAATTATCAAAAAAAATTTACGATGTTTTAATTTAAATGAGTGGCGGCATACAGTTTGTTGTGGCACACACATTGGAAAGAAACAAAAAATTTTGAAGACAATTTTTATTTATACAGAAAGGAAATTTTATTGTAATCTCATTTTCAATTAAATCGTTGTTGTATTAACAAACAATGTAAATTTTTTACTTCATTCAACAACACAATTTGACAATACAAATAATTTGTTTGTAATACAATAATTGAAATTGATCATAATGTAATATTTGCGTTGGTAACTTTATGATTCTCGAACGATTTTGAAAACGATCTAGCTAAATGCGTTTATCTGTTAATGTGAGATGTCTTCACAGACAATAAATATTGTACACTCAAATAATAACTCTGTAAAATTCGCTATAAAATTACTGTAATCTCAATTCAACAGATATTTGACAGAGTTTTCTGTCAAAATACAGATTTAAAGAAAATACTTTGTATTTTGTTGTGACAAAAAAACAAAGTTTCCTCTGTTATATTACATTTTACTTTGTAATCTTAATTTTATAGATAATTAAAAGAGTTTTCTGTTAAAATACAGATTTAAGCAAAATACTTCGTAATTTTTTTATAACAAAGTTTTCTGTTTTGAGTAGTTTTTGTTACCAAACATCAAAATTTTATCTGTATATTTTTTTTTGAGAAATATTTGAAAAAGTAGCGAAAAAAGTTATCAAAAAATCTTTTCAGAAATCTTATAAAAATTTTAATAAATAACATGCATTTAACTAAACTCTGTAAATTTACAGAGTTTTTTCTGTAATTTTTTTTTTTGCATCAAGTGTATTTTACAAATATATGTAAATTTACATAGTTTTCTTTGCTAAATGGTGGTTTATTTAACCAATATTTTACTTAAAACTCTGTAAATTAACAGTTTTTTTGTCCAAATCATTTTACAGAGTAAAATTACAAATTACAGAGTTTTCTCTGTAAAAAAGCTTTCATATTTAACAAATATTTTACTATAAACTCTGTAAATTAACAGTTTTTTTCTGTCAAAATCATTTTACAGAGTTTTTTAGTAAAATTACCAAGAAATGTTGTTAGCTGGAAAAGTATGGTGTACTCTTTTAAATTAGCAGAGTTTTTCTGCAATTTAACAGAGTTATTATTTTGAGTGTATTGTTAGCTTATTTTCAATTAAAACGTTGTTGAATTAACAAAAGAGAAATATTGAATTTTTATTTTTTTAACAATACAATTTGTCAATACAATTAAAATGTTTGTTAATACAACAACATTTAATTGAAAATGATGCCAAAAGATATGATATCCATCAGACATGTTTAATTTGTAGTGAATATTTCACAGAAAATCTTTCTTATGACCTGATCCCAAACTGTCTTTAAGTTTTGTATTTTGTGGTAAAAAATTAACAAACGTATATTTTTTTATATAACAAAAGTTACATGTTTTGCATACAAATAGGTAATGAAATGTTAGAAAAAAAGGTTGTTAATGTTTTACAAAAAAATTAACTTTACATAAATATATTTTGTTTTACATGAAAGCAAAACTTAAGAGGGTTTAGCAGATAAAAGCTTTAAATATATACAAATTGAAAACCTTTACAAATTAACCCCAGGTAAAGTGAAATCTATTATAGTCATAAAAACTCTTTATACCCAAAAAAATCACAACATTTTTAAAGATTAAGGAATTAAGTTTTTTCCTTGTTAATTTTAAAATTTTTAATGGTTTTGTTCAAATAACTTCATTAAGTCAAAGCAAAAATAAATATACAGTAATTTGATTAATTACCTTAAATTATTTATTATACTTAAATTGTTTTTCTGTATTTTTTTGTATTTTTTTTTTTTGTAATGTATAGTATTGCAATTATAGCTCTTAGCTATTATTTGATATATAAAACGTTGTTACACGTGAAAAAAAAAGAATCCGAAATCTATAACCCAAATTTATACGAACAAAAACAAATTAAACAAAAGTCCACATTTGGTTGCATGTATTTTATGTCACAACATAGGGATATAGAGGTACACAACACAAATTCACTGTCAACTATCAACTGACCAAACAATCGACCAACTTACCAACAACTACCAACCATATCCACACTTTTATACACAAATTTAACCAGACTTATAATTGATGTTACATTTGCTATAAAATTTGCCAAAGGTAACTTAATTAAACTTGTGTAAACTTGGAAATCACACAAAAACACAATACGAAATAGACGTACTTATATATAGGAGCATATGAGGCATTCCACACCAAATGTCCCGCTACAGAAAATCATGAATCCCGTAAATTTCTGAATAGGTTGTTTGGATAGCCCTATATGGAACTAAGAAAATTGCGTTTTAGGTTTTTAAAATTTCAAAAACTGGGCTTAGGAGGCGTGGTCAAATATTAGAAATATGGTAAAATTTGTGGCGAGTTGCATTGATTAAATATTTATTACATTAAAACACAATGCACCACAATCTCAAAAAATTACATTCTTATATAGTTTTGTATGGGCTAACGATTAATTTATTTTTTGGAAAATTTTCAGAACCCGTTCTGAAATTTTCCAATTTTTAAAAAAGTCAATTTATCAAAAATTTTTAAAATAGTCAATTTATCAAAAATACGGCCACTTTTTAAAATTTTTTTTTTTTTTAAGTTTAGATGTTTTTCATCCACACAAAAAAAAACGGAAACTCGTTTTTCGTTTTTTTCGAGAAAATCGCATTTGAATTTTAAATTTCATAACAATTTTGTAATTTTCTAGTATTTTCTTGTTTTAACGTATTATTGTATTATTAATTGCATAAAAATTACTCATACACTCTGTTGAAACAAGAAAATACAAGCAAATTACTAAATTTGTTATGATTTTTTCTGATTTTTTTATACAACCTATTCAGAAGTTTACGGTACATATGTTTCTTTCGTGGGGACATTTGATGTGAAATGCCTCATATACATATAAAGCATTTCACACCAACATATAAATAAATTTAAAACAGAAAAATTATTTTATTGAAAATTATTCTTTGAGAATATCATTGATTTAATAAGTAAAGGAAATAATGACCTCGAGCTAAAATAAACCTACTCCAAATATAATGACAAAATGATAATACTTTGGTGCAAAACCAGAATAAAATTAAATTATAAACATATACCGAGAGGGGAGTCCGCCCGGACTCCCCCACAAAACGCACACCTCAATTTTTTTAACATGATAATGTTCTTAGGCTGGTGTCGAGTTTTAAAAAGGATGCAGGACTTTTGATTATATAAGCTACCGAAATAAGAATTACTGATTTCATTTTCTTAAAACCAAAAAAGTTTATAACTTTGATCATAGAGTAAATAGTAACTTGGATAATAATTCACCTGAATAAACCCGTTTTTCACCAGCTGATTAATAAAACGTAACATAAGCCCTGTTTTCGCATAACCGTATATACGCTTACCCATACAAATTTTAAATTATCCACGCTTATTTTTAACTTGTATAATTATCGGCGCTAAAATGAAGCGTCGATAAAAAGTGATGCCAAGTTCACATTTTTATTGAAATGTCAAAGACACAAACCTTTTTCTTTGTTAATAGCAAATACACAAACCTTTTTCACAGAAGTGATGCCAAGTAAATTTTGTTAAACGTGGATGCGTTTTCGGTTAATCGGTCAATGTTAACATATATACGGATATGCGAAAACAGGGCTTAGCCCTGTTTTCGCATAACCGTATATACGCTTACCCATGCAAATTTTAAATTATCCACGCTTATTTTTAACTTGTATAATTATCGGCGCTAAAATGAAGCGTCGATAAAAAGTGATGCCAAGTTCACATTTTTATTGAAATGTCAAAGACACAAACCTTTTTCTTTGTTAATAGCAAATACACAAACCTTTTTCATAGAAGTGATGCCAAGTAAATTTTGTTAAACGTGGATGCGTTTTCGGTTAATCGGTCAATGTTAACATATATACGGATATGCGAAAACAGGGCTATAATTATTTTTCAGCAAAAATTTTTTCATAAATTTTTTTTTTATCGAAAATTTGTTTTTTTTTTCATAAATTTTTTCTTTTTTATCAAACATTTTTTCTGGAATTTAAAAAAAAAAAGAAATTTCATCAAGACATCACAATGTCAAAACTTTTGACATAAAAATGTTCCACTTGTTTAACAAATGTACAAAAAACAAGTAAGAGTATTAAATTCTTCGGTGTCGAATCTTTTATAATATCCAAAATGTAAAAATACTATTTTGCACTTAAGAAATACACTTAAGTATTTACAAAATTTGCAGCTCTTTTGATTTTGACTGCATCTTGCTTTCCTCAGACAGATGGACGGATGTATATAGCTATAGTGTCTTAGAAATGGATCAATAATATATAAACTTAATGGGGTCCTCGACCGATATTTAAACTCGTTTTGCATGGAATGTCAACTGACATTTCTAAAAAAAAAACCTTGCTTTGGCAAGTACAACCAAATCTTCAGCAAAACATTATCATGATTTTTGGACAAGAGTACAAAATTGACAGGCTTTTTTTTAATTATTTTACATATTGAAGGGTGAAAAAAATTCGGTGCAGCCGAATTTATCACTCTTGATTGTTTAATATGCAGCATTAAATGGAAAATATGCTCTTAAAAGTTCAATTCTTCTTTAAAATTCTACATAATAACGATGAAAATAAAATTTTTAAAGTTTTATTTAAGAAATTTATAACAAAAACTAATATTTTGGAACTATTTCACAAATTAGACCTTTTCAAACAATTTCTAAACTAAAATTTAGTTAAAAACCTTAAAAAAAACAAGTAGAAAAGTTAAATTCGACTTTGCCGAATCTATGAATACCCTCCACAATGCATTTTTTTAAGGGGTAGTACATTTTTTAACGTGAAAAAATTAACAATTTTGATTAGAAATATTTTATTTTGAGTAAAAAACTCTTTTTTTGTCATTTAAAAAAAAAAAAAAAAAATTACAAATTTTTTTTTTTGAGTGTAAAATTTTTTTCGAGTGTAATGTTTTTTTACTGTAAAAATATTTCTGAGTGAATGCACGTACGTATGTACACAAAATATTGTAATTTTTGTAAAAAAAAAAACAAAATTTTTTTTGTGTAATTTTTTTTTTGAGTGTAAAATTTTTTTTGAGCGTAAAATTTTTTTTGAGCGTAAAATTTTTTTCGAGTGTAATTTTTAAGTTACCAATGCTTTTAAAACTAAACAAGTTTAAAAAGCATTGCTTTAAAATTAAACAAGTTTGAAAAGCGTTGTTTAGTTACCACCAATGCTTTTAAAACTTGTTAAAACAAGTGGCATTTTAGATGAAACTATTCTGAAATTCAGGGTTTTGCTTATAACTTTTGAACCACTGGACCGATTGAGCTGAAATTTAATACCAAATAGACCCGGGGAACGGCAAAGATACATGCCAAGCTTCAGTAGTCTCATTATTGTCTTTCGAAAGTTATCGTGTTTTTTATCTCGTATATTCGCGAAACACCCTTGCCGAAATTTACTCTTTTGCTCATAACTTTTGAACCACTGGACCGATTTGGCTGGATTGCAATACCAACCTGACCTGGTAAATGACAAACATATATGCCAAACTTCAGTAGCCTCTGTAAAGTTTTTCAAAAGTTAGCGTGTTTTCTACGGACGGACAGACAGACAGACAGACGGACGGACGGACGGACGGACGGACGGACGGACGGACGGACGGACGGACGGACGGACATCGCTAGATCGACTTAAAATCGATCGAGGATCATAAATATATATACTTTATGGGGTCCTAGACCAATATTTCGAGGTGTTACAAACGGAATGACAAACTTATATATACCCTCTATCACTAGAGTGGAGGGTATAAAAATTATATAAAAAATATTTTTTTTACTCACTAAAAAAGTTTCTCACATTTTTTTAGCGAAAATTTTTTTCTGTTTTCGACAATACATAAAATATTTTATGCTTTTTTATCAAAATATGCAGTTTTTGGTAAAAGATGCTCACAAAACGCCAAAATATGCCCTAAAATGTGCTTTTAGGCTAAAATATGCTCTTAAGACTAAAATATTCAATAATATGCTTTTTTGATCAAAATACGCAAAAGTATGCTCTAACACAATGGTTCTCAAACGGTGGGTCGCGACGCCCTAGGGGGTCGCGGAAGAGTTTCAGAGGGGTCGCGAAAAATTTTGTTAAAACCCTAAATTTTGGTAAATTTAAAATAAATTTTTTTTATTGTTGTGTTATAAAAATATACAAATACTTTAATTAAAGAAATGTAATTTATCCATCACTTAAGGTCCCTCCGTAGTCACTGTGCAGTTGTTAATTTTCCGGGATGCCCAACACTGATTTGTAAAGGTTTTTGGTTGAATCAGGGATCTGACAGTTCGTTTTCTATTAACTTTTCGATGCTGATTCCGAATCTGGGTTCCAAATTTTTCTAGTACGTTAGGTTTTTGAGAAAATTAAAGGCAAAGTTCCCAAAAACGTATTCTTGTGCACTTTTAAGAGCTTTGTTTGTGAAATTTTTGGAGATGCGTCTGGGATCTAATCACTTTTTTCGATTTACTTTTTAATGCTGATTCCGAATCTGGATCCAAATAACGGATCTATATTTGTGATCGAATAAAATTTCGATCATTACCAAACATTTTTACATAATTTTGGAAAAAGAACTATCATTACTCCAAATTGGACTTTAAATACTTTCTTGGTAAACACGTCTTCATTTCTGATCAGTCTAAACTTGTATTTTTATTTTATTTTCGGAAATAAAAAATTGATGAAGATAGTAAGTTTCGATATAACATGCCGTAGTTCGGGACCTGGTTTCCAAATTTTTAGGAAATTGAGGTCAAAGTTTACAAAAATTGTGTTTTTTTTATTTTTTATACGCTTTTTATGTGAAATTTTTGGTATGCGTCTGGGATCTAACCACACGGTTTCGATTAATCTTTCAATGCTGCTTCTGAATTTGGTTTCCTAATTTTTCCAATACTTCAGGATTTTGAAAAAACTGAGGGCAAAGTTTACGTCAATAATTTATTTTTTTTATGTTGGGGGGTCGCGAAAAATTTTAAATATTGAAAAGGGGTCGCAAAGCAAAAGTTAGTGAGAAGCTCTGCTCTAACAAATCGATGCCAGATTACTTAAGTTGATCTGAAACGGGTAAATACTTTAACCAAATATCAATACAACGCATACGAAAAAACATGCAATTGCATATTTTTGTTTACCCTGCTGATGACAGATATTAGAAGTCTGTTTAGTATAAAATGCCTTATATAAAAGTTAATACAAGTTCAAATACAGAATGTTTAGAAAACAGTATTTTCCATTAAAAGGTTAACTGTGGTACATCCATAAAACAGACAAACTTTAATTTGACTCTGAAGTATAATTTTTAATTGCTATTTACTTTGTTTCATTTAGCACATAATTGAAAATGTCAGTAACTAGACATGTCACTGTCTAACATGAATAATGTCACACATTTGTGCGTGTGTATGTGTATATGCTATTAAACTCTGTTACTTTCACATGTTGTTGTTACTGTTTTCACATGTCTTGGAATAAGTACTTTCTATTATTTTAAACTTTAGTTCAATACACAAACTTACAGACTCTGGTTTCAAGTACAAATTCAAAAAAAAAAAATTGATACTAAATGTCAAAGTGCTTCTCTCTCTCTCTCTTAAAAATTTTAGTTTTATTTTCTTTACAAAAATACAAACATGATATTTTTGACTACATACTGGTTGCTGTGTGTTAGTGCATATGTGTGCAATTCAAAAATATACATTAGAGTGGCATTTTTTAAACTTTTGATTTTGCCCAGAGTCTCGGCCATTCTTTGTTCTCAACAACATCTACCCATTTTTTTATTGGCACTTTTTATATCGGTTAAGAAAAACTTTAATATAAATTCAATTGAAGCCAAATCCAATACTTCTATCCCGTGATGCCCTTCGATCAAAATTTTTGATTTATAAAAAATTTCCACAAAAAATTCAGTAAAAAAGCCCACGGAATTTTAATTTCTTAAAAGTAGGAAAAATCCGTAATTTTTGAAAAATGTTTGAGAAATTTAAAAAGACGAGATCTCGAAAAGTGTTTCACTGATTTCCGAACATTTTTGATATTTGTATTTAGAATGCTAATAAAAATTTTCCCGTACGTTACAAATCGGAAGTAAAATTTTTTCGCAGTACAAAAATAATGCCAGTCTAATATACATGTCAGTCTGTTTTTATGTTCTTTGTGTTGAGTGCATGCTTGTCTGTGTATTAAAGTGTCATATTGTAGCAATTATGGTCAAGACAAGTTGATTACAAATTAAATACAAAATGTGTCAATGATTGTCTTTGATTAAAGGAAATATAAGAGAACTGTAACCAGACAGTAACATTTTCATTTTCACTTTTTTTTTCTTTTTTTTTTTAATTATTCATGGATGCATGTTAGTATGCATCTTGGTGTTTGAATGTTTGTACTAACTAACATACATGTAAAATACATGTGTTACTGAAACAGTTATTTAATTAAGATTTATAGTAAATAAAATACGTGGTAGTGTGTAATGGTTTGTTGTAAATGTTACTTTAGCGCTATGCGGGATTAGTAAAAATAGATGCAAAAATGTGACGATGTGGCTAAAATTTCAGGAAAATCGCACTTCATCTTGGGGTGCCCCTTCAACGCTGAAATTTTAGCATTTCTAAACCACAGAGCATTTAAAAAAAAAAAATGTAAAAAATTAAAATTTTATCAAATCTTCATAATTTTGAATTTAATGATCACATCTATTTAGATTTTAAACATAAGCTTTTTAGGATACCACCTACCTCCAAAAATCAGAGCTGGAAAAATATAAATACATTTTGAGGAAAAATAATAACTCTGTAAAATACTCTGTAAAGTGACTGTAATCTCAATTCAACAGATATTTGACAGAGTTTTCTGTCAAAATACAGATTTAAAGGAAATACTTTGTATTTTGTTGTGACAAAAAAAAACAAAGTTTCCTCTGTTATATTACTTTTTACTTTGTAATCCTAATTTTACAGATAATTAACAGAGTTTTCTGCTAAAATACAGATTTAAGCCAAATACCTTGTATTTTTTTTATAACCAAAAAAGTTTTCTGTTTTCAGTAGTTTTTGTTTTTGTTACCAAACAACAAAATTTTATCTGTATATTATTTTTTTTGGGAAAAAGTTGAAAAAGTAGCAAAAAAAGTTATCAAAAAAATCTTTTCAGAAATCTTATAAAAATTTTACAAAATAACATGCATTTAACTAAACTCTGTAAATTTGCATCAGATGCATTTTACAAATATATGTAAATTTACATAGTTTCTTTGCTAAATGATGTTTTATTTAACCAATATTTTACTAGAAACTCTGTAAATTAACAGCTTTTTTGTCCAAATCATTTTACAGAGATTTAAAGTAAAATTACAGAGTTTTCTCTGTCAAAAAGCTTTCAAAAAGCTTTCATAATTAGCTAATATTTTACTATAAACTCTGTAAATTAACAGTTTTTTTTTGTCAAAATCATTTTACAGAGTTTTTTAGTAAAATTACAAAGAAATGTTGTTAGCTGGAAAAGTATGGTGTACTCTGTTAAATTAGCAGAGTTTTTCTGTAATTTAACAGAGTTATTATTTTGAGTGTAGAGTAATTAAAATTCAATATTCTACAATATTTTTTTAAATCAACTACTTATTGTTAGTCTCACATATTATTCGTCAAACAAGAATTTTCAGAAAAACTTAGCATCAGTGGACCAAAATCGTGGTTCTGGAATTTTTTTGACAAACTCATGTTCAGCATGCAAAATTTAGTATGAAAACATGTAATGCATGATGAAATTATTCAAAAAAAAATATTTGTAAATTAATTATTTGAAAAGATAGAGGGTTTTGCATTCAGAAAAATTAATTGTGTAAGAGATAGAGAAAACCAAAAATGCAAATAAAATAGAAAAAAAAATATTATATGTTCTGAATTTTACACCATATATGAGGGCCGTTTTACTGAATATTTTGCCATCAAAAAGTAATTTTCGTGAAAATGGAAGATGGAGGGTTTTGAATATAAATAAATTTTAACTTGGGGTGTTTAAAAAGCAATTAGAATTGGTGTCTGGCTCTTTTACTGGAGCGTTTCAAGACGTTCATATCTGTTCCATGGAACCGCTTATAGTTAAACCGGTTCCGGAACATGCTCCATGTACAAAATGTTTCTGTGTTAATTTCTACTTTTTTTAAACTTTGTTTTATTAAATACTGATGTATACAAAAATCAAAATTTAAATAATTCTAATCAATGACATTCTGAATGAAACTTTATTGGTTTTCCATTGGCCTTATAAATTGTACAAAACGAAATTAATTCAATTGTGAATTTCTTTTATTTATGTTGTAGTAATACTTCTAAACCTTTTAAATAATTTAAATAGACCTGAAATTGAAAATAAAATAATAAAAAATCTAACAAAAAAAACTAAAAATGCTCCTATTAGAAATGTAAATTAAGCCAACAAAAGTATCAGAGTATCACATTACAAAATATTTGTTAAAGCAATAAATCTTCAAGTAAAACATTTACATAGTGAATAAATGAATGAAGGACGTTACTGGGCTTCTAACTTTGTTCACTTCCCCCGGCCAGCTCTTTAAAATTCACACACACACACAACCACACACATACACAACTTCATAGTCAGGAAGTCACTCTGCTGGTGGTTAAACAATAGAATCGAATAAAAAATATAAAAAAAACAAAAAAGGTCGAAGCAAATTGAATAAAAAATAAGCGAGAGTGGTTAAATCGGCTGTGGCGAATCTGTTATACCCTACAAAATGTAAAAAATAACAAACAAAAAAGTAGAGAGGGCGTTTTTTAAAGTGGAGGGGGTTTGGCGGGGTTTATTGGGGGATACTTCTCCCCGCGCGAAAAAAAATGTGTACAAGTGCAGAGTTTTTATCCTTTTCTAACATAAAATTGCTTACTTTCTTCGATTAGAGTATTATTTTAGTTCGAGGCTCAAACATTATATTACTGATATTCTCATTATATATTATTAATATATTGCAGATAGAAATACTGTAACGCATCGAAATATCGGTCGGGGATCCCATAAATCATATTTATTATTAAACCATGATAGATTTTAAGACATTCTAGCAATGTCTGTGTGTCCGTCCGTCTGTCTGTCTGTGCAAACCACAATGCAGTCCAAACTTAAAGAGCTATCCTCCTGAAGTTTGGCACGAATATGTCTTATGATCATAGGCTGGTTAAGTTCGGAAATGGGAAAAATCGGAACATTGGTATATTTGTTGAACAATTTAACCATTTTAGTTTCAGAAGTAGTTCAAATGTGCTCCCAATGCCTCCCACCAACTCCTCCTCCAAAAAAAACACTCCCATTTTTATACCCACCACTCGAGTGATAGAGGATATATAATTTTGTCATTCTGTTTGTAACACCTCGAAATATTGGTTCAGGACTCCATAAAGTATACACTAAAAAAAAAGCTTATAAAATTACAAAAAAAATTAACTTTTTTTAATACCTCCTATTTGACAATAATAATTTGTAATTTTACAAGCTTTTTACCAATAAAATTGTACAAGAAGGTTTCGTAACTTTACAAGATTTTTTGCTACCTCCTATTTTACGAGAATTCCATGTAAAAATCACGAGCTTTTTTTGTAATTTTACAAGCTTTTTAACAATAAAATTGTAAACTTAAAGCTTTTTTGGCGACATAAAACTTACAAGGAATTCTCGTGAATTTACAAGAAAAAAACCTTGAAAAATGTTCGATCGAAATTTAAATTTCAATCGAACATTTTTTGTTAAAAAACAAATATTGGTAAAATGGGATTACGAGCCTTTTTCTAGTAATTTGACAAGGTTTTTTTGTGTGTTTATGTTCATGATCCTTGATCAATTTTATGTCGATCTAACGATGTCCGCCCGTCGTCTGTTCGTCTGTCTTTAGAAAACACGGTAACTTTTGAAAGACTTTACTGAGGTTGCTGAAGTTTGGCATATATGTTTGGCAGGTTGGTATTGCAATTCAGCGAAATCGGTACAGTAGTTCAAAAGTTATAAGCAAAAGAGTGAATTTCGGCAAGGGTTTTTTCCGAATTTGCGAATTTACAAACACTCTAACTTTCGAAAGGCAACTCTGAGGCTGCTGAA
Organism: Pegoplata infirma; assembly: GCA_963921195.1. Lineage (NCBI taxonomy): Eukaryota > Metazoa > Arthropoda > Insecta > Diptera > Anthomyiidae > Pegoplata > Pegoplata infirma. The sequence continues at coordinate 240,285,043 of OY992538.1, read as the reverse complement.
GCTTGTTATATATATTTGCCCTTCCCCAGCTCTGGTTGGTGTGGAATTGCATCAAAATTGGTCCAGTGGTTCAAAAGTTATTACAAAAACCCGTGAATTTCAGATTGGTTTCACCTTAAATTCATGTGTTAAAAAACTTTTAAAAACCTGCTTTAAAAACATTGTTTACAACGTATTTTTGTCAATCAAAAATATTTTTACAAAAAAAAAAATTTTTACATCAAAAAAATATTTTTACACTATAAAAATATTTTACTACAAACATTTTTTGTCAATTTTTTTTTTTAATGACTAAAAAAAGTTTTTCACTCAAAATAATATATTTCTTTTCAAAACTGTTAATTTTTTTTTACGTTTGAAAATTTAACTTTTAAACTTGTTTTTTTATATTTTTTTTTTAATTTTTTTACATTTTGGAGTGTAAAAAAGATTCGGCACAGCCGAAACCGAATTTAACACTCTCACTTGGTTTTTTTTTTTTTTTTGTTATTCGAATTAAATTTTATTCTAGTTCGAGGCCCAAAAACTCTATTTCTGTTTCATTTATTTAACAAAAGTGCAAAAAAAAATCCTGCACAAAATGAAGTTTTTCTGAGGTTAGATTAATTTTTCAAGGGGAACTTTTTTCAAATTTTGCACATTTCTGAGTTTAACCAGCCATTGACCATTTGCTATATGTGTGCCAAACTTCAAGAGTCTAACTATTTTATTTTGGAATGTTTAGTGTCTTCCACCGATAGACGGCCGGACGAACAGACACTCTATGAAGTCCTCGACCAATATTTCGATGCATTACACACGAAATGACAAAGTGAGTATACCTCTATACCGCGGTTGTGGAGGTTATAAAAAATACACCAACTACAAAGAAATGAAATGAAACAATACACAAATACAAAGTAAGCAAAAGCTAAAATGGAAAGAATAACATTAAAATAAAAAGGGCAAATCACTTATGACACGAGGAAGTATGTTTAAACATGAAACCTCATGCAATACGAATGTTTCAAATAAGATGAACAAAAAAACAGTCAACACACACACAGCATTCAATTGAAAATTGGTAAAGTAAATTATATATTCAAATAGTAAAGAATAGACAAAAATGAAGCCACCAAAGGAAATAAACCACGTTAAAATAAAGTAAAACAAGAGAATGAGAATGACAAACAAAAAAAAAATAACATAAATGAAGAAAAAGGAACACAAGTCGATCAAGGAGCAGCATCAACAGTCAGAAGCACTGAATGAATTGATGGCAAATGAAATTAAGCAAATATTGACTTAAGTTAAAACGTTTTTTGAATTTTCATATACTACTAGTACCTACTCACCTACATACCTATCTACGTACTAACATTTATAGCAACTGCTATTATTACTACTACTACTTCAACTACCGCCACTAAAATGTGTGGGTGAGAAAAAAGGAAAAAATATTCCCTATATTTTTTCTTATTGTGTGTGGGTATAAAAGATTCTGTGGTATATATGACTCGTGTAGCAGAGTAAGTGATGAACAGAATTTAGCTTGCTTTTTTTCATATTGTTGTCTTTGAAAAAATTGAACATAAAGACAATATTATAATTCAATAATAAAAAAAGAAAGTGGGCCAAAAAATACATACACTCACTCAGTCAAACAAAGTAAAGTGAAAACCTTAATGGAGTTTGTGGAAGCGGTTAAATGGATTTTTTTTTTTCATTTTCCTTTTTTTCAATCTTTTTTTTGTTAGAACACATTTTCCAACATACTTAGCATTAAACTAAGTAAGTAAGTAGAATAACCCAATTAGAGGTTAATTTACTTAAGAAAAGAAAAGTCATGCTAGTAGAAAGTATACCAAAAATTACACAAAAAAAATTATATTAGGCTGACAAACTGTTGTATGGATTTTTATTTTAAATGTTTTGTAAAACATTTTTAAGATACAGACAATGAAGAAAAAAATTGAAATTTTATTCCCAGGAAATTTTTTTGGAACAAATTTCTATTACAATAGATTTTTAAATATATTCAGTGTTAATCTCAACAAAATTATTAATTAAAAAAAAAAATTTCAAAAAAACTACTTGCTCGAAAAAACTATTGCTTTCCGGACAATTGCAAAGCATCTTACTAAAAATTTCCTACCAATGTTGTTTTAAATTGTGTCGACAAAAATGTCAACCTAATGTTAGTTTATGCAAACTATATAAGTTTCAAATTTTATAAACCACTTGGGTATCACTATTGTTTAAACTTTTATTTTATAAAATTAATGTTTGCTTTTGTTAATTTACTGCAGCTACTTTCACTCATTACTTGCTATGCAGTATCATTTTATATATTTCTGAGGAAAATATTAAATGCAAATTAAAGGCAAATAAATATTTGATGTCCACGAATTTTGAATATTTTGATTTTAATAATTTAACATTGGAAGGGAAGATAATTGTAAATTTAATAGAAATATGTCGCTTGTAATTTTTATGCTGTGTCTATAAAGGGGAGAGTGACTCCATTCTGCAGAGCAGAGAAATATGTTAACTGTTCAAAAACACAGGGTGGACTGAAATAAAATTTGATGATAGTCATCAAAAAAAAAATGTAACATTAAATACGCATGGAAAATACTAGAGTTTGCAAAACGATTAAAATCGAAATCGAAATCGCGATTAATCGCACCAATTAATCGTAATCGTAATCGACAAAAAAATCATGCGATTACGATTAATAATTTTATATCAAATACACTGTGTTTATAACGAATTTAAATCAGTTCCAAAATTTTTTGAAACCCATTTTGAAGTTTCTATGTATTAAAAATTACACTGTGGAACAAATTCAGGTTAGCAAAAGTTAGGTTTTCACCCCTAGTAGCTAAATTAGAAGACCCGTATCGCGGCGTTTGTTTCTGTTAGTTCGAATTTTTTTTTTTAATCGACCTTCGAACTTTGCAGTCAAATGCCGATTTTCAGCATATTTTTATATGGTTTTTTGGCTATAACTCGTCGACTAATTTATATTTTTTCAATCTGTAAAAACTAAATTATTGCTAGAGACCTGTCCAACAATTAAAATTTAAAAAAAAAAATGATTTAGAAAGAAACAAAATGTTGGAAAAATAATTTTTTGCATTCTTTTTTCCAACATTTTGCTTTATAAGCACCACAAAAATTTTCGAAATCATTTTTTTCAAAAAATTTTAAATGTTGGTCAGGTCCCTAGCAATAATTTTATAAATTGAAAAATATCAATTAGTCGACGAGTTATAGCCAAAAACCCATATAAACAATATGCTGAAAATCGGTATTTGACTGCAAAGTTTGAAGGTCGGTTAAAAAAAAATTCGAACTAACATAAACAATTTTTTGACTGCAAAGTTTGAAGGTCGGTTAAAAAAAAATTCGAACTAACATAAACAAACGCCGCGATTTCTCCAAAAATCTTTTTGATGTTGAAGATATCAAAAATTAAAGCATGTGTAAAATTTTATCAACAAAGAATTTTAATTATAAGTTTACAAAAAATGTCTTAACAAAAAATTCTTAAGGGCGCTCGAGCGTTCTTTCGACGCGCAATGATATCCTAAAAAAGAGACTGTGGTTCCAAAATCACGAATTAGTTTTACTAGAAAAGTTCGAAAGTTTTTAATTTTAGTTCTTAAAAATAATTTTTGTATTTTCGTATTTTTTGTCTAAAATGTAAATTTCAAAAGATTTTTTTTTAAAGCTATTGAAACTCAAATTATTTAAAAAAAATCGATTAATCGTAATCGCGATTAACGGAAATTTTTTTAATCGTAATCGCGATTATGAAATATCTTGATTATTTGCAAACTCTAGAAAATACAGACCATCGATTATTGTCTAATTGTAAGTTGTTAGGTGCAGAATTTTGCTTCAACTGCCTATAAAATGAAGTGTTTTTTAAGCAGAATATAACCACTTCAAATGTTTGAGCAATAACCGAATTCTTATAAGACTTCTTATTGTTAGTCTTATGTGTTTTTTTTTTCAGGAAATTCCGAAAATATAGTCTTAAATTGTTCATTTACTACAGGTTTTACAGTATATTGCATTTATAATACTTTGTCATAAAGCTTCAACAGTTTTTTTAGTTCTTGGGCGGTATTATTTAAATTTATTGTACTGAAAACTCATAATTGTCAACCCGTAGAGTGCAACCTACAACAATAATAACAAAAGTACGTACTTCTTTCGTCATCATTGTCGTCTTCTTTTCCTTTTATTATTACATTTTTTTATTTTTCTTTATTATTTTGTTCTTTTTGTTAAGTGTCAACGTATGCAAAACATAAAGAATTCAACAAGGCAAACACATACGTACAAAGAATGTGTATGAAACAGGAAAAGAAGGTTTCAAAGTAGGAAAAGGAAACTCAAGTCTAGCTGTATGTCACATAACTGCCTATAATGTTACTTACGCAGTTTATATAAACATTTATATACATACTTAAATATGAAATATGTACCTACCTCAATCTACATACTACAAACAGTTGTGCTTAGTATTATAGAAGTATAATTAAACAGTGATGCAAAATCTAACTTTCTGAATCGGAATGGGACGAAACCAAAAGCAAATAAAAGTTTACATTTTGCATAACAATACACTCGAAAAAATATGACGGTAGATTCCATTACAAAATACAGTTAAAACTACTACATTTGTTGTTGTTTAGGCGTCCACTACATTTTACAATAAAATCAACCAAAAATTGTTGTTGTTTTTAACTATTGATTAACAACTGCAAAAAAATGTAAAAACTACTTCAAATTACAGTTGTTTTTACTGAATTTTTGTCTGGATTTTTTTTTATTAACAAAAAAATTTTAAACATCAAAAACGGATAAAATTATTTGGAAATAATTCCTGCACATCCGTTTTTCTAAAAATTTCTAGAAAATTTATAAATTTTTTATAGACTTAAAACAACTACATAAAACTGTTACTACAATCTAGTAATTTTTTGTATTTGTTTTTTTAAAACGACTACAAAAAACAGTTGTTTGAGATTTTTTATACAAAAACAACTGAAATTGTAGTTGAAAACAACAACTACTACTTACTACACAAATGACCGTCATGTAGTAACTGCAATAATTTTCTAAGTGTACACTTAAGACGTGCCAATTTTTGACAAATTAGAAAAATACAGTTTATATTTTGGATTGCAACTCTTGTGGGGGGACGAAAGGGAATGAAGATTCTTTACAATCTCCAAACAAGAAGTGTTTGCGCCACACATTCCTTTCTTTAAGTGTATTCATAATACTCTAAACTTATTCCTTTCGCCCAGTGTACTGAGAGGTACTATGCACATGTCCAACAAGTTGGATGCAACAAGTTGTATCTAACAAGTTGTACGACAGTGCTGCAAAGGTATGGGCGCCTACTCTTATTTAAGTAACCATGACGGTGGCAACAGTGGCTGTTAGTTGTATGCAAAATTTTCGCTACTCGTTACTTTTGCATACAACTTACATACATACACACATTAATGGTGGTGGTTTTTTGCGACAATTAGTTATTGTCTTTTTACATCTTCATTCGAGCGACCTTTTTGTAAATTAAATTAAATTTTGTTAATTAAATCAACTTGCAAATAAAAACGTGAAATAAACTTATATTTGTACTAAAAACAAATAACTATCGTGTTTACTTTGGTGTATAAACGAAAGCCACCCAGAAAACATAAGTGTTGTGCGCATCCCAAGGAACGCACTGAGAGCCACCGTAAGAAAGAGCGAAAACCATTAAGGATACTGTGACCAGTAGGACGAAGGTTTGCGTGCCGAAAGAGAACCATAATAAGGCGAAGTCCACCAGGCTATAATCACTCCATTATCTTGCCACCAAAAGGAAATTTAATACCAGCGATTCCCAACCCCATCGCAGTTACTGACCCCAACAAGAAGTATTCCTTAATACTCCTGGGGTAGAGACTAGTGCTCCAGTTGCAGCTGCGGCCTGGTGTAAGGTCTAAAATGGGGTCAATGAACGAAAAAAAAAGTATTTTTAAAGTGATTATTTTTAAATATAATTATGTATTACTTATCGTTTTATTACAAAATTTTATTTAAATGATATATATTTTTAACAGTTAAATAATTACTGATTTTACTGAAAATCCGCTCTCCAATTTTTTTTCATCACATCAGGATTTTAAGAAAATTGAGGTCAAAGTTCAAATCTTGTCAACATTTTTTTTTTATTCGCTGGGTCCACAAGCCGGGTTTTGAACTTCCTCTGACATAAAAATGTTGGATTTGTTAAACAAAAGTACAAAAAATCCTGCAAAAAAATTCCATTTTTCTGAGGTTGGTTTAGATCTCTAAGGGGTAATTTGTTCCCCCTTGCTCCGATTTTTCCCATTTCCAAACTTAACCAGCCTATGACCATTAGGGGTGGGATAGTGCACGTGTTTTCGATTTCGACACGCTAGAACCGCTTATTTTGTGAGGTTCGTAAAAAAAATGCATGGGCCAAAAAATAGGGCAGATCGGATAGGATCTAGCGGTCGCTCATCGGGGTCAAAGTTGGGCGTAGAGGGGAAAAATCCACAAAAAGGCACAAAACTCCCCTGGTTTTGCTCCTAGAGGGGTCAAATGTGACACCGGCCCCCATTATTTTTCCCCCCTGAACACTTTTGCCAAACATACCTAAGCCCTATTTCCAATCCCTAAGGGGGGTCCCATACAAAGGTTCAATTTTTAAAAAATCTTGCTCCTACCGCTCTAGCTGTCCTAGAAGTCACCCTAGAGGAATCAAATGTATGACCGACCCCCAATATTTTTTCAACCCCAACATTTTCTTAGAACATACCTACCCCCTATCGTCAATCCTTAGGGTGGTCCCCATACATTTTTTTAATTTTTTCTTAAATTGTCATATTAAATCAGCTCCTACCGGTCCAATGGTGCCTCCTAGAGGGGTCATTATTAAGACCAACCCCCATTAATTTTTAGCCCCCAACACTTCTTCTGAACTTACCAATTCCATATCTCCAATTCCTAAGGGGTCTCCCACACAAAATGACATTTTTGTAAAACTTGCTCTCACCGCTCTAACTATCGCAGGGGTGACCCTAGAGAAGTTAAATGTGTGACCGACCCCCAATATTTTTTCAGCCCCAACATTTTCCCAAAACAAACCTACCCTCTATTTTAAAGCCTTAAGGGTGTCCCCACACATTTTTTTTATTTTTTAATTTTTTTTTTATAAAATCTGCGCCTACCGCTCCCACTCTGCCTTTTAGGAACGGTAAATGCAGAGTGACCCCCATTAATTTTTGCTCCCTACATTTTTTTCTGAACATACCTACGCCGTATTTCCACTTTGTAGGGGTGCTCCCCTGGGGAAAACTAAATTAGTAATGTATGTAGAGAAGTCAAATGTATCACCTGCCCATATATTTTTTTTAGCCAAAACATTTTCTTCAAACATACCTATTCTCTATCTTCAAGGTGTTACTCCACAATTTTTTTATTTATTTTATCGAGAAATCCGAGGTCTGTAATTTGTAATTTAATAGTAACTTTTGTTAAGCGTAAAAAAAATATTTTTTTTAACTTGAAAATAATAAAAAATGATAAATAATATAACTATAAATCAAATTAATTTATTTTTATAGTGTGATGGATATTGTTTCCGATTTTCGGCCACGACCTGAAGCAAAACTATTTTTTCCTCCTCGTTACGGCACAACATGTTGTTATAGTCTTCTATTAATTTTACTCCTCTTTCGGCAGCGTCGTTGACAACATGTAATTTACGTAATATTTGCAGCGCTCGCTGGTAGTCCTGACGATTTTTCCAAGTATTTGGATCGGAAGCAACGAAATTTGTTGTTATTCCGAAGCGTGCAAAAAATGTTGGGGTCTCAGTGTGACGTAGTGGCTTAAATCAGTTTCCATGAGTTCTTGATTCACTTGTTTCGATGCCATGTTAATTCTTTTCGAATCCAACAACATGTACTGGAGGATTACAATCCAGTTGCCACTGTCGCCGCTATCCTCTGAGGCACCTTCTTCCCCGATATCATCGTCTTCTTCTTCCTCGCTGTCTTCGTTAGACGATTCGTCCATCTCATCGTCAGATAACTCTTCCTCCAATTCCTCTTTCTCTTCTTCAAATATACGAATTGCATTCGACATTTTTCGTTTTATTTCACAGAGAGATAAGAGAATCTCTTGACCAATCGTTGCGACAGAATCTTATCAATTGAAGCATAATTGGCAATCGCTTTCAAAAAATTCAAATCATTATTTGGAGCTTCTATTGCTTTGGTAGCGCTAAACCAAGCTTTTACGTAAATTGTTATAATGAAAACCGTCACATCAAGAAGCGCATTTAATTCTTTTTTGAGCATGACTGATGGGTCCTGGTGGTCTAAAATGCTTATTAGGAATGTTTTCGCCAAGGTATAATAAAACAATTTCAAGAAACTCCTTGTATTCGTCTCTGGGTTGCTTTTCTTTTATTTGAGCCCAACAAAACAACTTGATGTCAGTTTGGATTTGAGCTGGTATGTTGCCTGACATTTCCTCATCTTATATGCCAAGACTGTACGGTTTGTCTTTTATATTTTCCCACTGCTCTTTAAAATTCGCAAACATTAGCACTCCTGGTCGAGACGTTTTGCCGAATTTGATTTCAAACACTTAGTTTTCCCTAGGGGAGCACCCCTACAATGTGGAAATACGGCGTAGGTATGTTTAGAAAAAATGTCCCTAAAAGGCACAGTGGAAGCGGTAGGCGCAAATTTTATAAAAAAAAATTAAAAAAAAAAAAATTGTGTGGGGACACCCTTAAGGCTTTAAAATAGAGGGTAGGTTTGTTTGGGGAAAATGTTGGGGCTGAAAAAATATTGGGGGTCGGTCACACATTTAACTTCTCTAGGGTCACCCCTGCGATAGTTAGAGCGGTGGGAGCAAGATTTACAAAAATGTCGTTCTGTGTGGGAGACCCCTTAGGAATTGGAGATATGGAATTGGTATGTTCAGAAGAAGTGTTGGGGGCTAAAAATTAATGGGGGTGGGTCTTGATAATGACCCCTCTAAGAGGCACCATTGGACTGGTAGGAGCTGATTTAATATGACAATTTAAGAAAAAATAAAAAAAATGTATGGGGACCACCCTAAGGATTGAAGATAGGGGGTAGGTATGTTCTAAGAAAATGTTGGGGTTGAAAAAATATTGGGGGTCGGTCATGCATTTGATTCCTCTAGGGTGACTTTTAGGACAGCTAGAGCGGTAGAAGAAAGATTTTTTAAAAATTGAACCTTTGTATGGAACCCCCCTTAGGGATTGGAGATAGGGCTTAGGTATGTTTGGCAAAAGTGTTCAGGGGTAAAAAATAATGGGGGCCGGTCTCACATTTGACCCCTCTAGGAGCAAAACCAGGGGAGTTTTGGGGCTTTTTGTGGATTTTTTCCCCTCTACGCCCAACTTTGACCCCGATGAGCGACCCCTAGATCCTATCCGACCTCCCCCATTTTTTGGCTCATGCACTTTTTTTACCAACCTCACAAAATGAGCGGTTCTAGCGCTTCCAAATATTGCTGCTTAAAATCTCACACAACACTATCCCACCCTTAATGACCATAGGACATATTCGTGCCAAACTTCGGAAGGCTAGCTCTATATTGTAACACCGTGTGACATATTGAATTTTTTATACTAGGTCCGAGTTTTTGTTTGTAATGGTTGTTGTTGATTGTCCTGTGTTTCGTACAACGAATTACAAAGAAAACTTATTTTTCAGTCGAACAATTCGTATGTGGAATAAACTCCCCACAGAGATCCTTCTTGTCACTTATAACTTACAAAAATTGAAATTAAATATCCACAAACACAGCTCCCTCTTTCCTCCTTCCCATACCTTATTTTCCTGATCAATACAATGCACCGCATTAGTAGGGGGCGTCCCCTGAGTATTGGTTAAGGTAAAAAAAAACAATTTCTATTTTTAAAATTTACTTTCAAACTGTTGGGAGTTATTTCATTAAAATAATTTCGGAGTTATTGCACAATGAAATAACTCCCAAACTTGAGAATTAAATATCTTCAACAAAGAAATTAAATAACACCCGCAGATTTGGGAGTTATTTCATAATGAAATAACTCCCAAATAGTATGAAATAACTCCCAAATCGTAAGGAACTTAAACTTTATGATTAATGAGACTAATATAAATTTCGGACTTTTTTCATTATTTTTCTTGGAATTTATTTCATTGGTTCTCGACTGATTTTAAGAACTTTATCTTAAATAACTCCAAAATTTTTTTTTAACAAAATTGTTTAATTTTTTTTTTAATAAATAACTTCTTATTTTAAAAAAAAAATTAAACAATTTTGTTAAAAAAAATTTTTTGGAGTTATTTAAGATAAAGTTCTTAAAATCGGTCGAGGAACAAATTATCATTTTCGTTTTGAAAATATACAATTTTAATATTTTTTAATATTTTAACTTCTATTATATTGAGTACAGCTGTACAAACAAAACAAAAACAAACATGCAAGTAGCACTACAAACAAAACTTGTAAATGGTGACTTTATGCCATTCATGAGCAGGGCAGAGCAGCGGTATAATATGTTCATTTATACAGTTTTTAAAGTGAAACGAGTGAATTATGAGTGTTTATGAAAAAAAAGTTGTTAAGTAGTAACTGTTGCATGTTGTTGTTTGATGAGGATGGTGCAAATGGAGATGAAGATGACGAGAATGATGATGATGATGGAGATTACATTTTACATACATGTGTATGTACACATAAAGTTGCATTACATCTTGCATTCAGACCAACTTTTAAAAAACCTTGTATTTCGAGTGCATAAAGGTACATAAATATTTTGAGCTCATATCTTCCGGTAGTTACTCCACCTCTTCGCCTTTCCTATACAATCATGTGTCAAGTATGCTTAAGGCTGTTTTTTTGAACGTTGCTCTTTTTTTTTCTTTGGTTTTGTCAGAATTTTCTTCTTGGCTATAAATTTATTTATTTTTTTTTTTATATTTCAGTTTGTAAAATTTTTTAGTATTATGTTTATGCAAAAAAATTCAAAAGGCTGAAACTTATGCAGTAACTTGCTTAATGGGCCTATTTCTTGATGTTGTTTTTTCTCTTTTGAAAAAAAAAAATGTCAAAAAGTACTTTTGGTACTCTTTATAAAGTGCTTCATAGTGGCGTTGTTATTACTGTTGATGTTGCTGTTATTATGCTGTTGTTGCTGCTGCTACTATATTTTTTTTTTTTTTATTCATTCCGCTTGCCACTTTATACAGTTGCAACTCTTGAGCAATAACAACTACAAGTCACAAAAAGTACTTGACTAAACCTTTTGAGCAATGAACAACAAGAGCAACAACATCAACCGCTTTAAAGCCATTTTCCGCATTTTTGATGACTTTTAGCTGCGTATAAAATGAAATTTACTACATTCTATTTTATTTATGTTGCTGTTTTTGTAGTTGCTGTTAAATTTCTACTTCTTTAAACCTTTTCATCATAAAAATGTTGACAGAAAAGTTGGAGAGAAAAAAATATGGAAATATGATAAAAAAAAAATCATACATATAAACTGCAAAATATTTTAAACAGTCAAAAAGTTAACATTGCATTTTTTTTGTAATTTTAAGGAGTTTATGGTGGGTAATTCCAAAAATTTTCGCCCCACTGTTCGGAAACATGCCTTTAGACGCCACTGAGAATTTGGCTCATCGATATCCACGTTTATATGAGATATGTTCCATTTTTGGATTTTCAAAATTTGATGTAGTTTTCAAATTATCGCGGGTCAAAGTTCGACTTTTTTAGCAAAAGTCAGAAAAATACATGACGTTTAACGTGCTCTAACTTTTTAACTAGTAATCCGATTATCACAAGTAATGGCTCATATGGAAGCTTAATTCTTCTTCTTTTAGGAAATATTTTCAAAAGCATACGGTTTTTTTCAGAAGTGTTGCAAAAATTCAAAAACATTTTTTTTTTGCGAATATTTAAAAAAACACATCTTCGATTTTTTTAAAAAAAAGTTTGGTGATAAACAATACTGTTTTGTACAACATATCCAAAATTCAAAGTGGGATCCCAATGGGATCAAAAAATATACTGGTTTTAGTACGAAGTTCTTAAATTTTACCTTAGAAAATTAAAATTTTATGTTTCTTCAATATAAAAATTTAAATTTTCAAAGAAAATTATACTATTAAAATTTTGAAAAACATTCAAAACATTAGAAATTTAAATTTTCTAAGGGAAAAATATGAGAACCTCGTACTTAAAACAGAATATTTTTTGATCCCATGGAGATCCCACTCTGAATTTTGAATATGTTATACAAAACATTGTTATTTTTCACCAGAATTTTTTTCAAAAAAATCGAAGATGTGTTTTTTTAAATATTCGAAAAGAAAAAATGTTTTTGCATTTTTGCATTTTTGCATCATTTCTGTAAAAAAAAACTGTGTTATTTTAAAAATATTTTCTAAAAGAAGAACCCCAGGTTTCACATGAGCCTAAATTTGTGAAAATCAGGTCATTGGTTAAGAAGTTACAGTTCTTTAAACGTGATGTATTTTTCTTACTTTTGCTTAAAAAGTCAATCTTTTACCCGCCATAATTCGTAAAATACACCAAATGTAAAAAAAACGATATATGGTACATATATCATATTTATGAGGGCTATCTATGTGTCAAGGTTCAAATTAATCTGCGACACCATTTCCAAAAATGACTAAAATTTGAGCTAAATTTTCTGGAATGGCCCTGGTGTTATTGTTGTTTGTATGTTTTTTTCTGGTCATAATTAAAGTTCTCCAAAAGTTTATTAACATGTCAAAAAGTATGAATATGTTTTTTTAGAGATGAGTCCTTTGAGAAACAACAGTTACTTTCGCCACATGCATATAAACAAAAAAAATTACAAAATACCCCATCAGAACATTTATAATCATTTGCAATTCGTATAAGTTTTACTTTTTTTTAACATAAATCATCATCTAACATAACAAAGTTACAATGTATTTTTATTTCGTTGTTTTTTATACAGGATGTTTTAGTGACCTTTGTATTCCAAAAAGGACACCAACAAAAAATTAAAATAAAATTCAGGTTTTTTGAAAAAGTGGTAATGGAAATATTAACATTTTTAAATCAAACTTCTTTAGTATATTTCTTATAACCAGCATATGTTTACAATCCCCTCTTCCGGTTTATGGATTGATACCAAACTTCACGGGAGAACTTCCAATAAATATGTTAAGTTTTAGTCATCTTCGTGTAATATTTTGGCCGTGATCACCATTTCCACAGACAGACAGACGGACATCGCAAGAATGTCTTAAAATCGATCGGGGATCATGAATATATTTACTTTATGGGGTCCTAGACCGATATTTCGATGAGTTACAAACGGAATGACAAACTTATATATACCCTCTATCACTAATTGTAAGTGGAGGGTATAAAAAATAACCCAGTCGGCAAAAAAAAATCCACCTGACATACTGCTGACTTTCCCTTTATAAAATCGCTTACATCTTCATACAATTTTTCAAAATGTTCTCAAAAACATGTCAGAATTTGGTCAGCGGTTGTTTAAACGAATTGTTGGTGGTCATCGATACTGGTGGGCACTGATGACCAACTGCTGACATGCCATTGGGGACACCAATTTCATAAAGAGAGAGTCAGCAGTATGTCGGCGGTGATTTTATTTTGCCAACTCACTGTGGACCAGCATTCCTGAATTTTTGACATAAATAGAGCACTGAACCTGCATGTCAGAAAAGTGTTAAAGCATCAAAATGGCGGATCCAAAATGGCGGACATGATTTTTTAATTATTTGCTTATTGTATTTTAGTTAATCATTGTCGATGCATTTGGGGTCGCAAATAACGAATATGTGCTTCGACTTTTAAAATTAAAAATGACGGATCCAATATGGCGACAAATTTAAATCCAAGTTTTTAAAAAAAAAACAAGTAAGAAAATTACAGTCGGTCAAGACCGACCATATAACACCCTACACCAGAGTTTCCCGGAAATGGGTCCCAAGTTCAAACATGAACCGATTAGATCTATATTTTGTCGAATCTTTAATAAGTGTATATACACACAAATCAAATTCGAGTGAAAAAGGCTTGGGAATGTTGCCAATTAAGCTTTAATTTAATTAAGCTTTAAGTAAATATCGCGCGAAATTTTCACATGGGACTTAAGTCCAAAAATGGTCCGATGGTAATCAGATTTCATAAGGTTTTAAAGTACGCGTTTAACATACACAAACAAAATTTTATTTAAATTATTTTTTATTTTTATGAAATTTGAGAGATTTATATAAAAATCGGGAAGGTTGTTTGTGTGGGGGCTACAGGAAGAACTGGTCCGATTCCTTCGAAATTCGGAATGGTGATTTGTGAAGACAAAACACGTTTACCTGTCAAATTTTGAAAGGACACCTCTCATAATACGGCTATAAGGGTCATTTGAGCCAAAACTAAAGAGGACCTTTGTATGTCGTCTAGGTCTAAATATGGACGAATTTTTTATTTTCAATTTCAATAAGCTTCGTCCTTGTGCCAAGAGAGGCTTAAGTTTCAAATATCAAGTCAATTGATTAAAAACTACGACCTGTATCGTGTTTACACCGTTTACATGGACAGACAGACAGACGGACGGACATCGGTAAATCGACTCAAAAAGTGATTCTGAGTCGATCGGTGGGTCTAGGACCAAGCGAAAGTGGGTCTAGGACCAATATTTCGGGTAGTTACAAACATCAGCACAAACTCATTATACCCTGCACCAAAGTGTGGCGTATATTACAATAAAAATGGGACAAAATTCAAGATATCAACATTCTGAAAAATATTTTTAAATATGTCGTTATCGCTCTACAGACCTTATTGGCCAAAATATGGATATACTGGCACATAGTGCAACATCGAAATGGTTGAAGCCCCTGTTTTCCTATTAAGATCTAATTTTTACTCAAGAGTACAAATAACTGCCTGTCTCTGCTAAAATTTTAAGTGAATTGTTTTTTTCTTGCTTTTTAGCAAATAAATACTGAATATATGTATCAATAAGCTATTTTTATGCTATTATTTAGTAGAGAACACTAGGCGTATGAACGATATTAAAAACTTTCTGAATATTAAGTATACGTATAAAATAATTTTATTTACATTAATAACACAAGTTTACAGAGGTATTATTCCACGACATTTTGCATTTATTTCCCATGTAAAATCTCGAGGTGAATCCGAAAATTAATGGGGCTATTCTAAAATTTTATTATTATAATAAGTGCTATTATTAGCAACCCAGAATTTTATTATAGATACCAAAAATTTCAACTCTAAAAAAAGCTTTATCAAATTTTTGTTGTTCTAAAACAATTTAATTTGAAATTTGAATTTAGACAACAAAATTTTATAAGCACAATAGCTGTATGGGTAGGTGGGTGGTTTTGATATTTTGTTATTTTTGGAGGCATGGGTTCAAATCCCACCCATTTCTAACAAATATTTTTTTTTTGCCAATTTTTATTTTTTTTTATTACAAATATTATAATGCAGTTTTTTTTAATTTTTAAATTTCGCAATTTTTAAAAGATGCAAAAAAAATTGATTTTTGCATCTTTTTTTTTTGAAATTATTATTATTGTATGGTTTTAATTGGCTATTTCTCTCGCAAAAAAAAACATTATAATTGTCTTTAGAGGAAAAAAAATAATATATTTTTTTTAACTACACTTTTTTGCTTGCAAAAAAAATTGCAATAATTTTTGTAATAATATGTTTCTTATTTTTGACTACAATAATGCGTATTTTGACAAATTACGAAAAAAATACGGAATTTTGACGAAAACAAAATGTTGGTTTCTTGTTATAAATGAAAAAAATATTGTTATAGATGACAAAACTTGTTATAGACTGAAAAGTACATAACAATATTTTGTCATCTATAACAATATTTTTTTCATTTATAACAAGAAACCAACATTTTGTTTTCGTCAAAATTCCGTATTTTTTCGCAATTTGTCAAAATACGCACTATTGTAGTCAAAAACAAGTAAAAAAGTTAAATTCGGCCTTGCCGAATGTAGTGATACCCTCCACAATTTCAAAAAGATTATTGCAAAAAACATTATTCAAAAGGAAAAAAAAAAATTTTGAAAAAAAAAATTTCGCGAAAAAAAATTTTGGTAAAAAAAATCCGCGATTTTTTTCTTTTTTTGTCAAAAAATATGTTCGTACTTGTTTAAATACCATTTGGTGTTTAATTATGTTCACATATGTCAACCAGAAGCCGAATTAAAGCATTTTGTATTTTTAGGTTATGTTGAATGTACTGAAATTTTTGAGGTGTGCTTACATTTTCGTTCATAACTTTTGAACCGCTGAACCGATATCGCTCAAATGCAATACCAAACTTCTCGGGAGAACTTCCAATAAATATGTTAAGTTTCAGTCATCTCTGTGCAATATTTTGTCCGCGAGAGCATTTTCAACAGACAGACAGACGGACAGACGGACAGACGGACAGACGGACAGACGGACAGACGGACATCGCTAGAATGTCTTAAAATCGATCGGGCATCATGAATATATATACTTTATGGGGTCCTAGATCGATATTTCGATGAGTTACAAACAGAATGACAAACTTATATATACCCTCTATCACTAAGTGGAGGGTATAATAAGAAACATATTATTACAAAAATTATTGCAATTTTTTTTGCATGCAAAAAAGTGTAGTTAAAAAAAAAAAATATTATTTTTTTCCTCTAAAGACAATTATAATGTTTTTTTGCGAGAGAAATAGCCAATTAAAACCATACAATAATAATAATTTCAAAAAAAAAAGATGCAAAAATCAATTTTTTTTGCATCGTTTAAAAATTGCGAAATTTAAAAATTAAAAAAAAAATGCATTATAATATTTGTAATAAAAAAAAAAATAAAAATTGGCAAAAAAAAAATATTTGTTAGAAATGGGTGGGATTTGAACCCATGCTCCCAAAAATAACAAAATATCAAAACCACCCACATACCCATACAGCTATTGTGCTTATAAAATTTTGTTGTCTAAATTCAAATTTCAAATTAAATTGTTTTAGAACAACAAAAAGTTGATAAAGCTTTTTTTAGAGTTGAAATTTTTGGTATCTATAATAAAATTCTGGGTTGCTAATAATAGCACTTATTATAATAATAAAATTTTAGAATAGCCCCATAAGTCTAAAGTTTCAAAAGAAGCACAGTCTTCAAAACATTGCTAACTTTACAAATTTTATGCTTTCTAAAATAGTAGTTTTACTTAAATAAAAATATCTCCGAATCAGATCAGTGGATTTAATTTTTTATTATAAATTTTTTGTTAAAAAACCGGCTGGAATTCAGCCAATCTTTTGTGACACTTTGCAAGAACACTGTACCATACATCAAAAAATGGAGTTCGCCATTGGAATCAGCATATCGTGAACCTATATTCAAAATATGCCAACTCAAATTTGACCGAAATGAGTTTCCGATGGAAAATAGCTCCCCTATGCAATACCCATCTGTGGTAAAAATTTCAGAGAAAAAAAATAATTTTTTGTCGTTTTACATCCATTTTTGTTATTCTGCTAACTCAAAGTACATATTTTTTTGGTGAAAATAAATGCCAACTCCCATTGTAAATTTCCAAAAAATTTTCAAAATTTTTTTTAAAAAAAATCAGACCACATATCTTATTGCATTTGCCTTTCTGAACACGAATCTGGTAAAGATTTTGATATCAAATGCCTAGTTTTCGAGACATTGCCATTTTGAAAATATCGGTAAATAGTGTTTGCAAAAAAAAAAAATTGCTTATATATATGTAACTTTCAAAATATTTATCAGATTGAAACATTATGAGTGGGGCAAATAAAGTAAATGATATAAGCTTTCAAAATAGCTAGTTTTGAGTGATCCTTCTACAATAAAGCGCGAGTTACAGAGTGCCAAAGTTGACCACCCTGAGATTAAAAGGCTTTCGGAGCTAGTAACTTTTAAAAATATGCAAAGATTTTTAACTTTTTTTAGTTTTTGCAATTACCGCACTAAGGAAAACAAAATCCAAAAAAAAAAAAAATTTATCAAAAAAAAATTTATTTTTAGTTTCCGACAAAATATGCCAACTCTAAAAAAATATTTGTTTTTTGATATAGTAATAAATGCCATCTCAAAAAAATACGCAAACCAGTGCAAAATATGAAATTTTTGGCATATGTAAAAATTATTTAGAATATTTAAACCATCTTATGGAAGGTACATTGTTTATTTTTACAATAATATGCAAAATAACTAGTTTTTTAGCTCTCCTGAAAAGTAAGCTTTTTCGAGTTGGCATTTATTGAATATAGTTCGACGATATGTCAAATATGGGGCAAAACGCGTCAAAGGTCCACAGCAAAAAACAAATGTTGTGCAATTTAAGTATAATTTTGGTTAAATAGTAGGTTAATGATAGGTATTCTAAATTACAAACCCGAGTAAAAATTTTTATATGATGCAATATATATTGATATGTAATACAATATATAATTAAACGCAATTTGATCCGAAAAATGGTGGATGTTTTTGCATTAAAAAAGATCAATTTGTAAAATATGATTTGATTTCATCCGAGTTTTGACCAGACATTGCCATATATTAGTGGATCTAATTAGATCTAATTGCATAAAAACATGTAAAATCCTGGTGTTTTTTGGTTTGGGTTGAGTTACACCACAGGTCAACGATACATTCACCAAACATATAATTTTCTTAAACAAAAAAATGTTCGGGTACGCTTCGAACCAGATAGGTGATATACATACCCCTAACAAGGAAATGTTTAGGAACATTTTAAAAAGTTTCTTATACTTTGCCTTAAAAACTTAGAAAATTGTTGGTTATAGTGTTGTTATAGTGTTATATATGGAACAGAATAGGATATATATAATTTTATATTAAATTATACAGAAAAACAAATTTTGTATTGACCCTCATGTAATTTTATATAATTATATCAACCGTACACCTTTTAATCCGAATCATGATTCAATTACATATTACTACATATGACTGCATTAAAAAAATTTAGAAAATATCTCAAGGATGTATAATCATATATAATTTATTATGTTTGTATCAAGTTATATATTGTAATATATGTTTATTTTTACTCGTGAATATAAAATTTTTTGATGAAATATTGGCAGAGTTACAGGTTTGGAAAGTTTTGATGTTTTTGAAAAGAACATATTTTGGTGAATTTTAATTAACATTTTGATAAAACAAAAATTATAATTTTAAAAACGACTTTTAAAGTATTTTTGACGGCCTTTAAAATGGCATTTGTGTTTTTTTTGAAAAAAATAAATTTGACCTTAAAATTCAAGGTCAAAATATTAAATTGTAATTATCTTATAAGGGTCGCACTTTTAGATTTTTTTCACTAAGCCCACTAGAAAGGTTGAAATTTTTTTTAATTTCGGTTTTTTTAAAAAAAATGGTATGTATGAAACTTTATGAGAAATCAATTTTTTTACGAGTACATAACACCCAAACTGTACTGATTTCTTTATTTTTTATGCGTGCAACGTTTGTTGTGTGTGTTTACAACGCACACTTTATCTAAGCATTGATTTTTGTTGTTGTTATTGTATGCAGATTAAAGCGATTTCAGTACAATTTGAGTGTCATATACTCCTAAAAAATTAATTTCTCATAAAGTTTCATACATACCATTTTTTTTAAAAAAACCGAAATTAAAAAAAATGTCAAGCTTTCTAATGGGCTTAGTGAAAAAAATTTAAAAGTGCGACCCTTATAAGATAATTACAACTTAATATTTTGACCTTGAATTTTAAGGTCAAATTTATTTTTTTCAAAAAAACCACAAATGCCATTTTAAAGGCCATCAAAAATACTTTAAAATTAGTTTTTTAAATTATAATTTTTGTTTCATCAAAGTGTTAATTAAAATTCACCAAAATATATTCTTTTCAAAAACATCAAAACTTCCCAACCCTGTAACTCTGCCAATATTTCATAAAAAAATTTTATATTTGTAATTTATACTACCTATCATTAACCTAATATTTTGCCAAAATTATACTTGAATCGGACAACATTTGTTTTTGGGTGTGGACCGTTGACGCGTTTTGCCCCATATATAGAAACCTTCAGGGCCAGTTTTTTCAAAATAAAATAGTTCTTAGTTCATAAAAATGTTACAGAAACAGGAACGGTAACTAGCTTCATCAGAACCGATTTTTCACTTTATAATTCAATCATTTAAAATATAAAATATAAATAAAAACATACGTTTAAACAAATTTCGATTTCTTACCAACAAAATAACAACTCCTATATACAATGTCATACATATACCCACAATCATGAAGTGTAGCGTTAAAAAAAAATATGCTATTGGAATGTTTCCAATTTTAATTTTTTTTTTTATTTTTTAAAACTTTGTAACTGTTTGGTGTCAAATAGTTTTTAAACCAACACTTTAGAGCACCGAAATATGTATATAAAAAAGTCTATATTTTTTGAAACAAATACCGGTTGTTTTGCCAAAGACATACAAAAGATAAAACTTGATAGGGAGGAGAAAAATAATTGTATTAAAAATAGAATAACAAGAAAAAAGTTGAAAAGTAGTCAGACAACGAATTTATTTAGAAATAAACCAAAGTTCCGAAATTAGTTAATTTTTCTAATTTTTAAATTACAACACCTACCACTGTGCTATGTCAGAAAGATACGGTACATTTTTGGTTAACTAAAAATTTGTATTTTGAATAGGTTTATTCAAGCTCGATGGCATTATTTCCTGTACTAAATAAACCTATAATATTCTCTTAGAATAATTTTAAAGAAAATTATTTTTCTATTTCAAATTTATGTATGTTGGTCATTTTTGCAAGACTTAATCGACACGTGTGTCGGAATTTGTCAGATTCCATTGTCAAGACTATTTAGCAATTATAAAAATCCTATACTATAAGCAAAGGGAATTTAAATGACAAATCGCTAATGTTTAAACTAAATGTTAATACATACAATAGGAGTAGAGTCGAATATGCATTAATACTTTAGTTTGAATATTAGCCATTTGTCATTTAAATTCCCTTTGCTACTTGGTTTTTATATTGTAATAAAAATGTATCAGAGTTTTAACAATTAATATTTAAAAAAAAAAAAAATCAAATAACCTTGGCAGACTTTTTCTTAATTTTTATTTTTAGGGTGTTTTAAATATCGATTATTACTCTTTACAGTTTTTATTCCACAAAAAATAAAAATAATAAACCTCAAAAGTTTTTTTTAACAACTAAAATTTTTGTGGTGTCAACCAGCACATTTTTATGGCGTCTTTCCATATTTCCTCTTTGGTGTTGAATTAAAAAAAAAATATTTGGAAATAACAACATTATCGTCCTGCAAAAATCATAAAACTGATTAAAATCATAGATACATACTTTCGATTTTTTTGTTTAAATAAAATTAATATTAAAAAGAATCGCAATGGTATAAAAGGAAAAAAAAACTGACTAAAATTAATAACTTTAGGCTAAATTTGTTGATGATACTCGTATTACAACAAAATTAGAGGCAGTAATGTAATATTTTTATATTAAAATATAAAAAAAAAAATATTACAAAAAAAATATTACATGATATTACAAAAAAACAGAAGAAAATTAATGCAGGTCACGTTTACAGTTGCTATTGTTACTGGTCAAAATATTTTCTATAGATTAATACAAAACAGAGATGTTGTAAAAAATGGGAAATAACAGGGACGCTGCCCCTGGGCAGGGTACTTAGCAAATTATGAAGGAAAAATAACCATATGATTATCAGAATTCCACCTTGCTCAGGATCAAATTTTCACTTAAACAAGAAAAATTTTTAAATTAATTTTTTTAGAGTATAATTATACTCTAAAAAAATTTTTTTGAAGTTTACCACTATAAATTGGGAAAATTTCAATTAATTAAAACAAAAATAAGACGGTTAAGACCGACCATATAATACCCTACCAGTGTTTCCCGGAAAATGAGTGCTATGTTCAAACATGGACTGATTGGATATATCTTTTATCAAATCTTTAATAAGTGTAAAAAACACTCTCAAACCAAATTTCATATTAACAATGCCCAGGCAGAAACTGCCAACCGTTCCAAAGAAAAAGTCTCGGCAAAGCACTTTATTTTTTGTGTAGAAAGAAGGTAGTATGAATTCGAAAAAGTGCTTTGCAAGCGCTTTGCCAATGTTTTTCTATTTAAATCCGTTCAAAGTATAATTATTTATTAAAATTTATTAATTTTCATAACAATTGGAATATTTTTAATTTCCCTACAGGATAAGTGGCCGGTCCTTGATAGTTCTCATGATATGTGACTTATACACAATGACCTACATATTACAAACTTGACACCTTTTATATAAAAACACCTGTTTCTTTCGTGAGGAAGTGTCTTAAACTCCGGATACATACCCGTTTCGGTTCAATACACCACTTTTTTTCGGGACTTTTCCAAATTTTTCCCTAAAAGCATTTTTAATATTTTTTTTATTCCAAAACGCAAAGAAAACTGCAAACAAATTTTTTCCGGGACTTAGAAAATTGTTCAAAGTTTGTTCAACATTTTTTTATCCTAATTAATGAGTCAATAAATTTTTTATCCTAATTTAATAAATTTCTTTATTCAGATAAACACCAAAAAAAGTTGTGTCTCATGGACTTATATATACAATTTAGATACGTCCCATTTTTTTGTTCTAAAGGTGCTATAATAGTACCATATTTTTGGTTTTTAAAGCGCTTTCAAAGCTTTCAAAGTTTTTAAAGCGCTTTCAAAGCTTTCACAAGCGACCATAAAAGGTACTTTGCCAGCGCTCTCCCGTTCGTATTTTTCTGCCTGGGTGGTTACACATTACCAGGGAAACCAAAAATATGCAGTATCATGTTTTTTCCTGCGTTTTGTATTGATAAATGGGTAAGGTATTTATCCGTTTCAAAAGAGTTTAAGAAATCTGGCATCGATTTGTTAGAGCATATTTTAGCATATTTTAGCCTTTAGAACATATTTTAGCATATTTTAGGTTAAGAGCATATTTTAACATAAGTAGGCTGACCATTCGTACTGATTTGATCAGTACATGTACTGATTTTTGATCACGTGTACTGATCAAAAACCGTTGTACTGATTTTTACTGATTTTTTAAAATATGTACTGATTGTACTGATTTTTGAACATTTCAATATAAAAATAATTTTATTCGAAAATTCTGTACAAAAACTTAAATTTCCATGATATAAGTTGTCAGAGTTGTTTTTTATAACTTAAATCTGAAAATGAGATAATTTATAACGAATTTATTCTAAGGAGATTGAAGTTCGTGAATCAAAAAGTTCCTAAATTTATATGAAAATGCGCACAGAATCTTTGAGGTTTTCTGTAACGAAAAGTTCAATGGGCAGATGGATTTTTTGTATTTTTAGAAAGATGATGTAAATTGCATAAATCCAAATGATTCTGAGATCTTAGATAAGGCAATGTCATCAGAGCTTATTCAAAAAAGCGCTCAGAAAATTAAGGATTTAAAAAAACACGTGCCTGTTAGCTGTGAAGTTTTCTTACAGGAAAAGTTGTCAAAACGGGAAAAAACTTAAAAATCTTCGGGATTTTCTCATTCTCAAAACTTGTGAAATTTTGTTATATTTTCTGCACTGAAACGATCAAAACATTCAAATGAAGTCGTTTAAAGTCAACTAAATTTTCTGCAAAATCACGACAGTTGTTTTTTGCAGTTGTTTTTAAACAGTTGTTTTTTTGCAGTTGTTTTTAACAGTTGTTTTTACTCAAAATATTTGGGGTCAAGTTAGTTTTACCGACATTTTTTGAGTGTTGAAAAAACATCAGTGTTTTCTAGTTTTTCTGAAAAAAAACATAAAAACTTGGGCGTACTGATTTAGGCTCAGAAAAAAATGGTCACCCTAAACATAAGAGCATATTTTTAGAGCATTTTTTCACTTTTTAGAGCATTTTTTAAGTTTTTAGAGCATTTTTTAATTTTTAGAAAAATTTTTTCCATTTTTTTTTTATAACAACACTTATTTTTCAAATTTTTTAATTTTTGTGGGACGTTTTTTTTT
This sequence comes from Pegoplata infirma, assembly GCA_963921195.1. Classification (NCBI taxonomy): domain Eukaryota; kingdom Metazoa; phylum Arthropoda; class Insecta; order Diptera; family Anthomyiidae; genus Pegoplata; species Pegoplata infirma. The sequence goes on along the minus strand of OY992538.1, from coordinate 240,260,832 downwards.
TTAAATTTGTAAGTGGATGGAAATGTTTTATTCCAAAATAACGGGGTTCTGACGATTGATTACGCTTTGGTCTGTTCTTGCTTCATTAACCCATATTACCCTCTAACTACCCCACATAACGGTATTTTTTGGGTCTATTCTCTAAAAAATTTAAAAAAAAACACCTCGAAAAAGTGGACATACATATTTTTTTTAAGAGCATATTTTTATTGTTTTTAGAGCATATTTTCCGTTTTTAAGGGCATTTTTAAGCGCATAAAACGTGTTTTTTATAGCATATTTTTGGTTTTCATTACTAAGTAAGCCAATGAATAATGAAAACTTAAAACCCAGCTTTTACTTAGAAGTAGTAAAATCCCCGCTTCTGATTTTCGACACTCTTACTTTTTTATCATATAATCGTTGTTATTGTTTTTATGTTGTTGTTGTTGCTTTTGGGCTTTATATGTTGATGTTGTTGCCTATAAAAAAAGTTGTGCTAAAATACCATTGTCAATAAATATTATGTACCCAATTTGTTTAGTTTGTAGTCCTCACGCTTCCATAGGTTATACACTCTTATTAATAGTCCTCGTTTCTCCTTTTAGGAGGCAAAAACGAGTAGGAAAAAATACATGCTTCTTCATTTATTATCATCATCAATATAGATTTTCAAAAAAAAAAAAAAAACGGAAAATATATATTGATCACCACTATTGACGCTGTGACGTGTATTGTGTTGTGCTATGTTGTGTTGTACTGTGTGCTCTATTACTATGACATGTCTACTATTTTTTTTTTTTTTTGCTTTTTTGTTTCTTTGCACTTGCTGGGTGTCATAGAAAGCTAGCAGTTAAAAAAAAAGGTCGCGTTATTTGATGAACGTGTCTTTTATAAGAAAAAAGGAACGTTTTATTGTCATTTTTGTTTGTTAGTTCTGGTGGGTTTTGAACGTTTTTCTTTTCTATGCCGTTGTCGTTGTCGTTTCTTTCTTTGTGGATGGAAGGAAGCTTTACAAACACTTTCAAATTCAATATTGTATGTATATTGTAGTTTCCTCTGTCTTCCCATGTTTTGTTTGTTTAGTGCTATAGTGGGGATTTGGAATTTATTTTTTTTTTTAATAAATTGCCTCAAATAAATACAAATGAATTTTAGAAATGTTATAAATGAGCCGGAAAGAGAACTCGATTTTTATTGAGGAAGTATATTGAATAAAAAAAAAAAACATTCAAGGAAATAAAAGCGACAATATGAGATTGTGTTGCAAAATAAAAAAAGAAAAACCTCATTTCAAAGTGGTTTTGTTGAAGGAATTCAATGTTAACATTTCTATTTTTCGGTTTGGTTCGATTTGATTTGGTTTGGTTAAATAATCCCGTAAAGTAGTAAAGATTGTTAAAAGTTGTTTATGTGCTTATTAATGGGATTTTTCTCTAGAGATTTTCTAAAGCACTCAATTGGAAGAGACATTTTATTGTTGGCAAATAATTACTACAATGATTGTCAATAACGACTAAAAGATATATTAAGTGGACTTTAAAATTGTTGAATTTTTAAAATATTGGTTAGGGGGAAAATTAGATTTCTTTTTGGGAAATTCAGATCATCAACTCTGTGAAATCCAGATCATCACACAAAATCTGCATTCTTCTTATACTCCTATCTTAACGAAGCTACCCCAACCGGCTAAAACTTTATATTTCTTTTTAAAAGAGCTCGTTGGTCCGAACTCTGCGATTTTTACCAGTCGTTTAACTCCAAACTTTGTTTTTAACATGATAATGTTTTTAGGCTGGTGTTTAATTTTAAAAAAGTTGCAGGACGCCACCTCAGTTTGACTATATAAGCTAACAATTAACGAAAAAGAAAATAAGAATTACTATTCTCATTTTCTTAAAACCGAAAATTTTAGTGACTTGGGTTTGTAACTTGGATAATAATTCACCTCGTGGTGAATAAACCCGTTTTTCACCAGCTGGTGAATAAAAAGTAAAAAATTTTTTTCTACAAAAAAAAATTTTTTTTTTTCATCAAATTTTTTTTTTTCATAAATTTTTTTTTTCATCAAATTTTTTGTTTTCATAAAAATTTTTTTTTCATCAATTTTTTTTCCATAAAATTTTTTTTTTTATTAATTTTTTTTTCATTAATTTTTTTTTTTTCATCAAATTTTTTTTCCATAATTTTTTTTTTCATCATTTTTTTTTTTTTCAATCAAAATTTTTTTTCATAAATTTTTTTCCATCCAATTTTTTTTTTCATAAATTTTTTTTTTCATCAATTTTTTTTTTCATCAAATTTTTTTTCATCAAGTTTTTTTTTCATAAATTTTTTTTCAATAATTTTTTTTTTCCATTTATTTTTTTTTCATCAATTTTATTTTTTTTTTTTCATAAAATTTTTTTTCTTCAATTTTTTTTTTATCAAAAAAATCTTTTATCATTCAATTTTTCTTTTCATCAAAAAAATTTTTTTTTAAATAAAAATTTTTGTTTTAATCAATTTTTTTTTTTTATAAAAAACTTTTTTCCTTTATCAAAAACTTTTTTTCATCAATTTACCAGTGATTTTTACCAGTCGTTTAACTCCAAACTTTGTTTTTAACATGATAATGTTTTTAGGCTGGTGTTTATTTTTAAAAAAGTTGCAGGACGCCACCTCAGTTTGACTATATAAGCTAACAATTAACGAAAAAGAAAATAAGAATTACTATTCTCATTTTCTTAAAACCGAAAATTTTAGTGACTTGGGTTTGTAACTTGGATAATAATTCACCTCGTGGTGAATAAACCCGTTTTTCACCAGCTGGTGAATAAAAAGTAAAAAATTTTTTTCTACAAAAAAAATTTTTTTTTTTCATCAAATTTTTTTTTTTTCATAAATTTTTTTTTTCATCAAATTTTTTGTTTTCATAAAAATTTTTTTTTCATCAATTTTTTTTCCATAAAATTTTTTTTTTTATTAATTTTTTTTTCATTAATTTTTTTTTTTTCATCAAATTTTTTTTCCATAATTTTTTTTTTTCATCATTTTTTTTTTTTTCAATCAAAATTTTTTTTCATAAATTTTTTTCCATCCAATTTTTTTTTTTCATAAATTTTTTTTTTCATCAATTTTTTTTTTCATCAAATTTTTTTTCATCAAGTTTTTTTTTCATAAATTTTTTTACAATAATTTTTTTTTTCCATTTATTTTTTTTTCATCAATTTTATTTTTTTTTTTTCATAAAATTTTTTTTCTTCAATTTTTTTTTTATCAAAAAAATCTTTTATCATTCAATTTTTCTTTTCATCAAAAAAATTTTTTTTTAAATAAAAATTTTTGTTTTAATCAATTTTTTTTTTTTATAAAAAACTTTTTTCCTTTATCAAAAACTTTTTTTCATCAAAAATTTTTTTCACCAAAATTAATTTTTCCCCTTGTTTTTGCCAAAACTGCTTTTTTAACAAGTCGAAACTATTCACATAAAAATGTTCCATTTGTTTATCAAATGTACATAAAACATTTATATTCTCCAAATCTTTTATACTCTCCAAAATGTAAAAACACTTTTTTGCACTTATTTTTGCACTCATTTACCAAATGGTTTGGACTGCATCTTGCTTTCCAGAGACAGATGGTCGGGTGTATATAGCTAGAGTGTCTTAGAAATGGATCAATAATATATAAACTTAATGGGGTCCTCGACTGATATTTCAATTCGTTTTGCATGGAATAGCAAAGTAACATAACATTATTTTTTCTAAAAAAAACTTTGATTTGGCAAGTACACCCAAATCTTCCGCAAAACATTAGCATGATTTAATGTTTTGGGCAAGAGTACAAAATTCGCAGCCATTTTTATACCCTCCACTCTAGTGATAGAGGGTATATATAAGTTTGTCATTCCGTTTGTAACACCTCGAAATATTGGTCTAGGACCCCATAAAGTATATATATTCATGATCCTCGATCGATTTTAAGACGATCTAGCGATGTCCGTCCGTCCGTCCGTCTGTCTGTCTGTCTGTCTGTCTGTCTGTCTGTTGAAAACACGCTAACTTTTGAAAGACTTAACGGAGGCTCCTGAAGTTTGGCATATATGTTGGGCATTTACCTGGTCAGGTTGGTATTGCAATCCAGCCAAATCGGTCAAGTGGTTCAAAAGTTATGAGCAAAAGACTGAATTTCGGCAAGGGTTTTTCGTGAATTTTTGAGATAAAAAGCACTATAAGTTTCGAAAATCAATTCTGAGGATGCTGAAGCTTGGCATATATCTTTTGCGTTCCTCCAGCCTCGTTTGTATTGAATTTCAGCCAAATCGGTCCAGTGGTTCAAAAGTTATTAGCAAAACCGTGAATTTTAGATTAGCTTCACCTAAAATTCACATGTTGAAAACCCGTTATACCTGTTTTAAAAACATTGGTAAGTCACAAAAATATTTTACAACTTATTTTTGTCACTCAAAAATATTTTTATACCAAACCAAAAAAAAAATACACTCGAAAAAAATTTTACACTCAAAAAAAATTTTACACTCAAAAAAAATTAGTAAATAATTTTTTTTTTTTTTCAAAAATTACTAAAAAAATTTTTTTTTAACAAAATAAAATATTTGTAATCAAAACTGTTATTTTTTTCACGTTAGAAAATTTATTATCACTTAAAATGAGCATTGTGGAGGGTATTCATAGATTCGGCCAAGTCGAATTTAACTTTTCTACTTGTTTTTTTTTTAGATGGGAACATCGATGCAGCCCCGGAAATGTTTACGGGGCATGAGAGGCTGATGCGAGACCTACGAGGGCAGATCAAAAATTCCGTGACTTTTCGAATGAACAGTTTATTTTTAAAAAAAAATATTTTTCAACATAATCTCCTCAATACACTTAGGCCAACGTTTCTCTAATTTTGTATCTCTTCCAAAAAATAGGATTTTCGAGGTCCATAAAATAGGCATTTGTTTGATCAATAATTCAGCGTTTCCACCGAGCCATTTGTGAACTTCCTATAATTGATAGTCGAGTTCGTGCCAAAGCCGGAAGTGACACAGGATGTGTTCAATGGTCTCCTCGACGCCTGGTGTCTCGCACCTTTTGCAGCTTGCTCCGTAATAAGATTCATGTTCTTGGCATGTTTTCCGACAAGACAGTGTCCCATTATTAAACCTGTCAACATACGACATTCTATTCTCGTAAGTGTAAGTAAGAATTTAGTTCATCCTAAATCATAGCGTGGCCATAAAATTCTGCTTATACGACTTACCCCAAGTTCCCTCCATCTTCGATTTGCCTTGGCGACAGTAAGGGTATTTCGTTTTAGTTTGCAATGCTGGAGTGGCGGTGAAAGCATTATGGTGGTACCTATGCCATCTGCTTTTATTTGGTAAAAGTTTGAAAAAAAAAGTTTTTTTAGTAAAAAAAATTTAAACTTTTTACAAAAATTTACATTTTGTGTAAATGTTTACTTGACACAATTAATTAAAAATACCATAAAATTTTGAGTAAATTTTTAATTGACACAATTAAAAAATTTTTTTGGCGTACATTTAATAAATTTTTATTAAAAGTTTACTCAATACCATTAAATCGCAAAATTGAATAATTTTTTATTCAATAGTATTAAAAATTTATTCAAAATTGTTTTATATTTTTCTGGGTAATGCTGTAAAATTATTTTTATACCCTCCACTTAGTGATAGAGGGTATATATAAGTTTGTCATTCCGTTTGTAACTCATCGAAATATCGGTCTAGGACCCCATAAAGTATATATATTCATGATCGCCGATCGATTTTAAGACATTCTAGCGATGTCCGTCTGTCCGTCTGTCTGTGGAAATGGTGATCACGACCAAAATACTTAACGGATATGACTGAAACTTAACATAGTTATTGGAAGTTCTCCTGAGAAGTTTGGTATTGCATTTGAGCGATATCAGTTTAGCGGTTCAAAAGTTATGAACGAAAATGTAAGGACACCTCAAAATTTTTAGTACATTCAACATAACCTAAAAATACGAAATGCTTTAATTCGGCTGCTGGTTGACATATATGAATATAATTGAACACTAAATGTTATTTAAACAAGTACGAACATATTTTTTGACAAAAAAAAAAGAAAAAAAGTCGCGGATTTTTTTTTTTACCAAAATTTTTTTTTCCGCGGAAATTTTTTTTCAAAATTGTTTTTTTTTTTTTTTTTTTTCAAAAATAATTTCCTTTTAAAAAAAGTTTTTGCAATAACCTTTTTGAAATTGTGCAGGGTATCACTACATTCGGCAAGGCCGAATTTAACTTTTTTACTTGTTTCTCATGCTATGGGCCAAATTTTTTGACATTTTATCAATTTTAAGGCACTAGAGGGGGTAGTTCAAAAAATTTCGGACGAGAAGGAATTTACATTTTATGTTTTGCATTGTGTAATCGAATAGACATATTGAAAGCTTGTTTGATAAAAGCTTTTAGTAAATTGTTTAATCTTTGACACTATGATTTTTACTGCAAAAACAGCTTTGTAAAGAATTAAAATTCACAAATATTTTCATATGTATGCTATTTTTTTGTTACTGCCTAAATAAAGTTTTACCCTAACCCACTAAGAAATTGCATTAAAAAGAATATGAAGCAAACTTTAAAATTCAAATTAAAAAAATTGTATGCTTACTAACTAAAAATGTCTACGTATTCATAAAGTGTAAAAAATGTATGATAAATTAATTAAAGTTATCTTTCCAGTATGGGCAATATAATTGTTCTAATGATCATGGATGCAAAAAAGTAGTAGTAATATAAAATTTTCCATAGATATATAGTACATTAAAACAAACTGTACACAAACAGGCACGTATGCACAGTAGGGTGGAGCGATTTGGTATGGAGAAGATTTTTCTTTTTGATTTCGTTTAGCGTTGGGGTCAGAACTGTTGCCTTTTATGGTCAATATTATCCCAAAACTTCAGTCGAGCATTGTCTTTGGGTTTCTTTTCTGACTTGAAAATCTGAAAGTTCCGAACAAAATAAAAAATTCTCTATAGACTAATTTAAAATGTTTTTTTTGTCTACACCAGTAATCTGGTCGTTAGCAATTGATTTTGTTGTCTAATGAAAACATGGTGTTTTGAATCAAAAATCTAATATCTGAACAAAATCTTTACAAGAAAATGTATAATTGAAAGTCACTATAGAGATTTCTTTAACCATGTACTATTTTGAGTGTAAAAGTTATAAAAAAAATTGCCAAGGGTGAATTTAATACTTTTCTTTGTAATTTATAACAATGGATATTAAGGGTGGGATAGTGTTGTGTGAGATTTTAAGCAGCAATATTTGGAAACGCTAGAACCGCCCATTTTGTGAGGTTGGTAAAAAAAGTGTATGAGCCAAAAAATGGGGGAGGTCGGATAGGATCTAGGGGTCGCTCATCGGGGTCAAAGTTGGGCGTAGAGGGGAAAAAATCCACAAAAAGCCCCAAAACTCCCCTGGTTTTGCTCCTAGAGGGGTCAAATGTGAGACCGGCCCCCTTTATTTTTTCTTTCTGAACACTTTTGCTAAACATACCTAAGCCCTATCTCCAATCCCTAAGGGGGGTCCCATACAAAGGTTCAATTTTTAAAAAATCTTTCTTCTACCGCTCTAGCTGTCCTAGAAGTCACCCTAGAGGAATCAAATGTATGACCGACCCCCAATATTTTTTCATCCCCAACATTTTCTTAGAACATACCTACCCCCTATCTTCAATCCTTAGGGTGGTCCCCATACATTTTTTTTTTATTTTTTCTTAAATTGTCATATTAAATCAGCTCCTACCGGCCCAATGGTGCCTCCTAGAGGGGTCATTATCAAGACCAACCCACATTAATTTTTAGCCCCCAACACTTCTTCTGAACATACCAATTCCATATCTCCAATTCCTAAGGGGTCTCCCACACAAAACGACATTTTTGTAAATCTTGCTCCCACCGCTCTAACTATCGCAGGGGTGACCCTAGAGAAGTTAAATATTTTTTCAGCCCCAACATTTTCCCCAAACAAACCTACCCTCTATTTTGAAGCCTTAAGGGTGTCCCCACACAATTTTTTATTTTTTAATTTTTTTTTTATAAAATTTGCGCCTACCGCTCCCACTGTACCTTTTAGGGGCGGGAAATGCAGACTGACCCCCATTAATTTTGGCTCCCTACATTTTTTCTGAACATACCTACGCCGTATTTCCACTTTGTAGGGGTGCTCCCCTGGGGAAAACTAAGTGTTTGAAACCAAATTCGGCAAAATGTCTGGACCAGGAGTGCTAATGTTTGCGCGTTTTAAAGAGCAGTGGGAAAATATAAAGGACAGACCGTACAGTCTTGGCATATAAGATGAGTAAGTGGCAGGCAACATACCAGCTCAAGTCCAAACTGACATCAAGTTGTTTTGTTGGGCTCATATAAAAGAAAAGCAACCCAGAGACGACTACTTAGAAGGAGTTTCTTGAAATTGTTTTATTATACCTTGGCGAAAATATTCCTAATAAGCATTTTAGCCCACCAGGACTAATGCTCGATGGATGGCAAAAGGCATATATTGCCTAAAAATGTTTTTGTTCCGAAAATATATCGGTTTGGCCAACAAAGAATTAAATGCACTTCTTGATGTGACCGTTTTCATCATAACAATTTACGTAAAAGCTTGGTTTAGCGCTACCAAAGCAATAGAAGCTCCAAATAATGATTTGAATTTTTTGAAAGCGATTGCCAATTATGCTTCAATTGATAAGATTCTGTCGCAACGATTGGTCAAGAGATTCTGTGGACATCTCTGGTATCTCAGTGGCGAAGCTGTTGCTCTCGCACTATTTGATCCGAATATCTCTTGTGAAATAAAACGAAAAATGTCGAATGCAATTCGTATATTTGAAGAAGAGAAAGAGGAATTGGAGGAAGAGTTATCTGACTATGAGATGGACGAATCGTCTTACGAAGACAGCGAGGAAGAAGAAGACGATGATATCGGGGAAGAAGATGCCTCAGAGGATAGCGGCGACAGTGGCAACAAGGATTGTAATCCTCCAGTACATGTTGTTGGATTCGAAGGTGTGAAAAGAATTAACATGGCATCGAAACAAGTGAATCAAGAACTGATGAAAACTGATTTAAGCCACTACGTCACACCTCAGACCCCAAAATTTTTTGCACGCTTCGGAATAACAACAAATTTCATTGCTTCCGATCCAAATACTTGGGAAAATCGTCAGGACTACCAGCGAGCGCTGCAAATATTACGTAAATTACATGTTGTCAACGACGCTGCCGAAAGAGGCGTAAAATTAATAGACGACTATAACAACGTGTTGTGCCGTAACGAGGAGGAAAAAATAGTTTTTCTTCAGGTCGTGGCCGAAAATCGAAAACAATATCCATCACACGATAAAAATAAATTAATATGATTTATAGTTATATTATTTATCATTTTTTATTATTTTCAAGTTAAAAAAAATATTTTTTTACGCTTAACAAAAGTTACTATTAAATTACAAATTAAAGACCTCGGATTTCTTGATAAAATAAATAAAAAAATTGAAGATAGAGGGTAGGTATGTTTGAAGAAAATGTTTTGGCAAAAAAAATATATGGGCAGGTCATACATTTGACTTCTCTACATACATTACTAATTTAGTTTTCCCCAGGGGAGCACCCCTACAAAGTGGAAATACGGCGTAGGTATGTTCAGAAAAAATGTAGGGGGCAAAAATTAATGGGGGTCAGTCTGCATTTACCGTTCCTAAAAGGCAGAATGGGAGCGGTAAGCGCAGATTTTATAAAAAAAATTAAAAAATAAAAAAAATGTGTGGGGACACCCTTGAGGCTTTAAAATAGACGGTAGGTTTGTTTGGGGAAAATGTTGGGGCTGAAAAAATATTGGGGGTCGGTCACACATTTAACTTCTCTAGGGTCACCCCTGCGATAGTTAGAGCGGTGAGAGCAAGTTTTACAAAAATGTCATTTTGTGTGGGAGACCCCTTAGGAATTGGAGATATGGAATTGGTATGTTCAGAAGAAGTGTTGGGGGCTAAAAATTAATGGGGGTTGGTCTTGATAATGACCCCTCTAGGAGGCACCATTGTACCGGTAGGAGCTGATTTAATATGACAATTTAAGAAAAAATAAAAAAAAATGTATGGGGACCACCCTAAGGATTGAAGATACGGGGTAGGTATGTTCTAAGAAAATGTTGGGGTTGAAAAAATATTGGGGGTCGGTCATACATTTGATTCCTCTAGGGTGACTTCTAGGACAGCTAGAGCGGTAGGAGCAAGATTTTTTAAAAATTGAGCCTTTGTATGGGACCCCCCTTAGGGATTGGAGATAGGGCTTAGGTATGTTTGGCAAAAGTGTTCAGGGGGAAAAAATAATGGGGGCCGGTCTCACATTTGACCCCTCTAGGAGTAAAACCAGGGGAGTTTTAGGCCTTTTTGTGGATTTTTTCCCCTCTACGCCCAACTTTGACCCCGATGAGCGACCCCTAGATCCTATCCGATCTGCCCCATTTTTTGGCCCATGCATTTTTTTTACGAACCTCACAAAATAAGCGGTTCTAGCGTGTCGAAATCGAAAACTCGTGCACTATCCCACCCCTAATGGATATGTTGAATATTTCTAACTCCAGAAAACCCCTGTGCATAATATCTGACCCACTGTGGCATACAACACTAGCAAAGTATATCTGTACGTGTATATGTGAGTGTGTGTTATTTAAATAAAAAATAATAATATTTAAACCAAAGTTCAGGTTGTTTGGCTGAACGAACTTAACAAACTTTTGTTAAAATTTAATTAAACTAAAATGTTTGGCTAAAATGAAAATACAAGAAAAATGTTCAAGTGTTCATAAATATAAACAAAAGGTCATGCATAGAAATGTTGCTGTTATTTCAATGTGTGCATTTGTATGTGTGTATGAGTGTGTGTGTATGAGTATTGTTTTCTAAATTTAAAATGAATTTTTCTAAATGCACATTTATGTACATACGTTTAAATGTCTGGGGCATTCCGTGCCAAATCACATATTTTCGGGCACGGCTCCCTTCGATTTCGCTCATTTTTTAATTAGTTCGAAAATTTTGTTAATTTTTTTTTTCTACAACTACATTTGAATACCAACAAAATGTTGTCCAACTTTTTTTAAGATATCGATATTTTTACTGGCCAAAATTTTAATTTTGACAATTTTAATTGTTTTAAAAAAATAGCAACTTTGAAAAATCGATTACTCAAACCTCTCTTGGAATAAAACGCTTAAATTGGTGTACAAAATCGAAGTGGGTCGTGTCCGAAAATTTGTGATTTGGCATGAAATGTCTCGTATGCATTTATAATTTTAATACACACATACATATTTAAAATGTTTTCTTATTGTTTCTGTTGTTTGTGCTGCTGCTGCTTTCAATGTTGTTGCTTCTTTTTTATGTTAATGTAATGGCAACATTTGTAACGACAAATAGCAATAACAATACAACTTTGTTATGAATGTTTAAGTATGTTTGTTTGAGTGCATGTGTGTATGTCTAGTAGGGCTTCTAGTTTCCAGAACTTTTTTCGTTTCCATTGAAGATCAAGAAACGATTTTTCCAGGATATGAAAAAAAAACTCAACTCGGAAATATTAGCAGCTTTGTTTTTTATATTTTTGTGCAGTAGGGTTTCTAGTTCTCAGGATTTGTTCGTTATTATTGAAGCCTAAAAAGGATTTGTTCAATGTTAAACATTTTTATAAAGTTAACTGGAACTTTCGAAACTTTATATAACGAAAAGTTTTTTTAAGATTCTAATACCCCAATAAAAGTTTTTCTTATTGGGATTTAAAAAAAAAAAAAAATACTTATTCCTGTATTTCCCGGTATAGAAAGAAACCCTAATGTTTAGAGATAGTTGTTTTATTAAAATGTTAAAAAGATTTGAACATGTTAGTGTTATTATGGATTTTTTTTTGTTATTGTTGTGTTTATCCCTCTTTCGCCCTGTAGCAAAGTTTCCTGTTTTGTAGTTTAAGTTTCCTTTTAATATTTTTTTCCTTCGTTGGTTGCATTATGTTTCTTGTTTTATTGTTTAAATTTCCCCTTACCCTCTCCCTCCCCCCCCCCCCCCCCTCTACAGAGTGTGATAATAAGTGTTTGTATATTAAATGAGCACAAACATTCATACACAAGAGTAGATATTCACAAGAACAAAAGGTAGGAATGTAAGTACTACATGCATATTTGAAAACAGAAATATTTACATGCATTTTTTTATTGTTACAAAACATGTTCATTATCAGCAGCCTGAAAATGTTCTTTTTTTAGCATTATTCTTTCCTTAAGTTGCAACTAGTAACAATTGAAAACAAATAATAATTTTATACAATATTTAGTGCAAAAGTTTATTTATTCTTGAAGAAAAAAATCATGTAGGAAATATAAAAATGCTGACAAATAAATTTTATCAAACATTTAATTAATTAAGTGATCATCAAGGAGAGGACTTTAAGGCAAAAGTTTTTCTCCGTTAGTTTTAGAACAGCAGAAACCAAGGCTTTACATTTTTTTCGAATTCGAATTTGTCTGGCTAAAACAATTTTTTTCGTTAGTACGCTAACAAAGTAAAAATTGCACAGTGCAACAACCAAAATCGGAATGGGATGAATCCAAAAGCAAATGAAATTTGACATTTCAATAACAAAACCCTCAAGTTTCTATACCCTCCAACCACAGTATGGGGGTATATTCACTTTGTCATTCCGTGTGTAACACATTGAAATAAAGGTCGGGGACCCCACAAAGTATATGGGGCATTCCAGGCCAAATCACTCACTTTTAGACCCGACCCCTTTCGATTTATTTTATTTTTGGATATGTTTTAGTACTTATTAAATGCAACTTGGACACCAATTTTTAGCCTTTTATTCTAAGATGGTGTTGAGTAATCAATTTTTCAAAATGGCGATTTTTTCCAAAAAATGGAAAAATTAAAATTTTCAATTAATTTTGACCAGTTAAAAATATAGATATCTTAAAAAAAGTTGGACAACGTTTTGTTGGCATTTAAATGTAGTTTTAGAAAAAAATATTAAAAAAATTATTCGAAGTAATTATCACTTATTTTTTAACGTTTAAAAATTAAAATCGACTTTTTGAAAAAGTCCAAAACCTTCGATTTTTTTTTACAAACGTCTAAAAGTTCTACTCTTAATTTCGCAACTTTTAAGCCATAATTCGAGATGTGATCGCAATTTGTTCTATTTTTTTTCAAATTTTGAAAATTGCACCTTTTATTTTTTGACTCTGATTTATTTTATATGGTGCTCCAAAAAAATTACATTGGTAGATACTGACCCTAACTTACCCCAGATATATTCATTTCGAGGCAAAAATACGCCTCACAAAAATTAAGAACGATCGGACATGGATAAGGTGTTCCGCATGGGCCTTGAAGTTTAAAAAACGGATTACAAGGAAAAATATGAATTTTTTTCTGTTTTCTCATTTTTTTTTGGTATTTTAGTTAAGTTTTAATTCATGTGGTCACAGAATTATAATACGGAGTAAAATGCCTCTCTAATAAGGTACAAAAGACTGAAATCGGTTGAAAATCAGCCAAGTTATTACAACTTCCCCAGGCATCTAACGTATGGCAAAACACTTGATTAAGCAATATAATACTTAATAATTTTGGAAATTCATTGAAATTTTCTGCTGTAATAACATTTTTTTATTCTTCAAGTTTAAATGTAATTAGATGACAAGTATTTTTCATATTGTGTTTTGCTAACATTTTTTAAATTAGTACTAAAAATGCCTGCATTTTCAACACCCTTTTGAAATCTCTATTTAAAAAAAAAATTCATTTTTTTGTTTTAAAATTTGGAAAAACCAAAAAAATATTACACTGAAACATGAATAATGAAAAAATGTTATTACAGTAGAAAATTTCAATAAATTTAAAAAAAGGGACTCGTATTTTTTAATCAAGTGGTATGGCACACGCTAGATGCCTGGGGAAGTTGTAATTACTTGGCTGATTTTCAACCGATTTTTGTTTTTAGTACCTTATTAGAAAGGCATTTTACTCCACATCATTATTCTGTAATCACTTGAATTTAAACTTAACTTAAAATACCAAAAAAATTTCGAAAACAGAAAAAAATTCATATTTTTCCTTGTAATCCGTTTTTTAAACTTCAAGGACCATGCTAAACGCCTTACCCATGTCCGATCGTCCTAAATTTTTGTGAGACGTATATTTACCTCCAAATGAATATATTTAGGGTAAGTTAGGGTCAGTATCAACCAATTTTTTTTTTTTGGAGCTCCATATAAAATAAATCAGAGCCAAAACATAAAAGGTGCAATTTTAAAAATTAAAAAAAAAAATAGAAAGAATTGTGATCACATCTCGAGTTATAGCTTAAAAGTTGCGTAATTTAGAGTAGAATTTTTAAAGTTTTTTACAAAAAAATCGAAGGTTTCGGACTTTTTCAAAAAGTCGATTTTAATATTTAAACGTCAAAAAATAAGTGACAATTACTTCGAATAATTTTTTCATATTTTTTTTCTAAAACTACATATAAATACCAACAAAACGTTGTCCAACTTTTTTTAAAATATCTATATTTTTTAATGGTCAAAATTAATTAAAAATTTCAATTTTTTAATTTTTTGGAGAAAATCGCCATTTTGAAAAATTGATTACTTAACACCATCTTGGAATAAAAGGCTGAAAATTGGTGTCCAAGTTGCATTTAATAAGGACTAAAACATATCCAAAAATAAAATAAATCGAAAGGGGTCGGGTCTAAAAGTGAGTGATTTGGCTTGGAATGCCCCATATATAATATTGATCCATGATAGAATCTAAGACATTCTAGCGATGTCCGCCCGTCCGTCCGTCTGTAGAAATAACGATGCAGTCCAAATCTAAAAAGCTAGACCCCTGAAATTGGGCAAGAATATCTCTTAAGTTACTTGTAAGGTTAAATTCGAAGATTGGCAAAATCGGACCAGGGGGAAAAAATTCCCCCTTGAAGAACTAAAACGACCCTTGAAAAATACGATATTTTTACGAGTTTTTTTTTATTTTTGCTCAACAAATGTAACATTTGTATGTCATATTATGTTCATAGACCTGCGCTTAGACCAAATGGGTTAGAAAATTCGATTTTTTTTTAGGCCGCCCTACTTTGGGGTCGTGGTTATAGAAATTAATTAAAAATAACGATAAAAATTTATTATTTAAGAGTAAATATCATAAACAAATAATTTGTATACATATATAATGGGGTACAGGTGTCCCCCACCAACTTCGATATTTTGTTTATCTGTGCACTAAAAAAAAAGTGAACTAAAAACTGGGAAAATTAAACTAAATTTTTGAGAAAAAGAGGGAATGATTTGTCTGCAAAGATTTTTTCTTGGTTTTAGTTCATACTTTTCCCAAAAGTAAGAAAAACAAAGTTATTTAATTTTAAGCCAATTTTAACTAGAAAATGGGAAAAATTATATTACACTTTTTTTTAGGCGCCCCAGTAGGCTAGTTGGTAGCGTGCTAGCCTATGAGTCTGGGGGTCGTGGGTTCGATTCCCACCAGAGGCCTTGGTCTGTTTCGCTACAACGAGACGAAGGTCATTGTTACCAGTTCTCGGTTAATAAAATAAAAAAATATATTACACTTTAGTTCATTCACATTTTAGGACTAAATTGGGTCCAGACCCTGGACCAATGGGTTCGGACCCCATGGGTTCAGACCCTGTTAACTCGAGACCCTGTTGGGTCCTTTAAGGGTCTCCAAAGACTTTGACCCAAAACGTTTGTCAGTTTCGTTCTACCTGGCTTAGTTTTTGAGATACGGTAATAAGGGGCCTTATAGGGTCTTAAGAATCCTAAAAACTGGATAACTCAAAAACTATTAGCCGAAGAGCTTTTGGGTACTTTGCAAAAGTGTATTAAGAGTCAAGAGCAACAAAATCTTGTTCTCGTCTTGGCAGTATTTACCGAGATATGTGCATATATAGAATCTCGGGAATTTCAAATTTTAGATCCAAAATTAGGGTCTTGAGACCCCAGCAGATATGCAGAGCTAGGCTATTCCAATTCTCATATTTTAGTTAAATTTAACTTAATTTTAGGAAAATTCATGATAAATTTTCAAATATATTTTTCCTTAATTTTGGTTAGGTATGTATTTTTTTTCAGTGTGTGTGTATAACAGACACATTGCTGAATTATAACAGAAACTTAGCTGAAGCAACAAATTTGTTGCATCAATTAATTTTCTATTTTAACCGAATTATTCGGTCGTCAAAGGGGATCTATCTAAAACAGAGATCTTCAAAACACCGCACATGTGAGAATGCTCTCATAAAAATGAAGTGTGCTCTCACACCTACATGCGCTCATACATTAAACAAAAACAATTATCTCTTCTCTTCTTTCTCAAAATATACTTAGAGAAATAATCATAAAGAAATTGAATGTAAATATTTTGTAAAGCGAACATTTTTGAAAGACCAGAATGCTTAGTTTGGCACGCTATGTTAAGTGTGACATAGCTTTACGTTTTAACCAATGTCATTTATTATATTTTGTATTTTTGATATGAATAAATGTATTTATATATTTACTATAAGTTTCTCTAAGTGCATTGAGTAAGAGAGAGTTCAATCTTACTCATACAAAGACAAAATATGATTGTGTGTGTTTGGGGACCACTGATCTAAAACTACAAAGACCGTTATGTTTTCTTCTATTCTTCTGGATGAAAAAATTTAATGTGGGAGTCCGTTTAAAACAAATTAACCAAAATGTAACTTGTTTCAATCGAATTTCAAATTTCAAAACGAACAAGTAGTTATTAATTCACTCTGTGCCTAAGATTCACATTGTGAAGGCAGCTAAAAAAAATATCGTTACACATTTTTTACAGTATCCATAATAAAATTGTCAGGTACTGTATTTATTAGAGTGGTTAAAAAAATATATATTTTTTGTTTGCGTTCTCACCCCTCATTTTATGTTATTTGGTGCAAAGAAAAACTTTTCCTGATTTTTTCAGATTTTTAAAAAAATGTTTAGAACTGTTACGATTATCATTTTGAATCTGGATCAAGTGTAATCGCGCTCGGATGTGTTTGCAATAGCTCCTGAAAAAAATTCCAAACTTTAAGTGATTTAACCAGTATTAATAATATACTCTAATACATATTATAATACAAACGATAGAAAAATTAAATGTGAATTCATATCATTAAAAAACAGTGCGTAAAGGACACTAATAGTACAAACATTTTAACTAAATAGTTGAAAAGTTTATTTTTAATGGAAAAAAATACTAAAGTTAATTTCCTACTAATAAAAACAATTGATACAATTATCTTACAACCCTATCAAAATACTTTTAATTACAACCCTAGTGGTTTGTGAATTAGCTAACTAATCTGCGGTGGCGCCATCTATTGGCCAATAGATATGTCATTTATTACACCACCCAGCAAACAAAATGATGAAAATCCAACAAAAATAGATTCAGCGAAAACTGATAAAATTAAGCAGCTTGAAACTGCCAATAAAGATCTATATCTTAAACTACAACATATTGAACAGGTATGTTCTAGTCTTAAACGAGAATTAAGTTATTTAAAAGAGGAAAACCTTAAGTTAAAATCAGACAATAAAGATATTGAGCCACAACAATTTTTTAACCAACCTGTTTATGAAACCGATGAAGAAGAATTGTCTAAGGAAACAGAATGGATAGTCAAAAAAAAAAAAGGGAAACAAAAAGATGAAAGCAGAATACTCACCAGAAATAATATGCAATGATAAAGCTCTACCAGATAAACCCCAAAAAAAAATTGAGCGGTTACCACCGGCTATTATGTTAAGTGATATTAATGACTATAACCAAGTAAATGATATCATCAAAACCAATACAAACGGCAGTGCCGATGTTAAATTATTAAAAAACAACACCGTAAAGCTTAACGTCCAAAATAGCGATGAATATAGATCAATAACCAAAATTCTATCTGAGAAGAAAATATCGTGGTATACCTACACTCAAAAAAATACGTCAGTAAAAAAGTTTGTAAAATGGTTTGTAACCCAACTTTACAGGTTTTTTACTAATTCTTACTAAAAATTATTTTTTAGTAGTTCTTTTTTGTAAACTCGCGTTACAAACTATTGATTTTTTACTGATTTTTTAAAAATTTGTTCAGTTAATTTTTTAAAAATTATCCTACAAAATTTTGATATTTTTTTTGTAAATTTTACAAAATTAGTTTGTAAATTTCGTATTTTTTTCTAGAAAAAAAGAAATTATAATTAAATATTACAACAAAGGCTTTGGATTTTAATGTTTTTTACACATACATTATGATATGCAAAATTCAAAAGCAAGGCGCCAGCGAGCTGGTATTTTTATTAATTTTTACAACCGGGTTTTAAAATTTATTTTACAGAAATTGTACAGAAAAATTTAGTAATACAAATTTTTTTAGTATTTTAAAGATTACTAATTTTTGAAAACCAAAGTTTGTAATGGTAACTGAAAAAGTTATCGGGCACAAATTGAAAACTTTATTAGTAATGGTAACAGACTTTTTTGTAAGGAATACTAACATATTTTTATGAGTGTATGAAAACAAACAAGCTAGGCCTATTAGAGTGATTGCCAGAAATCTTCATAATACATGTACTCCCATTGATATAGTAAATGACTTGCTCCAGCAGGGCTTTAAAGCAATATCTGCTGTCAATAAATTAAGAGAAAGAACAAAAGAACCAATGGATATGTTTATAATATCCTTTGATACAAATGAGGATATTAAAAAAATATATTCTATTAAAAAAATCTTAAATTTAATCGTTAAAATAGAGGCAGTTAGGCAGTCGAAATTTGTTGTTCAGTGTAAAAACTGTCAATCTTTTGGCCACACCAAAAATTTTTGTTCCAAACCACCCAGGTGTGTCAAATGTGCAGGAAAACATACAACATTTCAATGCGAAAAACCTATAACTGCTCACCCAAAATGCTGCAATTGCGGAGAAGCACATCCTGCTAGTTACAGGGGATGTGTTGTAGCCAAAGAACTACAAAAAATTAAAAACTCATCAAGAAAAACGCTAAAACCTGAGAATTCAGCAATTGATCAGCCGCAAGGGACTGAGGATTCAGCTGTTGATCAGCAAACTGATTTAATGGTTAACTCAAACTTGCCAGATAACAATTATACAAACTTGCCAAGAAAAAAAAATACAAACTTGCTAAAAAGAAATTTAAATCATCCTAAATCTACTCAACGTTATCCAAACTTGCCAGAAAACAATAACCCAAACTTGCCAAGAAAAAATACAACAAACCTGGTAAGAAAAAACTTAAATAACCCACAAACTAAAGCCACTCAACGTAATACCGAAACAACAAACCAAACCCCTTCATACGCCTCCATATCCAGGGAAAGATCCATGCCTAAACAGCCAAATGCGAATGAGGACTCAAATTCTTTATCCTTGATTCTAAGTAAGCTTGAAAAACAAGAACATTTTTATAATACTCTTGAAAAGCGTTTAGACAGTCTAGAACATAAAGTTAAGGAGTGAGATCATAAAAATGTTAACACACATTTTTGCCTACAACTTTGGTGAAAAGCTTCCAAATTTTTTTTTTTTCGGCAGTTTACATTTTAAAAATATGTCAGTTAATAAATTAATTTACATCATGAGTTTTAATTTGCAATTTTTTACACAATGGACGATGAAAGAAAAGTGCGTTCAAAAATAATTAAATATTTTCAACAAAACCAAACATGGACATAAAAAAAAATTGCCAAAGAAACTAATGTATGCCGCCAAACAGTTTCAAAAGTGGTAAAAAGGTATCTGGAACACCTAACAATTGAAAGGAAGCCGGGAACAGGAACAACGACTGGTTATCGTAACATTGGTAAGGCATATAAAGTTAAAAGCATCCTTAAGAGAGCTCCTAACACATCTGGCAGAAAAACAGCTCGGTTAGCCCAATGCTCAGACTTTTTTGTACGTAAAGTGAAACGTAAGGCGGGACTAAAGTCCTACAAAGTTCAAAAAGTTCCCGATAGAAACGCTTTTAAAAATTTGGAGGCCAAAACCAGAGCTAGAAAATTGAAATCAAATTTTATAAAAAAATACAACTGTTGTGTAATGGACGACGAAACTTATGTCCTGGCTGATTTTGCGCAGCTCCCTGGTCAAGAATTTTATGTTTCCGATGTTCGAGGAAATGTTGCGGAAAAATTTCGGTCAAAAAAGCAAACGAAATTCCCCAAAAAATTCCTAGTATGGCAAGCCATATGTAGCTGCGGCCAAAGAAGCCAGTCATTTGTGACATCTGGCTCTATAAACAGCGAAATTTATATCAAGGAGTGTTTGCAGAAGAGACTTCTTCCGTTCTTGAGTCAGCACAATGTATCCACTTACTTTTGGCCCGATTTAGCATCTTGTCACTACAGCAAGAAAGCGCTGGAGTGGTATAATGATAATAATGTGGTTTTTGTACCAAGAGAGGCAAATCCACCAAACTGCCCGGAGCTCAGGCCAGTGGAGAGATATTGGGCTCTTGTTAAAAAAGAATTAAAGGGCACAAAAAAGGTCTCCCAGGACATGCAAGATTTCAAACGTAGATGGACCACCTGCTCTAAAAAGGTGACAGAAACTACCATAAAAGCCTTAATGGGAGGGTTTCCGGAAAAAGTGGATAACTTTGTTCGTAGTGGTTAGAGTTCCATGCGGTTTTTTTGTTATGATTTTGTATTAAATTTTATTTAATAAAAATTTGGTTTGAAGTCTTAAAATTCAGTAGTCTGTTTTTTATTTAACTTTATGTGTGTTAACATTTTTATGATCTCACTCCTTAGTTCAATCTTTCATGATGCAAACTAAAAACAATTTAAAAATAATGGCCTGGAATGCAAATGGTCTGATAAAACATAAACAAAACTTACAACTTGTTATAAATGAAAAACAAATCGATATCTGTTTGATATCGGAAACACATTTAACTGACCAACAACTTATTCAATTTGATGGATATACTGTTTATCACACCATACATCCTTCCAATACTGCACGTGGCGGAAGCGCTATAATCATAAAAAACAGCATTGTTCATTATGAAGAGGAGAAACTTAGCTCTCTTGAATTTCAAGTGACTACAGTAACAGTTAAAACAGCCAAACACCATTTACAAATTAGTGCCCTTTATAGTCCTCCGGGCTGTAAGATCACGGCAAATCAGTACAAATGTCTTATTGAAAAACATAAACATAAATGCATAATTGGAGGTGACTTTAATGCAAAAAATTGCTATTGGGGATCCCGTTTAACAACAACAAGAGGAAGGGAGTTATTCCAAGCTGCCCGTATCACCGGCTGTGAGTTTATTTCCACCGGCAAGCCAACTTATTGGCCAACCGACCGGTCTAAGCTACCAGACCTTATTGATTTTTTTGTTACTAAAAAAATTTCAAAAAACTTTTTAAAAATAGAAGATGGTGCTGACTTAGATTCAGATCATTCACCTATATATCTGACTATTTGTGACAATATAATGTACAAAGAAGATCCTCCAGAGCTAACCAACAAACACACAAATTGGAATCTTTTCCAACAACACATCAACTCGATCATACTAACCACAAATTTGTATACAATAGACGAATTAGAAAACTGTGTCATGTCTTTCACTCAATCAATACAAAGAGCTGCTTGGTACAGTACCCCAACTTTCAAACGAAAAGAAGTAGGTAATAATTATTCCAATAATATTAAAATCCTACTTAACGAAAAACGGAAACTTCGGCGAACATGGCAAGAAACTCGCGCACCTGAAGACAAAACAAGACTCAATAGAGCAGCGCAAAATCTAAAACGTAAGCTCAAGGATTTAAAAGATGAATCACTCCACCAGTACCTGACAAACCTAGGAAGCGATAGAAATTCTATGCATTCTCTCTGGAAATGCACCAAAAAACACACAAAACCTATAACACAATCGTATCCAATCAAAACATCAGATGGAACATGGCTTCGAACTTCTATAGAAAAAGCAACAACATTTGCAGAGCATTTAGCCAACACGTTTAAACCCAATGAAGAATATTTTCCACAAGAACATCAAGAAGCAATGAATCAGATTGCTGATGAACCGTTAATCCCAATAGAATTATCTGAAGTTCAAAATGTAATTAAAAATTTACCGAACAAGAAAGCCCCAGGATTTGATCTTATTACAGCTGAAATTCTTAAACAACTGCCCTACAAAGCTCTATGCGAACTGACAGTGTTAATGAATCATTGTCTTATCTTAAAACATGTGCCAATTATTTGGAAAGAAGCTGAAGTCATAATGATACTTAAGCCAGATAAACCTCCACATCAAACATCATCTTATCGCCCAATTTCATTGCTACCAATTCTTTCAAAAGTTTTCGAAAAATTGCTATTACCTAGACTAAATGTCGTTATAGAAAGACAGAACATTATTCCAAACCACCAGTTTGGATTCAGACAAAAACATTCAACGATTGATCAGGTCCACCGTATCACAAATGTAATTGAAAAATCACTCGAAAAAAAGGAAATCTGCTCAGCTGTGTTTATCGATGTGGCACAAGCGTTCGATAAAGTTTGGCATGAAGGACTGCTCCTTAAATTAAATTCACATCTACCAGCAAACTATCATGCAATTTTTAAATCTTACCTAATGGACAGATACTTTCGTGTCAAATGCGAAAATGAGTTTTCAATGTTACAACCCATCAAAGCGGGTGTACCACAAGGCAGTATATTAGGTCCCCTATTGTACCTAATTTTCACAAGTGACTTACCTCAAAACCAGGATATACTCACAGCTACATTTGCCGATGATACGGCACTACTTTCTACAGGAAAAACCAACGAAGAAGCAACAAACAAACTTCAAGGCGCGGTAAATGAAATAGCCGAATGGACTAAAAAATGGCGAATAAAAGTTAATAATACAAAATCATCTCACGTCAATTTTACCAATAGAATAATAACTCCAATGTCAATTTATTTTGATAACTCACTAATACCAATAACAAACTCAGCCAAATATCTCGGAATGACGTTAGATGTAAAACTGAGATGGAAAGAACACGTAAAAAAGAAAAAACAATGTCTCGAAATAAAATACAAAAACATCGAATGGCTCATAGGAAGGAATTCGTCTCTTTCTACTCAAAACAAATTAACAATTTATAACCAAACTCTGAAACCAATATGGATGTATGGTATTCAACTTTGGGGATGTGCAACCCAAAACACTATTGATATCATACAAAGATTCCAAAATAAAGTACTACGAAATATTGTTAACGCAACCTGGTACATTAGAAATAATGACCTCCACAGAGATCTGAAAGTGGAAACAGTAAACAACGTCATAACATCTATAGCAAATTCCCACCATATGAGACTAATAAGTCATGTAAACGTAGAAGCTAGTAATCTTCTCGACACTGACGACCATCCAAGGCGCCTACAAAGAAGGAAGCCTTCTGATCTGGTGACAGCTGTATAAATTACATTCAAAATGTAGTTTTTATTTTGTACAATTTCATAGAAGTAATCTGCTCGTTGGTCAACATTGACCAGTTGTAGAAAATGTTTTCTTTTCTTTTGTAAAACTTATTATATTAAAATATTTAATAAAAGTTAAATAAAAGTTTTGAAAATAAAAAAAAAAAAAAAAAAAAAAAAAAATTTTGAATCTGCAATGCATATGGGTGGGGTCTCTTTTCCCCATTTAGTGTTATTTGATGCAAAAAACATTGTCTGATTTTTTTAGATTTTTTAAAAATATGTTAAAAGAGATGAAGCCGGATTTTTCTAAAATTTTTTAAAAATCTTAAAAGATTAGGCAAACCTTTTTGCACCAAATAACATAAAAGACGGGGTGAGGTGAGAACGCTAAAAAGATTTTTTTTAACCACTCTAGTATTTATATTATACAATTTCTTGATTTTTGCTTATCACATTTATTTAAGTTGTGGTATATGGATGGAAGATAAAATCTTGTATATAGAAATTGAACTGAATCATGTAAGTAAACCCTCTAGAGAAAACAAGTAAATATAAAAAGCATTCCACTAAAAATGTACAATGGCTATACAAAAGTAGTTTTAATGCAGGTAGTACAGGTCAGTTCTATAGATGTAGTTTTAATGCAAGTAGTACCTTCAGGTCTATTCTATAGATGTGCAACTAATTCATTCGCAGATCCATCTTTTGGATTTGGAGGGTAACTTTTTTACTCAAACAAGATAATCCTGACGGACTCTTTTTAGTCAACAAAAATAGTTTATTTAAAAATTCTTAATTGCAAGACTTTTTGAAAGAAAAAATTGATACTAAAAGTATACTCGAAAATTGATACTAAAAGTATACTCGGTCAAAAAATATGAAAAACTACTTTCAATTTGGTTTAGCAAACTTTCAGCCGATTTTTCTGCTAAAATTGATATTTTTACTAAAATCTCTGTCATTCAGTTTTACAAAATAATATAAATTTTCTATCTGTATAAAATATTCAAATAGTTTCTTCTGAAGAAATGTGAAAAATCGTCAAAAAAAATTTTTAAAAATCCCGTTTTTACCTCCCCTTTGATCCGCTAAATGTGAGATTAGGCAGCTAAGCAAACACAGGTAACTCTTATTTTCTTTCCCATATGCAAGTTTGAGAACAATCGGTGGGTGCCCTATGAAAGACCTCCTTGTTAGAATTTTCCAAAAAAAATTCGTAGACATTGTTCCAAAAGAAAAATTTACATATTCAGAGACATATTTACTTTAGAAAAATTCTCAGAATCTTTCTAAAACAAAATTATTAGATTCTAGGAAATTTTTTATACAAAAACATCTCATATTCTGTTAGAGATTTCTATGGAGCAGTTCTAAAAACTTTTGAAAATCTTTAAAGATTTTTCACACAGAAAAATTCTCAAATTATTAAAAAAAATTTCAATAACAAAAATTCTCAGATTCTGCTATATATTTCCCATAGAAACGTTTTTTCTGTAGAAAAGTTATCTGATTCGGATAAACTGTTTTTTGCAGAAAATCATATTCTGAAAAAAAAGGAAATTTCTCAGTTCCTGTATTTTATTAAATAATACAATCAAGACTCCAAGCGATTAAGAGAAAAAACATTATAAATATTTCTCGTTCAACATTTTTTATAATGCGTACAATTGTTGTGGAATTTTCTATACTTTTAGTCGATAAAATACATGAATAACAAAAATAATGAAATCTATAGAAATTGTATTTGCAAGAAAAAAAAAAAAAGAAAAAATAGAAATGCATTATATTTATTGAAATGTGTACTAAACTG
This sequence comes from Pegoplata infirma, assembly GCA_963921195.1. Classification (NCBI taxonomy): domain Eukaryota; kingdom Metazoa; phylum Arthropoda; class Insecta; order Diptera; family Anthomyiidae; genus Pegoplata; species Pegoplata infirma. Next base: position 240,235,468 of record OY992538.1, on the reverse strand, counting down.
ATGTATCAAGTGTAAAAATATTTCATCGATAAGTGTTTCAGATCAAGATGATTTCAGTTATACTTATGCATCAATGTTTAGTGATGTGTATTGAAGTGTGTTGAGGTTAAATTTTATGAGAAGTAGAGCAAACTGCAACAAATTAAAAAATAATACTTATAAAATAGAAAAAAAAAACTAATACATGTACTTATGGATACGTACACAGTGGTAAATGAATATTGATGCATGTATTAGTTTAAATGCTCATGATATTTATTTTAAAATTATCATTATTGCTTTAGTTAAGAAAAGCGAATGTATTAAATTTAGTTAAGAAAAGCGAATGTTTTAAATTTGGGTAAGAGAAGTTCTGAACTTCCTTAAATTGTTGATGCAATTTATTGATCAAAATTTAACACGTGTTTGAAATTTATCAGATTCCATTTCGAAACACGTGTCGATTAAGTCCTGCAAAAATTACCAACATAAATTCATATAAAATAGAAAAATAATTTTCCTGAAACTTATGAGAATACCATAGTGTTAATTAATAACGGAAATAATGACCTCGAGCTAGAATAAACCTACTCGAAATATAATATTTTAAAGTTCAAATAAAACAATTTTTATTTTTTGATCAGAATAAGTTTTAAGTTTTTGTACTAGGTGGCGAGATTTTCCTCTATTGGTGGCTTAACTAGCTAAGGTATTTACAATAAACACTACAATTGGGAGGATGTGGGTTCAAGTATCAGGGCTGCATTTTATTTTTTTAATATAAATATTAAAAGTCATATTGATGACATTATTTGATAATATGATGTAATGTGGCATCATTTGTTTCTTCAATTTTGATGACATGTTTCATCCATTTCATCAATTATGATGAAATTTGTCATCATAATTGATAGCAAGAAGTGATGAAATCGTTTCATCAATATGAGAAGGCAGTTTTCATTGAGTATAAAAGGATAATTTGCGGTTAAATTTTTTATGGGACAATGGATTTTAATACAAAAATTTTTATAAACTCAACGTCGCGTTGTCAAAATCTTTGTGTAAATTGTTTATGAACTTGCATTGAAATTTTTACAACGCGTAAACCAGTCTTCATGTATATTCATATTTTTAAAATATTTTAGAGATTTTTTGGAATTTTTTTCTTTTTTTTTATGTTTTTCTTAAATTATTTCAAATTTCGGGTCGTACACAGCAAAAACGACCTCCTATTTAAAATGTTTTCCTTTTGTTTTACCACTTTGATGACATTTACATACCTTTATGTTTTTAAATTTCCTTTTTTTACTCTCATATTAACATGTAAATATTTTTATATGCATAACACGCATAACTTTAAAGAAAAACTTGCAACATAACAACATTAGGTAGGTATTATTTTTTCTTTTTTAACGGAACAAGGACTCTAAAGGATGAATTTTTACGTACCAACTGAAAGATAAAAATGTAAATACGGCATACATAGTGTAACCATACATAATTCTCTATTTAAAAAAAACACAAGTGTACGGCAATAGTCGGCTGTAAAGAATCTTTATATACACTCCAAATAAATATATAAAAGCAGGTAAAAAAGTTTAATGATCAAAACTTTTTTTAAATACTGATTATTTTTTTTTTTTATAAAAAAATAGTTTTATTCGACCTTTAAAATATTATATTTTGAGTAAGTTTATTCTAGCTCGAGGTCATTATTTTTTCTATTAGTACAAACTAAATATGATAGATAAATTTTTAAGAAAACTATTTTTCTTTTTTAAATTTATTTATGTTGGTACTTGTCGGAATTTGTCAGATTCCATTCTCAAGATTATTAAGCAAATATAAATACCCTGTACTAAAAGTATTAAAGGGGATTTAAATGACACATCGTTTAAAAAATATTAATACATGTTCGACTCTACTCCCATTGGGAGTTAGAAGACGAAAATTGTACCATCATAGTAAGAAACTTCTCGTTGCGATTTTTGTTTTTAGAATCTGGAACATTTTGATCAAGGTAACATAAATCAGAAAAATTTTCTAAATTAATTTTCTTTTTATATGGAAAATGTCACAAAATTTTTTAACTTATGTATGTTGTAAAAATATCAGTATCGTAAAAAAACAATGTCTCTAACAAAAATATCTCAAATTTATGGAATTAATTAGTCAATCAATTAATCGTATATGAAAATTTCAATGCGTTACAAACCTAATGACAAACTAAAAATATTACCAACATCAAGTGTTTAAAAAAAAAGGACTTTAAGAAGACACACTTTAGTAAGTATAGAATATATGGGGCATTCCAAGCCAAATCACTCACTTTTAGACCCGACCCCTTTCGATTTATTTTATTTTTGGATATGTTTTAGTCCTTATTAAATGCAACTTGGACACCAATTTTCAGCCTTTTATTCCAAGATGGTGTTGAGTAATCAATTTTACAAAATGGTGATTTTCTCCAAAAAATTAAAAAATTTAAATTTTTAATTAATTTTGACCATTAAAAAATATAGATATTTTAAAAAAAGTTGGACAACGTTTTGTTGGTATGTAAATGTAGTTTTAGAAAAAAAAAATATGAAAAAATTATTCGAAGTAATTATCACTTATTTTTTGACGTTTGAAAATTAAAATCGACTTTTTGAAAAAGTCCGAAACCTTCGATTTTTTTTTTTAAACTATAAGAATTCTACTCTAAATTACGCAACTTTTAAGCCATAACTCGAGATGTGATCACAATTCTTTCTATTTTTTTTTTTAATTTTTAAAATTGCACCTTTTATGTTTTGGTTCTGATTTATTTTATATGGAGCTCCAAAAAAAAAAAAAAATTGGTAGATACTGACCCTAACTTACCCTAAATATATTCATTTGGAGGTAAATATACGTCTCACAAAAATTAAGGACGATCGGACATGGGTAAGGCGTTTGGCATGGTCCTTGAAGTTTAAAAAACGGATTACAAGGAAAAATATGAATTTTTTTCTGTTTTCGCAATTTTTTTTGGTATTTTAGGTTAAGTTTTAATTCAAGTGATTACAGAATTATGATGTGGACTAAAATTCCTTTCTAATAAGGTACTAAAAACTAAAATCGGTTGAAAATCAGCCAAGTTATTACAACTTCCCCAGGCATCTAGCGTGTGCCATACCACTTGATTAAAAAATACGAGTCCCTTTTTTTAAATTTATTGAAATTTTCTACTGTAATAACAATTTTTTATTATTCATGTTTCAGTGTAATATTTTTTTGGTTTTTCCAAATTTTAAAACAAAAAAAAGATTTTTTTTTTTAAATTGAGATTTCAAAAGGGTGTTGAAAATGCAGGCATTTTTAGCACTAATTTAAAAATTGTTAGCAAAACTCAATATGAAAAATACTTGATATCTAATTACATTTGAACTTGAAGAATAAAAAAATGTTATTACAGTAGAAAATTTCAATGAATTTCCAAAATCGTATTATATTGCTTAATCAAGTGTTCTGCCATACGTTAGATGCCTGGGGAAGTTGTAATAACTTGGCTGATTTTCAACCGATTTCAGTCTTTGGTACCTTATTAGAGAGGCATTTTACTCCGTATTGTAATTCTGTAACCACTTGAATTAAAACTTAACTTAAAATACCAAAAAAATTGAGAAAACAGAAAAAACTCATATTTTTCCTTGTAATCCGTTTTCTAAACTTCAAGGCCCATGCGGAACACCTTATCCATGTCCGATCGTTCTTAATTTTTGTGAGGCGTATTTTTGCCTCGAAATGAATATATCTAGGGTAAGTTAGGGTCAGTATCTACCAATTTAATTTTTTTGGAGCAAAATATAAAATAAATCGGAGTCAAAAAATAAAAGGTGCAATTTTCAAAATTTGAAAGAAAATAGAACAAATTGCGATCACATCTCGAGTTATGGCTTAAAAGTTGCGTAATTAAGAGTAGAACTTTTAGACGTTTGTAAAAAAAAAACCGAAGGTTTCGGACTTTTTCAAAAAGTCGATTTTAATTTTTAAACGTTAAAAAATAAGTGATAATTACTTCGAATAATTTTTTTAATATTTTTTTCTAAAACTACATTTAAATACCAACAAAACGTTGTCCAAATTTTTTTAAGATATCTATATTTTTAACTGGTCAAAATTAATTGAAAATTTTAATTTTTCCATTTTTTTGAAAAAATCGCCATTTTGAAAAATTGATTACTCACCACCATCTTGGAATAAAAGGCTAAAAATTGGTGTCCAAGTAGCATTTAATAAGTACTAAAACATATCCAAAAAGAAAATAAATCGAAAGGGGTCGGGTCTAAAAGTGAGTGATTTGGCCTGGAATGCCCCATATATATCTACAATAGCACAAAAATAAGGCATGCATGCGCATGCATGTTGAAATTTTAATAGTGTTAAAAGAAATGCATTATATGGAACCAAAAGAAGAACAAAAAAAAAAAACACATGATCACTTACCAGTGTAAAAACCAGCAGGAAACGCATTTAATATTTATGCGCTTAAGTGCACAGTTTTTAGTGAATATTTATTATTTAACAAGGTAAAAACTAGATGGGGTTAGTTAAGCAGTCAGATTTACTATATTACATTTTGAATAAATTTTATTTTTTTAATTAAAATGGACTTCGTTTACACCAAAATGAACACCAATAATTTTTATTCGGAATGGGATGAAACCAAAGGCAAATGAAAGTGGAAATTTTCCATAACAAAACCCTCAATTTTTTTTTTTTGGTTTAGTATGAACTTTTTTGAACACATTTGAATTTGGTGAACTATTATTAGAGCCCTGTTTTTTGCATTGGATTAAGATTAGGATTAGCTTTATTTTATGGGTCTAAACTAACCAAAAAAAACTAAAATTTTTTTCTGAATCTACATCATGTTAACAATAATAAAATGAAAATGTAAATTTAAATAATTTCACATACGGTACCTTATAAATTTATTAAAATAAATTTAATGTATTTCTCAAAAGAAAATTTTACAAAATTAAGATCTAAAATTAAAATCCGGGAGGATGAGGCAAACCAGGAGGTATAGGAAGCTCACCCAATTGACGTCGTACCTAAAATATATCGTAAATACATATAAAATAAGTTGTACTTACAAGGGAAGAATCTCAACCCTTATGAACCGATTTGCCTGAAACTTAAAATACTTATATATAAAATTGACAATTACATAACATAAGGTTGTGGTGTCTCGGCTATCGGCCATATCGGGGATTTAGGGGTTCAAAACATGGGTCAAAAAATGGCGAATAAATCGTTTTTTTGGATTTTTCAGCTATTTCATTCTTAGAAACTATATGATGTTTACATATCGCTCCTTTACTTGTATAGTGTCACAACTCAAAATATTTGATTTCGCAGAAAACACGTTTAAAGTTTACTATTGAAACTGTTTTTTAATTGAAAAAAGGCCGGTACATAGAAAATGTAATAATGGCGTGTACTATTCTCAAACGGTGAGTTTAACGATATAACGAATAATTCTGCATCATTAACTCAAAAAACGCATTTTTTGAGTTATGACACTATACAAGTAAAGGAGCGATATGAGAAGAAAGGTTTTTTAGTGCCTATCCAATGGTGTCATAACCTTGTAAAAATTCGGCTTCGTTAAATATTTTTTCCATGAAAATGTGTAAATTTTGGGGTGTATTTATATGAAGACATAGACCTACGATATCCATATGAATACGAAATAATCTTCATTAAATTTAAGTCGACACGTATTTTCGCTCTAGACAATATTCCTGTTAGTTCGGGAGTTATCGAAATTTTCCCAAAGGTCCACATTGTTTATAAGGGGACAACGAAATTTTTAAACACTGATATGGCCGATAAGCCGAGACACCCCAACCTTAAAATCGTCTCTTTTATATATATTTTAAGTTTCAGGCAAATCGGTTCATAACGGTTGAGATACTTCCCTTGTTAGATTTATTAACAAAAACTACTTACACGTAGTTTATCCAGCATATGATGAGATTTCATTTGATCGTTCAATTCGGTAGCCTAATATTTAGTGCAAGGGGATATTAAAAATTATAATTGCTTTAAGTTTCACTATTTTTTAAAATTTTATTATACAAATAAAAAAGAAAAACTTACCATAAATCCTAGTTTTTTCATTTGCAATGGAGATCCTTTAACCACCATTATTATGGTCATAAAGCCAATTATTGCCAACAGAGGCAAAAACCCATTTAGAATATTCATTTTACTCGTAATAAAGTAAAATGCAGCACAAAAGAAAAATAAAAACTCTGCAACAAACACACACACACACTTTTTCAACTTCTTGTTGTTGCTAGTTTAATTTAACATTTAACTGTTTTGGTTGTGTTATTTATATAAATACTAAAACCGCACTCATATACTCGGTCTACTTTTGTTAGAGATGAGTTTGTGAGGGAATTTTCACGCTTAACACTCACTGTTTTACAATTTAAATTATACAGCCACTAATCCATATGTGTTTTCACCTCCTGAATTTGATTCATCGAACAGAATTGAATTCTACTGTTGGGTTGCCCTGTATTTCACAAGGAAAGTGTATTTTACAAGGAAATATTTTATCTAATAATATAAAATGTTATCAAATTATATATAATTTTATCAAATTATATATAATACTCGGTCAGTTAAAAATGTTCAAATTTTATTTCTGTATGTTAAACTCAACTCAGATTAATTACAAGGAAAACAAGAGGTTTTTAATAAAATCCGTTTAAAAATTGTAGAAGTTACATGCATTTAATCAAAAATATATAAATTCAGTTTTGTACGAAAAAAGTTGTTTTTTTTTTTTTTTTAGTAGGTTTATTCTAGCTCGAGGTAATAATTTCCTATACTAATTAAAATTATGATATTCTCATACAATAAATTTCAAGAAAATTATTTTTGACGGTCGTGTTCCTATTTTTGACGATCGTGATTTTATTTCGTCTTCTTATACTCAATGGGAGAAGAGTCGAATATTTATTAAAATTTTAGTTTGAACATTAGCGATTTGTCATTTAAAATCCCATTGCTTCAGTACAGTAACAGTAGATTGATCACACATCACATGATCAATTACTTTATTTATTCTTTCTACTTATTTACAAGGTCTTGAAAAAATATTGAACATAAGTAAATTTAAAACAGAAAAATTATTTTCTTGAAAATTATTCTATGAGAATATCATAGTTTTAATTAGTAAGGGAAATAATGACCTCGAGCTAGAGTAATCCTACTCAAAATATAATATGTTAAGGCAATTTTTATTTTTTAATAACAATTAATCAGAATTTGAATAGTTGTGTTTGTTTATGTAACAAATACAACTGTTTTTGTATAAAAATGAATTGATGCATTTTTGTTCAATTGCATGTAACTTCTACAATTTTTAACGGATTTTATTAAAAAAAAAACACTTATTTTCTTCGTGATAAGTCAGACTTGAACCTAACATACAGAAATAAAATTTAAAAATTTTTTAACTTACAAGGGTGGTCTTTCAGAGGGCACCCACCGATTGTCCTAAAACTTTCATATTGGAAAGAGAGTTACCTGTTTTTTAGCTGCCCAATCTCAAATTTAAAAAAGGTTTGCCACCTTATGAAAAATGTGGTCTTTCTGGAAAACCTCACCAAAATCCAAAGTAGCAGGAATTTCGCCAAACGCATACGGGTCAGATTAATTTTAAAAGTGATTAATATATAAGAATTTGGCGGTCGTAAGTATATACCCCATATAAACTACGCCAAAGTCTTTACATTTTTTAAAATAAGGACTAAACAAAGCCAAATTTGGCAACGACCTATACATTAGTAGGCCCTAAAAAACCTTTCGATCTAATAATATATTTGTATAGTTTGAAGAATTGTGAAACACCGTCAAATTATGGAAACAAATATCGTTTTCCCCCTCCTCTTGACCCGCTAAATTTAATATTGGGTAGCTAAGAAAAATTAGGTGACCCTTATTTTCCATCCTTCTTTCCCATACACAAGTTTCAGGACAATCGGTGGGTGCCCCTTGAAAGGCCTTCCTTGTTGGTCAAATTTACAAAATATAAGGTAGGTTTACTTTGCCGACTTTCCTGATAATTACAGAAAACCCAACGATAGAAAAGGATTAGTGGGTTCAGTTTCTGGGTTCGAATTTAATAAAATTTTCAAAGAAATCAATGAGGTTCACTTTTCGGACTTTCCTTGTAAATTACAGGAATTTAATTCTGATGACGTAGTCGAATTCAGGAGGTCAAAATGCATAAGGATTAGTGGGTCCAGAGTCTGGGTCAGAACATTTTTTCTGGGCTGCGTTATTAAATAAATCGGTAACATGTATCTCAAGAAGAACTCATCGCGATCATCAGCCAATCACGGAAACTGAATAAATGAAATTTAAAAAAATATAGTAGTGTTATTTTTAAATTCTCAATATCAATTAATTTTTTAATTCAATCAACAAATCAATCGAAATTTTTTCTTTTCCAATTAAAATTTATAATTATTTTTGATGTCTTCAATCACTCGAAACTTCGTACACTCAAAATAATTCTGCAGTAAAAATATTAGTAAGTGAATTGGTACTAAAATCTACTAATAAGTTACTAATTACCAGTAGTACGGTAGTTTTTTAGTATCTTCAAAGTACTAATATTAGTAATTTTTACTGGTTTTGAATAATATTAGTAAAAAATTTTAGTATTGATTACCAACGACTGCACTAGATCATTTTGGACTAAAAAATTAGTTCATTAGTAAAATTTTTAGTATTGAATACCCACGTTTTTTTTGGGTGTAGTATTCGCTTATGACTCACGCAGATTTATTTAACTCACTTTTTATTAACGCGATAATATTGAAAATCCCATGATTTTCATGGGACCATGCGTGATTCACTTGGCCAACGCTCATCTATATCTTCCATAACTACAGTAGTTGACCGAAAAGTTAAGACAGATAAAACATTATTTTAAATGTAAATTGAATTCGAAATTCGTTTGGCACGCTGAGAAAAGATATGATTGTGGCAACCATACTTTAAGATCGACATAGTATGATTGAAAATTTTATCATAACTTGTTTGTAGCAACCATAAAATTTTTGCTGCAATCATGTTATGATCCTAAATATACGAAAAATTTGCATCAAAAATTTAATGATTGCTATAAACATATTAGATACAAATTTCAATCATAATATGACGTTCTTAAATTATGGTTGCCACAATCATATCTCTTCCCAGAGTGTAGAGATTTCTGAATACTTTTGATATTTTTTGTGGGCTTTAAGGAAAAGGTTTTTATATCTAATTGATATAATGGAACAAAACGTTTTCTCTTTTATTATTTAAAAAAAATATTTTTGAAAGTGTAAATTATTTTTCTAGTAAAAACAATTTAAATTTTTTATAATAATAATGTTGTTAAATAAAAAATTCTGTTTTCGAAATAAAACATAAAAAAATGTTACTAAACAACCCATTTTAAGTGAAAATAAATAAACTTAATATTTTTGCTAGTTACTGTTTGTTGTTACCAGTGTGAATAACAGCGTTGGTTGCGTGTTTTGCTCAATTTAAATTTTGCATGAGTATGTTGCATGTGTTGAAACAATTAACACTTTTCAATTATACACATTAATGCACTTATAAGTAGCAATTTTACACGAAAAAAAAACAAAAAACATTTTCCGACCACAAATAAATAATAATAATAATTAAAATAAATTATACATAATTATGCATTTATACAGAGAGATAAAATCTTTTTGTTAATTTTTTTTTTGTAAAAATTAAATGACCACTTATTATGATTTTGGAAGATATTAAAAAAGAACCTTTATCTAAACAAGGTAAAACAAATTAAAATCATAAAACATTTCCGATTCACTAATTTTGTAAATTATTTTATAACAAAAGATATTTTATGGAAAGAAAACCAAATTAGCTGTTTTGCTTTGTTGTCTAAAGGCCTATTCAGACCTGAGGTAAAATCTCGTTCGAACAAGATTTCGATCATATGGTTCTGTATCGTTTTATACTCAACCATAGGTTTGAAATCTCGTTTGAACTAGATTTGACGACCTCAAAATGGAAAGGGGCGGGCCAAGAAAACATCATTTTCCAATACCCTGGGCCTAACAATAATAAGGTTAATAATAATCTTGAACTTCTTCTAGCAAAAAACTCTCAAGGGTTTTTTTAATTCAGCGCCAGATTTTTTTACTCGCATTTAAAGTTGGTGTTTTTAAAGTATTTAAAGTTTTTGTGTACTAAACATGTCCTTCTTTAGGGGTCCCTTATTGGGCATGTGGGGTCTAGTGTCCAAACTTAAGCTCGAAATTACATTAACTATAACAGGTATGAATTTCGCTGCAATCGGACCAGTACTAACTTACTGAATAGCCAAATTATTAAAAATAAATTACTGTGTACCATTGCGTATGATTGTTATTTAAAGGCAATTACAAAATTAAACATACGCCACTTATACGGTTTTCAAGAAATTGTTATCATAATTATAATAAAAGTTCACCAACTTTTAATATAACAAGTAGAAAAGTTAAATTCGACTTGGCCGAATCTATGAATACCCTCCACAATGCCCTTTGTAAGTGATAGAAGTTTTCTAAGGTGAAAAAAATAACATTTTTGATTCGAAATATTTTATTTTGTGTAAAAAAACTCTCTTTGAGGTAATTTTTGAAAAAAAAAATAATTTACAAAATTTTTTTTTTGAGTGTAAAATTTTTTTCGGGTGTATTTTTTTTTTTTGTGTAAAAATATTTTTGAGTGACAAAAATACGTCGTAAAATATTTTTGTGACTTTCCAATGTTTTTAAAACATGTTTAACGGGTTTTTTACTGGACCGATTTGGCTGAAATTCAATACGAACCAGTGCCCAATTTCTGTAACTATGCGAAAAGTTTTCGCATCGAGAAAAAATAAATAATATTGTAGTCATTTAGTTTTCTACAGGGTGAGTACAATGATGCTAGTGTTAAAAACATCGAATACAAAAAAGAAATCAAAGCTTTTTTCTGAATCACTCTGTGACATACTGGATGACTATAACGTTATTTTATTTTTTTCGATGCGAAAACTTCTCGCATAGTTACAGAAATCGGGTACAGGCCTGGGGAACGACAAATATATATGCCAAGCTTCAGCATACTCAGAATTGCATTTTAAAAGTGAGCGTGTTTTTTATCTCGTAAATTCACGAAGAACCCTCGCCGAAATTCAATCTTTTGCACATAACTTTTGAACCACTGCAGTGCACTGGACCGATTTCGCTGGATTGCAATACGAACCTGACCAGGTAAATGGCCAACATATATGCAAACTTCCGGAACCTGCGTATAGTCTTTCAAAAGTTAGCGTATTTTCAACAGACAGACAGACGGACGGACATCGCTAGATCGTCTTAAAATCGAATGAGGATCATGAATATATATACTTTATATGGTCCTAGACCAATATTTCGAGGTGTGACAAACATATATAAACCCTCTATTACTAGAGTGGAGGGTATAAAAAATCATGCGATAAACAAAAAAAAAACCTTGAGAGTTTTGTTATGGAATATGTCACCATTGTTTCATCCCATTCCGATTTTGGTTGTTGCGCTATTTTATTTTTAAAGTTATATTTTTAAAAAATTTAATTTTTTAAAGTTTTTTTGTTTATAAATTGTTATAATTTTTAAATGTTTATTTGTAGGTTTTTAATTAGGAGTTATATTTTGATTTCATTTTTTTTTTGCATATTTTTCAATTTTTAAGTGCTTATTTTGGATTTTTAACGCATATGGGGCAAAACGCGTCAACGGTCCACACCAAAAAACGAATGTTGTCCGATTTAAGTATAATTTTGGTAAAATAGTAGGTTAACGATAGGTATTCTAAATTACAAATATAAATTTTTTTGATGAAATATTGGCAGAGTTACAGGGTTGGAAAGTTTTGATATTTTTGAAAAGAACATATTTTGATGAATTTTAATTAACATTTTGATGAAACAAAAATTATAAATTAAAAAATTTTTGACGGCCTTTAAAATGGCATTTGTGGTTTAAAAAAAAAACAAAAAAATTTACCTTAAAATTCAAGGTCAAAATATTAATTTGTAATTATCTTATAAGGGTCGCAATTTTAGATTTTGTTCACTAAGCCCACTAGAAAGATGGAGATTTTTTTAATTTCGGTTAAAAAAAAAAAAAAATTACGAGTACATAACACCCAAACTGTATTTTTTATGCGTGCAACGTTTGTTGTGTGTGTTTACAACACACACTTTATCTAAAGATTGCAGTCTTAGTGCATTTTGAAAAAAAAAAAATTTTTTGTTTTTTAAAAAATGTGTGCCAAAAGTTGCGCAATATAGAGTACATTCCTGGAAAAATATTAATAAAATTTCCATGGAGTAATTTTGGTGCAGCGTTGCATCTTAAAGATGAAAAGTGTGACTTATTTTTTTTTTATATTTTCTTTTAAGCTAAATTGGTATCAAAACCTGCGCAAAAGAGCTCACATTCATTAAAACTGTGTTTAAACAGATTTTGAGACTAATTTAGCTTAAAAGAAAGAAAAAGTAAAAATTAAGTACACCTTTTGATCTTTGATATGCAACGCTGCACCAAAATTACTCCATGTAAATTTTATTAAAATTTTTCCTCAAATGTACTCTATATTGCGCAACTTTTGGCGTCAAATTTTTGCACAACAAAAAATAAAAAGTTTTTTCAAAATGCACTAAGATTGCAATCTTTAGTTGCTGGTAGCCAAGTGGTTTTTTTACAATTTTTTTTTTTGTTATTTTTCCCGTAAAAGGGTCCTAAATACCCATCGTTTGAGGGGGCAAGCTAAAAAATATTTGAATTCGGGACGCGCTAATATACAGATTAAAGCGATTTCAGTACAATTTGAGTGTTATATACTCCTAAAAAATTGATTTCTCATAAAGTGTCAAACATACCATTTTTTTTAAACCGAAACTAAAAAAGTGTCAAGCTTTCTAATGGGCTTAGTGAAAAAAATTTAACAGTGCGACCCTGAGATAATTACAATTTAATATTTTGACCTTGAATTTTAAGGTCAAATTTATTTTTTTCAAAAAAAACACAAATGCCATTTTAAAGGACATCAAAAATACCTTAAAATTTGTTTTTTAAATTGTAATTTATGTTTAATCAAAGTGTTAATTAAAATTCACAAAAATATATTCTTTTCAAAAACATCAAAACTTCCCAACTCTGTAACTCTGCCAATATTTCATCAAAAAATTTTATATTTGTAATTTATACTACCTATCATTAACTTAATATTTTGCCAAAATTATACTTGAATCGGATAACATTTGTTTTTTGGTGTGGACCGTTGGCGCGTTTTGCCCCATATGTATGTATTTCCGATTTTTTAGTTCAGCACCACATTAGACATGACTAAACCTAATTACATCTCTTTGCCAAAGCAGAGAGCTGGATATTTAAATGAATTAAATAAATTATATATCAAAATCCGTGAATCTTGCAAATGTAACTATTTCTTTATTTTTTGTATTCTTCCTTAATTATATTAACAAATATTTTCTGTTCAGATTTTTTATTTCTTGCATACTTGTCAACTGAATAACTGTGTGTTATTTTAATTTAATTTTTCTTAAGAAATTGTTCAGAAAACAATTAGAAAACATGCCTTTTGGCATTAAACGAATGAAAACTTATTGAACTGAACTGTCCTTTACAATTGCATTGCAAATATTCTTACTAACAAATAAAAATACCAAAAAAAAAGTGAAATCCTTTTTAGTTAACTATTTTAAGAAATGTTAGTTTTATTTAAAACACAACAAATTGTTTTAAAACTCTATTACACAAAACTCGAAAAGCAGTGTTTCTCACTAATTTTTGCTGAAGGAGCAATTCCAAGAGAAAATAACTTTTTGACGGAAAAATTGTAGATAAAAATTTTTTAAAAACTATTTATAATGTTTAAAGATAAATTTCTCTTTTATTTTTTTCTAAAACTTTTTCGGAGCACAAAGAGAAAAAAACATGTTTGGAACATGATTGCAGCCCACCGAATCATCCATAAAGGAAGGGCAACACAGTAAGGTTGATTACGACAATCATACTATGATCATCAACAGTTATAAAATGACAATTTTTTATTATACTATGCTCTGCGAAGATCATAATATGATCGCTGCTATAATGTTATGATAAAATTATCAATCATGCTATGTTGCAAATGTTTCTTTTCTGCGTGAGGTCTCGATCTACAATTTGAGAAAACATATTTATATTCTACTCTTACTAAAAAAGATTTGAGATTTGGTTTGTATGCATGTGTGTGTGTTTGTATGAAACAAATTCTAGTATATACAAGTTGTACATGATAAACTTTACAAATTGTTAAATTGTCTTTGACAACAATAACGACAAAAACAACAGCACCAACAAACAACATCAGCATGCTGCAGCAGCAGCAATATACATAAATATAAAGAATAGTTAAGATATCTTATCTATTTTCCTAAAGAAGTTATACCAGAATAAACAACAACAACAACAATAACAGCAACAAAAACGACAACAACGAACAACAAAATATTGTAGTTTTCGTTTATCTTCTTGTAATATAAAAGGAGTGAGAAAATGTAACGTAAATCTATTTCAATTGAGTTTTAAGTTTTTTCGGAAATCTATAAAAGTTTTTTTTTTTTAGTTTTTTGTTGATTTTATTTTTTGGAAAAAAGAAAAATATTTTCTTTCTTACTACTGAGCATAGATGGGACTAATTAATTAAAGGGACCAATTAATTGATGGTTTAATTACCATTTAATTGATGTCAATGGTAATGAAATTTTTTTCATTACAATTGGTTTTATCAATTGTACCAATTAAATTACTTATCAATTTAATTACTAATGAAAATTAAAAAAAAAATAATTACCATTGGTAAGGCATCACTTAAAAAAAATAATTACCATTAGTAAAAGTCGTCAACATATTGTCAAAATCGTTAATATTTGGAAAAATCTGTTGTTTTTTGTTATATGGAGTTTTAGTTTTTCACATTTTCTAAACAAACACACGTTGATTGCCTTTGTATAACACAATATTTGAAATTTTTATTTGCGTTTTGTTTTTTTTCTTTGACATTTTCATATTTTTTTTTGTAAAAACATACTTTGATGTTTAAATTTTTAACTATTCAAAAAAACAAAAATGTGCAAACCAATGGTTTTGAAACCAATTATAATTGGTGTTTTTCAACAATTGGTGCATTTCATTACCATTAGTAATTATTTTTTCAATTAAAAAAATTTAATTACCATTAAATGGTAATGAAAATTTTTTCATTACCATTGATATCAACCAATGGTAATTAAATTTCAATGGTAATGAAAAATTCCCATCTATGCTACTGAGGTATAAATGTACATTTGTATATAATTCTTAACAAATAGATTTCTGTTTTATACAGTACATTTGTACAAATATAAAAACTATAAAGTAGGGATTTCAATATCCCGGTTAGAGCGCCCAGAAAACTTTTTTTTATTTTTATTGAAGGTCTTGCCATAATTTGTTCTTTCTGATTTTCAAGTCAAAAAATACCCCCAAAGAAGACGTTTCCTACAGGTCCAATATTTTTTTTTGTGGTTATATTGACCCTAAAAGCGAGCTATTCCGACCACGACAATTTTGAAATTCGAAAAAAATAACACTTAAAATGACAGAGTGGGTAAGTGGGTTAACTCCCAAACTGTGGTTGGAGGGTTTTGAAATAAAAGTAAATAAAACTAATAAAAGAACTGCATTAGTATTTTGTAAACTACATCTACGGTTGTTTTGTGAACAACTAACATCCCTGCGAGCAAGGGAATTAGTCGAGGACCAGTCCTAGACGGGTACTTTTGTATGAAAGGGACCTGCCACTTTTACATCGCGAGATTGTAGGGCAGACTAGATGCAAACTGGTGTTTTAGATCATTTTATTACTTTTCCTGTTCATGAAACTTACATGACCTATTTGTGTTAAACCAGTCACAGGATAAGTTTTTAAGATCTATCGCACAGAAAGAAATAAAAAAAAAATTTGAGTAAATTTTTAATACTATTGAGTAAAAAATTACTCAATTTTCCACCAGTAAACGATTTAATAGTATTGAGTAAATTTTTAATAAAAATTTATTAAATGTTTGCCAAAAAAATTTGAGTAAATTTTTAATTGACACTATTAAGTGCAGGAACAGAACAAGAAGCACCACCTTTTAAAAACAGAACAAGTTTTATTTCACATCGGCGCCGGCCACCGGTTTAATCTGCCAAACCGTATGGAAAAAGTCGTGCCGGGCTTATTCTGTTTCTACTCTAAAAAAAACTAAGTTTAAAAAAATTTCATATTTTTTTACAAAGAAAAAAAACATGTTTTTTCAAACTTTACCAAATATATTTTTGTCTTAAAGACATAAAAAAATTTTATAAATATGATTACAAACTTTCATGTATATATACAAAAAACTATAAACTAAACGAGAATTAAAAAAACTAAGGAAATTCCAAAAAAAAAATAAAAAAGCTATTAAATTCTTATTAAATTATTTACTCAATTTGTTTTTAAATTTTTGAGTAAATTTTTAATTGCGTCAATTAAAAAATTACTCAAAACTTTTTTTAAATTTAAACAAGTGATTACTCAAATTGTTTTTCCCCATATTTTTTTCTGTGCGGTCACGTAGAACCAATCAATTTTTCACAGAGATATAGTTACTGTAATATTTTTGTGAGTATTGGTAGTAGTTATTTTTCCCCCGACTAAAAATTTTTATAAGAAACCCTAATACTTACACACAATCGATGATTGCAGTTGTTTTGTAATGGTTCGATGCAGTTGAATAAGAAACTAGTTGTACGTAGAAACAGAAGTAAAGATTTACTTACTTGTGTTTATATCATTGTGTGTGTTCAGTTATCCTAATGTCAGATTTTGTTGTTGTTCTTGTTGTTAGTATAATGTTGTTGGTACAATAAAATTTACTATTTTGGACTTGTCAGTTTTTATATGTACTAACAAACATACAAATGTACTCACACACATACATATATACACAACAGGGATGGCATAAAATATTCACCGATTTTTATTCACCAGATTATGAAAATGTACTTTTTTAAATACCAGAGTAAAAACACAGACTATATACAGACTCGACAGTAGAGTTTTATAACAAAAAATTGGGAAAAACTAAGCGATTTTAGGAGAAAACAGAGTGGTTTTTAGCTCGTATTAATCTTCATGGCAACACTTTCTACGACTTAGGAGTGAGTGAAACAATAAAAACCGATCTGGCATCTCTTTTTCTTATGGCGCGTTATATTAGTTTTCTCTTTCTAACCTAATTCGTAGAATAATTTTAAAAAATTAACCATATGGTTCAAGACTACTTTTTTGACACCTGTCACTTTTGTCGAGTCTGTATTAGTCTGTGGTATGGGGGTATAGTCACTTTGTCATTCCGTGTTTAATGCATCGAAATATCGGTTTAGGACCCCACAAAGTGTATATATTATTGATCAGTGATCGATTCTAAGACATTGTAGCGATATCCGTCTGTCCGTCCGTCTGTCTGTGGACTTCTAAAGTTTGGGACGAAAAATCGGATCAGGGGAAAAAAATTTCCCCCTTTAGGAATTAAAACTACTCCAGAAAACACAATTTTTTTCCATGCTATTTTTGTATATTTGTTCAATAAATGAAACATTTTTATACCGTATGAAGTTCATCGACCTGTACTTGGACCAAGGGGATCAGAAAAATTTTTTTGGCCCGCCCTTTTTTGGGGGCGTGGCAATAAAAAAAATTATTTAAATTAATGATAAAATTGTATTTGGGGAAGATGTCTCCCAACGTCTACCACCGACCCCACTCAAAAAACACGCCACTGATTTTTTTTTTCTTATTTACATGTTGGAGGGTATAAAAGATTCGGCACAGCCGAATTTAATACTCTCACTTATTTAATATTAAATTAGATAATAATTACAAATCATGCTCGACGTTAAAATCAATTTAGGATAATAATTTGTATTTTATGGGGTCCTAGACCTAATTGCGATTCAAACATGAAATATTAAGAATCCATTATTTTTGATGGTAGGAATATAAAGGACACTATGCTATTTTTTACAGCAAGAAAACTTTAACTTACACACAGAAAAATAAATTTCTAATCGAATTTTATAATTGTATCGACTCATAATTCGGTGGTCGCCACTAATTTTGGATGTGACAACCAAATTTAATTGTTGTTTCAATTAAATGTTAGTTGGTATCAACAGAATTTAGTTGAGACTACCGATATTCAATTGAGACGACCTATATGCAAATGTATCAACCGATTTTTAGTTGTATTAACTGAATTTCAGTTGGAGATTTCAAAATTTGTTTTCTGTGTGTATAGTAGTACTAGTTTTTAAATAAAATATTGAACCAAAAAAACTATAAATTATATACCGATTTTTCCATCCCTATTACACACATTCTGGGTTTTCTTTTAATTTTATATAAAAAAATTTTTTTTCCAAAATTTCTGTTGTACATAAGTCTTGTAAAGGTACGATTATAAGGGTATATTGCAGTTATTGTTGTTACAACATAAGATAAGTAAAGGAATCTTAAAATAACATAAATTGTTGTTCTATTGCATTGTCAAATTGTGTGTCGTTGTCAAACATCATGAGCAAAAATTCAATTTTCCACACATAAAAATAACAAAAAAAAAATAAAAATAAAATATCTATAAAAATAGACAAATACACATACAGACATACCAAAAATAATAACAACAAAAAACTAACTAGTACATGCCGAACAACATTGGACAACTTTGGAATGTTTTAGTTTAGTTGAGTTCAATTCAATACAGATTTTTTTTTTTTTTTCGAACTACAGTAGTAACTATTGAAAAAGTATACAGTGGGGTGGCACTTAATGTAAAGTACATATTTTATATTTGATGGTCCGATTTGTGGACCGAGATTTTTCCCCAATTTCGAGATCAAAGTAGATCTGATCACAAATTGTGTCTGATCAGATCTCGGGAATAGGGACAAATCTCGGATATAATAGATTTTTTCAGATACAATTGACACAATCAGCTTTGAACAGATCATATCATATCTAATCGATTTTTACACGGGTTAACATATTTACTTGTTATTGCTCTGAGAAGTTTGGTATCGCATTTGAGCGATATCGGCTTAGCGGTTATAAAGTAATGAATGCAAATCTTAGAAAACCTCGAACAATTTGTTACATTCAATATTAACTTAAAAAAGAATGCTTTAATTCGACTGCTGTTAGGCATATGTAAACAGAATAGGATACCACATGGTATATAAACAATAGACTGGGTCGAAATTCTACAAAGTGTAAGGATCGATTGTCCTTAGTGCGGGAAAGTGGTAATGGGGTAATATAAGCATTTTGTGGAAGACAACTTTTTAATCGATCAAAAACTCTATTAGCGCATCGGTGGTCAAAATTGAGATTTTGGTCAAAATGGCCAAATTTTCAAAAAAATTTTAAAAATATAAATTTCATTTTATTGGTTAGTAAAAAAAAATTTTTATTGCATTTTGTAGCATATGTAGCATGAATTAAATGCGTTATTAACCATAACTGTATTTTACTGTATTTTGACGATATTCTGGATAACTGAAATATGAGTATTATACAAAGTACAAAACGATACACACTGTTTGCATTGTACAATGACTATTGAAGTTACAGTAAACTAAGCTGAGAATACTCAGTCAAACTGTGGTAACTTCTACTGTAAATCTTATTGAACAGTCAACCCTTCTGGTATTGTACGATGATCGTTGTTTCGTACTTAACGAATCTAACTAAATATATTAGTCCATTGCTACATTTCCCCACTGTTAATTTAAGTGCTAACTAAGCAATTTTATACTATAAATTAAGTTCAATTTTAATGAATAAAGTCAATTGAAAAACAAAGCTCAACCGGCTTATCAATTTAATACCAAGCTCAACCGGCTTAACAAGTTGTAACCAAGCTCAACCGGCTTACCAAGTTACAATTTGATACTAATAACTTTTGTATTAAATATGGGAATTTTATGCCATCACTAACATATTTTTATTTAAGGTACAAAAAAGTTGTATTTTTGGCGCGGTTCTCAAAACCACTTTTTTTATTTAATTTTTTTTTTATTAAAATTGCAAAATATATCGATTTTATTACTCAGTGTTATTAAAAACATCATAAATACTAAAGATTTACATTTTTGCGAAAATCCGTTCGGTAGTTTTTTGTCGGGAGCGATTTCAATTGAGCGGATTTCAAGGAAATCGGATTTTTTGCCATTTTTTTGAGTTTTTATTTTTTGTAAGCTACATTATTGTACAAATTGACCAATATTATGCTCTATCTTGTTCCATTTGATCATGGCAACATAATTTTGAAACGATAGATTTATAGGACGTCTTTAACCCTAATCGGTCAGCGGCCAAAAGTGTCCCGTACTGAGTTTTTTTAGGTTTTAACTACTGTTTTATGAAATTAATGGTTCCAAAATCATGTTTGTGTTGAATATGTGTGTTTTTTTTTTTTAATTTTTAAAAAACGTGAAAATTTTGATAGAGGACATTTTTGATTGCATGCGCATACGGGTTAAAGATGCCCAAAAAAATTTATGTTTCCAAATTAAGTCAATATGATTAAATAAAAGAACATACAACACAATATTCAACACAAACATGATTTTGGAACCATTAATTTCATAAAACAGTAGTTAAAACCTAAAAAAAACTCAGTACGGGACACTTTTGACCGCTGACCGATTAGGGTTTAAGACGTCCTATAAATCTATCGTTTCAAAACTAAGTTACCATGATCAAATGGAACAAGATAGAGCATAATATTGGTCAATTTGTACAAAAATGTAGCTTACAAGAAATAAAAACTCAAAAAAATGACAAAAAACCCGATTTCCTTGAAATCCGCTTAATTGAAATCGCTCCCCACAAAAAACTACCGAACGGATTCTCGCAAAAATTTAAATCTTTAGTATCTATGATGTTTTTAATAACATTGAGTAATAAAATCGATATATTTTGCAATTTTAATAAAAAAAATTAAATAAAAAAAATGGTTTTGAGAACCGCGCCAAAAATACGATTGTGTTTGTACCTTAAATAAAAATATGTTAGTGATGGCATAAAATTCCAACATTTAACACAAAAGTTATTAGTATCAAATGCAATAAAAAAAAGTTTTTTACTAACCAATAAAATGAAATTTATATTTTTAAATTTTTTTTGAAAATTTGGCCATTTTGACCAAAATCTCAATTTTGACCACCGATGCGCTAATAGAGTTTTTGATCGATTAAAAAGTTGTCTTCCATAAAATGTTTATATTACCCCATTACCACTTTTCCGCACTAAGGACAATCAATCCTTATACTTTGTAGGATTTCGACCCAGTCTAATAAACTAGTAGGCATTACCATTTTTTCACGTTTTTTTTTTTTTATTTTAAGAATTTTTTTGGACCAAAAAAAATCGTCAAATTTAATTCTTTTAACAATTTTAAAAAAATTATTAAATTTTTTTAATTCCGATCATCAAAATATTATATTTTGAGTACTTTTATTCAAGCTCGAGGTCATTAATTCTATTACTAATGTTATTCTCATAGAATAATATTCAAGAAAATTATTTTTCTGTTGTAAATTTATTTATGTCGGTAATTTTTGGAAGACTTAGTCGACACGTGTTTCGGAATTTGTCAGATTTCATTGTCAAGACTAATTTTTAATAATAATAATTTTGATCCAATGATCAGTTTTTATTTATTTTTCCAATTTAATTACACGTTAATTACACATCATTTTTAATAATTTAAACCTTAACGAGAACTGGTAACAATGACCGTCGTCTCGTTGTAGCGAAATCGACCAAGGGTTTTTGTGGGAATCGAACCCACGACCCCCTGTTTCATAGGCTAGCACGCTACCAACTAACCTACAGGGGCCCCCTTGTCAAGACTATTTAGCAAAGATAAAAAGCCTATACAACAAGCAACAAAGGGAATTTAAATGACAAATTGCTAATGTTCAAGCAAAAATATTAATACATGTTTGACTCTACATTCACTGAGAACTAGAAAAAGATAACTGTACACTCTCTTAGTAAGATCACGATCCTCAAATAACAAACAAAAAACTATTAAAATCAGATTTATATATGATTAACCTTTAGACAATACTATATTCTAGTTGTTGTAGCAAATACTCAAACATATGGGCTATTTGCGAGAATAATAACATATACTGGGTATTCACCTTGGCTTGCTAACGACTTTTTCAGTTTTTTTTAATAAAGTTTTTTTAATAAATTGTTTTGCAATAATCTTTTTAGATAGGTTAGGTTGTAAGTGGCTGCTGACGTTTTAAGTCAACACACGTAGACTCCGAGGTCCATTGTGATACCATCTTTTTAGATAGTAAGTGTATCAATATACTCTGCAAGACCGAATCAAATCTGATCTGAAATTTTCGTACTTTTGCTATTTTTTTCAAACAAAATAGTAATGATCAAAATAGTAATGATCAACAATATGCTCAAATTATTTTATAATATCAATATTATTTAAAAACTCTCAGTACGTATACTCAATTAAGATTTATATGCATTTATTACTCATACGCATTTTTAACTTTCATACATATTGTAAAAAATATTGCTATACGCAACATTGATGAAAAAGTTTGTACAATTATAATCATTTTGCTACAATATGATCTTCTAAAACAGCATTCATGAACGATGAAAATTTAAAATTTTTTTTAAATTAAATGCCAACCTAATGAAAACACCAGAGTACATATGTTTGTGTTTAGTTACAAGAATTCATGTTCAATTGCTTAGAAATGCATTACAATATATTATGTGAACATAAATTTTTAATAGCTAAACAAATTGTTTAAAACAACTGTAAATCCATCACTGAATTAGTTTAGCAAATTTTCAAATACAAATGCATAATATGAATTTACTTGAATTGAAAAGGGGAAAAAAATAATTTTATTTTTAAAATGAATTTTTGTCATGACTGAATAAAGTTTGAATTTTAAAATTAAACTAAAATGTTGAAAATAATTTTGAAAATATAAAAAGAAATAAAACACTAATTTTTCCAGTTAAAATCAAATTTATATTGAAACTATTTTTCAAGAATGAGTTAAAACACATTAATTCAACCAAAGGTTTTTCCTTAACCCCTCCAAATTTTTGTGAAATTCTGTATTGGGATTTTATTGATATTTATTTCACATGTTTTACTTTGAAATTTATTTATATTGAGGAAAATAACCATAGATTCCATACTTCACTTCCATACAAAAAAAGACTTAAAGTGTTTTTTCCATTATACATATGAGGCATTCCACACCAACTGTTCCACTACAGAAAAACCATAGTGGTTTCAATGGGATATCATTTGCAAAGTATTTGCTCTTAGGTTACTATTAAATAACAAAAATAAAATTTAAGTTTTTTCAAAAAGTGGGCCTTGTAGGCGTGGTCAAAAATTGAAAATATGTAACTTTTTTGCCTGAGCATCTTTATTTCAATATTTCTGCAAATTAAATGAAACACAGCAATGTCTTTAAGACAAAAGTTTTTTATAGATTTTTTATGGGCTACCGATTAAAAAAATAAAAATTGAAAAATTTTCAGAAGAAGTTCTGAATTTTTCAAATTTAAACTTAAACTTTATTTATCAAAAAACATGCCGCAATTTTATTTTTTTTTTAATTTAAAAAAAAAAAGATAAAATGCTTTTCTATCTGTTCTGCAAATTTTCAGAGATGTGTTTTGCCTTGTTTTCGAGAAATCAAATGTCAAAGATTGCAATACGCTAATTTTATACAATAATGGTGTATAAAACGTGTGCGTATGAGTAATATCAATACTTAAAAAATATTTTAAGAGGCGATGGGAGCGTGAGTGAGTTTTTATTTACGATCACGCACGCTAATGAAAGAAAAAAAATATTCAAGCACGATATTTTATTTTACTCACGCTCACGTGAACGTCGTGACCGTGACTTATTTTTTCTACTCACGTGTGCGTGAATGAGCGTGAGCAAAATAAAATATCGTACGTGACTAAATTTTTTCTTTCATGAGCGTGCGTAATCGTTATTAAAAACTCACTCACGCTACAATCGCCTCTTAAAATAATTTTTTTAGTATTGATATTACTCATACGCACACGTTATACACCATTATTGTATAAAATTATCGTGTTGCAATCTTTGACATTTGATTTCTCGAAAACAAGGCAAAACAAATCTCTGAAAATTTCAGAACAGATAGAAAAGTCCTTTAACTTTTTTTTTTAAATAAAAAAAAAAAAATTAAATTGCGGCATGTTTTTTGATAAATAAAGTTTAAGTTTAAATTTAAAAAATTCAGAACTTTTTCAGAAAATTTTCCAATTTTTATTTTTTTAATCGATAGCCCATACAAAAATCTATAAAAAACTTGTGTCTTTAAGACTTTACTGTGTTTCATTTAATTTGCGTAAATTTTGAAGTAAAGATGCTCAGGCAAAAAAGTTAAATATTTTCAATTTTTGACCACGCCTACAAGGCCTACTTTTTGAAATATAGTACCCTAAGAGCGAATACTTTGCAAATGATTTCATATTGACACGACACAACTTTTTTTTGCTGAACATTTGGTGTGAAATGCCTCATATAAGGCATTCTTTTACAAGTGTTGTAAAGATATTGAGGTACCTAGACGAAATTTTTTGGAAAATATTGCAATTCTGAAAACTATTCTCAAAAAAAAGAGATAACAAAAATCTAAAGAGAAACTTACTTCAAAATAGTTCATAAATTGTCCCAGAATTTAATAAATTTTACTTAAAGTTAAAAAAATTTCTTAATTTTACTTATAATCAGTTCTTATAAATTTTTTTTATTAAATTTTTTTTTGTACGTTTTAAACGTGTACTTTACTAAACCAATCAAATCTAATTATAATAACACCATTTTTGGACTTTCTAGATTTTAAAAGAATCTAGAACCAACGGGTGCTCAAATATGGTATTCATATAAAGTTCAAAACTTTGTTTAATTAAAAAAAAAAATAAACTAACTTAGAGAAAATTTTTAGAGAAAGTTTTTCAAAAATAATTTCCATACTTGGTGTGTGAAATGCTTTATATGTATGTTCATAGCTTTCGCACACATGTACGAATATTTATAAATGGTAAACCATTCAGATGTGGTTACTTTTTGTTAATTTCCCATTTTTTTATAACCAACCATTTTATTCTCCTCCCTCATATACACGTCTGTTACACATTTAACCAACTTTACTATTTCCTTTGATGATGTTCAATAAATAATTGATAATTCTTGGTATTCAAGAAAATTGCCAAAAGGTAACTCAATTATAGACGAATGTAAAACAAAAAGAGATAAAGAAGAGAAACGTAAAGTAAAATTTTTTACTCACATTTTTCTCTACGTATTTCTTACATTGTAAAATGGGGAAATTGTAAACTATATCATAATGTTAGTAACATTATGAAATATGGCCATTGTATTATCGATTTAACATATAGCAATTTTTTTTTAAATCGTAAAAAAATATTTATAAAGTATTGATAATTTTTAAAAGAGGGGTGTTCCGTATTAAAATTTATGAAATTTAGCATTCTACCAAAATTTTCGAACAAAATTTTGTTAATTTGCAAATTGATATTTCTTGCATTTTACTAATATTTAGTTAGCTCGATCAATTAAATTACCAATCGTATTCGCTAAAAAAGCATATAAAATTTAACAATTATATGTAGAGTACTGTCAATCGAAAGTCGACTTAATACAGTTTACTTTTAAGTTTTTTTTTTATGAATTCAAAAATTAAATGTTTGCTGAATATGACTTCAATTTGATTGGCCAATAATTGCATGATTGGCAGAATATAAGGTGTTTATGTTCGTTTGTTCTCTTTTTATTATTTTTTATTTTCCTTTTACACAAAAAAGTTGTAATCAACACTTTATCAATGAGTTGATTGTTCAGGAGCCAATAACGCTTGCATAAAAAAAATTGTTTTAAATGAAAAGAATTCTTAATTTTATAGAAAATAGTTTAGTTTGTTTTCTAAAATTATTAGAAAAATTGCTGCTTTGAATCTCAGCAGGTGTTATTACTGTCTGTCTAATTGTATGTTTTTCTGAATGCATGTCAGTGCATTAGTATTAGTGTAAAATGCTTGTATTTCTTCTTCTTCTTTACACATTTCTCCTTTCCACTTTTCATTTATTTATTCAACGTATGTTTATTCAAAACTTTTTGTTCCTTATGAGAATTTAAAAAGTCTCATAAATAAAACCGCCATATTTTTATTCATTCTTCTGTTTTTCTAAGGTTTTTATACTTATTTTTGTTCATTTTGAGGTAAAACATATAACTAGTGATAATATATTCGGTTACTCTCTATTATTTTTTTTTTTTTTAATTTTACAAAAATGTTAAGACCTAAAATTTTACTATTTTGAGCACTTTCTAACTTTAGTGAACCCCAGTGAAATTTAAAGCAAAAACAATATTATAAGAACTTTTGCCCTTTAAATGTATTTTTTAGTACACAGAAAAAATTTAAAACGAATTTCAATCAACAAAAACGCGGATTTAATCAATTTTTTATTGAAATTCCTCCAATTAAAAAAATTGTTATACCAATTATTAAATTGTAGGTGATTGATTGAAAATTGTTTCAATCAAACATTTTTTCGATTTTGATCAAAAGATTGATAATTTTTTTATTTATAGTCAATCAAAATATTGATTGGTTTTACAAATACGTTGTAAGCTTATGACAAAAATATCAAAAAATTAATATTTTTTGCTTTCTAATATGTTGCCAACAGTAAAAAAAAGTAAAACCCGATTATTTTGTATATTTTTGAATTAATCTATTCAAATATATTAAAGCGAAAAAAAATCTGGTATGTTGAAAATTTGTAATTCGACAGTTTAAGAAAATAACAAAAATTTTAATCAAAACATTGATTGACTCATTTAAGTTTTATTGATCCATAGATTTAATTGAAAATTGCTAGCCAATAATTTTTTGTGTGTAGATTTTTAGATATTTATTTATTTAAAGCAAGTAAAAAAGTTAAATTCGGCCTTGCCGAATGTAGTGATATCCTCCACAATTTCAAAAAGATTATTGCAAACAACTTTATTTAAAAGGAAATTACTTTTGAAAAAAAAAAATGAAAAAAAATTTCCGCGAAAAAAAATTTTGGTAAAAAAATCCGCGATTTTTTTCTTTTTTTGTCAAAAAATATATTCGTACTTGTTTAAATACCATTTGGTGCTCAATTATGTTCACATATGTCAACCAGAAGCCGAATTAAAGCATTTTGTATTTTTAGGTTATGTTGAATGTACTGAAATTTTTGAGGTGTGCTAACATTTTCGTTCATAACTTTTGAACCGCTGAACCGATATCGCTCAAATGCAATACCAAATTTCTCGGGAGAACTTCCAATATATATGTTAAGTTTCAGTCATCTCTGTGCAATATTTTGTCCGCGAGAGCATTTTCCACAGACAGACAGACAGACGGACAGACTGACAGACGGACAGACTGACAGACGGACAGATGGACATCGCTAGAATGTCTTAAAATCGATCGGGCATCATGAATATATATACTTTATGGGGTCCTAGACCGATATTTTGATGAGTTACAAACGGAATGACAAACTTATATATACCCTCTATCACTAAGTGGAGGGTATAAAAAGGACAAAAAATATAACTTAAAATTGGAGATCACCATAAAATTCTACAGCAAATATCACAATCTAACTTTGAACTTACAAGTATATTTTTATGAGAGTTTTTTAAAAAAGGATCAAAATGACCCATTTTAATGAGCGATCGAGGGTTAATATAGACTTTCACTGCAGACACCTAAACACATTATAAAGCTAAAAAGTACTTTTAAATAATTAATTTTACTCATTCCACACGCATTTGAACGGAAAAATAAATCTACAGTGGGCCATAAAAATAACTGTAAGTAAATTAACCTTTTAGGTGGTTTGGTCTACTGTTAGTAAGTATATTTTATTTTTTTATTGTTGCGAAATACATTTTCTCGTTGAACAGTATTTCTTAAAGTTTCGTGTGCATTTGCATAAGTATTCGGTACCTTATATTATCACAACTCTAATACTCATCACAATATACCATGAAGTAGTGCTAAAACAACGTATGTAAGAATGTATGTTGAGTAAGTATAAGAGTAAGATGAAAATATTATTTATTGCATCTAGAATCAGCCCATTGCATATAAAATTAAAATAAACTAAATAAAAAATGAGCAAGTAGGAATACTAAATTTGGCTGTGCCAAATCTAGAGGTGGGACAGTGTACGAGTTTTCGATTTCGATACACTACATCCACTAGTTTTGTGTGGTTCGTAAAAAAAATGCATGATCCAAAAAGTGGGGAAGTTGGGGTGGTGTTAAATGGCTTCTCATCGGGGTCAAAGTTGGGCGCAAAGGGACAAAAATTGTCAAAAAGCCCCACAGCTGCCCCGGTGACGACCCTAGGGGAGGTGGGGTTAAGTGCCTTTTAAAATTTTCTCCCTTCTATTGTATCCATGAAACTGGCGAATTTCAAAACCGGTTTCCGGTTTGCTAGAAAAATTTCGAATTTCAAAAACTGGTTTCGGCTTTAATATAAAAAGCCAGTCAACCGGTTTATGTTTTTCTTATTAAAAACAAGTAAGAAAGTTATGGTCAAGACTGGCCATATAATACCCTACACCAGTGTTTCCCGGAAAATGGATCCCAACTTCAAACATGGGCCGATTGGATCTATCTTTTTCTAAAATCTTTAATAAGTGTAAAAAACACACACAAACCAAATTTGAGTGAAATAGGCTTCTATTTGTTGCCAATAAACCGCTTTAATTGAATATCGAGCGAAATTTTCATATGGGGCCTAAGCCCAAAAATGGTTCGATTAAAATCAGATGGTCAAATGGTCAGAAATTCACAAACAAAATTTTAATAAAATATTTGCTATTTTGAAGCATCTCCACTAATTTTCCAATTTTATTATTTTGACATATAAATAAAAAAGGAGGTAATTAATGTTCTTTCAACACTTTATCCTTCAATATAATTTAAAATTTTTAACAAAATATTTTGATAAGGTTTTGAAAGAAAATTATTTACATCCTTTTTCCTGATATCGCAAAATAAAAAAAAGGAAAAAATAGTAAAGATTCTTCTCTTTCATTTGCCAGCAATAGTGACATTGTAAGACATGCACAAATATTAAAAAAAAAAATTACAAAATGTAGTCCTGTAAAACTTTGAAGTCCTTTTAAAAGGAAACAGGACAACGAAATGAAAACTGTAAATGCAATTTTATTCCATTTGATCTCTACATTCAGACGTACATATATCGTTCGGTTTATGAGTGTCGGACGATGTTATATCAAAGATATTACATCATATATATATATATTTTAAAGTTTTTAATTATATTGGAGGTGGCCCATTGTCCAACCGCGTCCGTATTTACGTAAAATCTTTAAGACTTCATAATTTTAGTCTTTGACAATTTAAATACTTTCATGGGGAACCAAGTTAAACAATTTTCAAAGAATGTGTTATATGGAAGGACTCTTTGTCTTATTCCGTCCATATTTTATAGAGAGTTCAAATTAATCTTATTTAAACTGTAGTAAAATTTGTTTTGCGGATATTTAAATTATAAATGTCGTTTAATTCCAACAAATTATTCAAATCAGCCCACTCTACAGTGCAGCTAAGAATAATGTCTTTTAAGTTTTCATCTTCATTTGTTGCTTGTCTTCTATGAAAGTCGACTATGTTGCTGCTGATACAGTTGTTATTCTTCTATAACCACCAGCACTACTCTATTGTCACCACCCGTTGTTTTTATACAAGTTGATGTTATTCTTTATTTTCCACTAGGGAAATGGCAAGAGTGGGTTTCTTTTCTTTGTTTATCCGTCCGTCCTTCCGCCCGTCTATCTGTCTGACTGTCTGTCTTCATATTAAGAGCAAAACCGAGATGATAAAAAAAATATATGGGTTAAAAAGTCATCCTGTTGAGCAAATTACAATATCATGTGCTGTTTTGTCCAAGGGACAATAGTTGCACTGTAAAAATGTGTTCTATTGTGACAACCAAACAAACAAAACAAGCAAAAATAATGAGCTCTAAAATTTACTTTATGGTTTTGCAACATGATTGTATTTTGAAACAGTATGTAATTGATTGTTATGACTGTCTTGTTGAATTTATAATAACATGTTTACTCTTATTTTTTTTTTTTTAGTTATGATTAACATTATTGTTTAGAGAAAAAGTCAATTTTAAACAATTATCTTAAAGTAACTAATTTTAAAATCCAAAAAAAAAAAATTGATGTATGAATTACACTAAAGCAAAGAATACGAAGGCAGGGCAGCAAATCTTTTTTTCTTCATAGATATATGGTATTTAAGATGGAAAACTGTTTGATTTTTCACAAAATTCGAAATTCAAAAAATTGTGCACTCAGAAGAAAAACTCTGTCAAAAAATCTGTAAAACGACTTTCTATTTGATTTAGCAAATATTCAGCAGACTTTTCTGCTAAATGGTTAATTTTTTCCAGTTTTAGAAAATAACAGAAATTTTACTGCGTTTTTACTAGTGCCCCCCATTTCCCGGTTCTCGGTATTCCCGGGAATACCGGTATTCCCGGTTCTGGAACCGGTTTCCCGGTTCTAAATACATTCCCGGGAATACCGGTATTCCCGGTTCTAATCCTGGTACCGGTTCTCAAAAACCAAAAAAATACTATACCATGAAATATTTTAATTACACTATTTAATCAGTATTTCAGTAATATTTAGTTGTGTTTCTAAGATTATTTAAAAATCATGTAACTATTTTTTCTTAAATTAAAAAAATTAAATGGAAATGGTGTTTTTCACATGTTTTGATTTTTTTTTTTGGTAAAAGCAAAGAAAAAATTGTAATTGTACAAAATTTTACAAAACATACATACCGGGAATATCAGAACCGGAACCGGGAATACCGGGAATGAATTAAGAACCGGGAAACCGGTACCATTTCCCGGTAATACCGAGAACCGGGAATACCGGTATTCCCGGTACTACGGTACTGACCGTAGGCACTAGTTTTTACTGATTCTGATTTGGCCTTCTCTCAATCAGAAGCGCACAAGTGAGCTGATATCGCTACCAAGAGAAGAGATTTCGGCGGTGGTTGCTATAATTACCGGACACTGTCTTATAGGGAAGCACGCAGAACGGTTGAATGTGTCCTCGAATAACTTTTGCCGGAGTTGCATGGATGAAAAGAAGTTGGAAACTATCGAACACTACATCTGCCATTGACCGGCACTTTATATTCAGAGACTTGCTAACTAAAAGGGTACTCGACGGATGGTGACATGACATAATCCCCACGGATTATGTCATGTCACCATGTCACCATTGTCATAATGGGTTCTATGACAAAAATAGTTTGTACATAATCCCAATAACAAATGGAAATAACTCCCGGATTTATGGGGATGATGACCACGTAACACATGGTCGCAATCCCCATTATTCTAGTTGGTCATAATCCCAATAATTTCATAGTTTTTTTTTTTGGCTGAAAAGTTTTTTTGCGTAGCCGGCCTTCGGCCGTGCTTAGGGATTAAACTCACCCTCTTCGCAGAAAACAGTGGTTATGATCAAAATTGCTTTGGACTTAGTCCACATAATATAAATGGGGGTTATGATCGAAAAAATTTCGGTGACATGACATAATCCCTAAGGACATAACCCCCATTTCCGTTATGGGGGTTATGACCAAAACGAATTCGTTCATAATCCCCATAACGGTAGTGGGGACTATGACCGAAAAAAATTTGGACATTATCCCAATAAAAAATGGACATAATTCTCAGTCTTATGGGGACAATGACCACGTAAAAAGTGGACATAGTCCCCATTTCAGGGATTATGTCTACTATACTAATAGGTCATAATCCCAATAATTATGTGAATTTTTTTTTTTTTTGTCTTAAAAGTTTACAAACTCCATGCATTAAACGCACACTCTCCCCAAAATAAAGGTACACCTAGAAAAGTTTTACAGTAACTGATTTACGGTTATTCAAAAAGTTTTTAGTTAAAGTTGTTTTAAACGTTTTATCGTTTGTTTTTCAAGGAATATAAAATATTGAATGATTTAAACAGTTGTAAAAACAATAAACTACAAAAGTTACGGAAAAATATTTTTATCAGTTAAATTATTTGTGACTGATTATTCCGTATAATTTTACAGAAGTACGGTTTTTGTAGTTTGTTATTCAAAAAATTTTATTTTTACTTCACAAAATAAAAAAATGTAAACAGTTAAAATAACTGAAATATCGTTTGTTTTTACGGAATGTCTAGTCATTTATTAACGTTTAAAAATAACTGAAAAATTATGTCGTTTTAAATGAAATATGGGTAGTCCGTTTTTTAAAAGGAAAAACGATTGTTTTAAACGTTTTTTCAGTTGAATTTACTTACAAAATATTTTGAGTGTATTATGACCGAAATTGTTTTGGACTTAGTCCCCATAATATGAATGGGGGTTATGACCGAAAAACTTTCGGTCGTAATCCCAATAGGGAAGGGACATAATCCCCATTGGGATTATGACCGTTTTTGAAATGGTCATAGTCCCCACAACTAATATGGGGATTATGTCCGAAATGCATTTGGTATGACCATTTCCCATTTCCCCATTTCCGTTATAGGGATAATGTCCATGGGGATTATGTCCTGTCACCAAAAATTTCAGTCGTAATCCGACCGAATTAATTTCAGTCATAATCCCCATAACGGAAATGGGGATTATATCCGTGGGGATTATGTCATGTCACCCTTGTGTTCCTTACACGCGGAATGAAAAATTAAGTACATTCGGCACTACCGAATATTACTGGTTTCCTTTTATTTTGTGATACTAAAAAAAATCTCGTACACTTTGCTGCATAATTTTCAACAACTTGACATGCAAGCCAAGGTCTGCATGACTTGTTAGCCCTTTTATATGCTTTTGAGTCCTTTGTTTCACATAAGCTAGTTGTCAAAATATTTTGGTTCCCTAGCGATAGAATAAATTTTCATTGGTTAAGTTTCTTTATGTTCTTCGTTATTTTTATGTTTATTTCGTTTTATAATTTCTTTATATTGTGCCAAATGGTCGGCTAGAAGTCCTATGTGCAAAATGTTTAAACAAATTTTGCAGTATTGGAATTTTCCAAAAGTTTTCCAAAAATCCAAGATTTTCATCAATGGCTCTCACGGAATAAATTGATCGGAATTGGCTTAAATTTGTCAAGGGAAGGAAATTTGGGATTTTTTTTATAAAAAAAAAATCTTAAACATAGGAAAAAACGTAACTTTTTAGCAAATTTCACATAGCGATATCTCGAAAACCACTGAACCGATTTTGAAAATATTTGAAAATTCGTCAACAGTTGGCAAATTTTTGGAAAAATTTTAAATAGTTAAAAGAAAAATCTTTTTTACTATTGTTGTATATTTTTTTGCAGTCAATTTTGCCAAATTTCACTTAGGATTTCTTGCAGTCCAATCGACAATTTGTTGTTTCAGTTTTTTTCTTGCACTGCTGCTGCTGTCTTAACCTAAAAACTGAGGTTTTGCTATGCATCAACGTTGTTGTGGTAAGCGTTACTTTTA
Organism: Pegoplata infirma; assembly: GCA_963921195.1. NCBI lineage: Eukaryota > Metazoa > Arthropoda > Insecta > Diptera > Anthomyiidae > Pegoplata > Pegoplata infirma. The sequence goes on along the minus strand of OY992538.1, from coordinate 240,201,592 downwards.
TTTTATTTTTTATCGTTTCGTTGTTTTTTTTTTCTCCTTAGATTCTGTTTTTTTATTTTCAAGTGTATTTTTTTTAAATCTTTTGATAGCTTTGTTTTTATACCCTCCACTTATTGTTAGTGCTAGAAGTTTTTTCATTCCGTTTGTAACTCATCGATTTTAAGACATTCTAGCGCAGTCTATTGAAATGGCGATCACGCCATCGATATCGGTTGAGCGGTTCAAAAGTCATGAACGAACTTTTGGTACATTCAACATAACCTAAAAATATAAAATGCTTTAATTTGGCTACTGTTTGACATATATGAACAGAATTGAACACTTAATGGGATTTCAACAAGTGCACACATTTTTTTTTTCCAAAAAAAAGAAAAAATCGTAGATTTTTTCCCCCCAAACAATTGTTTTTTCTCGTATTTTTTTTTTAATTTTTTTTCAAAAGTAATTTCTTTTTTAAATTAAGTTTTTTCCATTAGGCCTTTTTTGTTGGCAAACTTTGATTGTTACCATGCATCAAAACGAAAAAATCGACACCTTAACTTCCATAAATTTCTCAATTTAATTTAGCGTCGTTTGGAATAGTTTTGTAAAATATTACACATTTTCGATGAAATATTGATAAAATTAGTTTATTAGACGCAATTTAGCTTGAAAGCAACACAAAAACATTTACCTTTTTTTATAAATACCAAAGAGAGCCATTAACAATAAGAGAATCATTCACAATGTATGCAAGTTAATTTTTAACTTCTAGAATTTTGAGCGTTAACACTAATGTGAACTTTGTATGGTAGAACACTGATAATTATGCCAACAAAAAACACCTATTATTCTTTTTTACATTGTGGAGGGTATCAATACATTCGGCGAGGTCGAGTTAAACTTTTTTACTTTTTATTTTTCTTTTTGTTGTAAATTTTTATGGTTCACGGTTTTTCTTTTTTGGTTTTACATTTAAAAGTTCTATGTAAAGCGATGTTCGTTGTTGCAGTTTGTCTTAAGTATTTTTTATTTATTTTTTTTTTTTTTCTATTTAAAATTTCATCAAGATTGTACTGTTGAGTGTTGTTAATCCTTTGCAACATGCGTAACCTATTTATTACTGTGCATGCAGAAGAGTACTTGGACGAATTTTTGTTTGTATTCGTTTGAAAAGTTTTTGGTATTACAGTACTACAGAGAATTGAAATTTTCTTGAAAAAATAGATTACGTGGCAGTGTTGTTAGTTTTGTAATACAAACACTTTTAACTGGTTATTGTAGCAGTTAGTCAATTACAATCTAAAACACAAAATGCTAATCGATTTTTGTTGATAGAAAGTATAAGATACCAGTATCGTTTTTTGACAGTGCTTAAATGGACAAATTTTACATTAAAATGTTGCGTTTAAATGTCATTTATGAGGTTCACCACAAAAAAAGTGCGTATGTCGTTAAAACGGATTAAATTTAGTTGTTTTGAAGTTAACAACTTCTTGAACTACAATTTGTAGCACTAGTTATCATCACAAGAATAACAAGTAATGAAATTATAGTTGGTCAACACCGACTTTATAATGTCTTACACTAGCGCGTGTAACCCACACTCCAGTGAAGACATGTTTTATTATAATGCGATTACTGGGGTCATTTCAGCCATGGGAGCTAAGTCTGAACGTGCACCGATTTTTTCCAATTTGTAAATTGACTCAAGTGACTCTGAATAATTTTAATTTTCTTTTTGATTGAGGGTTTAAATAAGTTTGTTATTTGAAATAAATCTTTAGTATTTTTATAGCATCCACTTACAATTAGTGATAGAGCGATCACATCCAAAATATTACTTATAGTTAGAAATGACTGAAACTTAACGTGCTTCCTTGTTATTGTCCCGAGCAGTTTAGTAATGTATTTGACTAAAATCAGTTCAGCAGTTCAAAAGTTATGAACGAAAATGTAAATGTTGGTACATTTAACACAACCTAAAAATTTAAAATGCTTTAATTCGGATGCTTATTGATATTTGTTATTAGAATTTGGTGTTTAAACAAGAAAAATTTTTGTGTTTTTACCAAAAAAAAATCCGCGGATTATTTTTCCGCCAAAAAATTTTCCGCGGAAATTTCTTTTCAATTTTTTTTTTTTTTCTTTCAAATAATCTTTCATCTACACTCAAAATAATACATTAGTAGATTTACAAATTTTTTTTTGCTAAATTTTTAGTTGAGCTTAGCACGTTAGCAAAAATATCTTGTAAACTTTTTTTGCTAAATTTAAAATTGAGTTGACCAAATTTTTACAAGCTTTTTTGCTAATATTAGCAAAAATAAATTGTAAATTTTTTTTTTTTTTCGGAAAACTTAAAATGGCGCTATCTCGGAGACTTGGTTCTCGGGCTGTCCACAGTATCGCCGGTCCTCTTCACATGTGTGGACCCTAATTGGCCTAACTTTGGATCCAAAAAAGTTAGCATTCCCGAAAATTTTAAAATGCTCATATCTCGGTAAATATTGCCGACACAACAAAAAGTCCAAAAGCATTTTTGTAGATCTCAACACGTAGAACAAGACCGCAAAATAATCAAAAGCTCTACGAGTAATATTTTTGAAGATATCGAGTTTTGTAATTCTCAAAACCCCGGTGGTCCCCTAAAATCACGTATCTCAAAAACTAAGCAAGGTAGAGCGAAACGGACACAAATTTTGGATCAAAAACTATGACGATTTTTAAGGAACTAGATCTAGGCCCATCGGGGTGTGGACCTATCGGGTCCGAACCCAATGGGGTCCTCAAATGTGTATCAACTAAGTTAAATAAAAAAAATCAGTTAACTAATTTTTGACAAAACATTTTTGCTAACTTTACTAAAAAAATTGTGGGTTCAAAATCAGTTAATTTTCTTGTAGGTTTACAAGCTTTTTTTGCTAACATTACAGTTTTTTTTTGAGTGTATACAGTCGACAAGGCCGAATTTAACTTTTTTACCTATTTGTTTTTAAATTTTCCAAAATCCAAATTTTTATTGTCCTGTGCCTAAACTTATGTGGTACAAATTTGGACCCAATTGGATTTAATTAACACGTGGCGCACACAATACGTGTTAATTAAATCCAATTGGCTCCAAATTTGTACCACATAAGTTTTAGGCACAGGACAATAAAAATTTGCCCGAACACTTGGAAAAATCAAAAGTTGAAACCGGCAAAAAAACTCTGCTTTAAGCCTGAATATTGCATATTCAAAATTACAGTATTGTAAAAATTAATACAATTTGAATGGTTTATAAATACATATTTATTTACCAACTCGCAGGGCAATCTTAAGGTATGGCGGGGCTCTTGGACACAAAAGACTTTGGGGGCCCACTAGAAGGTAAAAAGTCGCACTACAAAAAAAAAATTATGCTTTTACTTATAATAAGATCTTACGGTCAGTACGGTAGTACCGGTTACACTATTCTTGAATAATTCCCGGTACTCCAGAAAATATCTTAATTCACGGTTCCGATGTATCAGAATCTCAGACTTTTTCGATACCAAAAATGTCTAAACCAAAAATGTCTCTGAATCAGAATTTTTTTTATATCAAAAATGTCTCAGAATCTGATAAGGGAAGTATCCCAATCTCAACCCTTACGAACCGATTTGCATGAATTTAAAATATATATATTAGAGACAATTTTAAGGTTGGGGTGTTTAGGCTTATCGGCCATATCGAGGATTCAGGGGTTCAAAAAATTGGTCGAAAAATGGCGAAAAAATCGTTTTTTGGACTTTTGAGCCATTTCTTTCTAAGATACCCAGCAAAACTTAGATTACCACATAACGTATAAAATACGGTTTAGGATAGCTTATTTTATACATTGCAGCATTGATGATTTTAACATGGGATGAGACTCAAAGTAATGCATACGAGTAATGTATAAAATATAGCATACCAGAATGTATTATATAAGGCGTTACGAGTAGTGAAAAAGTAACGATGTATTAAATTTACTCACGTGATTGTAAGTGAGTAGAAAAAATATGCTCGTGAGTGAGTGTCCCTGATTCAAAAATTCCTGTCGTGAGCCCATCTATAGTTTAAACTTATGCATTTTAGTATAAGATAATTATTTTTTATGTTATTATAATGCATTATGTATTCAATTTCAAATAATGCATTATTTCAAATTTTGAAATAATACATAATGTAATCAAATATAATTCATCTATGATTTAATGTTTAGAAAAAATAAATATGAAATACATTTTTTGCAATAATCATGCATTACGTAACAAATTATTAGTAAAGCATTATTTTTCATTTTAAAATCATACGTTGTGGAACGATACCCTTTGGTAAGACACCCTAAAATAATGCTACCAATAAGGGATATGCATTATCTGGTAATGTGTTACATAATTTTCTTAGTGTAGTAAAACATTATTTTTCACCTTGAAATAATATGATGTTGAACAAATGTCTGGTAAGACATCCTAAAATAATGCTACAAATAAGGGATATCCATTACCTCGTAATGTGTTACATAATAACCACCCATTACCAAAGTTTTGCTGGGTACTATATGATGTTTCCATATAAGAAGAAAGGTTTTTTCAATGCCTATCCAACGGTGGCATAACCTTTTAAAAATTCGGCTTCTCTAAATATTTTTTTTTTTTCATGAAAATGTATAAATTTTGGGGGGTATTTCTGTGAAGACATCGACCTACGATATCCAAATGAATACGAAATAATCTTTTTTTAAATTTAAGTCGACACGTATTTTTGCTTTAGGCAATACTTCTGTTAGTTCGGGAGTTATCAAAAATTTTCAGAATTTCCACATGGTTTTATAAGGGGACTACAAAATTTTTAAACACTGATATGGCCGATAAGCCGAGACACCCCAACCTTAAAATCGCCTCTTTTATATTTTTAGTTTCAGGCAAATCATGTTCAATGCTTCCCTTGAAAAGACTTTACGAAAATTCTTACAATTAGAAACGTAGACTTTTTCTATACGCAACTTGTCTGAGAATCTAACTGCCTTACCACATAAAAATAAAATAAATTTAAAATCGACTTTTAATTTTATTTCCATACAAATTGGCCTTACCAAAACAAAAAGTCTATTTGAACAAAAGTTTAATTTTAGTTTTTGTTTTTAAAATCGAGTTTAAAAAAATGTATAGAAAATTTTAAATTTAAAATAAAACTTTTGTTAAAATAGACTTTTTATTTTTCTATGGTACGGTCCTAAGACTTTTAGTGTAGATAATCTTTCTATAAATTTGAGGCTTTTAATGTCTCAGAATCTGAAACTTTCGCTGCAAGGAAAATGTCATTTCACGTAAGAAAAATAGGCAAATTTTTCGACCCTTTGAGGTCCCCATGAGGTCGGAGCCCTGGTCAGATGACCCGTGTGCCCTAATCGTTAAAATGGTACTGCCAACTTGAGTACATACACAAAGTGTGAGAGACAAAGAGAGAAATGTCTTATAGTATCATCACTTAGTAAATAGAACTTGTAGATAGATGATACAACTAAAACACATACGTTTTTATTACAAAGAAATAGACCAACACAAAAAAAACCAAAGTAAAGAACATTCCCTCTGGCTATAAAAGTTACTTATAAGATTGAAATTGGCTTAAGATTTTGTTTCCTTCTTCTTCTTCTAACAACCAACACAAACAAAGAAAACTACTCTGAATTTGTATGCACTAAACGTGGTACAATTTGTACATGCAACATTACCAGGCTGAGCCAGGAGAGAAGAAATAAAATGGAAGCAAAAGGCTTCTTAAGATACTTTTTTTATGGTTTTAACTTTTCATGGTTATTTCAGTTGGAATTTCTTTCTATTTGAATTTTTTTATTCTTGTTTGTTTTTTCGAAAGAGTAAAATAAAAGTAAAGAAAAAGCATTTAATTTTGGTGATGGTTTATCATCGTCCTCATCAGCATCAGCATCAGCATCACAACGCTGTAGTTGTTGACTTTATTTCTCTTGAAGATTTAGCCAACCAGCCATCTGCCAGTCAACCAGCCAGCCAGCCATCCAGCTATCCGACCATCTAACCAACCAACCATCCATTCATCCAAAAAAGGCAATGCAGTAAGTAGTTGAGTGTAAAATATACAGTGGTGGTATAGTAAAGTGTAAGGTTAGCAAATGAAAGAAAAAAAAAGTTTAGTTTATAAGATTTTTATGTTGTTGAACTGTTTAAATTATTGATGTGATGATATTTTGATTGGATTGTGGTTAAGGGTTTTCTTTTTGTTTTTGGTTTTGGCGATGGTGTTATTAGAATGGATGGGCTAACAACGGTAAAGGGGTTGTTAAGCAGATAAAAACCAAAAAAATAAAAAAAAACAGAAGATAAAACAAAGATGAATCCAAAGAGATTTGTAATGTTTAATTACCATAATACTACAACAGTTGTAAATATTAAATATTAATTTTCTGCTATCTTGAATATAAATTAGCTAAATTTAAATATTTGTAACAGATAATGAAGATGAGGAAATGGAATTAAGTTTAAAAATTGACAAGGAAGTAATAATCCTATAAGTTGACTACGCCGTAGGTATTTTAAATTTGAATAATTTTAGACTCAGAACAATATTACAGTTACAAGTTTACACTAAGAAAATTATGTCATTAACTGTTTGTAGGTTATTTTAAAAAGTAATCAGTAAAGTTATTTTAAAAGAAAAATCATTAATTTTATTATGGACTTCTTATTTTCTACACTCAAAATAATTACTCTGTTAAATACTCTGTAAAATGACTGTAATCTCAATTCGACAGATATTTGACAAAGTTATCTGTCGAAATACAGATTTTAAGAAAATACTTTGTATTTCCTTGAAAAACAAAATTTTATCTGTTATTTTACATTTAACTTTGTAAAATCTATATGATGACGTGTAAAATTGCAGTTACTTGTTAAGAACTCGTAATATTCACAAAAATCAAAAAGTAAATTTACAATTTGAAAGCATTAAAGCGGGCAAATTTAACAAAATTTAAATTTTAATTAGTTCAATTTTTTTTATTTTAATTAATGTCAAAATAAAATTTTTAACTCATAAAATGCATTTACCTAAAACTTTGTAAATTTACAGAGTTTTTTTGGTAAAATTCTTTTCGGTTTTATCAATATTTTACAGATAATTCTATAAATTTACAGTTTTTTTATCGAAATCATTTTACAGAGTTTTCTTCGTAAAATAACAAAAAATCTTGCTGGTTGGAAATCTATGGTATTTTCTGCTGGCTCAGCAGAGTATCTCTGTAATTTAACAGAGTGATTATTTTGAGTGTACTGTTTCTGTAGTTTAAAAAAAAAAATTTACTGTATTAAAAACGAATTTTCTGTTACATTTAATTTCGGCAGTAAAAAATTTCTTCTATAGTTTTACTGTTTTTCAATACAAAATAAGTGAATATTCACTAGTTTTTTAATGTTTTGGTAAGTCATTAAATTAACATTTAAAATTGACTGTATTGTGTTTTTATTTTAAAAGAAAAAACACTGGAATGGGTTTTAAATAAAAGTTCATTTGTTTTAAGTGAATATTCACTGGAATTTACCTACATAATTTTTTGAGTGTATTAATAATATTATTATCGTTGTTTACACATTGCCACAACCAAAATCGGAATGGTATGAAAGCAAATGAATGTTGACATATTTTATAACAAAACCCTCAAGTTTTTTTTCAGTTCAGCGCTAGATTTTTTTTACGCGCATTTGAAATTGGTGATCTTTTATTATAATTATTACAATAATAATTGCTTGAAAACTGTACAAACTGTATAATTTAGCTTTGCAGTAAGTAGATACGGGACTGATTGCAGCGAAATTAATACTGGTTATAGATAACTACCCAGCCAGAAATTGACAGAGGTACAAAAAATATAGTACTGGCAAAGTACCTTTTTTTGAAAATAGAGTAATTTGCCAGTGTTGGAAAAACAACCCTAAAAGTCCTGTACCAGTACTTTATTACAAAAAATCTTACCGCTTAATATTATTTTTTTACATTTTTTGGTGTGAACTAAAACTATTTGTTTTTTAAATATTCTATTTATTAACCGGAAGTTTAGAACTAAAAATTTCCGTTATTATCATTATACTCTTACCATTATCCGTTATAAAATAACTCTCTGTTAAATTTAACTTTTTCATACAAAATTTGACATAAGGCTCCGTTAAATCGTTAGTTAGCAGCTACACTCAAAATATTTTGTAAGTAAATTCAACTGAAAAAACGTTTAAAACAATCGTTTTTCCTTTTAAAAAACGGACTACTTATATTTCAGTTGAAACAACATACTTTTTCAGTTATTTTTAAACGTTAATAATTGACTAGACATTCCGTAAAAACAAACGATATTTCAGTTATTTTAACTGTTTACAATTTTTTATTTTGTGAAGTAAAAATCAAATTTTTGAATAACAAACTACAAAAACCGTACTTCTGTAAAATTATACGGTATAATCAGTCCCAAATAATTTAACTGATAAAAATATTTTTCCGTAACTTTTGTAGTTTATTATTTTAACAACTTTATGAATCGTTTAATATTTTATTTTCATTGAAAAAGAAACGATAAAACGTTTAAAACAACTCTAACTAAAAACTTTTTGAATAACCGTAAATAGTTACTGTAAAACTTTTCTAGGTGTAACTTTTCATTTAGTAATCCGCCCTTCATGTTGTACATTAGCATGTCCCGAAATCAACAAATTTTTGAATTTCTTTAGGGCATACCCCCAGAACGATGGTTATTGATGAGCTGATTGCGGGAAAAATAATTTAAAAAAATTTGGATGTCATCTTCAGGGCGCAACCAGCGCGTAAAGTTTGCACATTTGGTCAAAAAAAAATAATTTTTTTTATTTTTAAAATTGGTGCCTAAAGTTTCGTTAGGTAGAGTAAATTCAGGAAAAAATATTTTTAAAGTTTTCATGGAGCAATTTTTTTAAATAAAAATATGAAATAAATACTGATTTTTTTGTATTTGAAGTATTGGGACAACGTTGTTTTTTTGGTTTTTACAGTGCTTTTACAATGCTGTCTGAACGTCTGGGCCAACCGTAGATCAGAGTTATCATTTGGGTAACCGGGTCAGTACTGAAATACAAAAAATTCTACGTCCTGGCAATACTTGTACCACCGTTTATGTTACTTGGCCAGTATTGGCCCGTTTGTATTTTTCTGCCTGGGTATAATTTCGAGCTTAAGTTTGGACGCTGCGCCCCACATGCCCATAAGGGCACTACCAGGGGCCCCTAAAGTACGACATGTTTAGTACATAAAAACTTTAAATGCTGTAAAATCACCAACTTTAAATGCGTGTAAAAAGAATCTAGCGCTGCACTAAAAAAACGTCATGAGGGTTTTGTTATGTCAACTTCCATTTGCTTTTGGTTTCATCCCATTCCAATTCGGAAAGTTCGATTTTGTATTACTGTGTTATTTGTAGTATTATTTTATTTTGGAGTAAAAACAAAATATATTTTTTAGAGAAGTTTCATCAGAAAAATTTTTAAATTGAAGACTAGTTAATTAAATGCCGAATTAGTCAACAATTTCACTGTTTTTTAACATTTCCGAACGCACGATGGCCAAGGAGTTTTATTTTTGCTTTACTTTACATTAAGAATTTGCTTTGATCATCCACCAGCTAAATTTGATCAAAATGCTTTCAATTACTAAATTCGGATCAACCATCGTTATTTGATCAAACTGATTGGTATGTAAAATTAAAAGGGGTAAAAGTTTCGCAAAATGCACTTCAAAACTGCATTTGTATATAAAATGCAATTTTAAACCACCTATACATTGTTAAAATGCGATAAGTAGTTTAGAAAATACAGCTGCTCAAAGTTACACAAATTATAAATTTTTTTTTTTACTTTTTTAAAAACGTAGATCGTGAATAAAATAGCGTGTTTTTCGAATATTTTCAATCTGATGGATGAAATTTAAAATTGGCTCCATAGAGAATCTGTATGAAAAATATAACAAAATCGGAAGACCCTCGGTCAGATTTTTTAAAATGACTAATGGAATGGATTATATATATATAAATATTGGGGTTGGTCGATTTTTTTTTGTCACAAATCGTATAGCAAGAACATAATCTACAAGAAATTCTAAGAACATTTCCCAAAGAAACCATGTTTCTAAAATCAAAAGTTTAGATTTGACGGGACGCCTTATCAACCACACTATGTTGCCCCTCCATTATGGGTGATTTGATTTGCTATAATCATGTACCAAACATGTTTTTTCTCAGTGTGCACCCAAATGTATGCTGGAAGTTATGCTCAAATACACATGAACACATATACAAAAATTGACTCTGAAAAATTACTCCTTTAACTTACTACATATAAAAACCCTTTAACCTAAGGGCGATTAAATATTAATAACACAGGGTATGCTAAAAAGAAAAAAGAAAAAATCAATGAAATTATAAAATGTTCATAATTGTAAAATTATTTATTGCTGCAATTTAAACTTCAAATTGATTGATCTGAAAGTTATTAAAATCCATAAAATATGTATCACTTTCATGGTTTTTAATTTTTGATCCTGTATTTTTGTTGGCACTTTTAATACACATGACTGCATTATGTTTGCACTATACACAAACACAAAAAAAATTGCATGGTAGAAAAAGATTCCTTAAATTTGAGTTCATCAATAACACATTACCTTTTACGAAGGTTCTTAAACAACGTTGTTATTGCCTGCTTCTTTTTCTTTCTCTATTTTTTATAAAAGAAAATAAAATGCTAAAGTTACACTAAAGGGCAAATTAAAAGATTTAAAATACACAACGTGTGTAATTTTGTACAATTAATGTGTAAAATAATTCAAATTTACTGCAAATTTACTCAGGCCGACAAAATTTTAATAAAAGTCGAAAACCTGGGACTACATCATTTACAGATGTAATTCGAAAAAGATCAATTGTAATTCGAAGATTCTATTTGTAATTCGAAGATTCTATTTGTAATTCGAAGATTCCATTTGTAATTCGAAGATTCCATTTGTAATTCGAATACTCCAATTGTAATTCGAAGTTTCCAATTGTAATTCGAATACTCCAGTTGTAATTCGTAAAAGATCAATTGTAATTCGTAAAAGATCAATTGTAATTCGTAAAAGATCAATTGTAATTCGTAAAAGATCAATTGTAATTCGAAAAATATCAATTGTAATTCGTAAAAGATCAATTGTAATTCGGAAAAGATCAATTGTAATTCGTAAAAGATCAATTGTAATTCGTAAAAGATCAATTGTAATTCGAAAATTCCATTTGTAATTCGTAAAAGATCAATTGTAATTCGTAAAAGATCAATTGTAATTCGAAAAAGATCAATTGTAATTCGAAAAAGATCAATTGTAATTCGTAAAAGATCAACTGTAATTCGTAAAAGATCAATTGTAATTCGAAAAAGATCAATTGTAATTCGTAAAAGATCAATTGTAATTCGTAAAAGATCAATTGTAATTCGAAGATTCCAATTGTAATTCGAAAAACATCAACTGAATTTACATTGATAATTTACGAATTACAATTGGAATCTTCGAATTACAATTGATCTTTTACGAATTACAATTGATCTTTTACGAATTACAATTGATCTTTTTCGAATTTCAATTGATCTTTTACGAATTACAATTGATCTTTTTCGAATTACAATTGATCTTTTACGAATTACAATTGATCTTTTTCGAATTACAATTGATCTTTTACGAATTACAATTGATCTTTTACGAATTACAATTGATCTTTTACGAATTACAATTGATCTTTTTCGAATTACAATTGATATTTTTCGAATTACAATTGATCTTTTACGAATTACAATTGATCTTTTACGAATTACAAATGGAATCTTCGAATTACAATTGATCTTTTACGAATTACAATTGATCTTTTACGAATTACAACTGATCTTTTTCGAATTACAATTGATCTTTTACGAATTACAATTGATCTTTTTCGAATTACAATTGATCTTTTACGAATTACAATTGATCTTTTACGAATTTCAATTGATCTTTTACGAATTACAATTGATCTTTTACGAATTACAATTGGAATCTTCGAATTACAAATGGAATCTTCGAATTACAATTGGAGTATTCGAATTACAAATGGAATCTTCGAATTACAAATGGAATCTACGAATTACAAATGGAATCTTCGAATTACAAATAGAATCTTCGAATTACAATTGTTCTTTTTCGAATTACATCTGTAAATGGTGTAGAGTACACTTAATGGTTGACCTCAGAATTTCTCCATCACTTCACATAAAAGTGAATTTTTCCAAAGTCTGAGTACTATGAATGCATTACGAATGGAAATCATGCTTAAATAAGCTCACCTAAATTGAAATGACATCATTATTTTATAAATTAAGTTTAAACAAATTATGTAATTCTACTTGAAATAAGTTGAAATTTACGCATTTTTGAGTAATACTTACCAAGAATTTGTTGAAATTTGCAAAATTCATAGTAGGAAAGTGATATTTTTTTTGGAGTGTGGCTTTGAAACACTTTTTGGTTTGGTGATAAAGCTGCTTCTTGTTCTGAAAGAACTTGATGGAAAGCAAGTTATGTTTATTTTGCTATATTTATGCACACAAATAAAATATTCTTCAAAAAGTAACGGCAAAAGTATAGTTGTTGTAGTAAGTAACACCATTTTATCCTGAAGATTTTTTTTTTTTTATATGTATTGTACATTAGGGTGGTACGAATAACACCGTCCGACAGCCAACATTAAACATGAACCGGATGATATACATCTGAAAGTAGAGATCAAATAGAGTAAAACTGCATTTACAGTTTTTCATTTCGTGACCCTGCTTCCTTTTAAAAGGGCTTTAAAGTTTTAAAGGATACTTTTGGTAAAATATTTTTGAAATATTTTAACTTGTCCTAGGATGACACTGTAGACGGGCAATGAAAGAGAAAATTTTTGAAAAAAAAAATTTTGTTTCGTACGATTTTTTTATGGCCAAACTTTAGCCCCCCAGTGGCACAGGTTAATATTGTCCGATTGGGCTAAAAATTTAAACATAGAGTTTTTAGTCCAAAAGAAACTATTATTTGCACGGCAATCGACGAAATTCGAAACAAAAAGTTATTATTTGTGCCACCTTATTGTACATTTTGCAAGTAGCATAATTTGTTCATACTGCACGTTCAAAGTTTACTTTACCTTAACATTCATTCGCATACACTTGCATAACAGCATGCATATGCATGTTTGTTTGTTTGTAAACATTCATATGCATGTATAAGAGTATGATCTTTTAACATTCTTTGCCCAATACATAAAAACAGTGATTATTATACTATTTTACCATTTTCTGAGGTTTTTTTATGGTTAGATACACAAAAAAGTGTTTCCGACCTTATAAAGTGATAACAGAGCGAGCACGGCACGGTGGACGATTACTATTATACCGTTGACCCGAAACAAAGACAGTGGGCGGTGACAGCAAAAGTAATCATTTCTGTGTTCAGTGGTGCAAAAAAAAATTTTATTAAACGCATTTCTAATGATATCAGATTGTCAACACTGTTAAACTTTTAAAAGATTGTTTGTAAAAAAATTGACAGCACTGCAGTGATGTTATGATATTACGGTACAATGTACTATTTTAAGTCTGAGCGTCATGGATTTGCCTAAAAAGTTTCCTTATTTTAGGCTTGTACAACCCACCCTCAACTCAACTGCAGTGAGAGAGATAGGATAATTGGAAGAAACCGTAAACGACATAAAATAAATTTAATAAAACAATGTGTACCGGTCGCGGTTTTTAACTGTCAAATCGTACACTTAGAAAAGTAAGGCAGTTACAACATGTTAGTTGTTCGTAAAAAAATTCATTTTTGTTTTCAACTACAAATGTAGTTGTTTTTCTATGGGAAATATGAAACAACTGTTTTTGTTAGTTATTTTAAAACGTCTTTTAGAACAAAAATTGTTGTTTTTGAATTTATTTTTTAACTATCAAAAATTTAGTGGATTTTGCCTAGAAAAATAAAATTTGTTAAACTTACTCCTGTAAAATGAGTTTACTAAATAAATATGTAAGTTGTTTTCATATTTAAAACTACAAATGTAGCTGTTTTAACAGAAAATGTAGTTGACCCCAAAACATATTTTCAATTGAGTTTTTTTTCTTATAAATAAGAAATTGTCGCAATTTTTCATTCTTTAAAGTTTTTTTACAAATTTCTTATATTACCAAAATTGTTTATTGGGTTTAAAAAAAATATTTCAAAATATTTGTTTGTTCCCGTATTTGTATTCATTCTTGCAACTTGATGAGTGTTATTGCTTCAAAAATTTTAATACGAACTGAAACACACCAAGCCACTTTATTTCTTAACCTTATTTATATGGTTAGCAAAGAAACCTGAAAGAGTTCAAATAAAAAATTATTTATTTAAGTCCGTTTGTATGTATTCGTTCATTCTTTGTTTATTGGTATTTTATGGGTTGTTAAACATATATTGGAAATATTTATTAATATTTTCTTTTTTTTTAATAAATAAATTTAACCATTTTTAAACAGAAAAAAATCACGCGGCGGATTTTTAATCAGCACTTAAATCTTAGCAATTTGCCAGGATTGAGTTTAAATGTGTAAGAAAGCGAGCTTTGATTTTAATTAAAAAAATTTACTAAATAATATAACAAAAATTTAATAGTTTTTTATTTTCTTGGTTTTTTAAATCTCATGTAGTTTTTGAAAGTTTAAAATCATCTTTAAGAAATTTTCCTATGTATTTCAGACATAAATATAGTACAGTTTGAAAAAAAGTTGTTATTTAATAAACAAAAAAGTGTAAAATTTTTTTTAAAAAATAAATTGATAAATTTTGAGTAAATTTTAAGAAAATTTTTACTTCACACAATTTAAAAATTACTTAAAAAATCTAAAAAATTTAAGTAAAGTTTTAACTGTGTTAATTTAAAATTTACTACAATACTAATAAATCGTTTACTGGTGCAAAATTGACTAATTTTTTACTCAATAGTATTAAAAATTTACTAAAATTTATTTCTGTGGAATGTTATATGAGAACAAAATCCAGATATGATTGCAGCAATCAAGTTATCGTTTTATAAAATGATTCCTGCATCCAAAAGTGCAATATGGTTGTTGTAACAATGTTATGGTTAATTATATTCTCGACACACCAAAAATTTCAACATAACTAAATGAAAATTTATGTTGCAAGCATACATAAAATTGTCATTCATCTTTATAAAAACAACATTTAAAAATTCAATTATTGGTGTAAGCTTTGTTCATGTTTTTGGAACAAAATAAGTAATATGGAATTTCTATAAACGAGTTCTATTTTAACACAATATATTTTCTAAATTTCCAAAAAAAAGAAAGAAATATTAAATTAGAATCATATTACAACAGTGATATAACATTTAGGCCATTATTGTCGCAATCATATTATAATTACTGTTCCCTGTTGCCTTCAATCATATTAACATTATTGCTACAATCATATTCCCAGTCATAATATGAGGCTCTATTATGATCACCTCAACCATGTTTTCTTTCTGCGTGTAATTCCTTTTATAAAATGTCTAAGAATCTGAGGCTTTTCTGTAGAAAAAATTTCTCAGAATCTAAAATGTTTCAGAACCTAATATTTTTTATAGGAAAAATATATCAGAATGTGATACTTTTTCTATGTCTCAGAATCTAAAACTTTTTTATAGTGAAAAATCTCACAGAATTGGAGACTTTTTAATAGGGAAAAATTTCTCAGAATCTGAGACTATTTCTATATGAAAAATTCCATAGTTTTTGAAAAAAATTTGACCATAAATTTTGGCAAAAAAAGTCAGTTTGATATTTAAAATTTTCTATAAATTTTCCCATAAAAATTACCATAAATTCAGAACATCCTTATGTATATTAATTTAACTTTAGTAATCTCTAGCAGACTCATTTAAAGTTTATATCAAAGTAATTTTCCAACTAGATTTCAAATAAAATTTAAATGCGTTTAATGATGTGCCAAAAGGAAGGCAAAATAGCATTTACACTGTATTAGTCGGCAGACCAAACTTTAATTTGCGCTAAAAAACACAGGCTAACGAATTTTAAACACTGATTGTGAGAGAAGAGTATACTTTAGAAGAGGTTTGAAACTTTATTTCTTTTCGCTAAGAATGCAAAAAATTCGAGAGTTCGCTACATTTCGCCATAATTTTAGGGCAAAAATAATTTTTTTTTCTACATTAGCGTCTGATTTACAATAAATTTTATTTTTCATTCATGTTAATGACGCAAATGAAACATCTCATCATATTAACGCAACAAATTTTCAAATATATTTTACAGATCACAAACTGAACGTCAAACTTATTATACTGCCCCATACTGCCCTTTATTTTATAACAGGTATAAAACAAACAAACAAAAAAATCTGCCCAAAAAAATGCTCTATTTAGACCATTAGTGGATGCATTCAATAGCAAATGGAATATTTGTAGTGGCAATAGCATAATTTAAAATTTGCCACTAATAAAGAACCATACAAAAAGTTACAATAGAAATTGTATATTCGATCCCAATACTCCAGCTGCTGCTGTTGGTAACTGCATTTTTGTAACATAAAAGGCAACAATGCATACACGCATTGAATAAATGCGTTTCAAAAATGTTTGTTTCAAATGAAGTTATCTTTGTTAAATTTCCCTTCATTTTGCCTCTGTTTTTTTTTTTTTTTTTTTTTCTTGTTTTGTTGATTCTATGGTAAAAATCATTGTCAATATACTTCCACTAACACTATTGCCACACACACAAAAAAGTACAACAAACACAACAGAAAAGTGAGGTAACATAAATTTACAACTGCTGCCATAGTGTATTATGTGCATAACTATTTCGTGTATGGGTGTAGTATTTTACACTGAAAGAATTATACGGCGCTATAAATTTAGACTTTTTGTTAGTTAACTGACATTTGAAGACTATTTTAAGAGGGTTTTCGTCTCAAGTGACAGAATTTATTTTAACTAAATTTTAAGAAAATTCATATACTATTTTAATAAAAAAAAATAATTTTCCAAATTTTAATTGTGTATTTTTTTGCATGTAGTATTTTTAGATATTGTTGAATGCATCTAATGTAAAACACTGAAGAACCATTTTATGGTTGTTTAATGCGATTTTGTGTACACACAAAATCTAATGAGTTTTTATGGGTAGAACCAAAAAAAAAATAAAAGCTAGAGCTAGCTGCCTAAAGAGTAGATTGCATATAAAATTGTTAAAATTTAGTTAAATTATTTTGTTAGATGCAAAAATACTTTGTTCAATTTATTCTTATTTTTTTTTTTTTTAATATAATTTAATCAAATTTGCTGCATATGTGCCCAGGCAGAAACTTCAAACCGTTCCAAAGAAAAAGTCTCCGCAAAGCACTTTATTTTTTGTGTAGAAGGTAGTATGAATTCGAAAAAGTGCGTTGCAAGCGCTTTGCCAGTGTTTTTCTATTTAAATCCGTTCAAAGTATAAATTTTTTATTAAAATTATTAATTTTCGTAGCAACTGGAATATTTTTTATTTCCCTGCGGGATAAGTGGCCGGTCCTTCATAGTTCTCGTGATGTGTCACTTAGACACAATGACCTACATATTACAAACTTGACACCTTTTATATAAAAACACCTGTTTCTTTCGTGAGGAAGTGTCTTAAACTTTGGATACATCACATGTGAAATGTCACTGTGCCTATCCCTTTGGAACACTACCCGATTCGGTCCAATACACCACTTTTTTTCGGGACTTTTCCAAAAATTTTCCTAGAAGCATTTTTAATAAATTTTTTATTTCAAAACGCAAAGAAAACAGCAAACAAATTTTTTCCGAGACTTAAAAAATATTTCAAAGTTTGTCCAAAATTTGTTTATCCTAATTTAATAAATTTCTTTATTCACCAAAAAAAGTTGTGTCTTACGGACTTATACAATTTGGATACATACCATATTTTTGATCTTATAGTGCTATAATAGTACCATATTTTTGGTTTTTAAAGCGCTTTCAAAGCGCTTTAAAATAGCAACGGCATACCGTTTACCGTGGTTATCATTTTGGACGCTGGGGGAGTACCAAACTGTGATGCTTTCCCAGCACACAAGCGACCATAAAAGGTACTTTGCCAGCGCTTTCTCGTTCGCATTTTTCTGCCTGGGTGTGTATCTACCCAGGCAGACGGTACCAACGTTGGCGAAACATACCCGTTTCTAAGTCTACGACGTCAATCCGAAGTTGAAATGATAACAGTGGCCAACGATCGCTCGACTTTTGTTCTGACGTTGGGTTAACATTGATTTTACAAATTTACGACATTGGATTTACCTTTCGCGTAGGGATGCATTAAAAATCTCGATGTAGTGCTTTTTAGTTACCATTTTGCACAAAATGGTTGAAAAAAGCAACTACTTAAGTGTTCACTAAGATTAAAGAGTTGAGGTCTATGTAAATCAAAATCTTTTTAAAAAAATAAAAATGTAGAACTTTTAAATTTTAATGCACAGTGTAGTGATTTATGTAAACACAAAGTTGAGCCAACACAATATCACAGACTAAATACAGACTCGACAGTAGAGTTTTACAAGAAAAAATGGGGAAAAACTAAGCGATTTTAGGAGAAAACACAGCGGTTTTTAGTCCGTTTTACGCTAACATGGCAACACTTTCTACGACTTAGGAGTGAGTGAAACAACAAAATCCGATCTGGCATCCATTTTTCTTATGGCGCGTTATATCAGTTTTCTCTTTCTAACCTAATTCGTAGAATAATTTGAAAATATTAACCATATGGTTAAAGAATACTTTTTTGACACCTGTCACTTATGTCGAGTCTGTATTAGTCTGTGACAATATTTTAAGTGAAACTGTTTTACGTTATACAATGTTGTATTTTTCGTTAGCCCGATATTGTTCCACCACAAAATTGTTGGTACGGTTGGCAATTTCTGACTGGGTATGTTAATAATCTTTTGAAAGTGTTGTCTTTTTACTTTTTTATTGTTTTAAATCATATTAATTTTATGGATTTTTGCAACTTTTTCTGCAAATATAATTATATTTATTAATAAACTTTTGATCATAAAATAAATTTTTATAATAATATGTGAAAAGTCGTGTATGTATGTATTAAAACTACATATATGTATGTGTATGTTTATGTGTGAGTGTATTATAACGTTTTTCACACTCCATTAAGTTTCATTTAATTAAGGACTTTTTTATGTTTCAACATTTACTACTATTCAAATATGCATATATACACACATATACAAACATTCACAAGCACATACATACATACATAGGAGTCATTCCACACCAAATGTCCAGGAAAAAAACATGTGCTCATGAATTTCTGAATAGGTTGTATTGGAAGCCCTATATGAAACTAAGAAAATTGCGTTTTTGTTTTTTTAATTTTTCAAAACTTCTGCACAGACTAATACAGACTCGACAATTATGACAGGTGTCAAAAAGTAGTCTTCAACCATATGGTTAATTTTTTTCAATTTATTTTACTAATTGGGTTCGAATGAGAAAATTAATATAAAGCTCCATAATAAAAATAGATGCCAGATCCGATTATATTGTTTCAATTCCTCCTAATTAGAATAAAGTGTTGCCATATAAGCTTAAAACCAACTAAAACCGCTCTGTTTTCTCCTAAAGTCGCTAAGTTTTTCTCCGTATTTTGTTATAAAATCCTACTGTCGAGTCTATATTAGTTTCTGACCTGGGCTTAGAAGGCGTAATATTAAAAAAATTTTCAAATTGTTCTAAAATTTTTAATTTTGTAAAAAATATAAAAAATCCGTCCACTTTTCCCCCTTTTCATTTTTGATTTTAAGTTTAAATATTTTTTGCTATCCACACAAAGTAAAAAATCCGGTCTCTTTTTCACCCTTTTAATTTTTTTTTTAAATGCTTTTTCAATCCATACAGAGAAAATCAGAAGCGCGTTATTCGTTTTTTTTTTTTAGAAAATCGCATTTGAATAATAAATTTGATAATATTTTGTAATTTTCTTGCATTTGCTTGTTTCAACATAGCGCATGAGTTACAAATATTTACGAAATTTGCTGATTTGTAACTCATACGCTTTGTTAGAACAAGTAAATTACAAAATTATAATGAAAATAAATATTCAAATGCGATTTTCTAAAAAAAAAAATGTGCTTCTGATTTTTTTTTTGTGTGGATAGACAAACATCAAAACTAAAAAAAAAATGGAAAAGGGGAAAAAAGTGAACGAATTTTTAATAAATTGACTTTTTTACAAAATAAAAAATTTCAGAACAATTTGAAAATTTTTGCAATATTAAAAAAGAAAAAAAAATCGGCAGATTTTTGATAAATTGACTTTTTATATAATGGGAAATTTGAGAACGGGTTCTAAAAATTTTTAAAAAACAAAAAATTTGAATCGATAGCCGATAAAAAAAATATACTGGAATGTCAATTTTTGAGAATATGGTGCATTCCGTTTTTATTTGATAAACATTTAATAAAAGCAACTCTACACAAATTTGCAGTTTATTTTTTTCAATATTTAGCCATGCCAGGTTTTGAAAAATCTAAAAAGCAAAAACTCAATTTTCTTAGTTTCAATACAACTTATTTAATACAACTTATTCAGAAATTCATGGGAAATATGTTTTTCTTTAGCGGAACATTTGTTGTGGAATCCCTTATATTTGGATATAAAAATTATAGTTTTACAGTGTTGTAAAGTTAAATAGAATCTGATAATAGCAGTAAGTCAGTGTAAGGGATTTTTACATTAAATTATAACAATTCTCGTGTGGTTCGCATTTTCTTTATAAAAAAAAATCTCATACACTCAAAAAATTATGTTAGTAAAATCAACTGAAAATGTCAGTTAAAATAACTACTTTGTAAGTTGTTTTGGGGTCAACTACTTTTTCAGTTAAATCAACTAACAATGTTAGTTATTTTAACTGACAAAAAACAACTGACTTATGTAGTAAAAACTACTTACATTTGTAGTCAAAACAACGAACATGTAGTAAAAATAATCAATATATAATTTTTTTTCCAAAAATTTTTCAGAAAAAAATGGAAGACCAAATTTTTTCAAATTTAAAAAAAAAAAAAAAATGCTTTGAAAAATAAAAAAAACGAAAATTAATTTTTATTTTTTGAATAAAAAAACTTTGAAAATTTTTCAGAGATAAGAAATAAAATTAACTACTTTAAATAACTGTTACTACATTACAGTACTTTTTTGTTAGTTATTCAAAAAAACGACTTAAAATAACTAACAGAAATAGTTGTTTGATATTTTTCATACAAAAACAACTGACTTTGTAGTTGAAAACAACTTACTACTGTAAAATATACAAACAACTAACATGTAGTAACTTACATATTTTTCTGAGTGTAAAGATTGTTACATTTAAAAAAAAATTTCAGCGGAAAAAATGTTGGGTAAAAAAGTGTTGGGTTGCACAAATTGGTAAAAGGCATTATTTTGAGAAACAAATATTTAAAAAAAAAGTCCGGGGAAAAAATTTTTTGGAAAAAAAAATTTAATTATTTAAATACCTTGCGGTAACAAATTCATGTGACAAACAGCAGCCGGAAAAAATATTTTGTATTTTTTAGGTTATGTATAATGTACCAAAAATTTCTAGTTGTCCTTATATTATCGTTCATAACTTTTGAACCGCTGAACCAATATCGGTCAAATGCAGTACTAAACTTATTGCAGCAATAATAAGTAAATATCTAAAGTTACATTCATATCTGTGTAATATTTTGACAGTGATCGCCATTTTATCAAACAGACGAACAACCGGACAGACAGGTGGACATTACTTTATTTTTCCGAATTTCGTTTCTTTGTTTCTATATTTTCCCGAACGCTACTGAATTTATTCTGAATTTTTTTTTATATTTTCTTAATTTTTTAAAATTTTCTTGTATGAGGCATTCCACACCAAATGTCTCGCTACAGAAAACCATGTGCCCCATGAATTTCTGAATAGGTTGTATTGATAGCCCTATATGGAACTTAGAAAATTGATTTTTTGGTTTTTCAAAACCTGGGCTTAGAAGGCGGGGCTAAATATTAAAATAAATTTTAAAATTTTTGTCGAGTTGCCGTATTTAAATATTTATCAATATAAAACGGAATGCACCATAATCTCAAAAATTTTAATTCTTGTATGTTTTTTATGTATTAAAAATTTTTATTTTGAAAAATTTTTAGAATTCATTCTGAAATTTCCCATTTTTTTACAAATCCTGCCACTTTTTTTGTATATTCTTTTTTAAATTTTAGATGTTTGTCTATCCACACAAAACAATTCAGACGCGTGTTTTTCGTTTTTTTTTCGAGAAAATCGGATTTGAATATACAAAATACATTCAAATTCGCCCAAGACGAATGAAGAATGAAATCTTTTAAAATGCCTAAAAATTTTTTCTAATTTTTCTGATCTGTAACATTTTTTAGTATTTTTCAGATTTCTTGTTTTGTGTGTTTAACAAAAAATTTTTAATATTAAATTTATATTTTTTTTATTTTTGATATCGTCTGATTTTTTTTATTATTATTTCTTTATAATTTTTCTGATTTATAGCAAAAATATCACTGCGTGACAAAACTAACCACTATTTTAGAAAACAAAAGGTACGACCATCATTTCAATATATTTCGGACATGCTGAATCGAATGGCGTACTCCGTTTTTCGATGTATGGTACAGTTTTCTTGTAAAATGTCATTAAAGATTGGCTGATTTTCAGCTGCTTTTTTAACAAAAAAAATTCCAAAGCTAATGATTTTTAAATTTTATGGCATGGAAAACAAAGATATAACTTGTAGCAATATTTCTAATATAAATTTGGTTTAAAGCTTTTCATCTTAACCCCTTTAATTCGCGGATTTCTTCTTTTTTTTAAGTTTTCGCGAAATTAACCGCTAAATTGGTCTCTGATAAAAAACTTGCATTTTGTGGATCATAAAGGCGTCCATGACACTACGAATAGTGGACAAAAAACATCTATGTTATATGGACCATCATGAAGAAAATCGCGAAAAACCGTTTTTTTGTATATGGCATCATCACTTTAGGAGATGATTTGAGGCTTCATCTTTTAGTATATAATGTGGGAACCTTAATCAATGAACTGACCCAAAATTTGTCCAGAAAAGTTTTCATTTGCAAAAGTTATCTTAACAAAAACTGTTATTTCAGTGTTTGCGATACAATAATTATAGTTTTTGTTAAGATAACTTTTGCAAATGAAAACTTTTTTGGAAAAATTTTGGGTTAGTTCATTGTTTAAGGTTCCCACATTATATACTAAAAGATGAAGCCTCAAATCATCTCCTAAAGTGATGCTGCCATATAAAAAAAAAACGGTTTTTCGCGATTTTCTTCATGATGGTCCATATAACATAGATGTTTTTTGTCCACTATTCGTAGTGTCATGGACGCCTTTATGATCCACAAAATGCAAGTTTTTTATCAGAGACCAATTTAGCGGTTAATTTCGCGAAAACTTAAAAAAATGAAGAAATCCGCGAATTAAAGGGGTTAAGATGAAAAGCTTTAAACCAAATTTATATTAGAAATATTGCTACAAGTTATATCTTTGTATTCCATGCCATAAAATTTAAAAATCATAAACTTTGGAATTTTTTTTGTTAAAAAAGCAGCTGAAAATCAGCCAATCTTTAATGACATTTTACAAGAAAACTGTACCATACATCGAAAAACGGAGTACGCCATTCGATTCAGCATGTCCGAAATATATAGATATGAAGGTCGTAACTCTTGTTTATTTTTTAGTGTTCCGCAGTGTATTTAATATATTTCCGATTTTTTTTTTTTTTTTTAACAAAAAATTTTAAATATTATTTAATAGAAGCAATATTTAATAATTATTTTAAATATTTTTCAATAATATTTAATAACCGTTTTAAATATTATATAAAATTAAATATTTTTTTTCGACCATTGTATATATTAGTTCGATAGATATTGATTCTGTTCTTTTATTTATTACCACTGACTGTTAAATTTAAATTCACACATACTACGCATACAAAAAAAAAATACTGTACAAAGTGCACAATTATGTGAGTTTATTTTTACATAATTTTTAAACCACATCACATGCGATATAAATTTTACATAAAAAATCAACACCATAAAATACATCAAAGTAACGATTTATCAATCGTTTTTAAAGGGCAAAAATTATATAAATATAACCCAGCAAAAATAGGGTAATAAGTTGTCATTACAACATACGATGATAATAAATAGAGCTAAGATTTTCATGCACTAGAAAATCAAAAGTGTGGGCTTAAAATATGAGTTAAAAAATCAAAAATATGCACTTAAATCATGAAATATGTATGTGCAATAAAAATCTTGTTTTTTATACAAAAAAAAAGTCGGAAAAAGCAAAAAATAACGCGGGTTTTAATTTTAAGATTTAAGATTTGTTTATATAAAGTTTTTATTTTTTTTATTTTGCATATTCTATAAAATATGCAAAATTATGCACTTAAAAGTTGGAAATATGAACAAAATATGTATTCTTACCTAAATCATAACGGAACTTAGAGTCTATGTGTGCTGACGTAAAGCATCACCAGCTACTTAAGATCTAAGTAAAAGTTGTTGTTGTTTTCAACTGCAATTTCAGTTCTCTTTGTATAAACAGTCTCAAACACCTTCTTTTTACAGTTGTTTTAAAAAAAAATATTGATAGATTTTTTTCTTCCTCTATTTTAATATATTAAACAAAAAGTTTGCTCTTTAAGAAAAAATACATGGTGGATTTTAAAAAAACGGTTTTCCCTTTTGTAAGCTCTTCAGTAATGAAAAGTTTTGTTGGGATACTATGCAGTAAAATAAATGTAGCATAAAATATACGAAATTTATGTTAAAAATACACATTTCATTTTTAAAATATACTCAACTGAAAATAAAATGTATTACTAAAAATAAATACACACAGAGAAAACAATCATACAAATGCCCAATTTCACACTTATTAAATTTATATATAAAAATTTGTTTAACAGAAAAAAATGCTCAGAAGTATGCAAATTAGAGTCATTATAAAAAAATTATATAAGTTGTATGCTTTATATTTGTAAAAATTTCTAACAAGGGAAGTATTCCAACCCTTATGAACCGATTTGACTAGAACTTAGAAATACAAAAGAAACGATTTTATTAGTGCTTAAAAATTTCGTTGCCAAATTATTGAACAATGGGGACTTTCGGGCAAATTCCTATAACTTCCGAACTAACAGGAATATCGTCTAAAGAAAGCAAAAACACGTGCCGACAAGGTTATTCCACGGTTGGATAGGCATTAAAAAAAAAAAACTTTTCTTTTCATATGAAAACATCATATAGTTTCCTAAGTGGGTTAACCAAACAACAAGTATTTCTATCAATTCAGTCAGTCAAACAACTTTATTATATTCTTTACGAAATCTCATCATATGTTTTTTTTTATTTATTAGGGTAGTTCTTATTTTAAAGATTATTTCCTTTACACAGAGAACAAAGTCTGAACAAATTTTAAAACCGATGTATCTATCAATGGATTTCCGAAAACAACAAAATAAAATTTTCATTAGACATCGTAAATTTTTTTCTTTTTGTGTATTTAAGTTTTAAATTACAATAGAACTTTCAAATAAAAAATAATTTATTATAAATTTTTATAAAATCAAAAAACGTTGTTATAAAAACCAGCTTAATAAAAATAAAACAACATATTCACATCATCAAGCATTATTACAAACGAAAGAAGCAGAAAAACGTTGTAGTATATTAATAATTTTATACAAATCCAATAAATTTTAAAAGCTTTTTAAATTATTTTTTTTTGTTTATGATCAAAAAACACTTAAAAAAAATTTCAAAAGCATTACACGATAATTAAACTAGAGAACAAAAATTGTCTAAAAAAACCTTTTTACTTTAAAAAAAAATTGATGAAGTCGATTTCCACTTATATATATTTTAATTACAAGAAACATGATTTTTTTATGAAAATTAAAAATTAAATAATCTATCAAAAATCATAAAAAATTAGAGGGTCATACCAGGTCAAACCACACAGAAAATGGTCATTTTCGGATTTATCACCTCCAATTTTAGTGAAATTCGCCAAAGATATTGTAAATGGTTAGTGTTCATAAAATCATTACCTTTCAGGTTACAAAAATTTTTAGTTTTCGAAATATGGTGTCTTGAAAATCGGCAAAAATTTCAATAAAGTGCACTTACAACAAAATTTTAATATTTTTTCACACAAATTTTTTTTCTCAAAATTTTTTTTCTCTCACCAATTTAATTTTATTTAACACAACTTTATAACCATTTTTTATACCCAAAAGAGTGAATATCGGCAAGGGTTTTTCGCGAATTCACGAGATAAAAAACACGATAACTTTCTAGTTCATATTGAATTTCAGCCAAATCGGTCCAGTGGTTCAAAAGTTATTATTAAAACCGTAAATTTCAGAAATATTTCTAATCAAAATTTTAAATTTTTTTTCACGTTAGAAAATTTACCCCTCTTTAAAAAGGGCATTGTGGAGGGTAGGGTATTCATAGATTCGGTCGAATTTAACTTTTCTACTTGTTTTTTTAAATAAAGATTTTTGCAATATTTTTTTTTTTGCAT
The DNA here is from genome assembly GCA_963921195.1 of Pegoplata infirma. Classification (NCBI taxonomy): domain Eukaryota; kingdom Metazoa; phylum Arthropoda; class Insecta; order Diptera; family Anthomyiidae; genus Pegoplata; species Pegoplata infirma. Next base: position 240,174,817 of record OY992538.1, on the reverse strand, counting down.
TGTGGAGGGTATTAATATATTCGGTAGGGCGGAGAATTTAACTTTTTTACTTGTTAATACTACTACTATTTTATTAAATTTTTTTCTATTATTTTCAATTGAATGAAATATTACATTGATTTTACAAAAGAACTTCGATCCTGCCAGGAGTCGAACCTGGAATCTTCTGATCCGTAGTCAGACGCGTTATCCATTGCGCCACAGGACCGTTGATAAACGATTTTAAAAATTATATTTATAAAGTATTATATAAATGATCAAATAAAAATTTAAAAAATATATATATTTTTGTGTATAACAAATTTGAATATTTTTAATTTTTTAATTTTATTAAAAATTTTACGATATTTTTATATAATTTTTTTTGGTTATTAAAAAAAAAACTATAAACAACTTTTTAAAAATCTTTTTGTAACGATTTTTAAACGGTCCTGTGGCGCAATGGATAACGCGTCTGACTACGGATCAGAAGATTCCAGGTTCGACTCCTGGCAGGATCGAAGAAAATATTATTTATTTTTAAGATTGATATATTATTTTAAATATAATTTATTTTACAACTGCTTTATACAGCGAAAAATTGAGTAGTAGAAAGTTTCAAGAATTCAGAAGATGAATTAACTAACTAAATAATAGCAATTCTTACAACGTAAGCAGTTCTATGTATTTCAGTAAGCACTATCGTTTTTAGTAAGTGCCTGCGTAGCTAAATGACTGAAATTGGGTAACAACTATCCTCATAGTTGAAAAATAGTTGTCAGATAGGTACTACGAATTCTTTAGAGGTTAATTTTTTTTTATATTTTTGAAATCTATAAATATATTTCTTAAAATGTTTTTTCTCAGCATTATTCAAAGGTCCTGTGGCGCAATGGATAACGCGTCTGACTACGGATCAGAAGATTCCAGGTTCGACTCCTGGCAGGATCGAATATATTTTTTTTTTAATTAAATACCTACAAAAATAAATAATTTTAAAAAGTTTTTTTTTTTTTTTAAAGTAGTCTCTAACTATTGTTGAGAAACTACAGTACAGCTAGAGCAATTTTGGCTACGCCAATCATTTTTTTGAGTGTATAAAAATATTTTTTTTTTATTATTTGGATACCCTTCACTTTTGTTATAGAGGGTAAAAATATGTTTGTCATTCCATTTGTAACACCACAAAATATAGGTCTACGACCCCATTTAGTATCAAATCCATCTAGTGATTACCGTCTGTCTGTTAGTCAAACACACTAACTTTCGAAAAGCAAAATTTTTGCAAAATAAAAATCCGTTAAATTAAATAAAATTATTTAAATGCATAGGCATCGGTCAAATTGAATAAAATAGTTTTTTAGTTTTATCCATATTTAGATTTCTTAATACGTTTTTCCGAAAGACAGCTAAAACGGTCTTGTGGCGCAATGGATAACGCGTCTGACTACGGATCAGAAGATTCCAGGTTCGACTCCTGGCAAGATCGAAGAAAAAACTATTTTTATTTGAGAAAAAAATTAAAGTTTTTAATATTTAATATAAAGCACATGAATAAAATATCTCAAGAAACGACTAACCTAGTAGATCTAGAATTAAAAAAATCGTCGATCCTGCCAGGAGTCGATACTGGAATCTTCTGATCCGTAGTCAGACGCGTTATCCATTGCGCCACAGGACCGTCGGAAAACGTCGGTGTTACCAAAACTTCTAATTATAAATTTTTCAAAACAAACGTTTTGAAGGTCCTATGACACTAGATTTTTTTTGTATTTTATTTTTTATTAATTGAAAGAATGAAACAGCAGAAGAAGAAATGAAAAAGAAACATAAAATAAACAAACAAATAGTGGTGATTACTTTCTTTTTAATAAAAACCCGCTGTATAAATTAAAAAAACGCCAAAAACAAACAAAAAATCGCTGCATTTAATGAAAAACAGAAAAGTTGGCAACACTTACTATCATTAATACATAAATGTCAAAAAAATATGTAAAATTTTTACATTTTTTTTGACATTCAGTCATTTGATAACCAAATTTATCGATAACACAAGAATAAAATTTGACGTTTACTATTTTTTATTAGTATTTTTTTACTCTTCCCACTTGTTCAGATTTCCTATGGTGATATATTTGCACTGTTCACATAAATTTCATCAATACAAAAAAAATGTAGTGTCATAGGGGCTTGAGGCATATATTTTTCATGAAGACACACAACAATATAATCGTTAATATTTTAAATTTAACAAAAACGAAAATCTTATAACTAACATTAAGATATAAAAGTAAATCTATATTCGATCCTGCCAGGAGTCGAACCTGGAATCTTCTGATCCGTAGTCAGACGCGTTATCCATTGCGCCACAGGACCGTTGAATTACCTAAAAAATATACACATATGCGTATTAACAAAGAAAATAAGATTTTAACAAATTTCTTGAATAAATTTAATTTTATTATTTTAAAAACATCTATCTATACAAAGTTTTATGTTTATTACATTTTTTGTACAGCTTCTTAAAGATTTGTTTAAATAATAAACTTATAGGAAAAATATCAATTTTACGGAAAGTAAACAAAATGTTTTTAGCAGAACATTAAGAAACATGTCCTTATAAGTTGTGAAAAAAAATATATTTTCTATTTAAAAAAAAAAAAATATAAAATAAAAAAATTCTTCGATCCTGCCAGGAGTCGAACCTGGAATCTTCTGATCCGTAGTCAGACGCGTTATCCATTGCGCCACAGGACCGCTTAAATAATTTTATCGCATATACATTCACGAAGATATAAATAGACTGTAAACAATAACCCAGCAAAACAAATGATAAGTAGTTCTTGATATAAATGTAGAGCACATTTTACTGTTTATAATCTAGAGGTTGACGTGTAAACAAAATTTTTTTAGGCTAATTTAGGTTCGCAAACAAAATTTAGTTAAGGAGCATTCACTGAGGAACTCACTTTTTCTACTTACACCCTGCTTGAATTAATTTTGGCAAACAGTCACGCAGGATAAGTGTTACCACTTTAATGGGTTCCCCTAGAATTATAAGTGGAAATAAAAATCTAAGAGAGGTAGGTACATATAACAATTGGTGCGAAAAACATTTTTCCGCAATTGTCCTCATAAAAATATAATAGACTTGCTTAAAAACGCTTTCCGCTTCAATTGTGATAGCTGTTTAACATGTCCTTTTTAACATGATAATGTTTTAGGCTGGTGTCTAATTTTCAAAAAGTTGCAGGACGCCACCTCAGTTTGACTATATAAACAAAAAAGAAAAAAGGAATTAATGTTTTCATTTTCATAAAACCAAAAATTTATTAACTTGGGTTTTGTAACTTGGATATTAATTCACCTCGTGGTGAATAAAACAAATATTCACCAGCTGGTGAATAAAATGTAACATAACTATTTTGCCACAATATTTTTTTTCATAAATACTTTTTTTCAGATGAAAAATTTTTTTTCATAAAATTTTAATTTCATCAATATTTTTTTTTCATCAATATTTTTATTTTCATCAATATTTTTTTTATCAATATTTTTTCATCAATATTTTTTTTTTTATCAATATTTTTTTCATCAATAGTTTTTTTTCATCAATATTCTTTCATCAATATTTTTTTTCATTAACATTTTTTTTCATCAATACTTTTTTTTCATCAATATATTTTTTTCATTAATATTATTTTTTCATCAATATTTTTTCATCAAAAAAGATTGATATTTTTTTCAATATTTTTGTACATCAATATTGTTTTTCATCAATATTTTTTTTATCAATATTTTTTTTCATCAATTTTTTTTTATCAATATTTTTTTAACAATAATTTTTTTTTCATCAATATTTTTTTTTTTTTTCATCAAGATTTTGTTTATCATCAATATTTTTTTTTTTCACCAATATGTTTTTTTTCATCCATATTTTTTTATCAATATTTTTTATCAATATTTGTTTTTTCATTAAAATTTTTTTCATCACTATTTTTTTTCATCAATATTTTTATCACTATTTTTTTCCATCAAAATTTTTTTTTTATCAATTTTTTTTTATTAATGGTTTTTTTTATCAATATTTTTTTTCATTAACATTTTTTTTTCATCAATACTTTTTTTCATCAATATATTTTTTTCATTAATATTTTTTTTCATCAATATTTATTTCATAAATATTTTTTCATCAATATTTTTTTCATCAATATATTTTTTTACCAATATTTTTTTATAATAATTTTTTTCCTCAATATTTTTTTTCATAAATTTTTTGGCTAAAGTGCACTTTACGAGGCACAAATATTTGGGCAAAAAAAAATGCCACAATTAAAATTTAAGGGGGCTGGGCACCGGAAGACCCCCTGGAACAAAACTTTTTTTTCATAAAAAACGTATTTATCGACAAACTCAGACAGACAGATTGATGGATATCACTCAAATGTCTTAGAAACCTTTACGGATCAATAATATATAAACATAATAGGGTCCTCGAACGATTTTTCGATGCGTTTTGCATGGAATGACAAATTAATATCGCGTTATTGTTTCTAGAAAATTTTTGCTTTAGAAGATCACCTATTTACACACAAAACATTATCATGATTCAATGGTTTGGGCAAGAGTAAGTACAAACTTTTTCAGATTGAGATCCACTATTATAAATTTGTTTAGTATATAAAATAAAACTGCTAGGCTTGAAGATTTATTCCCAAAATTAGGGATTTCATGGGTGTCAAAAGAACAAAAAAAAACATTTGGGGATTTACTTGATTTATGGGAAGCGTTTACAAAGCACAGTCAATAAAACTTTTTATTAAAAAACTTTTTATTCCCCATTTGGAGATTCTTGGGGTTTCGATTTTTTTTTATTATTAAAAACAAGTAAAAAGGGAAATTCGGGCTTCCCGAATGTATTGATACTCTACACCAGCGGTTACCAACATTTTGGATCGCGTACCCCTAATTTTAAATTTTATCAGCCGCGTACCCCCTAATGAGTTTTTTGTTTTCGTTTAAAACAAATCACAAATATTACAGTTAATATTGTAATTTTTGATCTCCGGGTATTATCATATTTTTTATGGATTTAGGGGAGATCAAAACAATGATGTTATTTTTTGGAAAAATTTTTGCTCCTTGGGGTGGTTCAATGCATCTGAAAACCCGGATTTTGAGCTGATTTTTCTGCAGAGCAAAAACGACTGTAAATGTTACAAATCTGATTTCACCAGTCGATTCTACACCAAAAATTAAAACAACGGACGTTGTTTGAACTCTTAAAAAAGTTCCAAAAACCCATCACAGGGGGCGGAAATATAATGTTTTTTTAATTTTTCTTTTAATTTTTAATACGAGGGCAGATCAATAATTCCGTGACTTTTCGAATGAAACACCCTCATGTATACTATAAAAGGGCATTTTGAGCTTAACAAAGTAATACCAAAATTTCCACTCTATCACAACCCGTCTCAAAAATTCCCAAAAACACGTTTTTTGAGAACTTTGACATAAATTTTCTCAAAAACCTGACATCATAGAAAAATTTGAGAACCATATTCGGAATCAGCATCGAAAGGTTAATCGAAAACAAGTGGTCAGATATCAAAATATCATCCAAAAATATCGTAAAAAATTTTCTCTAAATTACATAAAAATACGTTTTTTGTGAACTTTGACCCCAACTTTCTTAAAAACCTGACGTTGTGGAAAAATTTTAAAGCCCCGCATTTGGATTTGAAAGGTTAATCTAAAACGAATGTCTAAATTATTAAAATTTTGCGTACCCCCGCGGACAGTTTCGCGTACCCCCTAGTGGTACGCGTACCATAGGTTGGTAACCGCTGCTGTAGACAATTTGAAAAAGATTTTTTGAAGAAAAAAAATTAACGGAAAAAATTTGGTGATATTTTTTTATGTAAAAAAATATGTTTGTTAAAAAAGAAATTAATTAAAATTTTACGATTTTTTTTGTAAAAAATATGTTCGTACTTGTTTGTCCAATTCTGTTCACATATGTATGTCAACCAGCAGCCGAATTCAAGCATTTTGTATTTTAAGGTTATGTTGAATGTGCCAACATTTTTGAGATATTCTTACTTTTTCGTTCATCACTTTTGAGCCGCTTAACTGGTATCGCTCAAATAGAATACCAAACTTCTCAAAGCAACAGCAAGTGAATATGTCAAGTTTCAGTCATATCAGGGCAATATTTTGGCCGTGATCGCAATTTCAGCCGACAAACGGACAGACACATGGACATCGCTAGAATGTCTAAGAATCCCAATCCTTACTGAGGTTGCAGCTATGAGGCTGAACATTAATGACACATACAATCATGACCTAACGACAATATTCAATTGGGATCTTGCGAATGTGGTCGATTTTAATGCTCATAAGACCTTATATTGTAAGTTGCCCACAAATGGATTGTGGCATCAGCGTCATCTGTATCCAAAGGTGATATAGCTATTGTATAATCAGACACTCTTGATGTTCTAGGCATAAAAATTCAATGTGATTTTCGTTGGAACCAAATTGTTTTTTCAAGTGTCGAAAGAAGTATTCAATCGTCTTGGTTTCTGGAAACGGTGTAATAATTCTTCACTCCGTTCAATCTTCTCCCTATTTATACCGCCTTTATCCGACCGAAGATGAAATACAACTCCCATATCTGGACGTTTTATGTCAGCACACATAGACTCTTAAAGGTATAAGAAAAAAATATTTGTCAAGTGAAAAAATTTTATTTTTATGGTTTAAGTATTTTTGGAGATTTTTTTTATTTGTTTGGGACAAAGGTAAAAATTACTTGGCAACGCTGATTTTTAATTAAAATAAATAAAAAAAATAAAAACAAAAAAATAAAAACAAAAAAATCCTTCGATCCTGCCAGGAGTCGAACCTGGAATCTTCTGATCCGTAGTCAGACGCGTTATCCATTGCGCCACAGGACCGTGTTATCATTCATGCTACTAATAATTACTACTTTGCTTGCCATATTCTTCAGTCATGGTATACAAAGTCAGAAGTACTGATCGTTGCTAGTCGTTTGCTTAGCTGTGCGTTTCCATTAATTCAATCAAATGTTGCTTGTACAATACTTCTAATCTTCTTCGTTTACGTTTTGTGTGTTTATTTTTAGTTGGTTCTATTTTTAGATTACTGTGTGTGTGTTGTATTCGAACAAGAAATGACCCCTTGATTGTTTATGAGAGCATATGGTGAGTGAGTGTATTTTAATATTTGTATAAATAAAATGATAACGCTTAAATAAATTAAAAAGCAACCAAATGTTGATATTTATAGAGAACATAATGAAAGTAGTGGTTTTGGAATATTTTAACCCACTTCAGGCCACTTACAAAATACGTGTTTACGATATTGGGCTGTTAAACAGCAATTCTGCTAATGTCAAATAACACGGTACTATACTGTTTTTGTTTTACTTTTTTAAATGACCTAGTAAAACTACCCAGCCAAAAATTGCCAGCGGTACAACAAATCTACACCATTTCCAATTGGATTTTAAAATTATCCAAATGTAGTTTAATTTGCTTGTATTTTCTTGTTTCAACGTAGCAAATGAGTATTTAATATTTACATAAATGTTACTAATACGCTATGTTAAAACAATAAAATGCAAGCAAATTACTAAATTGTTATGAAATTCAAAATTTAAATGCGATTTCTCGTGTGGATAGGAAAACATCTTGTGTGGATAGATAAACATCTAAACTTAAAAAAACAAAAGTGGCCGGATTTTTGATAAATTGACTTTTTTTAAAAAATGGAAAATTTCACAACAGGTTCCGAAAATTATCCAAAAAAAAAAAAAAATTTATCGATAGCACATACAAAACTATACAAGAATGTAAATTTTTTCGGTGACATGACATAATCCCCACGGACATAACCCCCATTTCCGTTATGGGGATTATGACCAAAACGAATTCGGTCATAATCCTCATAACGGTAGTGGGGACTATGACCGAAAAAAATTTGGACATAATCCCAATAAAAAATGGACATAATTCCCAGTTTTATGGGGACAATGACCACATAAAAAGTGAACATAATCCCCATTACAGGGATTATGACTACTATACTAATAAGTCATAATCCCAATAATTATGTGAATATTTTTTTTGTCTTAAAAGTTTTTCTGCTTAACCGACCTTCGGCCGGGCTTAGGGATTACAAACTCCATGCATTAAACCCACTCTCTCCGCAAAATAAAGGGATTATGACCGAATTTTTTTTGGACTTAGTCCCCATAATATGAATGGGGGTTATGACCGAAAAACGTAAAAAAAAAAAAACGATTATGACCGTTTTTGAAGTGGTCATAGTCCCCACAACTAACATGGGGATTATGTCCGTAGTGCATTGGGTCATAATCCCCATTTCCGTTATGGGGATAATGTCCGTGGGGATTATGTCCTGTCACCAATTTTTTCGACTGTGGTGCATTCCGTTTTAATTTGATAAATATTTAAACAAGACAACTCGACACAAATTTTACCATTTTTCAAATATTGGACCACGCCTCCTAAGCCCAGTTTTTGAAAAATTTAAAAACCAAAAACGCAATTTTCTTAGTTCCATATAGGGCTATCCATTTAACCTATTCCGAAATTTACGGTATTTAACCTATTCTGAAATTTACGGTTCGAAATTTACAGTATTCCGAAATTTACGGTACACGGTAAAAAAAAGCTACCTGGCCAATATTACACCATTTCCAATTGTATTTTAAAAATTTCCAAATGTATTTGAAAATTGTCCAAATTTATTTTAAAATTGTCCAAATATATTTTAAAATTGTCCGAATGAATTTTAAAATTGTCCAAATGTATTTTAAAATTGTCCAAATATATTTTAAAAATGTCCAAATATATATTAATATTGTCCAAATTGATTTTAAAATTGTCCAAATTAATTTTAAAATTGTCCAAATGTATTTTAAAAATTTCCAAATGTATTTTAAAAATTTCCAAATGTATTTTAAAATTGTATTTTTAAATTTTGAAAATGTATTTTTAAATATTCTACATAGAATTATACATAGAACATTTTAAAATACATTTGGAAAATTTTAAAAGACATTTAAACAATTTTGAAAACACATTTGGAAATTTTTAAAATACAATTGGAAAATTTTAAAATACATTTGGAAAATTTTTTAAATACATGTGGAAAATTTTAAACTACATTTGGACAATTTTAAAATACATTTGGACAATTTTAAAATTAATTTGGACAATTTTAAAATCAATTCGGACAATTTTAATATAAATTTTGACAATTTTAAAATACAATTGGACAATTTTAAAATATATTTGGACAATTTTATAATAAATTTAGACAATTTTAAAATACATTTCGAAATTTTTAAAATACAATTGGAAATGGTGTAGTATTGGCCAGGTAGCTTTTTTTTAAAAAATATAGTACGTTTCAAGTGTTCGAAATAACAACCCTAAATGTGCCTAAGATGGCTTTCATACATAAGCTACATTTAAAAAAACACGACCATAATAAAGGCAATTTCTTTGGGTTCCTTGAAAATCGAAAAGTTCCGAACAAAGTAAAAACAATTTTTTTGATTTTTTTAGCTTATAATATTAGTTAGGCCCCTGTGACACTAGCTTTTTTTGTATTTAATTGATATTGACAGCAGTGTAAATCACATTAGAGCACTACATTACCGACCGTCAATATTAATCCAATATAAAAAAACGCTAGTGTCATATACCCTTTAATATTGGGAGATTACTTGAAAAGTGTTTTTTTAGCAAACAAATTTTCTTTTGGTCTGTCAATTTTTTTTTTGTCATTTGCTGAAAGATTAGACTTAACAAGATTTATCTGAAATTCCACCTTTTTTATACATAGTATATAAATATTTTTTTTTAAAATGTAATCTCTACTGTTCGAAAAATTGAACAGTGGTTGGTTAAATTCTTAAAAATCTCTGTAGTATTTGAATTTCCCTTAATTTAAATAAATATGTTTTTGCACATACAAAAATCTAATTCTAAATATCCAACCATAATAAACTAATTGAAAACATACTAATATTTTTAAATTAATTATGCATTTATTAAAAGCAAAACAAAAAAAAGTTCTTTGAAAAGTTTTTCCTTTAGTTTTTTTTTCGAATTTTATCCGATTAACATTTGCTACGCACATCATCAATGTCAGACACTGCTTTTAATGAATTAGAAAGTCCTTTCCTTACACAAACTAACAAACGTTTACAAATAATTTACCCAGAACAAAATATTGTCATTACTAAATAGTTAGCAAAAATAAAAAATCAATAGCACAAATGTTTTCTTGTCCTTGGGCTGTTTGGCATTCAGTCCCTTCTTGCTGGGCAAAAATAAAAAAAGTGTTAATTATGTTTGATATTCTGTTTTAAGTACATTAAAATCTATAATTAAGTAATAGCTTGCATTAAAGGGAGAGTGAAAAACTGCCAAAGGCAGGACGTTAAGTTTCCTAAGAAAACTAGTACAAGTGGTACGGGAATTTATAAGTTTACAACTCTAGAGTGCCATCACCAAGTGGCATCGTCGCCATCGCTATCGTCATCATCACCATCATCATATTTTCCATGTTTGTTGAAACCATCATTGCCGTTGTCAACATCAACACGAAAAGTGTGATGCAGTGAAATAATTAATTAAAAGTCAAGTGATTTGCAAAGAGGTCAAGTCTCTCTTCTAGTTTTGCCTAGTGTCACAAAAGAAGTGTTAATTGCTGCTGGCGCATTCATACTTACAAACGTATTCTACTTTTGACACCACTTTTTTCTCTTTTGGCTTCGTAGTGGTGCGTTTGGTTTCTTGGTTGTTTTGTACTATTTCCAAAGGAAATTTGCTTAAGGAATTTCCCAAAGCTGACTGCTGCTGATGTTATAAAACATACAAACTACATATTTCTGTATTTGGTTCTTCCATAAAATGTTTGAGAATTAAAAAACTAAATCAAAACAAGTGAGAGTGTTAAATTTGGCAGTGCCGAATCTTTTATACCCTCCAACATATTAAAAAGGTGGATTCGGTGGCGGCTGTGGAGGACAACTCCCCTTCCCGAAAAATGTTTACTTATTCATTTATTATGCTTTTTGGACTAACGTTATAAAATTGTATCATTGTTTAAGCTATTTTTTTTTATGTCCACGTCCCAAAAAAGTGGCAGGCCAAAAAAAAAAACAAAGCTTTTTAATCCAATGGGTCCTAATGCAGGACTCTGAACTTCTGAACTCTGAACCGGCGACGCTATGATAATCCCGACAACCGAAAATGGCCTCTATTTTGCTCCATCTGGCTTAGTTTCCGAGATAGCGCCATTTTAAGTTTTCTTAAAAAAAAATTTCGGGAATGCTAACTTTTTTGGATCCAAATTTAGGACCCATTTGGATCCACACATGGAAGAGGACCGGCAATACTATGAGAGCCCGAGAACCAAAAATGGCCTCCATTTTGCTCCATCTGTCTTAGTTTCCGAGATAGCTTGTAAAAATTTGGTCAAATCAATTTTAAATTTAGCAAAAAAAATTAGTACAAATTTTGTTTAAAATTGCTAATGCGCTAAATGAAGCTTACAAGATATTTTTGCTAACATGCTAATCTCAACTAAAAATTTGCTAACGGTTAGCTTACTAGCATTAGCAAAAAAAAAAATAGTAAATTTACTAATGTATTATTTTGAATGAAGAACTATAGGACATATTCGTGCCAAACGTCAGAAGCTTTTTTAGCTTAGGATAGCTTTTTTATTTTGGACTGCATCTACAGACAGACTTACGGACGGAAAGATTCTAAGATATTTTTTGAATAGAAAAAGTCTCAGATTCTAAGTAATTTTTTTGTCAAGAAAAATTCACAGTTCCTGAGACATTTTTCGTAAAGAAAAATTCACATTTTTCGTATAGAAATATTTACAGATTCTGAGACATTTTTCGTATAAAAAAAGTTTCAGGTTCTAAGGCACTTCTCGTATACGAAAAGCAGGGGACTCTGGGTTATTTTTTGTTTAGAAAATGTCTCATGCTCTGAGAAATTTTTCACATTTTTAGTATAGAAAAAGACTAAGATTCTGTGACATTTTTCGTATAGAAAAGTCTTAGATTCTGAGACATTTTTCTAATAGAAAAAGTCCTAGTTTTAGAGACATTATTATGAGAACTTTTTCATAAAGAAAAAGTCTCGTATTCTGTGACATTTTCCGTATTAAAAAGCGCCGATTCTGAGATATTTTTCCCATGGAAAAAGTATCATATTCTAAGACATTTTTTGTATAGAAAAATTATTAAATTCTGAGAAATTTTTCGTAAAGAAATAGTCTCAGATTTTCGTATGGAATATATCTAAGATCCTGAGATATTTTTCGTGTAAAAAAATTCACAGATTCATTTTTCGCATAGAAAAATTCTCAGATTCATTTTTTCGCATAGAAAAATTGACAGATCCTTAAGTTATATTTTAGGATGTTTCAAATGTAGTGACAAACTTCTGTATATCTTTTATCACCAACAATAAGTGTAGGGTATACCAAAAAAGGTGAACTAGTGATTTTCTTAAGGGGTGTTAAAAAACTTTTGTTGTTTAGTTAAGCAGTTTATGCAGCATGATTAAACCTGACAATAAGTGGCTCAAGATTTTCTTTCTTTAAAAATGGTATTAAAATATAATGATTGAATTAATTTAAGCGTAATTAATTAAACTCTAAAGAGGGGAGACTATTCTAAGAGAATAATTAAATGGATTGTTTAATAAAGATCAATCAAATCTTCAATTAGAGGATTTACAAAATTATGAAATAATTTTACCATCAACATAACTAAAACAAGATATTTTGTAAATCTTTGTATAAATCGCTCATTTACTACAATAGTGACATAACTCAAAAAAACTGATTTTGCAGAAATCGTACTCATAAAATGTAATAATTATTTAAGCAATGAGTTTACAAAATATTTTTACGATTTTTACACAATATAAAACATGATATTACGATAATTATGTATCATTAACACAAAAATCACAGTTTTTGAGTTATGCCAATTTTGTAGTAAACAAAAATATACACTCAAAAAAAATAAACTCAAACTAATTACAAAATGTTAAAAAAAAAATAAAATATTTATAGTAAGCATTTTTAAAACAAATTGTTTACGTTAAAAAAATTACAATTACTTTTTACTTTTTTATATATTTTGAATATTTGTTACATCTTATTTGTCAGGTCTTAATAAATATCTGCATTCAATAATCCAAGTCGACCCGGAAAACACCGGGCCCTTAAGCTAACAAACACTTAAATTATGAAGCAATATTGTGTTTGTCATCATATTTACTAACAGTTTTATCTCACAACACATTTGTAATGTGAAAAATCATGTTGCCAGCATTGCAGCTAAAATTATTATTCTGTCATATAAACTTTCAATTTATTTAATATTTTTTTTTGGTTTGTGGATATTTTATTACATTTTTACTCTTGTCACCAATATTATTTACTATCATTTTTCATGTTGTATTTTTGGTGGATTTTATTGGTTGGTACTAACGTTCACAATTTATGACAACTGATATGAGCTCGTTTCGTATACAAAAGGGTCAGTTTAAAATGACAGCATTAATATACCAAAGAAAATTTAATTTTTATATATATAAGTGACCCACAAGCATAACAAAAGTAAAATACATTTAAATTTTATTTGTTATTTATGTACGTTATTGACATTTTTTTTTTTTTGCATGATGAATTTTGTAATTTTACTGTGGAAATAACTTAAACGATAACAATGCAAAACAGCGCCAATGTTGTGGACAAAAGTTTGATGTTGGTTAATCCGAGTCCATTTCATATGGACGAATTTTAAATTTGCAATATAAAACTTTTCCACGAAAAATTATGTGTGCTGTCCCAGTGTGCAACGCCTAAAATTATGCTTCTATTACAAATATTTCAAAGGCTTTAGTGTAGGTGAGAGTGAGTTTTATTAAATTTACTCACGTAATTTTAAGTAAGTGTGAGTAAAAAAAATATATTCGTGAGCGAGTGTGTGTGTGTGATTGGAAAATTTTTGTGGTGAGAGTGAGTGAGCGTGCGTCAAAAGTCACTCACGCACCCGACTTTTTTTAACAAAAAAATTTTTTACAATTTTTTTTCAAAAAAAAAAAAATTTGACAAAAAAATGATTTTTTTGAAATTTTTTTTTTTTTGACAAAATTTCTTTTTAGGAAAATTTTTGTTTTGACAAAATTAAAATTAAAAAAATTTCTTTGTCTTGAAAAAACTGTGACATGTCCAAACACAACTTTTTTTGTGTCTTGTGTATTTTGACAAATTTTGAAAATAGTTTTCAAGTTCCGGAAAGAGCCTTTGATGTGTTCCGCGTCATGGCTCTATTGAAGAGGATGTGTTTCTAACTCCCTGGCTCCACCTTCCATAATTATGTAGATATAAAGCAACAAACACACATAAAAAAACAACACTGCCTTGAGAAATTTCCTCACAAAAGTGACTGGTGTCATTTGGGTTTATGTGACATGTCACATGACTCGGACAAGTACTTTCATGAAAATGCATGTTTATACTCGGTACTTTAAACATAATATAAATTGAATATCCCAGCAAAACTTTGGTAATGGGTGGTGATTATATAACACATTACCAGGAAATGTATATCCCTTATTTGTAGCAATATTTTGGGATGTCTTACCAAACATTTGTTCAACAACGTATTATTTGAAAGTGAAAAATAATGTATTACTAATAACTTGTTATGTAATGCATGATTATTGAAAAAAATGTATTTCATATTAATTATTTCTAAACATTAAATCATTGAAGAATTATATTTGGTTAAATTATGTATTATTTCAAAATTTTAAATAATGCATTATTTATAATTGCATAATGCATTACAAAACATAAAAAATAAATATTTAAAAAAAAATATGCATTATTTTAAACTAGAGATGGGCTCACGGCAGGAGTTTTCTAGTGACACACACTCACTCACGAGCATATTTTATCTACTTACACTCACTTACAATCACGTGAGTAACACCTTACATATTATGTTCTGGTATGCTATATTTTATACCTTACTGGTATGCTTTACTATAAATTTGATCAATTACACTGCGGAACACTAAAAAATAAACAAGAGTTACGACCATCATTTCTATATATTTCGGACATGCTGATTCGAATGGCGTACTCCGTTTTTCGATGTATGGTACAGTTTTCTTGCAAAATTTCGTTAAAGATTTGCTGATTTCGAGCCAGTTTTTTAACAAAAAAATTTGCAAAGTAAATGGTTTAAAAATTTTATGACATGGAAAACAAAGATATGACTTGTAGCAACATTTCTTATGCAAATTTGGTTTAAAGCTTTTCAATTTAAGCCCTTAAATTTGCGAATTTCTTCATTTCTTAAGGTTTTCGCGAAATTAACAGACAAATTGGTCTTTGATAAAAAACTTGCTTTTAATGAATCAAAAATGCATCCCTAACAATACGAATAGTGGACAAAAAACTACTATGTTATATGGACCATCATGATGAAAATCGCGAAAAACCGTTTTTTTGTATATGGCAGCATCACTTTACGAGATGATTTAATGTTCCATCTTTTAGTATATAATGTGGGAACCTTAAGCAACTAACTGACCAAAAATTCGGCCAAAAAAGTTTTCATTTGCAAAAGTTATCTTAACAAAAACTATTATTTCAGTGTTTGCGATACAATAATTATAGTTTTTGTTAAGATAACTTTTGCAAATGAAAACTTTTTTGGACAAATTTTGGGTCAGTTCATTGTTTAAGGTTCCCACATTATATACTAAAAGATGGAACATTAAATCATCTCCTAAAGTGATGCTGCCATATACAAAAAAAAACGGTTTTTCGCGATTTTCATCATGATGGTCCATATAACATAGATGTTTTTTGTCCACTATTCGTAGTGTCATGGACGCCTTTATGATCCACAAAATGCAAGTTTTTTATCAGAGACCAATTTAGCGGTTAATTTCGCGAAAACTTAAAAAAATGAAGAAATCCGCGAATTTAAGGGCTTAAGATGAGAAGCTTTAAATCAAATTTATATTAGAAATATTGCTACAAGTTATATCTTCGTTTTCCATGCCATAAAATTTAAAAATCATTAGCTTCGGAATTTTTTTTGTTAAAAAAGCAGCTGAAAATCAGCCAATTTTTAATGACATTTTACAAGAAAACTGTACCATACATCGAAAAACGGAGTACGCCATTCGATTCAGCATGTCCGAAATATATTGAAATGATGGTCGTACCTCTTGTTTTCTAAAATAGTGGTTAGTTTTGTCACGCAGTGTTATTTTATACCTTACTGGTATTCTTTCACATAATGTGGATGCATTACTTTGAGTCTCATTCCATGTTAAAATCATGAATGCTGCAATGTATAAAATAAGCAATCCTATACCTTATTTTATACCTTATTTGGTAATCAAAGTTTTGCTGGAATTTTCCGAATCAGGCTGGATTACTCAATGCTCCGTTATAAAATAACTCTCCGTTAAATTTAACTTTTTCATACAAATTTTTACATAAGGCTCCGTTAAATCGGCAGTTAGCAGCTAACTTTTCATTGAGTAATCCGCCCTCAATGAATTTACAATAAAATGGCATCGATTTGTGGTTGCATATTTTTGCAGATTTAAGTATAAATGCATAGTTTTGCATATTTTCAGGTAAATTGCACTTTTTTAATTTTCCTTCAAATTTTTTCAAAACTCACTTTTGAACCTTAACATAATTTAAAAACTGGGATCACTATTTCTTGTAGAAAAATATACTTTTTTATAGAAACGATTTTCTGAGGCATTTTTTATAGAAATTTGTTTCCTAAAGTAAAATTTTTAGATTTTAGGAAGTGTTTGAAATATTAAAATTTTTCTATTCTAAAACATGTTACTAATCGCAAATAAAAATGTCTTCGAATTTTAGAATTTCTTAAAGAAAAAAAAAATTCTTACAGAATTTCTTACAAAAAAAATATTACACATTTTACATTATTTTTGTAAATTTTCAGCATAATCGGTGAAGTAGTTAAGAAGTTATGAACAAAACCATGAAATTTAGGTTGGGTTTATTCAGAATTCACTAGTTGCTCTTAACTTAACACTCAAACAAAATTTTACATTAAAAATATATTTTTTTACAAAAATTAAATGTATTTCAAAGAAAAAAAAATCCAAAAAATTTGTTCAATTAAAATTTTGTTATCCTTAAAATACAAAATACTGTAGAGGACATTTAAGTATTCGAAAAAAATTTAATTTATGTTTACAAAGCTATGTTTTTATTAAAAACAATGAATTTTAATTGCTTATTTCTTTAAATTTTAAGTGCATTTTAAAGGCACATATTTTCAATTTTTAGATGCATAAAAGTACTTGCACTACACATGACTTATCAAGGACCGGTCGCTTTTCTTCAAAAAATAACTTAAGAAAATAACTTTTTTTTTCATTCAATGTACGAAAAATTTCGAGTATTTTACGAAATTCTTTCTTTGTGCGAAATCACGAACGTGTTTGTACATTGAACAAGGACTCTTGCATGGATTTTTTTTCGGTATGGTCAAAGTTTCACCAATAAAACTGGTTAGATCCGTTTTTAACCAACTATGCTTACATGTACTTTACTCCTTGCTAAAATTGCTATTCTATAGAAATTAATTACTTAAGATAAATATGTTGTACTAATATGTACTTTATTATGCCATCATGACAACGATTATCATTTATCTCAATTTCATGTTGTTCTTATATTATGAATTTCCTTGGAATTTCTTTTTGGAATGAATAACCATTGATTATTAAGTGCTTAACTAGCGTTATGTTTGGTTAGTTTAGTCTCAAAATATGTACAAATCTAGCAAATCTATGTTGACCAGAAAAGCTTTTATGCATAATGTCCATAAGAAGATAATTTTATTTAGTGGAAAAGAAAACAATAACACCACCATCAACCAACCGTCATTTGAAAAATTTATAGGGAAAACATAACAAAAACTTAAGCTGTATTAGAATAAGAGAATGAGAAAGGATATTAGAATAAAAAAAACGAAGAAATATTTCAATTACCATAACAGCACTGATTACAAATGCCATATAAATTTTGCTGCTACTGTTAATAGTGGACAGTGTTGCCAGGAAAGGGGATTTTTCCCCAAAATGGCAATTTCATAATTGGTTTGTGGATAAATTTACGCGACGTGTGTTAACTAAAAAAAAAAGTTTTTAGTAACACTATCGGATAATTTCATCAAATTTCATGGTAGATCTGTTTATATACAGCGACATCTAGCATATATTAACGTTTTTTAATGTTAAATCGTCGATTTGAAAACTTTCCCAGTGTACATTTTCATTTCGAAGACGGCTCAGAAAATTATACACAGGGTTAGATATTTAAAACATTTTGGTTTTTTTATATTTTGTGAAATTTTTTATTCAAAAACTTTTAAATTAAAACAAGATTTAAAGACAAATGAATGAATTCTTGAAAACGGTTTAAGAATTTTGGGTATTTTAATTTCCACAAATTATTAAAAACAATTTTCTGGCAATCACTGATACCGTCACAACATACTCATTAGGCTGGGTCGTATTCCAACAAAGTGCTCAGATCAACTATTAATAGTGAAAAAAAGTTGGTACAAGTAAATACAAGCAATTTAAAACCAAAATGAACAAAATCGGTCCATGGCATCCGTTCTCGCATCGCGGGTCAAAATTGCGGTTTTTGAAATAATGGACATAATTTAAAAAAAAAAATTAAATATTTAAAAAAAAATTATTAAAAAAAAAAAATTTTTTTTTGTATCGCATTAATTCAAAGATATTTAGAAAAATTTTGTTTGTTTTTTTTGGATATCGATAACCCACCCAAACGTGAGGCCAAAAAAAACTCAGATTTTTAACATGGAGCTCAAAACTACTTTTTCACTATTTTAAAAATTTAGTGAAACAAAATTTTTAAATATATTAGTTTATCCACTTGATATCATTGAATACATCTTAGGGATTGTAGAAAAAAATTCTTAGTTAAATTCCTTCGTCCAGTTGGTGTGTGGAGCGATTTGAATTTAGCGGATTTCCAGAACATGTGTTTTTATCGACATTTTTGACTAATTTGTAGTTGTTAGCAACATTTTACTTAAATTAACCAACTTTTTTTGTTCAAATGGTTGTTTTGGACCATAGTAACTCTGCTTTGAAATAATAGGCTTTTTGGACAACGTTAACCCTTGCCGGCACGGGGTTAAAACATTCCTCCAATGAAATTTTTGAAAATTCCTCACTCCAAAATCGTGTATGTATTTAAATAATCAACATTAAATTAATTAAATTAAAGATATGAACATCTCCGAGTGAATCGTTTAAGCGGGGAATGCATTTAAGCGATCGCATTTAAATTAACGTTTTAAAGTAAGCGCACTTAAGCGGAAAATGCTTAAAACTAAATAAAATAAAAAGAACTGACCGACACAACTAGTTGTGAGTACATAATTAATGCGGAAAATGCATGTAAGCGGGCATTATATGTTTGACGCATTTAAACAGAGTATATTTTATTTTAAACACCGTTAAAGTGCATTGATAAACTTCACATCTAATTAAATTAAAGATATAAACATCTGCTAGTGAATCGTTTAAGCGGGGAATGCATTTAAACAATCCCATTCAAATTAACGTTTTAAAGTAAGCGCACTTAAGCGGAAAATGCTTAAAACTAAAAACAAAAAAAAAAAAAATAAAAATGGCATCCGAAATTTCATTACGTCTTCGTCGTTTTTACTGTGTAAAGCTAAAAGTGAAAAACATATTATTTAATATGTCAAAAAAGTCCTTTTGACTATGAGCAAAAAAACAGCTGTTTGAAATTTTTTGGGCGTTCGTTCAACAAGGGTTAAAGATGTCCTTCAAGGAAACTTTGTATAAATTTGTAATTGTTGATTATTTAAACACATACACGATTTTAGAGTGAGGAATTTTCAAAAATTTCATTGGAGGAATTTTTTAACCCCGTGCCGGCAAGGGTTAACGTTGTCCAAAAAGCCTATTATTTCAAAGCAGAGTTACTATGGTCCAAAACAACCATTTGAACAAAAAAAGTTGGTTAATTTATGTAAAATGTTGCTAACAACTACAAATTAGTCAAAAATGTCGATAAAAACACATGTTCTGGAAATCCGCTAAATTCAAATCGCTCCACACACCAACTGGACGAAGGAATTTAACTAAGAATTTTTTTCTACAATCCCTGAGATCTATTCAATGATATCAAGTGGATAAACTAATATATTTAAAAATTTTGTTTCACTAAATTTTTAAAATAGTGAAAAAGTAGTTTTGAGCTCCATGTTAAAAATCTGAGTTTTTTTTGGCCTCACGTTTGGGTGGGTTATCGATATCCGAAAAAAACAAACAAAATTTTTCTAAATATCTTTGAATTAATGCGATACAAAAAAAAAATTTTTTTTTTGTAATAATTTTTTTTTAAATATTTAATTTTTTTTTTAAATTATGTCCATTTTTTCAAAAACCGCAATTTTGACCCGCGATGCGAGAACGGAAGCCATGGACCGATTTTGTTCATTTTGGTTTTAAATTGCTTGTATTTACTTGTACCAACTTTTTTTCACTATTAATAGTTGATCTGAGCACTTTGTTGGAATACGACCCAGCCTAATACTCATATTGCTATAGCTACAACTACTGCTACTGCTGATGATGTCGAGTTCGGTTTTGGATTTGTTTGGCACGCGATTTCAAAAGTCTTAGTCAAGAACTGTCATATATTACTAACTTGACTTGACTGGATGGTATTTTCATACCACAGGGAAAACAAAACAAATAACACAACAACGCAAGAAACCACTCAGTCAGTATTTGTAAGACTGTTAAGACAAGTTGTCAACTAACAGAGATGACATTATTTACAGTTAAAGAATACATGTATAGGGGAGAAGAACAAGAGGCAGGACAATGATAATAATGACAGCAATGATGAAAGAAAAACTAATAAATGCTTAGAAAATACCAACAAAAAAATTAAGCCAAAATGGAGAGTTTTGGTGGTTTTCTCTATTCAAAAAAAAAAGCAAAACAATTTTTTTAAGTTGCTGAACCCCAAAGAATGCCAAGTAAAATTCTGAAAACGGTTACATTGAGTATTTCATATTGATAATGTGAATAAAAGAAAAATATTTATAGTACATATAGCAGATGATAATAATGTTAATAAATGTATTCAAATATATTCTGATTGAATTTTGTAATTTATTTACACTACAAAGATTTGTTATTAGAAATTTTACAAAAAAAAACAAACAAGTAAAAGTGTTAAATCTTTTCTATCCTACACTCAGAGAAGAGATATGATTGTCGCAACCATTATTTTAGAGAGTCATATGATTAAAAATTCAATCATAATATGTTTACAGCAATCATAAAATTATTGTAGCGATCATACTATGGTACTAAATTATAATTTTTCGAATATTTAGGATTATAACATGATTGCTACAAAAATGTTTTGGTTGCTAAAAACAAGTTATGATAAAATATTCAATCATAATATGACGCTCTTTAATTATGGCTGCCCCAATCATATCTCTTCTCTGCGTGTATTCTTAAAAAAAATATCTATTATGAGAATATTATAAATAGACTTTTTGGGCCTCGAACTAGAATAATACTCTAATCGAATTTTATTAAATTTTTACATATTTTCCGGAGTATTTTTAAATATTCCTCAATTTTTGTTTTCACGTTTAAATTTTTTTAGCATTTTTCTTAACATTTTTGATTTTTTTAAGCTTTCCAGATTTTTTTGTAATTTATATTTTCCTAAATATTAGAAATATTTCCAGCCACTTTCATAAAGAATTGCATTTTTCAAACTTTTGTAAAAATTTTTCAATATGGCTGAAATTAAAATGAAAGTTTGACTCAAGCTCTATGAAAGGCTTGAGAATATTTTTTTTAATTCGCAAAATTCAATTAAAGGGCTTGGTACAAGAACTTGATAAGCTACATTTAATTTTTTTAAAGTTTTTCGACTTCCGCAGACAGATTTAGAGTTAAAAATCCTTCAAAAGTCCAATTTTTTACATTGATTTTTAAACCTAAAAGGCGAAAACCACAAAAAATGTGACTAATAAAGTTTTTACAATAACTCCTTCAATTGTTATTCGTAAAAGTTTAGTTGTAATTTGAAAAACATCTACACTCAGAAAATTATGTAAGTTACTACATGTTAGTTATTTGTATATTTTACAGTAGTTAGTTGTTTTCAACTACAAAGTCAGTTGTTTTTGTATGAAAAATATAAAACAACTATTTCTGTTAGTTATTTTAAGTCGTTTTTTTGAATAACTAACAAAAAAGTACTGTAATGTAGTAACAGTTAATTAAAGTAGTTAATTATATTTTTTATCTCTGAAAAAATTTTTAAAGTTTTTTTTTTTTCCAAAAAAATAAAAAAAAAATTTTCGTTTTCTTATTTTTCACAACTTTAAAAAAAAAAAAACTAGAAAAAAATTTGATCTTAAATTTTTTTTCTGAAAAATTTTTTGAAAAAAAAAATTATATATTGATTGTTTTATTTTTACTACATTTTAGTTGTTTTGACTACAAATGTGAGTAATTTTTACTACATAAGTCAGTTGTTTTTTGGTCAGTTAAAGTAACTAACATTGTTAAAGGATTAACTGAAAAAGTAGTTGACCCCAAAACAACTTACAAAGTAGTTATTTTAACTGACATTTTCAGTTGATTTTACTAACATAATTTTTTGAGTGTATTGTAATTTGAAAAATATTAATTGTAATTCTAAAAAGATCATTTGTAATTCGAAAAAGATCAATTGTATTTCGAAAAGTATCAATTGTAATTCGAAAAAGATCAATTGTAATTCAAAAAAGATCAATTGTAATTAGAAAAAGGTCAATGCAAATTCAGTTGTAATTTTTCGAATTAGAATTGGAATCATCGAATTTACAATTGATTCTTTTCGAATTATAATTGATTATAATGGATTTTTCGAATAACAAAATAAATTTTCGAATTACAAATAGAATCTTGGGATTACAAATTGAATTTTCGAATTACAAATAAAATCTCTGAATTACAAGTGAATCTTCGGATTACAAACGGAATTATCAAATTACAAACGGAACATTTTAATTACAAGTAGAATCTTGGAATTAAAGCTTATCTTTTTCGAATTACAATTGACGTTGAAAATCGGAAGAAATTTTTTTGCCATACAAAATACAGTCCTTATAAAAATTGGGACCAGTCAGAGAACATGTTCCCTTTTCCGTGGAATATTAGCTTTATCATATTTTGTCATGTTTATAATTTCGCAACTATCTACTGTGTTTATTAAACAAAGACAACAGAAATTTTTCTAACTCAACTCTACTCGTCAAAAGGCTTTTCAAGTTAGTCTTTTTTCAGTTTTTTTTTTTCTTCTTATTAACAATTTATACAAAAGTTTGTCAATTTAGCGCTTTAAAGAAAAAAAGAGAACAAAAACGCTTTTCACAATATTTTTATTCTTTACAGAATTTTTAACAGTCAAATAATTCTCAAATTTTTACGTGCTACACTTAAAAATTTTTTAAGCCAGAGTACACTGCAAAATTATCTAAAATATCGTCGTATGTCAACCTAGTTTTAACATAATGAAACTTTAACGGCTTAAATTCAAAAAAAAACCGCATAAAATTAAGCGATTATTTTATTTAGTTTAAGTCAACACACTTAGTGTGGATAACTAAATGTCTAGTTAGCTGCTAACCCCCGATTTAACGGAGCCTTATGTCAAAATTGTATGAAAAAGTTTAAAATAACGGAGAGTTATTTT
The DNA here is from genome assembly GCA_963921195.1 of Pegoplata infirma. NCBI lineage: Eukaryota > Metazoa > Arthropoda > Insecta > Diptera > Anthomyiidae > Pegoplata > Pegoplata infirma. Next base: position 240,150,883 of record OY992538.1, on the reverse strand, counting down.
TTAACGGTGCATTGAGTAATCCAGCCCTAATGTATAACAAGTAGAAAAATTAAGTTCGACTTGGTCGAATCTATGAATACCCTCCACAATGTCATCTGATAGTAATTTTCTAAAAAAATTTCAAAAAATTGCATCACAAATTTTTTATTAGAAATACATATAGTATATTGAGTAAAACTTTTTTTAATCAATCAAATTTTTTTGAGTGTAAATTTTTTTTAACTGTCAGCATTTTTTTGCGTGTGACATTTCTTAAAAAAAAAAAATTATGAATACGTTTTTTTTTGAGTGTAACATTTTTTTTAGTGTAAATATTTTTTTAGTGTACAATTTCTTTGAGTAACAAAATTACTTTGTAAAATATTTTTGTTGTTTTATACCTATGTATATGCAATACAAAAAAAAAAATATTTCACATATTTCCCACTTTTTATTTTACTTCATTTGATTTCACTCAGAAAATTATGTAAGTTACTACATGTAAGTTGTTTGTATATTTTACAGTAGTTAGTTGTTTTCAACTACAAAGTCAGTTGTTTTTGCATGAAAAATATCAAACAACAATTTCTGTTAGTTATTTTAAGTAGTTTTTTTGAATAACTAACAAAAAAGTACTGTGATGTAGTAACAGTTATTTAAAGTAGTTAATTTTATTTTTTTTTTGTATTTCTGAAAAATTTTCCAAAAAATAAAAATAAATTTTTGTTTTTTTTTATTTTTCACAACTTTTTTTTTTTAAAAAACTTTGAAAAAATTTGGTCTTCAAATTTTTTTCTGAAAAATTAAAAAAAAAATAAATTTATTAATTATTTTATTTTTACTACATTTTAGTTGTTTTGACTACAAATGTAAGTAGTTTTTACTACATAAGTCAGTTGTTTTTTGTCAGTCAAAATAACTAACATTGTTAGTTGATTTAACTGAAAAAGTAGTTGACCCCAAAACAACTCACAAAGTAGTTATTTTAACTGACATTTTCAGTTGATTTTACTAACATAATATTTTAAGTGTTTTTTTCCAAAAATTCTTACTATACACTGTTACATACAGTTACAATAACAAAACAATAACAAATATTTACTTGTCTAACAACTAAACTGCACCACACGACAAGAAAACAAACAACTACAAGTTTCAAAAAACTGGTATTTCACCATGCTTTTAAAACTTGTTTAACGAGTTTTCAACAGTTTAAGGTGAAACAAATCTGAAATTCAGTGCTTTGCTTATAACTTTTGAACCACTGAACCGATTTTGCTGAAATTCAAAACCAAATAGCCTTGGGGAACGGCAAATATATATGCTAAGCTTCAGCCCCCTCAGAATTGTCTTTCGAAAGTTATAGTGGTTTTAATCTTGTAAATTCGAAAAATACCCTTGCCGAAATTTACTCTTTTGCTCATAACTTTTGAACCACTTGACCGATTTCGCTGGATTGCAATACCACCCTGACCCGGTAAATGGAGAACATATATGTCAAACTTCAGGAGCCTCCGTAAAGTCTTTCAAAAGTTAGCGTGTTTTCAACGGACAGACAGACAGACGGACGGACGGACGGACAACGCTAGATCGACTTAAAATTGATCAAGGATCATGAATATATATACTTTATGGGGTCCTAGACCAATATTTCGATGTGTTACAAACGGAATGACAAACTTATATATACCCTCTATCACTAGAGTGGAGGGTATAAAAAAATATACACTCTCCATACAAATGAGTCTTTGGTCATTTTTTTTCTGATTTAACTTCCTAAAACATTTGCGTACGTATACATTTATATTTTCATAATGGAAAAACCGTGTTTGGTAATTTTTCTTGGTATTATAATTTTTTTTTTCACTGACTGAGTTGGGAAAAATACACAAACAAATAAAAAGAAAAAAAAAGAAAAGTTATACTGAAAAATATAAAGAAAACCAATGTACGTACGAATTTAAATAAAATATTCCAAACCAGTAAAAAGGATAATAGACTGTCTCACTCTTGACTATTTCAAAGGATATAAATTACTCAAAGTGCCGCATGTACTTATTGTTATTGTCATTACGTATTCGTTCAAAACAAACAAAAAAAAAATTAAAAAAAGGAAAGGAAATCTCAAGTCATAACATAACCAATTTTAACCATTGGTTGAAGAAATTGAATAGTTGGGGTATTTTTTTAAATTTATTTACAACTGTAGTTGTTTTTTTTTTTATGACGAAAACCAAACAGCTATTTTTGTTAGTTATTTTTAGAATAACTAGCATACAAATACTGTAATGTAGTAACAGTCATTTGAGGTAGTTGTTGAATTGCATTTTTTTTACTACACATGTGAGTTGATTTTACTATATACTTATGTAAGTTGCTTTCACAATAAAATACTGTTATATTTTTGTCAGTTAAAACAACTACATTTGTTAGTTATTTTAACTAAAAAAAAAGTTGACCATTTTTTTTGTGCATACACATGAACTGAAAATTATTTAAACTTAAACCTTCAAATGTTAATGAAAAAGAAATTTTAAAAAATATATCCACCTCACACTTATAGTTTTTAAAATATTACGGATAAAGTTTCTTTTTATTACAAATAACTAAAAAAAATAAAATAAAACAAAACAAAAAAAAAGCTATTAAGCTTAAAAACCTAATAAAAATTTTTAAATATTGATAAGAATTAATATGAAAACTTTTAATTGTTAGTATTATGATGATAATAATTTTAATTACAGCAAAAATAACATTAGCGTGTCCGGATGAATAATTTAATTAAAAAAATATATATTTTAGATTTTTACATATACAAAAAACATGTTGCAAGAGTGTCAAGTGGGCTTTTTTCGATTTTCAAAAACGCAGAGTACGGAAAATTTATAAATGACTGTATAAATATATATAAGATTTAAATTTATCTCTACACCAGGGTGTGGCAAACCTCAACACTGGGATGTCAATATTCAAACAAAAAAATATTGGACCTGTAGTATTGCTTTATTGCTCTTTTATTTTTTTTTAATTTTTTTAATTTTTTTTTGTTCAATTAATAAAAATATAAATTTTTTTACTGTTAGTTGATTTTTACTACATATGTATGTAAGTTGTTTGCGTATAAAAGATAGTTATATTTTTGTCAGTTGAAACAACTAAATTTGCTAGTTGTGGAAATCACAATGCTGTCCAAACTAAAAGAGCTTGACTTTATGTATATTTGTTCAAAAAAGCATTTTATGCCTTGCGAAGTTCATTGACCTGCATTTGGACCTACTTTGAAAGATCTAAAAAAATTTTTGGCCCGGCCCTATTTGAAGGCGTGGATTTAAAAAAATGTTTAAATTATTGATAAAATTTTATTAATGATGTGCAAAATCCATAGATAATCTATTTGTCAACATTTATCGTGAGGGGGATGGTATTCCCTACACTCAAAATAATTACTCTGTTAAATACTCTGTAAAATGACTGTAATCTCAATTCGACAGATATTTGACAAAGTTATCTGTCGAAATACAGATTTTAAGAAAATACTTCGTATTTTCTTGTGACCGAAAAACAAAATTTTGTAAAATTATAGTTACTCGCTAAAAACTTGTAATTTTCACAAAAATAAAAAAGTAAATTTACAATTTGGAAGCATTAAAGTGGGAAAATTTAACAAAATTTTAATTTTAATTAATTTAATTTTAATTAATGTTTTTGAAGCAGAGAAGTTTGACTCATAAAATGGATTTAACTAAAACTTTGTAAATTTACAGTTTTTTTTGTAAAATTTTGAACTCATAAATGCATTTAACTAAAACTTTGTTAATTTACAGAGTTTTTTGGTAAAATTCTTCTTGGGTTTATCAGTATTTTACAGATAATTCTGTAAATTTACAGTTTTTTTTTTGATCGAAATCATTTTACAGAGTTTTCTTCGTAAAATAACAAAAAATCTTGCTGGTTGGAAATCTATGGTATTTTCTGCTGGCTCAGCAGAGTATCTCTGAAATTTAACAGAGTGATTATTTTGAGTGTAACGTCTTCTTCGGTAAGAACAAATTTAACTCTTTTATTTGTTTCGGGACACGCTCTAAACCAAAAATAACACATAAAATAAAAGTGATTTCGATAAATATAATAAAAAAACTTTATTAACACAATTGTCATCATTGTAATGTCATTCAGTCGTCAGTATGTTTGACTGCCATACATGATTTTTGTATTCTTAAAAACACACAATTATAAATTTATTAGGATGGGTTATTTTTATGTTCAAAAAATAAAAAAAAATGTTTGGCCCGTTCAACCCAAATTCCTTTCTTTCCTTTCTTTCCTTTCTTTCTTTCGCACTTACAGATTAACATAACAAATATTTTAAGACAGTACCAAATAGGGTTTGAACTTCTGTCGTTTCCATTCGTTAATTGTCAAAAACTTATGTATGTTTAACCTTTAATATCCTGACTCTTTTATGAGCTGAAAAAAAATGTTATAAAACTTACAATTCTAAACAACTTTTGTTTTACGACTTTGTTCATAGGTTACATTTACACTGAGCTATGTGAAGAATACTTGGTTGGTTGCTTGCAGAACTATCACACACAGAAAACAAATTTGCTAATTTCCAACTGAAAATCATTGATGAATTTGTATTTAGGTTGTAACAACTGAATATCGACAGTTACAACTAAATATTTTTAATACAACAGTCTTTTAATTGAAACAACTACAAAATTTGTTTGCCACATCGAAATGTAGTAGGAGCAACCGAATTTTGTGTTGATACAACTGAAAAATTCAGTTGGAAATTTATTTTTCTCTGTGCTGGCACCCGGAGATCAAAAATTTAACAGGTCCTTTTTTACCACAATGTTTTTGTTTTTATTATTCAGAAGATTCAAAAAATTCGCGCAAACATTTAACACAAAAAAAAATTTGAAAGCAAGTTATTTCGAAAAAGTTTTTTTTAGAATGCTGAGAATACGTCTGGCAAAAAGTGCAAATAGTAAGAATTATAGCAAGAAACATTGAGCGAGTTCAGCAGAGAAACCTGCTACTCAACAGTTGAGATGTAGCATGTTTTGATTAGTTGACTCTGCTGAACGCATTTTTTTATGAATGTTTTAAAATATTGGAATAAATGATTCTTTTTTTGATATTTTCATTTATTTTTTCTGTGGAAAATACTTTTTCATTATTTTTATGTTTATTTCCTTGAATAATGTCAAAAAAATAAATAATTTCAATAAAACAGCTTATTTATCAGTTTGTGATCAAATGTATCATAATTTTTTAACGCTACCAGTGATGAGAAGCGCTCACTCAACATGTTGACTGAAATGTCAAAAATTAAACCGTTCAGCAGAATGTTGAGGAGCAGCTGAGTAGCAGCTTTCTCTTCTGAACTTACCCATTGAGCGTGTTCAGCAGAGAAACCTGCTACTCAACAGTTGAGATGTAGCATGTTTTGATTAGTTGATTCTGCTGAACGCAATTTTTTATGAATGTTTTAAAATATTGGAATAAATGATTGTTTTTTTTATATTTTCATTTATTTTATCTGTGGAAATTACTTTTTTATTATATTTTTGTTTATTTCCTTAAATAAAGTCAAAAAAAAGGAATAATTTCAATAAAACAGCTTATTTATCAGTTTGTGATCAAATGTAGCATACTTTTTTAACGCTACCAGTGATGAGAAGCGCTCACTCAACATGTTGACTTAAATGTCAAAAACTAAACCGTTCAGCAGAATGTTGAGGAGCAGCTGGGTAGCAGCTTTCTCTGCTGAACGTACCCATTGTTTAAATCACTGCTGGAAGTTCTTAAGCAAAGTGTCATATTTTTTGTGTCGGTTACTTGCGGAACCAGTAGCATATTAAGGGTTAAGGCCTTATGAAGGTATTAACAGTGATGCCTATTGTTTTTACAAATAACCGCTTAATCACCATCGAAATTGACTTAAATTGTGTTAAGATCCTAATTTTTTATTATAATCGTTATATGGACAACACCATTATCACATCCAACATTAAGTGCAATTTTTTTTTTTTGATAACCACCCTAATATTTTTATGAAACATTTTCAAACATATTCGCAGCTCTGTACCAATTTTCATACACACATATTCGTATGAATGTTAATATCTTGAGGCATAAAATGCGCTAATTTTATAAAAACAAGAAAATTTGAAATATGTTAATGGCATCATTGTACTCGTGTATACAGGATAATGTTGATACGTACATGAATACGTTTATACTCACCTCAGTATCATCATCTTATCTTAAAATCTTATTGTATTTCATATTTATAAGGATTCTTTCAGCAGACACACATCACACGAAAGGAGTCTTTAACTGCAAAAACAGCAGGTTGAGATGATTCATATAAACCAACAATACACTCACTTTTTCATATACAACAATGATAACTTGCGGGCATATTAACTTACTTTTGGGTCGTCGTTGTTGTTTTATTTTGTTGTAACGTCTGAATGTTCAGAAGTTTAAAGATGAAATTATTTTTTGTCTTTTATGTGTTTTAGTTTGAAAAATATTGGAATATCAGTATAAATATTAGAGTTCGTTTTCAAATTTTTTTTTGATTTTGATTTCTGGATATTATCCCTTTTTAGAAGGTTTTTGTATCAATAAAAATAATGGCGTACTTTTTTTAAAAAAATTCCAACTCCTTCCCGTGCCTATAGGCGACTCAAATCGCGGATTTTGGGTCCCTTTTCACATACAACAAAAACGGCTAAATGTATGTCAAATCTGACTTCAGTTTTCGATTCTACGGGAAAACTTAGGCCCATAAGCTTTTTTCTAGTTTTTAGAATGCACCAGAATGCATAATTAGAGTGGTCCAAAAAAATAATATAAAAAAAAAAAAATTAAAATATTTTTTTTGTTAATATACAATTAAAAAATACTTACATCTGAGAAAAATAGTCCAAAAATTTTAATTTTGTAGTTACCCGTTCATAAGTTATTAAAGTTTAAAAATTTAATTTTTTAGTGAATACAAAATAATTTATTGGTTTTGTAATTTCTATTTAACAGCAATTCTAATTAATTCTATTCCTTTCGACAGTATATAAAGCTAAACAATTTAAATTATCCTTTTTTTAACTAAACACGAGTTGTTCAGGCGCGAAATTTTACCAACAAATTGTTCGGTGGTAAAATTTCGCGCCTGAACTACTCGTGTTTAGATAAAAATAAAGATAATTTAAATTGTTTAGCTTTATCTGATATTGAAAGGAATATAATTGATTAGAATTATTGTTGTTAAATAGAAATAGCAAAACTAATAAATTATTTTGTATTCTCTAAAAAATTAAATTTTTAAACTTTAATAACTTTTGAACGGGTAACAACAAAAATAAAATTTTTGGACCATTTTTCTCAGATATAAGTATTTTTTCATTGTATATTAACAAAAAAAATATTTTAATTTTTTTTTAAAAAAATTAGTTTTTTGGACTAGTCTAATCATGCATTCTGGTGCATTCCAAAAACTAAAAAAAAGCTTATGTGCCTAAGTTTTCCTGTAGAATCGAATAGTGAAGTCAGATTTGACATATATTCAGCCGTTTTTGTTGTACAGTGAAAAGGGACCCTAAATCTGCGATTTGAGTCGCCTATAGGCACGGGAAGGAGTTGGAATTTAAAACAAAAAAATACGCCATTATTTTTATTGATACAAAAACCTTCTAAAAAGTGATGATATCCAAAAATCTATTTTTCAAAATTAACTCTAATAAATATATGTTCCTGCAGTCAAGTTATTAGCATGGTAGGTTATGAGTGATTGAGTCGTAAGTTCGATTCCCAGCAGAGTAATTTATCTAAAGATTCTGTAAATAATGCTTGTTTTTAAGTGTTTACTTAATTAGTTTCTCTAAACCCCCTTTTTTAATAGACAGGCGCGTATCACTAGATCAATTAAGAATCGATTAATGATGAGGTTAGGCAGTAATTGGCTGCTGATACTTTACGTCAGCACACTCAGACTCTGGGGTCCGTTGTGATGTCACGGGAAGGTAAAGGGGTTTCCTTACTAGGCTCTGCCGTTAAACCAATTTTAACTCCTTATGAAACTCCTAAGATATTGATTTTTGACGTCCCACAAATCATAAAGATCGTGCAGCTCCTAGATCCCAGTGAAGCAAGTCTCTGACCAGAAAGTGCTTGACAAAGTGTTCTATAGTTGACAACTCCTCCTTAACCATGCAACTCCGGCAAAAGTAATTTGACGGTATAATAACCGCTCAGCGTGCTTTCCTGTAAGGCAGTTTACGGTAATTGCTACCACTGTCGAAATCTCAAAGATTGAAATCTCATAATCACAAATCAGATAGATCGTGCAGCTCTCTAGAGCCCAGTGAAAGTGCTGGACAATGGTTGATAAACTGTTCTATAGTTGACAACTCCTCCTAAACCATGCAAGTCCGGCAAAAGTAATTTGACGGTACATTTAACCACTTAGCGTGCTTTCCTATACGGCAATTTTCGGTAATCGGTGATTAAGAGAAGGCTAAATCTGTCATGTACACACAATATAATGAAATTTGAGAGATTTATGTGAAAATTGGGAAGGTGGTTTGTATGGGGGCTACAAGAAGAACTGGTCCGATTTCTTTAATATTCGAAACGGTGATTTGTGAAGGCAAAACACGTTCACTTGCTAAATTTCGAAAGGAGTCGCTAAATCGACTCAAAAAGTGATTCTGAGTTGATCCGTATACTTAAAAGTCAAGGACTAATATTTCGGATAGTTTCAAACTAGTGCCTACGGTCAGTACCGTAGTACCGGGAATACCGGTATTCCCGGTTCTCGGTATTCCCGGGAAATGGTACCGGTTTCCCGGTTCTTGATTTATTCCCGGTATTCCCGGGAATACCGGTATTCCCGGTTCCGGTTCTGACGGGATATTTGTATATTTTGTAAAATTGTGTAGAACTAAAATTTTTTCTTCGCTTTTACCAAAAAAATACAAAACATTTTGAAAACACCATTTAAATTTTTTTTTTATGAATTTAAGAAAAATATAGTTACATAATTTTTAATAATTTTACAAAAACAACTAAATATTTCTGAAATACTGATTAAATGGTGTAATTTAAATATATTATGGTACAGTATTTTTTTATTTTTTGAGAGCCGGTAGCAACATCAGAACCGGGAATACCGGTATTCCCGGAAATATATCTAGAACCGGGAAACCGGTACCAGAACCGGGAATACCGAGAACCGGGAAATGGGAGTACTATTTCAAACATCAACACAAATTCATTATATCCTGTACCACAGTGTGATATAGGGTATAAAAATAAAAATATAAATTTAAAAAAGTTGGTGGGGGACACCTGTATGTTTACAAATTATTTGTTTACGATATTTACGCTTAAATAAATAATTTTTATCGTTATTTTTAATTAATTTCTATAACCACGCCCCCAAAGGGGGGCGACCTGAAAAACATCGAATTTCCTAACCCCATGGTCCAAGCGCAGATCTATGAACATAATATGGCACACAAATGTTACATTTGTTGAGCAAAAATTAAAAAAAAAAACGTAAAAATATCGTATTTTTCAGGGGTCGTTTTAGTTCTTCAAGGGGGAACTTTTTCCCCTGGTTCGATTTTGCCCATCTTCGAACTTAACTTTAACAGTAACATAAGAGATATTCTTGCCCAATTTCAGGGGTCTAGCTCTTTTGGTTTGGACTGCATCGTTATTTCTACAGACGGACGGACATCTCTAGAATGTCTTAGATTCTACCATGGATCAATTTTATATATACTTTGTGGGGTCCCCGACAGATATTTCGATGTGTTACACACGGAATGACAAAGGGAGTTTACCCCCATACTGTGGTTGGAGGGTATAAAAACCTTACAAAAAATTAGAAAATGACGTTTAAAAAAACAAGTTTAAATCTCTAAAAAATACAAAAACAATTCCAGAAAAATTTTAAAAAAGTATGAAGTGTATTTTTAATTCAGATAAATATAGCACTTTTTGTTTTGGGTGTATGCCATATAAAAAAAATACAAAAAAATCAGAAAAATTTAGCAAAATTAAATTAATTTAAAGAATTAATTCCTTAACACTTCTGTTAATGTGAAAAGTAACTTACATTTTTTTATTCATATAAAGAGTCAACACACACAGTCTGCATAAGATGATCTGTTGTTTTTGTTGAATTTATGTACCTCTACATATGATGTCTTCATGATATCTTCATTATTTGCACCATTTTTTCTTGACTTTTTCCCCCGGTTTTTTTGTTTTCTATATTTTGCATAGAAACACGTTTGCAAGATTCTGACAGTGCAGTGTCACTTTCATAAATTGTTGTTGTTCTTCATTGACTATATGTGTGTGCATATCCTTACCAACACTTTTATATGCATAATCATGCATTGTGCAAAATATGTAAGTGAGTTAGGGTTGCATTAATATATTATTACAAATTTTATCGATTACAGGGTAAAATATTAAAATCGCCATTTTTGTAAACCCTTGATCCTCAATATGGCCGATAAGCCGAGACACCTCAACCTTAAAATTGTCTTGTTCAGGCTGGGATACAAATGACTGTTATACAGTTTTTCAAAAAAAATCCTCAATAAAGTGTTTACTTACAATTAGTAAGATAATTAAATTTAACAAATTTTGTCGTTTACAATTTTTTTAAAAAATTCCGCCTAAAAAATATAAAATATTTCGACACTGCAGTGCACTGTAATCAATAGGGATGTGATTACCATACAAAATCATGTTTTTTGTCGGTTGTCTAAAATCGATAGCGACCAATTATCTTTCCGAATCAAAAAAAATTGCGTTAAAATGGCATCGATTTGCTTTTGCATATTTTGGTGAAAATGCATATTTTGGTTTTAAATGCATATTTTGTGCATATTTCCAACTCTAAAGTGCACAAATTGAAATTTATTTATTTCCAAAACTATTTTAAATTTTAAGGGGGCTATCATAATGAGTAAATTAAATCTAATGTAGGTTTATTTGACTGATATTGCATGAATATTTGTCAAATAAAAATACTTTAAGTAAACTTTAGGTATTATGAATAACCCTTTTAAAAAATTATTTTGAAAATAAGAAAAATTATTATTTTTTTTTTTTTTTAATTTTTTTTTATAGTTTGTCTTAATTTCTTAAAAAATACTTGCTTATACAAAGTTTTAAATGTTACACTCAAAAAAAAACCTGTAAAGTTAACAAAAAATTTAGTTAAATTTAACTAAAAAAGCACCTGATTTTGGGCCTACTAAATTTTTAGTTAATTTAACTAAAAATATTTAGTTAACTTTTCGTAGAACGAATGTAGCAAAAAAAAACCGTAACTTTAACTAAAAATTTAGCTGAAATTTCGTAACGTTTTTATGTACATATATTAACAAAAAAATTAGTTGAATTCAGCTAAAATATTTTGTAAAAAATTAAAAGTTTATTTTTTCTATTTTTTCATCAGCTTAAGTAGAACTTATGAGATTTGCATAGGAGGCTACACAAGAAATTTCACTTAACAAATTTGTTACGAAAAATCAGCAAATTAATTAGTAAAAATTCGTAAACTCAGTTTTGAAGTCAACAAAAAAAATTAGTTCAAAATTTGTTTAAAACTAGTATTTTCGTAAATTGAACTTAACTAAAAAAAGTAGTTAAAACGCTGATTTTAACTAAAAATTTGCTAAAAAGCCAGTAAACTCGAGTTAACAAAAAAAATTAGTTAACTTTACAGTTTTATTTTTTTGAGTGTACAATTTAAACCCGGCATTATTTTTTGCTTTTTAAGAAGTTTGTCCTATGAAAGCAAGATTTTTATTGCACACATTTTATTTTTTAATGCATATTTTTAATTTTTTAGTGCATATTTTAAGCGCAGATTTTCGATTTTTTAGTGTATGAAAATCTCATCCCTAGTAATCAACAAAAATGTCTGCGAAGTTTGTACTCGTGCCCAAACCATTGAATCATGATAATGTTTTGCTGTATAAATAGGTGTTCTTTCCAAAGTAAAATTTTTCTAGAAAAAATAACGCTATAATAATTTGTCATTACATGCAAAACGCATTGAAATATCGGTCGAGGACCCCATTATATTTATATATTATTGATCCGTAAAGCTTTCTAAGACAGTAGTGATATTCATTAATCTGTTTGTCGATAACAAAAATTTTTTGATGAAAAAAAAGTTTTTAATAGAGATGGGCACATGAGCAGATTAGAGCGTGATTCACGTGATTCACGCGTGATCACGTGTGATTGAATTCCATTTTACTCACGTGATTGTGAGTGGGAGTGAAGAAAAAAATTGCGTGAGTAAGATTTTTGCGTGAGTGAGTGTGCGTGAGTCGATTTTTTTGCGTGAGTTTGCGTGATTTATTTTCTTTTCATATTTCCTTTCGTACCAAAAAAAGCAACAAAAAAATTTTACTTAATTTAAGATTTTGTCCGAAAAAAGCAAAACAAAGATGTAAAATTTCGCTGAACTTTAAATTTTGCGAAAATTTTGAAAGATTTTGGAAATTTTAGTTTTTAATTTTTTTTGTATAAATAAGAGTTTCGTGAGTGTAAGTCAACGTGAGTGTGAGTGAAGCTTGCGTGAGTGCACGTGAGTGTGAGTTGTATTAAATTTACTCACGTGATTGTAAGTGAGTGTGAGTAGAAAAAATTTTCTCGTGAGTGAGTGTGCGTGATTCAAAAATTCCTGTCTAGAGCGTGAGTGAGTGTGAGTCAAAAGTCACTCTAGTTTTTAATGAAAAAATTTTATTGATAAAAAAAAAATATTTCATGAAAAAAAAAACTTATGAAAAAAAATATTGATGGAAAATAAATATTTATGAAAAAAAAATATTGATGAAAAATATATTGATGAAAAAAAAAATATTGATAAAAAAAAATATTGATGAAAAAAAAAAATATTGAAATAAAAAATTATGGAAAAAAAATATTGATGGAAAAAAAATATTGATGAAAAAAAAATATTGATGAAAAAAAATATATTTATGAAAAAAATATTGATGAAAAAAAATATTGATGAAAAAAAAAATATTGATGGAAAAAAATATTGATGAAAAAAAGCTACTGATGAAAAAAATATTGATAAAAAAAAATATTGATGGACAAAAATATTGATGAAAAAAAATATTGAGGAAAAAAAATATTGATGAAAAAAATATTGATGAAAAAAAAAATATTGAAGAAATATAATTATGTTACGTTTTATTCACCGTTTTATTTATTAATATTGATGAAAAAAAATTATTGATAAAAAAAAAAGTATATTGATAAAGAAAAAAATATTGATGAAAAAAAATATTGATGAAAAAAATATTGATGAAAAAAAAAAATAATGATGAAAAAAAAAATATTGATGAAAAAAAAAATATTGATGAAAAAAAAAATATTGATAAAAAAAAAAATATTGATGGAAAAAAAATATTGATAAAAAAAATATAGAAGAAAAATAATTATGTTACGTATTATTCACCAGCTGGTGAATATTTTTGTTATTCACCACGAGGTGTATTATTATCCAAGTTAAAAACCCAAGTTAGTAAAATTTTTGGTTTTAAGAAAATGAAAAGAGTAATTCTAATTTTCTTTTTTGTTAGTCGTTAGCTTATATAGTCAAACTGAGGTGTCGTCCTGCAACTTTTTAAAATTAGACAACAGCCTAAAAACATTATCATGTTCAAAAAAAAAAAAAACAGCGTTGAAAATTAAGTGCCACATTATTAAATTGTACGTGTTTTTGTTCTTATTGAGGCAAGTAATTTTTTATGTGAATAATGTGTAAGTTAGTGTTCTGCATAAGTACGTTTGACATCATACCTTGCACAATACAAGAACATTTTTCAATTTCCTTTGTTTTGTCTTGTATACCGAGTTATTTAGTCTATCTATGCTACTTATTTTCCTAATTTTCTTGAGTAATTTTTCAGCCTTTTCTAACATTTTGATATATCTTTGTTTATGCGTTTTTAAATTATCTAATTTTTTAAGTTTTTTTTTTCAGAAATAAAATAATAAAAAAAATATTGTAATTGTATTTATATTTAGTTCGGTTTGAGTACATATTAATTATTTCTAAAATATAATAATTGTTTTACAAGGAGAAAATCTGAAAAAGATTAAGTGGCAACCCAGGCTAAGTGAAGATTTCGACAGCTTTCAAAAGATTCCACCCTTCCATCATCAGCCACACAGTTATCCCGTTTTTTTTTTAAACTGGATAACTAAATACTTCTGTAAAATTAACAAAACAATCTGCTGTTTTTTTTAAATTTGATAATTTTTAGTTTAAGCAATTTTTGGAAAAAAAATGCCAACAGACTATTTCTGTAAAATAACAATATTATCTGCAAAAAAAAATCTGCCCAAAAGTATTTTGAAATTCAGCAAACAGAATAAGTAAAACAGCAGAAAAATTTATGTTATATTCTAAAACTGAATGACAGATAGTTTACTTAAAAAATTCATTTCAGCAAAAAAAAATCTTCTCAAAGTTTGCTAATTTAAATTCATTTTACAGATTTTTTGACAGAGTATTTCTTGTGAGTGTTAGGGATTGAATTTGCCACTGTGGAATGGTTGAAAATATACACAATGGCCCGTACCATAGAAAAATAAAAAGTCTATTTTAACAAAAGTTTTTTTTTTAAATTCCAAATTTTCTATACATTTTTTGAAAGTCGATTTTAAAAACAAAAATAATTTTTATGGAAATAATATTAAAACCTCATTTTAAATTTATTTTATTTTCTTGTGGTAAGGCTGAATAATTTTATCAATTCAGTCATCCAATGCTAGATCATAAATTATATATTTATTGAATATTGACAAAACCGATTAATAAATTTATTTAAAAAAAAATATAATAATCACACTCTCACCTTATACTATGAAAAGCTTATGAAAGGGAAACCTTATTGCTTTATTTTATTGTATTATTTTTTTTTCTTTCCTCCTAATGTCGCATGTTGTTACACTTAATCCTTAATTGTGCGCGTAATTTAAGTAAACATTAAAGGCAATACAACGACAAGGCAAGGTAACAATGAACATAAAACATAGCAGGAGCTTTAACAACAACAACAACGAAACATTATAACAATGAAAACATCTCAAAGTGGGTACAAAAATGCAGACTAAAAGAAAGTGTGTACATTTATTAAAGTGCCTCACGACCAAAAAGTTTTCGATGGGACATGTAAAGATTAATTACAGATCCGACAGCAAGTTTTTGAAGCAGGGTAACTCTGAAACTATTTATACACTCCACAATGCCCAAAATTGAATAAGTATTTAGGATTTTTTTTAACGTTAACCAAATTTTATTCGATTAGAGTATTATTCTAGCTCGAGGCCCAAAATATTTATTGTTGATATTTTTATAACAGTGCTATAACTATAAAACAAATAACTTATGAAGAGGTTCTCATAGAGGTTCTCGGGAAAATCCGAATAAAAGCCGAACTAGCAGGAATTTCAACGAACGCTAAAATACGGGTTAGCTTAATTTTAATAGAGATTATTATATATGATTTTGGGGGTCGTACGTATACACACTCAAAGTATTTTATAGGGAAAAACAAATGAAAAGCATATTTAAAACTAGTGATAAAACATTTAAAACCCATCCCAGTAATTATTCATCTGTTTTTACAAACATCAACATTTAATTTGGTGTTTTTATTTAGCTAATACGGCCTAAATTTCTTCATGTAATTAAAAATGCATTTAATTTATTTTTTCCCAACGTTTCGTGAATTTTATGTTCACTTTCTCAAGGGTTTCGTCTATTTAAATTAAAGAAAAAATTAATTTAACAATATTACAATTAACATATACAACAAAACAATTATAACTTACAATGAAAAACTTTTTAAATTACATTTAAACTTTAATTTGTTGTTGACAAACATAAAACATTAAACATGAAAAATTTAATTAAACACAAACTTAAAAATTATATCACAGCTTATTTTTTATAATATTGCAACACGGTAACTTGCATTTATGTTTTGGGTATCTTCTTTTAAATTCATAGTCTTTTTTACTGTTAATGAAATTTTCTAAAATTAATAACATTGAACATTAAAAAATAATGTCACTTTTATTTTTTTACCAACAAATTCGAAAAAAATAACCTACGAAAACATTAAAAATAAATGATTTCGTAGGTTATTTTAACAATGTTCTAATGAAATTTTGGGGAATCGATCGCGCAATCAACTATATTCTGGCCAGACACTCTACCCATCGTGCCAAAGTCACTTAATACAAACATGTTTTTATATTTCTATAAATAATTTTTTGATTTTATTTTCTACAAAAAAATTACCCACACGAGTAGGTAAAAACTAATGTTTTTTCTTTAAAAAATGCCAACAATTAAAAAAAAAATAACGTAAACAAATCATAAAAAATTAAAGAAGAGTCACTTATTTTTACTTACAGAACAAAAATAAATGACTTTAAAAATTGAATGCTAATGAAAGTCTTTATTTTTTATGCTGTTATTTTCGAAACAAAGAACAGAAATAGTCATTTAAAAAAACTGAACGTTAAACAAATCGTTTTTCATTTAAAAACGACAAAATGTAATTTTTTATTTTTATTTTTATTTGCTCCCCTCTTTCCTATATGCAAGTTTCAGGACAATCGGGAGGTGCCCTGTGAAAGATCTTCCTTGCCCTAACATACATAGTTCGTTTTACAAGTTAAATGAGAAATGCTATTATTAAGGTACAAAATCTATTTCACACAGCGTTGCCAGGTACTTTTTTCCGTTGTTCCCAACAATAAAACCAAATATCCCCAAGTAATAAAAAAATACGTTCTTTTTTAATCACACAAACATTTTTTTGTTAATTTTTAAGAAAAATTTATGAATGGTAATTTTTTAATTTTATTTTGTAGATTTAAATTTAAAAAATCCCCAAAAATTCCCAAACGAGTTAATTAACGGGTTTTGACAATGTTAAAATACATTTTCAGCCGATAAATGCACATTTTACTGAATGCGCTTCGTAATCTCGTACTAAAGAGTTATTTTTACTAAAAATTTCGTTAAAAATCGTTGATTATATTAAATTTAGCTTGTTGTATCAAATAGATACAATTTTAAATATCCCAAAAAAAAATTCACCGCTTGAATTGAAAGTGAAATCAATCTGAAATTCACGTTTTTGCTTATAACTTCTAAATCGATAGTCTGTATGCCCTCTATCACTAAAAATAAGTGGTGGATATGAAAAGATGTCCTTATTATTTTTTGTTGTATGATACATGAGGCACTCTACAATTTACATATCTTAAGGATATTAAACTGCAAATATACATATACGTGGCTAAAGTTGTGGTATTTATGTCTGTCTTCTGGTTCGGTGTGTTGTGGGTATGGTTTCGTTTGGTTACCATAATAACAGCCTCATAAAGATAACCCTATTAACTTTTAATGCTAAATCAGCGTGTAGCCATCGTCTTCATTGTCGTAAACAAATAGAGTAAGATGAAAAAGAAACTTTGTATTAGAAAATTTGTTGAAGAGATGCCCAAACTCCTCACGTGAATCTTGAGTTAACTATATATTTCATGAGTAATCACTTCTGTTCAACTTATGCGGAAGTGATTCCAGAACCACAGTGAAGAAGTGAACGGCCGCAGTGTGTTAAAACAATACTAAAAAAATTATATGTGTTACTTTAACAGACTGCGCCAGTTTACTGCATCATTGTGGTTCTGGCTTGATGTAGAAATACTTTAAAACATAATATTTTGAGTTGAACTAATTTTTTTTTGCTGACCACTCTAATGTAAAATTTATAATAACACAAAATATTGTTTGTAAAGAACGAACCCTGGTATAGAAAGAGCGTTGACAATGTCTGGCAGCCAAATTCCCTTTCTATGGTACCCCCCTTTTTTGTTGTTTTTCACTTGTCTGTAATTGTTACGCACAAACATTGCTAAAAATGACACAGGGGATGTCATGTCACAACTTGATATTCTTTGATTTGCTTAACTCTACTCTTATCAGTTTGCTTACTTGATATTTTTTTTTTTATTTTAGGTTATTTCAATAAAAATTTCACTGATGTTAATGCGGTTATGTTAAAGAAAAAAGAAATTATTTAAAATAATTGGCAAACAAATGCAAGATTTGGTAAAATAATACAAACAGCACGATTTTATAAAAAAAGGAAAATAAGAGCAAGAGAGATGCACCCTACGGGAAACATACACTGAGATGACATATGATTGTGGCAACCATAATTTAAGAGCGTCATATTATGATTAAAAATTGTATCATAATTTGTTATGATCTCAAATAATTATAAACAATTATAATTTAGGACCATAGTATGATTGCTACAAAAATTATATGATTGCTATAAGCATATTATGATAAAAATTATTAAAAATGGTTGCCACAATCATATTTCTTCTCTGCGTGTATGTAAGAAAGTGTTTTTAACGAGACCTTTAAAGCGGGGTTAATTGACCCCTTGCGATATAATCAAAACTAGTCCGTTAAAATGTCACAATATTTTAATTTGATTCCTTCTACTAGGACATCGCCATGTAAAAGTGACAGGTCCTGGGACAAAGTCATAAGATATTTCCCGCGGGGAGGAGGGGTATTGTGGCAAAAGAGCCCCTTTTAAAAAAACCCATAAATTTTAAGGGATATTTAAAAAAAAAAATGGTAGCGAGCCCTAGTTTTTGAGCCGACTCTAAGTCTTAATTCCACCAACACATTTACATAAGTACAGGGTGGCCCAAATTGAACGAAGGGGTTTGAATTCCATAAAACTTTTTTAAAAGAATTTTTATTTTTAATTTCTTATCAGTATTTTGTAAAAGAGGCTTGGAGAATTTAAAATGGAATAATACACAATTCTTCAAATCAACGTTCCATTGTTTTGACTCAGCGTGCATATCGTCGTTATCGTTATGTGCGGGTTGCACCCTCAGGCAATAAGGGGCAGTAAGGATTTGAAAAATAAATTTCAACCATTTGGGCACGTTGTTCTATTGTGTATTGTTTCATTTTAAATTCCCCAAGTTTCTTTAACAAAATACTGAAAAGAAATTAAAACAAAGAAATATAAATTTTAAAAAAGTTATAAGGAATTCGTTCATTTTTGGCCACCCTGTATATAATAATGTTACTAATGATATGATAAACATAATAAAATATGAATTTGTAATATAGGGTAATCAAAGCTCATTTAATTACAAAAGCAAAAAGTGTAAGTAATATCTTAAAGGGAAATACTTGTTTAAATACGACACAAGCATAAATATTTATATGTATGTATAAAGTGCACACTAGGGGTTCCATGAAGAATCCCGAATCTCGGGATTTCTGATTTTTAATTCCGGGATTTTCGGGATCACATTTTTGTTAAAATTGTTCATGTATTTGATATGAATTTTGTGGAACACAAAAAAAAATAATCCGACAAAAGTTTCGTCTGGTACCATTTTTTGGTGGCAGCAAAAGGTGAACTGTTTGCGAAATTTAAAGCTTGCAAAAAGCTTTTTAAAACTAATGGTGATTCGACGAAAGGACTTTTGACACATCTTAGCTCCAAACGTTGTAAACTAATTTAATTTTATGTTTTTCCATTTTCGAAGTTCACAACTTCAACAGAACGCGTGGACTTGAAGTGTCACAATGCCAAAAAATTCCGAAAATTTTTAAAAATACCGAAAAATTACAAAAATTTAAAAAAATTGAGATAGTCTCGAGATTCAAAATATTCCGAAAATCTCGGTTTCCGGAAAATATGTCTTCAATCCCGAATCAGGAGATTTAAAAAACCAATCCCGCTTGGAAGCCCTAGTGCACACATACAAACATATGCGTTTCAAAATAAAACTCGTATAATTTGACAACAAAAGATTTTGAATGTGTTAGGATTATAAAAAAAAAACAACAAATACTTTCAACACTTCTTATCAACCAAAAGAAAAAAAAATAACAAAACGAGTCTGTATGTAAGTACTACATCGCCTGAAAAAAAACGATTTTGTTAAATTCATTCTCCAGCCCTGGTTCTGGGGTACTCCTTTCGTCATACGAACACAGAAACAACAAAAAAAAAATCAACAAAAGTTTAACAATTAATTACTCATACATACAGCAAACTTGTTTCTGCATGATTTTTTTTATTGGCAATTTCCTTTCAATTAGTTAACAAACTGATTCTCCCTCTTCGACAATGTGCATTTTTATTCTTCCTTTTAGTTTTTTTGAGGGCAAAAAAAACTAAATAATAAAAGCAAAAAAGTCCTGCTGTGTATTGTGATGGTCATAACATCGATATCGTTTAATATTGAAGCAGAGTTGCCAGTATTTTTTTTAGAATGTCATCCCTAATTTAAAAATTCTTATCACCAAAAATCCCCAACAAATTTTTTGATCAAAATTTTCTACATGAAAAAAATAATGTTTTCCTTATGAAATTCCTGGACCCCTAAATCAAAATTTTCTTACCC
Organism: Pegoplata infirma; assembly: GCA_963921195.1. Lineage (NCBI taxonomy): Eukaryota > Metazoa > Arthropoda > Insecta > Diptera > Anthomyiidae > Pegoplata > Pegoplata infirma. The sequence goes on along the minus strand of OY992538.1, from coordinate 240,130,360 downwards.
TTTTTTAAAAACAATCCCCTATTTGGGGATAAAACCCATAATATGGTAACTCTTTATAAAAGGGAGTTGTTCGTTAATCAGCGTTGCCAGATAATTTTTACTGTTGTCCCCCAAAAAAATAAATATTAAAAAAATTCCAAAAAATCCCCCAAATTATAAAAATATATATAGATTTTTTCAATTGACAGATCACTTTTTGACTTCTATATTTAAAGTTTGTATGTTTGGTGATTTAATTATATATTTGGTAGACTTAACAATTCGAAAATCTACAAATGGATAAATAAAAAAAAAAACTTTTTTTTATTTTGTTTGTAATATTGAAAATTTCCAAAAAATCGTCTGAATATTTTTTGAAATCTCTAAAAATAAAATATTGTATGTTTGTATCCCCAGCTTTATACCCCAAAACTGGCAGCCCTGTGTCCTTTTTCTGTTCGATATACATAAATGATGGCTGTGTTCGTTTATCAAAAACATCCATAAACAATCAATCATACATGTTGAACATCCATGCATATTCGCGTAACAACGCAACAAAGTTTTGTTGTTGTTGTTGGTTGGCATCAAAAGAAACAATAAAAGAAAATCTTGGATATAGTACAACTTTTTTTATTGGTTTTAGTTACTGGCCCCATATTAATGAATAATAAATAAGTCTTGAATTTTGATCGAATTTATGGAATTAAAAAAAGGATGTTTTAATCCAAGAGGACTCCTTTAATTGGCAGTTGGAGGGTTAATATTTTCTAGGAATAAAACCGCCATAAAATTTCACTGAAGACTTCCAACTCTATTTTTAAGCTGGGATGCGTATTACTTATAGTTTTTTTTGGCGTTTTTGAAACGCCTTTGATAAAAATTAAATACTTCAGTGGGCCATAAAAAAGAAATTCAAACTAACTTTTATTTGGCATGGAAGCTCATTTTTCTTGTTGCACAGTGTAATGTAAATAACAAAATATTTATTTACATTACACTCAAAAAAATAAAACTGTAAAGTTAACAAATTTTTTTTTGTTAACTCGAGTTTACTGGCTTTTTAGCAAATTTTTAGTTAAAATCAGCGTTTTAACTACTTTTTTTAGTTAAGTTCAATTTACGAAAATACTAGTTTTGAACAAATTTTGTATTAATTTTTTTTGTTGACTTCAAAACTGAGTTTACGAATTTTTACTAATTAATTTGCTGATTTTTCGTAACAAATTTGTTAAGTGGAATTTCTTGTGAAGCCTCCTATGCAAATCTCATAAGTTCTACTTAAGCTGATGAAAAAATATAAAAAATAAACTTTTAATTTTTTACAAAATATTTTCTAAATTTTAGTTTACGAAAAGTAACAAAAAGTTTAGCTGAATTCAACTAATTTTTTTGTTAATATATGTACATAAAAACGTTACGAAATTTCAGCTAAATTTTTAGTTAAAGTTACGGTTTTTTTTGCTAAATTCATTCTACGAAAAGTTAACTAAATATTTTTAGTTAAATTAACTAAAAATTTAGTTGGCCCAAAATCAGGTGCTTTTTTAGTTAAATTTAACTAAATTTTTTGTTAACTTTACAGTTTTTTTTTTTTTGAGTGTAGATTTGATATAAATTTTGAAAATTGTTCTAAGACCAGAAGAATTTTTTGATAATTTGTTTCAATATTAAATGATAAAGAATTTTTTTTTTGTTAAATTTTATAACACCGTCCGACAGCCAATATTAAACATCAATGATGATATACGTCTGAAAGTAAAGTTTAAATGGAGTAAATAAAACTGCATTTACAGATTTTTATTTCGTGATCCTGTTTTCTTTTAAAAGAACTTTAAAGTTTCAAAGGATACATTTTATAAAATATTTTTAAAGTATTTGTTTTTGCCCTTGGATGACACTGGTGATAGCAAATGAAAGAGGAGGATCTCCCCTAATGATTCCATTATTTTATTTTTTCATATCAGGATAAAAGGATATAAATAAAGTCATTTGAAAACTTTATTAAAATATTTTGTTGAAAATTTTGAATAATATTAAAGGATAAATTTTTGAAAGGACGTAACTGTCCTCCTTTTTCCTAATATGTAAAAATAATAAAAAAGGAAAACTAGGGGAGATCCTTCTCTTTCATTTGCCATCCCTAGTAGCATCCTACTTAGTACAAGTACAAATGTTACAAAAATATTTTATAAACTATAATCCTCTAAAACTTTGAAGTCCTTTTAAAAGGAAACAGGATCACGAAAAGAAACACTGTAAATGCAGTTTTACTACATTTAGTCTTAAGTTTCAAACGTACTCTAATCAAAATTTGTTGAAATTTACCCAATTTATAGTACTTAGGAAACTGTACTCCTATTATAAATTGGGTAATTTTACTCTGAATGTGTAAATTGAATAAATTGACCACTAATGGTCACTTTAAATAAAAAAGAGGTAAATAAAATATAAAAAACTTATGGCGCCAGCCAGCATCAAACTCGCGACCTTCCGATTTTGAACAACACTCCTTAACCACTATATGTATGTTGTTCGAAAATTTTATTTAAACATTTGTGTGTAAAATATTTGAATAAACGGATAATATTTATAATTTGCTGTGTTTAATTTGTTATCAATTAATTTGCGCATTTAGAATTCGTGATATTCATCAAAAATTAACCCAATTTATAACAGTAAGTTTACATGCGTTTTTTAGAGTGTATATTATCCAGTTCGTGTTTAACGATTTTTTTTATTTTTGTCGGACTGTGTAAGCGATTATATAAGATTTAAAAAAAAAAATTAACATACATATAAAGTGGTATAACTTTTGAAAATTTTCTAAATCCAGATTTTTTTTTTTAATTTACTAAGTCCCGAAAAAAGTTTCGGAAAATTTTTTTTTTAATTATTTATAATTGCATCAATTAAATAAAAACAAGTGAGAGTGTTAAATTCGACTGTACCGAATCTTTTATACCCTCCAATATGTAAAAATATATTAAAATTTTATGTCAGGTGCGTTTTCATTTTTGGGTGGGGTTGTTATTTCACCTTTCTACTCGCGAAAAATGTTTACAACATTCATTTATTTTGCTTTTTGTACTAATGATATTGAATTTGATCGTTTTTAAACTATTTATTCATTTCCATGCCCTCAAGTGGGGCAGGCCGAAATAAACAACATTTTCTAATCCCCTGGGTCCAAGTGTAGGACTTTGAACTTCCTCTAGCATAAGCATGTTTCATTTGTTTAACGAAAATACAAAAACAAAACATTAAAAAAATTGTGTTTTTAAGAGGTAGGTTCAGTTCTTCAAGGGGGAACGAATTTACCCATTTTCGAATTTAACCTGCCTACGAATACAAGACATTTTTGTGCCAAACTTTAGGAGTCTAGCTCTTTTATTTTGGACTGTATCGTGTTATCTACAGACAGACGGACGCACATTCATATAATGTCTTAGAATCGATCAAGAACTAACAATATATATCGAGGGCCTATATTCAAAACCCTCTATCTAAAAAAACACAACTTTTCAGGAGAGCCAAAAAACTGTTTATTTCGCGAATTGTTAGAGTAATTAAAATTCGATATTCTAAAATATTTTTTTAAATCAACTACTGAATCTGACATATAATTCGTTTTTAAAATTTTGCACTATTGGGGATTTTAGAGGATAGATAGAGGGTTTTGTTTCTCAAAAATATTAAGTACAGGAATGAAAATGATCAGATAGAGGGTTTTGCATTTTAATAAAAATGAATTATTATGATTTCATTTATGACATCGGTTAATTTTTAACGTAATTTATTAATGATAACGGCTTATAAATAATTTCGAAATCGCGGTTTTGGTCCACAGGTGCGGATTGTTAAGACAAAAATAATTTTTTTTACCGAATTCGTCTCAAAAGTTGACAAACTGTTGAGTATGTTATGTAAGAAATAGTAAAAAAAATAAAAACGGGATTTTGGTCCACAGATGCTGATCAGCATCGGGATTTTTAAGATAAAAATTTGTTTTCACAATGTACACAAGACATCCAAAGTTTGAGACATATTTTTTAAAAAAGTCAAACAAGAATTTTCAGAAAAAATTAGCATCAGTGGACCAAAATCGTGGTTCTGGAATTTTGTTGATAAATTCCTGTGCAGCATGCAAAAATTAGTATGAAAACATGTAATGCATGATAAAATTATTCAAAACAAATATTTGTTAATTAATTATTTGAAAAGATAGAGAGTTTTGCATTCAGAAAAATTAATTGTGTAAGAGATAGAGAAAACCAAAAATGCAAATAAAATAGCAAAAAAAAATATTTTTGTTCTGAATATTACACCATAGATGAGGGCCGTTTTACTGAATATTTTGCCATCAAAAAGTAATTTTCGTGAAAATGGAAGATAGAGGGTTTTGAATATAGGCCCTCGATATACTTTATGGGGTCCTCGACCGATATTTCGATGCCTTACACACGGAATGACAAAGAGAGTATACCCCCATACTGTGGTTGGAGGGTATAAAAAGGGTCTAATTTTCGCCTCAAATTAAATAAAAAAATTTTAAAAAATCACAAAATTTTATATTAAATTTAATGCAATTTTGTATGGTTTTATCAACTAATTTTTCTCATTTTTGCCTGAAACTTAAAATATACATAAAGGAGAAGATTTTAAGATTGGAGTGTATCGGCCATATCGTTGTAAAAAATTTGTTGTCCCCTTATGAAACAATGTGGGACATTCGGGAAAATTTCGATAACTCTCGAACCAACAGGAATATCGTCTAGACTCTAGAGCAAAAATATGTGGCGACTTAAATTTAATAAAGATTATTTCGCATTCATATAGATATCGTAGGTCTTTGTGTTCATATAAATACCCCCAAAATTTTCACATTTTCATAAAAAAAATATTTACGAAGTCAAATTTTTACAAGGTTTTTACACCGTTGGATAGGCATTAAAAAAACCTTTCTTCTCACATGGAAACATCATATAGTTTCTAAAAAAGAAATGAGTGAAAATCTGTTTTTTTCTCCATTTTTTTACCCATTTTTTGAACCCCTAAATCCTCGATATGGCCGATAAGCCGAGACACCCCAACCTTAGAATTGTCTCATTTATATATATTTTAAGTTTCAAGCAAATCGATTCATAAAGGCTCCGACACAATGTCGGAGTACTCTGTACTACAGAGCACCATCACCATGAAAACAGAGACGACATTATTCAAAAAATGTGTAAGTGTGAAAGAGAAAGGATCAAAATCCACTCTCTGTCACAGAGTACTCTTTCATTGTGAATACACACAGAAAAAAATATGGAGGAATCAAATTTGAGTAATCACTTGATTAAATTTAAAAAGAAAAATTGAGTAATTTTTTAATTGACGCAATTAAAAATTTACTCAAACATTTTAAAAACAATTTAAGTAAATAATTTAATAAAAATTTAATAGTTTTTTTAAATTTTTTTAACTCTCATAGTTTTTTGAATTCTCGTTTAGTTTTAGTTTTTTGTATATGTATATGAAAGTTTGTAATCGTCTTTATAAAATATTCCTATGTCTTTGAGACATAAATATGTTTGGTAAAGTTTCAAAAATAGGTTTTTTATTTTTTTTTTTGCAAAAAAAAATTTAAAACTTTTTTAAACTTTTTAAGAAAATAAATTGATAAATTTTGAGTAAATTTTTAATTGTGTCAATTAAAAATTTACTCAAATTTGGCAAACATTTAATAAATTTTTATTAAAAATTTACTCAATACTATTAAATCGTTTACTGGTGCAAAATTGAGTAATTTTTTACTCAATAGAATTAAAAATTTACTCAAATATTTTTTTATTTTTTTCTGTGCACAAAGTTAAAGTAAAAAAAAATTTTAGTATTTTTTTTTAGTGTAAAATTGTTTTTAGTGTCATTTTTTTTTTAGTTTAAAAATACTTTTGGGTGACAAAAATACTTTGTAAAATATATTTGTGTGTTTTCAATACGTGAATTTTAGGTGAAGTCAATCTGAAATTCACTGTTTTGCTCATAACTTTGGAACCACTGTACCGATTTTGCTGAAATTTAATTCCATCTAGACTAGGGAAACTATAAATATATGTACCAAGCTTCAGCAGCCTAAGGTTTGTCGCGACAAATCACTGCCGAAATTCACTCTTTAGCTTATAACTTGTGAACCACGGGACCGATTTCCCATAAATGCAATACCGACCTGACCAGGTAAATTACAAATATACATATATGCCAAGCTTCAGCAGCCTCAGTTAAGTCTTACAAAAGATAGAGTGTTTTCAACTGGCAGACATACAGACGTACGGATATCGCTAAATCGACTTAAAATCGATCAAGGATCATGAATTTATGTACAATATTTCGAGGTGTTACAAACGGAATGACAAACTTATATATACTCTCTATCACTTGAGTGGAGGGTATAAAAATCTACTTAAAAACAACACAAGTAATTAGAAACAGTTTTCTTATTTTCAAACTGTTTAATTAAGCAACAAAAACTAAAGAAAAATGCATAGAAAAATAAACACAAAAGCAAGATACATACATCCAACTCAACAACTACAATCAGAAAAAAAAAATAAACGAAAAAGTTTTCCCAGAAAACCAAAGGTTTCTGATGATTGCTAACAATTAAAATTAATTTGTTGAGTTAAATATGCAGAAACTAAACTGAAAGCAAAACCAAACAGGAAAACTTGTGAGAAAAATAAAAACAGAAAGGAAATACCATTTCTACACTGAAAGAATTATTGTTCATAATATCTATGAACATATTTCATAAAACCAAATTCATAGAATCTATGAAACAATTCATTGGCTGAATGAATATTCATTAGTATTTTGAAATATTTCATAGAATTTTATTCATAGATTTTGTAAGATTCATAGAAAAAATTCATAGAAAAAAAATGTCATTAATATTTTTTTAAAAATTAAAATAATGTTACAATAATTAAATAATTTGAATGAATATATTAAAAAAATATAAAAAATATAAAAAAAAACATAAAAAACGTAAAAAAAAAAAAAAATATTGCTGCCCAGGCGGGGTTCGAACCCAAGACCTACCGGCTAGGAAATTTATAATCGACGCCTTAGCCAGCAGCACCACCAAAGGAGGAAAACCTCGCCGACTAACACTTAGTTTTGTAATGTTCGTTATTTTTTTTTTGCAAATACACAAACATTTTGTTTTCTACAAACATACACACAGATTTTGGCAGAGCATTGCGGCAGAGCATAATATTTTAAAGCAGGATATTTAACAAAATAGATTTTAAGTGTTATAACTTGTTTATTTACTTTAGCTCAGTGGTTAGAGACTAAGCTTCACGAACAACTGGTATTGTGTTCGAATCTCGGTGGGGATCAGTTAAAAATAAATAAATTTTTAAAAATAGAATATTGTAAATAAATAAAAATAAAATAATTAAGTAAATAAAAATTAAATAATAAAATAAAAAAAAATAGAATTGAACAATAAATTTTTTTTTTCCATAGCTTATGAACTTTTTCAAAGGTATCTGGTTTCTATGAATTTGTTTCATAGATTCTATGAAGGGCATCATTGGCTCACTTCTAATGATTTTTTTCATAGAATCAATGTACGTTTTCATAGCCGTAATGAACAAAATTCGTTCAGTGTAACGAAAATAAAAAAAAAAAACTTTATTTGATCTTTCATTTGTAATATTTGTTTCTATTTTACCTTTTGTTACTCGATGAAACTATTAATTTGTAAAATGACAGACAAACTTGACAGGCGTTTTCATTAGATGTTTCGTTTCGCCTGAATTTATTCAGTGATAACTTTATGTTTTAGGATTAAAATGCCTGCTGACAAAAGCTATTGAGCTTTACAACTGCAATGTAACGAGCTATGTATATTGGAAATGGAGGCGTTAAAAACTTCACCATATACAAGTGCAAATGGACACTAAAAAGTTATTTAAAATAATCGGCAACAGAGATAAACGAAAAATAAATTAGCTGATGTAACGAATCTGAAACACACTAAGCTGATATTAAGGAATTGATAATAATTTATAAATAGGGTTTTTTCCCGGGAACTCCCGCTTCCCGGGATTTCTTATGCGGGATCCCGGGAAATTAAAAATACAGAATTGAGCTGAAAAATCTGTTCTAAGTTTTTTTTTTTCAAACTGTTAATTTTTCAACAAAATTATTTTTTTTTTAATTTTTATTTTTAATTAAATCTTTGAAAAAAATCTTAAAACATTTTTTTGAAATCATGATAACTATATATTTCTGTAAAATAAACAAAATAATCATCAAATTTCTATTATTTTTTAAAACTAAATGACAGAGAATTCAGCTAAAATATTTATTTCAGCAGAAAAATCTGCTAAAAGTTAGCTAATTTAAACTGAAAGTTTAAGAAAAGTTTAAGAAAGAGTGTATTAAATTGGAAAAAAATCAGTCGATGTTACGACCAAGCTCCAATAAAAACGTTTCTAAAACATAAAATATTTTTTTTTAAACATGTTTTAAAACGAGAGTAAAACAGGCTATTGAATGAGCCTAATATCGATATTATAAAAGGCATGCTTTGTACTAGAGATGGGCGCGTGAGTGGATTTTGACTCACACTCACTCACGCAAAAAATAATCGAATCACTCACTAATCACTCACGCATTTTTTTTTTACTCACGCTAACTCACATTCACGTGAGTAATAACAGATTCAATCACGCTCACGCGTGAGTCACGCAAAATCTACTCACGCAATAAAATTTTCTTACCAAAAAGAAAAAAAATCCAAAAAAAAAAATTTTTACAAAAAAATTAAAAAAAAATTTGGCAAATCAAAAAATCTAATCACGCAAACTCACGCAAAAAATAAATGACTCACTCACTAATCACTCACTCAGATTTTTTTTCAACTCACAATCACGTGATTGAAATGAAAATCACTCACACTCACGCGTGATTCACGTGAATCACGCAAATCACGTGACCAGCGCCCATCTCTACTTTGTACTTTGTATTCATAATTCAAAATTATGCATTTTTACTACAAGTCACCATGCGAACCACCCTTTCAATATTCACATAAATTTCTCAAATTCCATTACAATTTTCTTACCCCCAGTTTCTGTAACACGAACGTCATTCGTTCGTGACGAATTTGTGTGTATTTTGTTATTGTAACAAAAACAAAATACATGCAAATTCGTCGCAGACGAATGGCGTTCGTATTAGAGAAACTGGGTGTTAGTAAGTGTTTACGTATAGGTTCTTTGGTGATCTTATTAAGTCTGATCATAACCAGACCCTTTTTGGACTAATTTCACAATAATTAAAGATCTAACCAAATATGGTTAGACCTTTAATTACACTGTGCTACAAAAAACACAAAATCAAATATACTTTTAAAATGAGGTAGTTAAGGTTGTTAATCTCGCCGAAAAGATCATAAAAATGCCCATCAAACTTGCCAGACACCCTCAAATTTTAAAGTTATTGTCAAAAAACGATTTTTTGGGACTTTTTTTACTAAACCACGTGTAACTTAAATATTTTTCAACCGATTTTCAATTTTTCAACTGTTTTGGATAGAAGAAGGATAGGGCTTTTTATGTGTGTGAATTGGTCTGTACATATATGAAAGATATGTATTGATTTTTTTAACAATATCTAATTTTTTTGTTATATTTTGAAAATTTTTTGAGTTTATCGATTTTTTTCTGGTATAGTTCGTTCAACGACATTTATATTTATAAACGTATTCTTAAAGAAAATTTAATTGTGAATACGATGAGCTTTATGCCGAAGAAATCGGATAACAATTGACAGAGTTGTGATAATTTTTCTAAAAAAGAAAATTAAGATTTTGCTTGAAATTGCCGTTCGGATAACACAGGCAAAAAAAATAAAAAAATAAACGAACATACTAAGAGGTCGCGTATCATTATTTTAAAGGTTTTTGGCCTCCTGAATTCGAATTTGACCTTGAAATTGCGCTATCTTATTAAGTTTTTGATATATCAATTTATGTTAAATATCTCAAAAACCTGACGAGATAGAGCAATTTAAAGGCCAGATTCTGATTCAGAGCGCCAAAAACCTTTAAAAATAGTGTACATGATCTCTTATGATAAAATTATTTTTTTGCCTGGGATATCTGAACTGCGATTTCCTGCAAAATCTTAATTTTTCTTTTTTAGAAAAATTATCACAACTCTGTCAATTGTTATCCGATTTCTTCAGGATAAAACTTATCGTATTCAGAATCAAATTTTCTTTAAAAATACTTTTATAAATATAAAGGTTGTTGAATGAACTATAGCAGAAAAAAATCGATAAACTCGAAAAATTTTCAAAAAATAACAAAAAAAATTAGATTTTATAGAAAAAATCAATAAATATCTTTCTTATATGAATAGACCAATTCACACACATGGAAAGCCCCATCCTTCTTCTATCAAAAACAGTTAAAAAATTTAAAATCGGTTGAAAATTTTCTGAATTACAAAAGGTTTAGTGAGAAAAGTCCCAAAAAAACGTCTTTTGACCATAACTCTAAAATTTGAGAGTGTCTGGCAAGTTTAATGGGCATTTTTGTGATCTACTCGACAAGACCAACAACCTATACTATGTCACATCAGAAGTATTTTTTCACTGTAGCACAGTGTTATTAAATAGTGTCCAATACATTGTACAGTAATGAATGACTTTAATGAACGCGATTGTTGCAAAACTGCAAAAATAAAAAATCGCCATTTTTGATTTTTTTTTAATTTTTTTTTTTGTTTTTGTCAAATTCGGAGTCAGAGCCTTCTAAAACATATAAAAATACTTTTTTTTATTAAAAAACACACGAAAAAAATTACCGGATGTTTCTTCTACACGATCCTCTGTGAGGCATGCGTAGACTAGGCAGGGATGTTGCATTTTTGTATGCTCTGTGACAAACTTATGGTGCTACGATACAATGCTTTGTAACAATGTTACCAACATCATGACAAACCTAAATACCCAAACATGGTGAAAAGTTTAATAAAGAAGTTGCCCCATAACAAAGGAAGTGTGAACATGTTCACCAAAGATTTTAGATTTACACCAATCAAGAATTTGATTGATTACGTGACGTTACGAAAAAAAAACGATAGACAAAAAAAATTCATGAATTTTTGTACTCAATAAACCAAAAACAAAAAAACACTATAGTAGAATTGCCAATAGCATTCTAACCAACCAAAAAGAAAACTAATGAAAAAAAAACTAAATGTTTAAAATAGTACAACAAGTAAAAGAAAAGCATTTATTACTTTTTAACTTCATAACAACCAAAAGCTCTAGCATGTTCTCTTAGGCGTACAGCATTAATGGCAATAAAACCGGAGGCATCGTTTGGTACATAACCACCATGAACATCCATTGAAACCAATTCTTGATTATACAAAGACTTTGTTGAGGATAAAGATTCCCTAGCCACTGCTTGACAATAGCCGGGCCTTAATTCCATGGTTACATGGCCAGATACATTAGATTGTGACAGCTCTAAACATTGGCGTACGTAATTTGCTTCGGGACTAAACCAAAAACCATTATAGACATAATCGGTCATACGATCTCTAAGATATTGTTTGCAGCGTAAAACCTAAAAAAGAACAGAAAAAAAAACGTAAGCCCATGTTGTTAGCTTATACGTCATACAGTTATCATTAGGCACACTCATCACAAGTTAAAAATTTGTGTTAAGTGGTGCCAATGTGTTTGACCTTTGATATAATCTTTTTAAAAACTTTTTTTTTTAACTCACTTCTCTATCTAAACAGAATACTTCCAAATCTTGATGGGCTTGGAAAAGTACTGTACCACCAGGTGTTTCATAAACACCTCTTGATTTTAAGCCTACATAACGATTTTCTACAATATCAATGCGACCGATACCATAAGAGCCAGCAACGTAATTTAAAAATTCCAATATCTCCAAAGGCGTTAGGTCCTTGTCATTCAGTTTGATGGGTAAACCCTTTTCAAAAGTAATTTTAATTTTCAGCGGTGTTTTGGGTGCCTGTGTTAAGGGATCTTTGGTCATTTCATATAGATCAGCCGGAGCAATATGATTAGGATCTTCCAAAACTCCCGACTCGTAGCTAATGTGTAAAATATTCGCATCGGTACTCCAAGGGGCAGCTGGCTTAGCAGTGACTGGTATATGATGGAGTTTAGCATATTCAATTAAATCTAAACGACCTTGAAAACGTTTACAAAACTCATCATCTCGCCAGGGAGCTATAATCTATTAACAAAAAACAACAAAGTACTTAATATGTAGTCATTGAAATATATGCATATATAAATTTCGTATTATCTACAAACCTTAATCTCGGGCATTAATGCATATGCACACAACTCAAATCTCACTTGATCATTACCCTTTCCTGTAGCACCGTGAGACAAATATTTGGCCTTATATTGTTTAGCAACCTCAACTAGAGCTACCGTTATGCAGGGCCTTGCCAATGAGGTACCCAATAAATAACGTTCTTCATAGATCAAACCCATTTGTATAGCTGGCCATATATAGTTCTTAACAAAATCTTCTTTAATGACCTTTATTATGACATCTTTGGCACCAATTTTTAAAGCTTTTTGTCTAGCAGCCTCAAAATCTTCCTGTTGGCCAACATCGGCCATTACACATATGACTTCGTATCCTTTTTCTAGTAACCATTGTAGGATACAAGATGTGTCTAAACCACCAGAATAAGCTAAAATTACTTTTTCAGACATTTCAAATAATGTTTACTAGAAGAATTTTTAAGTGAAACTAATTTCATTTAATTTAAATTCTAAATTAAATAGTTAAATACTATATTATCTGATCTATAATGAAAAATTATAAGAGATTTTTAGACGAAACGAATTTAAAATTTTAATAAAATTATTATACATATGTATGTGATTCTCTTATAATTTTGTTTAAGAAAAATAATAATGGAACGAGATTCAACTTTTTGTATTTTATAGATAACACAGTATTTTATTTTAAGGCATCTTTTAAGATTAATATGTATATATGTAAATAATAACGCCAACTTTCCTGGTGCGGTGAAGATTTATTAGATAAATGTAAAAATTTTCTACATTAGCTATTTAGTAGCTAAGTAATGTAAACAATACCCTCCAAACAATATTTCGTGTATACTAATGCTAAATTTAAAAGCTTTTCCAAAATTCCTTGTTCAGATGGCTCTGTAGATTAATTGGCATACTAGCCTTTAAGCATGGAGGTCATGGGTTCAATTCGCTATAACAACGATCATTGTTAGCGATTCTCAAATAGGTTGAAACTATTATAAAATACTTGATCATGGGTTCAAAATTATTATCACGATATTATTATGGGAAAAATCATGACATTTTGTCCACACAGTATGAAACCTATTCCCCCAAAATTCCGACCACAATTTTGCGGTTCTCTAATTGATGATGCTGTTGTCACAACCGAATTGCAACTGGCACAGCCTTAAATTGGTTTTGATGTTCGCAGTGACAATCGAACCCATCTAAATTTTTAAGTCCAATTAATCATTTGCTTTAATCATAGCTTAACCTCCTAGAATCGATGATTTTTGTTCAAAATCGTTACTAAAGCAATCGTATAAATATGTTGAATCGTAAAAGTCTGCTCCAAAAAATGTTCCTGTGCGATATGGATGAACGATTATGAAGACCCCGAAGATAAAGTTGGAGTATTTTCGGTTGTATGGATGATGAGAAGTGGAAACTTTCATTCTTTAAACAAAATTTGGTGTGGGAAGTTTGGGAAGGAAAAAAATACAATTTTACCATTATTAAAACAATTTCGTGAATCCCGCAAACAAAAGAGGGCAGTGCGAAAAAAATGGCATTGTTTAACTCCCTAGGTCCAATAAGAGCACTTTTTTCTACTTCTGATACAAAAATGTTTCATTTGTTTAACATACAATAAAAAAATTAAAAAATTACGTTTTTAGGTGCTGGTTTATCCCTTTTTCTCCCTGGTTCGATTTTGACCATTTCCGACATTAACCAAACTTTAGAAGGGTAGCTCTTTTATTTTTAACTGCATCGTGCTTTTCCTCCTGGTCCGATTTTGGCCATTTCCGAAGTTAGCCAAACTTCAGGAGGGTAACTCTTTTATTTTGAACTGCATCGTTCTTTCCACAGACAGACGGACATTCATAGAACGTCTAAGAATCGATTATGGATCAATAAGATATATGTTATGACTAGGGATAAGATTTCCATGCAAATGCATGTTTTTTGTCGATAGTCTAAAAACAACATAGACCAATTATCTTTTCGAATCAAGGAATTTGCGTTAAAATTGCATCGATTTAGTTTAGATTTAGATTTAGTTTTGCATATTTTGGTTTTAAATGCATATTTTGTGCATATTTCTAACTTTTAAGTGCATATTTTTTCATATTTTGGCATAAATTAGCAAAAACCCAAATTGAAATTTATTTGTTTCAAAAACTATTTTAAGTTTTAAAAATTTCTTTTGAAGATAAGAAAAAAATATTTTTTTTTATTTTTTTAAGGTGCGTTCACACGAGAAAGAAATCTCGATAGAAAAATCGAAAATTTGTCACCTCTAGCATTCTAAAATATCATCTCTAAAAAAATAAATTTTGTTTACGTTATAATTTTTAAATTAAACAAAATACAGACTTCAAATCAAAAATAATATCAATATCTTCCAAAAATCTGCAACATTATCAAAAAAAGGGTAAGAAATAATACGTTTTAGAGGAATTTGATTGGACACAATTATTGAAAAAGTCAAATTCACAGGTACACATATTCGTTTTTTGGTCTTTGTCTAGCAGTTTTTTCTCTCGTGTAAACGCGCCTTTATAGATATTCTTAATTTCTTTAAAAATTTTCTTCTATAAAGTTTTAAATGGTACTATTTAAACACGGCGTTGTTTTTTTACTTTTTAAAAAGTTTTTCCTATGAAAACTAGATTTTTATTGCACACATTTTATTTTCAGTGTATATTTTAAGGTTTTTTAGTGAATATTTTTGGATTTTTTAGCGCATATTTTAAGCGCATATTTTCGATTTTTTAGTGCATGAAAATCTCATCCCTAGTTATGACATTACAAAATAAAACACTTTCACAAAATACCCCAGCAAAAACTTCTATTACCAAGTAATTAACTTTAGAGTTTATAACGAAAATCAGTAACTAGTTACGTCCCAATTTCATTGTTAATTACTTTAACAAGGCGATGTCATTGGAGGCAAGGCCTTCTTTGTTCGCTTACGAAAAAGCTAAAATATAATGACCCAATCCCAGCTTGCTTACGAAACCATACAAAAGTAACTGCATTGTTTATTTAGTTGCTCTTATTAAAAGAGAAAAATAGTTAACAGTAAAATGGGTTTTAATATATTTCTATGAAACTTAACTGATTTTTAAAATTCATATTGCAAATCTAGTTACATAGTGACTTAAAAGTAAGGCCTTTTTTGGGGTATAAAGTAATCCAGGGAGTAATTAGTACTCATTACCAGGTAATCCAATTGGGAATGGTTACCTAGTTTTTGCTGGGACTGTATAAAATATTGTACTGAAAAAAATTCATGCAGATTTTGCATAATATTGAATCGTCTGTAGAGGCCTTAAGTCGCAATCACAATGTTGGAGTACTCCAATATGTGGAAAATTTTATATCTTTTCCTTTTGAACATTCATATTTTTGAATTTGACTTTCTTTTTTCAATTCACTCCAGAGTCAAACATGCCCTACTCTGGAGTACCAATCTGAGTTAACAGAGCCTATGTTAACCGTTAACAGAGAATAAATACAGCCCTGTAAAAGTGTCATCCCTAATAATGTGATAAAAAACAAATGCAAACAATAAAGATGAATTTACAATGACGGAGTACTCTGTGCCAAAGAGTGGATTTTGTTCCTTCCTCTTTCGCACCTACAGATTTTTTGTATGATGTCGTCTCTATTTTTAGAGATGGTACTCTGTAGTACCATCCCTAAGGCTCCAACACAATGTCAGAGTACTCTGTACTACAGAGTACCATCTCTAAAAATAAAGACGACATCACACAAAAAATGTGTAAGTGCAGACACAAAACAAATTTGCTAATTTCCAACTGAAATTCAGTTGCTGTAACAAAAATTTGGTTGATACATTTGAAATAAGGTTGTGACAACTGAACATAGGTAGTTACAACTAAATTTTGTTGATACAACTGTCTTTTAATCGAAACAACTAAAAAATTGAGTTAATGCAACTGAAAAATTCAGTTGGAAATTTATTTTTCTCTATGTGCGAAAGAGAAAGGAACAAAGTCAAATTTTAATTGTATAATTTTGTGAAATAGTGAAGCAGGTAAGTCAAATGACATAAAGAATCTGACGGAACTCCAATCTACATTTTGAACTATTAACATTTCAATCTGTGCTGTGGATTAGAGTGGCTCCGACATTGTGAACATAGCTTTATTTTTAAAAAAAACTTGTTTTTGTTGTGGAATGCCTTACATGTTTGTTTCGAACTGATAAGCAGATAATTAAGTTTGTTTTGAAGAATAAAGTTACGAAAAAAAAATTAAATAAAACAAAATTAAACGTATAAGAGATCAATGCACCAAAGAAATCTTTTAAAACACGCTCAATGAAACAGATAAGAAATATTTCCGAGTACACAGAAAAAAATCTACTGTAGCCTTATTTTTAATTAAAACGTTGTTGAATAAACAAACACTGTAAGTGAATTGACAAATTGTGTTGTTGAATAAACAATCAATTAGTTTCTTTATCAATATAATTAAATTGTTTGTTAATACAACATGTTTTAATTGAAAATTACCAAACAATACCAACTTCTTTCTGTGTACTCTGGGAAAAAGTCTGTTAAAACAATAAAATGTCATTGGCTGGCCCGCAAAAAGGGTTTGTCAAGTTTTAAAAAATCTCGAAACGTCTTAGGCTGGATTACTCAATGCTCCGTTATAAAATAACTCGCCGTTAAATTTAACTTTTTCATACAAAATTTTGACATAAGGCTCCGTTAAATCGGCAGTTAGCAGCTAACTTTTCATTGAGTAATCCACCCTAAAGTGTGTATGACATCTGCTAGTTTTTGAACTTGTTAAGCAACTTTATCAGGATTTTTCTATGAATTATCGAAAAATTCGAAAACAAGTATCTGATTATATAGTAGGATTAACGTAATCGAATTTGGACAGGTTTCTATTATTATTATTCTATTATTTACTCTGTTTTTATACCCTCCACTTAGTGATAGAGGGTATATATAAGTTTGTCATTCTGTTTGTAACTCATCGAAATATCGATCTGGGACCCCATAAAGTATATATATTCATGATGCCCGATCGATTTTAAGACATTCTAGCGATGTCCGTCTGTCCGTCTGTCCGTCTGTCCGTCTGTCCGTCTGTCCGTCTGTCTGTCTGTCTGTGGAAAATGCTGTCGCGGACAAAATATTGCACAGAGATGACTGAAACTTAACATATTTATTGGAAGTTCTCCCGAGAAGTTTGGTATTGCATTTGAGCGATATCGGTTCAGCGGTTCAAAAGTTATGAACGAAAATGTAAGCACACCTCAAAAATTTCAGTACATTCAACATAACCTAAAAATACAAAATGCTTTAATTCGGCTTCTGGTTGGCATATATGAACATAAATGAATACCAAATGGTATTTAAACAAGTACGAACATATTTTTTGACAAAAAAAGAAAAAAATCGCGGATTTTTTTTACCAAAATTTTTTTTCGCGGAATTTTTTTTTTCAAAAAAAAATTTTTTTTCAAAAGTAATTTCCTTTTAAATAAAGTTTTTTGCAATAATCTTTTTGAAATTGTGGAGGGTATCACTACATTCGGCAAGGCCGAATTTAACTTTTTTACTTGTTTACTATATTTTGTTATTAACGTTACATTAAAAAAAATTGTATGCTTTCTCAAAAAGAAAATTTTCAATTTATATGCATATACACAAATTTATTATATGCTTTTAAATAGAATTTTGTCTTGAGTTACGCATACATATGAGGCATTCCACACCAACTGTTCCACTACAGAAAAACCATAGTGGTTTCAATGGGATGTCATTTGCAAAAGAATTCGCACTTAGGGTACTATTAAATAACAAAAATAAAATTTAAGATTTTTCAAAAAGTGGGCCTTGTAGGCGTGGTCAACTATTGAAAATATCAGCATTTTTGCAATTTTTATTTCAATATTTATGCAAATTAAATGACACACAGTAAAGTCTTTAAAATAATTTTTTTTATAGATTTTTGTATGGGCGTTAGCCCATATAGAAAATTGAAAAATTTTCAGCAGGAATTTTTCATATTTTAACTAAAACTTTACTTATCAAAAAACATGTCACAATTTTATTTTTTTTATTTTTTAAAAAAAAGTAAAAGTGTTTTTTTATTTGTTCTGAAATTTTCAGAAACGTTATTACTCATATGCATACGTTATAACACCATTATTTTATGAAATTAGCATAGTGCAATCTTTAACTTTTTTTTAAATAAGTTTGTATATAAGTTTGTTGTTATTCGACCTTTTTATTAATATAATTTATAGTAAACAATCAAGACCTCGAGCTTGATTATTTACTATTAATTATATATTTTTTTTAATTAAAAAAAAAAAATAATTGCGGCATGTTTTTGACAAAATAAAGTATTAGTTTAAATTTAGAAAATTCAGAGCTTCTTCTGAAAATTTTTAAATTTTTATTTTTTTAGTCGATAGCACATACAAAAATCAATCAAATAAAACGTTTGTTTTAATGATATCATTCATTTCCTTTTATTTGCATAAATAATGAAATAAAGATACTGAAATTTTCAAAAAAATTCTGAAAAAAAAAAAATTCCAATTTTAGACAAAACCTCAATTTTATTTTTTGATATTTACTCAAGTACTGCACAATTCAACATTTTCTGTAAAAATGTCTTTTTCAAAAAATCCATGTCATGCCATGTCATGTCAATTCAAACAAGGTGTTGTGCCATGTTATGCTTACTTAAACACACTGTCTTAGCATGTCATTAAAACTTATCGAAGCTGTTGTACCCTGTTGAGTTCAGTATTATGTCTTCTAATGTTCTTTTGCATCATGTTTTTAATACTGTTTGGCCTACCTTGCATGAAAATATAAATTCTTCATTGTTTTTTTAATAAAAATTCTAAATCAAATAAATAATTGATTAAAAATTAATTAAATTGAAAGCATTTGCTATAGGTGGATTTTTTTGCTAATGCCTTTATGATACTTGCTTTTTTCAAGTTACTTGTTGCTGCATTTATTAGGGTTTTTCTATTGGAATTTCGATAAATTCAAAATTTTTGGTTGAAGTTATCGAAATTTTTATAGAAAACCCCTAATAAATGCAGCAACAAGTAACTTGAAAAAAGCAGGTATCATACGCACTTAACATGTATAAATTATCCCATACAAATTTGACATAAATTTGCCGTAAATAGTTAAAAAACGTCAAATTTGTATGGGATAATTTATACACGTTAGCAAAAAAATCCAGCTTATGTTAATTGAAATAACGGCAATAAAACAATTCCGCTAGTTTTTTTTTTTACAAAAATACAATAAGATAATTTATTAATATACAAAATATAAATGCTACGTTATTTGATTACCGTTATCCTTCGCATAATTTCACTAATACGGAGTTCACACTAGAGAATTTGTACTCGTTTAAGCCACTTGTTTAAAAAAGTAAACAAAATCGTTCACACTACATTTTGCGCGTTTAACTTTGAGTGTTTAACGTTTGTAAACAAACGCACATAACCTAATTCTGAAAAAAATTGCAAAAATATTTCTAAAAACCTTTTAAACTTTGGCGGAGGACAAGATATTTAATTTTGTTATAACATTTACATAACACCACTACACGGAACACCTTTTTATTGACTCATTCCAAGTAATTAGGAAGATTTTTCTGTTTTTTGTTCCGGACCTGTCCGAAGCTGTTTGCATATTTATACTTCGATGGAAGGCAAAATTCACTATTAGTGCAGCTTTTCCAATATAATTATAAATAAAACACACACTTTTTTCTGATTT
The DNA here is from genome assembly GCA_963921195.1 of Pegoplata infirma. NCBI lineage: Eukaryota > Metazoa > Arthropoda > Insecta > Diptera > Anthomyiidae > Pegoplata > Pegoplata infirma. The sequence continues at coordinate 240,110,250 of OY992538.1, read as the reverse complement.
TTCAGTAGTTTTTATTAGTTTTTTAAATATTTATAATTTCTCAATTTTCCAATGTTTTGCTAAGAAAATGGCAGACAGATACAGAAGCTGGTTGCTATGAAATCTTTTTTTTTGGCATAGAATAAAGAAAAATTAAAAGGAAATATACCGTACCCTGCCTTTGAAATGTTTAGCGAAATGTTCAACAGGGAAACAAGTCGAATTTGATTGTTTAGCTGAACAACCAAATGTATGGGGAAACAAGTCAAATTTTGCTCGTTTAGCGCTTAAACACTCATGAGATGTTTAAAGTCGCTAGTGTGAACTCCGTATAAAATGTTAAAAAAAAAAATGTAATGAAAAGAAGTGTGCAATAAAACTAAGAGCTAGTTTATAATAATTATATTATATTTTATATGAAATAATCAAGATTTATATATGTTCTAAAGTCAATAAAAGACAATTTTTATTGTTTTATAACAAATTAATACAGAAAATTTATATTAAATGTATAAATAATTTCTCTTTTTCACTTAATAACTTATATTTAAATATTTTGTTCATTAAAGCTTCAAAAGAAGATCCTTGAAAGTAGTAAATATCATAATTAAATATTTTTTGCAGTTTAATTGCATATAATGAGCCATACAAATGGTAAAAAAGCATCAATTTTGTCATATGCTGCACATGTCGCATGTGTCGCATGTGTTGACATGGTCAATTTCTATGTCCATTAGGGTGGCAGCTATTTCGCAAAACTTCGAATTTGAAGGAGTGCACCCCTAATTTTTATTACATTTGGCCTAAAAATGCTATGCTAAAAATTTCAGCCAAATCGGACAACGTTAACACGAGGCGCATCGAGGTCAAAGGTCAAAGGTCAAAAAATAGCCATATTTTGATGAAAAACATTAAATAAATGGTGTTGTTTTTTGAATATATTGTTAAAAAGTGGTACACGAGTTGTTTTTAGTATAAGAAGATAAATTAAAAATTTTTGGGTTTTCAAAAATTAACCCTTGTAAGTCTTTCTGGGTCAAAATTACCCAATTTTCACAAAATGACCCCTAAAACACGAAAATCAGCCCCAATTTTCTAACTTTATTGAAATAAACCAATGTAAACCCATATTTATATTCTATTCTATCATAAATACTCAGATATGAAATACTGTCTTCCTAGGATGTCATTCACCCGTTTCACGGTAAGGCCAAAAATATGCATTTTATTTGGCGTGGTTCTCAAAACTGATATTTTGGTGTTTTCAAAATTTTCTTAAACAAAATTAGGAAAAATGCTGAAAAAACCACAGAATCTTATAAAATATATGTTAACATATAAAAAAAAATTTTTTTGCGGGATATCGCTCGGATAGTTTGGCGGGGGCATCGATTTAAACTCAGCGGATTTCGAGGAAAATGCCTTTTTTGCCCACAATTTATTGAATATGGAAAAAATTTGGTAAATATTTTAAAATTTGACAAAGTCAGGGTCATAAATTATTAAAAACTATGTTAGACATTAACCCTAAACGTTTTAGGAAAATAGAATAATTTTAACCCGGTTTTTATTCGGGTCAAAGGTCAAATTTAGGGATATTTGGGTATAATTATTGTACGAGCTCAGAAAAATAATTATTTAATTTTTTTAAAATTAACCCATAAATGAACATGGGGTCAAAATGGCCCAGCACATTTAAATTTCTTTATATAGATTTTTATATTTTCTTTCGATTTTTATAAAACTTGTTATGATTATGTGCGAGGTCAGAAAACTTATTATTTGATTTTTTTTAATTAACCCATAAATGAACATGGGGTCAAAATGGCCCAGCACGTTAAAAATTTTTAATATATTTTTTTTTATTTTTTTTCTATTTCTATTAAACTTGTTATTATTTTTATGCGACGTCTGAAAAAATAATTATTTATAATAACAAGTTTAATAGAAATAGAAAAAAAAAATAAAAAAAACTATATTAAGAATTTTTAACGTACTGGGCCATTTTGACCCCATGTTCATTTATGGGTTAATTAAAAAAATCAAATAATAAGTTTTCTGACCTCGCACATAATCATAACAAGTTTTATAAAAATCGAAAGAAAATATAAAAATCTACATAAAGAAATTTAAATGTGCTGGGCCATTTTGACCCATGTTCATTTATGGGTTAATTTTAAAAAAATTAAATAATTATTTTTCTGAGCTCGTACAATAATTATACCAAGTTTTATAAAAAATCGCAATAAACATTTCATATTTAGATGCCTTTTTCCAAAAAAAATCCAAATATCCCTAAATTTGACCTTTGACCCGAATAAAAACCGGGTTAATATTATTCTATTTTCCTAAAATGTTTAGGGTTAATGTCTAACATAGTTTTTAATAAATTATGACCCTGACTTTGTCAAATTTTAAAATATTTACCAAATTTTTTCCATATTGAATAAATTGTGGGCAAAAAAGGCATTTTCCTCGAAATCCGCTGAGTTTAAATCGATGCCCCCGCCAAACTATCCGAGGGATATCCCGCAAAAAATTTTTTTTTTATATGTTAACATATATTTTATAAGATTCAGTGGTTTTTTCAGCATTTTTCCTAATTTTGTTTAAGAAAATTTTGAAAAAACCAAAATATCAGTTTTGAGAACCACGCCAAATAAAATGCATATTTTTGGCCTTACCGTGAAACGTGTGAATGACATCCTAGAAAGACAGTATTTCATATCTGAGTATTTATGATAGAATAGAATATAAATATGGGTTTACATTGGTTTATTTCAATAAATTTAGAAAACTGGGGCTGATTTTCGTGTTTTAGGGGTCATTTTGTGAAAATTGGGTCGTTTTGACCCCGAAAGACTTACAAGGGTTAATTTTTGAAAACCCAAAAATTTTGAATTTTTCTTCTTATACTAACAACAACTCGTATACCACTTTTTAACAATATATTCAAAAAACAACACCATTTATTTAATGTTTTTCATCAAAATATGGCTATTTTTTGACCTTTGACCTCGATGCGCCTCGTGTTAACGTTGTCCGATTTGGCTGAAATTTTTAGCATAGCATTTTTAGACCAAATGTAATAAAAATTACAAAAATTTTGAATTTTTCTTCTTATACTAACAACAACTCGTATACCACTTTTTAACAATATATTCAAAAAACAACACCATTTATTTAATGTTTTTCATCAAAATATGGCTATTTTTTGACCTTTGACCTTTGACCTCGATGCGCCTCGTGTTAACGTTGTCCGATTTGGCTGAAATTTTTAGCATAGCATTTTTAGACCAAATGTAATAAAAATTCAAATTCGAAGTTTTGCAAAATAGCTGCCACCCTAATGTCCATGCATGCAATTACACTTTTAAGACTATGCATAGATTTGTTTTGAATTTATTCGACATGCCTTCACATGTTATTGTTAAACATGTATTAGCGACATGGCATGAATTGGCACTTGCATCATGTGACACTATGTTATATGTTATATAGTTCAACATTTGCAGGCCTTTAATATTTACAAATGCCCTAAGGGCGAATACTCTGCAATTGATTTCATACACTCAAAAAAAAAAAAACTGTAATGTTAACAAAAAATTTAGTTAATTTTAACTAAAAAAGCACCTGATTTTGGGCCTACTAAATTGTTAGTTAATTTAACTAAAAATATTTAGTTAACTTTTCGTAGAACGAATTTAGCAAAAAAAAAACGTAAATTTAACTAAAAATTTAGCTGAAATTTCGTAACGTTTTTATGTACATATATTAACAACAAAAATAGTTGAATTCAGCTAAACTTTTTGTTACTTTTCGTAAACTAAAATTTAGAAAATATTTTGTAAAAAATTAAAAGTTTATTTTTTCTATTTTTTCATCAGCTTAAGTAGAACTTATGAGATTTGCATAGGAGGCTTCGCAAGAAATTCCACTTAACAAATTTGTTACGAAAAATCAGCAAATTAATTAGTAAAAATTCGTAAACTCAGTTTTGAAGTCAACAAAAAAAATTAAATCAAAATTTGTTCAAAACTAGTATTTTCGTAAATTGAACTTAACTAAAAAAAGTAGTTAAAACGCTGATTTTAACTAAAAATTTGCTAAAAAGCCAGTAAACTCGAGTTAACAAAAAAAAATTAGTTAACTTTACTGTTTTATTTTTTTGAGTGTATCGACATGACTTGGTGTGGAATGCCTCATATGTTTGTTTAATTTAAATATGAACGAGCTAATACTCTTTTTTACCTTTATATTATATTTTGAATGTATTTTTTCAAAACAGCTTCTTTTCTTTATAAGGCAACCATCAATGGATGTGTATTTTTTATTTTAAAATCGTCGGGGACGGAATAATAAATAAAAATAAAAAAAAAAAGTTGTTCACTTTGTTTAACTTTTCGATTTTATATCAAAAAAAAGAAACCCAAAACACAGACCATATAGCCCCGAAGTTTTTGAAATTTGAAAAAAGCTAAATTTGTTCCACCCTAATGTGTATTATTTGAAATGTGTTAGGAATACTTGAAATGATTTCGGTGTTAATACGAAAGTTAATAAATATTGACAAAATGATTTTAATGATATACAGTGAGCGTCAAAAGAAAGTAAACAAATTATACACTCAGAAAAAAAAATCGACTTCGGCTCCCGCTTCGGCCAAAAAGCACAATTTGGCCACTATTCGGCTTCGGTCACATTTTTGGCCGAATACCGAATAATTGTATTAAATTTGTAGTCACTGGTTGAAAAACAGACTAAACATACTTTGAATCACTTTGGTAAGCCACAAAAACATACACTCAAAAAAAAAAAACTGTAAAGTTAACAAAAAATTTAGTTAAATTTAACTAAAAAAGCACCTGATTTTGGGCCAACTAAATTTTTAGTTAATTTAACTAAAAATATTTAGTTAACTTTTCGTAGAATGAATTTAGCAAAAAAAACCGTAACTTTAACTAAAAATTTAGCTGAAATTTCGTAACGTTTTTATGTACATATATTAACAAAAAAATTAGTTGAATTCAGCTAAACTTTTTGTTACTTTTCGTAAACTAAAATTTAGAAAATATTTTGTAAAAAATTAAAAGTTTATTTTTTATATTTTTTCATCAGCTTAAGTAGAACTTATGAGATTTGCATAGGAGGCTTCATAAGAAATTCCACTTAACAAATTTGTTACGAAAAATCAGCAAATTAATTAGTAAAAATTCGTAAACTCAGTTTTGAAGTCAACAAAAAAAATTAATACAAAATTTGTTCAAAACTAGTATTTTCGTAAATTGAACTTAACTAAAAAAAGTAGTTAAAACGCTGATTTTAACTAAAAATTTGCTAAAAAGCCAGTAAACTCGAGTTAACAAAAAAAAATTTGTTAACTTTACAGTTTTATATTTTTGAGTGTATTACTAATTGTAAGTGTTTTTTATTTAAATAAAATATTTTTAAACCAAAAAAAAAAATCCGCTCAAAAAAAAAACTTATATCAAACAGTTTTTTTACAAAAATGTCTAAACAAAGTATTTAGCTCAATATAAAATCATTCTAGACAAGATTTTTATACATTTTCGATTTCGCCAAGTCTAATTAAAATTTTTGCTTTTTTTCTACATAATTTTTTTGTTTAATATTCGGCTTCGACCGAATAGTGACAATTTTGACGAATATTCGGCAACGGCCAAAAAAGGTCTATTTGTTCTGTAATAATTAAACTCGCTTTTTAAAACAACTTTCGCTTTGTAAAATGCTCCTTATTAGGAACTACGGGAACCAATATATATAATAGCTAATACATACATTGTTTAAAAAACCGTTATATTTTTTTTCAAAAAACCGTTACATTTCAAATTGTATGATATTTAGCTATTAAGTAAATAGCTAATTTTTTTTTTTTTTGTTTTTGAATCTGGTGTTTTCTGTGTTCTTTTGTCAAAAAAAGTTGGCATCAGCGAAGCAGGTTAGGGAAATAAATTGTTCACCAGTGTGGAGAGAGCAAAAATCTGTTGTCAACAGTGCGGGGAACCGGGCTACCATGTGAAATTTGGGATTAACTTGGGAAATTTTGGTTTAGCATAATGTAAAGTTAAAATTTGTGTTTTTTAACATATCATCAGGTGATTATTGTTTTAGCCTACACGCCATTTTTGGAAAAAATGAGTTAGGAATGGATTATATATGTCATTAATATTCTCTTTCATATTCCAAAATCCATTTTTATTATCTCGTATAGAATCTGAGATATTAACCATCGACTTTGATCTACATCCACATTTTTTAGGTTCATTGAACGTTGTTGTGCTGCATACGACAATTGTTTGCACATGGAGCAAATTTTGCATGCAAACATAACAAAATTGTTCTTTGTTATTGTTTTGCTCCATAGGCCAATTTTTTACATATTTTGATCAAGCGCTCCCTAGTTGTCAGAAGCAGAACATAATTTGGTTTATGTCTATACTTACAGGGTGTCAATTTTTGGCATCTTTTAATAGGTGTCAGAAGCAGAACTAAATTTAGTTTATTTCTAATAATACAGGGTGTCTTTATTCCATGCACTTACTTTGCTCCACTTCAAAGAAAACATCATATTTTTAAAATAAAGTTTGATATGGAGCACAAAACGACGAAATGTTATTTTAGTAAAACCATTAAAACTTTTGATTTATTGCATGTAACTTTTGATTTATTACATGGCGCAAAACAGTAGAAAGAGAATTACAACCGGTTGGCTATTCATGGACAGATGCAATACGAACAGCACCCAATAGAACAAGTTGGAGACAACTAACTGAGGCCGTTTGCTCCCAAGTTGGAGATTAGCGGATATATATATAAAGGTATGAAAATGTATAGTTTTGTTAAAAACATATAAAGCATTCCATTAGGAGTATTTAAAACAAATCTATCGAGTATTTTAGAGTAAATTGATTATAAACCTATTTTATCGTTTTTCTCAAAACCGAGTTGATGGCGTATAGGCTAAAAGAATAATAACCTGACGATATATGGTTGTGAAACACAAAACTCTTTTAAAATCATTAAATCAAGGAAAGGAGCGTGGAAATAGAGTTTTGTGGCTCCAAAACCTCTTGTAATAGTAGCAAAACTTTTTTGCTAATAAACAAAATAAGAAAAAAACTGCTGAAGTTACAAGAAATTCAATTAATTTGATATACAAGATGACATTACTTTATAACTCTGATTATACTGTTCTCTTCAATTATTAATTTTTTATTATTTCTTTTCACCATATTCTTGTCTGTTATTAACGTTGCTGTAGCGCTATCTAGTTGTCAAAATAACTTACATTCACGTAAAGATGGCAACAAGGCATATTTTGTTTCCGGTGGGAGAAAATGCTAAGTTATACCGGAAACGGAAGAAAACAAAAAACAATGAATCAAAAACTTAAATACAAAGCAAAGAGAATCCATTATATAGAGATGTGACAAAATTGCGATTGGCTATAAAACATTAATTTGAAGTTCCACACACAACCAAAAAAGTTCCATATACAACCAAAAAAATAATGACCACACAACTTTTCTCTCATACACATATGGCGATCAAACCAATTCTGATTTTGTTTTGATTATTTCTTTAATACTTCTTATTTCTGCTTTGGTTTTGATCATCTTCAGTATTAATAATTTTTTTAAGGCTTTTGTAGCTCTTTTAAAAAGAAAAAAAGAAAAATTCAGATATTTATATACATGAATACATATTTTTCAAACTATAATTTATTTAATAAATAAGTAAATTTAATCAATTTAATGTTTTACCGTTATTTCTCAATTCTGTTTCAATGTTGTTTTCTTTATTTTTATACCCTCCACTTAGACCCCTATGACACTACATTTTTTTTGTATTAAATTGAAATTGATGGCATACTAATCACATTAGGGAACAGCATTACCGGGGTCGGTAATGCTGTGCCGTCAATTTCAATTTAATACAAAAAAAATGTAGTGTCATATACCCTTTAGTGATAGAGGGTATATATAAGTTTGTCATTCCGTTTGTAACTCATCAAAATATCGATCTATGATCTCATAAAGTATATATATTCATGATGCCCGATCGATTTTAAGACATTCTAGCGATGTCCGTCTGTCTGTCTGTGGAAAATGCTGTCGCGGACAAAATATTGCACAGAGATGACTGAAACTTAACAAATTTATTTGAAGTTCTCCCGAGAAGTTCGGTATTGCATTTGAGCGATATCGGTTCAGCGCACAGTGGCCGAAATGGCCAATCTAGCGGCGCTTAATTCGGAAATGTAAAATAATAAAGACTAATGCTTATTTGCGATTATAAAATTTATAAAGAATTAATTTTTAAACAATATTTATTTATTTTTATGTATTTTGGGAAATTTATGTGAATATTGGGAGGGTGGTTTGTATGAGGCCAAGAAATTCAAATGGTTCAATTCCGTTAAAATTTAGAGCGATTATTTATGAATATAAAAAACATTTATCGGTCGAATTTCAAGAGGATATCTTGAATACTATTGTTAGGGGTATTTAAGTAAAACTTGAAGGGGACATTTAAATGGGGGCTATGGATTAACATGGATTGATTTTGTCAAAATTTAATAGGTTTTGTTCTTGCGATAAAAGAAACTTAAATTTCAAATTTCAGCCAAATCGATTGAAAATTGTGGTCTGTATCGCGTTTATACTGTTTATTTGGACAGGCAGATGGACCCTAAAGACCGAACAACTTGCGCGAACTAAGTAGCACACCATACTGAAACGTCACAACAAAAATAACCCAAATAATAAACAAAACAGGAATTGGACCGAATACGATCGAATTTCAAAAGTTGCAGTCCATGAAACTATAGTTTATATCACAAATGTAAGCTTCTATAATGAACTAATAATAAACTAGATACACACAGGCCACAAACATTTATTTTTTAGTTAAAACATACCTTTTACTTTCAATTAAAACTTTTTGGCTCAAAATGTATAAAAAATTGACTTAAAAGTGTCAAAAAAAATTTACTGAGTAATTAGGCCCCAAATTCCTTTAATACACTTGCTGCGGAAAATGTATATTTGATAGCTTACAGCTGTGCGAATATTAAGAGAAAAACAAAATTGAAAACGTTAATTTTCTCTGTAAAGTATAGGTAATCGATACAGTGCAAAACATTTATCAGTTTTAATTTTTTAATTTTGACTTAAACGCCGCTAGATCAGTGATTTCGGCCACAGTGCAGCGGTTCAAAAGTTATGAACGTAAATATAAGCACACCTCAAAAATGTCAGTACATTCAACATAACCTAAACATACAAAATGCTTTAATTCGACTTCTGGTTGACATATGTGAACATAATTGAACACCAAATGGTATTTAAACAGGTACGAACATATTTTTTGACAAAAAAAGAAAAAAAATCGCGGATTTTTTTTTACCAAAATTTTTTTTCGCGGAATTTTTTTTTTTTCAAAAAAAAAAAAATCAAAAGTAATTTCCTTTTAAATAAAGTTTTTTGCAATAATCTTTTTAAAATTGTGGAGGGTATCACTACATTCGGCAAGGCCGAATTTAACTTTTTTACTTGTTTTATTTTATCTTTCGTTGACTATTGTGAACATAGAAAAAATAGAAATGAAACACAGTCGTATTTCGCTTGAATAAGTATTAGTGACAGCACATTATGTAACTTTTGACGTTTACTAAAAACAATTCAACATAAAGGAGAACAACAACAAAGCAAACAACAAAAGAAAAAAAAAAAGTTTTTAAACTATCAATAGTGCGAGTTATCTTTAAAAAACGTTGAATAAAAGATTAGAAGGTACGCAGTGTTGTATTTGATGTATTTTCCAATATGGTGGCAAAATGCTTCTTCTTTCTCATCTGACACGTATTTAATATCAAATTAGATTCTTTGTTTATAAAAAATGGAATTTGTCTTTCATTTAATTAAATTTATTATTTTTTTGCTTTATAAAGCTTTATAAAGCTTTATCAATCGAGTATTGTTTTGAAAACTGCTGTTAAGGTTATTTATCAAGCTTTAACTAAAACTTAAAAGCGTCCAGATTGAGTAAATAATAAATGATCTACGAGGGTCGAACTGGGAAATGACATTACTTATAGACATTTTCTATTTTTAAATATTTCTACGTCAATTTTTCCCAACTTCAAACACTATAGTTTTTTATATATATACACCGAACCAAATCGCGTAGGTAAAATCAACAAAAAAATTTTGTAGATCTTTAACGAAATTTCGTCAATTTTTTTTTTAAGATTCAACAAATTTTATTCAAATCAACAAAATTTCGTCAAGTTTACATCCTCTAAAGAAGTAAAATTGACGAAATTTCATCAAATTGACTAAATTTCGTCAAATTGACTAAAATGATTAGTTTGGACGCCATTACTTTTTGCATTGTGCAGTGTCATAAAAAAAAATTATGTTTTGCTACAATTTATTTATTTTTTCATGCAATTTTATGCAATTGCTAAAGCTTTTAAGTTTTTGCCATGTTTTTTTGGCATTATAAAAGCGTCTTCAAATTCTACAAAACTTCATGTGAAAACAAAACTTTATGTAAGTAATGATATATGTATATAATAATTAAATTTATAAACTAATTTTTATTTTTATTAATGTTTTTAGGTATTCTATACATTACATTGACAAAGGTTTAGGCAAAGATAAATAAGTTTCGGTCTGGAATTTAAATAAACACATTGGAAATATGAACACACGGCAGCAGTTTCTTCGTCTTTAATAAATTCATTCCCTTTTTGTAAGTTTATTATTTTGTAATTTTTTGTTTATTATAGTAAACATTTTTTAAGTTTTTAAAATATTTACATATTCCTTTTAATAAAAAAATATAATTTCAAAAATAAAAATAATATTTATGGATATTTTATTTTTTGAAAGGGTAGAAAAATTTAGTAAAATTGATAAAATATCGTAGAATCAACGAAAATCATTTTGTTAAATTGATGATATTTATTCAAATTGAATAAACTATTTTATTCAAATTGACGAAAATAATTCTGTTAATTTGACGAAATTTCGTCAAATTTATCTCAAATATAAATTAACGAAAATTTTATTCAAATCAACACCCCTGTTTTGTTAGCTGTATAATGATTGTTCTTTCGTCAAATCAACATGCTTTTTCGTAAATATTACTGCCGTATTTGGTTCGGTGTATTTTTATAAAAATTTAAAAAATTGTCCAATAGATTTTACTCTCACCGAACCAAATACGGCAGTAATATTTACTAAAAAGCATGTTAATTTGACGGAAGAACAATCATTATACAGCTAACAAAACAGGGGTGTTGATTTGAATAAATTTTCGTTATATATATTTGAGATAAATTTGACGAAATTTCGTCAAATTAACAGAATTATTTTCGTCAATTTGAATAAAATATTTTATTCAATTTGAATAAATATCATCAATTTAACAAAATGATTTTTTTTGATTCTACGATATTTTATCAATTTTACTAAATTTGTCTACCCTTTCAAAAAATAAAATATCCATAAATATTATTTTTATTTTTTGAAATTATATTAATTTTTTATTAAAAAGAGTATGTTAATATTTTAAAAACTTAAAAAAGGTTTACTATAATAAACAAAAAAATTACAAAATAATAAAGAACTAAACAAATTATAATAATAGGTACAAAAAATAATTTTTATATAAACTTACAAAAAGGGAATGAATTTATTAAAGACGAAGAATCTGCTGCCGTGTGTCATATTTCCAATGGATTAATTTAAATTCCGGACGGAAACTTATTTATCTTTGCCTAAACCGTTGTCAATGTAATGTATAGAATACCTAAAACATTAATAAAAATAAAAATTAGTTTATAAATTTAATTATTATATACATATATCATTACTTACATAAAATTTCGTTTTCACATGAAGCTTTGTAGAATTTGAAGACACTTTTATAATGCCAAAAAAAACATGGCAAAAACTTAAAAGCTTTAGCAATGCATAAAATTGAATGAAAAAATAAATAAATTTTAGCAAAACATAATTTTTTTCATGACACTGCACAATGCAAAAAGTAATGGCGTCCAAACTAATAATTTTAGTAATTTTGACGAAATTTAGTCAATTTGATGAAATTTAGTCAATTTTACTTCTTTAGAGGATGTAAACTTGCCGATATTTCGTTGATGTGAATAAAATTTGTTGAATCTTAAAAAAAATTGACGAAATTTCGTTAAAGATCTACACAATTTTTTTGTTGATTTTACCTACGCGATTTGGTTCGGTGCAGTGATCAACTAATTTTTGCAATGACCCAAACAAAAATGAAAATTTTTTAAATGCCGTAAAACAATCGGCATTTTTTTGACCTCCAAATTTGTTGACCACTAATTTTTTGTAAACGACGAAAAGAATATATTGTGTAATAATTTTAATACATCTAGGTGTAAAGTAATGAGATATGAAAATAATAAAATATTTTCTTTGTTTACAAGAAATTGGTGGTCAAAAGAATTGGGGGTCAAAAACACACTTTTACTGAATTTAAAAAAAAATTATTTTTATTTGAATTGTTGCAAAAATAAGTTGATCACTGAATAAAATCTATTGGATGATTTTTAAAATTTTTAGTGTTTGGAGTTGGAAAAATTGACGTAGAAATATTTAAAAAAAAAATTTAAAAATTGTCTATAAATAATGTCATTTTCCAGTTCGACCCTCGTAGATCATTTATTTTTTACTCAATCTGGACGCTTTTAAGCTTAAGTTAAAGCTTAATAAATTACCTTAACAGCAGTTTTCAAAACAATACTCGATTGATAATAATATGGGTTGATATTGTTTACTTTGTTTTTAACAAATTTCTATGTAATATCTAGTGGACCATTTTCACTGTGAGTCACTGTAATCACAAATCCTATTTGGATCCCCAGCCATAATGTGTAAAAAATAAATTTAAGATTGGTTATAAAACTTTTGGGCAGTCTTCTTTGCAGTTGGAGTACGCTTTTCAGATATATCAAATGATTTCGGCAATTTCTTTTGCTGTTTTGCCTTGGCTTTGGCGGCTTTTATTACCTTAACTTTCCTTGTGTAGGCAGTAAGATATCGCCTACCCATGTGGCAAAGTAAAACAATGGTAAGGTGTTCTAATATCTCTATTTTATGATCATAACATTCATCTTTTTCATCAAATGTTTCTGGATGTCTTTTCGCATTAATTTTTTTGCTTTGTGCCATTATATAGTCTTTTATACCCTCCATTTCTTTTTTCTCTGCAAAGACGTGGTGTACAATATCTAAATGGTCACAAGTTGCAGCAAAAAATTTATCATCAGGATTTAATAACCTAAACTGATCATCTGTATAGTTTTTGAAGTCAATGAATCATTCACTTGGCGATGAAAGAGGCCCAAGTTTTTTGAGCTTGAGTTCACATCTGGGACATATTGATTTATTTAGCCTCGACTTTATGCCATAACCAATATAACATCTGTTGCCCTTACCTTGGGCATTGCTGGACGATTCTTTTTCAATATCTATTGCTTCATCAGAATCTGAATCATCGTCTATAATTTCATATATTTCTATTGTATCGAAATCGCCTTTAAACTCGAATTCAAATTCCCCTTCAAAGTTCTCTACATTAAGGTCATATTCGTGTAACGTATTTTTTACATTATCTATTTCCGTTTCACTAGAAACTATTGAATTGTCGTAGGAATTGGCAGCTTTTACAACAGCTGCTAAGTCCACGTTGGGATTTAACTCATAATCTTCATCGAATTCACAATTGGTTTTGTCCACACTCTTAAGTCGTACCATTTTTAATGAGAGCATATGACCTGTTTTGTATGATAATTCCCTTACTGAAGGATTAGTGTTGTTTCTTAGACTTGATCTGTAAATTGAAAACAAGTTCTCAACATCATCTTGATTTATTCGTCCAAGAGCTATAAATTTAATATGTTCATAATGTGCAAATATGTCGTTAGCTAATTCAGTTAAACCTTTTATAAGTCTTATAAAATTCATAACTGATACAACTCTACTGCCTTGAGGAAGTTTAAAACTCTCTAAGTATTCTTTAAAGGCATTCATCTTTTCCAGGATATTATTATCACGGGTGACTGGATGCTTGTTAATATTTTTACCAAAATGTTTTGCAATAACATGGTCAAACCTGTTATTTACTGCTTCGCGTAATTTAGCTCTGGCATCAAGATTTGTAATGTTGTCGAGATCTTTAAATTGGTCCGCACATGCCTGTATTGCAGCCGAATAGGTATGGCTACTGTTTTAAAATGAACTTTAACTAAAGTATTTCTTAGTCCCTTTGAAAGATGAGGAGAATCATGTAATAGTATAACTTTTTGTCCATCACCGTCAATAAAGTGATTATCGTCTGCTGCACCTCTTAATAGCTTGTAACACTTCTGGTTGTTTGGACCTTGGTCGCAAACGAGGCACTTTACACAAAGAATAATAGAAAATAAGTACTGTCAATGCGAACACTTTCGTTAAATTTTAAACACAAAAGTTAAACGATGTTTTAAACATTGTATGCGAATGTGGTACTACTTTTCCATCGACAAACATAATTTTCGACTTAATAGCACGCTGCAATGGAGGAGCAGTGATTGTGGCCATAGCGCAATCTTGAAAAAGATAACAATACCACAAAATGTGGACTGTGCTCCCTCTTTGAGCCTCTTTGAGCGCCACTTTACCACTATGATACCATCCAGGGAGTCTTGGATGGGGGATACTCCGGGTAGTGGAGCTACCATAAATTTTTACACAGATGGATCGAGGCTGCACGAACAAGTGGGCTTTGGAGTCTATTCGGAAGAGCTTGGGTTGAGCCTGGCTCGTAGATTGCCAGATCATTGCAGTGTTTACCAGGCAGAGATGCTGGCAATAAAAGAAGTGGCTGACTGGTTGAGCTGCAATGTCTTGTCTACAACCGCAGTCAACATCTATACTGACAGTCAAGCCGCGGTCAAGTCCCTGGATTCAATGTTTCTGAAAACAAGATCTGCCCTTAACTGCCGCACGTCTTTAAATGAGATGGCCAAGCAGTTTAACATACGACTCATATGGGTCCCAGGGCACAGAGACATTCCAGGGAATTGCAAAGCCGATGAGCTTGCAAGACTAGGAACTACCTTACAGGTTCCAACAGAATTGGAATGTGTTGGTACGCCTCTAGAAACTTGCAAGCAAAACCTACGGCTTTGTTCTGCGACGGAGACTAATCAAAGATGGGCAAATGGATGGACGTGTGAGACAACACGACTGATTTGGCCTTCTCTTAATCAGGGGCGCACAAGTGAGCTGATATCGCTTCCAAGAGGAGAGATTTCAACGGTGGTTTCTATAATTACCGGACACTGTCTTATAGGGAAGCACGCAGAGCGGTTAAATGTGCCGTCGAATGACTTTTGCCGAAGTTGCATGGATGAAGAGGAGTTGGAAACTATCGAACACTTTATTTGCCATTGCCCGGCACTTTCTGGTCAGCGACTTGCTTCACTGGGATCTAGGGAGCTGTACGATCTTTCAGATTTGTCGGATGTCAAAATTCAACATCTAAGGAGTTTCATAAGAAGCTCAAACTGGTTTAACGACAGGGACTAGTAGGGAAACCTATTACGATCCCGTGGTATCACAATGGACCTCAGAGTCTACGTGCGTTGACGTAAAACGTCAGCAGCCACTTACAACCTAACCTAACCTAACATAATTTTAGCAAATTTTGGTAATACCATATTCGCATCATAGAAAAAAAATAGAAGTGAAACAGAGTCGTATTTTGCTTGAATAAGTATTAGTGACAGCACATTATGTAACTTTTGACGTTTAATAAAAACAATGCAACATAAAGGAGAACAACAACAAAGAAAACAACAAAAGAAAAAACAAAAGGTTTTAAACTATCAATAGTGTGTATTATCTTTAAAAAAACGTTGAATAAAGCAAAATAAATAATAAATTTACACTCAAAAAAGTATGTCGGTAAAATCTACTACAAAAGACAGTTGTTTTGACTACATTTTGTCGTTGAAAAGGCGTCCACTACATAAACGGTAAAAACAACTGAACATGTTGTTGTTTTTAACTATTGATTTTCAACTACAAAATGTAGTAAAAACTACTACAAAACTGTTTAATACAGTTGTTTTTTCTACAATTGCCTGAAATTTTATTTAAAAAATTTCTTAAACGTTTTAATGATTGATTTTTATTTATTTAAAAAGCAATACATTTCAGTTGGTTGTATAGAATTTCGACATGATGACAATTTTTTGATGTATTTATCTGGAATTATAGAAGAAAAAAAATTATATTAATAAAATGTTAAACAAAATAAATTGATTGTATTTACCTTTGTTTTTTTAATAGTTCATTTCAAATTTTCACCGCTACTGATCAAAATTTGTCTGGAATAAAAAAAAAACGAAATGCTTTGGCAAAATTGATTTATAAAAAAAAAGAATTAATTTGAAATGTTTCAAAAAAGTATGTACCTGCTCTGTTGTGTATACAAAGAAAAGAAAGATGGCGCGCTCATAAGAAAACAAAACACTGCACACATTTTATTTTGTTTTTTTCCGATTGGTTTTTACGCACGCTTATGTCAGCGCTATATTATACACACTTGTTATCTCATTTATCCACTTATTTTCTTTCGCTCAAGAATATTTTTCCAAAAACATATTTTTTGTTATAATTAAATTTAATAAATTGTAATTTAATTTATTTAGATATTATTTATTTGGTATAAAAATAATTCCTTCCGCATCCCGCACGACCAACTCGCTCGACACATTCGTTTGCAATAAAAATTTCTAGAAAAAAACGAGTTTTAGAAAAAAAAACTAAAAACAACTACATAAATCAACTATTGCTACAGTGTAGTATATTTTTTGTAGTTATTT
This sequence comes from Pegoplata infirma, assembly GCA_963921195.1. NCBI lineage: Eukaryota > Metazoa > Arthropoda > Insecta > Diptera > Anthomyiidae > Pegoplata > Pegoplata infirma. The sequence goes on along the minus strand of OY992538.1, from coordinate 240,093,326 downwards.
TTTGAAACTACTACAAAAAAAGTTGTTTGAGATTTTTTCATACAAAAACGACCGAAATTGTAGTTAAAAACAACAGCTACTACTTACTACACAAACGACCGTCATGTAGTAACTGCAATAATTTTCTGAGTGTAATTAAATGAAAGACAAATTCCATTTTTTATAAACAAAGAATCTAATTTGATATTAAATACGTGTGAGATGAGGAAGAACAAGCATTTTGCCACCATATTGGAAAATACATCAAATACAACACCACAGACTAATACAGACTCGACATAAGTGACAGGTGTCAAAAAAGTAATTCTGAACCATATGGTTAATATTTTCAAATTATTCTACGAATTAGGTTAGAAAGAGAAAACTAATATAACGCGCCATAAGAAAAATAGATGCCAGATCAGTTTTTGTTGTTTCACTCACTCCTAAGTCGTAGAAAGTGTTGCCATGTTAGCGTAAAACGGACTAAAAACCGCTCTGTTTTCTCCTAAAATCGCTATTTTTCCCCTCATTTTTTCTTGTAAAACTCTACCACAGACTAAATACAGACTCGACAGTAGGGTTTTATAAGAAAAAATGGGGAAAAACTAAGCGATTTTAGGAGAAAACACAGCGGTTTTTAGTCCGTTTTACGCTAACATGGCAACACTTTCTACGACTTAGGAGTGAGTGAAACAACAAAATCCGATCTGGCATCCATTTTTCTTATGGCGCGTTATATCAGTTTTCTCTTTCTAACCTAATTCGTAGAATAATTTGAAAATATTAACCATATGGTTCAGAACTACTTTTTTGACACCTGTCACTTATGTCGAGTCTGTATTAGTCTGTGACTCTACTGTCGAGTCTGTATTTAGTCTGTGACAACACCTTCTAATCTTTTCTATGATTCGCATACAATTTTTTTTTTTTTTGGGTTTTGAATTTAGTTGGCCAGTGATTACACTATTTTGCCAGCGCGATCTATCCTGGTATTAACAACCAAGGTATGGATCTATCAAAAAATGTGTTTGAACGTCGAGTTATAATTGCGATCTATCCTGGTATTAACAACCAAGGTATGGATCTATCAAAAAATGTGTTTGAACGTCGAGTTATAATTGGATCTCCTCCAGTTTCGATATTTATTGGACAAGTTATGGTAACACCAAAAACTTATCCAAATAATTTGTTTTTACGTCCAATTTATGTATAAGGTTTTTTTATGGTCTCCACCAGAGTATATTGGTCTCCACCAAATATCATAAGGATGTGTATAAACGTCCAAAAAGTTGTAAAAACAACGTGTTTTATTTTTTATCCAATTTGTGTATTTTCGTCCAAAGTATAAGCCAATTACGAAATGGCCGACACCATCAAATAAACGCCAAACGAATGCATATGGTCTAGTAAGAATATCGCAAAATAACAGCAACAAAGCTGTTACTATCGAAATCCACCACACCAAATGTGGAGTGAGAAACAGATAGTACGAGCGTACTCCAAACACAAACACGTGTCTGTATTTAAACAATAACTACAGCGACGAATAAATGCTAAATCTACGCGATCCCAAATGCAACTGTGATTCGCATACAATGTTTAAAAAATCGTTTAACTTTTGTGTATAAAATTAAACGAAAGTGTTCGCATTGCCAGTAGTTTAAAAAAGATCCGCTTCTCTTCTGGTTCGCTTAGCAGTGGATGTTTTTTTGATGACAACTTAACACAGGGTTGTTATTTCGTGTTTCCGAGATGTTTGGAGGTGTTTTAGGGATGTTTTAGAGATGTTTAAAATTAAACAATGTTTTGAATGTATGCCAATGGGTACGTTCAGCAGAGAAAACTGCTACCACATTTCAGTCAACATGTTGAGTGAGCGCTTCTCATAACTGGTAGTGTTAAAAAATTATGATACATTTGATCACAAACTGATAAATAAGCTGTTTTATTGAAATTATTTATTTTTTTGACATTATTCAATTAAATAAACAAAAAAAATAATAAAAAAAGTATTTTCCCCAAAAAAAAGATAAATGAAAATATCAAAAAAAAAAGAATCATTTATTCCAATATTTTAAAACATTCATAAAAAAATTCGTTCAGCAGAGTCAACCAATCAAAACATGCTACATCTCAACTGTTGAGTAGCAGGTTTCTCTGCTGAACACTGCTACTCAACAGTTGGGATGTAGCATGTTTTGATTAGTTGATTCTGCTGAACGCAATTTTTTATGAATGTTTTAAAATATTGGAATAAATGATTGTTTTTTTTATATTTTCACTTATTTTTTTTTTTTATTTTTATTTTTTGCATTAATTTTATCTGTGGAAATTACTTTTTTATGATATTTTTGTTTATTTCCTTAAATAACGTGAAAAAAAAGAAATAATTTCAATATAACAGCTTAAGGTACCTACAGACGACGCAATATTATGTACAATATTCAATTATATTGATGGTGTGTGGGTAATATTGAAGATTGTACAATGGTCAATCTTACCCACACACCATCAATATAATTGAATATTGTACATACTTAATATTGCGTCGTCTGTATGTACCTTTATTTATCAGATTGTGATCAAATGTAGCATAATTTTTTAACGCTACCACACCGAAAAAATTTCCCAGTTGTCCAGTTACGTAATTTCCCAGTTAATACTACATTTTTTAAAAATAACTGGCTTAGCCATTAGTAACTATGATTTCAGTTAATAATAACAGTTTTTAAGTTACACTCAGAAAATTATTGCAGTTACTACATGACGGTCGTTTGTGTAGTAAGTAGTAGCTGTTGTTTTTAACTACAATTTCGGTCGTTTTTGTATGAAAAAATCTCAAACAACTTTTTTTGTAGTAGTTTCAAAAAATAACTACAAAAAATATACTACACTGTAGCAATAGTTGATTTATGTAGTTGTTTTTAGTTTTTTTTTCTAAAACTCGTTTTTTTCTAGAAATTTTTATTGCAAACGAATGTGTCGAGCGAGTTGGTCGTGCGGGATGCGGAAGGAATTATTTTTATACCAAATAAATAATATCTAAATAAATTAAATTACAATTTATTAAATTTAATTATAACAAAAAATATGTTTTTGGAAAAATATTCTTGAGCGAAAGAAAATAAGTGGATAAATGAGATAACAAGTGTGTATAATATAGCGCTGACATAAGCGTGCGTAAAAACCAATCGGAAAAAAACAAAATAAAATGTGTGCAGTGTTTTGTTTTCTTATGAGCGCGCCATCTTTCTTTTCTTTGTATACACAACAGAGCAGGTACATACTTTTTTGAAACATTTCAAATTAATTCTTTTTTTTTATAAATCAATTTTGCCAAAGCATTTCGTTTTTTTTTTATTCCAGACAAATTTTGATCAGTAGCGGTGACAATTTGAAATGAACTATTAAAAAAACAAAGGTAAATACAATCAATTTATTTTGTTTAACATTTTATTAATATAATTTTTTTTCTTCTATAATTCCAGATAAATACATCAAAAAATTGTCATCATGTCGAAATTCTATACAACCAACTGAAATGTATTGCTTTTTAAATAAATAAATATCAATCATTAAAACGTTTAAGAAATTTTTTAAATAAAATTTCAGGCAATTGTAGAAAAAACAACTGTATTAAACAGTTTTGTAGTAGTTTTTACTACATTTTGTAGTTGAAAATCAATAGTTAAAAACAACAACATGTTCAGTTGTTTTTACCGTTTATGTAGTGGACGCCTTTTCAACGACAAAATGTAGTCAAAACAACTGTCTTTTGTAGTAGATTTTACCGACATACTTTTTTGAGTGTACCCTGTATTTCAAATTATTTTTAATTTGTCAAAAGTTAAAAAAACAATTTCAAATAAAAACAAATATTGTGTCTCTTAAAATCAAATCGTGAATTTATTTGGTACATGGTAAGAATGATTCAAAGATATTTGTTAAATTATAAATTATATCGAAACATATTTTTTTTGTTTATAGGTGACGGACAAGAAAATCCGGCCAAAAGCAGAATTTCTTTAGTTACGGATGCTGATGGTGGAAAGTTAAAGCGAGTATATATTCAAAAAGAGGTAGTAAAAATAATAAACTTTGTCTTATCATAAATGTATCAATAAAATTAATAAATAAATAATGATTTGGAGATTCCTTTTTGCAGAAAAAAAAAATATTTAGAACAAAATTTCGGTTCTACATAACCAACCCCTATATAATACTGTATACAGACTAGCGTGATTTTAAAATCACTATGTGATTTTCCTTTGAACAAAATCACATAGTGATTTACAAAATCATCTCAAATTGTACTAGCATAAAGAAAAATTGCAAAATCATCTCAACTTACCATGGTAAGTTCTTGTAGTGTGAACATGGCCTTAATTTCGTTATTTTTAACTAAGTATAAATTATTTTTCAAAGTAACTGGGAAAATCGTTACCATTACCTGTGGCAATAATTGAATTTGGATTTTTAAAAAAAATTAGTTACTACACTCATAGAAATATCTTAGTAGAAAAATTAGTAAACCCATTGTAGATCAAGTTTTACAGAATATTGCCGTATTCAACAAAAATTAATGTTGATATCGTTGAATAATCAGTAAATTTGAATCAACTATTTACAACGCTTATACAGAATTCAATAGATAAAACCAAAAAAGAAAAAACAACCCTGTTCGTTCATTTTTGTATTATCAAGTTGGTAGCAATGCATTGCAATGTGAAATTTCAAATTTGTTTGTCTCTTATAAAATTATTTTATGTGTTTGTTTCTTATAAAAATATTTAATATTATAAAAATAAATAAAAATGGGATCTGATGATCAGATTCTGATCTGTAAATATTTGGTAAGTAATAAAATACATTGGTTTCTTTATGTATTCATACTATATGATAATTTTTTTTGTTTTTTTTTAGGTTTTTTATTTGGTGTCATTAGAAAACTGGAGAATGGCTTACGAATGCATAACTTAAATAAACGAAGTGTGTGTGAAAATCTTGTTTAAATATTGCAGCTTTAAAAGCCGGTGATAATTCTAAAAAAAATATTGTGATTTATATCTAATAAAATAATATTTACAAATAACAACCAGCTTTTTTTTATTAATAAAATTTCTTACATCAACAAAAATATGAGTTGAGTTTACAAAAAATACGAGTTGATTTACAAAAAAACGAGTTGATCAACTTTTACAAAAACTGACAACAATTTTTATTGAAATCAACGTAAATATTTGTAGGGTCAAAATCAACAATGATTTCTGTTGAATTTACAGCGATTTTCTTTGGGAATACAATAATTTTTGGTTGAGTGTATCAACTTATTTCAATAACTGCGCCTCAGTTAGGTGTATTTTAACTGGGGTTCAGTTGAAATATTAGTAGCCAGTAACTCGTTTGTTTATTTTTGGTATGACCCAAAGACCATTTTTGGGAAAATGGAGTTAGGAATCAATTGTATATGATTAATATGTCCTCTTTCCAAATCCGTAATCTATTTTTTTATATATCGTATAAATTAGAAGATATCCAGCCCTAACTTTGCTTCATATCCCCAATATTAACATTGTCTTAACATTGGTTTGCTGCATACACCAATTTTCTGCACATGCAGCAAATTTTACACCTAAAAGTTAAAATATTTTTCTCTACTTTTGTTTTGATGCATATAACGTTGAAAGGGTGCATATCAAAACAAACTAAAAATTGACGCTTGGTTATTGGTGTGACCCATAAACCATTTGCCAAATGGAATTAGGAATCAATTGTTTATGATTGTTATGCACTTTATTTTCATCCGGAATGAATTTTTCGTAAGAATTAAAAGATATCCAGCCCCAAATTTGCTAACTATAGCCAAAATTAAAGATAATTTAATAAGGTAAACTCAGGTTGACTTTGACCCACTTGAAAGAAAATTAAATTTTTTTAAGAAAATATTCATTTAAACGGGATATGGAGCAAAACGCGACCAAGTCTTTTTTTGTTAAAATCATAATAACTTTTGATATCTTGTGCAAAAACGTATAAAAATTTATATTTTTTCTTAAAACATTTTAAGCAATCGATACCAAAAGTAAAAAACAAATCTATCGTGTAGATTTTTAATAAAGTTGATAAGAAGTTTCTTTTTCGTTTTTCTCAAAACAAAGTAAATGGTCTTTGGGTCATACCAAAAATAAGCAAACGAACTGGGAAATTTTTTGGGTGCAGTAATGAGAAGCGCTCACTCAACATGTTGACTGAAATGTCAAAAATTAAACCGTTCAGCAGAATGTTGAGGAGCAGCTGTTAGCAGCTTTCTCTGCTGAACGTACCCAATGTGAATATGGTATAAAACGGTGTCCACTCCAAAGAAAAAAATTTTACCAAGTAGGATTGCTCAATCTGACTTTTGTTTTTTTTACGTGTAGTCTTACTAGTATAAAACAAATTTAGTACTATTTATAAATACTATTTTGTACAACTGCTTTTTTTTTTTGTACTTCATCCTGTTTTTTTTTTTGGGAAAAAAATCGAAGCCGAAAAAAGCTAAGAAAAAAAGATAAAAGAATTAATTGCAATATTTTATGCAAAGGTATTTTTATTATTATTTATTTTTTTTAAACAATTATATACAGTTGAATAAGAAGAAACTTGATTATTTGGTTTTATATTTACCTTTTTTCGGTGAATATGCAATGTGTGAATATATAAATTTTATATTTTGTGCAAAAAAAGTGTTAAAGTTGACGGATTAAACGCAAGAACTGGTATTTGAAGGAAAAGTGAAAGTGCATGTCTAATTAAAAAGAGATTTATTGATATTAAATGTAAAATGCAGCAATGAAAATCTATTTTAAAGATGTGGCCAATATTTAGGAATGCAGACAAAAGAAAAATTGCTTTCTTTGGCGTCTCTTTTTTTTCGGATATATATTTTTTGTTGAATGAAAGGGTGTCTTGTAAAAGAAGTGGTCGGGGAAATCTATGCATTAATGTGTACCGATTTAATTGACAAACATTTTTTAATTACAGATTATTTATTTCGATTTTGTATAAAAGTTTGAAAATATAACATTGAAGAGTGTGCAACGAGTTTTGAGACAAGAAAGCAAACATGGCCAATACCTACGATGGTAATGGTGACTATTCCAATTATGCTGAGGATGAAAATGAATATAGCAAACAGCGTAAAATGGCGGGCATGTCAGCATCAGGACCCCACAATGGTGACAACTCCCATGGAGAGCTGCTTCATCATGGTCAGGGTGCAAATATGAGCCCAGGAGAAAATAATTATCTGAATGAGAAAGCCAACGAATATGTTAGAGATTGTATAAATGAAAAAACTCGCATGGATCGTAAATTCCCAATAGCCGAAAAGCTTTTGGATTCTGGTGAGTTGCACAAACAAAGTTACAAACGTTAGCATTTATTTTTTGTATTTTTTTGTCTTTTAGAAATTGATAAAGTTCAAACAACAGGACGTCTACCATCTAGAGAACAGAAATATGCCGATATATATCGTGAGAAACCTTTGAGGGTGTCACAGAAAGTTTTGGTCCCCATTAGGGAGCACCCCAAGGTATGTAGGATTATGTCAGCTAATTGTTTATCAACATTTTTCATTTGTTTGTTTTAGTTCAACTTTGTTGGAAAACTATTGGGTCCAAAGGGAAATTCTTTGCGACGTTTGCAGGAAGAAACAATGTGTAAAATGACAGTTTTAGGACGCAACTCCATGAGAGATCGCGTCAAAGAAGAAGAACTACGCAATTCCAAGGATCCCAAATACTCGCATTTGAACAGCGATCTTCATGTTGAAATTTCAACAGTAGCACCACCGGCTGAAGCATATGCCCGTGTAGCTTATGCTATGGCCGAACTGCGTAAGTATCTCATACCGGATAGCAACGATGTCATTAGACAAGAACAGCTGCGCGAACTTATGGATAGTACTCACATTTCGGATGAACAAAAATCTTCAAGCTTCAATAAGAAAGTTTCCCCATATCAGCCTGTCGGCGGTGCAGGAATTTTAACATCCAACGTGGGCGGAGTAAGTGGTGGGTCGGCATTAGGCGGCGCAGCCTGCTCAAATACTTTGGGGAATCAAACAAAAAATACAACACCATACAGAAGTACGGGCCAAACAGCTTCTGGTTCTTCAACAGCAACAACATACAACAAAAACAATGTTGCTCCCAAGCAAAAAGTAATGTCAATACTGGAAAAAGCACGCTCTGCCATGGAGGAAACTTATGGGTAAGCTTAAACTTAAATAAAATGAAACAATACTAATTTCTATGTTATTTCTATAAGTCGTGGCTATGATGAAAATCAACCCTATGATCATCTTCAAGCACCGCATACCTATGATACATACGCTACTTATCCGGGTCTTGCCCCACAACCCTCGTCAGCACACAATCCTCATGGTCCGCAGACGACAGGCATTGGTATTGGTGGCATGAATGCGGCTAGAGCTCAATATGATCCAGTCGAATATGAAGCAAATGATTACAACAGACGAGATTATTATCAGAACCCGACTGTAGCATCCACAGCAACAACATATGGAGGTAAGTCCTAAAACCATAATGTTGTGTATGGTAATAGTTTGCACATTTTGTCCTTTTAGGCGCTGGTATACAACCACCTAACAATGGAGGTATAAATCCGAATCAAAATCAAAACCGTAGCCATGTTAACAGGTGAAATTTATTTTCAACGCAACAACCCCAACAGCAGCATCACATAAATGCAAATAATGCTATTTCAAGTTTACGTTGTCCTTCGATTTCCTCCTCCAACTCTTCCACGACTTTCAAAACTGGAAACTTACCTCATCTTTCTGCCTCAGTTGACGTAATAAGTGGATTCAGTAATACAACTAATAATTTGTTAAGCCCTTCCCTTAACAGTTCCATATACCTGGCTGCGAAATCTGGAGGCTCAGCTTACCAGACTTTGCCGACCCCACAATCGTCAACAGATGAAACTACAGCCTCATGCAATCCAAATAATGGCTCCACTTTACAACACACAATGACAATACCAACACAAATTTTCCCACCGTCTCTTACCCAGACTCAAGTAATTTCTACAACTACCAATAACAACACTACTACAACTAATAATATTAATCAAAATGAATGTATTCTCAAAAATACAACAGCAGCAACAACAAATCTTTTCAGCAATCATCATAATTTTAATAGCAACCAACAAACTGTATTACCACCACAATCAACCTCGGCTCCTATTACTTCTCAACGAACATCCACAACTGCTAATTTACTTTTTGTAAGGTATTAAGTTGCATTTATTATATAAACACTTTATCACTGCTTTTAAACGATTCATAAAATGCATTATCTTAAATATTATTTTATAATTATTGCTTCTTATAATTAATTGAAATATTTTACAGACCAGCAAATCCTTCTTCTACTACTACAACTACTCTACATGTTGGTAAAATACCTTTTTTGCCAGTACAATTCATTTGAATTGCTCTAATCACCCTACAACCCCACCCACCATACAGTACAGTAAAAAAAAAATACAACATCTACTACAACAAACAACATCACCACATATTCATCATGAACAACAACAACATTATGTACAACAAAATGTTGTATCTACATTTACTTTAAACAATTTTCTATTTACATCAAAAAATATAATATATATACACAACATTGGTCGGCATATCCGGGTCTAATATTTTTTTATAAATCGAAAGAACATTTAATTTGCTAACTTGTCTAACTATAGTGTTTTTATAAATACAATTTTTTTTTTAAGTAACATACAAATTCAAATTTAACACTTTGTTAATATTTCGGATCGTACTTTGTCGGCCTGTGTTGTTAACTAAGGCTTAAAGTCTTATAAAAATACAATAAAACACAAAAACTAATATAAAAAGCATATTTAACACATTAAAAATGAGATTCAATTAAATTTAAACTAACCCTCAAATGAGAGGTATTCATAAAATACATAAATAACTTATACTACTTAAAAAACTAAAATTTAATATATAAATATATTTACAATTGAATATTGACATGAAATTATATAATTAAAAACAATAAGATATGAATCTACATAAATTTTACTTTCATAGAGATTTCTATGTATGTAATGTATAATTAATTGAATAAAAAAAGTGTTTAAAATTACAAAAAAAAATATTAAAAATCAACTAAAAGTTGAATTATAGATTTAAATATAACTATATATATATAATAAATAAAAACATACAATTACACAATAAAAAATTTAAAAGATTAAAAAAAATAGTTCTTAATATGCAGAAAATAAATATAAACATATAATAATAAAGAGGGAAAAAACAAGACGTACAATATCATAAAATAACGGGCACATAACAAAGCAAAATAAATGGAAAGATTTTTCAATAAAATTTTTAAATTTCTAATAAAAACCTATAAAACACATTAAATAACAAGATATATTTGCTAACCATAAACAAATTTCAAACTTAACACTAATAATAACGAATCGAAATCCCACAAACATAATTACTTTATATAAAAAAAAAGAAAACAAAATAATATACATACAATGAATATAATAAATAGTTTATATTTATATAAATATATATATATTATGCATAATAAAAAAAATTAAAATGCAATATATATATATCTAAATGTTATCTAAAAATATTTGTCCAATAAAAGTCAATATTCGCCTAAAAATACAATAACAATTTTCATTGCTGCAATTACATGAAAAAACTATTTTTTTCTGTTTCCGTTATGTATTTGTCCATCACTTTTTAGAAACATTTAATATGAAAGCTTATCAAAAGGCTTTGAATTTCTAAGGACAGCTTCGACTTATTAGCGTCAGGGGTGACCTCAGAGAATAAAAGCATAACGTCGGTGCTCTGGCCGGAACAGCTATGTGAAGAGACTTTAAGAACAGCTAAATTTGGTGCTTTTTTTTGCGCGGTTTTTTATCAGTCAAATTTATAGAAATAGAAAATTTGCAATGTATTATTTAAATATATATGAACGAAATATTATTTTAAAGCACCGCGAAAGGTCCAAATTAAGCTGTTCTTAAAGTAGCTTTAAAAAAATTGAAATACTCATAGCGGTTCTGGTCAGAGCACCGATGAAATGGAGCTTTTTATTTTAAATGTACTACAAAAATTTGGTATATCAACGATATATTGGTCAGATTTAGATTTTTTTCACGTGAACACGAACAGAATATGCAACTTCAAGCATAGTACTCTGTTCGATTTCACGGGAAAAAATCGGTCAAACTCCATGTAGAAAAAAAAATATTTTGGCAACGCGAGGAATTATAGGGAAATTGTTAAAAAAGTTTTCACGCATACTAATTATACAAGACAATTTAAATTGTGGTGAAAAAGTGACATTTCAGTTTTGTTATGATAGTTTTTTCTATGAATTGTCAAAAGTTGTTGATTTATACTAGAGATGGGCACATGAGCAGATTAGAGCGTGATTCACGTGATTCACGCGTGAGTGTGATTGAATTCCATTTTACTTACGTGATTGTGAGTGAGTGAAGAAAAAAATTGCGTGAGTGAGTGTGCGTGAGTAAGATTTTTGCGTGAGTGAGTGTGCGTGAGTCGATTTTTTTTGCGTGATTTATTTTCTTTTCATATTTCCTTTCGTACCAAAAAAAGCAACAAAAAAATTTTAAAATTCGACTTAATTTAAGATTTCGTCCGAAAAAAGCAAAACAAAGATGTAAAATTTCGCTGAACTTTAAATTTTGCGAAAATTTTTAAAGGTTTTAGAAATTTTAGTTTTTTAAATTTTTTTTTTTTATAAATAAGAGTTTCGTGAGTGTGAGTCAACGTGAGTGTGAGTGAAGCTTGCGTGAGTGCACGTGAGTGTGAGTTGTATTAAATTTACTCACGTGATTGTGAGTGAGTATGAGTAGAAAAAATATTCTCGTGAGTGAGTGTGCGTGATTCAAAAATTCCTGTCGTGAGCGTGAGTGAGTGAGTGTGAGTCAAAAGTCACTCACGTGCCCATCTCTAATTTATACATTTTTATTACGATTTGAGACGTTTAAAATTTAAGTTAAATTTTCGCCGTGAAAAACAGAGTACTATGCTTAACAGAATAAAAACATAATGGACACAGAACAAAAAATTGTAAAACATGTAGCCCTAAACTAATGGTTCCCAACCTTTTTTGCATCATGCCCCACTTTTAAGTTAAAAAACAACAATGTCCCCACTACACTCAAGAGAAATTTTAAAATTTTTCAAATTTGCCTAATACCCTATTCACACGTACAGTTTTAAACCGTTTTTAGCAGCAATATTTTTAGCACTTTCTTTATTCTATTACAGTATATTGACAGAAAATGCTAAAAATAATTGCTAAAAACGATTTAAAACCATGGTTGGTTACCGTTACCCTTATTATACCGTTACCGATTTAAAACCCTTTCAAATCGAATACCGTTACCGTTACCGATAGCGCTAAAAATATTTTTAAAATACCGTTACCCTTACCGTTACCGTTATAATTATTAGAAGTTACCGGTATTGTACCGGTATTCAAAATTTTACCTGTTTTAAGGGATTTTAACGAACAAAAAAATAAAATTAAATTGCTAACATAATTTTAAATTTATAATTTGCAAATTATCATAAAATAAATGACAAAAATAATAATCATATCAAATCTATACTGGTTTTTGGGTCTATAAAATATTTTTAGCTTTCAGTTCTATCTTTTTTCAAATTTTTAACTAAATTAATAATACCGGTACGTACCGGTTTGGTTGGTTCGGTACCGGTACATACCGTTACCGAAACGATTTGAAAACACTTACCGTTACCTTTACCGAAATAAATAAAAATTAGATACCGTTACCGTTACCCTTACCGTTATTCGTTTCGGTAACCAACCTTGTTTAAAACTGTACGTGTGAATAGGGTATAAAAATTCAAAATTTTCTTGCGGTTAAGCAAACTTTTTTGTTAAAATCATCGTTTAAACAAAGCTTTCAGATAAAATTTTTAACAATCAACTAAAAAATTTAACTAAAAAAATATTTTTTTTAGTTTTTTTGATAAAAAAATTAGCTCGTTGCCCCCTGAAGCATTCAAATACTATTTAATATCCTATTCACACGTACACGCAAAAAAAAATCTGTGTCAGAGTGAGCAAAAATCTGGCATAATTTTACCAAAATTATGCTAAAACTACAACCGACGAAGTAGTTTTCGTAATTTAGCCAAAACGCTTATGTAAAAAATTTTGAAGAAAATTCTAATGCTATTTAAGTAAAAACTTGGTAAAATATACCAAAAGAGATATGGTGAAATATACCAAAATTATTTGAAAAGCTGACTAAAAATAATGCTAAAAATTACCACATTTATGCTAAAATAAATTTTCAATAAATTTTTTTAAAAATTTGTATATTTGTTGAATTTAAAATTTTCACAGAATAAATCCATATTAATATAATAAATGTTGTGTAGGATTTAATTTACCACCGACCAACTGACCCTTTTTGTAAAATTTTCTCGAGTGACTGCTGCCTACGCTTCTTCTTGAAGTAAAGGATCCGCTATAGCTTCACGAATTTATTTAAAAGCATCCTGTAAAAATAGAAAATTATTACAAAACATAAATTTTTAATTTAAAAAATTGGTTAACCCCATTGGTCTCTTGGTAAGGAGGAACACTTACTTTGTCATTCCATTTGTAACTCATCAAAACAGGTATGGACTCCCTTGGCTTTGGGTTTTTAGGTTTTAATTATATAACTAAAGGCAGGATTGGTGTCCACGCTCTTTATTGTAGTGAAGGATTCTCCATAGCTTCAAAAATTTATTTAGCAGTACCCTGTAAAAATATAAAATTATTACCAAACACTAATTTTTAACTAAAAATCTATTAAACCTTATTGGTGTCTTCGGAATGCGGGTATACTCACTTTATCATTCCATTTGTTATTCATCGAAACATACGTCTGGGACTCCATTGGTTTTTCTTATTGAATGGTGTTTTAAGTGATGAAAGCAAAATTAACTTTAACATTCTTTTATCTTACATTTATTTATCTTTTAGAAAACTAATTATTTATTTTTATTTATGTATTAATTTATTTTTATTTTATATATCAATTTCCTGTTTACGTTTTTATAACACAAAAAATAAACGAACAACGCACGCACACAAAAATACAAAATGAAAATGGCGGTCTGTATTTGTTTTGTTTTTTTGTTGTTTTCTTTCGATAAATTTTTGTGCAGGTAATTTGCGTTATTGAGCAAGCTACTTGGTTATTTTACATAAAAAATGAATTATGTTACTTTAACATCGACAAGCATAATATTAGCAAAAATTTGGTAAAAAATTTTTTTTGGTATGAAAAAAGTTTTACCAAGTAGGATTGCTCAATCTTACACAGATTTTTTTTTTGCGTGTACAGTTTTAAATCGTTTTTAGCAGCAATATTTTTAGCACTGTCTTTATTCTATTACAGTATATTGACAGAAAATGCTAAAAATAATTGCTAAAAACGGTTTAAAACTGCAAGCACAGACTAAATACAGACTCGACAGTAGAGTTTTATAAGAATAAATGGGGAAAAACTAAGCGATTTTGGGAGAAAACACAGCGGTTTTTAGTCCGTTTTACGCTTACATGGCAACACTTTCTACGACTTAGGAGTGAGTGAAACAACAAAAACATATCTGGCATCCATTTTTCGAATGGCGCGTTATATTAGCTTTCTCTCTCTAACCTCATTCGTAGAATAATTTGAAAACATTAACCATATGGTTCAAGACTACTTTTTTGACATCTGTCACTTATGTCGGGTCTGTATTAGTCTGTGCTGCAAGTGTGAATAGGGTATAAAAAGCGGTGAAATTTTACAAAAGTTATATGTAAGGAGATTCAGAAAAAAATTAAAAAAAAAAATTTGTTTGGCCAAATTAGACCTATTTTTATACCCTCCAACCACAGTATGGGGGTATACTCACTTTGTCATTCCGTGTGTAACGCATCGAAATATGTTTTTCTGGACGTAACACGTTCCCGTGATAGACAAAGCCCCAGTTTTAATTTTTTTTATTGACATGCATCCAAAATTAATTTTTGTACTCCATTTATTTGCGAAATAATGCTTTTTTTAGGCTGCATCTCATTAAAAAATGTACAAAACTAGTAACATCCCATCTTTACCTATCTCGGGAATGCGTTAGGTCCATGAAAACATGAATTTTATACTTAAATTTTCTGTTTTTATAAATTAGAGAACACCCAGTGACAACTTCACGGAACGTCACTGGCACAGACTAATACAGACTCGACATAAGTGACAGGTGTCAAAAAAGTAGTTCTGAACCATATGGTTAATATTTTCAAATTATTCTACGAATTAGGTTAGAAAGAGAAAACTGATATAACGCGCCATAAGAAAAATGGATGCCAGATCGGTTTTTGTTGTTTCACTCACTCCTAAGTCGTAGAAAGTGTTGCCATGTTAGCGTAAAACGGACTAAAAACCGCTGTGTTTTCTCCTAAAATCGCTTAGTTTTTCCCCATTTTTTCTTATAAAACTCTACTGTCGAGTCTGTATTTAGTCTGTGTCACTGGTTTGGATGCGCTCTTTGATTCTTGATTCCTTTCTAAAAGCTGCTCAACAGTACAGACTAGTATGCAAACACTGGTGCTAATTGCGTACTTTCCAATATGGTGGTATGGTTTTTAGTACAGAATGATCATCGCTGCCTAGTATATGTGTGCCTTTACGTGTGAGCTTTTGTGCATGTATTTATGATGTTTGTTTACGTTTTGTATGAAACGTCAAAAGTTACACCGTGTGCTGTCACTAATACTTACACCCATCAGATGCAACTCTGTGATACTACTACTCATGTACTGTGAGCTGCTCCCAGTTCATCGCAAATCTCTGCTGGGGACAGCGTTGCCAGGTAATTTTTTCCGTTGTTCCCAAAAATAAAACAAAATATCCCCAAACAATAATTGTATCAAAAAGATACAATTTTGAATGTCCCCAAAAATTTTTTGAAATCCCCATAAAAATCCCCAAATGAGATATATTGTCCTTTTTTCTCTAGTGAAATCTCCAACTTGGGGATAAATCCCCAAGTCTGGCAGCCTGAGTCTGTCAGTCTGAGAATGTTTTTTTCGGTCCTTTTTTTTGGATAAAAAAAATTGTTTTGGTACAATTGGGGTCAAAAAAGTAAAATTTTTGGAGCTTATTGGTACAATTTTGATGTTCTTATTTTGCAACCGTGATGTAAATCACATTAGAGCACAGCATTACCGACCACGGTAATGATGTGCTCTAATACGGCATTCACACTAGCGGCCTTATATGGAGTTCACCAGTGGGTATCAGGTTGGTTGGCTACCATTTAATTTCCTCTCTCAAAAAGTTGGTTCTCTTAGTGTTGCCTATGCTATTGCATGTAAAAACTCTCTTAAACATTAAGAGAGCCAACCAACCTGATACCCACTGGTCTGTATATAGTCTGTGGTATAACTTCCGAATCCCGCTGTTTGAGATAAAGTAGTTGGTCTTGTTAAGTATTGCCACAGACTAAATACAGACTCGACAGTAGAGTTTTATAAGAAAAAATGGGGAAAAACTAAGCGATTTTAGGAGAAAACACAGCGGTTTTTAGTCCGTTTTACGCTAACATGGCAACACTTTCTACGACTTAGGAGTGAGTGAAACAACAAAACCCGATCTGGCATCCATTTTTCTTATGGCGCGTTATATCAGTTTTCTCTTTCTAACCTAATTCGTAGAATAATTTGAAAATATTAACCATATGGTTCAGAACTACTTTTTTGACACCTGTCACTTATGTCGAGTCTGTATTAGTCTGTGGTATTGCCACAGACTAATACAGACTCGACATAAGTGACAGGTGTCAAAAAAGTATTCTTTAACCATATGGTTAATATTTTCAAATTATTCTACGAATTAGGTTAGAAAGAGAAAACTGATATAACGCGCCCTAAGAAAAATGGATGCCAGATCGGTTTTTGTTGTCTCACTCACTCCTAATTCGTAGAAAGTGTTGCCATGTAAGCGTAAAACGGACTAAAAACCGCTGTGTTTTCTCCTAAAATCGCTTATTTTTCCCCATTTTTTCTTGTAAAACTCTACTGTCGAGTCTGTATTTAGTCTGTGGTATTGCTCTGCGCAATACACAGTACATGAGTAGTAGTATCACAGAGTTGCATCTGATGGGTGTAAGTATTAGTGACAGCACACGGTGTAACTTTTGACGTTTCATACAAAACGTAAACAAACATCATAAATACATGCACAAAAGCTCACACGTACAGGCACACATATACTAGGCAGCGATGATCATTCTGTACTAAAAACCATACCACCATATTGGAAAGTACGCAATTAGCACCAGTGTTTGCATACTAGTCTGTACTGTGGCGCAATATGTCAAATATAACTGTGTTACCAGAGTCATAGAGTAGTCCAACAAATGGCGTTTGAAAAAGTAGTAAACAAAAACCATATGGTATTGTTTACGAAATTTTATCACAAATCGAAATGTGAGCGAGATGGAAGATACCAGTTTTACAGTGAGAATGCAGATTGTTTTTTGTCTCTCTTTGCTTTGCGTTTGAACTTTAGTTTGGCATTGCCAGAATTTTCGAATTATCTTTGGTGATGCCAGATCTACAAAACGGTCGATAGATTACTATGTCACTATGTGTGTTACCATTTCATATTTGTGTTGTGAAAAACACTGAATTTAAATTTTGTATATTAGGCAACTCTACTACACTTGGTATTATTGTTATTAATAAAAAAAAACAAAAGGGACGATTTGTGTTGTTTCTGATGAACAAAAATTTTAAAAACAAGAAATACAAACATGAGTAATAGTAATTCATGCGTGGAAACACCAGCAGCACCAGAATGGCTATCCAAATTGGAAGACCGTCGAGAAAAATTAAAAAGATCCAAACTTGGCCATGAAGCCGGATCCGGTGCACCATGCAACGAATGCGGCACAAAGTGTCCTGGATTAGATTTACATTTCTGGAGGAAGGTTTGTCGCAATTGCAAGTGTCGAAAGGATCAACACATGTGCCAGGACGATGACATATCTGGGTGGGCCCAATTTGAAATATTGGGGCAAATACGTTCTAAACCAGCCTGTAAGTGAATGCACGACGAGACAAGACTTTGTTTAAGTGTTATCTTTATTTTTCAGTTATAAAAATCAAAACTATGGCTAATCAACCGGTTAAGTTGGAATGGGTACCGCCAAATGTGGCCCCAGATGTAGCTGCTGATTATATGGAAAAATTGGGAACAGATTATGTTCCGATAGCTGGCAGCGAAGCAGCTACCAGACGTAAGCAACAGTTAGAGTTTCAAGTGCCTCCTCATGACTTGGATGCTGTATTTTGTGATAATCTTACCGAATCTGAAGCCGACCAATTGCAACAGTATGTTCAAAAGATTAGGGATAATTGTGTGGGTCAGGGCAGTGTAGTTCGCGTTGGAAACTATGCTAATGCCATGATAGGTACCTTAACTTCGCCTCGTTTTGACGATGTAAAGTATGGGGAAGTTATGTCAGCTTTACAAGAAACTCGTGTAGCTGACCCTATATTATTGACCCTTTTGTCGAATGAGAAATTGGCTAAGGCCATTGTAGAGCAGTCGCCCTGTGGATACCAAAAGATCTTTGTCGTATTTTCCGAACCAATATGTGAGGGCCCTTTAAGTGCGCAGGTTGAATCGAAATTGACGCCAGCTGTTAAACAAAAGCTCAGAGGTCTCAACGACGCTGCTGTGCAGAGTTTATTGCTTAATGGACCAATATATGACAAAATCTTTGGCATACTAAAGGTAAATGATAGAGTTGGAAAAAAATTTCATACAAAAACGCTAAAAGTGGCAAGTCTAGTTCTCTGATCCAAAAATTTAGTGATGTGTCCAAAAAAAGAAAAAAAAAAAAATGGTTCCCGTGTTATGGGCCTCCAAAGTTTGAAAATTGAATTTAAAATATCTTCTCCAAAAATGGTCCGAACAAAACAAAATTGGTTTCATGCGAAAGCTTTTTCAAATACCTTCAATACAACATTTAAAAAATTTTAATGCATTAACCCATTGTGACACAACACTAAATTTAAGATTTTTAAAATAAACTTTCTAGTAAAAGCTTTAAACTTCAAAATTATGTCTTATCAAAGCATGTATTTATATACCCAAATTTAAAGCTCAGACATTAAGCTTTCATTGCACCCTTTAACCCTTATAAAACCGGAGTTACTGACTCTTGACCATTGACCCGATTATATTATCGCATTAAAAATATAACGCGTTAATGCCTAGTACTACAAAATCTTTATAAGGCGGAGAGAGTGGGTTTAATGCATGGAGTTTGAAATCCCTAAGCCCGGCCAAGGACCAGCTACTACTTAAAGCAAACCCACTTCACTCTTGAACACTTCAAAACACAAAGTGTGAATGCCACATTAATTTTGACGTTTAAAACGATGTTCGCGTTCATTTTTAACCAGTTTAATTATTGATTTTCCCATACAATTTAAACGTCAAAATTAAACGGCGTTTTGACAGATAAAGGTGGTTATTCATAAAAACTGAAATATAACTAAAGTGCGTATGATACCTGCTTGTTTCAAGTTACTTGTTGCTGCATTTATTAGGGTTTTTCTATAAAAATTTCGATAACTTCAACCAAAAATATTGAATTTATCAAAATTCCCTTAGAAAACCCCTAATAAATGCAGCAACAAGTAACTTGAAAAAAGCAAGTATCATAAAGGCATAAAGTAGGTTTATTTGACAGATATTGCAGGCATATTTGTCAAATAAACCTACAATAAGTCTACTATAAGGGCGGATTACTCAATGAAAAGTTAGCTGCTAACTGCCGATTTAACGGAGCCTGTCAAAATTTGTATGAAAAAGTTAAATTTGACGGAGAGTTATTTTATAACGGAGCATTGAGTAATCCAGCCTAAGTGTTATAAATAACAGCCAAAGTGTTTAAAATTGTATAGGGGGAAAACACATAATTAAACAAGTTAAAATGAATGCGAATATGGTATAAATTGTATGAGGAAAACCAATAATAAATCTAGTTAAAAATGAATGCGAATGTGGTATTACTGTAAACGTCTTAAACACAACGTTATGATTATATGATACTTGCTTTTTTCAAATAATTAAGTAGTTGTCTCCTTTATTAGGGGATTCCCATATAACTTCAACCAAAAGTTTTGAATTTATCGTAATTCCCATAGAAAAACCCTAATAACGTTGACTAGTTACTTGAAAAAAAGTGTAACCCATTAACGGTATTGGCGTCATAAATCTTAACACATATAATTGCATATTGCGAAATGCTAATTTTTTGTTAGAATAAACACACATAATCGTTTACCCTTTATTTATTTTTTTAAAAAGTTATTATTTTGCACTGTTATCATACCTTTATTCCATACCTAAATGTTTTTTTTTAACGTAGAACAAAAATTTGGATATATCGCGTGATCCTCGTTTAGGACCTTTGTCCGATTTACGCAAAGAATATTTGTCAAACCCTTTTGCAAAACAAGAACTAGATGCCGTATTCTCGTCACCAGTCCAGCCAACAAAGTCATCTTATAGTTCTCCGCTTAAAACTCCATCAAAGTTTGTAAATGATTTAGCTTTTAACTCACCGTTGCCTCTTAAGGCAGCACCCCATTTGAAGTCGGGATCTCAAATGATGCAGGAGACACCTGTTCGAAAAGTTCAGTTTGGAAATGTGTCTACTATAGTTTATGACTGTAATCTGCCAGCTAATGTAGACTATGAACGTGATCCAATATTCGCCAAAATTATTCGTTCCGAACCACTTAGACATGCGGTCCAAAATTCCAAAAGAGGCCTTAAATCCAATGCGGTAAAAATGTACCCATCGATAGCTGGTGGACCCGAAATCGCGGATACAAACTTAAGTGAATACGCAAAGGAAAAACTTCAATCTCTAGGAATTAATTCCAAAGATATGATGCAAAGTGTAGTCTTGAACGCACCCTTTTATGAAAGGCTTTTCACAGACCTTAAAGATAAGGATATCGATTATGCTGCATGTGAACAGTTGAGACCATTGGAGTTGTTAGGCAAGGAGTTGCGTTCAAACCGTCCCCTTTACG
The DNA here is from genome assembly GCA_963921195.1 of Pegoplata infirma. Lineage (NCBI taxonomy): Eukaryota > Metazoa > Arthropoda > Insecta > Diptera > Anthomyiidae > Pegoplata > Pegoplata infirma. The sequence continues at coordinate 240,072,120 of OY992538.1, read as the reverse complement.
AGGAGGTTCGAGAGTATGTCACAGCTATGCCCAATAGCTTAGATGTGGCTTATACGCCAGTCAACATGGGCTTACAACATGCGTTAAGCCTATCGAAAAGTACTGACTCAGGATTTGATTCTAAACCCTCGACACCAAGTCACGCAACAACCCCTCAAGCGTACCACGATGATGTAAATGCTTTAAGTGGCAAACTGGTTTATATTCCGGGAATTCAGGATATGAATATGTACCCTACAGTGGAAGCATCGAGAAACCGTTTGCCTACAGAAATGCAAAGTCTATCGCTTAACGAACAGCAGCAGCCTCTGGAGTTTCCACAAAGTAAGTACACAATTCCCGGTAGTTCTACTGTTTAGTTTTCATATTAATGTTTCTATTTTTTCGATCCTATCAGATCTTATTAGCCATTTGCAGTGTCGTGACTGTTCCAAGCCCATTAATTTTGGAGAAGTTGCTGTTAAAGCTGAACGCGCAGGCAAAGAAATTGCTTGGCATCCCGAGTGCTTTAAATGTCATACTTGCCGTGAGTTGCTGGCCGATTTAGTCTATTTCTTTCACGGAGGTCAAGTATTTTGTGGTCGGGATTTGGCAGTTAAATTAAAAATTCCGCGTTGCAAGGCTTGCGATGAATTGATATTTACAAAGGAATACACTGCCGCCGAAGGTGCTACATTTCACATTAAACACTTTTGTTGCTACCATTGCGATGTGCCGCTGGCCGGTAAACAGTATATACCGGATGAAAAGTCCAATATGCCCTTGTGCCTTAAATGCTATGATGAATACTTTGCCGTTGCCTGTCAACGATGCTCTCAGCCAATTGGGCCCTCAGATCAGGGTGTAGCATGGAATGATATACATTGGCATGATTCATGTTTTTTATGCGCAGGGAAAGCTTGTGGCAAATCATTGATTGGTGGACGTTTCTGTGTAAAGCAAAATATGCCTTTTTGCTCTCCTGCCTGTGTTCATAGTATTATCAAATAGTTTAAAGACTTAATATGCACAGCTATTCTATATTTACAATAGATATACGAAAAAAGTATTAACATTTGCACATTCTACTTATTTTATTCCATTTTTTACGACATAAATACATTTTTCACGCGTAAATATATACGAACATATGTGAAGGAAGCACAATTTACATATTTTTATCTATAAATAATTTTTGTATGAATTTTGAATGCATCAATAAATGACAAACTGCACTTTACGTTGGATTTTTTTTTTAATATGTATTGTGAATTTCTTTTTTGCAACAGCGGCCTTAGTGTCGACGAAAAATGTAAACGCAGTTTGATTTTTACATTATTAAATGTTACAAAAATGTTAACAGCGAAATCGTAGCTGATCACATTAGAAATATATCGCGAAAGTAGTAGTTTTGTGTTTTCTTAAATTTTGACAATGATTTTAAATATCTTAAAAAACTGAGTATACAATTTTAACTGTAATTATTTACAGGTCACAAAACAGTTAACATCGAAATCATATCTTCTCAATTTTGCGAAAAATCGCAAAATTAAAAAAAAAAAATTGTAAAAAATATTTTTTTCGCGTAAATTATTAGTCAAGGTATAAATTTGAACTGTTTTTCCACCTTCAACACGTAAAATTTAAACTGCACACAATATATTTGTCGTTATTTGATTTTTTTGAGACACCAAAAAAAAAAATAAATTAATTAATATAAAAGCTTGCATAGCAATTTCGCGATATTTCGGGAAATTAACAATCTACATATAATTTTTATGCTTGCAGTTTTATCACCTTTATCACCTCGAATTAAACATTTAAACGAATTAAACAAAATATTTTGTCGTTAAAGTAAATTTTTTTTAAAGACCAAAAATTACAAAGTAATGAATAAATAGTAGTAAAGCTAGTTTTTTTTAGCGATATCTCGTTAAGTTTGGCCCTAAAAAAACACAAACCAATTTTTTTATGGGTTAAACATTAATCCCCCAGCGGCACGTGTTAAAATTGTTCGATTTGGCAAACAATTTAAATATAGAGATCTTAGACAAAAAGGAACTATTTTTGAGTAAGTGTGCGACTCGATTTTTTTTGTGAGTTTGCGTGATTTGTTTTCTCTTCATATTTCCTTTGTCCCCAAATTTTGGAAAAATTGGCAAAACTTCAAATTTTTTTAAAATTTTTTGTTAGATTTTGATTTTTTTTTTTTCGTATAAATAAAAGTTTAGTGAGTGTGTGTGAAGCTTGTGGGAGTTGTCCTTTATTTACTCACGTGATTGTGAGTGAGTGTCAGAAGAAAATAGTAAGCTCGTGAGTAAGTGCGCGTGATTGGAAAACTGCTGTCGTTAGCGTGTGTGAGCCAAAAGTCACCCACGTGTCCATCTCTAATTAAAAACCTTGCTTGTCAAAACTAAAAAAATGTTAAAAACATTTTTAGAGTAGGACCTAACGGTCGTACATTTTTTCCGAAGTTAGAGATTAATCACAATTGGAGCGGGAAGCGGAAAAACGCAATTGTCCTCATAAAAATAGAATTGAATCTAGTTTGGCGGAAAAACGCGGCGGAATTTTGTTGCGGAAAAACGCTTCCCGCTCCAATTGTGTTTATTCTCTTAATTTTGGTGTTTATCCCACGAAATTAAATTTTTAATCGTTAATAAGTTAATCAAGTAAAAACTAGTGAGAGTGTTATACCCTATTCACACGTACAGCTTTAAGTCGATTTTAGCAGCAATATTTATATCATTGGGGGGACAATTAGTGTTTTGTTGATCACGTTTTCATTCGAAGTTGAAATCGAATAATTAAAATTTAAAAAATTATTAGGAAAAAAGTGTATTCGTTTTACATTCACCAAATTTCAAAATAGAATTTGAAATCTAAAACACCAAAAAAATCGGAAATTTTCATTTGACATTTTTTATGTGAATTACTTTTTTTTAATCTCCTAAGATTTATGGAGCACAATAAACGTTTTCGTTGCAGATCAGTTATAAAGTTCTGTTTACTTTCATAGTTAGTAGGGAAAGTTGTATTCTTTGTCTTCCAAATTAAAAAGATACTGAATGGTAGTTTAACGTCAAGATTTAAGATTTCGAATAGTAGGTAAACGTCAAATTGCTTGTATGAAATTAGCAACAGTGACCTTTTTTTAATTAAAATAACTTATAACTGCAACTTCTTGTCGAGTTTATGTGTAAATGACAAATTTAACAATACCTCAAAAAGTGGATAAGCTACGATTTTCGTCTTTTCGATTTTTAAAGCTCTAAATAAAGAGAAATGTCATTACCAAATTTTGTCACCATTTTTGAAAAACTTAAATCTAGTTGACGATGGACGTGGAAAAAAAATATACTTCGTGTATCACCCCATACTATAATAATAAGTGTTTCAGTTGAAAAAGAAGTTCATAAGTGTTGTGGTGGTTTCTGTTGTGATTGGTAAGTTTTTTTTTTTTGCTGGATAATAATGTAATTCGTAAGAACCATAGAGTATACATAGAGGCGAAGGCGTCAAAAATTGAGTCGTCAAAGTACAACTTGTATACATGTATTTGTTGACTTGTAAACATCGACAACGTACGTGTGAGAAATTAGAAAAAGATCGTGATATTATTATTTGGTAAGAACCAGTAAGAACATATCGCTCATTTACTTGTATAGTGTCATAACTCAAAATGTGTCGTCACAGACTAATACAGACTCGACATATATGACAGGTGTCAAAAAAGTATTTTTTAACCATATGGTTAATGTTTTCAAATTATTCTACGAATTAGGTTAGAAAGAGAAAGCTAATATAACGCGCCATAAGAAAAGTGGATGCCAGATTGGTTTTTGTTGTTTCACTCACTCCTAAGTCGTAGAAAGTGTTGCCATGTTAGCGTAAAACTGACTAAAAACCGCTGTGTTTTCTCCTAAAATCGCTTAGTTTTCCCCCATTTTTTCTTATAAAACTCTATTGTCGAGTCTGTATATAGTCTGTGGTGTCGTCACAGACTAAATACAGACTCGACAGTAGAGTTTTATAAGAAAAAATGGGGAAAAACTAAGCGATTTTGGGAGAAAACACAGCGGTTTTTAGTCCGTTTTACGCTTACATGGCAACACTTTCTACGACTTAGGAGTGAGTGAAACAACAAAAACATATCTGGCATCCATTTTTCTAATGGCGCGTTATATTAGCTTTCTCTTTCTAACCTAATTCGTAGAATAATTTGAAAACATTAACCATATGGTTCAAGACTACTTTTTTGACATCTGTCACTTATGTCGAGTCTGTATTAGTCTGTGGTGTCGTTGTTGCGTAAACCATACAAAATTATTTATATTCTGCTTTAAATTGTGTTAAAAATTAGTATTAATAAATACTAATGAGAAGAGAACACGCCATTATAACATTTTCTATGTACGGGCCTTTTGCAATGTTAAACAAGTTTCAATTGTAAACTTTAAACAGGTTTTCTGTAAAATCAAACATTTTGCGTTATGACACTATACAAGTAAATAAGCGATATGATAAAGATACTTAAAAATCATCAAGTAAAGAAATGTTAAAAGCTGTTTTATTGTAATTTTAGTAGCATTTTTGGAAATGCTTATAAAAGTACTTCCTACGAAATATGAAGTTCAGCACCCATCGCCACTTTGTATATAGCACAGTACAGACTAGTATGCAAACAATGGTGCTAATTGCGTACTTTCTAATATTGTGGTATGGTTTTTAGTACAGAATTATTTATCATCGCTGCCTAGCGTACGTTTGAGCTTTTGTGTATGTATTTATGTTGTTTGTTTACGTTTTGTATGAAACGTCAAAAGTTACACCGTGTGCTGTCACTAATACTTACTCACATCATGTGCAACTCTTTGAACCTACTACTCATGTACTGTGGTATATAGTGAAACCACTAACAGGGAAGGTCTTTCACAGGGCACCCGCCGATTGTCCTGAAACTTTAATATGGGAATGAGAGGAAAAATAAGATTTTTTTTTTAGCTGCCCAATCTCAAATTTAAAAAAGGGTTGCCACCTTATGAAAAAATAAGGGCTTTCGGGAAAATCCATATAAAAGCCGAACTAGCAGGAATTTCGCCAAACGAAAAAATACGGGTCAGCTTAATTTTGATACAGATTATTATATACGATTTTGGCGGACGTACGTATATACATCTCCATATAAACTACCCCAACGTTTTTACATTTTTGACAATAACGTACTTAAAGAATTTAGACACGAACGATACACCATTGGATAGGCCTTCAAAAAACCTTTCGCCCTGTATAAAATGTTCACATATTTTCTTTTGAAGATATGGGAAAAAACGAAAAAAAAAAATCCCCTTTTTCCACCTCCCCTTTGACCCGTTAAATGTGAGATTGGGCAGCTGTAAAAAAAAAGGTAACTCTTATTTTGCTCCCCTCTTTCCTATTTGCAAGTTTCAGGACAATCGATGGATGCCCTGTGAAAGACCTTCCTTGTACAGTGACTCAAAGTAATAATGGAACAGCATATATTTTTTAGCAGTTCTTTAAAGGAAAAGTTATCAATACTAAACCTGATTATTATCAATCGACTATTTTTAAAAAAGGAAATTTTCCAAGCTTTAATTTAAGCTTAATAGCGTCCAGATTGAGCAAATATTAAACGAGATACGAGGGTGGGACTGGAAAATGAAATTATTTGTAGATATTTTTTCCAAGTTCAAACATTAAGAATTTAAAAAAATTATCCAATAATTTTTATTTAGTTATCAGATTGTTTTTCTAACAACCCAAACAAAAAATAAATTTTTTTAAATACGTTAGAAGAAATCCGCATTTTTTGACCTACAACTCTTTCGATCACCAATATGTTGTAAAAAAAACCATCTACAAATAATTTCATTTTCCAGTGCGACCCTCGTATCTCATTTAATATTTGCTCAATCTGGACGCTATTAAGCTTAAATTAAAGTTTGTAAAATTTCATATTATTGATAATAATCAGGTTTAGTATTGATAACTTCCTTTAAAGAACTGCTAACAAATATATGCTGTTCTATTATTACTTTAAGTCACTGTAAGTTTTTTTTAACGCTTTCGATTATTTTTTGCTGGACACTTGTGTTTTTTAAAACATGTAATAACCACTTGGGTGAACAAAAATATGTAGTTTATTAAAGAACTTTAATTGAAACACTAGATTTTTTTTTTATTTTTTTTTTTTTGATTACGTATTTCATGGTGCTTTTAATTCATCGCAAATTTATTTGATTTTTATTTGTATTTGAAATTGTTCAATCCTTTCACTTATTCTTAAACAAACAAAATCACATTTTACCAAAACTTAAAATAATTTTAACTATACTTAAAAATATTTCATTATTTTTTTTTTTCTTTTTTATGGGAGGGGTCGGGGGATAAATGTTAATGTATGTATATTTAAATTTTATTTAACCTGATATTGCTAGCAATTGTAGTTTACTATTATAAGGATTAAACTCAGTTAATGTTTGTTTCTTCTATCAATTGAGATGTTTTGCAGTTTTTGTTTTAAATATTTCGAAATTGAGTTTATTTGATAAAATATGTTGTAGTAGTGGTGTGTTTCTCTTTTACTCTATTAGGATTTGATCGAAATTATTTCGGCGTTAAAGAGTTTTACTTATCAATAAAAATTAGTAGTTTTATTGTATTACAATGAATTTTTTAATAATAATAAATATAAGACAAGCAGTTTGTTTATATATTATAATTTTAGTAATTATTTAATTTTTATTTTTTCTAGCACATTCTTTTTATATACCTACATACATATTTTTCATTTAGTTTTTATATGTTTTCATTTGTTATTATTCTTTTTAAATTTTTAATACTTTAGTTACTTCAATTGTTTTTTTTTGTAATTTTTATAGTGTTATTAATTGTTTGTTCGTTTAGTATTATATTAGTAGTAGTTAAATCAAAAACAAAATGAAAACAAAAAATTAAAAATACAATAAAAATATTTAAGTTCAATTAAAAAAAAAAAAAAAAAAAACAAAACATACAACTGGAAGAAAACAAAATATAAGTTGGCTTCCAACTAAGATCATAAACTAGAAATTAAACTATTTTTTTTTGTTTTTAAATAAGTAGGCTACATGTGGAAGTGTGAATGAAGGAGAATATAATGAATAGTCTTCGGTAGAAATTAAACAGGGGAAAAAACAATTTTATAAAACTACGATAAGTTCCAATGTTGTAAAATTGCAAAATTAATTCAAAAAAATTTTTCTTTTTGGGTTTATTATAATGTGTTTTATTATTACAGCAACATTAATGAAATAAAGAAGATGCAATTGAAAGTTTTGGTGCTACAATTTTCAATCTATGTTTGTTGCACATCTTAAAGCTATTCATTCGGAAAGTATGATTAAGATTAAGAGTTAATAGTAAGTATGTATGTTGATAGTAGTGTGTAGAGGTGATCAAAATATATATATATTAGTATATATAGTTTAGAAATATGCGTTTATAAAGAAAAGTTTCGCTACGCAATCGCGAAATCTTCTTGTTTTTTGTTAATTTACTTATATTTCCTTTGAAGGTGAAATATTTATTATGGCCCGCCCTCATTTATTTACGCTTTCTAATTCTTTTTTTTTTTTGTATTTTTTTGTGTTTTTTAATTTTACTTATTTACAAGAAAACTTTGTTCTTTAAGAAAACAACTCGAACCATACATTTGACGTCGATTAAGCATCCAACCACCAGCGGCTGTCAACAGTTTGTGTAGGCGCCCCGTGTATAGTAAAGTTGTGTCATTCGCTCTGGCAGCGTTGTGTACAAGTTACTGATTAATTCCATCGGCAGTCGAGACCACGCCTCACGTATACGAAATATCAAATCGTCTTTGCGCGAAAATTTTCGGCCACCATCGAACACCTCACGTATAAGCCAGCCCCATATTCCTTCCATAATATTCAAATCATGTGCTACAGTGGGCCACTTTTGTGTCTTTATTCCCTCGGCATTAAGCCATTCCTGCACGGATGGTAAGGCATTTGTAGTCCAATTTTGGTCCTGTAGGAAAAACTCAGAGTTGCCTCCCAACTTGGCCACGACATTGGCACGTTCTCGCAGAATGGTCTCAACACAGGTTTCTGTTTTTAGTTTTGCTGTTGACACTTCCAAGTGGATCGGCCCACCGGCCGTAACTACCAGATAGATGTAAACAGAATTGCCGCGGGGTCTCTGGGATAGAGAGCGTTCATAGTTGCGCAAGTCGTGAAAGTAGTAGGAGAAGCCATCGGGACCGTCCAAGTTGAATTTTCGTTCATCCTGAAACACAACTCGTCGCCAGTGGTCCTCAGTCCAATTCACCTGAGCATTAGCGAATGTTAGGCGCTCGGTCTGATGGAACTGAGATAAAACAGGTTCTGTTTTTAACTTTTTCGCTCCGCTTACTACGCTAGTACGTCCACTAGAGCCGCCAGTACTGTTAGCTGATGCACTACTGTTGGATCCACTGTTTGGGGTAGTGCGTGCGCTAGCTGTGGTACCGGGTGGAGATAAACTTGAACCTGTGGTGTTGGACTGTTGGGTGGGAGCGTGACTAGATGCTGTCCCTCCTCCAGTACTGCTGCTGGCTGCCGAAAAGTTCGAGTTCTGGTTGAGGGCATGAACGGGCACCGAGTGGCTGTACGTGTGGCTGTGGGCAGTGCTGTGTGAGCTGTGGCCGTGTGTGGCATGTGTGGTGGTATGTGCGGGTGTTGGTGCGCTATGCTGTTGATAATATGGATGATGAAAGCTAGCCGCATGCTGATGATGCGGATGAATTGTTGGCTGTTTCAGTTGCAACTGTTTTAGCTGTGTCTGTGACTGAGCTAGTAAGTGGTGGTGGGCGTTTGTACCGCTGCCAGTGTTGCCGCTACTACTGACAACAACCACGCCAGCTGGTTGTGTGCCGCTGAGGGATGTTGTGACTGTAGCAGGGTAAGTCGTCTGGTGCTGTTGGCCTGAGGATGATCGCTGCACCTGAACTTGAGATGTCGTTATTGTTGTGGCTGCTGCGGGAGCTGAGCTTGTGTAATTGCCGGGATGTTTTAAATAGTATTGCAACGCCATTAAATTGGCCTCCTCCGTATTGGAGGTGCCTAAATTCGCCACTTTGGGATCGTAAATGAGCTTCCTAAAGTTTTGAATATCGTCGGAACTTAATAGTAAAGTTTTCATTTGGAGTTTTGCTGGCGCGAGGTATATTATGTATTATATTTTACTGTTCGTATGCGTTTGTCTCAGATTTTGTATGAGTGTATATATGGAACTTTACAGGGAATCTGTATATTTTGTAATTTGGAAAATTTCTTATAAAAATATTTTTAGTTTACTTTAGGTTAGTTTTATCTTTATATGGTTTGGCACAAATTATGCACAGTTGGGTTTTTTCAACTTTCTGTACAAAGTAGTGGTTGTGGTTTTATTTTATCTGCTAGATACTTTAGTTCAGTTTCTCGATCGATTGTATATTCATGTGGTCATCACCTACGTAAGTAAACCTTAAATTTGTTTAGCCAATATCACAAACAAGACGGCTATTAATGAGTATCTGGCGTATGTGTGAGAGCAATTTAGAAATTAACTTCAGATCTTACAGGTAAATGTTGTGTATAGTTCGCTATGATTTTCTTTCGTCAAAGGAACATACACCACTGGATCTGTAATTCATTCAAATCTCAGAGGCCAAATCATTTTCTTTGTTCAATTTGGCAATTGTTTGGTCACTTGGTAAAGGTTGCTTATTCTTGTTTATTTTTTTTCTTTCTTTAAGTTAGTTTTCGTTTTGCGTTAAATTATACGTGCACCACAGCTCAGCACTGTATTTTGTAAGGTGCTGGTTATTTTTTTCTGGTATTAATTTTTTTGTTAGCTGAATTTCGTTTCGCAAGTTTTTTTCTTCTTCTTTATATTTATATTTTACTTCTCTCGGAATGTTTGCTTTGTGTAGCGTACAAAAAAAAAAAATAAATAATATTGCGATGAAACAACAACGACAGCAAATCTCACAACATGCGTGTGTTTCGTTGTGCTGACAAACTGGCTGGTAGACAAACAAACTGGCTGACTGACTTAGGTAAGTTGTGTACGCACTTTCACGTTGATTTTTTGTGTATTTCTTCAATATATTTACCAGTTTCTCTCACTCTCTAACTCTGAATGTATCTTGACTCTTAAATTTCGACATTCCCTAAAATACTTTTCAGTAGCAAGTGTTTTTTTTTAAAAAAAGGGCAGATATGAGCTGAAGTAAGCTTAAATTACGATTAACTGTCCACTGGAGCAGATGTTATCTGAGTTGTGTGTGATCTCCTTTTCTTCTCGTCTTTGTATTCGTTTTCCTTGTCACCGTCGTTGCTTTTGTTGTTGTTGACTTGTGTAGTGACGATGGAGCGGGTATGCTGAACCTTGCTGCAGTTTATTTATAGTATGACAGAAAACGTTTCCCTGTTGTTGTGATTTTATTTTTCGTTGCTTACCTAAAATAAGTTTTGTAAAAAAAAAGAAAAAAAATCAATTGTATGTTTAAAAGTGGTGGTCTGTTTTTTCATTTCTTTCTTTTTTTGCGTTTTTTTTCTTCTTATCTTACTTTTTATAAAGTGAAATTAGAGTGAGGGACGTGTTTCTTTATCTATCTATGGTCGCTTCTTTTTGAATTTTGAAATTTAAAAGGATTTTTTGGATAATAGAAAGACTAGATATTTTATTTATTCATATTCCATTGCGAAATGGTAATAATCCTTCTTGGTTTCTAGGCCTCTGTAGGAAATCAATATGCTGATCGTGTTTTTGAAAAAATATAAACATCAATGATTAAGGTTTTTGTTGGTAGTAAAGTTTTTACGTTTAGTGAAATTCGCTTAAAGGGACCATACTATACATTTTTAAGAAATGTAAAACAAAATGTACATCGTCCAAATTATGTGTTCGCTGATTAAATTTTTATATCGGTACTAAGTCCAAAAATGGTCTGATTTTTCAACTTAAATCAAATTACGTCGCATTTGATCAAAAAAAAAAAAATACGTTTGATTGAGTTGATGTACCTCACATATAGGGATCGCAATTTCCCGCACTTTTCCATTTCCCGGGAAAGCGGGAAAAAATTTTGAATTTCCGGGATTCCCGGGATCCCGCACTAAAAACCAATAATATTTTTTTTTTAGTTTTTAACAATTGTTTTTATATATTTTTGTTTGCAAAATTGGTACGTCTAACAAGGCCAATACATAACATACATTTAAAAACAAAATAAAACAATAATTCAGTGTAATAAAACAAAAACAACAAATTAAAAACTATATTAAAAAAAATAAGCAATGTCCTAAGTTTTTTTTTTTTTAAATCTTAAAACAGTTTAAAAAATGTTTGTTTTAGCTTATTTTCAGATTTTTACGAAATTGCATATTTTTTCTTATTTCGTTATAGATAAGAAAACTGAAAATATTACACAAATTTAAATATAAATTAAAAGTAATCGAAAAGAAGTTTTATAGAGGTATAATTTATGTTTATAGAATATTTGTGTTGTGCAAAACGCATAGTATTTATGAACTAATTCTTACGAGTTTATTAACTTTTTCCTAATATTTATGAACTTTTTCATAGTATTTATGAATAATTCTTAATACGTGGAATTGAAAAATATAATAATTTTTTTGATGAATAAAAAAGTTAAAAGAATTTATGAAAGGTTTATACATTTTTAAGAATTTGTTCATAAATACTATGAAAATATTTTTTTAATTATACAATTTTTTAACTTAAAAATCTTCAACTTCTGTGTCGGTACAAGGTCATAAACTTCATATGTTTTGCTTCTAGTAAAACCTTTTCTTATGAAAAACAATTTTTTAATTGTTTTTAGTAAATATTTTCGAATTTTTAGTGCATATTCTAAGCACATATTTTCAATTTTGTAGTGAGCGAAAATCCGAGCACTTATATTTAAACATTTATTTACCTTAATACTGCAGTTAACTTGCTTATGTACATTTTTTAAAATTCCCGGGAATCCCGCACAAATTTCCCGGGAATGCGGGAAATGAAAAATGACGAATTTCCGGGAATCCCGGGACGGAAAATCCCGGGATGCATTCTCTACTCACATACAAATTGAATGAACAAAAAATGATTTGGGTTTGACGCACAACAGAAAGTTGAAATTTATTATGAAGTGGAATTGAAATTGCTAAAAGTGTAATTGGATTTTTTGTAATTGTTTATTTGTGCCTAAATTCAGGAGGTTAGCTCTTTTGACTGTATCGTGTCTTCTACAGACGGACAGACAGACGTCGCTGTCTTAGAATCGATCATTGTTCAATATTCTTGAAATCGATCGGACATCATGAATATACATACATTGTGGGTCCCTACACCGATATTTCAGGGTGTTACAAACGTTTATTTTACTTATTTTTTTTTTTTTATAATAACAATTTCGATCCCATGATCAAGTATTTTTTTTTTTTATTCTTCTATGTATTTGACTTCAACTCATCTTTAATAATGTCTACCTAATTGACCGTGGACTCGTTGTAGCGATACAGACCAAGGGTTCTGGATGGAAATCAAAATCGCGTCCCCCACGTTCTAATGCTAGCACGCAACCAACTAACCTACATGGGTTAGTAGTTGGTAGTCGAGTCAAGAGCAATGTACATTAGGGTGGGGCGATTAGTAAGGAAGGAAAAAAATCTTAATGGGCGCTTCGCGTTTCTGATTCTTGGGATTGTACTGAGCAAAAAAGTCAACTAGACCATACGTCTACTGTGAAAATCGAGCCTCCCGATTTTGACTTGAAGTTTTTTCTCAGACTTTATTTTTTTTGGAAAATTTGCAAATTTTCTTGGGCTCATATTTCGTAAACTATTTGAAATTTTGACTTATTTTCAAAAGTAAAGTTGTAGCTATTGTCTCGGGCTACAATTTCTCTGAACATAGTACTTAGAAAAAACTTCGTTTTCATGGTCAAAAAGTCGAAAATGTAGAAAATTCAACACTTTTTGTAATTTTTTTTTTGATATTTTGGCCTATAACAGCCAAACCATTGAGATTTTCGATCCAATACTAAGACAAAAATTGTAGCCAAGACAATAGTTAAGAACTCTCTAGTACATCGCAAAAGCATTGGAACGCTCCTTCAGGCAGTTTTGGCCTTGTGAAAGTGCAAATTTTTTGTGAAAATATTGATAAATTACCATTTTCAGTTGTTCATAGCGCAAAATCATAAAAATGTTCTATTTCATATTTTTATTCTATTTATTTATTTATTTTATTCTATTTATTTTATTTCTTATTTTTTATTCTTGTATTGTTTTAAGTTCATTTAACGCATTTTTGTTAGTTTATTGTAAAGAATCACCAGAGACTTTATAATATAGAGATAAAACAAATTTAGTTCTTTCTACTGGCTCCTAGAGAGCGCCATTCTTTAATATCAGCTCAAGAATATTACTAATATTCTTGAGGTGTTACAAGACTTAGTGAAGGCTCAAATAACTCAGCAAATACTGCTCATATAACTATGAAATGATCAGTACACTCGTAAGAACTATCCAATATCTTACATACACTCAAAAACTTATGTAAGTAAAATCAACTGAAAATGTCAGTTAAAATAACTACTTTGTAAGTTGTTTTGGGGTCAACTACTTTTTCAGTTAAATCAACTAACAATGTTAGTTATTTTAACTGACAAAAAACAACTGACTTATGAAGTAAAAATTACTAACATTTGTTGTCAAAACAACTTATATGTAGTAAAAATAAAATAAACAATATATATTTTTTTTCAAAAAAATTTTCAAAAAAAAATATTGTGACCAAATTTTTTCCAAGTTTTTTTTTTAAGTTGTGAAAAATAAAAAAACGAATTTTTTTTTTTTTTGGAAAAACTTTGCAAATTTTTCAGAGATAAAAAAAATAAAATTAACTACTTTAAATAACTGTTATTACATTACAGTACGTTTTGGTTAGTTATTAAAAAAAAGACTTAAAATAACTAACAGAAATAGTTGTTTGATATTTTTCATACAAAAATAACTGACTTCGTAGTTGAAAACAACTAACTACTGTAAAATATACAAACAACTAACGTGTAGTAACTTACATAATTTTCTGAGTGTATACATAAAATAAAATTTGGAAATTTTCCACGCAAAATTTAGTTATAGAGGTTCTAAAATTTAGTGTGCTACTAAGGTCTTACTACCCACCAAAAACTACTGCTTCGCCGTAAGCAGGTTTGTAAGGGAATGTTGAGTTGCCATTCCCTTACAAACCTGCTTACGTATGGCATGATATTTGGTCGCAATGTCCCACTTTAGAGCATTTCATCCGAGCGCTTATTTCAGCGCAATAAAAATGTAATGAAATCATACCTTCTTAGAAGCTTACTAGGTGCATTTTTGTAAGCATATTGGATGCTCAGAAATCATTGCTCCAATAAAGCACAAAAGTAATGTATTACCATCACTAAAGTCTTCATGCCTGAAAAGTTTGTATGAAGGAAGTGCTCCTCGTAGGCACACAAATAACACTACAGTTTTAATGTCTGAATAGTGTGTAGTCGAAACTTTTGTTTTCACTTTTGCACATGCGTACACGTCTGTTCACAAAAACACAAAATATCAACTGAATTAAAATTGTATTTTTTTATTGCGTCATCCAAATTTTCGTTTTGCTGTTTGATGCTCGTAAGTCGTCGTATAATTCATAATTTTTTCTCTCTGCCTTACGGTAGTGCATACTAGATGCACTACTGTAAGCGAATGTATTTAAAAATGTCTGTTTACATTCGTAATTTACCGAAAAATTTATATTTCTATCTCTGCCTTACAGTAGTGCATCTAGTATGCACTACTGTAAGGCAGAAATATCTATGTGCTGAAGACGAAGCGCTTGTGTATGCCAGAAAAATTATGAACTGCTTCCACAATCTCGATTATTTTTTGCTGGGTAGCAAGTGCTGCCATCTGAATAAACGTAGAAAACTTTTTTTCCGGTATTGCCATACACGCAATGCACTGACGATCACAGTATCAAATACACATAAAATTAAATACGCATTTTAAAATACCAATACAATTACTTTGTACTTTAAATGAATTTTCAAAATAAATATTGAACAAAACAAAAAAAAAACATTATATTTTTGGATTTTGCGCTATGAACAACTGAAAATGGTAATTTATCAATATTTTCACAAAAAATTTGCACTTTCACAAGGCCAAAACTGCCTGAAGGAGCGTTCTAATGCTTTTGCAATGTACTAGAGAGTTCTTAACTATTGTCTTGGCTACAATTTTTGTCTTAGCTTTGGATTGAAAATCTCAATGGTTTGGCTGTTATAGGCCAAAATACAAAAAAAAAAAAAAATACAAAAAGTGGTGAATTTTCTACATTTTCGACTTTTTGACCATGAAAACTAAGTTTTTTCTAAGTAATATGTTCAGGGAAATAGCCCGAGACAATAGCTACAACTTTACTTTTGAAAATAAGTCAAAATTTCAAATAGTTTACGAAATATGAGCCCAAGAAAATTTGCAAATTTTCCAAAAAAATTAAGTCTGAGAAAAAACTTCATGTCAAAATCGGGAGGCTCGATTTTCACCGTAGACGTATGGTCTAGTTGACTTTTTTGCTCAGTACAATCCCAAGAATCAGAAACGCGAAGCGCCCATTACGATGTTCAAATCGCCCCACCCTAATATACATGTTAAAAAAAACATGTATGTATAGCAAGATTCTTGTTTAAACATACAAGTAGTATCTAGTGCTTTTAATCAAATATCGCAAAGTGTTATACATTTAAGCTTATGTAAATTTTGTGTTGTCATATGTATAGCATATGCATATGTATGTACAAACGTATATATGTATGTATTTTCTTTTTGATGATGAGAAACTGTAAGTCTTCTCATCGAACAGATGTTCATTTTATGAAAAAGGAGAGCTCTGCTTCAATTACGATTTTAAGCGAAAGAGTATCCATTAATACTTGTGTTTAAAAAAGTTTACAATTCACAATACACAAGGAAATCAAAAAAATAAAAAGATATTAGTAAGCAAAATCACTGTCGTAAAAGGCAAAAAAACAATCAACGAATTTTTAGTAAACATTTTCTAGGGTGATCAATTAATTAAGGTCGAAGCACTAACCAGATTTAATTCCTTAGAAAAATAACAACCTTGGTACTAATATATAATACATTGTGAACTCCCAAGTAAAAATTTGTATATCGTCGAACTATATTCAATAAATGCCAACTCGAAAAAGCTTACTGTTCAGGAGAGCTAAAAAACTAGTTATTTCGCTAATTATTGTAAAAATTAACAATGTACCTTCCATGACATGGTTTAAATATTCTAAACTATTTTCACCTATGCAAAAATTTTCATATTTTGCACTTGTTTGCGTATTTTTCAGAGATGGCATTTATTACTATATCAAAAAACAAATATTTTTTTAGAGTTGGCATATTTTGTCGGAAAATAAAAATACATTTTTTTTGGAAAAATTTTTAAAATTTATTTTTTTTTTGGTTTTTGTTATCCTTAGTACGGTAATTGCAAAAACTGAACAAAAAATTAAAAATCTTTGCATATTTTTAAAAGTTACTAGCTCCGAAAACCTTTTAATCTCAGGGTGGTCAACTTTGGCACTCTGTAACTCACGCTGTATTGCAATAGGGTCACTCCAAACTAGCTATTTTGAAAGCTTATATCATTGACTTTATTTGCCCCATTCATTATGTTTCAATCTGATTAATAGTTTGAAAGCTACATAAATATAAGCAATTTTTTTTTTTTGCTAACACTATTTACCGATATTTTCAAAATGGCAATATCTCGAGAACCAGTCATTAGATATAAAAATCTTTACAAGATTCGTGTTTAGCATGGTAAATGCAATAAGATATGTGGTCTAATTTTTTTTTAAAAATTTTTTGAAAAATTTTTGGAAATTTACAATGGGAGTTGGCATTTATTTCCACCAAAAAAATATGTACTTTGAGTTAGCAGAATAACAAAAATGGATGTAAAACGACAACAAATTATTTTTTTGCTCTGAAATTTTTATGGCAGATAGGTATTATATAGGGGAGCTATTTGCCATCGGAAACTCATTTCCGTCAAATTTGAGTTGGCATATTTTGAATATAGGTTCACGATATATATTCTTATGTATATATCACAAATGATCCGATATTTGAAAGATCAGTACTGATCTTTAAAATTTTTGCTCGGTTTACAATTTGTGAAATAAAATATGTTTTTAATAAAAAGCATTAGTGGTATTTAGAGTACTTAGGTTGTAAGTTGTACATTGACTCTGAGGTCCGTTGTGATATTCAGAGTCCTACTTACCAGACTGATACTGGTCGAAAATACACCAAAACCCTGGTTTGCGTAGCTTCGGTTTGCGTCGTTTCGAAGTTGCATCTTTCTGTGATTTCGAAGTTGCATCGTTTTTTTTTTTAGTTTGCGTCGCATGACTACGAAGTTGCTTCGTCAGTGCTTTGATTTGCGTTGTAAATATTAATTTTTATACCCTCCAACTGTAACGCATCGAAATATAGGTCAAGGACCCCATAAAGCATATATATTATTGATCAGTGATCGATTCTAAGACATTCTAGCGATGTCCCTTTCTCCGTCCGTCTGTGGAAGACATAATACAGTCCAACGTAAAAGAGCTAGACTCCTGAAATTTGGCACGAATATGTCTAATGGTCTTGGGCTGGTTAAATTCGGAAATGGGCAAAATCGGATCAGGGAGAAAAAAGTTCCCCCTTAAGGAACTTAATCTACCTCTTAAAAAACGCAATTTTTCACCGGTGTTTTTATAATTTTGCTTGGCAAATGAATAATTGAATAACCCTGAAGTTTTTGTTTAAGTCCGCCCCCGTTTGTATAGCTATAGTGCAAAAAGCATAATAAATGAATTAGTCGACTTTGATTATGTTAGACACTTCATTTGATGTCAAAAGATGTATCGACCATTTGACATCATTTAAACTTAAAGCGAAAAAACTTTAAATTTAAAAGTGTTAAAGTATATTTATAAGTTGTGAGAATGAATAATTCTTTAATTCTTGTGTTATGTAATAAAAACTGGGATTTTTCATTAAAATGTTGGTTGGATGCGCTTATAAAATGATTAGAAATTTAATAAAATTAACTTTAGAGCTTGAAAAACTTAGTCACAAGCGACGTTTGTCACCATTAGTGGTAAGGTGTTTGTAAAGACAATGGAAGTATGCTCCATTTACGCCAGCTCTAGAACTAAAAAAGGACAGCAATTGCCGAAAATTTTCGTCGAAGATTACACAACAACAACATTAACGCTTGTAGATCAGGAAAAGTGCGCCTACTCTCACTTCAGCACGCTGCAAGTCGTTTGAAGTTTGTTAACACTAACTCAGAATGACCAGTTTATAAGTGGGTCAATGTTCTATGGACAAATGATTCCATTGTCGTTTTATTTGGAGACATGGGATCACATACCTATGTCAGAAGACCCTACAACGCGGAATTCACTCCAAAATTCAAAATAAAAATATCTTAAAATGGTGCTTATGGTGTGGGGGATATTTTCCTACTGTGGAGTGCGGTTCATATATTGGACCATGGCTCAGATCATTGAAAAAAATAGAAATGAAACAGAGTCGTATTTCGCTTGAATAAGTATTAGTGACAGCACATTATGTAACTTTTGACGTTTAATAAAAACAATGCAAGATAAAGGAGAACAACAACAAAGCAAACAACAAAAGAGAAAAAAAAGTTTTTAAACTATCAATAGTGCGTATTATCTTAAAAAAAACGTTGAATACAGCAAAATAAATAATAAATTTAATTAAATGAAAGACAAATTCCATTTTTTATAAACAAAGAATCTAATTTGATATTAAATACGTGTGAGATGAGGAAGAACAAGCATTTTGCCACCATATTGGAAAATACATCAAATACAACACTGCGTACCTTCTAATCTTTTCTATGGCTCACATATTGGACAAGGACTGTCGTGGATAAACACTATAATCCTCCATAAAGTAATGTTACCATAAGTTTCTGAGCAAATGTCACTAGTTTAGGTCTTTTAGCACGTCAATGAACCATAGCATGACAAGAAATTGGTTATGAACAATAAAGTAAACGCGATGGAATGGCCTGGTCAGTCCCCAGATCTAGATCCAATCAATAGTTAATGGACAGATAAAGAGAAGGGAGTGTTTCGAATACAACCAACTTGTAAAAAAGCTCTTTGGATGGCTGTTCAGCAAATCTGGAACTCAAATTTGAATTAAAGATCCCAAAATCTCTTTAATTCAGTGCAAAAACGTTGTACAGAACTAATTGTCAGCAATTGGCACTCGGCAATTTTTTTTTTTTAATATTTAAAGATATCACAACAATACTTAATTCAGGGCGTCAGCACTAAATAGTGACTTAAACTAAGAAATTACTTAAATCCAAAAAAACTATTTAACAAATACCACTTAAGAAAAACTTAAGTCATCAAATACCATAACTTAAGTTTTACTTAATTAATTAAGTATAATATATTTTTGGTATAAAAAAATACCAAAAAAGGGTAAAATACCAAAAAAGGGTAAAAAACAAAAAAGCTACTGTAAAATTCAAGGTATTTTTATCAAATTGTGTGATATATCCATCATAACAAAATAAATTATGTACAGTGTTGGCTACCGTTACCCATTCAATACCGTTACCGATTAAAACCCCTTTAATATTGACTACCGTTACCAATACCGAAATAAAAAATTTTTAATACCGTTACCGATAAAAAAAACATTACCTTTATTCGGATTTTTACCGGTATTATATCGGTTTTGTTTCGGTTGTCTTAATATTACTTATTTTAATTTTTTTTTAGATAAATACAAAGTAAAATATTTTTTCTGTACGTAAAATAAAAAAACAAATTTTTGTTAATTGTTAATCAGATTGTTATTTGGACAAAAACAATGAAAAAATCTGTCCAACCAATGATCACCTTCGCAATTTACTAATTTATGTGGAAATTGGTTAAACCAATGATAAAATTCGCAATTAACCTAAAAATTTCTGAAATGAAAAATGAGTGCCACGTAATGTTTGTGGGAATATAAAAGAGACAAACCTAAACCGCTCAAGTGTTGCTGGCGTTAGCAGGTAAGCGTGAAGAGGTGGTTCTCTGGAGTTAAATACATAATGAGCCCATGTCGTACAGTCTGAAGAAAAACTGTCGAAAAATTTGTAGTTTGAATTAGAAAACTTTTACCAGATTTTTCTGTTAAAATGAATATTTTAACTTTATTCTCTGTCATTAAGTTTTAAAAAATAACAGACATTTTCTGTATTTTTAGTGACTCTGTTTGCTGATTTTAAAAAATATTTTTGTTTAAATTCTATCATATTATTTTGTAATTAAAAAAAAATTGTTGGCATTTTCGTAAATTTTTGTCTAATTTAAACGATTAAAACTAAAATTGTTCAAATGTGAACAAAATCATCTGACTATTTCAATAATTTTACAAAAATTTTTCTCAGACAAAAATTTAGCAAATTTTTCAAAATGCAGATTTTCTGCTGATTGGACAGAAACATTTTAAAAATACGTAAAAATCTTTATTTGTTGAATTATAATATTGAGTGAATATTTTAATTAAATTCTGAGTTAATTAACGGTATTAAATACTTCAATATAATTATTTGTTGAAAATGCACGAAATTTATTAGTTTTTTTAATTTTATTAAATAAATTTTTGATTTTTTACGTGTTTTTTTTTTTGTTTAACAAATTTTTTTTTTTTTTTTTATTATGCTTTTATTTTTTTAATATTGAATCTGCCTTTATTAGGCCTAACAATATGTAAATCAAATCTTAAATCTAATCCTAAAAAAAAGAAGTAGAAATGCCATTTTTTTGGCCCGCCACGATTATCATAAAAACCTTTTTTCACCGATTTCCTAATATGTATTAAATACCATCTTCATTAAAAAAAATTAAACACTTTTGTTAACTTATTTCCCGATTTTTAAGTCAAAAAAGACAATGACATTCCCCACAGGTTATTTTTTTTTTGTGGTAATATTGTCTAAATGGCAACTGTTCCAAACCGACGATATGGAAAGTCGGAAAAAAGGGAAATTCACTTCATCCCTATGTACATTGAATAAAGCTGTGGGGCAATCTGTGCAGTAAGAAAGTATTTACAAAAAAAATATACTGCAAAATAAAAAAAATCAAGTATCCTTATGATAAAACAAAGTATATTGACCCTTAATATTTGATCTGAGGTAATGGTAAACATCTTAATGTAGATATGTTCATACATGTATTATTAAATAAAGGGGTGTATGCACACACATATATGTATGTATATTATTTATTGGATGTGTGTACGTACTTTTTAATTTAATTTTGTAATTATTAAAAAGGAGTCTTCAGTCCTTTTAGATACTTATTGTATTTATGTGTGTATGATAATATCCTTCGTTTTTATTGTATACACACAACGAATATACCTGTATAGATGAGTTTGTGCGTTTCGATTTTTTTTGGTAATGTACATAAACATTTAAAATTATAAAAATAAAAACACAATTAATTTATTTTATATACAAAGTTTGTATTACAAACATACGGAAAAATAAAATTTGTTTTTCTTTTTGTTTTTTTTTTTTTTTGTGAAAGGAATTCAGATGGTCAATGTTTACTGGTGCAATATACTAGAAGCATCAACTTAAATAGAATTTTTCAAAAAATATAAATGTATATCCATAGGCAAACACTTGAAATGCAATCTAAAATGTATGAACAGTTCAATTTTTTTTATCAATAATTTGTGCTTGTAACAACTCTATTGGATCCAATAAAAATAGAATATATTTATTATTGTCTCAAAACTTATTTTCCTTTACCATCTCATTGCATATACCAAAGATACAATTGTACGTTTCACATATCTGCTATGTATTTTTGGCCAGTGACTACATTTTAAATACATTATGTACTATATTACAAAATAAGTAATATACATATATATGTACACGGGGTATATCCATGTACAAAATACATACATTTGCTGATAAATGTATATATGTATTAAGAAATTTCAGTGTAGACAAGTACTTTTTTTGGGATTTGTTGGAAAAGAAAATGAATCAACAAATTCATTGCGATTACATTGAAAATAAAAATTTTTTTACTCACAATTTTAGAATCCGCCCCACTGTGTCTTATTTTTACACACACTCATACAGTAAACCTTATGATGCCAGTCGAGTCGTCGATAAATGAAAAAGCGATCACTCATACACACACTTTTTACTTTCTTCAGACTTATGGATTTTTTTATTTTAATTTACAGAATTACAGGAATTTTCAATGAATCTTTCAATGTTTTATTTTCAGTATCACTTTGTACTTTTCACCTTTTTTCTGAAGAAATTCAATATTAACTTTTTGTGAAATTTAATCTTTTGTTCAAACGATTTGTTACAGCGATTACGCCATTTTGAGTTGCAAGTTGTTCGTGAAACGTGTTTTATTTTCTTTAGTTTTTATTTGGCCTGTTTTTTCTTGGAGACTTGTGTTCAAATTTTGCTCTTTTATGGGATAAAATTAATTTAAATATTTGGGTTTTTATTTTTGATGAAAATGTTTATTTAATATGTGCAAAGAAAATTTAATAAAAATTTTACACGAACAACGACAAGAAAAAACAGGGCGAAGCAAAACTTTTCGTTTGTTCAGCCTCTTTTTTATACAAACACTCAGCATAATTGATAGCATATGACAAAACACAGAGTTGCAATTGGCTGTTGCCTTGTCATTGCTGCAGGGTTCGAAACACAGAAAAATAATAGAAGACGGAGTCAATGACTAAAGGGCCCATTAGACGACAGGAAAATCATACAATTTATTTGACGACGACTGCAAACATACACGCAAAAAAAATATTTTACCAAGCGCTTGGGAGGAATCACATTAAACAAGATTTTTGAGTATATTATGCGAGAACTAATAATATTTTACCAAGCGCTTGCATAATTATACCTAACTTTGCAAACGTTTCAATAAATTTCCCATGAGCTTGCATAATTTTACTAACTTTAAGATAAAACAAGCAAACGCTTGGTAAAATGTTATAAGTTTTTGCACAGTTGTAACTGAGATCGTGATTGAGAAGCACACGTTCGTTCCTGGTATTAATTTTGTTAAAACCAGACACGTGGGTCTGTTTGTCGACCATTCGTATTAGTTATTTCTCACCCGCATTTGGATTGGTGGTGAATTCGATTATAACTGTAATATACAGTTTTCCATCGTGTTTGTTGCTGATACTCATGCACTCGTTTTGACGCCTCGTGGCGTCTATTACTAGAAATTGGTGGAGGACCACAAAAAACTCATCTTAGTATATATATTTATACTATTTGTGCCGTCTAATTTATGTTTAATATGGTTGAGTGCCATTAAAACTCATCGATTGAAGAATTAAAAGGATTTGCCCTGTTTCATTAAGGGTTGTCACCAGCCCTAGGAAGAGGGAATCTATGAAAGAAGAATAAGTAAAGGTACCTACAGACGACGCAATATTATGTACAATATTCAATTATATTGATCGTGTGTGGGTAAGATTGACCATTGTACAATCGTCAATATTACCCACACACCATCAATATAATTGAATATTGTACATAATATTGCGTCGTCTGTAGGTACCTTAACCTGTGACTTGGTTACACGCAAAAAAAAGTCTGTGTCGGAGTGAGCAAAAATCTGGCATAATTTTACCAAGAATATGCTAAAACTACAACCGACGAAGTAGTTTTCGTAATTTAGCCAAAACACTTATGTAAAAAGTTTTGAAGAAAATGCTAATGCTATTTAAGCAAGAACTTGGTAAAATATATCAAAAGAAATATGGTGAAATATACCAAAATGATTAGAAAAGGTGACTAAAAATAATGCGAAAAATTACTACATTTATGCTAAAATAAATTTTCTATAAAATTTTTGTAAAAATTTGTATATTTGTTGAATTTAAAATTTTCACACAATAAATCCATATTAATATAATAAATGTTGTGTAGGATTTTATTTACCACCGACCAACTGACCCTTTAAGTACAATTTTCTCCAGTGACTGCTGCCTACGCTTTTTCTTGAAGTGAAGGATCCGCTGTAGCTTCACGAATTTATTCAAAAGCATCCTGTAAAAATAAAAATTATTACAAAACATAAATTTTTAATTTAAAAAAATAGTAAACCCCATTGGTCTTTTGGTTAGGAGGAACACTTACTTTGTGATTCCATTTGTAACTCATCAAAACAGGTCTGGACTCCACTGGCTTTGCTATATAAATGAGTTTTTAGGTTTTAATTTTATAACTAAAGGGAGGACTGGTGCCCACGCTCTTTATTGTAGTGAAGGATTCGCCATACACGCAAAAAAATCTTGGTATTGGGTCATAAAATTAGGGGTAATAATTACCAAGTTTAAAGGGAGGATATGCGTTCTACAAGTTTTTTCCAAAATTTACCAAGTCGCTTAGAAAAATAACTTAAGCCGAATTTATGACATTTTAGAAAAAAACTTGGTAAAATATTCCAATTCAGCTTTCATTGATATCCCAAGGCACATTGATAAATATTCCTATATTTTTTTCTAAATAATAACACTTTATTTTGGTTATAATTAAAAAAATGTTTTATTAAAAAAAATTGTTGCAAAAAAATATAAAATTATTAATATATAAATTAAAAGAAAAAATATATACAAGTTAAAATTAATTTTTTTTATACCTTTATAATGATATTGCAGCATCTTTGTAGTCATCTAAGGTGTCTTATTTTGTGTCTCCACTACAAACAAGGCAATTTTTGTTGTAACTAAAAATAAAATAATGTGGTAACTCTATTATTTAATATTAAATATTTTTTTTACATACCTTTTTATGTTTTATTTACCATTTGACTTTTTTAGATACAAACATAAATTGCTTTTGCAATTGCACCGACATGTTGCTGGTCATCGTTGTGAAAAAAAATAATACTAACTTTTTCCCTATATCTTGATTTATTGTCCCATTTTTAGCTTGCTAATTTTTACCAAGTTGTACTTGGCAACATGATGTTCATTTTTTACTGCCAAGTACTGGGTCAAATTATGAAAGGATTGGGCAACAGCCGGCATCTTCATATAAAAAAAAAATTACCAGGTATACTTGCTAAATATTACACACCGATTTTTTTTGCGTGTATCTTCAAAAAATTTATTTAGCAGTACCCTGTAAAAATAGAAAATTATTACCAAACACTAATTTTTAACCAAAAATCTATTAAACCTTATTGGTGTCTTCGGAATAGGGGTATACTCACTTTATCATTCCATTTGTAATTCATTGAAACAAACGTCTGGGACTCCATTGGTTTTGCAAAATGAATGGTGTTTTAAGTTATGACAGCAAAATTAACTTCAGCATTTTTTTATCTTACATTTATTTATCTTTTAAAAAACTAATTATTTGTTTATTTTTATTTATTAAATTATTTTAATTTTATTTATCAATTTCCTTTTTACGTTTTTATAACACAAAAAATAAACGAAGCACGCACACAAAAATACAAAATGAATATGGCGGTCTGTATTTGTTTTGTTTTTTGTTGTTGTTTTCTTTCGATAAATTTTTGTGCAAGTAATTTGCGTTATTGTGCAAGCTACTTGGTTATTTTACATAAAAAACTAATTATGTTACTTTAACATCGACAAGCATAATTTTAGCAAAAATTTAGTTAAAATTTTTTTTTGGTATGAAAAAAGTTTTACCAAGTAGGATTGCTCAATCTTACACAGATTTTTTTTTGCGTGTACACACCTGCTAGCACTGGCATATAAACAAACGTTTTGCCATAATTAAAAGTCAAAAAAAAAAAAAAAAGTTTTTGCATAATATACACTCAACCAAAAATCATTGTATTCCCAAAGAAAATCGTTGTAAATTTAACAGAAATCATTGTTGATTTTGACCCTACAAATATTTATGTTGATTTCAATAAAAATTGTTGTCAGTTTTTGTAAAAGTTGATCAACTCGTTTTTTTGTAAATCAACTCGTATTTTTTGTAAACTCAACTCATATTTTTGTTGATATAAGAAATTTTATTAATAAAAAAAAGCTTGTTATTTGTAAATATTCTTTTATTAAATATAAATCACAATATTTTTTAGAATTATCACCGGCTTTTAAAGCTGCAATACTTAAACACTAGATTTTCACACACACACAAAAAATTTTAGGGAAAAAAATTTTAATTAAACATTTTAAAAAGTTCAATTTTGTTTTTAATCATTTTTTTAATTGATATAATTAAATTATTTGATTGATTTAGAAATTTTTTGTGAATACTGTCGACAACATATAAAAATAAAAAAATCGTCAAACATATTTTACGTTTATTTTTAATTTTTGCTTAAATATACTTAAAACGTAATTCTAGTACCAAATTCACTTAAAGTGAGTAACAAATTTTGTTTACTACAAAAAAATAAAAGATAAAAATAGCGTAATATTACTTAATATATTAAAATTTTTAAACGTTTTTATTTAAGTCAAATCACGATTTTTGCTTAGTCGCAAGTGAACACCACTGACGCTTGTTGAAATTAACACAAGCACAAGATAAAGAAAAATATTGAAAAATAATAAAAATACAAAAAAAATAGTGATTATTGCGGAATTATGATATTCGGGTAAAAACTTCTATTACCAAGTAAGGAGGATTTCGCTTTAAAATAGATGGTGGTAGCTAGTTACTAGTTACACATTCAATAACCTACCAGTAACCCTAAAGTGACTCGTTACCCACTCGCTTACAAAAACGCTACAAAACTAAAAAGATCCAAAGTGGAAATGTCAATTACGTTTGTATCTATCCTTACAAATGCTGGATTATAAATTTCCAATAAGACAAGGACCGCAAAGATATCTTGGAACGTCGTAGAGAGGGACGTTTGGCTGCTTAGTGTAAGGACTCCAGCTCAGCCCGTGGAAACCGCATTAAAACAACATCTTAAGTTTAGTCCATATACAGTTGTTTCATCCATAAGCGTGTCTGTGATGGCTGTTAACCTTTTAGCCGGCTTTTACATAATATAAACAATTAATTGAAGAGGCTAACTATTATTGTGTTAATGTTCAGTGCCATTTTATTTTATATGTTCTGATTTTGTTCTGTTAATAATAAACAATAAATTCCTATTTTTTATCCATATTTGTTTTTATTTATAAAGTGGGACATTTTTAAGCTATAAATTTTATTATTTCCCAGCAAAAAAAGAGCTTACCATTCACTACAAAATTCACCACAACTTATGAACCAGATGTACTTCTTCTTCAGCTGAAACACTGATGAATTTTATATGGGCGTGACACACAATATCACTAGTGTTTAGTATGTACATATATATTAACATCTTTATCACAACTTCTGAAGTAGTGATCGGAATGTTAATATAACTTGACCTTTTGGAAGTGCTTTTTTCATCACTTCTTTAGAAGTATATATTTCCTGGCATTTTGGATGTGATTATGTAATTTTTATATGGTGATTTAGAAGTGATTTTTTCATCACTTCTTGATAAGTACATATTTCATGACTTTTTGGGATTGATTTTAAGAGTTTTTTTTTAGTATTTACACTAATAATAATTAAAACCAAAACGATATGTTTAACAATGTATAATATTTATTATGTAATATTTAGACTTGAAATTGTTAAGATTAAATCGATGTTTTTAATAATTTAGTTTAGCTAATAGGAATTATTAATTAAATGTGGATGTATATATTTTTCTAATAGTTTTTCATGCGCTTAATCCGAATCTGGCCTTAGAAGTGATTTATCTTATTTTGAGATATTTAGATTTTCGATTGACAGTACTGCATAAACTCAGATATTCGCAATGTTCGGGACCTTATAAAACCGAGAATTATTTTATTATGTATAATTAGTTCAGCACATCTAAAAATACTTCACTTATTCTTCAAATTACTTTTGCAATCCTTAAGATATCTTTTTTCATTACGGAGATATCGACCGATAAAATTATTGCAATTTCGGCCCTAAAAAATAAAAGAAAACAAATTTGAAAACCAACCAATTTGTCTTGTTGATATATAATAGTACCGAATTCGAAACTCTATTAGAGGTGCATCTAAGCCCGGCATCAATTTGGGTATCAATTTTAGGGTAAATTTTCAGGGTGCCATACAAAAAAATCTTTATTTGGGCTAACATTATAGAGCTTCGCCATATCGGATAAAGATTTATTTTAAATAAAATTAATAAAATTCTTAAAAGTACATAGAGTTCTTAGTTTTATATTCAATTAAAATTTGTATTATTCGGTTAACCGAATAATTCAAATTTATCCGATTATTAACCGATTAAATCTCAACCCCGCACTCAGAAAATTATGTAAGTTACTACATGTTAGTTATTTGTATATTTTACAGTAGTTAGTTGTTTTCAACTACAAAGTCAGTTGTTTTTGCATGAAAAATATCAAACAACTATTTCTGTTAGTTATTTTAAATCGTTTTTTTGAACTAATAAAAAAGTACTGTGATGTAGTAACAGTTATTTAAAGTAGTTAATTTTATTTATTTTATCTCTGAAAAGTTTTAAAGTTTTTTTTCCAAAAAAAAAAATTTTGTTATTTTTATTTTTCACAACTTTTTTTTTAAAAAAAAACTTGGAAAAAATTTGGTCTTCAATTTTTTTTTTCTGAAAAATGTTTTGAAAAAAAAATTATATATTGATTTTTTTATTTTACTACATTTTAGTTGTTTTGACTACAAATGTAAGTAGTTTTTACTACATAAGTCAGTTGTTTTTTTTTGTCAGTTACAATAACTAACATTGTTAGTTGATTTAACTGAAAAAGTAGTTGACCCCAAAACAACTTACAAAGTAGTTATTTTAACTGACATTTTCAGTTGATATTACTAACATAATTTTTTTAGTGCGATTAATTATTTTCCCGATTAGCCGATTAAACCAAAACCTCGATTAATTGAATACCCTAATGTTTAGAAGAGTTTTTATACCTTTCAACAGCGATACCAACTTAGTCATTTTGTGGCTATAATTCAGCCCTTTTTTTTAAAGGCTACCACCTTTTTTTGGTTATCTTTTTTAGCCCTTTAAGCACTTTTTAAGTCATGATTTTTACCATAATCTGGAAACTTTTTATTGTTTTTTTTGTACATAATTTACAAAACAACTCTAACTACAATGTTTTTATACATGTAGTTAAAAAAAAAAACATCCAATAAATAAAATGAAGAGATAAAAAAAAGTAATTCTCTCATTTTAAATCAGATATCGTATATTTTTAGAAGAGTTTTTATACCTTTAAACGGCAATACCAACTTAGCTCTTTTTTGGTTATATTTAACGCTTGTCTTTTTTAAGGGCTAACAGTTTTTTTGTTATCTTTTTAGCACTTCTTGAGTCATTTGGTAATTTTAACAAAAATCTGGAAACTGTATTTTTTATAACATAATTTACATAACAAATTCGCTTTTGCGGCATATCAAGTTAATTCATTTATAAAATTTAACTTTTTATTAAATCAGAGAAAATTATAAAAAAAAATGTTCAACAAAACAAATCCAATACTTAACATAAGTGCCACAAATTTGTACTTTTCAATTGCATTTGTAAACACATATGAAAATGGTACTTAGTTGTTATTATTGGCATTTTTTTAGCAGTTTTGGAAGTGCTTATAAAAGTACTTCTTATGGAATATGAAGATCGGCACATATAGCTACTATGTATGTAGTGAATCACTTATTCTTTTTGCACCACTTCGATTTTTTTTTGCTGGGTTTATGTAATTGATACAATCATTTTTTTAATTACTTTTTTGAAAATTTTTAATCACTTTTTTAATTGAAAATATATGCACTTTTTCCTTATTAAACTTTTACAAATTTTAGTAATTCATACTATCACTTTCATGATAGGTGCAAAATCAATTAAAAAAGTAATTGATATAATCATTTTAGTGATTGAATCTCATTTTCATTTTTCTGTGTGCACTCTTCGTTTATTTATGTTATGCACTCGTAAGCCATTCTTCAGTTTTCTAATGACACCAAAGCAAAAACCTTAAAAAAAAAAACAAAAAAATTTATAATATAGTATGAATACATAAAGAAATCAATATATTTTATTACTTACCAAATATTTACAGGTCAGAATCTGATCATCAGATCCTATATTTATTTATTTTTATAATATTAAATATTTTTATAAGAAACAAACACTTAAAATAATTTTATAAGAGACAAAACAAATTTCACATTGCTACCAACTTGATAATACAAAAATGAACGAACAGGGTTGTTTTTTATTTTTTGGTTTTATCTATTGAATTCTGTATAAGCGTTGTAAAAAGTTGATTCAACTTTACTGATTATTCAACGAATCAACATTAATTTTTGTTGAATACGGCAATATTCTGTAAAACTTGATCTACAATGGGTTTACTAATTTTTCTACTAAGATATTTCTATGAGTGTACGAAAAAATATTGTTTAACGTGATTCCTCCCAAGCGCTTGGCAAAATATTTTTTTGCGTGTAATTATTTTTGGATGATAGCATGGTACAATGGGATCAGACTTCGAAATTTTAATTCACCATTCAATTTCTCAAATAAAAAATTTTAATTAATGAATTAATTCTTTTAGTTAAATTTGAATTTTATAAAACAAGAATTAATTCATTTTGTGAATAATTCAATTTTATTTCAAAGAATTAATTCAAGTATGAATTAATTCTTTTTGAATTAATTCTTTTTTTCATTTTTTGAATAATTTTTTTTTTTTAATTAATTCTTTTTTGAATTAATTCTTTTTTAATTCATTTTGCACGGTCTATTTTGATTTTTTAAAACTATGAAACATTGTTATAAGCCAAAATGTTTGCAAAAGAAAAAAGGATTGTTGTTTTTTTCGCGGAATCCCTCTATTATATTGGAAGTTATTTAATATTCGGTACTGGCAAATTTGACACTCACTTGTTTTTTCCCTACACGCAAAAAAAAACTTGTGTCGGAGTGAGCAAAAATCTGGCATAATTTTACCAAAAATATGCTAAAACTACAACCGACGAAGTAGTTTTCGTAATTTAGCCAAAACACTTATGTAAAAAATTTTGAAGAAAATGCTAATGCTATTTAAGCAAAAACTTGGTAAAATATACCAAAATAAATATGGTGAAATATACCAAAATTACTAGAAAAAGTGACTAAAAATAATGCTAAAAATTACCACATTTATGCTAAAATAAATTTTCTATAAAATTTTTGTAAAAATTTGTATATTTGTTGAATTTAAAATTTTCACAGAATAAATCCATATTAATATAATAAATGTTGTGTAGGATTTTATTTACCACCGACCAACTGACCCTTTATGTACAATTTTCTCCAGTGACTGCTGCCTACGCTTTTTCTTGAAGTGAAGGATCTGCTATAGCTTCGCTAATTTATTTAAAATCATCCTGTAAAAATAGAAAATTATTACAAAACATAAATTTTTAATTTAAAAAACTAGTAAATCCCATTGGTCTTTTGGTTAGGAGGAACACTTACTTTGTGATTCCATTTGTAACTCATCAAAACCGGTCTGGACTCCATTGGCTTTGCTATATAAATGAGTTTTTAGGGTTTAATTTTATGACTAAAGGGAGGAATGGTGCCCACGCTTTTTATTGTAGTGAAGGATTCGCCATAGCTTCAAAAATTTATTTAGCAGTACCCTGTAAAAATAGAAAATTATTACCAAACACTAATTTTTAACTAAAAATCTATTAAACCTTATTGGTGTCTTCGGAATAGGTGTATACTCACTTTATCATTCCATTTGTAATTCATTGAAACAAACGTCTGGGACTCCATTGGTTTTGCTAAATGAATGGTGTTTTAAGTTACACACAAAAAAAACTTCGATGTTATATTGCCTAAACTGGCAAAGGTATTTTCTTTTTGTATGAAATAAAAAAAAATAGTTTTATTACCTATAAGCATGGGTAGTATTTCACCTAAAAACAAAGTTGTTTTTACATGTGCTAAATAGGAAACATCTTCGAAATTTTTTTGACATATTTTAAATTTCAAAACAATTAAATTATTTAAAATATTTAAAAATGAAATTATTGAATGTGCGCAAAATCTGCTAAAAAGGTAATTTTTTTTTTAATAAATCACACTTAAGTTTAATAACGACATATATTTTTTTAGATTACGTGGAAAGTGATGTGCAGTCAATCTCATCAAGAAAAAACGTCTTAAAAAGCCTCTAAGAAGCTGTGCACAGCCATGGATATCTTTTACAAGCGTAAATTTTACAACATTTGATTGCAAAACAGTGAAAGAAGTCCACACTCTTATAGAAATGGTACGTAATAGACTAAAGGAGGTGTAAATATATGTTTTATCTCAACTTTGTGTCTGGAAAATGTCTCAGATTCTAAGATCTAATTCTGAGACATTTTTTTTAAGGAAAAGGCTCAGATTCCTGGACAATTTTCGTTAAGAAATAGCCTCAAATTTTGGCTATTTCTTAATTTTTCACAATTTTCACAAAAATCTTCCAGATCATCCTGAGATGATTCTTAAAGAAAAAATCCCAGATTCTTAGACATTTTTTTTATGGAAAAAGTCTCAGATTCTTAGACAGTGTTTTTATAAAAACAATTTCATAATCTGAAACTTTTTCTATAGAAAAAATGTCTCAGAATCTGATACTTTTTATATAGAAAAAATGTCTCAGAATCTGAAACTTTTTGGATAGAAAAAATGTCACAGAATCTGAGACTTTTTCTATAGAAAAAATGTCTCAGAATCTGAGACTTTTTCTATAGAAAAAATGTCTCAGAATCTGAGACTTTTTCTATAGAAAAACTGTCTCCGAATCTGAGACTTTTTCTATAGAAAAACTGTCTCCGAATCTGAGACTTTTTCTATAGAAAAACTGTCTCAGAATCTGAGACTTTTTTTATAGAAAAACTGTCTCAGAATCTGAGACATTTTCTACAGAAAAACTGTCTCAGAATCTGAGACTTTTTCTAGAAAAACTGTCTTAGAGTCTGAGACTTTTTCTATAGAAAAACTGTCTCAGAATCTGGGACTTTTTCTATATAAAAACTGTCTCAGAATTTGAGACTTTTTCTATAGAAAAACATAGAAAAAATCTCAGACTCTGAGACTTTTTCTATAGAAAAAATCTCAGACTCTGATACTTTTTCTATAGAAAAAATGTCACAGAATCTGAGACTTTTTTTTCAAAAAGGTAAAATGTATCAGAATCTGAGACAATTTTCTATAGATAAAGTCTCAGATTCTGAGACAATTTTTCTATAGATAAAGTCTTAGATTCTGAGACAATTTTTCTATAGAACAAGATTCAGATTCTGAGACAGTTTTTCTATAGAAAAAGTCTCAGATTCTGAGACAGTTTTTCTATAGAAAAAGTCTCAGATTCTGAGACAGTTTTTCTATAGAAAAAGTCTCAGATTCTGAGACAGTTTTTCTATAGAAAAAGTCTCAGATTCTGAGACAGTTTTTCTATAGAAAAAGTCTCAGATTCTGAGAATGTTTTTCTATAGAAAAAGTCTCAGATTCTGAGAATGTTTTTCTATAGAAAAAGTCTCAGATTCTGAGACAGTTTTTCTATAGAAAAAGTCTCAGATTCTGAGATAATTTTTCTATAGAAAAAGTCTCAGATTCTGAGACAATTTTTCTATAGAAAAAGTCTCAGATTCTATAGAAAAAGTCTCAGATTCTATAGAAAAAGTCTCAGATTCTGAGACAATTTTTCTATAGAAAAAGTCTCAGATTCTGAGACAATTTTTCTATAGAAAAAGTCTCAGATTCTGAGACAATTTTTCTATAGAAAAAGTCTCAGATTCTGAGACAATTTTTCTATAGAAAAAGTCTCAGATTCTGAGACAATTTTTCTATAGAAAAAGTCTCAGATTCTGAGACAATTTTTCTATAGAAAAAGTCTCAGATTCTGAGACAATTTTTCTATAGAAAAAGTCTCAGATTTTGAGACAATTTTTCTATAGAAAAAGTCTCAGATTCTGAGACAATTTTTCTATAGAAAAAGTCTCAGATTCTGAGACAATTTTTCTATAGAAAAAGTCTCAGATTCTGAGACAATTTTTCTATAGAAAAAGTCTCAGATTCTGAGACAATTTTTCTATAGAAAAAGTCTCAGATTCTGAGACAATTTTTCTATAGAAAAAGTCTCAGATTCTGAGACAATTTTTCTATAGAAAAAGTCTCAGATTTTGAGACAATTTTTCTATAGAAAAAGTCTCAGATTCTGAGACAATTTTTCTATAGAAAAAGTCTCAGATTCTGAGACAATTTTTCTATAGAAAAAGTCTCAGATTCTGAGACAATTTTTCTATAGAAAAAGTCTCAGATTCTGAGACAATTTTTCTATAGAAAAAGTCTCAGATTCTGAGACAATTTTTCTATAGAAAAAGTCTCAGATTCTGAGACAATTTTTCTATAGAAAAAGTCTCAGATTCTGAGACATTTTTTCTATAGAAAAAGTCTCAGATTCTGAGACAATTTTTCTATAGAAAAAGTCTCAGATTCTGAGACAATTTTTCTATAGAAAAAGTCTCAGATTCTGAGACAATTTTTCTATAGAAAAAGTCTCAGATTCTGAGACAGTTTTTCTATAGAAAAAGTCTCAGACTCTAAGACAGTTTTTCTAGAAAAAGTCCCAGATTCTGAGACATTTTTTCTCTCGTATGATTAAAATATTAATAAAGTAAATATGATTTTTATATTACAGGTGGATTTGGACTACATTTTTCTTATAAGTGGAATAGCTTGAATCAGGAAAATCAATTTTGCCGGTACAGTTTGGAGCACCCTAATGTATCTCATCATTTTTTATATATTTTTTTTTTTAATAAATATATAAATAAAAAAAAAAACTTTTTATTTAGCTGTTTAAGGGTTAATTAAATTAAATAAAATACCAATTTAAAAATGAATATCTGCTAAGGCTCCGTTTGTAAATTTCCAAAATTTACAAGGAGTATTACCAAAAATTATAGGTAATTTTTCGAACATAGAAATCTGATAGGAATTTCCTATTATTTTTGTAATTGTGCCTAAAATTTTAGCAACTGCCATGTTGCCTTAGAACTTAGCTGATATTATACTACAATTTTAGGAAATATTACCTCGATTTTTTTTTGTGTGTATGACAGCAAAATTAACTTTAGCATTTTTTTATCTTACATTTATTTATCTTTTAAAAAACTAATTATTTATTTATTTTTATTTATTAATTTATTTTAATTTTATTTATCAATTTCCTTTTTACGTTTTTATAACACAAAAAATAAACGAAGCACGCACACAAAAATACAAAATGAATATGGCGGTCTGTATTTGTTTTTGTTTTCTTTCGATAAATTTTTGTGCAAGATATTTGCGTTATTGTGCAAGCTACTTGGTTATTTTACATAAAAGACTAATTATGTTACTTTAACATCGACAAGCATAATTTTAGCAAAAATTTGTTAAACAAATTTTTTTGGTATGAAAAAAATTTTACCAAGTAGCCTTGCTCAATCTGACACAGATTTTTTTGCGTGTATATTGTAGAAAGGGATTCAGGGGAAAAAGAAAAAAAACTTTTGTTTTCTCATGCAAACATTTTGGTTTATAACAGTCTTTATAATTGCCCATAATATGCTATGCCCATAAGCTAAAAAATGCTGCTTTTGCAACGTTGATACATGTACAAAAAAAGTGTTGTTGTTTGGTTGATTTTGTTCTTGCTACTTTCGCACAAGCATGTATATAAGTTAAAAAAATTCTGCTTTTGGAATCATGTACAAAGAAAAATGTTGTTGTTTGGTTGATTTTTTCTTGCTACTTTCGCACAAGCATAAATTTTATAGTATGTGTGCGCTTTCCAAAAAATGAATTAAAAATTAAATCAACAAAAGAATTAAACCAAAAAAAGAATTAATTCAAAAAATGAATTGAAAATTAATTAATTCAAAATGAATTAATTCAAAAAGAATTAATTCTTGCTTGAATTAATTCTTTGAATTAAAATTGAATTATTCGCGAAATTAATTAATTTTTTTTAAATAATTCAAATTTAATGCAAAGAATTAATTCAAGCATGAATTAATTCATTAAATAAAAAAATTAATTAAAAATAATGTGAATTAATTCACAAATTGAATTTATTCTTCAAAGGTCTGAATGGGATGATAGGAGTTAAATATTAGATGCGAGTCACAATTGGGTTTTTTGTAATGATCGTCTAACCATCTTTATTTTATTATCATCTTTACTCGATGAGTCCATCGTAGAATATATTTAAGAATCTATTGTTATAGGAATTTGTTCCAAAAAATTTTCCTGGGTATCATATTTAATTTTTCATGTAAACGAATACCGTTTATTTCAAATCCAAAAGAAAATATAATTTGTGTACAGATTTAAAAAAAATTAAAGTATATTCGTAAACATAAAAATAGAAATCTAACGACAAGCTAGCTTATAAATGAATGAATAAATATTTGCTTGACAAAACTTGGCATAATCTAATCAGTTGGATTTTGTATAACAATCAAAATGAAGTCCTTGTCGGGTGCTACCATTATTTCGTGTTTCTTTGATCGAACTCTCAAAAACGTTAAATCATTAGAGGGATCTAAATCACGGACAACACTACGAGCTTTATCAGCCAGCTGACTCATAAGACCAGCATATTGAACTGTGGTGGTATTATCTAATGTTGATTTTACCGGAATGCCTGAAAAAAAAAAACAAAATAGAACAATTATTTTTCTAGAGGTATAAATAAAATAACGTAATTCGACGTTAACATTGCTACGGTGAATCTTCTTCTTCTTCCTTGGTGTAGGCAATGCCACACCGTGTCCAGGAATGGACTGATAAAAAGGTGACCGAGGCACTAACGGCCGCATTCAAAATAAAAACGAATGACTAACATCGACTGTCGAACTTATTTTATTAGCAATTTTCTATAAGGAACGTAATACCACAGACTAATACAGACTCGACATAAGTGACAGGTGTCAAAAAAGTATTCTTTAACCATATGGTTAATATTTTCAAATTATTCTACGAATTAGGTTAGAAAGAGAAAACTGATATAACGCGTCATAAGAAAAATGGATGCCACATCGGTTTTTGTTGTTTCACTCACTCCTAAGTCGTAGAAAGTGTTGCCATGTTAGCGTAAAACGGACTAAAAACCGCTGTGTTTACTCCTAAAATCGCTTAGTTTTTCCCCATTTTTTCTTATAAAACTCTACTGTCGAGTCTGTATTTAGTCTGTGGTAATACCCTATTCACACGTACAGTTTTAAATCGTTTTTAGCAGCAATGTTTTTAGCACTTTCTTTTAATTTAATATGAAATTTATTAAAATTTTGTTTGCAAAGTTTTTTAAAAAATTTTCTAAAAAGGTCTTTCAATTTTTATTTCGACCCTCGTAGCATATAAATACTTGTTTGATAATAATGTCCTATTATTAACTTTGTCGTTAACGAATTACATCTAATTACATAGTCGCGAGTAGACTTTTGGTCAACGACCATAAATAAGTCTCTTATCATGATACTAAAAAGTTGGATGCCGCATCCAAATCTCATGGTCTCGGCCGAGACCATAATGTTGGGCAGAATGGTACTAAATTACGAATACCAAAAAAAAAGATATTTAAAAAAAAAAAAATTGAGAAAACGTAAGAAAAATATCAGAAACAATTAAAAAATTATAAAAAAGAACAAATTACACTATGCGACAGACAAAATCGGTGGGGGTTCGACTTACAGGGAAAGTTATATCGGTCCAAAAAAAAGTTATACTTGTCCCGCTGTTTCGCTAGGTTAGCTCTAGTAATCGAGATTCATCGATTTGAAGTTATAGGAGAAATTGTAGTTCTTTGTGCCTTTTTCGTACATTTTGATCATCTAAATGTCCGAATATCACAAAGAGATATTCAGAAAAGTTGTAGCCGTTGAGCTTAATAACTTCGCTGAACATCACTTTGCGATATTTGGGAATTGTAATTTTTTGACCTTTTTCGTTAATTTTGACCATCTAACTGTCCAAATATCGCAAAGTGATGTTCAGAAAAGTTATAAAGTTGCTACAACTTTGCTGAACATCACTTTGCAATATTCGGACATTTAGTTGGTCAAACTTCACGAAAACGGCACAAAAAACTACAATTTCCCTATACGATACTTTCTAACTTCATCTAAAGGTCCGAATATTGCAAAGTGTTTTTCTGCAAAATTGTTAAGCTTAACGCCAGCTACAACTTTGCTGAACACCACTTTGCGATATTTAGATAGTCAAAATGTACGAAAAAGGCACAAAAAACTACAATTTCCCCTATATATATATCTCAATTAATAAAGCTAACCCAGCGAAACGCGGGGACACGTGTAATTTTTTTTTGACCGATATAACTTTCCCCGTTAAGCAGAACCACCGCTGATTACTGACCCTACCATTTGCCTCACTGTGTTATATTTTAATTTTTTGGGTTTCTTGCAAAAAAAAAAATATTTAAAATTAACAATAAAATACTGATTTTATTGATTTCATTATTTTTCCACCTAATTACGGGTTTTTTCATAACCATTTGGATGCGGCATCCAACTTTTTTGGTATCCTGACAAGAGACTTATTTGTGGTCGTTGTTTTAGTGACCACTGTATATAGTTTGAAAAATCCTCTTATTTTTCTCTCCCTTTTCCAAAAGGAAGTTTTAGAACAATTGGTTGATGCCCATTAAAAGACCTCCCAAGAAAAAAATTGAACAGTGGATATATCGCTGATGTTTGTTCGAACAATGTTATTTCTCCAATTTAAATTGTATAAAATTAAAAAATTGTTATTTTTTAAACAAAATTTAAATTTCTTTTCCATTTTTACAATAAAATGTCTCACCTTCATTGTTGACTACAATGGTGCCGACAACACCTTTATGTGATTGTAAGCGCTTCAAAGTTTCTTCAACTTCTTGGGACTTGAACAGAACATTAAAAAAAAGAAAACCATTTATTTGAAAATATTTAAATTCTTTTTATATATTCTTACCATTATTGTTCGTTGAAAGTTGTATTTTTTTTTCCAAAATATAAAACAATTTTTTCTTTTATGAGGTGTTGTCAGCTGGACTATTTTGTATAGTTGTCGTCATCGACACTGTTGCCAACTTCGTATTTTTCTAGCGAGGAAAAAAGTGATTTAGCCGACAACGGGAAATTCAGCGA
This sequence comes from Pegoplata infirma, assembly GCA_963921195.1. NCBI lineage: Eukaryota > Metazoa > Arthropoda > Insecta > Diptera > Anthomyiidae > Pegoplata > Pegoplata infirma. The sequence continues at coordinate 240,032,713 of OY992538.1, read as the reverse complement.
TTTTTAGCAGCCTCACACTGAGTGTCTCTTCACAATACAGCAGCAGACAGCAAAAGTAAACAACGCGGCAGTTAATTATAACACCATTCTACAAAAATGAAAGAAAGCCGTTGAACACGAACTGAATAATAAACGTTTGAATCTAGTAAAACTGCATTTACAGTTTTTCTTTTCGTATCCTGTTTACTTCTAAAAGGACTTCAAAGTTTTAGAAGATTCAATTTTATACAATAAGGTCTATTCGATTACCTTACTACAATTCGATTTGGCATTCTGAATGAAAATTTAGTGATTGCATTCCCCAATCACATTTTAGCGAATTGAATGAATTCACTTAAGACTCATTCGATTTATAAATATCGAATGCATTCGATTTATTTTTCATTCGACTTTCAAAAATCGAGCGCATTCACTTGCGAATGCAATCGATTTTCTTTTCATTCAATTTGAAAAATCGAATGGCTTATTCATTCATTGCATAAAAAACTTAAAAAAACTAACCAAGATAGATCAAAACGGAGCCAATTTTTTGTTCATAGTATCGAAAACACTCTTCACACTATTTGTCGTGTAGGCAGTTAATATGTGCATTTGTTAAATTTTCGGAAACACCATTTTTTTTTGGATTCAAAATTAGAGCCCATTAGTCTCATCGTATGTAAAGAGAGTCGGCGATACTATTGACCAAAATTTGGCTCCGTTTTGGTCTATCTATTTAAAAAATCGATTGCATTCGCAGTGGAATGATAAAAAATCGAATGCATTCGATTTTTCTAAATCGAATGAACAAGAAATCGAATGCATTCATTTTTTTCCATTCAATCGAATGAATTCCAAGGACTGCATTCAATGTTGATTTATAAAATCGAATGCATTCACTGACTATAAAAATTAAATGGATTTTTTTGAGAATTCATTTAAAAGGATTTCATTCTTCGAAGCTCTGACCAGAGTCATAGAGTAGTCCAACAAATGGCGTTTGAAAAAGTAGTAAACAAAAACCATATGGTATTGTTTACGAAACTTTATCACAAATCGAAATGTGAGCGAGATGGAAGATACCAGTTTTACAGTGAGAATGCAGATTGTTTTTTGTCTCTCTTTGCTTTGCGTTTGAACTTTAGTTTGGTATTGCCAGAATTTTCCAATTATCTTTGGTGATGCCAGATCTACAAAACGGTCGATGGATTACTATGTCACTATGGCTCTGACCATAGTGACATAGTAATCCATCGACCGTTTTGTAGATCTGGCATCCCCAAAGATAATTGGAAAATTCTGGCAATGCCAAACTAAAGTTCAAACGCAAAGCAAAGAGAGACAAAAAACAATCTGCATTCTCACTGTAAAACTGGTATCTTCCATCTCGCTCACATTTCGATTTGTGATAAAATTTCGTAAACAATACCATATGGTTTTTGTTTACTACTTTTTCAAACGCCATTTGTTGGACTACTCTATGACTCTGGCTCTGACTACAATCTACTATTTTTTACTCATTTTAGGTCTGTTTGTTTACTTAAATTTCTTACTATTTTTACTACAACTGGAAATTTTTGTTTACTTTTTGTACTGAAAATTTCCAACTGTAGTAAAAGTAGTAAAAATGAGTAGATTGTAGTAAGGTAAACGAACAGGCATTATACTACAGCTGGAAATTTTCAATACAAAAAGTAAACAAACTTTCCAGTTGTAGTAAAAAATAGTAAAGGTACCTACATACGACGCAATATTATGTACAATATTCAATTATATTGAAGGTGTGTGGGTAATATTGACGATTGTACAATGGTCAATCTTACCCATACACCATCAATATAATTGAATATTGTACATAATATTGCGTCGTCTGTATGCACCTTAAGAAATTTGGGTAATCGAATAGATCTATATTTTTTTTTAATATTAGTACTTTTTCCCTATTTTATTATTTTTACATATCAGGAAAAAGGAGGTATGTTAAAGTTTTGCTTTATTTATTTTTTATTATTTTAAAATTTGTTATAATCTTTTTTTTTTTTTATTTTCAAATTTAATGAAACTATAATTATTTTCAAATTTGCCCCCCTATTCTAATAAAATTGTCATCTATAACAAATGACAAAATTATAACAAGGCAAATTTTCTACGTAAATATCTTCACAATTAGAGAATTTCGCAAAACATTTTTAATGGCAAAGGCTTTGTCAAATTGTATTTATGTATTTACAAAGGTTTTTTTATCAATAAAAATTATTAATATCGCGAGAAATCAAAATACAAAATTCTATAACAAATTGTTATAATGACAATTTTTTCTAGAATAGGGGAGTTGTTATTTTTTATTAAAAAAAAATCTTTTTTTTTAAAATATACTTACGTTTATATAATTTTTATTTGCCAACTCGCCTCAATAATGTCTTCAAGACGCAGAGGCACAACATATTGTTAAACAATTATTATGAATAAAGAATTATTACGTCCTTTCAAAAAATGTATCCTTTAATATCATTAAAAGTTTTCAAATGACTTTATTCACATTCTTTTATCCTGATATGGCAAAATAAAAAATGAAAAATTAGATGAGATCCTCTTGTTTCATTTGCCACCACCAAAAATTAAAATTTTTATTTTTCCAAAATATTTCGAGGGTTATAAAAAAGATATTTTAAAAAAGATGTTTTCAGAAATATTTAGAGTGTTCCTCCAGGACGGACATAGGCTAGGTTTCATCGACCACGCCCACTTTACGCCAAATTTTTGCCAAAAAACGTAAAATTTAAAAATCTTCAAAACTACTAAACCGAGTTCAAAATTTTTTTTACCATTGCATACTTGGAATGGTCCTTCATGATGGACATATGCTGGGTTTAATCGACCACGCCCACTTCTACGCCTACTTTTGACAAAAAACTTAAAATTTAAATATCTTTAAAACCACTCATCCGATTAAAAAAACGTTTTTAACAATATTTAGAGTGCTCTTCCAAAGTGGATATAGGCTAGGAATCATCGACCACGCTCACTTCTACGCCTGGCAAAAAAAAATTTAAATGGAATGATAGGGAGAATGATAGAAGGAATGAAATGATTTCAATAATATTTACAATATAAAGGCTAAATAGTTTTTTATAAATAAATTCAATGATAAAAATTTAATCAAATAAAGATTCTGGAGGGGATAATTTTAGAAGTGAGGCTCTAATCTTGATCCTTCTTTAATACGGTATTTAATATTACCGGTGACAAATTTCCGGGCGGTCCTGCTAGTACCAGAGCTTCGAAGAATGAAATCCTTTTCGAATGAATTCTCAAAAAAATCCATTCAATTTTCATAGTCAGTGAATGCATTCGATTTCATAAATCAACATTGAATGCAGACCTTGGAATTCGTTCGATTGAATGAACAAAAATGAATGCATTCGATTTCTTGTTTTTTCGATTCAGAAAAATCTAATGCATTCGATTTTTTATCATTCCACTGCGAATGCAATCGATTTTTTAAATATATAGACCAAAAAAGAGCCAAATTTTTGATGACCCTAATGGGCTCTAATTTTGAATCCAAAAAAATTGGTGTTCCCGAAAATTTTAAAAATGCACATATTAACTGCCTATACGACAAAAAAATGTGAAGAGTGTTAGCGATACTATGGACAAAAAATTGGCTCCGTTTTGCTGTATCTTGGTTAGTTTTTTAAAGTTTTTTATGCAATGAATGAATAAGCCATTCGATTTTTCAAATTGAATGAAAAGAAAATCGATTGCATTCGCAAGTGAATGCATTCGATTTTTAAAAGTCGAATGAAAAAAAATCGAATGCATTCGATTTTTGAAAGTCGAATGAAAAATAAAACGAATGCATTCGATATTTATAAATCGAATGAGTCTAAAGTGAATTCATTCAATTCGCTAAAATGTGATTGGGGAATGCAATCACTAAATTTTCACTCAGAATGACAAATCGAATTAAGGAATGAAATCCTTCGAAGCTCTGGCTAGTACAAAATAAATGGCGACCGTTTGCGAAAAACGCTTCCCGCTCCAATTGTGATTAATCTCTAAATTATAGTTTTTGTAATTTTAGTGCTCTACTAAAATTTCTCTTAGTGAGCATTTAATTTTTAATAGAACGGTGTTGTGAAAGTTCGTAGCGCTACAAAAATTTCATTTTACAGAAAAAATTAGCAGAAAAAAGTTATCCTTATTAAAAAAAAAAAAAATAGAATACATTCTATACATGTCTATAGAAAACAAAAGGAAAATGCATACATTAATAAAATATTTATATATGAATTAACAAAAATATGTGTATAATAATTATAGTGAAAAGTTAACGTATGCAAAAAGTAAAGGAAAAAAAATATTTGTGTTATAGTTGTGTATAAAATAAAAAAAGGAAGTTGTTGTTGTTGCTGCTACTGCGACGTTGTCTGCTAAGAAAAATATAATCCGTTTGCATAAACAGGTAAACGAAAAAGCAAACACACAACACAAATATTATAACTGATAACAGGTTAAGATAAAAATTAAAACACAAAAATATTCAATATTATAATTAGTAAGTGCTTGTTAAAATAAAAATTATCATTTTTAAAGTACAATTAAAAGATTTAAATGTAAAGCTTCATTCATAAAAAGTCAATTGTCACTCCCCACTACTCTCTGAGTCGGCGGAGTAATGATGCGCGCACTTTCATAACTTTAGGCCCACGAAGTTCTCCCAACAATAACAAAAGGTGGCATAAAGCGAGTTTAAACGAGTTTATTATGTATTATTTTTTTTTAATATTTGCTTGTTTTCCAGTGTTTTTTTTAAGATAAAAAAGAACAGCAGCTTAAACCCAAAAATAATCATTGATCTAATTGATTAATTTTATCAATTTTTTTTATCAGTTAAGGTGGTTACACACCTTCAATAATACTGGACAATTATTTGATTGCGGTAATATATGTATTGTACAATCGTTAATTTAAACAACACACACCATCGATTTAATTGTGCAACACTGAAAAATAGTACAGTGTTATTGAACGTGTATACCATTTTCTATGCACGGTGAGCCTCAGCGTTGTTTAGGTTAAACTTTAGTGTCGACGAACAGTCGCAAAACTGTTAAAAGCGAAATCGGAGCTAATCGCGTTAGCCAGATATCGCGAAATTATTGTTTTTGTATTTTCGTAAATTCTGACAATGAAGTTTTTTTAAATATCTTCAAAAACTGTGTAGACATTTTTAATTGTAAATATTTATGGCATTAATAAAGCTTACCGAACTTTGTTTAAATTAAAAAAAAAAATATATATGATCTTAATCCTTTCCGCGGTACAATGGACTATTTTAAGTCTGAGCGCCATGGACTTGCCTAAAGAATTTCCTTATTTTAAGCTTGTACAACCCACCCTCAGCTCAACTCAATCCTTGGACTGTTAGATTTCGAGTGTGGGGTTCAAACTCATGGGGACGTTCCCCGTTTGGGAGGGGCAGGGATTTAAAGTTAAAGTGCGTTTTCTTTGGAATGATTAAGCGATTTTTATTAGCGATATCTCGAAGAATTAAGCACCTAGAATTTTAATGTTAACAGCCTAATGACCTTTGATCAATAACACTGCACAACAAAATCAAATTTTTTTAAAAATTACAAGGTCAGACCAAAAAATTATGATAGAAGAGACAAAAAAAAAATACACGTGTATCGGCGTTTTGAAAGTTTACATCTGGGTTTCATTTTAGGGGGAGGTAAAATTTCCCCCAAATGCAGATGTTGTATTGTCAATCGTCATTGAATATCGAGTGAAGCTTACGTTTAAAGTATATGGTGTGTTCAGCAAATTTATATAAAATGTTACGGAGAACATTTTTGTGGAATATATTAACCCTCTAGCTCCTCACGATAAGGGTCTTTTTTGTCCTTCTTTTCAAAAAGAGCAAAAAACACCATTAAAACAGGGATTTGAGGGGTTTTAATGTTCCGCAAAAATATCCGCAGTGAAATTTGACTATAAGTCCCTTTCACGGCAAATATTTTTGCGGACCATTTTAACCCCTTAAATAGCTGTTTTAATGGTGTTTTTGCTCTTTTTCAAAAGAAGGACAAGAAATACCCTTACCTTGAGGAGTTAGAGGGTTAACATATTCTACAAAAATGTTCTCCGTAACATTTTACATAAAATTTCTTTACACACCATACACTTTAAACGTAAGCTTAACTCGTTTTCGTAATAAATGCGAAATTAACCCTAAGCTCTCTTTTGTTGTGTCTTATTTCTGACTTTCTTGTTAAGTTTTCCGTTTTGGTGTATTCAGGGACTTATAGTAAAATTTCACGGCGGATATTTTTGCGGAACTTTCAAACCCCTTAAATCCCTGTTTTAATGGTGTTTTTTGCTCTTTTTGAAAAGAAGGACAAAAAAGACCCTTATCTTGATGAGTTAGAGGGTTAACATATTCCACAAAAATGTTCTCCGTAACATTTTACATAAATTTGCTTAACACACCATATACTTTAAACGTAAGCTTCACTCGATATTCAATGACGATTTATAATACAACATTTGCATTTGGGGGAAACTTCACCTCCCCCTAAAATGAAACCCAGATGTAAACTTTCAAAACGCCGATACACGTGTATTTTTTTTTTGTCTCTTCTATCAAAATTTTTTGGTCTGACCTTGTAATTTTTTTTTGTGTTGTACAGTGAACCAGCATTTCGTGTTTTTCAACAATTTAAAAAAATCTTTTATGAATCAAAACACGAAAAACTGTTTTTCGCTATTTCTCACAAAAGCGAGCAGCTATAATTTATTTGTGGGCAGTTTTAACTTCTTCCAACATGGTCAAATCAAACTGCATACCATGTTTTTTTTATCATGTCTAAAGAACCGGGTTTAAAATATAAATAAAAAAAAAAATATATATATATATATATAATTACGCGATATCTCGCGAAATTTAACACCTAAAATATCGACAGTTGTGTGACCTTTGATAAAGTACAAGTAAAACTGCATACCATGTTTTTACGAAATATTAGGTGTGTTCCAGAACTTTCCGGGTAAAGTTCGGTAAAATGAGAGAAAATCAAAAAACCTCTCACGATACCACAAAAATGCACAAAAGTACGGGAACGCTAAAAACCACATTTCAAGCCCAAAATAATAGAAAATGTAAACAAACCAATAACGCTAAAATATTTTCGTAAGAAAAATTACTTTAAACAAGAAAACAAATTGTAAAAGTTTATTTTAATAACAAATTATATTTTTTTGTATTGAAATAACACATTTCCTTGGTTTAGTTCTTTATTTTATTTAAATTTCCAATTTAGTTTCACAAAAAAAAATCAGCTGTTTTTCAACATCTGACTGTTACCAATTTACCCGAAAAAAAAGTGCGGGTAAGTTCGGTAAAATGAGAAAGTAATTTATTCTCTCAAAAACTCTCTCATTTACCCAATTTTTGCGTACGGGAACGCTTTTCGGGCTGATTTGGGTACCCGCGGGCACCCGCGGTAATGTTCTGGAACACACCTATTAAAGAAACCTACTAAAGATAAATAAACAACAAAAATGTAATTTCGCGATTTCTCGGGAACTTACTGTGACCTGTAAATATGTACAATTAAAACTATATATATTTAGTTTTTGAAAATATGTATTTAAAAAATTTCAGTGTCAAAATTTAAGAAAATACAAAAACACTAACATGCGATATTTCGCGAATGTGATCAGCTACGTTTTCGCTGTTAATACGTTTTCGCTGTTAATAGTTGTGACATTTAATCATGCAGTTCAACCTAAACATCGCTGAGGCTCACCGTGTACCCACCTTTAAATACACTACTACAGTAAAACTCGGCCAAGATGAATTTTCGATTATAACGGAAAAATTTTTAGATCCAATTAGTCAATCTTTTAAGAGGTCGTTATTCAATTGGTACTGTAAGATAACACTGTAAGTACGTGTAATTGCACACCAAATCGCCAAAACATTCAGTCCCATTGTCTGTCTGAAATTATAAAAAAAGTGTAGCTAATTTTTTTCACTTAATAACGAACTATTACGGCAGGTCCCACGGTGTTTATCATAACAGTTTTACAGTAATTATACTATTAGCGGTGGTTGTTCTTTTAGATTCTACATCTAATCTAAAAGAATATAATTTTTTATCTGAATGCATGAATGTACGTACATACATACCTATCAAAATATACAATATTATTGTTTACAGTTTAATGATTTTTTGTGTCCATAATATTAAATCGGTTTTGTTTATGCTACCATGCCTTCTGAACACTGCACATAAAAAGTAATTTGACATGCGAATGTATTAACTTTCAGACAAGGGAAAACATTAAATTTCCTTATTGATAAAACTTAATTTTGAATTCTTAGATTTTTTTTTTTAATTTTATTTAAAATTTTAAGGGAATTTTTTATTATTCATAACCAGAGCTTCGAAGGAGCTTCGAAGGATTATTCCTTAATTCGATTTGGAATTCCGAACGAAAATTTAGTGATTGCATTCCCCAATCTCATTGTAACGAATTAATTGAAGTCACTTTGGATTCATCGATTTAAGAAATATCGATTGTATTCGATTTATTTTTCATTCAATTTTCAAACATGGAATGCCCTCGATTTATTTTTCATTTGATTTTTTAAAATCGAATGCATTTCATTGCCTATGCATTCGATTTTTCTTTTCATTCAATTTGAAAACTCGAATTGCGCATATCTTGCTGAATTCTACCGACACGACAAAAATAAAAATTTCTATAGAAAAATTCTCAGATTCCGAGACATATTTTCTTTAGAAAAATTCTCAGATTCTGAGACATTTTTTTCTTTAGAAAAATTCTTACATTCTGAGACATTTTGTCTTTAGAAAAATTCTCCGATTCTGAGAGATTTTTTCTTTAGAAAAATTCTCAGATTCTGAGACATTTTTTCTTTAGATTCTGAGACATTTTTTTATATAAAAATTCTTAGATTCTGAGACATTTTTTCTATAAAAAAATTCTCAGATTCTAAAACTTTTTTTCTATAAAAAAATTCTCAGATTCTGAAATTTTTTTTTAGAAAAATTCTGAGACATTTTTTCTGTAAAAAAAACCTAATTTTTGCTATAGAAAAAATTTTAGATTCTGAGATTTTTTTCTATCTTTTTGGAATCGGTCAATATCATTGTCTTTATAAGTTTTTTTGTACGACTTACGGTTTCCGAGCACGAAAACTATCTAAAAGTAAATATTGTCGAAAAACCGATTTTTTAAACGCCCATATTTCCAAAGTATTGATAAAAAAAATGGTTTTTAATCATTTACGAAGCTCTGTCAAATAACCAAAAATAAACAAAATCGGTGATCCGTCAGTTAAATTTCCCATGGATTTGCTCATATACCCTCTATAACTAACAATAAGTGTAGGGTATAAAAAGATTGGCCATAAAGTACTGATATTTGATCTAACCCTCAGTTAAATTTAAGTACCCAGGCAGAAAAACACAAACGGGCCAGTACTGCTAAAGTACCTTGCACGGTAGTACAAGTACTGTCAGCTTTCTTATATAAGTACTGCGTAAGTGCGAGATTTATAACACCGTTGCAATAAAGCGCCGTAGGTTCTCAAAGCTCTGGCAAAGTACCTTAAAACCAAATATACATCGTTGTGGCAGCGCTTCAAAAACAAAAATTGGAGTGGTTTCCCAGCGCTTAAAAAATAAAACTGCTGAAGAATTTTTAGAAGAATTTGTGTTGGAAGCCAACGTTTTCTTTAGAGAAGGAATCTATGAACTTGAAATCTATGTTTAATTTATTTTTTAAAGTTATACCATTGAATGGGAAAATTTTTAAATTTAATGTGTTGGCTTTTTGCTGCGATATGCCAGCCCGAGCTTATATTAAATGATGCAAAGGTCATGTTGGTTTCCTTTCATGTGAAAGATGTACAGTAGGGTGGAGCAAATTTAGCCTTTTTCGAATTTCGAAAACGTCGGGGTCGGGAAAGTTGCTTTTATGGTCGATATTTACTCACAAAAATATTGGACCTGTAGGACATTGGCTTTGGTTTTGCTTTTTTGACTTGAAAATCGGAAAGCTCCGAACAAAGTGAAACAAAAAAATTTTATTTTATTTTTTTTTTTGCTAAAATCTTAGTACTTAGTACTGAAAAAAATTGTTTGGTATAAAAACAAAATATTCTCTTGGAAAAATTACAGAAGCTTTTGAATCGAGGGTTCCTTTTTCGTTCGTGAACATTAATGGTTATAAAATTATCTACCATTATTCTTATAAAATGTGTTTTCTAAGTAACAAATAATTGCAATGAAAGAATTTAATAAATAGCAGAAATATTAAAAAAAAATATTGTACCAAAATTGTACAAAAGTACTGCCAAAGCACGCTTAAGTTTGTTATTTGAAGCGTTGGCAAAGCGCTTAATTTTACCAAAAATAAGTGCTTTGGCAGAACTTTACGTTTTGTACTGCTGGCAATTTCTGCGAGGGTATTTATCCATTTTTTTATGATTCAATATTTTTTTAGTTTGTTATTGTAATTGTTCTCATGGTTCACTGATTCCTTTGAATAAAAAGAAAATTACGTTTTTTTAAGATTCTTTTTATTCTTTATATTTTTATATTATTAAAAGGGATTAGTAATCCAGAAATTCTTAATTGATATCAGCAAAACAACTGCAAATATACAAATTTTTAGCCGTAAAATTAGTTTTTGTTACAGTCAAACGTCGTTTGTTCGACATACAGAAACTGAGGGAAAGGTAAATTCGACTTGACCGAATCCATGAATAATAGGGTGAAGCAAATTTAGTTTTTTTTTTTTTAATTTGAAAACATCAGGGTCGCGAAAGTTGCCTTTTACGGTCGAATAGTGGACCTGTGAGGCAATGGCTTTGGGTTCCTTTTTTGATATGAAAATCGGAAAGTTCCGAACAAAGTGAAATTTTTTTTTAATTTTTTTTTTGCCTAAAATTTTAGTTAATATTCGAAATTTACTGAAAAAGTGTTTTTATAATAAAAAAAGAATTTGGCCAGTACATTTTTTTTTGTTTCTTGTTTTGCAAAAAAATATTTTATTTTAACTTTTTTTTACCATAAAAACACTTTTTAGTAATGTCTGAATATAAACTAACATTTTAAGCAAAAAAAAAAGTTTACAAAAAGGAACCCAAAACCATTGTCCTACATTTCCAAAATTTTTGTATTCTGACGAGTCATTTTTGTGGACTTTTTTTTTTTGTGTAACCATTTTTTTAGGAATAAAGATTTACTCGAGTATAAGCATTTTTTGAGCCTAAATTTTTTTTGGGCTTGTTAAATATTTTTGTGGCTTACCAATGTTGTTTAATAAGTGTTGAGTGTGTTTTATTTAACACATTAATTCGCGAAAAATCCAATGTTAATTTAACGGGTTTGCTTATAACTCCAGAATCTCCGATTTCGCTTAATTTTAATACCAACCTGGCCGGAAACCCAACTATGTATATCAATATCAATAACATTGACAAAGTTTGGGAATTTTAAGAGAATTTTTGTAGTTTAAATCACGTACATATTTAAATTTCAGGATATATGGGAATATATATATTTTTTTTTTGGGACTATATCATTTGGCGATAATTTTCAGAAATCTGAGAACGAGGCACTGTGTGACATACCATAAATAACTAGCAGTCCTGATCACATTTGACAATTATTCAACAAGTCGTCTATACGTATACCTACTTTATTTTATATTAAATTCAATTAATCATACGGTATGGTGTACGTACTTAAAATCTAGTATTCAAAATCACTCATACGTATTTTTTATTCTGTAGTTAAAATTATATTAGAGGGTATTTATACACAGCCTTTTTTGCTTGCAATAAAGTCTCGCAACTTTTTTTGAAGGCAATCGGGGGTGAGAAGCATAAAAGAAGGAAAACAGAAATCGTGATTTTTTTTCTACCCCGTTTTCTTTTCACCCCCGTTTGCCTACAAAAAAAAGTTGCAAGACTTTATTGCAAGCAAAAAAAGGCTGTGTATAAATACCCTCTTACAATTTAAAGGAATACACATACACATTAATAACAGGTTTCAAAGCCTTACTGTGCCCCTTACAGGTAAATGTAAAACATTGAGAAGCGTTATTCCTAAACGGGTAAATATTTTTTGGACCATTTTTTAGTTACTTAAAAAAAAACAGTAATGGACTTTTAATCATTTAGCTTATTTTCAATATCAAAGTTTAAAATTTCAATTTCAGTTTTTAGTTTGGTATTGATTTTTTTAAATTATTATTTTACTTGATTAGCTTACAGACAAAAAAAAATAATTTTGGTGGGATTAGGCTTTCATATTAAAAATTGACTTAAAAAAAATTTAAGGGGCCGTTGGGGTCCTACTTTAATATTTCTTTAGTTTTGACCAGCAACGATATTAGTTGATACACAGAAAAAAAATAAAAAAAATATTTGAGTAAATTGTTAATACTATTGAGTAAAAAATTACTCAATTTTGCACCAGTAAACGATTTAAAGTATTGAGTAAATTTTTAATAAAAATTTATTAAATGTTTTAAAAAAATTTGAGTAAATTTTAAATTGTCACAATTAAAAATTTACTCAAAATTTATCTATTTATTTTTTTTTTTTAAGTTTAAAAAAGTTTTAAATCCAATAAGTAAATGGATATTCAAGCTCGAGGCCTTAGTTTTTTAATAAATTTTATTTATTTATTTTATTCATGATGAATAAAATAAATAAATAAATAAAATTTATTAAAAAACTAAGGCCTCGAGCTTGAATATCCGTTTACTTATTGAAGTTAAACCAAAAAGGTCGAAAAAACAAATTAAATAAAGTTTTAAATCTTTTTACAAAAAAAAAAACAAAAAACTTGTTTTTTCAAACTTTACCAAACATATTTATGTCTCAAAAACATAGGAAAATTTTATAAAGACGATTACAGACTTTCATATACATACACAAAAACTATAAACTAAACCAGAATTCAAAAACTATGAATTTTGTTTCCTCCATATTTTTTTCTGTGTATGTTGCTCTTATTGATAACTATTCATTAAAAAAATGTCCAAAAACAGTCCCAGCGGCACGGGGTAAAACTGTCCGATTTGGCTTAAAATTTAAACTATATGTTTACTTAAATTCGCGTTGTTTAATATTATGTCGTGGTTTTACAAATGTATTATAATTTAAGGTTAGAAAAAAATTTTGTATAAAAAATATAATAATAGAAAGTTTATTTTCTACCTTGTTTACTACAATCACGTAAATTAAAAAAAATCCCAGTAAGGGTTCCAGGATTTTTTTAGAAAAGATTCATATTACAACAAAATTTTCAATGTAAAATATTTAAAAAAAAAAAAACTTACTTGCTCTTAAAAACGAATGCTTATGTAGGCCATTTCATATACATATAACCATATCGAGGATTCAGGGGTTAACAAAATGGATAAAAAAATGGCAAATATTTTTTTTTATTTTTCAGACATTTTTTCTTAGGAAACTATTTGATGTTTTCATATGAGAAGAAGAAAGTTTTTTTTTAATACCTTTCCAACAATGGCATTACCTTGTAAAAATTCGGCTTCGGAAAAGTGTAAGTTTTGAATTTTATTTATGTGAGGACATAGACCTCCAATATCCATATCATACATTGGAGTTTTTAATTGCCATTGCATTTTCATTGACATTAGTGGAAACTAATGCCAATGCCTATTAGCATTTATTGCGAATGCCTAAAAAAATCATTTGTTTACACTATTTTTTTTAAACTTAAAAATAGCGATGTCTCGAAAACTGGACAACAAGGTTCTATTTGCTTAAAGAAATATGCACAAATAGAACCTTGTTGTCCTAGGGTCGCGAAATATAAACAAATAATTTAAACTTGGGTCGATTTGTTAGCACTTTATCAATAATTTACTGAATATCTAAAATTATACTTGATGTAAACACACCTTTAGTGTTATCGAACCTTAAAAGTTTTTTTTTTAATATAACTCCAATTTCAGTTTTATGAAAACTTTTTTAATTACATTATTTATTTTGCAATTGAATTAAAAAAAGAAAAACGTATGTATATTATCTGATTATCTTCATACCTATCTATCTATCCATTCATTCATCCATCGCATCATTCCATTGCTTTGGTGCTGCTGCGCCAGTGTTACTTGTCGTGTAGTCGCATTTTGTTTAATTCTAAAATTGGCGATTACTATAAATGATGTCACCATCTATTTTGATTTTTTTTCTTCTGTTTAGTCAAAATTAAAAACAAAATGTTTCTACTATATTGTATATATGTATGTAGAATATATATATATTTGCATATTATTTATATTCCAACAAACAAACAAATCAACAAACAAAAAACAACTCATTATTAACTAGTAAATGATATACTAGTGCTCTAGTATAAAAATCCTATTTGATAATATCCATTACATAGATTATTATAAATAATTAGAAATCAAAAGCTAAAAAGAAAATATAAACAAAGTCAATTTTCATTGCATATTAATCAAGTTAAAATTATAAAATAAGCCATAAAAAATTATACATGTGATATGAATAAAACACTAAGGGCATTCACGTCAGAAGTTGGAAAACGGAATTGGTCTTTTTGGGAAAAATTTTTTTTTGACAAACTTTAAACAAAACATAAAAAAAAATAATTCGACATTGAAGTAAAATAGGTAGTGTTCTAAGCTTTTTTCTAAAGTTCATCATCACAACTGCGACATCCAAATCTGAATGCATGCTCACTATTCATATGAGGCATTCCACACCAAATGCCCCGCTACAGAAAAACATGTGCCCCGTAAATTTCTGAATAGGCTGTATGAAACGCCCTATATGTAACTAAGAAAGTTGCGTTTTAGGTTTTGAAATTTTTCAAAAACTGGGCTTAGGAGGCGTGGTCAAATATTGGAAAAATGGTAAAATTTGTATCGAGTTACGTTGTTTAAATATTTATCAAATTTAAACGGAATGCACCACAATCTCAAAAATTTACACTCTTGTATAGTTTTGTATGGGCTATCGACTAAAATTTTTTTTTTTGAAAATTTTTAGAACCCGTTCTGAAATTTTTAATTTTTTTAAAAAAGCCAATTTATAAAAAGTCCGACCAAAATAAAACTTTTTGTCATTGTCATTAAAAAAATCATTTTTTTTTATTGTGTGAACTTTTTTTAAACCTAATTAGGGCCCGGTAGCGACCCCTAAACCTTGATGAAAAATTTTGAAATTTATTTCCCTGGCCCATACAAAAATCCAACTTTTGTTTTTATGAACCACCCTAATGCTCACCAATTGGCTAATGTCTAGTTATTACTGCTGTAAGTTTAGATATATTTACCCTATAGGGTCCTCTGCCCGATAACTTGGGAAAATCAAAAGTTAAAGAAAAAAATGTCACTCTATAGCACCATACACTATAGTGTCCGTTGCGGAAACTATGCGTCACCCTAATATTTCCACCCAAAAACTTCTTGTTAGAGTTTGAATCATATTTTACCGCATCTTGTAGTTTTTCGTATTTATAAAGGGTTACCTGTTACTGGAATGTGCTTTCACTATAATTTTAACTAACACATTGAAGAAGCCATAGTGGATGAACGACCTTTGGCAATTGTTGGAAGTAGTATTCGATAATTTCAGTTTTCATTTACGTGGGTGTATGATCTGATCTACATATCTAAAAAATTTTAATGTTTGTATACGAACATATGTCCACATAATTATTTAACCTTAACATCGTAAAATATTCTTAATAAAAATAAACCAACATATAAGGAATTTCGCATTAACTGTTCCGCTATAAAAAATATGTAGCACATATGAGGCATTCCACACCAAATGTCCAGCGAAAAAAAAAACATGTGTCCCATGAATTTCTGAATATGTTGTATTGATAGCCCTAGATGGAACTAATGGCGTTTTCTTTTCTGGAAAAAAATGTCGCACTTTCTGCACTTTTTCCTTTAATGACTCTTTGTGCACAGTTATGCACAGTTAATATAGACATGTTTGGTATCAAAAGAAAGGTATTTTCAAGGCCTATCTAATGCTATATAAAGCATTTTAAAATAATACTCAGTTTTTGAGCCAATTCTATAAATGTAAAAATTTATGGGTTTTTGATACTTAATTGAATAAAATAATCCTGTTTCGACATTTTATTATAAACAGTTAGATAGAACAGGACAATACCTTTCTTTTAGTACCAAACATGTCTATACTTACTGCTCATTACTATACACAAAGAGTCATTAAAGAAAAAAAAGTGCAGAAAGTGCAACATTTTTTTCCAGAAAAGAAAACGCCATAAGAAAATTGCGTTTTTGGTTTTTCAAAACCTGGTCTTAGGAGGCGCGAAAAAAAAAAAATTTTAACTGTCGAGTTCCTTTAACTATTTCGTTGGCTGTCCTTCAAGAAGGCCTATGTGTAAGATATTTTAAAATTTTGTTACATATGCCATTGTGGTCCTGTGGTGCATATAAAAACTCCCATGGAGTCTTTTCGAGATTTTTTAAAACTTCACATATGCCTTCTTGAAGGCCAGCCAACGATTTATTTATTTAATTAAAACTGAATGCACCACAATCCCAAAAATTTACACTTGTGTATATTGTTTTATGGGCTATTGCTTAATTTTTATGCCCTCCAACCACAGTATGGGGGTATACTCACTTTGTCATTCCGTGTGTAACGTATCGAAATATCGGTCTAGGACCCCATAAAGTATATAATTTATTGATCATTAATCGATTCTAAGACATTCTAGCGATGTCCGTCCGTCTGTCCGTCTGTAGAAGACACGATACAGTCCAAAATAAAAGAGCTAGACTTCCGAAGTTTGGCAAGAATATGTCTTATATTCCCAGGCAGGTTAAGTTCGGAAATGGGCAAAATCGGACCAAGGGGGAAAAAGTTCACCCTTGGAGAAGTGAACCAACCTAAGAAAAACCGCATTTTTTGCAGGTTTTTTTTTTACTTTTTGCAAATGCAACTTTCTTTTCTCAGAAGAAGTTCAAAATCGCAAGGGGGATGTGCCCCTAACGTCACCCACCGACCCCCCCCAAAAAAAAAAACGTCCCTGATTTTTTTTTATATATTTTTTTTACATTTTGGAGGGTATAAAAGATTCGGCACAGCCGAATGTAACACTCTCACTTGTTTTTTTTTAAACTTTCAGAACTCGTTCTGAAATTTTTAATTTAATAATAATCCGGCCATTTTTTTTAATTTTTTAAGTTTAGATGTTTGCTTATCCACATAAAACCAATCAGAAGTTCGTTTTTTGTATTTTTTTTTGGGAAAATCGCATTTGAATATTTAATTTTATAATACATAAAAGTTTTATAATTTTCTTGTATTTGCTTGTTCAACATAGCGAATGAGTTACGAATATTTAAGAAACCCGTTGATTTGTAACTCATACGCCATGTCGGAACGAGAAAATTACAAAATGTTTATAAATTTAATATTCAAATGCGATTTTCTCAAAAAAAAAAATCAACGAAAAACGCGCTTCTGATTAATGGTTATATAATTCCTTTTAAAAAAATATGTTAAAAAAGTCAAGAAACTAGAAAAAATTTCGTTTTCCCTCCCATTTAACACGAAGATAAATTTTAGATTTTGGTTAGAAAGAATCATTGTCGCTTTAGATTAATTCTTGAAGTCGAAACATTTTTCCTCAAAAGTTTTCAGGTTCTTTTTTCAAAGTTTGTAAATGTTTAAATAAATATAGTTTTGGATTTTACCATTTATAAGTTTAACCCTTAAATACATAAGTTATTGTGATTTTTATGATTCTATAAATCTCATGTCATAAAAAGCTCAAATTTAAAAATAAAGCTCAAAAAGTAAGACCGCCTAAAAGCAACCCTATGCGTTATAGAATTAAATGTTTTTATTCTTCCACTAATATATATATCGCAGCACCTTCCTTCGTTGATAAGTAGCACTAAAACGTCAACGAAGTAAAATAATAAAATAATGGCTATTAAACACAACTTCGAAATAATTCGCCAGATCGACACCAGATGGCGATGCAACAACTGTACTACTGAAGACCTTCTATCTTTCATATTTCTTTTATCCCCCTTTCCGAATGAAGCATCACGATTACATTAGTAATTGATAGGCAGTATTGCCTAAATGTTGCTTCTTTTTTAATAAAAAAAAAATTAAATAAAAAACCAAATGACGCAAACCCACGCAAAAAAAAAAATTGACACACACACACTCAAACAAATTTTTTATTAACTCACGCTCACTCACCATCACGTGATTAAAATGAAAATCACTCACACCAACGCGTGATTCAAGTGAACCACGCAAATCACGAGACCAGCGCCCATTTCTAGCTTGAAAATTGGCGCACCGCATTAAAATGAGCAACAAGTTCTAATTACGTTCACGCACGCTCACGTAAGTAAATTTCAATTTCTCCCACGGTAACGCTTGAATCAATAAAATTTTATGTCACTCGCGCACTTCTACTGGAAACCCTTGAAACCATATACTTATGAAAAAAGTTATATATAGAAAGTATGTCAATTGCATAAAATGTAATGCGATTTACCGTATCAGTGTGATTTTAACGACATACAAATACTGCACTTAAAATTTTTTGTAGGTAAAAACAAAAGAAAACAAGTAAGAAAATTATAGTCGGTCAAGCCCGACCATATAATACGCTACACCAGAGTTTCCCGGAAAATGGGTCCCATGGACCGATTAGATCTATATGTTGTAAAATCTTTAATAAGTGTAAAAAACACTCACAAATCAAATTTGAGTGAAATGGGCTTCTATTTTTTGCCAATAAACCGCTTTAACTGAATATCAGGCGGAATTTTCACAAGGGGCCTGAGTCCAAAACTGGTCCGATGATTATCAGGTTTGATAAGGTTATTTAAGTACGCGTTTAATATACACAAACAAAATTTTAATTAAATATTTTCTATTTTCATGAAATTTGAGACATTTATGTGAAAATCGGGAAGGTGGGTTGTATGAGGGCCTCAAGAAGAACTGGCCCGATTTCTTTGAAATTTGGAATGGTGATTTGTGAAGACAAAAAATGTTTACCTTCCAAATTTCAAAAAGATACCTATTATAATCAGACATGGGCGTTTATGATTACAATTGTGTAATTGATTACAGTTTCAATTACAATTACATGTAATTAGTAATTGAGTTTTTTCAATTACAATTACAATTACAAGTAAAATTGAAAATTTTCAATTACTAATTACATCTAATTGTAATTGAAACTGTAATCAATTACATAATGTAATCATTAACGCCCATGTCTGTAACTTACCCTAAAGTGCCCCTAGGGGAGCCAAATGTATGACCGACCTTTCATGTAATTGTAATTGAAACTGTAATCAATTACACAACGTAATCATTAACGCCCATGTCTGATTATAATACGGTTATTAGAGTCATTCGAGCCAAAACTAAAGAGGACCTTTGTATGGGGGCTAGATCTAAATATGGACCGATTTTTTCCAATTTCAATAGGCTTCGTTCTTGGGCCAAGAGAGGCTTAAGTTTCAAATTTCAAGTCAATTGATTAAAAATTGCGACCTGTATCGTGTTTACACCGTTTACATGGACATACAGACGGACGGACGAACAGACGGACGTATGGACGGACGGAGATCGCTAAATCGACTCAAAAAGTGATTCTGAGTCGATCGGTATACTTAAAGGTGGGTCTAGGACCAATATTTCGGGTAGTTACAAACATCAGCACAAACTCATTATACCCTGTACCACAGTGTGGTGTAGGGTATAAAAACATTGCTTCAAAAAACAGCAACATCTGTTGATAAAATAAATAACATAAACCTTTAAAAAATAATGTTTCTTACATTTTGTTACAAGCAAATTAAAAAAAAAACATTTAAAATAAATGATTTACACTCAAAAAAAAAAACTGTAAAGTTAGCAAAAAAAGCTTGTAAACCTACAAGAAAATTTGCTGATTTTGAACCCACAATTTTTTTGCTAAAGTTAGCAAAAACGTTTTGCTAAAAATTAGTTAACTGAAATAATTTTTATTTCAACTTAGTTCATACACATTTGGGGACCCCATTGGGTTCGGACCCAGTAGGTCCAGACCCCGATGGGCCTAGACCTAGTGGGGTTCCTTAAAAATCGTCATAGTTTTTGATCCAAAATTTGTGTCCGTTTCGCTCTACCTTGCTTAGTTTTTGAGATACGTGATTTTAGGGGATCACTGGGGTCTTGAGAATTAAAAAACTCGATAACTTCAAAAATATTACTCGGAGAGCTTTTGTTTATTTTGCGGTCTTGTTCTACGTGTTGAGAGCTACAAAAATTCTTTTGGACTTTTTGTTGTGTCGGCAATATTTACCGAGATATGAGCATTTTAAAATTTTCGGGAATGCTAACTTTTTTGGATCCAAAGTTAGGTCCCATTAGGGTCCACACATGTGAAGAGGACCCTCGAAAGTATGGAGATTCTAAGAACCAAAAATGCCCTCCTTTTTGCTCTATCTGGCTTAGTTTCCGAGATAGCGCCATTTTAAGTTTTCTGAAAATAAAAAAAAATTTACCATTTATTTTTGCTAATGTTAGCAAAAAATCTTGTAAAAATGTTGTCAACTCAATTTCAAATTTAGCAAAAGAAATTAGTTCAAAGTTTGTTTAAAATTGCTAATGTGCTAAATGAAGTTTACAAGAATTTTTTGCTAACATGCTAATCTCAACTAAAAATTTGCTAAAAGTTAGCTAACTAGCATTAGCAAAAAAAAATTAGTAAATCTACTAACGTATTTTTTTGAGTGTACAATATTAATTAATATTTACGACTAAATTTAACATGTGCTTTGTTTGTAAAAATTCGTATTATCAAAGAGTATCAATACTAAAGAGATCTGAACTCGCTCTTCTTCTGTTAAAGCCGCTCTTAAATTCCCTTTGCTAAGTCCGCCATCGAACTGGACGTTTGATCAAACAAAAAAAAATCCCTTAAGTTCGATATAAACAAAAAAAAGTGTTGCAGTTTGGCGATTTTCAGACTAAAGCTAGCGTTTTTTTTTCATCTAGCTGTAAAAAAAGTTTTTTTTTGTGGATTATCGGGAAATCCAATGACTTTTTATTTGCTGACAATTTGTTTTAAACACTTTTAAAGGTATTTCCTAAATAATATTAACATAAAAATTATAAATTGATACATTTTTTTTTAAATTTATTTAGCGCTTTTTCGATATAAAAAGTTAGCATTATTTGTCAAACCAACAATGTTAATTTAACATTATCGTATTTTCCTCGTCTAACAGTTTTCGTACCTTCTGTTAAAAAGTTCCAAAATATTAAGAGCGGGAGACAAAGAGCTTGGTATTATTCGCTGAGTTACAGCAGATAGCTCAACCTTTTTTATTTGAAATTAATCAACCTAATACTTACTTTACATTATCACACTTTTCCATTATACACATCAAAATTTTGCAACTTCTAAAAGATTTATGTAATCCTTTTTATTGAAACCTAGTCGTATCTAATAAGTGAACAATTTCTGGCCAAAATTTTTTATAAAATCTTTCCCTAACATGGTGAAATTAAGCCTGTATAATGGAAAAGTATAATAGTGGAAAGTGGGTTTAAATCTGCTTAAGCAGATAGATCATTAAATATAGACTTTAAAGCTTTATAACTTTTAAACGGATTATGTGATAAAATTGTGATTTTGGTACCATATTTCTCCATTACAGGTGTTAAAAAAATACTTTTTAATTTTTTTTAAAAAGCATAGATTTTTTCGCGCTTTATAGCCATTGAAACTTTCATGAAGCTTGCGAAAAATGTCTTAACACTTGTGTTTGCTGTAATGTAATGGTAAAAAAAAAAAATTGCAATAAGTTTAGCCATTTTTGCTCCGCATCGAAATAAGGTTCAAAAACCGCGTTTTTAACCGCGAAAAGGAGTTGAAATTTTCCAAAAAAAAAAAAAACATTGCCATTATTTTTATTGATGTAAAAACCTTCTAAAAAGTGATATCAAGAAACTCTATGAGTATTTAATGGGAGAATATCCTAATAAAGAAAGTAGAGTTATCATAAGTACTTGTTATGTTAATTCATAATGGGGAACATGAAAAGGCCTCGAATCAGAATAAACTCTTTTTCATTGCACAATTAAAAGGTCGAATAAATAACTAATTTTTATTATTTAATAAAAATTAAAACACACTTTAAAAGTTTTCTCTAGTTATGCATCATTTTGCAAACTTAATATTTTGATACGCTTGAGACCAAAAAAACTGAAAGATACTGATAAGAGAAGAAAACCCCTAGCTAGGTTTGGTCTGATTGACTAAGGTTTTTTTTTTAATTGGCGTTTTACGCTTAGAGTTTAATTTAAGATAAGAGGACACTTTTTGTAATACCTATATCTCGAAAACTATTCACAAATTTGCTCGAGTGTCTTCGGCAATATTGTAGCTCTTGAACTGCCCTACAAAAAATTCTCAAATGGCAAGCTCTTTGTCTCCCGCTCTTAATATTTTGAAACTTTTTAACAGAAGGTACGAAAACTGTTAGACGAGGAAAATACGATAATGTTAAATTAACATTGTTGGTTTGACAAATAATGCTAACTTTTTATATCGAAAAAGCGCTTAATCAATTTAAAAAAAATGTATCAATTTATAATTTTTATGTTAATATTATTTAGGAAATACCTTTAAAAGTGTTTAAAACAAATTGTCAGCAAATAAAAAGTCATTGGATCTCCCGATAATCCACAAAAAAAACTTTTTTTACAGCTAGATGCAAAAAAAACGCTAGCTTTAGTCTGAAAATCGCCAAACTGCAACACTTTTTTTTTGTTTATATCAAACTTAAGGGATTTTTTTTGGTTTGATCAAACGTCCAGTTCGATGGCGGACTTAGCAAAGGGAATTTAAGAGCGGCTTTAACAGAAGAAGAGCGAGTTCAGATCTCTTTAGTATTGATACTCTTTGCAAATGGTTATTTAAAAAAATTCCACCTTCATGTCCAAAAACTTATAAATTTAAAAAATTTTTAGAAAAATAGTGTTTTGATTTTTTTTTATTATTCAACATACAATTTTTATTTTCAATGAAATAATAATATTTTTGCCTAATACATAGTTAGCAAATAATTTTGCTTGATTTTACAATTAGATTGTTGGTTTCAAATTTGACCCTTAAAAAAATCGAAAACCAAAATTAAGATACAATTTAATTACTTTATTTACAAATTGTCGAAAAATCCGTCGAAAATTCCTTAGCGTTTGTAAATTTTTTGCATTAGCCCAGAATTGAATTTAGTCCAAAAGAGTGCCACGATGGGTCAACTAAAATATATTGTTCGTGTATTTTTACAAAATAATTAAAAAACACATACGGAGGGAGGTATTTTAGTTGGGACAGACCGATATGTATGCGTGGTGCAAATAAAACCGTTATTTTTTAACGGCAAAATTTATAACTGCGTAATATATTTTACATTTTACATTTTCATTAAGTTTTAATTTTTATCCTATTTTATTTTGTAAGATTATAGCAAGATCATAATATTTAAAGAATTTCAAATAATAATCTTTAAATTTTGCAATCATCAAGCTGTAAAAAATATTGAAAAACAAAAACTTCAAAAAACTAAAAACAAAAAAAAAAAAAACAAAAAATAAAAAACAAAAAAAACTTCAAAATAATTTTCAAAAATAAAGAAAAACTTCAAACACGTTTATTTAAAAATTTCAAAAAATGGAACAATTTAAATGTGATTTACAAAAAATATAAAAATTACCAATAAAACGCGATGAAACATAACTATTTAAAGGTAAAATAAATACATACATACATATTTTTTTATTTGCAATGCAACACATTGTTTCTTTTCTTGTTTTCAGCATTTTGACTCATGCCGAAGAAAATTATTGAACTCAAAAACTTTGACCATCATGAAAAGATGTCCTGCCTTTGCCAAAATTTATCCGATTTTTTTACGCTTGATGTTTCTTGCCACGACAATGGACACGGTAATCTCAAATTCGGAAGCTGAGTTTTCCATTCATATGGGCCAACAAGTCGAGATGATCGATTGTGTCATTTATGCATTTAAACTACAGCCCTTATCAGATGCAAATAAAGAAAAACTGGTACATATTTAAAAGGTTTGGTGGTGTAAAATTTGCGCCCGGCAAATTTAGGTCAACATGATGTATGATTTTTCTATTTTATTTATATAAATGTACATTTTTTGTAATATTTAATTTTATTCAGTAATAATAAATAAAAAAACCCACTAATTTGCTTTAATTTTAATTGAAAAAAAAAAATCCCCGAAATACATAGGGTTTATTATATCTAACTTTATAAAATCATATCTTTTTTTATATAATTATATAAAATTATATAAAAAACTTTTTCGGATATAATTTTATCAAATTATATATAATTATATGAAATTATATATAATTTGATATAATTTTATCTAATTTTATAAAATTTTATCCACCAATTCCTGGATATAATTATATATAATTTTATCAAATTATATATAATTTGATAAAAGTGGTTTATATCAAATTATATATAATTATATATAAATTTTTTTACTCGGGATAATTATAATTAGAGCCTAAGCTCAACTGTCTTTACAGAAAAACAAAAAAATACCATTTTATTTTTTACATTTTGAAGTTTTTGATCATGAAGGTGGATTTTTTTTTAAATAAACTTTTGAAAGTTTTTTGGGGCAGTTGACGAGCTACTTTGCCGAAGACAAAAATCAAAAATGTAAAATGGTATAAACAAAGTTAATCCCACTATTTAACTTAATTTATTTTCATTCTTTACATTTTGGACAAAGCTTAATTTGTTTTTCTGTTTATATACACAAATTGTATCCCAGCAAAATTTTCTGTTCCAAATAATCGGTTCCAGAACGCATCAAATTATCCTGCAACCGGTTCTACTTAACATTCCAGAATCAATGATTTTTGTTTGAAACTGTCCCGAAAGCAATCGTTTTTTGGAGCAAATAGTGTTTTTGAAAAATAATTTTACATAGAAAATGTTGTTGTGATTACCGAAGAATATATTCAAGAATCTATTGAACCAGGAATTTGTTCCAAAAAATTTTCTTGGGATGTTAATTCAGAAAAAAAATTATAAAAAAAATTCTGGGCTTGATTTGACCCATTTTTTTACTAAATAAAGTTAATCCTAATCTTAAGCCGGTCTGCAAAAAACAAGGCTATATATCATAAATAAAATACTGTAGATAGCTTAAATTTTTATTTATAAAAAAACATTGGCCCTTACCACAAGAAAACAAAAAGTCTATTTTAAAAAAGTTATATTTTAAATTTCAAATTTTCAATACATTTTTTGAAAGTCGATTTTAAAAACAAAAACAATTTGTATGGAAATAAAATTAAAAGCTCATTTTAAATTTATTTTATTTTCTTGTGGTAAAGCTGATTGTTTCACATAGCTCATGCTATTTTTGTAATAATAGTCTTGATAGTCTTAAAATATTTGTTTTGTTCTGAAATTAATACCATAGATGACGTCTATGCAGGCGAACATTTTGCCATCAAACTGAATATAGTTCAACGATATACAAAAATCATAAAAAAATAAAAGAATAATCATTTATTTTTACTTATAGAACAAAAATAAGTGAAGAGATGATTTTTTGTCCAGAGTCTGTTCAGATTGAAATTGTACTATTTTTTCGCACTGAACATATTGTGATGTAGTTCTATTGTGTTATTGAATAGTATACACCAAAATGTTTTTTTTATGAACACTCCTAATAGTGACCTGACCCATCACTCGAAACCATAGATTAAATAAAAAAAAATCAATGTATGTCAATTGCATAAAATATAATGCGATTTACAATTGTACTAGAGGTCTCCGACTGCTATAGACAAACTTGATTATACATTGTTTGTAATGTATATTGGGGCGCCACTTTTTATAAATACTACATTCGTTGTATCATTTGGACTACAAATTCACTAAATGCTTATGCGACTCCCTTTTATAGTTTAATTGACCTGCATATTTTGTATTTGTTTTGGTGGTTTACCATTATAAAATAATATTTGATTAATTTTTCGTCACCCTACATAAATGCGGTAGAGTACTGTTAAAGAGTTTTAGGTTGGATTACTCAATGCTCCGTTATAAAATAACTCCCCGTTAAATTTAACCTTTTCATACAAATTTTGGCATAAGGCTCCGTTAAATCGGCAGTTAGCAGCTAACTTTTTATTGAGTAATCCGCCCTTAGTGTTTTAATATAAACGGTATTAGACAATGGATTCTGTCGAATTCATTACTTGAACAAAAAATTCTACTTGAACAAAAATGGACTAAAAAAATAATAAGGCACCATATATCGTTAAATCCGAAAAATGGAGGATCAAAATAATGTGCTCGATTCTGGAATACGATTCACCATTCACCTAATTTTTAAAAATTTGATATCCTTTCAAATTCCAAGATTTAAAAATTTTTTTCTTGTAACAATTAAAGATCTAGTTAATATCTTTAATAATTATAAGAACAAATTTAAAAATCTTAAAATTCGAAAGAATATCAATTTTTAAAAATTAGGTGATTGGTGAAATCGTATTCCAGAATCGAGCACAATATTATTATACCCTCCACTTATTGTTAGTGACAGAGGGTATATACAAGTTTGGCATTCCGTTTGTAACTCATCGAAATATCGGTCTGGGTATTATATCATCACTGATCAATAATATAAATATATATAGAATTTGAAAAGATAGAAAGTTTGGCATTCAGAAAAATTAATTGTTTAAGAGATAGAGAAAACCAAAAATGCAAATAAAATAGCAAATACACCATATATGAGGGCCGTTTTACTGAATATTTTGCCATCAGAAAGTAATTTCCGTGAAAATGGAAGATAGAGGGTTTTGAATATAGGTCCTCGATATATATAATTGATCAGTGATCGATTTTAAGACATTCTAGCGATGCCCGTCCGTCGATCTGTGGAAATGGAAATGGTGATCACGGCCAAAATATTACACGGTGATGACTGAAACTTAACACATTTATTGGAAGTTCTCCCGAGCAGTTTGGTATTGAGTGATATCGGTTTTGATATTTGAGCGATATCGGTTCAGCGGTTCAAAAGTTATGAACGAAAATGTAAGGACACCTCAAAAAATTTGGTACATTAAACATAACCTAAAAATAACAAATGCTTTAATTCGGCTGCAGCACTCAAAAAAAAGTGAACTAAAATCTGGGAAAATTAACTTAATTTTAAGAAAAAGAGGGAATGATTTGGCTGCAAAGATTTTTTCTTGGTTTTAGTTCATAATTTCCCCAAAAATAAGGAAATCAAAGTTAATTAATTTTAAGCCAATTTTAACTAGAAAATGGGAAAAATTATATTACACTTTAGTTTATTCACATTTTAAAATTGGATTGGGTCTAGACCCTGGATCCATGGGTTCGGACCCCATGGGTCCAGCCCCTTGTTAACTCAAGACCCCGGTCCTTTAAGGATCCCCATAGATTTTGACCCAAAATTTGTGTCCGTTTCGCTCTAACTTGCTTAGTTTTTGAGATACGGTAATAAGGGTTCTGATAGGGTCTTGAGAATCTTAAAAACTGGATATCTCAAAAACTATTAATCGGAGGGCTTTCGGGTACATTGCCGTTGGACTTTTTCGCGTGTTGGCAGTATTTACCGAGACATGCGCATATATAAAATCTCGGGAATCTCAAATTTTAGATCTAAAATTAGGGTCTTGAGACCCCGACAGATATGCAGAGCTAGACTATTCCATATTTTTCTTTGTAGTCTTTCTTTTGAAAATTTCGTCCGTTTCGCTTTATCTCGCTTAGTTTTCGAGATATCGCCATTTTGAATTTTTAACTAAATTCTAAGAAGTTATTTACTAAATTCTCAGAAGTTATTAACTAAATTCTAAGAAGTACACTTCCTCAATTTAAAGAAGAGAAATACGATGATGTTTTTTTTAGTAAATTTTAACTAAACTTGAACTAAATTGTTTTATAAGAAAAATATGTCTTAAAAATAAAGATACGTTTCTTAGATTTGTGGAATATTTCTTTGGCAGTAAGAATTTTTTTCCTAGTATATAAAAATTCCATTTAAAGAAAACTATGAACTACTTATAAGTAAATGAACTAAACTTTTTTCCTCATAGTTAAGAAAATTTCTCATTTTTAAGTTAAATTTACTAAATTTTAGGAAAATTCATGATAAATTTTCAAAGACATTTTTTCCTTAATTTTAGTTATGTCTTTTTTTTCAGTGAGGTTGACATATGTAAACATAATTGAACACCGAATGGTATTTAATTAAGTACGAACATATTTTTGGACAAAAGAAGATAAAAATCGCGGATTTTTTTGTTTACCAAAATTTTTTTTTTCGCGGAAATTTTTTTTCAAAAAAAATTTTTTTTTTTTTCATAAAGAATTTTTTTTTTCAAATTAATTTCCTTTTAAATAAAGTTTTTTTTGCAATTGTGGAGGGTATCAATACTTTCGGCAAGGTCGAATTTAACCTTTTTACTTGTTATATCTTATTACAACTAATTCATATATAATAAGAATCTAGAAATGGAACAGTAAATATTATCTAATTTGAATATAAAAAAATAGATCTAATCATTATATCTTATTATATCTATTTTTTTCAGTATCAAATAAGATAATATTAACCGTTCCATTTTTGGGAAACAATTTGATCTTATCATATCAGTTATAGTGTTTTCATTAGTAGAATTGTAAATGTCGGTTTGTTTTGTTAATATGCCTGACGAACCATGAAATTGTTAAGGTTAGGTTTGAAGTAGCTGCTAACGCTTTATGTCAGCATGCACTCTGAGGTCCGTAAGGACAACAAAAATACAAGTTAAAAGCTGGTACCACCTTAATGTGTACATCCATATGTAAGAAAACGTGTGATATGTATAGAAATCGATGTTGCTTGCACTCAGCTCTAACAAAAAATGCAATACTACTTATAATTGCAAAAAGAAAACATCACCACCTTACTTACCTCCTACCACTTGTGTAAATATAAATACTCGTACACTCGTAGAAAAAAACTGGGTAGTCCTATCTAAAAATATGGCTAATTTATATTTTCGTTTTTACTCATAGCGTGCTCCCACTAAAACAACTAAGACACCGCTAGATCGTTTTCAAATGGTTCGCTCATTTACTACAATAGTGACATAACTCAAAAAAACTAATTTAATATAACGAATAATTCTGCATCATTGTCTTAAAAGTCACTTTTGTTTGATTTATACCACCACAATCATGGATTTGTTTCATATAAATTTGACGTTGTGAACAATGATTAGCACTAATCATTGATTATATTGTGATGAGTTATCAGCCCTTTATGTTTTCTTCTCAAAAAGTAGTTTAATTAATAAAAAATAAAGTTGAAACTTTTTTTTAAATAATATTTCACAACGCAATATTTTTACTGGTCCCTCGGAGATCGTTATAACCGTGTTTTACTCTATATTAGAGATGGGCGCTTGAGTAAATTTTGACTCACGCACGCTTACGAAAATCACGCACGAAATTTCTTTTTTCTGATCACTTTCACGCACGCTCACGTGAGTAACTAAAGTTTTTCTCACGCTCACGAAATAACGTTCACGAAGACTCACGAAATAAAATAAACAAATTTTTATTTTACTTTTTTTCGATTTCTTGCACAAAACGAATTTACAAAAACAATTATTAATACAATTAAGGCACTTTCTGTAATCTTAAAGAACCCAATTAACAATGAGTTTACAAATTTTTTTACAAAAATAATTCTGTGAGTGTACAATAGTAAATAAACAAAGTATTGAAAAATAAAAGAAAAGAACGTCGGTACACACAAGTTGTCACTGGCACAAAAATATTCCAGCTAAAATTCTTTCTTCTCTGATTAATTATTGCTCTATCAGAAATTCTTTGTTTTATCATTTCGTGCTATTTTATCAGAGTTGTTAACTTAAAATTATTTTTTTATTAAAAGTACAAACGAAGAGATATTTTTCCTACAGCAACTAACAAGGGAATTCCCCCTAGCATCACCACCAGATCTTCATTAAATGTTGATATGTTGTTCAGAACAAAAATTAGACACATATTTTTTTAAGCGGCCTTTACTAATTTTGTAAGGGAGGAAAATGGAGGGGGTGAGGCACAGTGAGTTTTTTTAATTTGGGGAAAAAGAATCGCACGAAAAAAAAAATTAATCCTTTTTTAAATTTACTCACGTGATTGTAAGTGAGTGTAAGTAGATAAAATATGTTCCTGATTGAGTGTGTGTCATTAAAAAATTCCTGTCGTGAGCCCATCTCTAGTTTAAACTTCCCGAGTAAAAATTTTTGTATGGAGCAATATATGTTGTTATATTATTCCAGATCTGTTGATAGATCCGAGATTTGAAAGATCAGCACTGATCCGAAAAATGGATCGCTAAGATTAGATCAGTTTTAACCGGACGGATACAATTTGATCCGAAAAGTGGGTTTATCTAATTAGATCAGTTTTAATCGGTGGGATACAATTTCATCCGAAAAATGGTTGGATCTTATTGGACCAAGACAAAAAAAAAAGATTTTTTAGCTGGATAAAAAAAGATAAAATTTCATACGAAAGAAAAAAAAATATTACAAAAAACTTTAGCTAAAATTTTATCCGAAAAAAAAATCTATTTTTAGAACTATATATAATTTAATCCGAACAATAAAATCTATTTTTAGAACTGATAAAGTTTTATCCAAACAATTTTTTTCAATATTAAGATATAAATATATATAATTAAAATTTATTTAAAAAAAAAAAAAATAACTTCGAGCGGCGGGGGAATCGAACAGCTACCAACTGTTTTGTAATCGCAATCTCTACCCTCTGACCCAGCGGACGTTGTTAATAAATGACAACTTTAAAAGACTATGTTTTAAAAAAACTTAGAAAATTTTTGAAAATAGTTTATCATATATAATTATATCAAGTTTAACTTATATATAATTAAATCCAATTTATCTTATCGGGTATATGATTGCATCAAATTATATTCGACTTGAATTTGAACAAAATTTTAAAAAAGACTTAGAAAATTTTTGCTAAAATTTGTGATTTTTTTTTTTTTTAGTTTATTTGCTGAGCTAATAGGGGGTTTAATACTGAGTTCAACAACATGATTTTCATCTTCCAATGCTCTTAATTTTCCAAGTTATAAAGCTTTAAAGTAAAAACGGTTTTTGGCTTATGAGCTTCACATTTTTCATCGGATCCAAATTTTCTTTCTGCCGTTGTATATTTAATAAAAATACCTTTAAAATGGTATAAAACTTGTATAAACTTTTTTACTCACCAACGGCCAAATAATGAGTTTTAAGTTTTTTTCGGAAGTTTTTTCAGACAAAAATAATTTTATCTGAAAATATTGCTAACATAAGTTCGAACCAAATACACTTTTAATTATTGGCAACAAATAAAGCTTTGATTTGAGCTTGATCTGAGGACTTAAGCTCTCTTAAAACCAGAGATATTGATGGTTAAACATTAAAGTTTTAAAATATTTTTTTCTTCGGATTAAATAATATATAATTATATCAAAATATAATTATTTTTGAAATATTTTTGTTAAAATTCAGGGATTTTATTTTTTTTTTTTAAATTTGAAAAACGAAAACGCATTAAAAAATCATTTAGATTAAAAAAAAATTTAAAAAAAAATAATTTTTCTTGACTTAGTCGGGAATCGAACTCAGGGTCCTCAAGAATTATATATTATCATATATGATGCAATATAGAAAGTTATATTACTATATATAAATAATATTTATTTCTAAATATTATCATAAAAAATAAATTAATCAATATTTTTAAGTTTAGTAAAAAATTAAAGCTTCTAAAACATATTTTCTTTAAAAAAAAAATTTAAAAAAACAACTTTTTTTCTTAGCTCAGCCGGGGATCGAACCCAGGGTCCCTAGGAACCATATATTAACTTATATGATGTAATATATAAAATTATATAACTATAAATAAATAATATTTATTTTTCGATTTTATCATAAAAATTTAATTATTCAATATTTTTAAGTTTAGAAAAAACAAAAAGCTTTAAAAACATATTTTCTTTTTTAAAAAATTAAAAAAAAATAGTTTTTTTCTGGGTTGAGCCGGGAATCGAACTCGGGGTCCCTAAGCATCATATATTATCTTATATGATCTTATATAAAGTTACACACAACTATTTAAGTTATATGCATTTTTTAAACATTTAACTTTTAAAATCCAATATGCATTTTTTTAAGTTTTAAAATACAATGGATTAAACAGATTGTTTTTCTATTTAAAAATTTATAGAATTTATATATATTTTTTTTTGACTGATTTTAGGTGCTTTGAGAATCATATATAATTATACAAGCTCTCTTGTATACTTAAATAAAAATATATATGATGCAACATTAAAAAAAAATATTGAAATACTGTCATATAAAAGTATGCATAATTATATATAAAATATTGTGAAAGAAAAAAATATTTTTTACCTTATACAATTGTATAACATTTTATATGGCGTTATATGTGCCACCATTTAAAATTATATATAGAGTTTAAAAAAAAATTGTATTTATATGGTACCTTACAAAACTATATACGGTATCTCATAAGCCATTTATAATTATATCTTTGATAATATTAAAAAAATAAATGTTTGATGCCATGTATAGTTTTATATAACTGTATATTGAGTTATATGTGCGACCATATATAATTATATTTGAAATTTTTTTTTTTCGTTTTTTAAGATGGAACCATATATAGTTTTAAATGCCCGAGTAAAAAAGATATGATATATTCATATATGCTAATATATAATTATTTAAATTTATATATGGTTATGCATGAACATTGATATGGACATATGCGTTTATATATAGCATTGTATTTTTCCTTATTTTTTAATATGATAACATACATATTCATATATATTTTTATACCGATCTATATGAAATTAGATATGACATGTAAGATCGGGAATTTTTAGATATGGCAGATAAAAATATATCTGATTTTATTTATAATTATATCCCGAAAAAAAATTTTAAAATTTTCTAAGTCCCGGACAATTAAAAAAAAAATTAAAAAAATTTCAAGTCCTAAAAAATTTTATGAAAATTTTCCAAAGTCCCGGACACAAAATTTGTTGGCAATTTTTTTTGGAGTAAAAAATCATTGAAAATATTTTTAGGAAAATTTTTATGTTTTTAAAAAATTTTTAAGTTCCGAAAAAATGTTTTTAAATTTTCTAAGACACAAACATTTTTTGGAATTTTTAAATCCCTTAAAAATGATTTTAGAAAACAAAATTGACAAATTTTTAATAAAAAAAAAAATCCGAAGAACGCAATAAAAACTCTTCTAATTGATAATGTATCCAATCTGATAAAATAGTTTCTAATTTCACGTTAAAAATTCCAAAAAATGTTACCAGATTTCATCTAAGGGTGTGTGTGAAACGGTAGCAAAGTGCTGTGGTAAATAATATTTTTT
Source organism: Pegoplata infirma (assembly GCA_963921195.1). Classification (NCBI taxonomy): domain Eukaryota; kingdom Metazoa; phylum Arthropoda; class Insecta; order Diptera; family Anthomyiidae; genus Pegoplata; species Pegoplata infirma. The sequence continues at coordinate 239,999,075 of OY992538.1, read as the reverse complement.
GTATGGTGAGAAATTTTCATATTTCTACTGTGTGAAATGATATCTTTTTTGACAACAGTAAATTTTGACGTTTGTAAATAACAAATCGAAAAAATACAAAATAAATGTGAAAATAAACATAAAATTTTTTGGAAATATTTTTTATTGTTTATTACAATTCTTTAAAAAAAAAATAATGGATGCTGTATTTAGATATTTATTAAAGAATATTGATAATCTTTTTTCGATTCTGCCTTTATAAAAATCAAATGGATATGTATGTATGTACATAAATCATAAAAATTGGAATAAACCAGACCCGTGATTGCGAGGGTACATAATTCGTTTTGCACTGTCCACCCAAACATTTCCGCAATGCAAATAAAAGAATAATTTGTTTCGCTCCATAGATGTATGTAGGCAGGCACCAGCAATTGTTCTTTAATGCTAACAATTTGTTGTTTTGCTGGATTTTATTGGCTTCTTCCTTAAAATGGTACATTCGGGACTGCTCCCTGTAAGAGAAATTTGTTCGTTAAAATATGTTTGCAAATTAAATTTATAACAATACTTACAATTATTGTAAAAAAAAAATATTTTATTTTTTGCTGTTTTCATTTTCCTATTTTGTTTTTTTTTAATTGATTAAATATTTTCAATAGTTTTGTATTTTTGTTTATTTTTTGAAACTTCAAAAATTTCATTACTATTGTCAAAAATTCTACTAGCCCTATGGGCTAGTGAAATTTTATTCACCTCAAGACTGTCAAAAATTTACTAAGTAGTATACTTTGCTACCGTTTCACACAGGCCCTAATTATATAAAAATTTATCTAATTTTAACAGATAAGATATGATGTAATACAATTAGATAGACCCATTTTTGGGATCAAACTTAATCAAATTTGATATTATTTGATCAAAAATAATAGAATTTGATATAATCGTATAATATTCGATCCGCCAATTTTCGGATCAAAATAAATATGGATTTACATAAAAGCATATCTGTTCATATATAATTAAATATTGCGTCATATAACTTTTTTTTACTCGGGTGGTTTCTTGTAAGTCATATATAATTATATATATAATGATATTGGATTTTTTTTAAATATGCTCGTATACGTTATTTGATATTAAGTCACATATAAATATGTATGCAATCAGATTAAGTTATATGTGTCACATATGATTATGTCTCCCACATGTATTTATATATTAATATGGTTATCATTAGATGTAATTTTATATAACTCCATTTAAAAAATTTGGAAAAACTCAATGCGAGATATAATTATGTACTTTGTTTGATATGAAAACATATTATTTCATATGGCTATATATACATACATCAAATAATGTAAAATTATATGTATTCATTTTTACTCGGGTTATGAATTTTTTTATAAAATATTTATTTTTTATGTTATTGTCCAATTATAAATAATACATTATTTCAAACTTGAAATAATACATAATGTAACCAAATATAATTGGATGATTTAATGCTTAGAAATAATAAATATGAAATACATTTTTTCCACTAATCATGCATTACGTAACAAATTATTAGTAATGCATTATTTTTCACTTCAAAATAATACGTTGTGGAACAAATGTTTGGTAAGACATCCTAAAATAATGCTACAAATAAGGTATATACATTACCTGGTAATGTGTTATATAATCACCACCCATTACCAAAGTTTTGCTGGGAAACCCATATTTTTTGTTGGAAATCAACTTACTGTTAAATATAAGAGTATTATAAGAGATAAAAATGTTATTCCTTCTAAGCCATTTTGGAAAAAATAAGTTTTAAATTTTTAATGCAATTTTTCCTCGTAAAAATAACCGCTGCTTTTAAATTTATATATTTATATTTTAATATTAATCTACATTTCTTCAGCATTATAAAAACCTTTTGTTTTCAATTAAAAACAAATATTTAAAAAAAATAGGAAAAATTCGACGAACAAAATTTTATTTATAAGTTTAAGTTAATAAACACTACAAAAAGAACAGCTATTCAAAAGAAAAATAAGTATTTTACAAAATAAGATTTTACAAAGTAAGTTTGAAGTATAGGCTTGGGGGTCGATTTGTATGGAGGAAAAAGGACCTTTATTACGTTTTATTCCTACATGATCAAATTTAACATATTTGGTATTTAATTAAATGTATTTTAAAACCTTATCTCATGGTTATTATTTCGTTATTAACGAAAACGTTCTAAAATTTTAGTATTTCATTCAATATAGCGAAAAGTTTCTGCTCTACAAAATAAAAAACATATCCATGAAGATCGAAGGGTGACGCTATGTGGGAGACTTTCCTTGTAAGAAAACATCTCCTCAAGCACACAATTATTTACTTTACAATGAAGCTTTATAATGTATTCTACACCATTAATAGATGTAATTCGAAAAGAGCAATTGTAATTTGAAGATTCTACTTGTTTTACGAAGTTTGCATTTGTAATTCGAAAATTTGCTTTGTAATTCGAAGATTCCAATTGTAATTCGAAAAAGATCAAGTGTAATTCGAAAAAGATCAATTGTAATTCGAAAATTATTAGAGTCCGACCGAAACCAGTTTTTCGAGGCCGAACCGAACCGAATATTCGGCCAAAAAATCAATATTAAAAACAATTAAAAACAAAATAATTGCCTGGCTTGAAAAAAAAGTATTTTGATTTTGAAAAATACAGAACTTAATGTTTTTAAACCATAGTAATGGTTGTATTTAATAAAAAAATATTTATTTTAATAAACTTAAAAAAAATCATATTTTTATAAACAAAAAAAATGTTTTACATTATGTATGGTTTTGAATTGAGAAAAGTGTGAAAGAAAAATTTTAATTTTTCTAAAAATTTAAGACATCCTGGTTTGTTTCTTACTAGTTTCATATTATCCAGTTATAATAATCTTCACACACAGAAAACAAATTTGCTCATTTCCAACTGAAATTCAGTTGTTGCAACACAAAATCGGTGGATGCATTAGAATTAAGGTTGAAACAGCTAAATATCGGCAGTTACAACAAAATATTGTTATTACAACTGTCTTTTAATTAAAACAACTATAAAATTCGTTAGCCACATCAAAATGTAGTAGCAGCAACCGAATTTTGAGTTGAAACAACTGAAAAATTCAGTTGGAAATTTATTTTTCTCTGTGCAGAAAAACTTTTAATGTCAAATTTATTTAGTTAATAGTCAATAAAACTCTATATGTGAAAATTATTTACAGATCGCAGCCGACAATGATTGAACTCATCATCATCTCGTCACCTAAAATGCAAAACGCCCTAACTAACAAAAAATTCAAAAGTGCGTTTTTAATTGATTCTTATGTATTGGATCAAAATACATGTCTACAAAAAAATTTAGACTCCTTTGATCAAAAATGGAGATTTTATTAACAAAATTCAAAAAGCCCTATCTACATGCTTTGATATTTGTTAAACCAAAAAGCCCCAACTACACGTTTGTTTACATAATATTGCCGACGCAACTGTTATTTTTTAAGATTAAACATTTTTTTGATACTTCTTCTTCCACAATGTCCACTAATAGGAAAAATATCTATATATGTACACAAAAAATAAAGTTTAGAAATTTACCAGTTAACCCCTTCAGGACCGTACTCTCACGAGAATCGTTCTTTTTTCAGTTATAGAATTCGCAATTTATGCAGTAAAATTAGTCTTAAGTAAGATATAAATTTTACATAAAATTTAATAACAATATAATTAACGGCGATAAAAAACATGATTGGAAGTTCTTCATTCCGATTGAATAAAATTCAAAGTAAATTTTTCGTTAAATAAGTAAAAAAAAATGTTTTTAATTATAAATTTTTGCTATTATTACAAAAAATACAGGGGGCTAATTATGTATGTAACTTGATATCCTCATCTTTAGCTCATTATTCTATTACCATAAAATGACACTATATGGTAATGGAATAACGATAGACACGATACGATTATTGTTATAAGCATTCATTGGAAAGCTTATAATTTCTTCATAAAAAGGGACAGAAATAAAAAACAAGTTGATGTCTAATACCGATAACATTAAATACAGGGCTTAGGAAAGATAAAATAACAACCTGTGTCAAATTTCATCATTTACATATGGGGGTTTTTATCTCAAGTGACACAACTTTTAAAACCGATAGTTTAGTCACAATTTTTCAACGAGATCGGTCAAGAACTTTCTGAGTTAGAGGGGACCGTAATTTTACATTTTATTCAAACAGGATTTGTTTTTGCATCCATGTAACTGATTACCTAATGTTCCTAGCAAAATGTGTCCCGAGTGTGTAAGATAGCTATTTCTTTAATCTTTCAAAAAAAATTAAAAATTATTTTTTTTTATTTTGGAAAATCAAAAACTTGTTTGGCATTTTTTTAAAACCGGCCCTTTTTTAACTCAAAATATAGCTAAAGGGTACTTTTCACTATCACACATTTCCATTATACAAGCGTAATTTCACCATGTTAGCGAAATATTTTTTTAAAAAATTTGACAAGAAATTGTTCACTTATTAGATACGACTAGGTTTCAATCAAAAAAGAATCCAAAAATCTTTAGGAAGTTGGTAAATTTTGATGTGTATAATGGAAGTGTGATAGTGGAAAGTACCCTTAAGGAATTTTCCTTTAAGAGCTTTGTGGGATGCGAGTGAGATATCTATCAAATGCCCAATATTTACTGTAGATCTTAAGAAATTTTCCAGAAGCCGAGTAAACGCTTTGACGACCATATATTTTTGGCCGAAGTGTTTTTGATTTTCTTTCCATTTTTGTCATTTCTGACCTAATAATAGTTACGCATAAAAAAATTGGGCCCCTCTTCCCCCTTATTAGGCTGTTCTGGCCAAGGCTATTTTGGTACTCGCTGTGATTTTTAAGAAAACCAATTTAATAATAGCTATTCTACAAGAATTTGGATTCTGAACCCCCTTCTTGACCCTTATTTCGCCTGTCAAGTAAATATAATTTTGTCCCTAATATATTTATTACTTCGCAAACTTTTAGAACTAATAGTGAGTAAGTGGACCCAGTTAGAGACTTAATGAAAACAAAACTTTTGTTTCTCTAAAACTCTTCTATAACTCATCTTTTAGAACATTTATCCTATCTTTTACTTGAACAAAAAAAATAGCAAGAACAGATTTGGGAAGTATAGTTGCCTGTGGTCGTTAAAATGTTAAAGCATTTTGAAGCATTAGTTTATTTCGGGCCATACCCTTGTCCTGTTCCACCCTCATTTGACATGGAGCTTTAAAATGGAAAATTGACATTCTGTATCGAATTAAGTTAGCATGTGATTAACAGAATCCGAAATGAGACATTTTGCAGTGTTAGGTTATATAGCAGGTGCCACGCCCCTTTTTCCAATAACGCCCACATTTTGTTAGAGTTCTATATGATAAACAACATTCAGTGTAAAATTTTGTTAGCATGTTGTTACATTTTATAACACATCTGCTTGGTGTTTTTAAACATATTCAGTGCAGATAGGGCTTTTTGTGTTTCTGAAAATTACAAGACAAAAGGGCGTTACTAACATAACTTTTCAAATATAAAAAATTTATAATTTTTTTTAACAGAAATGAATTTGTTTGTGTGTTTTTACTAATATTTAAAGAAATTGTAATGAAAACCTTTATAGTTTTTATATAAACACGTTTTTTGCTTCTCCTGTAAAATTTATAAAATGTTAGATAGGGCGTTTTGCATTTTAGGTGACGATCTGTAATACTTTGCTGTTTTATACCAAATTCGCATTCATTTTTTTAAACATGTTTAAGCACTTAAACATGTTTATGTACCTTAACAAATTTAAATTTAAACATGTTTAAGTGGTTAAACATGTTTAAAAAAATGAATGCGAATTTGGTATTACATTTCATTAAATTTTTTTTTTTTAACTATAACAGTTGTATATTTAATGGACAACCATGTTATTTTTTTCAAGTGAACTGAAATAATTGGAACACTGAAAAAAATAACTATACTGAAATTAAATAAACACTGTTATTAATTTAAGTAAGCAATTTTTTTTTGAATTTACTTCAACTTATCTTAATATAAGGTGGTGTTACTTAAAACAAAGAAAATAAACTTGATGATAGTACATGCAAATACTTAAAAAAGCACAAAAGTTTTCCTTAATTTGTTTTTTTTTTTTTTTTAAATTAAGTTAAATGTTCTTTACATTTATGGCGAATTGATTGCATTTAAGAAAAAAAGGGTTTATTAAAAAATTTAGTTTTAGTTAAAAGAAAAAAAAATTAAATTGTGTGCAAAAAAAGTTAAGAGACGGTAAATTACTTCTTCTTGTTAAAGATTATTTAATTGGCAAAAAGTTTGTTGATGCTAAAAATTTGTTTGGTATATGCGATATTACATGTAAATTTCATGAAAATCTAAACTTTACAAAAGGAACTATTTATGCACCATTTCTGTCAGATATTCCCAATAATGAAATTCAAGATGAATTAAAATCTCAAGGAGTTGTAGATGTTTACAAATACGAAAAAACAATTGAAGGAAAAAAAATTCCTTCTGGAGTTGTTTTATTAACCTTTGATTTATACAACCCTCCACAATCACTCGACGTCTCATGGTACAAAGTGAAAGTACGTGAGTACATTCCTAATCCTATGAGGTGCAAGAATTGTCAAGTATTAGGGCACACAGTAAAGCACTGCAAAGGGTCACCTTCATGCGAAAATTGTAATCTCCCCCCTCATAACGAAAAACCATGTACACGAACATACTGTGCAAATTGTGCAGAAGATCACCCCGCATCCTCCAACAAATGCAAAAAATTTATTCAGCAAAAAGAAATACTAAAAATTAAAACACAAAAAAAATGCACGATGCGTGAAGCAATAACAATTCATAATAACCAAAACAGAAATACCACTTCTTCTACTTCTTATTCCACAATTGCATCAACAAACCAAAATATAAAATCTAATAACACAACAACAAACAATAATACAACAATAGAAACCAATAACACAACAACAGAACCCAATATTACAACAACAGAACCCAATAAAACTAAAATATTATCTCCCAACACCAATATTTTAAAAACGAAGCAAATTAAAGAGAAACTCTCTTCATTACCCTCAAACCCAATAAAAAACCTAACATCTGATTTTAACAAAATTAGTGAAAAATCTAAAGAAGAAATTGGAAACAATTTACTTTCAAAGCCACGACTACACAACAACAATGAACAACAACCACCTATATACGCATATTCACCTTCATTCTCGGGCTCTTTGAGTACTAATAATACTCTTAAAATTTCCCCAATCAAATCAGTAAGTTTATCAGAACTTAGCTCTGATAGTGAAACTACACTGAAAGAAATAGAATTTATGTCAACCAGTGACGAAATCTCTGAGTAAAACTTTTAATTCTATTGAATTAAAAAACAAGTACTTTTTATATTTTTAACCCATACTTAAATGGTCCTAAATATTCTTCAGTGGAATATTCGAAAATATTGTAACAATTATACAAATCTACAGCTTCTAATATCTGATGCGAATCCTGATATAATTTGTTTACAGGAAACTAACTGCAAAAACAATTATACTCCAATAACACCAAAGGAATACATCGGATACTTTTTTAACCCTAACACAACTGCCAAACAAGGAACAGCTATCCTTATTAAAAAAAACATACCTCATAAAGTTTTAAATACAAACCTCTCACTTAACGTAATTGGTTTGGAAATAAAATCAACCATAAGTTTTACTATTCTCTCACTGTATTTTCCACCCCAAGATTCGTTAACAACTAATCTTTTAAATAATCTTATTGAAAACATAAGCACTCCAATTTTTCTGGTTGGCGATTTTAATGCCTGGAGTCCACTTTGGGGTTCTCCCACCTACAACAAAAAAGGCTCTATTATAGAACAATTTTTAATGGATTCAAACCTTGCTACGTTAAATGATGGTTCTGCAACACATCTTAGTACTCATAACACTTTCACACACATTGACCTTTCAATAGTTTCACTATCGATAATTCCCAAGTGCAAATGGAATATCATTAATGATCTTTATAATAGTGATCATTATCCCATCGTTACACAACTACTTATAAACAATAACATTAAACAAAATTGCCTTTCCAATTTTAACACCAAAAGAGCAAACTGGGATATCTATCGGACAAAAATATCCAACTATAGCGATAAAATTAGCATTTCTGACAATGTTAATAAAGAGGCAGCCTCTATACGAAAAATAATTAGACTATCTGCTAATGAAAGCATCCCTCAGTCCTCAAATAGAAAAAGAACAAAAACTGTTCCATGGTGGTCACCTGAATTACAACAATTCAGAAACGAAAAACAATTGGCCTGGAAAGAATTTCGACGTAATATGTCTACAGAAAATCTAGTAGCTTACAAGAAAACTAACGCTATCTTCAATAGGACTAAAAAGTTGGCAAAAATTAAATCATTTAATGAGTTCACAAAAAATTTGAACCCATCCACTCCCTCTAATGTCTTATGGCAAAACATTCGTAAGATAACCGGCAACTACCACCCAAACACAATCAACACAATTTCTTTAAATGGCAGTACAATAACTAACGTACATGACATATCCGAAACATTTGCAAAACACTGGTCCGACAACTCAAAAGACATTAACTTTTCCCAAAACTTTCAAAATGATAAATCCCAAACTCTACAATTTCTCACAGTTTCAACCTGTTCAGTTAAAGCCAGAGAGATAGAGCAGCCTTTTAATTTACAAGAATTTTCGTATAGTGTTAACACCTCAAAGGGTAAAACTCCTGGTTTGGATAAAATATCATATCCAATGCTTAGAAACCTTCCAAATTCCTTCAAAATCCGAATTCTAAAATTATTTAACCAAATTTTTGACTTAGGAGTAATTCCCCAGTATTTTAAAACTGCTTCAGTAGTCGCAATTTACAAAAATAATAAACCAATTGACAATATTGACTCTTATCGTCCAATATCCCTCCTTCCTTGCATTACAAAACTTTTGGAAAAAATGATATCAAGACGCCTTATGTGGTTTATAAAAAGACATAAACTTTTGTCAAAAAATCAAATTGGTTTTCAATCAGGCCTAAGTACAATGGATGCCCTATTGTACTTAGACCATATAATATGCAAAAATCGTTCCACTAGGAATCATACCTCAATTTTGTCAATTGACTTTATTAAAGCATTTGATAGGGTTGGGGTACACATTGTGCTTCAAAAACTTGCAAATTGGTCCATAGGTCCAAAAATGTTTAAAATAATTAAATCTTTTCTTATAAACAGAAAATTTTCTGTTCGAATAAATAATAATCTTTCAAATGTATTCTCGTTGCACAATGGAATCCCACAGGGATCGCCGCTGTCAGTAACACTTTTTATTATCGCTTTTGACGACTTAAGTCGTATTATAAGCGCAAATAAGAGTGTAGAACACTGTATTTACGCTGATGACCTTTATGTTATAGCTAAAGAACAATCAAATGACAAAATTAAAGAAGCCTTTTCTCAGACTTTAACCGCTATTGACAACTGGTCCAAATCCTCAGGCGCAGATGTTTCGTTTGAAAAAACGAATCACCTGCACATCTGTAAAAAACATAATTGTAATAATATAGACTTGATTTTTAACAATAAGAATATTAAGAATGTAGATAACTGTAAAATTCTAGGTTTACACATTGATCGTAAATATAGTTTTAAAAATCATTGTAATTATCTAAAAAAGAACTTAACCAATAGATTAAACATCATCAAGTATTTATCATCTACAAAGAGTCACATGCACACCAACAGCCTACTTAGGTTAGTTAAATCAACTATTTTGGGAAAAATTGATTATGGTTTGGTGATTTACAGCAAAGCTGTCAAATCTATTTTTAAACCTATTGAAACCATACTCCATGCCGCTATTAGAGCCAGTCTTAGAGCATTTAGAACAACACCGATTAAAAATCTTCAAGCGGAAAGTGGATTTGAACCGCTTCACATTCATGCAAACAAACTAAAATTACGATTAATACACAAGATTTTTTGCACCAATTCCTCCCTGCTCCACAAACACATCTCTTTATTAAAAAAAAGAAAAAATGAGCTCAAACATCCATCAACGCTAGTACATATTTTTAAAATGGTTAAAAAATTTAACATAGTAAAATATATTCCACCATTGGAAAATTCTCCACCTTGGCAGCTGGACGATAGAGTTTTTCTGAAAAATTTACAAATATTTAACAAAACCTGTACAGCACCTCATATTTTTAAATCACTTTTCAACGAAATTTTTACAAAGCTAAAAAACGAAAATTGGCAATTCATCTTTACAGACGGATCTAAAACAACAAATCATGTTGGATTTGCTGTTACCAACGAAACCGGCTCAACACTAATATCCGGAATACTACCACAAAACGCAAACATTTTTGAAGCCGAAGCGGAAGCTGTTATAGAATCTCTAAAAATTTGTAAAGCCAACCGAGCCAAAAATGTTATCTGCACTGATAGCCGCTCTGTCTTTGATGCCACGCTCAATACTCGAAATAGAAATGAAACAATTATCACTATACAGCAGATGCTAATACAACTAAAGAATAGAGTAAAAATTATGTGGATACCAAGTCATATTGGTATATTTGGGAACGAGGCTGCAGACAATGCAGCAAAAAATACTAATATGCAACCAACATACCTTCACATACCCCAGACAAAAAGTTATATCTCAAGATCCACGATAAACAATTTAGAATCTTCTATTCTCCAAAAATGGAGCAGATATACTCATCTTTACCAAACAATAAACCCAAATAGAATTCCAGTCATTCTCCCAAATTCGACAAACTGCCATAAAAATAAATGCTTTATAAGGCTTCGCCTAACACACACCAGACTCACACACCAATACTTGATGTCAAAAGATCCACAACCTGTTTGTGCTTTTTGCAACCAGGCAACATTTACAACAATTCATCTTCTATTAGAATGTCAGGCTCTCCATAACACCCGTTTAAGAATATTCAACTCTCACAGTATTATAGATATACTCAAATGTCCTTCAGAGGACAACATAAATAAAACATATGATTTCCTACAACATCTTCAGTTACAAACCAAAATTTAACGTCCGCATAAGTAGTTATCCTTTTCTTTGTATATAAAATTTCTTGTATATATAACACAAGCCGATAGCCTTAGTTGCTAGTGCTTTAGCTTTAAGATTTATTGTAATTTTAATTATAATAAATATCTAAATAAATAAATAAATAAATAAATAAATAAATAAATAAATAAATAAATAAATAAATAAATAAATAAGTACGTAACTTACTTAAAAATAGTATAGACATTTTCAAGACCTTGAATCAAATAATTACTAATCTTTAATTCTAAAACGCATTTTCTTTAATTTAAACAATTTTTGTTTTAATTTAAGAAAAAAGTAATCTTTATTTTATTGATTTCATTGACTATATTTGAATCCATATCTTCATCAGTTTAAGAAAGAATTTACTTAACTTAAAGAAAAAATACTTAAGGTATTTTGGGGACCCCATCTGAGGGCCCCATCTGGAGACCCCATGAGACCCTAACTTTAAATCCAAATTTCGATTTTCGCGGAATTTTCAAATGCCTATAACTCTGCAAATACTGCAGATACGAAAAAAATTCTAAAGGCACTTTTGTAGTCCTTAACTTGTATAATATGACCGCCGAAGACCCGAAAGCTCTCCGAGTTATAGTTTTCGAGTAATTTCATGTTCAAATTTCCATTCCCATATCTCGAAAACTAAGCAAGATAGAGCGATTCTGACCAAAATTTTGGATCAAAACCAATAGTGACCCTTTAATAGTGTACGCACATACTCATGGGCGGACCCCATATATGGGGGCCCATATGGTCCTCACCTTGGGACTCCATAGGGTCAACAGAATCCGTATGTTTAAGGAAATTTTTACTTATTGTAAAAAAATATTTTTCATCTGGATAAAAACAATTAATCTTATATTCAGTACAATTTTACTTACTTTTAAGATGTATTTAAGTAAATGCATTACTATGTTTTAGGAAAAAATATACTTGGAAGAAGAATTAATATCTTTGGAGCCCTCGCATACCCTTCTTTTTTTAAATTAAGTTCAACATGCTTTAAAAATGGTAAATTTTTTTATCAGTGAATGAAACGCGAAATCAAAAAAATCAGCTACCTTTTTATATTTTTTTTAATTAGAAAAAAGTTTCGGTTTCGGCTAATATTCGGTCAAAATTTGGCCGAATACCGAATAGCGGCCGAAACCCTATTATTCGGCCGAAACCGAGACCGAAACCGAATATTCGGTCGGACTCTAAAAATGATCAATTATACACTCAAAATAATTCTACAGTGAAAGTACATATTAGTAAGTACCCAAATCTACCAATAAGTTACTAATTACCAGTAGTATAAAAGTTTTTTAGTATCTTCAAAGTACTAAAATTAGTAATTTTAACTGGTTTTGAATAATATTAGCAAAAAATTTTAGTATTGATTACCAATTCCTGTACTAGATCATTTTTGACTAGTTCGAAAATATCAATTGTAATTCCTTTATTTTTATTTTTTGCGAAATACAATTGTTCTTTTTGAATTACAATTGATCTTTTTCGATTTACAATTGGAATCTTCTGTAAATGGTGTAGATAAACAGTTCCGTATTTTATCTTCGTTTACATACACATCTACTCGTAACTAAAGTAGAAAACTAAAGTATGAATTGTATATTTTGTCCGTTCTATCTTTATTTTGTTAGATATTTTTTCTATTGTTATAATGAAGAAGAAGCTTGACGAGACAAATTCAACCTAAATTTCTATACAAGAAGAATATGAAATATGAACAAGTGAAAAGTTGTGACACATTTAAAAACGTTCATTATGGCTAAATGTTCTGTTACACTAACCAGGATTTGTCCTAATTATTTTGTATATACTACATACTTAAAAAATGATATCGAAAATTTTGTTCTAACATAGTCAATTAATTTAAACAACATGAATAAGTTCATTTGTGCCAATAAAAGTTGGTAAGTTGTTCACGGGATAGTACAGTAGATGAGCACGAGAGGGGACAATTAAATATTATCGGGCAGCAAGCTGCAGGCACTAAGCTTTCTCGTTTAATAAAATCGTTAACCACAGTTACATTTAGGTTATCTTTATAATTTTATTCAAAACAAATGTAAGTTAAAATTATTTTTTTTAATGAAATAATCCCAGCAAAACTTAGATTTCCAAATAAGGTATAAAATAAGGTATAGGATCTCTTATTTTATACATTGCAGCATTGATGATTTTAACAGGCGATGAGACTCATAGTAATGTATCCACATTATCACAAAGAATACCAGTAAGGTATAAAATAAGTCATAAATTTATAACGAAGAATACGAGTAAGGTGTAAAGTATATGATATTTTATAGGTTACGAGAAATGAAATAATATAGCATACCAGAAGATAATATATAAGGTGTTACGAGTAGTGAAAAAGTAATTTTGTATTAAATTTACTCACGTGATTGTAAGTGAGTGTAAGTAGATAAAATATGCTCGTGAGTGTGTGTCGTTAGAAATTTTCTGTCGTGAGCCCATCTCTAGTTTAAACTTATGCATTTTTTTATAAAATAATTATTTTTTTATGTTATTGTAATGCATTATGCATCCAATTATCAATAATGCATTATTTCAAACTTTCAAATAAAACAAAATGTAACCAAATATAAGTCATCCATGATTTAATGTTTAGAAATAATAAATATGAAATACATTTTTTCTAATAATCATGCATTACGTAGCAAATTATTAGTAATGCATTATATTTCTCTTGAAAATAATACGTTGTGGAACAAATGTTTGGTAAGCCATCCTAAAATAATGCTACAAATAAGGCATATACATTACCTGGTAATGTGTTATATAATCACTACCTATTACCAAAGTTTTGCTGGGATGTTTATTTCAGTTCGAGGCCAATTTCCCTATTATGAATTAACATAACAAGTACTTATGTTAACTCTACTTTATTAGGATATTTTCCCATTAAATACTCGATAGAGTTTCTTGCTTTCAAAAAATTTGGCAATTTTCAGGAATGAATTGACGATCGTTTCGGGGGATTTCCAGTTCCCCCATCATCAGAATTCTTTAGAAAATTAGGTAATACTGTTAGTGTACAAACATCAAATATTCATATTCGTATTTATTTCAACCTAATGAGAAAGAAATAAAGAAGAACAAAGATTTTGTTCTTAAACTTGCAGATCAACATGCTTTCAATTGTATTTGGTTTGGTAAACTGGTCAAATTTCGAAATCATTGTTCTTCTTTATTTCTTTCTCATTAGGTTGAAATAAATACGAATATGAATATTTGATATTTGTACACTAACAGTACACTCAACCAAAAATCATTGTATTCCCAAAGAAAATCGCTGTAAATTCAACAGAAATCATTGTTGATTTTGACCCTACAAATATTTATGTTGAGTTCAATAAAAATTATTGTCAGTTTTTGTAAAAGTTGATCAACTCGTTTTCTTGTAAATCAACTCTTATTTTTTGTAAATTCAACTCATATTTTTGTTAATATAAAAAAATTTATTAATAAAAAAAACTTGTTGTTAATATTCTTTTATTAAGCATAAATCACAATACTTTTGTATTATCCTCGTCTTTTTAAGCTGCAATATTTGAAGATTTTCACAAAGATTTTCACACACACTTCGTTTATTTATGTTATGCACTCATAAGCCATTCTCCAGTTTTCTGATGATAAAAAGAAAAAAAGTTTTAATATAGTATGAATACATAAAGTAATCAATGTATTTTTTTACTTACCAAATACATATTTACAAATCAGAATTTTTTATTTATTTTTATAAAATTAAATATTTTTATAAAAAACAAACACATAAAATAATTTTATAAGAGATAAACCCGATTCACATTGCTACCAACTCACTCGTCACTCGTTAATAATAAAAAAAATGAACGAATAGGGTTGTTTTTTCTATTTTGATTTATCTATTGAATTCTGTATAAGCGTTGTAAATAGTTGATTCAACTTTACTGATTATTCAACGATATCAACATTAATTTTTGTTGAATACGGCATTATTCTGTAAAACTTGATCTACAATGGGTTTACTAATTTTTCTACTAAGATATTTCTATGAGTGTATTACCTAATTTTCTAAAGAATTCTGATGATGGGCTAATCACGTAAAACGAAAACGATAGACGATGCATAAACGACATCAAAAAACATATCGTTTTGAAGGGAAATTTTAAAGTTTTTCTTTATTAAATTATTAAAGAGTGTTGTCTAATCCAGAAACATTAAAAAATTTTGAAACATTTTGATTAGTTTAGGAGTAACAAGGCTCCAAAAATTCACGATAATCAACTGTCGTTTTACGTGATCATAGTCCAGTTCTTAATTTTTAATCGATTGATCTGCAAATTAACATTTAAGCTTCTCCTGATAAAGCCTATTGAAATTGAAAAAAATGGTTCATGTTTAGACCTAGCTCCCACACAAACGCCTGCTTGGAATTTTGCTCAAATGGTTCTAACCACTGTATTTAAAAAGGTAGCCTTTTGAAATTTGGCAGGTAAACATTTATCGTATTCATAAATCATCATTTACAATTTGAAGGAAATGGGATCAGTTCTACTTGTAGTCCCCGTACAAACCACCCTCCCAATATTGACCTAAATCCTTAAAATGCATGAAAAAACTAAATATTTGATCAAAATTTTGTTTGTAGGTGTTTAACGTGTACTTTTGTAGTCTTATCAAATCTGATTATAATTGGACCATTTCTAGACTTACAATTAGTCCTCATATACAAATTTTGCCCGATTTTCAGTTAAATCGGTCAAATGGCTACAAAACGAAGCATCACTTAAATTTGTTTTTTTTTTGTGTGTTTGCTATTTTTTGACCTCAGATTCTTTTGACCACAATTTTTTTTTTGTAAATAAAGAAAAGATTTTATTGTTTAATAATTTTAGTTTAAGTACATATAAAGCTTTGAACTAAAACATTCACTTTGAAACATTCAAATTGTCCCCCAGCGGTGCGTGAATCAAAGGTTGGGAATCAGCATTGTCGACCGTTATTTCAATACGTTACAAACAAAATGACAAAATATTAATATTC
Organism: Pegoplata infirma; assembly: GCA_963921195.1. Classification (NCBI taxonomy): domain Eukaryota; kingdom Metazoa; phylum Arthropoda; class Insecta; order Diptera; family Anthomyiidae; genus Pegoplata; species Pegoplata infirma. The sequence continues at coordinate 239,982,831 of OY992538.1, read as the reverse complement.
CGCCATTTTTCATTCAAAAGTATAAAAAATATTAACAAATGTACATATGTTTATGTGCATGCATTTTTATCACATTCTAGTGTTAGACGTTTAACGCCTTTATTAATACGAAACTGATAGTTAAAGCAGTGGAAAATAAGGTCAATAAGTACACTTTGACTAAAACTATGAATAACTAAACTCCTTATATTCAGAGATATTCATAGTACATACTCGTATACAAAATTTGTCTATAAACCAGGGTTGGCAACCGAAACGAATAACGGTATCGGTAACGGTATTTGTATTACATATTTTTATATCGGTAACGGTAAAGGTAACGGTATTTCCGATTATTTCGGTAACGGTAAACCGTTACCGAAACATCAATACCGGTACACTCAAAAAAAAAAGTTAGCAAAATGACATAAAATCCCCGTGATTTTACGGGGCAGGTTTTGTAAAATATGTACTAGCAAGAATCCCCGTAATGTTACGGGGATAATTTGTAAATTGATTTAACAAAATAAAATGTAAATTTACAATTTTTTTTGTAAAATATTAACTTTGAGGTGAACATTTTTTTGTAAGTTTATAAAAAATTTGGTAAATTTACAAACCAAAATTGTAAACTTACAGAAAAAGGTTGTTATTTTACAAAGAAAAAATAGAAAATGAAAAAAATAAATTGTAGATTAACAAATTATTTGGTTAAACTACAGTTTTTACCGGAAAAAATATTAAAAAACACGTATATTTACAATAAAAATTGTAAATTTGCAAAAAAAAAAACTAAAATTTACAAAAAAAATTGTAAACTTACAAAAAAAATTTGTAAATTTAAAAAATAAAGTAGAAAATCAAAATTGTAAATTTACAAATTGTTTGGTTTTTCTGTTTTTCATGGCAAAAAACTTATATATTTACAATAAAAAGTGGTAAATTTACAATTTTTATTGAATATATACCATTTTTTCTTATTTTTTTTTTGCCGTAAAAACAGTAGTTCAACCAAAAAATTTGTAAATTTACAGTATTGTTTTTGTATTCGCTACTTCATTTTTGTAAAATTACAACTTTTTTTTTTATACAATTTTGTTTTTTAAATTTTCATATTTGTTTTGTAAATTTACAAAAAATTTGGTTTATTTACATGTTTGTTTTGAAAATTTAAAGGTTTTTTTCCATTGCTGCAACTTATTTTTCCTTCTTCGGCAGCTGGAGTAGCACTTCAACAACCTGAAATGAATTTTTTTTCACTTGAACACTTTTAACAAACTTTTTAAAGTATAACACTGCACTTTTTTATTTTTTTCGACATTTCGTTTTTCTTAAGTAGAACATATGAGAATTGCGAAGGAGGCTACACAAGAAATTTCTTATATTTTCAGAAAAAATTTGTCAAAAAATAACGATTTTTTTTGAATTTTTAATTTATTTCACAAGTATTTTTAAAAAATCGGAAAACATTTTTTTTTGGATATTGTAGATTGGATGTTTAAGTACCTGTTAATGTAAGAAAAACTTAATTTTTCATAATTGGCAGCTTTTTATTGACATTTTAGGTGCCAAATTTAAAAAAAAATTACCAAAAAAATATGGTAAAATTACCAAGAAAATGGTAAAAATACAAAAAAGAAACTAGAACAATTATATAACAGAAGCGCATAACAATTGTGGTATTTTACTTAACGCAAATTACCAAAAAATGGTGTAAAAATTAAATTTTTTTGCTAAAGCTTACAATTAGTTGAAAAATTTTTGTGTCCGGAACTTAAAAAATTTCCAACATTTTTTTTTATAAAATTTTTTATTTACAAAAAATTATTTTTAACCAAATTTTTTACTCCAAAACGCAAAAAAAAATCTGAACTTAGAAAATTTTTGCGTGTACTATTGTTGAATAATTAATTTTTTTTAAACAACATTAATTCTAGTAATAAAATAAGTTTTGTAAAATTACATTGGAATTTTGTACTTTTCAATACATACAGTTCAAACTGAAAACCTTGTAAAAGATCTTAAAAAAAATGTTTGTAGTAACACATCTTTTTGGTAGAAAGACTAAATAACATCAAGCAAAATTTTGTTGTACAATAACAGTTTTCTTGTGTAAAAAAACAAAACACCTTGTAATATTTTTTTAATTTGTAAAATAATTCACTTTTTTGTAAATTTACCTAAAAAATTTGTAAAATAAATTTACCAACATTTAATTGTAAAATTACAAAGCAAACTGTAGTTTTCGTTTTATTAAATATACAACAATTTTTGTAAAAAGACAAAAATATTGGTAAAATGGAATTACAAGACCTTTTACTTGTAATTTTACAAACTTTTTTTTTTGAGTGTACGTACCGGTATTATAAATAAAATGTTAACAAGTCGCAAATTTGTTAAAAACGCGTAAAAAATAAAAAAAAAATTAAAAAAATTAAGAAACTGCTAAATTCTGTACATTTTCGATACATAATTATATTTGTACTAGTATTAAATACTATGAATTAACTCAGAATTAAATTATCACATGCAATTTTGTAATTCAACAAATGCGAACTCATGTTCGTAGAAACACCTTGCTGCAATTAGCAAAAAATTTTGAGCCATATGAGAAATCTGCATTTTGAGCCATTTGAGAAATCTGCTGATAATAGCTGACGCGGTTTGCTAAATTTCTGTCTGGATAATCCAGATAGAATATGCTGATAAAACCGTCAAGACAGCAGAAATATCTGCTGATTTTAATAGAGAAATCTGCTGATTTCAAATAAACAGCCTGAACTGTTTATTTGAAATCATCAGATTTCTCTGTTAAAATGATCAAAATTGTTTGTCCTGTTGTTAAAAAAAATAGGCAGGTATAAAAAAACTTGACAAGGGCGGTATCGGAGGGACACCTTTCCTCTCGCCATAGATGTTAAGAAATTAATTTAATTTATATTTAAGCGTAAATAATACAATTTTATCAATATTTAATTTTATTGATATAGCCAAGCCCCCAAAAGGTTCGAACCGAAAAAAATTGCATTGTCAAATCTTGGTCAATGAACTTCACACGGCATAAAAATATTTAATTAATTTAATTTTAAGCAAAAAGACAAAAAAATTAAATAAAATAAGTTTTTCTGGGGTTTTGTAAGTTTTTCAGAGGGAAATTTTTTCATCTGGTTCCCATTTCGGAACTTAACCAGCCTATGACCATAAGACGTATTCGTACCAGCAGACTAACAGGTTTATTTTGGACCGTATCGTGTCTTCTACAGACGGAAAGACGAACGTTGCTTACAATCGATCACTGATCAATAACATAAAATCTTTATGAGGTCCAAGGCCGATATTCGAATTTAGTTAATTGCGAATGTGATCATTGGTTGGATTGGCAATGAACAAAAATTAGTTTTTTTATTTTAAGTACATTAAAAATATTTTAATATGTTTTTAATCCACAAAAATTTAAAATAAGTGATATTAATGCAACCGAAACAAAGGTAACGGTTTTTTATCGGTAACGGTATTTAAATTTTTTTTTTTCGGTATTGGTAACGGTAACGGTAGTCAATATTAAAGGGTTTTTAATCGGTAACGGTATTTAAAGGGTAACGGTAGCCAACACTGCTATATACTTAAATAATTTAAACTAAAAAAATACACTAACAAAATTTATTTAGTAAAAAAAATTGGACTCCAATACTTAAAAAAGGTATTTTAGTACTCAGGGGATGCCCCCTACTTATGCAGTGCGTTGTATTTATCTGAAAAATAGGGTATGAGGAAGTGGAAGTAAGTAGTTTTTTGGATGTTTAATTTAAATTTTTCCAAATTATAAGTAACAGGAAAAACTTCTTCTAAAAATTCAACAGGCATTTAACTTTAATAAAAATTTTGTTTTTGAAAGTTAAATTTTGTCAGTTAAAGCAACTGCATTTATTAATTGATTTCACTAAAAATGTAGTTGACCCTAAAGCAACTTACAAAGTATTTATTTTAACTGTCAGAATTAGTTGATTTTACTTCCAATTTTGTATTGACCCGCTATATTTCCTTTAGTTTTCTTTAGTTTTTTATACCAAAAGCATTTAGTAAGAAAATTATAGTCGGTCAAGACCGACCCTACACCAGTGTTTCCCGGAAAATGGGTACCAAGTCCAAACATGGACCGATTGGGTCTATCTTTTGTCAAATCTTTAATAAGTGTAGAAAACAATCACAAACCAAATTTGAGTGAAATTGGCTTCTATTTGTTGCCAACAAACCGCTTTTAGTAATATCGGGCGAAATTGTCACATGGGCCCTAAGTCTCAAAATGGTCCGATTATAATGAGATTATTGGGTTATTAACAAACAAAATTTTAATCAAATATTTTTTATTTTCATAAAATTTTAGAGATTTATGTGAATATCGGGAGGGTGGTTTGTATGGGGCTACAAGAAGAACCGCTCCGAAATTCGGAACGGTGATTTGTGAATGCACCTGCCAAATTTTAAAAGGATACCTATTAAAATATGGTTATTAGGGTCAATTAACCCAAATTTTAAGGGGACGTTTGTATGGGGTCTAGGTCAACACATGGACCGATTTTTTTTGAATTTCAATAGCGTTTATCCTTGGGTCAAAAGAAGCTTAAGTTTAAAATTTCAGACAAATCGGTTAAAAATTGCGACCTGTATCGTGCGCATAACGTTTATATGGACGGACAGACGGACGGACATCGCTAAATTGACTCAAAAAGTGATTCTGAGTCGATACTGAGTATACTTGGTCTAGGACCAATCGAGCTAAGTTTTTAAACTAACAAGGGAAGTCTCCCTAGTGTCACCCGCGGATCTTTATGGAATTGGTTTTATTTTGTAGATCAGAAAAAATAAAGGGACACGTATTTTTTTTTAGCGGCCCAAATTCATATTTAGGGGGTAAAAAGGAGGGGGGAAGACAAGGCCATTTTTTAGTTTTTTTCGTTTATCTCCTATATTATGCAAAGAAACCTAGTCATGTTACATACCAAATGAAAGGTCTTTGGAAAACCTATCTACGTGTGCTAAGAACGTGTCCAAACATGCACAACTTTTCGTCATATTGAGTAAAACACCAACATTTTTGGACATTTTTGTTAATAAGTCGAAAAATATTAACTTCTTTGGCCCGTTGTTAGCACCACGAGATAGGTATTTTTAATACCTTTAATCTGATACCACACATGTCTATATTAATTTTGTTAAAATAGGCGTAAATCGTAAAAAACTGAAAAAGGTCAATTTCCCCCCATACAAGTCGACCCACCCTAAAAATGAGTTTGGGCCGCTAAAAAAAAAATACGTGTCTAATTAATTTTCGTTCTTAACAACATATCCAAATTTCATGAAGATCGGAGGGTGACACCAGGGAGACTTCCCTTGTAAGCTCGAGTTGTTATTACTGTCGAGTTATTATTACTGTTGGTATCCTTTATTTTTTTTGGTCCCATCCAAGATACAAAATCGTGTTGTACAGTGAAATAACTAACCAAAATAGTGTTTGTCATAGAAAAACAACTAACTCCCGTATTCATAACCAAAAAACAGGAAAGCATGGCCCTTGATGTTAGGCACTTTTATCTTCATTATAATGATAAAACGAATGTGTTTCTTTTATTGAAAATTGCGAGTTAAAAAGTTAGCAGCTCGATGAAAGTGTAAATTTTTAGTAGTAAATTTTTAGTATAAAATAATGCAGATTTATTTACGAACATTTAACATGTAGTAGCAACAGTCATATTTTTCTAAGTGTAGCGATTATCCTGTCGGTTAGAGAAATTGGTCACCCCATATATACAATTTATTAAAAATTAAAGTACTACTTTAAAGAAGATGGGTTTCTTTGATATTTTTATGCGGCATCATTTAGGGCTCCAGTGAGTCATTCAACAAATACAGACACATGCACACAGACAAAGTTGTTATGGGTATGAATAAAAATAAATTAGGACACTACAACAAAAATCCTTTTTAATATAAGAATAACGAACGACTCACTTTATAGTTAGTTACATACTCGTATACAGAAGACAAGTCAATCTAATACTATAATATGTGGAACTATTTGGCCCAGTTCGTTGTACTCTTTGCACTTAATAAGAATGTGCTGCAAATGTTTTAAGGAAACGATATTTCAACGAACGCATACACTACGACCACAAACATATTAATTTAATTCCAAATTTGTGTTTTACTTAATATTGTCCTTTTTCAAAAAAGGACCGGTTATTTGTCGTTTAAACTAAAAAGTTGTTTTTCTCAATCTATAGCTTTTTAATTGGTCTTCATTGTCATCATCATCATGATGGAACTTGAACCTCGTGTAGCTTTGTTGCAAGACTTACGCTTGCAAACTTTTGACTCAATACGTTTCGCTTCATATCGCACGGCTTCGAAATTGCGTTACATACAGAAATCCACAAATTTGCATTTAGTTGACATTTGGAATGTCATTGAAGCATTTCGTGAAAACGGTCTTAACACTTTAGAACCACAAAGTGATGTTAGTGTTGCTCGTCTGGAAACGTTGGTTTCATCTTTATATCACAATCTCAATAAGCGTCTGCCAACGGCACAACAAGTTCCTGTCGATTCTAAGGCTGGCTTATTACTCAATTGGCTTCTAGCTGCGTATACAAGGTAAATATAAGATCGATTTTCTTAGCGCATTGATATTTTTAAAGTTATATTTTGTTTTTTAACATTACAGTGATAACTCAGGAAAAATACGTGTGTTTTCCATTAAGGTAGCTTTAGCTACAATGTGCTCCGGCAAGTTGGTGGACAAACTAAGATGTGAGTTTTATTAGTTAGAACAATTTGCTTTTGAGTGTGAAGTTTTTATTTGTTCAATTTGGGTTTTTCAGATATATTTTCTCAGATCTCGGATGGTGCTGGCCAATTAGTTAGCTGGAAATTGGGCGAATTTTTACGAGAGGTGCTTGCCTTACCTGCTGCTGTATATGAGTCGCCTACATTCCATTATAAAGAGGGGCTAGAAGAACAGATTTTTTCGGCTGAAAATAAGGTCACTGTAAATGATTTCATGGCAACACTTATGTCTGAACCAGGACCATCGTGTCTCGTTTGGCTACCTTTGCTGCATCGATTGGCTACAGTTGAAACGATTGTGCATCCGACAATCTGCTCTGTCTGTCACAAGGAAAACTTCACTGGCTTTCGTTACCGTTGTCAGCGGTGTCACGCCTACCAATTGTGTCAGGAATGCTTTTGGCATGGCAAGACATCACTGAACCACCAAAACGATCACGAAGTCAAGGAATACTCGAGTTATAAATCGCCTAGCAAGCAGATTGGTCATTCGTTGCGCAAAAGTTTCCGATGTGTGCCCGAAAAGACGACTCAAGTGTTGCCACGATTTCCTGAACAGCCAGAGAAGACGCTAAATCTGTCACATATTGTGCCACCCTCTCCACTGCCTTCGCATAATGGATTCGCCGATCCGTCAATGCTTCATGGTCTGGGTGGTGCTGTACCAGGAGGTGGGGGCGGAGGTGGTGCCGGTGGTCTTTTGTACGATCGATCTAGCACTATAGATTCGCGCGCTACTGGCCGAAGTATTGACAGTGCGAATGGTACTTCTTCATCCCGGGTAGCTGCTGCATCTGCAAATGATGAAGAACATCGTCTTATTGCTCGATATGCAGCTCGACTAGCCCAGGAAAATCGCGCAGTAAGTAATAACTTTAATCTTATTTGCGTTACTTGTCTAATAAATTTTGTGTAATTTTTTTGTATGCAGCCCAGTAGTGCAGCTAACGCTGATAATCAACATCCCATTGCTTCAGATAATTCTCGAGCTCAACGGGAGTTAATAACTCAATTAGAATCTAAAAATAAGGAAATAATGCGTGAAATAGCAAGATTAAGGCGGCAACAGGAAGCAGAACAAATGGCCCCTGAAAATCCAGCTCTAATTAGTGAACTGCGAGCCTTACGTCAACGCAAAGGTGAACTCGAAGGCCATTTGGGAGCCCTACAAGACTCTCGACGACAGTTAATGGAACAACTAGAAGGTCTTATGCGAATGCTAAAAATACAACAGACTGCTTCACCTAGATCCACGCCAAATTCTAGTCCTCGTTCTGGTAAATCACCTCCCATGCCGGGCGGCGGTCTTTCAGCGATAGGCAGTGGTGCTAGTGGTGGTATGAATACCTTAGGCACATCGCCCATGAGCTCAATACATTCACAACCATCTTCCCATTCAATGATGGGCACTGGAAATGTGTTGCGTTTACAACAAGCATCCTCTATGAATCAAAGTCCTTTTAATCCAAATCAAATGGATCATCAACAGATGAGCGCAGATATGCGAGGACCATTTGGCAGCAATGGAACTGGAAGTAAGTATTAAGTCAAAGATTTAAATACATATTTAATTATAGTGGAATTTCATGAAATATGTGCATATGTATATATGAAGGCAAATTATCTTGTTATTTAATCAGAGCTGTTAATTTTAAAACTAAACCATGATAAGAGAACATGATTATTCTACCACTACATATTTGTTAATTTCGGACTTTATTTAAGATATACATAGATGATTATCGTGTTTTTATTAAACACTCCTTAAAAGGTACAGTCATGTTCGAAATAATAGGCACACGAAATAGTAAAAACACTTAACATACATATTTAAAAGGAAGTATCTTTAAAACGAAATCGAGTATTAATTAAAAAATACTATGTAGATAATTTATCTAGCTTTTATTTGTGTCTTATCTATACCAGATTTTGTAAACGATGAATATGTTACAAGGGTCGAACTTAAAAATCAAATTTAGTTTTTATATACTGGTTTCTTAATATTCATAGCTCGAATTTTTTCAAGTTCAAGATTTCAAGTTTTTAGTATTTGTTCATCTTCAGTTATCTTATATTTAAAAAAAAAAAAAATGAAGATCATTGTTGGAGAAACCCTTTTTTCAGACCATTTTTTAATTGTCGTCCTGGTAAGATCTACTTCAAAACTTTCTCCAATAAAATATACCAAAAACCCTAATTTTCTTCATTTTATTTCTATTTTTTTCTTTTCATTTGTTATTTTATTACATGAGTAATAAATTTTACAAATATTAATCGTGCTCAGATTGTCATTCCATATTTGCTCCAGGTTTCCTAAAGCTCCTCATTCCAACAAAAACATTTTAAACCACTGAGATAGCCACTAAAATATATTTGGATGAACTTAAAAGAGAGTCTCCCTGGTTCCACCATCTGATCCAGGAAGAAGGACTTTCAATTTGAAACACTTTTTCAATTTTTTTAAACATCTTAAACAAAATTGCAATAAACTTAAATATTCTTTATCCATTTGTAATGCATTCGCTGGAGATTAAGAATTAAACAAAAAAATTGATATCCTGTTATTCCCAAAAAATATATTTCCTAGAAATCCGATGTTTTGAAATTGGTCTACGGATAATTAAAAAACAGGAAATCATTTTTTTTTATTCTTAACCTCGAACGAATGCATTACAAAATGGATAAAAAAAATATTTATGTTTACAAATAAAAAAAAAATAATTTTGAAAATTTTTTAAATTTAAAAATTATTTTTGTTACTAAATTACATTGGCTTAAACATATAATGGAACAGTATATATTAGATAGTAATTCTTTAAAGGAAAAGTTATCAATATCAAACCTGATTATTATCAATCGACTATTATTTTAAAATATGATATATAGGATATAAATTATTTTAAAATAGGATACGAGGGTTGCGCTGGAAATTAAATTATTTATAGTGATTTCTTATTAGAAAATTTTTTAAAAATATTTCTAAATCGATTTTTTCCAAGTTTAAGCATTAAAAATTAAAATTATTTGATTTTCAGGTCGTTTAACTAGAGTGCAGGAGTAGCGAAAATACAAAATGTTCTTTAGAATGACAACCCTAATGTACATTGTACATGCATATAGTATAGTAGGGTGCGTTTGGTGACCATGTCACTTCACTTGTTCATCCGGTATCAACATTTTTATGAAGGATTTAGGGGAGATAAAAAGAATGTAGATATCCTTCATAAAAATTATGATTAACTTTAATAGATAAAATTGTTTTGTTTTCTTTTCATTTACCTTTTAAATGCATTCGTTTTTTTATCTTTATTTCCTTTTGAAATGTATTTAGGGCTTCTCTTTTTTCTGCGATTTTCTTTTGAAATGCATTCTGGGTTTCTTCCCGGAGATAATCAGAGTTCACGACTATAAAAAAATTCTTAAAAAGAGTGGGGTTTCACCCGTAATACGTCTTATCCTTTTTACTCTATGACTCTAATATATAGTTTTTGGTTTTAAATGAACAGCTCTGAATCGATACAAATTTTAAGTTATTGTTTTAATGTATTGTTTGGCATTTGTTCTTTCTGTTTATAAAAATATTCAAATGCATATGAATGATATGTTTTATTACTTACAATCAGTTAATCCAGCAGATTATTTTCCCAATGCAAATTATGAATTTAACGAAGAGGTTGTTGATTCTGATACCAATATGTTGTCGACTCTTCTTAATGATTTAAACACAGGTAAATAATTGGATCCACTTACAATATGTACATATATTTCTATGCTGTAGTAGACAAGACAAGTCATTATCCAAATATGTCAATTTAGAAGTGCTTTAATAACAATAATAATTCTCTGATCATCGCATTAGCATTGGCTATTACCCGAAAATATACACACAAACATACAGATCGTTTGCTTTAAAGTTGTATTATGATGAAAATCGCATTCGATTTCAAATCGAATCGTATGAATTTGTATTTGTATCTATATTTGTATGGTTACACTTGTTTTGTGTGTGTTGTCAAATTGTATATCTTTGCAGTACAAGCAATTAAAGCTTCTCAGGCCCGTTTCATTTTGCCTTTAGGTAAGTGTGTCGTCGTCTATTGGTCAATATTTCTGTTGTCAAAGTTGTAGCAACAAAAACATAAGCGACTCTCTCAGGTCGTGGACGGATACGCTTGTTTGTTAAATTGAATTGTTAATTTTATTTTAACTTTTATTTTGTTCTTTGATTACTAATTTTTTTAGATTATTTCCCAAATAGACGTTCGAAACATAAAAAGTATACAAATAATTGTTAGATTAACTGTCTCTATGGTCTATTTGTCTGTGTATCTTTCTAAAGCTTAATTTTCAATTTATCTACACATACTATGCATTTTCTATGTAAATATATATATGCAATTAATACGTATTTAATGAAACACATACATATGTAGACATACGTCACATAGAAGGTGGTGAATCAGAGGACGAAGATGAGGAATATGATAATTTCGACATGGATTACAGTTTTGGCCGTCTCAATCTTTGTGATAGTGGCATTTCTAGCCTGCAACAACAGTACGAAACGTTTTTAGCCTCGCACGGTGAGAGATGCAACAACGACGAAGATGCCATTGAGTTTCATCTGGAAAATGATACGGACATCGAATTAGATTCCGATCTTGATATAGCCGAAAAACAGGCCAACATAAACCGTATTATGGGATATAAAAACTATCCAGAAATCTTAATTGATGATCCGGATGCTGGTTTTCCCCTGTTGCATGAAATCGGTGAGACAATCGATGAATTGCAATTGATTATGCACGCCCATATTATGAAATATAGTTTGAGTTTATAATCAATGTTAATGTTGTTACTGTTACTATTTAAAAAATCCAAGGTACAATTATTTTTTTTATTTCCTTTCTTTTAAACCATCTACACCATATCCAAGTTGTAAAATATCAAATAGTTATTCTGAAATAGCAAAACAGCGTTTTTCTGAATTGCAAGTGTGGTAACTCAAGTTGGAATGGTGTAGAAATTACAATAATATAAACTCATTCAAAAGCTAGAGTTTAATATTAGAGCTTGTAGTAGATCGAATATTGGTAATTTATAAAATAATCATTACCTATCCATTGCCTAAAATTTACAAACATAGTAGTCAGTAGGTATTTGGACAATCTCTTTATCATAAATTCCTAAATACACACATATTTATAAAAGTATAATATACATACATGTAGAGTGTATGTAATTGTATGTACCTTCGTATAGTGAGTGTATCAGATTCAAATATCATTTGTAATATTCATAATTTGTTTTAGGATGTTTGCTACAAAACCTCCCTGTGACGAAATTCGAAATTAGCGAAAATAATTTCATGATAGAGAGATTTTTTTGTAATATGGAGGTTTCAGTGTGTAATCATTAATCGAACTATACTGTTATTTATTACATTCATATATATATTTATATTCTGTATACAATATTCTGTACATATTTGCATATCAAACATTACAGTTGTAATTATTTATTTCGTTTTCATTATTAGAAATAAGTCGCTTCCCTTTACTTATTTTAACGTCAATTGTGCAGTCATAAATCTGGAAAAATTTTACAAAAAAAATTATACAAGATGGGATTTGAAGATATCCTCACGAAACATATGTTACACTTTATTATTAATACATTTTTCAAAAATTCAAAATTGTCTGGAGGGGTCGTTGGAGAGGAAACACATTTCCCTTCACGGCCAATTGCAATTCGAAAAAGTTCAATTGCAATTTAAAAAAGATCAACTGTAATTCAAAGATTCTAAAATGAAAACTGAATTTCAGTTGTTTTTGTTTTTTCGGTTGGACTATATTCTTTTCGTCTTCTATCAAATGAAGTGATTAAGATTAATTACACCCGTGTAAAAAAATAATTATATCAAAACATATCTCCTTTGATAAAAACATTTATGGATCATATATAAATGGATGTGATCAGATCTACATCATATAAGTATATTCATATCTGCTTCAGATATTTTTTGATCCGTAAATTGAGTCTATCTGAACTCATGTGAAAATGTCTGATCATATATGCCAGATAGACTCGATTTACGGATCTGAAAATATCTGAAGCAGATATGATATGATATGGAGTAGATCTGATTACACCCATTTAGATATGATCCATATATGTTTTTGTCAAAGCAGATATGGTTTGATATAATTATTTTTTTACACGGGCAGTTCTTACTTAAATCGGTGTAAAATGTTTTTCGTGAGTATTTTACATGTGGATTGCTCGTAGTCTATTACATATATCTTCGAATCCATTATTACAATTTGAATAAATTTTTTTACTACTATTCCTTGTAAATATTCGTATAAAATTAGTAGGAAACATTTGTATAAACTATTTCTTTATTTATCTGACTGTATGTTAATTAGGGTGGCACTGATTCTGATTTGGTATTTTACTTCGTTTACCGAGCTAAATAATTTGACATTTGATTTAATATTGACATGGTCAAAATTTATAGAATATCTAAAAACTCCAAATAGTGCCCCATTGTGAACGAGCGTAACAAATAGTACAGTCCAACAGAACATTTCATATTGGTTTCGGCCAATTTCCGGCCGAAATTTCTTTATCATTATTTTATTTTTCTATCATATATTTTTTTTAAATTTTTTTACAAAGTGTGAATGTCGTCTGCTGTTTTCGCCTTGTTCAAGCAACTTTACCATTGTTTTTCTATGATTATTTCGATAACTTAAAAAAAAAAAATTGAACAAAATTCTCGTAGAACAGCCCTGATAAAGTTGTTTGAAAAGTTCGTAAAAGCAGATGTGTATGCAGTGTATGTCACAGGCTAAATTCCGTTCGGAAGTGAACTAAATGGTTTACTTGTAAAATGCAAAACAAATATTATTTTTGGAATAAAATCACAATCGAAAATCAAAATAGAATTAAATTGCATGAAAGTGGTTTCATTCCAAAAAACTATTTCGTTTAACGTTTTTAGGTGAGAACTTTAAAACCACTTTCGAATGGAATTGAATCTGTGACAATCCGCTGCCCCTAAAAATGGATCTAGTGTTTTTTTTAATTTTTACAAAGAGATCCGAAAAGCAGCCTTATTTGTTGATTTCGCAGTATTTTTTAGAAGACAATTTTTAATGATCAGAAAATTTGCTGTTGCAAGTTTAGTTTTGAAAAGTTTGTTTAATAAAAGTACCTACTCCAAAAGTACTCTTAAAAACAATTTAAAAAACACATAGCTCCATTTTTAGGCGCAACGACAATATATCTTTAAAATACAATTCGTGACATTGTTTACCAAGAATATCATATCATTGTTTTTTTTTTATTTTTTTTGTTAACTTCATTAAAATTTGTAAAATGGTTTCCAAATTTTCTCTTCAGATAGTGCCACCTTAATGCATACATCTATTGCTGTTGTTTCTATTTTCCCTTTTTTAAATCTATTCCCGATAATTTACTTCCAAATATTGTTCTACATAAAAATTTTTTATACATTTTGCAGATTTTGATGACTCACAATCTATTGATTGGTCGGATAAGGTAAAGGTTTAATTACTTGTACATATTTGTATGGACAAAAAACTCTGTATGCTTTTAATTTTTTCCCATTAAATTGGCAAAATACTATTAATAACACCGCTCAACAAGCTTTTTTAGGATTGAATTTTGGTGAGCACTTTTAGTAGTCCTTGATCACCTGATTTCAAATCTGTTCTCCCAATTTTTTTTATCAAGTCTATTTTTGTTGTTATTTGTTGAAAGCCTGCACAGCAGCCATTCGGTGGAATATGGTCTCCTACATATGATTTTTTTTTTAATTACTCTGTTAAGTTAGGTTACACTTGCATTTTTAAAATGATACTACTTTTTTAAAGAAAAATTAAAATTTTACAATTTTTTTTTCTGTGCAAATTTTCGTATAAACCGGAAGATAAATTTAATGGTGTTAAAATTCTATAAAAAAGAATGGATTTTGCAAAAATTTTGAGCCCATCACAGTACAGATTGACCATCCGGGTTTTGCTTTAAAAATTGTGCTTTTTCTAATTTTTTTTTTTCACAGTGTTTTTTGTTATAAAATATATGTTTGTCCTGTAATATTGCAACAACTTATTTTTTTTCCTAATCAACTTTTGCGCTTTAAAAATGTAGTGCATTTTTATTCCACGCAATGACTGCTGTGCAGGCTTTCAAAAAAGTCAAAAATACTCGATTTCTTTTTAAAGATATGCCCTTTTGAATTTGAGTGTTGGTGTTCCTATTATTTCGTGTCCCATTTAATTTTTTCCAACAATGTATACAGTGAGCGTCAGTCGATCTACATATACAGTGAGCGTCAAAAGAAAGTGTACATTTTGCATTTTTGCAAATATCTAGACTCCCTAGGTAAAATCGTGTAGGGCATGGAAAAATATATATTAAATATATTAATACACTCAAAAAATTTCATAGGTGAAATGAACGAAATACTTCGTACATTGTACGAAATATTTCGTGGTTTTGCCGGAACGAAATATTTCGTAATATTTACCTATGGCACTTCGTAAATATTACGAAGTTTTTTTTAGTAATATTTACGAAATAAATACGAAAATATTTCGTAAATTTACGAAATATTTAGTATAACTACGAAACATTTCGTGAAAATACTAAATATTTTCGTACATATTACGAAGTTTTTTTTTTTTTGAAAATACGAATTACGTTTATTTTTACGAAAATGTTTCGTGAAGTTACGAAATATTTCATATAACTACGAAATATTTTGTATAATTACGAAATATGAAAATACAAAATATTTTTGTACATATTACGAAGTTTTTTTCTCAAAACGAATTTAGTTTATTTTTTCAAAATAATTCGTAAAATTACGAAATTTTTCGTGGAAAAAAAAATATTTTTGTATATATTACGAAGTTTTTTTGTAAATACGAATTTACTTTCGTTAAGGTACGAAATATTACGTAGAATTACGAAATATTAAGTAATTTTAAGAAACAAATTTCGTGAATTTACAAAGTATTTTGTAAAATTACAAAATATTTTTCACATATTATACGAAATTCCGATTTTTTACTAATAATGTGCTCGATTCAGGAGTAGTCTTTTACCATTCACCTACTTTTTAATAATTTTAGTAATTTAAAGTGGTTTCTTTACGGAAAAAAATAGTTTACGTTTCCCGAGCAAAATTTAATTCCATGTTCAAACGCAATTGACTTGGTGACATGCCCCTATAACTTCTCATTAATGTCGCACCGCTTAACAGACTGCATTGAAAAATATATCTTGGGTGAATTGACTTTGTGTTATGCTGGAAATAATTTAAAATTAGAAACCGTAAACAAAATTTAAAAAAAGAAGGAACAAATTTTTGTTATTTCATTTTTTTAATTAATTGTTAAATCTAGTAATTAAGATAAATAAATCAAAACCCTTGATTTTGTGTTTTTTTTTCCGAAAAATATTTTGTTAAATTACGAAATATTTCGTTAAGATACGAAATATTTCGTATTTTTTTGGCTACGAAATGTACTTCGTAAAATAAATGAAATTTGTATTTTTACGAAATTCCAAGTTTTCGTAAAATAACAAAAATTTTGTAATATGTACAAAAATTTCGTAATATGTACGAAAAAAATTTTACGAAATAATACTTCGTATTTTTATGCATGAAATTTTTTGAGTGTATTCGCGACCGTTAAAAAAGTTCACGCACCAAACGCATTTAAGTTTTTACAACACTACTTTACAAAAAAACAAAAATTGTTTGTGCCTCAAGATCTGACCATCATTTCTATATAATTCAGGCATGCTGATTTCAATGGTGAAGTCCGTTTTTGAATCAGTGGAAATGAAAAAAGATGTTATAAAAAAAATAATGAAAAAAATCATTAAAGGCATTTTAGAAATCTCTTTCGCTGCGTGAGTTTTTTTTTACCAAATTGAACTGAAATAGTTTTTTTTTATCATTAATAAAATATTGCCCATAAGATAGACCATTGGGAGAATGACGTCCAACAAAAGTTATAACCAGGGAAACCAAAAATATGCAGTATCATGTTTTTTTCCTGTGCATTTTATTGATAAATGGGTAAGGTATTTATCCGTTTCAGAAGTTTTTAAGAAATCTGGCATCGATTTGTTAGAGCATATTTTTGCATATTTTAGCGTTAAGAGCATATTTTTGCATATTTTAGGTTTAAGAGCATATTTAAGCATAAGAGCATATTTTTAGAGCATATTTTCAATTTTTAGAGCATTTTTCCACTTTTTAGAGCATTTTTTTTTTCATCTTTAGATAATTTTTTTCCATTTTTTTTTTTTTCATCTTTAGATAATTTTTTTCCAATTTTTTTTATGACACCATTTATTTTTAAATTTTTTGTCCAACAAGGATGTTTTTTTTTCAACAATTACTTTTTTTTAAGAGCATATTTTTATTGTTTTTAAAGCATATTTTCCGTTTTTAAGGGCATTTTTTAAGCGCATAAAACGTGTTTTTTAGAGCATATTTTTGGTTTCCCTGGTTATAACCCTAGTGTACAGGTTATAGACGATGTAATTCGTTAACGACAAAATTGACAATAAAAACTCTTAATATTATCAATCGATTATTATTTAAAAACATGCTATAAGGAAATTGTCCAAGCTTTATTTTAAGCCTGATAGTGTTCAGAGTGAGAAAATATTAAATAACTTACGAGGGCCGTAACTTGTTAAATATTTTTATACGAGGGACGCACTGGAAAATGAAATCATTTGTAGAGGTTTTTTTTTAAGTTTTTAAAAATATTTTTTAGTTGATTTTTCTTAAGTTTAAACATTAAAAATTTAAAAAACAGTCTTAACAGTTTTAATTCACTTATCAACTCATTGTTTCGACAACCCAAACAAAAATCATGCAAAATCCAAACAAAAGCTATACTTTTTTTGACCTCTAATTCTCTAAAAAATTAATTATTTTTATATCTCATTACTATACACCAAAGTTGGGCAATGATAGAAATTTGTATGGAATAATGATTCAATGAAATCAAATCAATTAAGCATTTTATATGAAAAAGTCAATGACTCAATCAGTCTTTTAAAAAAAAAAATTAATAATCGACTTTAAATGTAAAATTGTCATTGTTTCTGGGTGTTTATTTTTTTTATTTTAAAATTCTGATAGGTTGTTTTATTATTTTTATTTTTCGTTATTTTGTTCTGATTGGGTATTTAAAAAAAAACGCCTTCTAAAAACTTAATTTTAAATATTTTTTTATGGTACGAATAAAATAAAGTTTATTTCAGCTAAAAGTCGACTTTAAAAACAAAAACGTTCTGTGGTAAGGCTGAATGATTCGGGCCCAACTCTGCTATACACTTAGGTGTACTTAAATTAATCAACAATAAAATCTTTTCTTTGTTTTGTGGTCAAAAGTATTGGAGGTCAAAAAATTCATACTTTTTTACTGCATTCAAAAAATTTTTGTTTGGGTCGTTAAAATAAACAGTTGATAACCGAATTTTACTTATTTGACTATTTTTTAATGTTTGAAATTAAAAGACTCAGAAGATTATCTAAAAATTTTCTAAAAAACGTCTACAAATAATTTTATTTTCTAGCGCGACCTACGTATCTCATTTAATATTTGCTCAATCTGGACGCTATCAACAATAGTCGATTGATAATAATAAGGGTTTTTATTGACAACTTTGTCGTCAACGAATTACATCTACTATACCCCTGTAGACTTTCTTTTGACGGTCAGTGTATATGTTCATCGATTTATATCAAGGTTGGCAATCGAAACCAATAACGGTATCGATATCGGTATTGGTATCGTTTTTTTATTTATTTCGGTATCGGTTACGGTATTTGAGTTGAATCGGTTACGGTATTACCGATACCGAAACGTCAATACCGGTACGTGCCGGTATTATCGAAAAAATGCTAAAAATATAAAAAAAAATTTAAAAACTTTAAAAAAATTTGTAAAAACAAGTAGAAAAGTTAAATTCGACTTGGACGAATCATCAATACCCTCCACAATGCCCTTCTAAAGTGATAGTTAATTTTCTAACGTGAATCAAAATTAACAATTTTGTTTAGAAATATTTTATTTTGAGTAAAAAACTTTTTTTAGTAATTTTTGGAAAAAAAAATGACAACATTTTTTTTTTGAGTGTAAATTTTTTTTCGAGTGTAAGTTTTTTTTGTTTTAGTATAAAAATTTTTGTGAGTGACAAGAATACTTTGTGAAATATTTTCCTGACTCATCAATTTTTTAAAGCTGGTTTAACGGTTTTTTTAACAAGTGAATTTAAGGTGAAACCAATCTGAAATTCACGGTTTTCTAAATAACTTTTGAACCACTGGACCGCTTTGGCTTAAAATCCAATACGAACCCGGCCAGGGGAATGAAAAATATATATGCCAAGCTTCAGCATCCTCAGGATTGCCTTTCGAAAGTTAACGTGTTTTTTATCTCGAAAATTCACGAAAAACGCTTGCCGAAATCCAGTCTTTTGCTCATAACTTTTGAAGCACTGGACCGCTTTTGCTCGAAATTTTCCTATGTCTTTAGGACATAAATTTAAGGCCGTATCGATTTTCACCTTTCTTTTATGTTTGAGCTGAAAGGGGTCCAATAAGTTTCTATTGGGTGTCAAAATGACTCCATAAAATATATTTCTCTCCCGCATCGCGGTTAAAGTAAAAACCCCAACATATTACGTATTTCATCTTATTTCTAGACAACCAAGTTTTTTTTGTTGGTGTTATCTATTTGAAAAAATAGGTCTTCCCTGTCTAGACAAGATCACATTCAAAAATATTGCAAACAATTTTTTTCGCGAATTATGGGACTTCTATGGACGATTTCTACGAGTTAAGCCACTTCAAAAAATTGTACTATGCTTTAAATCCTCCTGCTAATATTCCAAATGCCTTCCCCGAAGTCCTATAAATATCAAAAACATCCTTGGACACCCACATCACGGATTAAATAAAAATCCCCAAAAAACTACTATACGAAAGGGGTCCAAAAAGTTTCTATTGGGAGTCAAAATGCTCCATAAAAATTTCGTGAATAATTTTCTTTTGCTTCCGCATCGCGGTTGAAGTATGGCTTTTTGAAATTTTTACTTAATTCACGATGTGGGTGCCAAAAGATTTTTTTGATTTTTATGAGACTTCAGTAAGGCATTTGGAGAACGATTTTTCATTTACAAAAACCAAAAAATTTTCAAACTGTCTATTATTTTTTTTTTTTTTGGAAAAAAATATGGTTTTTAAGAAAAACCGTTTCAATACCGGTACGTACCGATACCGAAGGAAAAGGTTTTTCGATACCGGTATCCGATACCAAAACTGAGTTTCGGTATTGGTATTGGTACCGGTATTCAATTTAAAGGGTTTTGAAACGGATAACGGTATTGAAAAGGTATCGATTGCCAACATTGATTTATATAGCTTATATTAAAAAAAAAAACTAAATCTATTTAGTTGATATTTTTTTTCAATTTATTATAATTACTACAGTGCGTATTATTAATCATTAATACATTATATTATTAATAATACGCACCGTACACTAGAAAACAAATATGAAAAAACACATTAAATTTATGCTTTTCGATGTTTTTAATTACATTTGTAATACACAGAATTTTCAAATTTCAATTTGAAAATTAAAGTGACTTGGTGGGTGTATGTATGCAAAATAGAACCACAAGGGTATAGTTAAAAAAAAAAATATGAAAAATTCTTGCACATTGATTGACCTTTTAAAGGCCTGTCAACGAAATTATCAGGGTATTCACTTCAGAATTTTTTGACCCTTGCAACAGTGCAATATTGCAACATTTTTTTTAAAAAGAATTTTTAATAAAATTTTTATTTTTCTATTACCTTTTATATGATGCGTAGTTGCAAGAAAAGATTTGCAATTTATTTTAATATAAATACAATTGCTTTTATTCACAAAGAAACAAGCAAAAAAGTTGCAATCTGGACATTGCTCAATTTTGCAAGACTAAAATTTCTGACGTGAATTCCATTTATATTTACTAGAAAAAACTTTTAAAACCCGATATCGGGTCACTAATGAAAGTATATATAACGATTGCGAACTTAGCATTTATGTGGCGATCTATTAAATAGTTTTTATTTTTAATACGGCTTGTGTTCAAAATATTTGACTAAATTCACTAAAAAAAATTTAAA
The DNA here is from genome assembly GCA_963921195.1 of Pegoplata infirma. Taxonomy (NCBI): domain Eukaryota; kingdom Metazoa; phylum Arthropoda; class Insecta; order Diptera; family Anthomyiidae; genus Pegoplata; species Pegoplata infirma. The sequence goes on along the minus strand of OY992538.1, from coordinate 239,961,770 downwards.
TGAAAAAATATGTACTTATTTCTTTGTCCGTAGCTGATTTTTTGCTGCATGTTATTCTAAAAATTTTAATTAATTTCTTGTTTTAATTTTTCAGACCAATTCAACCAGTAGCCAGTGGCAGGAACAATTTGCCCAGTGGTCTCTTCATACCCAAAAGAATTAATTCCAAGTTTTAACGTTGTTAATGATAATTAAAAAGAAAAACATATATTAATAATACTAAATACTGCAAATGTCTTAAACTAATACATACATAAATTTAATGATTTGCAACTTAGTTCAAATACATACTTACTTAATATAATACACACTTACATACTTAAATACATATTTATTATAAACTCGTATCCTTATTTAAACCGACTTGAAATCTTTTGTTTTAATTTTTAATAACTAATAATAAATAATTGATATTTTTTAATGATAAGTTTAAAAAAATACAAAAATATATTGTATACAAATTCATTTTTAAAATGTTTGATATACATACTCGTAAATATTTTAACTTCATACTTACACACTTTGTGTATGTACATAAATAAAATTTTAATTTGTTATGACTTATTTAATGAAGACTAATTTAAAAATTCTGAAATTTTTGATTAAATTTATTTTTTATTAAAAATTTTCAAAAAAGACATGCACATGTGTGTGTGTATAAGAAAGTGAATCATTTTATGCTAAATCTTGTCAAAAATATACATACTTACATTTAAAACTATTTCAAATTTGTTAATTAACAATTAAAAACATAAATAATAAAATAAACAACTTTAATCATACATATTTATTTTAAACTATTAATTACAAAGAGTTTAATTTTTTGTTTTATAAAACAATTATTTCATTAATTCAGCTAATAAATGCAATTATATTGATTGAATTAGGGCTGATAACTTATCACAATATAATCTTTTATTACACAGACTTTTTGAATACCGTCAGTACAATGTAAGGCAACTAAGCGAATTTAGCAAGAAAATTTACTGTTTTAAGAAAATTTTGTATACAAACATCTCCAACAAATAAAACCTTGGGTTAAATTCCATTAAGTGTCCCAGCAAAACTTTGGTAATGGCTGGTGATTATATAATCACCAGCCATTACCAGGTAATGTATATACCTTATTTGTAGCATTATTTTAGGATGTCTTACCAAACATTTGTTCCACAACGTATTATTTTAAAGTGAAACATAATGCTTTACTAATAATTTGTTACGTAATGCATGATTATTGATAAACATGTATTTCATATTTATTGTGCTCGATTCGGTAGTACTTTTTCACCATTCACCTACTTTTTATAAATTTGATATCCTTTAGAATTTTAAGATTCTAAAATTTTTTTCTTATAATTATTGAAGATATTACCTAAAACTTTAATTTTTACAAGAAAAAAATTTTAAAATCTTTAAATTCAAAAGAATATCAAATTTTTAAAAATTTGGTGAATGGTGAAAAAGTACTCCCGAATCGAGCACATTATTTCTAAACATTAAATCATGGATGACTTATATTTGGTTACATTGTGTATTATTTCAAAGTTTTAAATAATGCATTATTTATAATTGGATGCATAATGCATTACAATAACATAAGAAATTAAAAATTTTATTAAAAAAATGCATAAGTTTAAACTAGAGATGGGCTCACGACAGGAATTTTCTAATGACACACACTCACTCATGAGCATATTTTATCTACTTACACACACTTACAATCACGTGAGTAAATTTAATACAAAATTACTTTTTCACTACTCGTAACACCTTATATATTACGTTCTGGTATGCTATATTATATACCTTACTCGTATGCATTACTTTGAGTCTCATCCCCTGTTAAAATCATCAATGCTGCAATGTATAAAATAAGCAATCCTATACCTTATTTTATACCTTATTTGGTAATCTAAGTTTTGCTTGATGTAATGGAAAAGTTTGGAGCCCCGATTTATGACCAGGAGAATAATTGTAATCATGTGTATAAGGTGCCCTATCATTCGCAGCAAGTTTATTTTTTTATATGATTAGTAGCGAAAAAATCGTTTCTTTGGAGACCAGATTTTTGATCACTAGAACAATTGCAATTAACTATGTAAGGTCGCGTCCCAGTTGCATCAAGTTTTTTTTTTTAACGTTCAGTAGTGTTATTTTACATTAAAAATGTTGTTGTGATTATCGAAGAATATGTTCTAGTATCTTTTACAATAGTAATCCTTTTAACAAATTTTTCTTTTCATTTTTAAGGCATTTTGTGTTTTTGAGGGCTTGCTCCGCAAAAAAAATAAATAAAAAGGCCTATATCTCGAGAAGGTGATTTGATAACAATTTGTTGATGCCAGATTCGTGTTCAGGAGGCCAACATACTTTTAAAATGTATTCTAGAAATCTGTGCAAAAAAAGTTTAGTTTTAGATCATTGATTAGCTTTTGGTAAGTTACCAGCCTGTATAAACAATATATTAAAAAGAAGAAAAACAAAATATTGTTACCAAATTAGTACATACAACCACAATTTATTTTTAAACCCTAATTTCATACATCTAATTAATTGTATCATTAGTTAACAAATTTTCATAAGAAAATTACTACAAAATTTCTAGGGAGTTAGGATAAATACGATTTTTACCCAGAGGTGTGAAATTGGTAACAAAAAAAAAAAAAAACTAAATTCCTCAAATCAAGTTAAACGCTTTAAACAAATTAACATACATATTAATATAAATATGTATTTAGTAAATACACTAATTACATACATATATATTATTTAACAAAAAGCCCATTATATTGTTAAATGCAAGGATAACATAAACACAAGTTTGATAATTTATATAAAAAAACAAAAAAACATACTTAATAATATACATACATATATTATACGTACTTAATCCTTTTTAAATAGAATTTAATCATAATTATTGCAAAATAATGTATTTCATAAAAAAAGAAATCGTTTATAAATCACAAATATATGTGTACTTACATTAGCGTGTCCCGAATTAGGAATTTGAACACAATGTCGGTATACATGTGTATTCAATTGAAATTTTTTCAAATTCGGCTCAAGCTATTGTACATATTTAATATTACAAAAAAAATAATAATAAAAAAAAATATAACAAATGATAATTGAATTAAAGATTTTTGGAGTTTTAATATTTAAGCATCAACTGAAGGCTTTATTAAGACAACATCAGTTTGTGATCAAATGGGTAATATTGACGAAATATTACCAACACACCATTACTATAATTGCATATTGTACATAATATTGCGTCGTCTGTAGGTACCTTAAGTATAATTTTAACTTTTAAAATGGCATACCAAAACACCAAAAACACGTAAACTTAATTTAGGGTCGCAGAATCCAATGAAATCGAGTTTTAATTTATTTTCCTATGAAAATCTTTTAAAAACTTTTTTAAAATTGCTTTATTTATTATTTACATTCTACACAGTATTTTTATGTATGCCAATCGTGGGAAAACGTCAAAAATATTGTGCATAATATTGCGTCGTTTGTATGTACCAGAGCTTGGAAGGATTTCATTCCTTAATTCGATTTGTCATTCTGATTGAAAATTTAATTATTGCATTCCCCAATCACATTTTAGCGAATTGAATGAATTCACTTTAGACTCATTCGATTTATAAATATCGAATGCATTCGATTTATTTTTCATTCGACTTTCAAAAATCGAATGCATTCGATTTTTTTTTCATTAGACTTTTAAAAATCAAATGCATTTACTTGCGAATGCAATCGATGTTCTTCTCATTCAATTTAAAAAATTGAATGGCTTATTCATTCATTGCATAAAAAACTTACCAAGATAGAGCAAAACGGAGCCAATTTTTTGTCCATAGTATCGCCAACACTCTTCACATTTTTTGTCGTATAGGCAGTTAATATGTGCATTTTTTTAAATTTTCGGGAACACCAATTTTTTCGGATTCAAAATTAGAGCCCATTAGGGTCATCGTATGTAAAGAGAGTCGGCGATACTTTGGACCAAAATTTGGCTCCGTTTTGGTCTATCTATTTAAAAAATCGATTGCATTCGCAACGGAATGATAAAAAATCGAATGCATTCGATTTTTCTAAATCGAATGAACAAGAAATCGAATTCATTAATTTTTTTTCATTCGATCGAATGAATTCCAAGGACTGCATTCAATGCTGATTTATGAAATCGAATGCATTCACTGACTATGAAAATTGAATGGATTTTTTTGAGAATTCATTCGAAAAGGATTTCATTCTTTAAAGCTCTGGTATGTACATTAGACTGGGTCGACCATAAAGGAGAAAAAAAAAGTTCCCATTGTGCGGGCTTAATTTTAAAGCTTACCTCGAAAAAGTTCCATAGCCAAAATATTAGATTTTTAGGTCGCGATTTGGTACCGCCGAAATCGTTTTTTGTTCATAGCTTTGTCAGTTGATGTCCGATCGTTTAAAAAAAAAAATTGTTAGAAAGTCCTCAGCGAGTACTAAAGTTGACTCATATCTGGTTTTAACCTCAGAGGTCATCTTCTTGTTATGATTGTTAGTTTCTCATCTTTCTACCCACTTAAATGATTTTTATTTTTCCATTAAATTATAGCACTAAAAAATTCATGAAATTCTTCCCTTGGAAGTATCCAGTTAAATTTATTAACAAAAAAGTTACATTTGATTTAAGATTTTCATATACAATATAAAGAAAATTAGAAAAAACACTTGTTATTATGCCTTTAAACTATATTTAATTTTTTTAGTTTGTATTTAAATACATACGAACAAGTGTTTTAAATCTTTTTCTATGGAAATTTAAAATTGAATGTAACTTTTTTGTTAATTAATTTAAGAGGGTACTTCTAAGGGAAGAATTTCATGAATTTTTTAATGCTATAATTTAATGGAAAAAAAAAACCATTTAGGTAGGTAGAAAGCTGAGAAACTAACACTCATGACACGAAGATGAGCTCAGAGGTCAAAACCAGATATGGGTCAAATTTAGTACTTGCGGAGGACTTTCAAACAATTTTTTTTTACAACGATCGGACATCAAATGACAAAGTTATGAACAAATAACGATTTCGGCGGTACCAAATCGCGACCTAAAAATCTTATATTTTGGCTATGGAACTTTTTCGAGGTAAGCTTTAAAATTAAGCCCGCACAATGGGAACTTTTTTTTTCGACCCGGTCTAATGTACATACCTTTAAAAAACAATAAAAAATCGCTTAAAAATCACTTAAATAACTTAAAAATTTAATACCTCTTGATATTGACCTGATCAGTCAAGGTCAGTCAATTTTTGCGTACGGGAACGCTTTTCGGGCTGGTTTGGGTACCCGCGGGCACCCGCGGTAACGTTCTGGAACGAACCTAATATGTCTGTTCGTTAACCTTACTACAATCTACTCATTTTTACTACTTTTACTACAGCTGGAAAATTTCAATACAAAAAGTAAACAAAAATGTCCAGTTGTAGTAAAAATAGTAAGAAACTCGGGTAAACAAACAGACCTAATATATAAAATAAAATAATTATAATTACAAATGCTATTTTTTTTATTTGGAAGAACAGTGCAAATATACCCAGACAGAAAAATGCAATCGCAATAACGTCAGAATAGAGTTGGCGGAGGGCATTCCAACACCAAAATGAGATCCTATTTACAAAATTTGTGGTGTTACTATAACATTGAAATGATAACGCCAAAAAACAATCGCCTGACTTTTGTTTCCGACGTCGTCACAACACCAAAAAATCAAATTTATTGGATTAAAATTACATTGTAATAATAAGTTTATGACCTTAGGATGGTGTTGAAAGACAACACTGGTAACGTTATTTCGACATATTTTTGGCGCTATTTTGGGGTGTTTTATATTAGAAATACAGTATAGAAAAATAATTTTAAATAAATTGAATATTTTCAAAATAATTTTTTTTTAATATCCGGGTTATACAGTCGCGACAAAAATTCGACTTTTCTAAAAATTCGACCGTCAATTTTCGAAAATTCGACTTTTTCCAACCTGTAAAAGCCGATATTTTTGTAAGTTAAAATTTTAATATTTTTATCAAGGTTGTGTACCGAAAATAAGTAAAAATAAATCGAAAATTTTTGATTTATAAAACTAATTTAGCAGTAACAGTATTTTGATAATGGGAAATATTGGTGAAGTCTTTATTTCAATAACGGAAATAACAATCTTCCTATATTTTTCCTATATTCCTTCCGAAATATAGGTTTAAAAATTAATTCTTATGCTTTTTGTACTAAAGAAATACAAGGTTATCATTATTTAAACATTTTTTTTTAATCAACGCTCACAAAAGGGGGACAAAAAACGAAATTTTCTAATCCTCTAGGTCCAAATGCAGGACTTTGAACTTCTTGTAGAATAAAAATGTTGCATTTGTTAAATAACAAGTAGAAAAATTAAATTCGACTTGGTCGAATCTATGAATACCCTCCACAATGTTATCTGATAGTAATTTTCTAAAAAAAATGCATTACAAATTTTTATTAGAAATATAGTATTTTGAGTAAAATTTTTTTGTGAGTGTAAAATTTTTTTGACTGTCAAAATTTTTTTGAGTGTGAATTTCATTAAACAAAAAAATAATTAAATTAAAAATTAAAAAAAAATAAATTTTTTTTTGAGTGTAAAATTTTTTTGAGTGTAAATATTTATTAGAAATATATTATTTTGAGTAAAATTTTTTTTGTGAGTGTAAAATTTTTTTGACTGTCAACATTTTTTTGAGTGTGAATTTCATTAAAAAAAAAATAATTAAATTAAAAATTAAAAAAAAACATTTTTTTTGAGTGTAAAATTTTTTTGAGTGTAAATATTTTTTTTAGTGTACTATTTGTTTGAGTAACAAAATTACTTTGTAAAATATTTTTGTTGTTTTATACCTATACGTTAGAGTGTCCCTTATTTTGGAAATGTTGGAAATCTTGAGACGGTACCCGCTCATTTTTTTCCTTTTGACTTAAAAATAACTCAGGAAAAATTTTACGCCCCTAGGACCACGCCTTCCCTACGCGACGGGGCCTTAAAGAGCGGGGCCTTAAAAATCATTTTTCCATACAAACCAAAAAATTTTTTTTTTGATTTTTAATTTTTTTGTTATTATTTATTATATTACTTGGTTTGCTTATTCACGACAAAAAATTTGATATTGGTGGGATAAGTCTTTCAGCGCTAAAAAATTTTTCGCAAAAAAAAATTTTGAGCCGCCGGGGTCCTACAGTAAAAAATTTTTAAAAAATATTTTTTTTTAGTTTTGACCAGCAACGGGTTTAGCTGCTATGTTGCTTTAAATGATATATATTCATAAAAAAATATTTTTTGTATCTGTGACATCTTTATCGTGTTCTAAAAAAGGGTAAAAAATGCATTGTTGATTTATTTCGATACACGATAAAGATGTCACAAATATGAAAAATATTTTTTTTGGAATATATATCATTAAAAACAACATAACAACTAAAACCGTTACTTTTCAAAACTAAAAAAAAATATTTTTTAAAAATTTTTTACCGTAGGATCCCTACGGCTCAAAATTTTTTTTTCGAAAAAGATAAAGATGTCACAGATATGAATAATTTTTTTTTTTGGAATATATATCATTTAAAGCAACATAGCAGCTAAAACCGTTGCTGGTCAAAACTAAAAAAAAATATTTTTTAAAAATTTTTTACTGTAGGACCCCGGCGGCTCAAAATTTTTTTTTGCTAAAAATTTTTTAGCGCTGAAAGACTTATCCCACCAAAATCAAATTTTTTGTCGTGAATAAGCAAACCAAGTAATATAATAAATAATAACAAAAAAATTAAAAATCAAAAAAAATTTTTTTGGTTTGTATGGAAAAATGATTTTTAAGGCCCCGCTCTTTAAGGCCCCGTCGCGTAGGGAAGGCGTGGTCCTAGGGGCGTAAAATTTTTCCTGAGTTATTTTTAAGTCAAAAGGAAAAAAATGAGCGGGTACCGTCTCAACATTTCGAACATTTCCAAAATAAGGGACACTCTACTATACGTATATGTTAAAAAAATATATTTCACATATTTCCCTCATTTTTTTTTACCATCCTCGTCTTTAAAAACCAAAAACAAACTAATATTTGATTTTTTTCCAAAAACACTACTATACACCGTTACATACAGTTACAAAAACAATAACAAATATTTACTTGTCTAACAACTAAACTGCACCCAAAACAAACAACAACAAGTTAAAAAAAACTGGTATTTCACCATGCTTGTTAAAACTTGTTTAACGAGTTTTCAACTGTTTAAGGTGAAAAAATCTGAAATTCAGAGCGTTGCTTATAACTTTTGAACCACTGAACCGATTTTGCTGAAATTCAAAACCAAATAGACTTGGGGAACGACAAAGATATGTAACACGTTTCAGCACCCTCAGAATTGTCTTTCGAAAGTTAGAGTGGTTTTAATCTAGAAAGTTCGCAAAATTCCCTTCCCGAAATTTACTCTTTTGCTCATAACTTTTGAACCACTGGACCGATTAGGCTGGATTGCAATACCAACCTGACCCGGTAAATACCCAACATATATGTCAAACTTCAGGAGCCTCCATAAAGTCTTTCAAAAGTTAGCGTGTTTTCAACGGACAGACAGACAGACAGACGGACGGACGGACGGACGGACGGACGGACGGACATCGCTAGATCGACTTAAAATCGATCAAGGATCATGAATATATATACTTTATGGGGTCCTAGACCAATATTTCGATGTGTTACAAACGGAATGACAAACTTATATATACCCTCTATCACTAGAGTGGAGGGTATAAAAACACAAAAAAAACATGTAAAAACATGGTATTTTTTAGAGATTGGTTAAGTTCTTCAAGGGGGAATTTTTTTCCCCTGGTCTGATTTTGACAGACAGACATACAGGCGGACGGACGGACATCGCTAGAATGTCTTAGAATCGATCACTGAACAATAATATATATACTTAATGCACTCAAAAAATTATGACGGTAGATTCCACTACAAAAGACAGTTAAAACTACTACATTTGTTGTTGTTTAGGCGTCCACTACATTGTACGGTAAAATCAACCAAAAATTGTTGTTATTTTTAACTATTGATTAACAACTACAAAAAACTGTAAAAACTACTTCAAATTAAAGTTGTTTTTACTGTAACTCAAATTGTCTGAATTTTTTTATTAACAAAAAAAATTTCTAAACGTCTAAAACGGTTAAAATTATTTGGAAATAATTCCTGCACATTCGTTTTTCTAAAAATTTCTAGAAAATTATAAGTTTTTTATAGACTAAAAACAACTACATAAAACAACTGCTACTACAACAATGCACTATAGGAAATTTTACCCATTTTTTGGCCAAAAGTCAAAATTAAAATTTTTCAAAACATTATTTTTTTTTACATTAATATAAAAAAAACTTAACAAAGTAAACAATTCTTTCTCAATTTTTCGACAGAATTGATGTACTGTCACTTTATCAATAGTTTTTCTTGCAATTTCTTACTTAGTTATAAAACAACGATTGAGTGCAGCGAATTTAGTGATAGCTTCTAACAAAAGTTTTTATATTAAGAATTTATAGTTTTTAAAAACTAAAAAATGGAAAATAATGTCGAAGGTGAGTACTTTAATGATAAATAGTGAAATGTTGGTGAACTCATCTATTAGATCGATTTAATTGGAAAAATTGAAGTGACCTTAAGATGAACTTATTGAAGTATAAATTGGAATTTTATTTTGACTTAAAAAAAAATGATAGCATATGTTAGCTATAAAACCATAAAAGTTCTCTAGGACAATCAATTACCTTCCGAATTTACCAAATTTCAAGGTCGGATATGTGCAACTTTTTTTTTAAAACGCATTTTTCCAGGTGACTACTGAGTGCCAAATTCAGAGTTATTTAATACATGGCGAGAGAAATAAATCAGAGGTGGATAAGGAGCCGCTATTTCTGGCCATTTCTTTTCATACATTGCTGAGAGTGAATGTTTCGAAAACTTTAAACAATATATAAAGGAGGAATTAAGAATATTTTGTTCAAATATAAATATGAAAAGGATTAAAAGTTGAAGGAGTTTGAAAGTTTTTGAAAGACAGCATGCTGTTTGGCTTAAAGGCAATACTTGGCTAAGAAAACTTGAAACGCAGCCTGCCTCCACTAAATCGAAACCGGGGCGGCCGCAATTAACTTTTTTGTCAAAATCTGCGAGAACAAAAATACGAGTTACAGCAGAAATCTCTAAAGATCTAATTAGGGAAGTTTAGCCCCTAGCTCTTGCTTCATCTACGGCTGCCCGTAGTGGCATTTTGAAATGTAGTTGACGACTTGGAACTAAAAAATCAAATTTTTGAATAAAATCCTTATTAAAAAGTAGATATGTTTACACTTCTTAAAATTGTTAAAATAAATTTCTACTGTTATCTTCGAAAGTTAGTATACACTCAAAAAAAAAAAAAAGAAATAGTAAAAACAGTTTAGAAAACCATATAATCTATCAAGGATCTAAAAAATCTTAGATGCGGAAACTTATAACCCGGGAACCCTGTTTGGAACTAATTATTAGTTAATTTTTTAGGTAGCTTTACTAATTTTTTTTTTGAGTGTATGAAAAACTTTAAGAGTCACTCCCTCCCTCTAAAGAGTCTTCCAAAAGTCAAATCAAAAAAAATCATTGAAATCGGTCCAGCCGTTTGGCTGTAAATAATTTTGGCCAAAAAAAAGGTAAAATTTCCTATAGTGCAATGTAGTAATTTTTTGTATTTGTTTTTTAAAACGACTACAAAAAACAGTTGTTTGAGATTTTTCATACAAAAACAACTGAAATTGTAGTTGAAAACAACAAGTACTACTTACTACACAAATGACCGTCATGTAGTAACTGCAATAATTTTCTAAGTGTGGGGTCCTAGACGGATATTTTGATGCGTTACACACGGATGATGCGTTACCCTCCATTCTGTAGTTGAAAGGTATAAAAAAATATACTAAACACTTTCTGCTTCATGGTAACAACGAACCGCCAAAGATTAAAGGGGTTCACACTTAAGAATGCGATATTTTTTATTTAATATTTCGATTTCTACCAAAATTTAACATAAAAATTGTCAGAAACAAAAAAGTTGCAGCTTTTTAAACAAAATCAAAATACAGATCAAACGGGTGGACCGATTTGGGATCTGTTTTTTCAGTTTAAAGATAATTAAATGTAAGCTTTTTAATTTTTTTTTATTTTATACATATTTTTTGTCAAAAAATTCGATTTTTTTGCGTTTTTTTGAGTTTAACGTCGTATGTTCAAAATTTAAGAATCTACGTCAGGAACTAGAATTTTTTAACATAAAAATAATAAGAATGACAATTTGAATCACACTTTTAAGTTGTAATTACACTCGCTGCCATTTGAGTGTTTTGGTATTTTTTTTTTTTTTGCGAAGATTTTTTTTTTCATCTGCCACCAAGTGAAAAAACTAAAAAGTCGAAAGCAAGTCGATTTAGATTTTTCGACTATAGAACCCTTATTCACCTTGCACATTTCATAATGAAAAAAAATATGCAGTGGCATTTTTACACAAAAAAAAATATTTTCTATTGTTAAAAAAGGTATAAAGAAATAATTAAATAAAATAAAATCGGAAATTTTGTAAAAGTTTACCATAGTAAACTTTTTCGGATTATAATTTTAAACTCTTACTTATGTTACGTTGGTTCTTTTAAAATCCAATGTTGTAATGGTATTGAATTTTTTGTTTTCAAGGTATTGAATTTTTAAAGTCGTATTTTTGTATTTCCAATGTTATAATGGTATTGTATTTTTAGAAGAGTCGTAATTTCTGTCTGGGTATATTCATAGGAAAACTGACCAAGTGTAAAAACTATGACAATATCATGAAAAAACTTAAAAAGTCAAAGAATATACGTCGGTTAATGATAATTTTGCTAAGACTGTCAAGAAAATATAATATGCTTGTTAAAGCTATTAAAGCCAAATTTGAAGGATACCTTGCATGGGCTAAACTCTAAATATGGACCGATTTTTTCGCCCCTAAGGACCGATTTTTTTTTTTATAATTTGGAAAATACATACTACACATACCTGCCAAACTTCTAAAGAATACCTATTATAATATGCTTGTTAAAGCTATTAAAGCCAAACTTGAAGGGTACCTTTGTATGGGGTAAAGTCTAAATATGGACAGATTTTTTCGCCCCTGAGTCAAAAAAAAAAACTTAAGTTTAAAGACAAATCGATTAAAAATTGCAACAGGCACGCTAAATTGACTTAAAAAGTGATTCTGATTCGATCGGTATACTACTTAGAAGGTCTAGAACCAATATTTAGGGTTGTTATAAACATTAACACAAACTCATTGTACCCTGTACCACATAGTGGCGATTGGTTTTAAAATTGTGTAAAAGTTTTGATTTTTTTTTAGCATTCCACACCAAATGTCCCGCTACAGAAAAACATGAGTCCCATTAATTTATGAATGGGTTGTATTCATAGCCCTATATGGAACTTAGAAAATTGCGTTTTTGGTTTACGAATTTTTAAAAAACTGGGCTTAGGCTTAGGCGTGGCTTAATATTAACAAAATTGTCAAATTTGTTCCGCGTTGCCTTGATTGAATATTTATAAAATTAACTTAAAAAATTTGCACTTTTGTATTTTTTTTTGGAAAAATTGTCCGAACCCGTTCTGAAATTTCCCATTTGTTAAAAAAGTCTATTTATCCAAAATCCGTCCACTTTCTTTTTTATTTTTTTTTTAAGTTTAGATGTTTGTCTATCCACACAAAAAAACATGTAACTCTTGTTTTCTTCCCTCTTTCCAATATGCAAGTTTTAGGACAATCGGTGGTTGCCCTATGAAAGACCTACCTTGTAAGTCAACGATATATTTTAAGTAAAATATCTACACTTTCTTAATAGAATCATTGCAAATATGCCAACGAAATTCAAACTGCTAATAAATGTATATTTTGTTGTTTAACATATTTTTTTTATTTATGAAACAAAAATATCAAAATCTTTGAGATTAATTTTTAAATTAAAATGGACAAAATAATTTGCAATATAAATTAATATAAAACTATGTTTGTATAATTAAAAATATGTATACATATAAAAATAAAATTGAAATGAGTCCGCTGAGATTCAATCTAAACCGAACATTTTTATGTAAACGTTATTCGAGAATTTTCATAAATGGTGCTTGAACCGTGTACTACTAACAACATGCATCATCCTTAATACGGGTAACTTTTGTGCATAACTACAAAGGCAAATGTTTAACTAATGCAAGGCTGTACGATTTAGTTCGAAACATAGATTTCAAATTCTTTGTAAGCCAATTCTTCGCCGCCATAGGGAATGTAACAGCAGCCGTGAGAAGGTTGTACTTTACCCACGGTAATGGTACCGTCATGTGTAGCGCGACCAATGAACAATGGTTCGCCTTCAGCGGTTTCTCCACCGGGAATAGCATTTGGTGGAATGTTGCCATCGGTTACTGGTACCCAGATACCGCCTCCGGAGCACATAACTTCGTATTCACTGTGACCGTGTTCACCACCGCCCCAAGCGACATAGCATACACCATGTGTTGGGTGCAATTTTCCGGGAATAAGATCTCCCTCATGTTTAGCACGAGCAATATATAACTGTTCACTACCATCAAAGCCACCCTCCATAGAGCTAGGGGGGACCTCACCATTTGCAGCTGGCACCCAACATCCGGGACCACTGCCTGTTGGCGGATTGAAACCCATTGCAGGAGGAGCAGATGGAGCAGCGTCTAAAAGATAACCAGAAATATTTACACATTAGAAAAGAAACACCAAATGCAACAGAAATAAAATCTACCTTCAATAATCCAGGTGCCACTAGCACCCCAACCAGTGCATACACCGACATAGTTAATGGGGAATAACTGAGGATCTTCGTAGGACATAAAAGCAGCAGCTTCGCCAGCGCGACCAACAGTAATTACATTATCGTACCAACGAATCCAGAATTCACGGAATTCTCCAGCATTAACAATACCGGGAGTGGGTACTTCAACAACATCGGGCTTTTGACGGTTTTTGCGGATCACGGACTTGCTATTATCCCAACCACCCAGAAAAACTTCATACATGGGATCAGCCTCCACAGATTGGGGTGTCAATGCAATGTGGGCATCATGGCCACAACGTACTCTAAACATAAAAAGCCCACCAGAAGCTGGATAGAATTGGTATTCCAATTTGTCGGGAGTATTAACTTCTGCACACAAGCATGAAAAAAAGAAAAAAAAATTATAATTTTTTTAAGATAATATAAATTATTCTAAGAGAGTAATCTCTCTTTAGACCATAAAATATTTTCGTTTTTTGAATAAATTTCTATTTGCAAATATTTTTGAAACCATTTAAAAATAACAACACTACGCTATTTAAGTCGCTCTACTTTAAAGGCAATTGGTATTTGTAACGGTTTTGTGTGAATTTTCAATTAACATTATCATTATAAAGCTGAAGTTTGCACGGGTAAAGCGAATGCACAGAACCGAGCTTAAAATTAACAACTTGAAAGCTCATTGTGTTATTCTTTTATGTCTTCATACATATTTTATATATGTGCGTATATAAAAGCAAATGTGTCCATTAGCATGTCCCGAAACATAGACATTTTTTAAATTCTTTATTTTTTTTTTTGTTATTTTCAAAATTAGTGCAAAAAGTTGTGGAGTACATTGAGGAAAAAATATTTATAAAATGTTCGTAAGGCAATTTTTGTCCAGCACTACGTATTGCAACTTTAAAGTAGTGTAATTTCTACTTCATAAAAATATACAAAAAATACTTTTTGTCTTCAAGAAACAATTTTCCAAATAGGAATTTTAATCTGGTAAATATTTGAATTATCCCCGTTATGAGCGTTTTTTGGACAGTTTCATTGAAAACTTAATAAGTGACTGTTAACCAGGTACTAAAATTCTTATTACTGGAGAAAATGTCAATAAAAGAACGTTAATATAAAATACGGACTACAAAACGAAGTGATGTATTTGTTTTTGAAATAAAACCAATAAAAATTAAAATAAAGCTCCGGTGAATATAGGAAAATAAAGCACCGCTATTTTCAAGGGATAACAGTTGCTAAAGTGCGTATGATACCTGCTTGTTTCAAGTTACTTGTTGCTGCATTTATTAGGGTTTTTCTATAAAAATTTCGATAACTTCAACCAAAAATTTTGAATTTATCAAAATTCCCTAAGAAAACCCCTAATAAATGCAGCAACAAGTAACTTGAAAAAAGCAAGTATCATAAAGGCATAACTTTGCTGAAAGAAACAAATATGTTAACTTTATGTACTTACATTCAATTTTTTCAATTAATAAAAATTATCAATTTTAAAGTATTTTTTGGGTTTGTCAGTTAAAGAAAAAAAAAACGGTTAACCGGTTTTTTTATTCCGGTTTAACCGAGAAAACCGGTTAACCGAAAAAGCTGAATTTCGGTTAACCGAGAAACCGGTTTTCCAAAATGTCGGTTTTTTTATAAACACTACTCAAAATTCATAAAAATTAAAATTTGATTAAAATTTTTGATTAAAATTTTATTTGTAGGTGTTAAACGTGTACTTTGGCAACCTAATCAAATCGAAATACATTTAGACCAGTTTTGGACTTAGTCCCCTACATAAATATATATTCCGATATTCAATTAAATCGGTCTGTACAGACCAACGTTGGCAAAAATATAAACTAATTCCACTAAAATTTGATCTGTGTGTGTTTTCTACACTAAATAAAGATCTGACAAAAGATAGGTCCAATCGGTACATGTTTGGACTTGGGACCCATTTTCCGGAAAACACTGGTGTAGGGTATCAACTTTCTTACTTGTTTTTAAGTTGATTTTTTTCAAGTTTATACATTAAAAATTTTAAAAATCGTCGAATAGATTTTATTCAGTGATCAACTTATTTTTGCAACGACCAAAAAAGAATTGAAATTTTTTAAATGCAGTAAAAGACTCGCCAATTTTTTATCCTTAAATCTTTTGGACACCAATTTTTAATTAGTTTAAAAAAGTGACTACAAATATGGTATTTATTACACGTAGTCAAGTTTAAAAAACAAAATGGCGAGTTCGGCACACGCTAATATACTTAGTTTTCCAATTAGACACCATAGTCAACAGATCATAAAAACAAAATGAAAACATGACATCATTTTTGCTTTTACTAATTTTATACGAGAATTCTCTCCTCAACGCGTTCAAATCACAGTAAGTAAAGCTTTTTTTTTTCTTAAATATTAGTGATTCAATTCAATATGAAAACCAGTAGGTAATATACATACACTTGATTTTTTTTCACTGTCATCATCATGAAATGTTTGTTTCTATTGTTTGTTAAACATTTTTTATTTTTAAATATTATTCCCACAAACAACACAAGTTAGAAAATTTAAAAAAAGAAAACTAGACAAGAAAAATAAAATACCCAGGCAGAAATTGCATTTATTTTTGTGTATAAAGTGGTATAAAATTATAATTCAAAGGAGTGCTTTGCAAGCGATTTGCCAATGTTTTTTTTATTTAATATATAATTGAATAAAATGTATTAATTTTTATAACAATTTTAGTATACTTTACGAAAAGTGACCGGTGTTTGATAGGGACCGTGACATGTCACTCGGACACAAATGATCTATCACAAACTTTACACTTTCGATATAAAACACTTGTCTCTTTTGTAAGGAAATGCCTTAACCCCGAATACATCAATTGTAACATATCACTAGGCCTGTCCCTTAGGAGAACAACCTGTGATCTATCACAAACTTTACACTTTTGATATAAAAACACCTGTATCTTTTGTAAGAAAATATCTCAATACGGGATACTAGGGCTTCCAATCCGGAAATTCCGAATCTCGGAATGATTTTGAATCCCGGGATTTTCGGGATCCCGATATTTTTTATTTATTTTTTAATTATTTTTATATTTTTTTCAATAATTTGTATAAAATAAGAATTTTGTTGAACAAAATGAAAAAAAATCTACCAAAGTTAGGTCTGGTAGTATTTTTTTTTTTTTTGATAGCAAAAGGTGAACCGTGTGCATTTCGCACAAGGCAAAGCTTGCAAAAAATTCGAAAGAAGTGGTTAACGCACTTAGCTCTTTGTGTTGTAAACTGTTGTATCTTATGTTATTCTTAAACAAAATTTTTTAAAGGCCTCAGTGGATTTTGACTCTCACTCAGTCATGCTCACGCAAACAATAATCGAATCACTCACTAATCACTTGCGCCAATTTTTTTACTCACGCTCACTCACTATTTGCTTACAAGAAAGTACAAACAATTGATCATACGCAAGCATGACTTATGTCGGATTCAATCACGTTACGCGTGAGTCACGCAAACTCTACTTACGGTATAAAAAAATATATTTTTTTTTTTGCAAGAAATGAGAAAAAAAACAAATACATTTTTATTAAAAAAATTAAATAAAACCGGCTCCCGCAAAAAAATTAATCACTCACGCAAAAATTCGACTTACTTACTAATCACTCACGTAGATTTTTTTAACAGACGTTCATTCACAATTACGTTGTGAAATGAAAATCACTTTCACTCACGTGACCAGCGGCCATCTCTAGTTCATGAGGCTAAAGTTTATAATGAGCCTCGATAAAAGGTAAGAAAGATAACCGAATACCGATAGGAGGAACCTTGACTTTTTTGAATTTCACAACTTAACGTTGCAAATCTTTACGAACGAAAATTTTTAAAAATCCCGAAAATTTACATCTCACTCTTGAAATCTTAAAAACAACAAGTGTGAACCCCACATAAGTCTTGATGCCAATATTATTTTGTTTTGTTTTTAAGGAAGGAAATTTATTAAAACTGATTTTAGGATACAATAATTTTAGAAAAATTTTAAAAATATTTCAAGGCCTGAACATTTTTGAAAATTGCCAGACAGATTTTTTTTGGGGGTTTTAGAATAAAAAAAGTTGACTAATGTAACTCTAAATTACATTTAGAGTTATACCAGTATTTTACAATTAAATGTACATCATTGATAGATCCATCAAGCTGATTCCAGCGAAACAAAAATCGGGGATAGGCAAGAATTATTTTGCGAGATATATCGCTTTAAAGTTTTAAACGAAATCGCTAATATCACCGCTTCTAATGATCCGATCGGGATAAATATGGTACCGTTGGAAAGGTAATTTTAATACCTATTGAGATAGAAGCGTTTATTTTTTGTTGTCGGGACTATTTGTTTTATTGTACGGTTGTCAGTTTCTGCCTGGGTAGATATAAATCACAATATATATATAAAATTTGTAGCATGTTTATATACATATAAACAACAACAAATAAAAAACACAACTTTCCGGTGAAATTCTTTCTTTTAAGAAATTTTTAAGAATAATATAAGTAAGAAGACAGTTCAAAGAAAAAATTAAAGACAAATACCAACCAACCAGTTTCTATTGAATATTAATATAAAATTCGAAGTATCAAAAATATATGTATAAAATACTCGTATGTGGAACTGTACATACAAAGTTTTAATTATATATGTGTTTTGTGTTGTTTTTTTTTTAAACAATTTGGATATTTGCCAAAACTCGGTGTCTTTTTGAATTATAGATAATTTTTTTACATATGGCCTATATAAAAGTATATAAAAAACCGGTAAAAAAATAATCAATTGCAACAATTTTGAAAATATTTTACTGTTAAAATAATTTAAGTATTATCTGTTTTTATTCTTAAAATTTTAGGTATTTATTTAATTATTTTTTATCTTTAAGGTATATTTTATATTTTTTTTTTTTTTTTTAATGTTGTTGTTACTGAAGTAGCCTTAATTAACTGTATATGGCCCTAAGGGCTCGGTTGAGTAAAATGAAGAATAAATAAAAAAAAAAAAAAAAAAAATTTAAATTTTAATCACAAATACTTACCAACAGGCATATTTATTTAATTATAAATTAATTCGATCAGAAAAATATAATGATAATTTTTTTTTCAATTGAATACTTTTATTTTGTATTTCTTTTTAAACAAACTTTGCACAACGATTTTCGACTGACGACTGATTCAACACAAAAAATTTTAAAATCTCTCAAGCAAAGCAATAAGTATTCATAGTCAATTTTAGGTCGCAGACAAAGAGTATTGATTTAAAAGGGAGACCAAATAAAAAAAAAAAATTATCAAGTACACTTGCTAAATTTTACACACGGATTTTTGGGCGTATTTGAGTGTGTCATGTTTATTTTGGTACTTTCAATACGGAGTTATCCAAAATACTACTAAATTTACTTCGCTGCCTAGTATGCATGTGCCTGCACGTGTAATCCTTTACATCTGTATTTGCGTTGTTTGTTTATGTTTTGTATAAAACGTCAAAGGTTACATGATGTCAAATGTCCGAAACTGCCTCGTTTCACCCCTATGGTACGTATACTTAATATTACTGAGAAGAAATGTGTAGTTAAAGAGCACATTGGATACCCTCTGGGCATACATATATTTGTACTCATGAAGTTAGCATAGAAACTTTCAAGTTCAGTTTCACAACGCTTGTTTATATTAATTAGCATGAGAAGTGTTAATTGTATAATAGTGAATAATGGATTGAGTCATCTCAATGACGATGGAGTGGAAGCTCACCTGACAAAAGAATTTTATTGGGCATGCATGCTTCCAATACAGACATAATAACGGTTTGTTATAAAAACAATTTGTTAACTAAACATTGTGAAACTGGTCCTAAGAGTAATTTTCATTTTTACTGCAGTCATTTATACTCAAAGACTGACATCATCAATGCCAGAGAGGATATGAGATATTGTCGATAGGAAAAACTATTACTCATCAACCAAATGTTTGAGTTTACGTTGTTTTGGCTGTCATTTGTACCAGTTGTTAAGACTGACATCATCAATGCACTATGGGAAAATGGTTGTGCTTAAAGCTAAGTACTCTGTTTTTTACGGTGAAAATTTCACTTAAACTTTAAACACCTCAAATCGCAATAAAACATTTAGAAATCAACAACTTTTGACAATTATAATAAACTAGCTATACCCGGTCCGCGTTGCTGGCCCTAAAAAAACCGTTTCATATTGCATCTTAATTTAAATATAGTGTCAGACAAAATTAAAGCACAGGTCTGGATGCAGCTAGTAACCTTTGGTTACTAACCTCGGTTAGCAATATATATAGAGAAATCTCAACAAAATCGGTTCAGCCGTTTTAGCGTGATTTCGACAGACATAACGTTAAGTATAGTACAAAGGGGCGTGTCATTTAACGCATTTTTATCGAATCGTGATAGTCTAAAGTTCCATGATGAATCCTCGATTAGTCTGTGCTGCAAATTTCATTAAAATCAGTTCTGCCGTTTTTGTGTAATTGTGAAAGACGGGAGTGACATCGTTTGCTTATTTTTGGTATGACCCAAAGACCATTTACTTTGTTTTGAGAAAAACGAAAAAGAAACTTCTCATCAACTTTATTAAAAATCTACACGATAGATTTGTTTTTTACTTTTGGTATCGATTGCTTAAAATGTTTTAAGAAAAAATACAAATTTTTATACGTTTTTGCACAAGATATTAAAAGTTATTATGATTTTAACAAAAAAAGACTTGGTCGCGTTTTGCTCCATATCCCGTTTAAATGAATATTTTCTTAAAAAAAATTAATTTTCTTTCACGTGGGTCAAAGTCAACCTGAGTTTACCTTATTAAATTATCTTTTATTTTGGCTATAATTAGCAAAGTTGGGGCTGGATATCTTTTAATTCTTACGAAAAATTCATTCCGGATGAAAATAAAGTGCATAACAATCATAAACAATTGATTCCTAATTCCATTTGGCAAATGGTTTATGGGTCACACCAATAACCAAGCGTCAATTTTTAGTTTGTTTTGATATGCACCTTTCAACGTTATATGCATCAAAACAAAAGTAGAGAAAAATATTTTAACGTTTAGGTGTAAAATTTGCTGCATGTGCAGAAAATTGGCGTATGCAGCAAACCAATGTTAAGACAATGTTAATATTGGGGATATGAAGCAAAGTTAGGGCTGGATATCTTCTAATTTATACGATATATAAAAAAATAGATTACGGATTTGGAAGGAGGACATATTAATCATATACAATTGATTCCTAACTCCATTTTCCCAAAAATGGTCTTTGGGTCATACCAAAAATAAACAAACGACATGTTATACCCTTTTGCCGAATTGCCGAATTTTGCGTGATTTCAAAACAGGCAGATATAACGTTCAGTATAAATCAAAGAGGCGTCTCAATTTACGCCTCTTTGTTCAATCGTGGTCAGTATAGTACAAAGGTCGTTGCAATTTTTATTCCTTTTCCAATAACGATCTTATATGGCCTACATATGCACTTGGTTAGCACTGTATGTAGTGAAAATGTCAAGAGAATCGGTTCAGCTGTTTTTGCGTGATTGCGAAACAGGCAGACAACGTCCAGTATAGTACAAAGGGGCGTAGCATTTTACGCCCCTTTTTCCAATCGTGGTTAATAATATCAGTGCTGAAAATTGAATTAAAATCGAATCAACAGTTTTGCGTTTTTGCGGAGCATGCAGAGATAACATTCAATTCAATACAAAGGGGCATGGCATTTTACTCCCATTTGTCCGATCGCGTTCTAATTTGGCACATAGTTAGTAGTTAGTAGTTAGTACTATCGTTTAGTAGTTAGTACTATCGTTTAGTAGTTAGTACTATCGTTGATTTAAATTTCATCAAAATCGCTCCATCCGTTTTTTATATATAGATGTTATTAGTGGTGCAATGTAAAAATTCGATTTTGCCCACCGCCCATTTGTCCGATAACGCTAAAATTTGGCACATAGTGAGTACTCAGTTAGTACTATCTTTGTTTAAATTTCATCAAAATCGGTCTATCTGTTTCTTATATACAGATGTCATTAGTGGTGGAATGCGAAAATTAGATTTTGACACGCCCCTCCGCCCACAGACGGAAAATCAAAAATCCGACAGTGTTACTCGCCAGGCTATTCTGAATATTCCCTGAAAATTTCATCAAGATCGGTCCAGCCGTTTTCGAGTCCATACGGAACATACATACATACATACACACATCCATTTTTATATATATAGATAGATAGATAAACGATCATAACAAAACTGAAGTGGTTCTTTTTCACGTCAATTTAAATTGTCTTGTATAATAAAAATGCGTGAAAACTTTTAATAATTTCCCTATAATTCCTCGCGTTGCCAAAATTTATTTTTTATATGGAGTTTGACAAAATTTTTACCGTGAAATCGAACATAGTAAAAAACTTTTCACGCGTATTTATTGTAAAAAACAATTTAAATTGTCGTTTAAAAGTGACAATCGGGCAAAAATTTTAAAAATGAAGCACTTTGAGTCGTTGCTGACATGTATTAATCAAAGGCTCGGTTTCGTCTTCCATTACCCAAAAATGACACTATGTGCTGAATAGTAACTTAATTAAATTTTCTAATATCTTCTTTTTTATGTTTAAAATTAATGGCAGCTTCAAAATTATAAAATAAGTGCGTTCGATTTCACGGGAAAAAATCCGTCAAACTCATATAAAAAAAAAAAATTGGCAACGCGAAGAATTAAAGGGAAATTGTTAAAAAAGTTTCCACGCATATTTATTGTACAAGACAATTTAAATTGCCGTAAAAAAGTGACATTTCAGTTTTGTTGTGACAGTTTCTTTCACAGAATTGTAAAAAGTTGTTAATTTATAAATTTTTTATTGCGATTTGAGGCGTTCAAAGTTTAAGTAAAATTTTTCCCATGGAGAACTATGCTTAAATGAAAAAAATGGTAACTGAAAATTATTTGGAACATGTCACTACAAGTATTGAAAACTAGTTTCTCAAGACTGTATAAAGTATTTGGTGGAGTTAAACGTATTTGGTGGTAAAACTTTTCTTTGTAATGCAAAATCATTAGTTTTGGAAGTTATGTTAATCGTTTAGAAATAAATATTAACAATTTTGACCCGAAATGTTTTGCGGGGTTGTTTATAGTTGGCAATTCTAAAAGTAAAAAAGCTTATTCTTATTAAGATTAGCTCCAGAGATGCCAACTATTTGAGAGCAAAACGCGCACAAAAATTTTAGAAACGGGTAAAAACGCGTAAATTTGCTTGAAAAAAAGGGTAAAAAAGCACTGGACTTTTTTTTTTTTAAAAAATAGATGAAAAAGTAAAAAAATAAAAAAATTTTATGCAAACATTTTTATACCCTACACCACTCTGTGGTACAGGGTATATTGAGTTTGTGCTGATGTTTGTAACTACCCGAAATATTGGTCCTAGACCTACCTTCAAGTATACCGATCGACTCAGAATAACTTTTTGAGTCGATTTAGCGATGTCCGTCCGTCCGTCCGTCTGTCCGTCCGTCCGTCCGTCCGTCCGTCCGTCCGTCTGTCCATCTATCGGTTTAAGCACGATACAGGTCGCAATTTTCAGTCAATTGACCTGAAATTTGAAACTTAAGCATCTTTTGGCCCAAGGACGAAGCCTATTGAAATTGGAGAAAATCGGTCCATGTTAAGACCTAGCCCCCATACAAACGCCCCCTTTGGATTCAGCTTTAATGACTCTAATAACCGTGTTATAATAGATATCGCTTTGAAATTTAGCAAGTAATCAAATTTTGTATGCACAAATCACCATTCCAAATTTTAAAGGAATCGGGTCAGTCCTTCTGGTAGTCCTCATACAAACCACCTTCCCGATATTCACATAATTCCCTCAAAATTCATAAAAATGGAAATATTTGATAAAAAATTTATTTTTAGGTGCTAAACGTGTACTTTAGCAACCTTATCAAATCGGAATATAATTGGACCATTTTTGGACTTAGTCCCCCCATATAAAAATTTCGACCGATATTTAGTTAAATTGTTCTATTGACAAAAAAATAAACCAATTCCACTTAAAATTGATCTGTGTGTGTTTTCTACACTAAATAAATTTCTAACAAAAGACAGATACAATCGGTCCATGTTTGGACTTGGGGCCCATTTTCCGGAAAACACTGGTTTAGGGTATCATATGGTCGGTCTTGACCGACTATAACTTTCTTACTTGTTTTTGATAAGTTTGTTGGTTAAACCCTTGAGAAATCGATATAAATCGTTGTACAATTTTACATAGTCTGCATTTTCCGCTTAAAAAGCCAAATTTAGTCTTTGAACTTAGCCCAGAACAGAATTCAAATATTAAACCAAAATACAAAAAACCCACAAAGAATGGCGTTTTTATAGAGGTTGGTTTAGTTTTTCAAGGGAAAACATTTTCCCCTCAGTTCGATTTTGCCCTTTTTTTCTGAACTTAATATGACCAAACAGACGGACATTCAAAAAATGTCTTAGAATCGATCATAAATCAATAAAATATATACTTTGTGGCGTCTCTGACTAATATTTCGATGCGTTACAGTCGGAATAACAAAGTAAGTATACCGCCATACACTGTTTGGAGGGTATAAAAATTCACTTTAAAAAGCACTAAAAGCACCAAGTGAAAATTTAAAAAGCACCAAGATGGTGCGTTTTTCTATTTTGGCACTAGGTCAAAAATTTTCGCGTTTTGACACATCAAAAAGCACCAGATCTAGCGCGAAAAGCACTAAGTTGGCATCCCTGATTAGCTCACTTCATATATTTTCCAGTCAAGACTAGTTTTTGTAATGAAGTGATAAAGGTAAACAAGCAACATTATAGTTGTATCATATAACGAATGCGCAATGAAATATATATGAACAAATTTTTAAGTTTTATATTTTGTGTAAACTGTGCACACAAAAATAATAGGTGCTATCAGATAACACTTTTCAGCAAAATCTGTTATTGTAAAAAAAATATTAACCAAAAATTTAGTAAAATTTAGGCAAAAAGAGTTAATAAACCTCAATTCAACAGACGCACAGTGGGGAAAATTAACTTTTTTTATTCAAATTTACCTACAGGTCGCAATTCTTAACCGATTTATTTTTTTTGTATTTTAGTTAATAAAATTCCACATCGATCTTTCATGGTGGATTTTTGAAAAAAGGTTTTAGTTTACTTTTTAAATTTTCCTAAAGTTCAGAAAATTTTAATTTTTTCAGTATTTTTCAATCAAAAATGTATTACGCATGGGACTAATATGCTATATAGACTAAATAAATGGTATTTAAACCCCTTATCAACGATGTGGTTAACATTTGCTAATGTTCTATTATTTTGGTTTTTATAACCATATAAAAATTCAAGAATTTTCACTTATAAAAGTTCATATCTTTCAAAATAGTGAACCAATTTCAATGATTTTTTTTAAATTAAATCTTATCTTGTGCTTAGTCAAAATTGGCAAACAAAAAATTTTTAAAAAAATATTTTAATTTTCGCTCAAATTTTGCCTTAGCATTTTCGAAATTTTAAAATTAAGTTTTAGTCTGTTTAAAAAAAATATATATTGTTACGTCGTTAGTTCGAAAAAAAGAGTTAAAATATTTTTCAAAAATACTTTATTTACCAAAAATGATTAGGAAAATGATAGGCTTTAATCTAAAAAAAAATTAATTGAAATTGGTACATTATTCCAAATTATATAAGTACTTAAAAGTGAACAATTTTGAGTTTTTATATGCTTATAAAAAGCAAAATAATAATTTATTAGCCAATGCATTTCACATCAATTATAAGGGGTTCAAATACCTTTAATTTTATACATACAGCTTAAGCGTCCCTGGCCTATTAAATTTTTAAGAACAAAAATTCTAAAAAAATTAATATTTTCTTAAGTTTTTTCTTATCTCGTTCGAACGAGATTTCATCTCAGGTGTAAATAGGCCTTTATCTATTATCTTTTCCAACGACCCAAGCAAAAATAAAATTTTTCTAAATACAGAAAAAAAAACTCCGCATTTTTTTACTTCCAATTCTTTTGGCCACCTATTTTTTAGAAACAAAGCAAATGTTTAATTATTTTCATGTCACATTACTATAAACTAAGGTATACTAAAATTTATAAACAATAAACTCTTTTCTTTGTTTACAAAAAATTGGTGGTCAAAAATATTGGGGTTAAAAAAATATCGATTTTTGAGGTTTATAACCGGTATGAATTTCGCTGCAATCGGTACAGTACCTACTTACTGAATAGCCAAATTTTTAGAAATAAATCGCTGTGCAACGTTGCGGCTGTAGGCAAAATCGCCCAAAGAAAAATAGCCCAAAAAAGAAAACGAAAATTCGCCCAAAAAATTTTCATATAAATTTGGGTCATATTTCATATGAAAAGTTACCCAACATTTTTGGGCAAATTTTCATAGTTTTTGGGCAAAATTTCGAAATTAAAAATTGGGTGATTTTTCATTACGAAAAACTACCCAAAAATTATATATGAAAAATTGCCCAATTTTATTTTGGTTTTATTTTTTGTCAAAATCTTAAAATGTCAAAACTGAAATATGTATGTCACAATAAATCAGTATATTATTATTTTTAGAAACAGAAAGCCCATATCGTGTTTTTTTTTTGTAAATTATATATTGAACTAACCAAGAATAAGCTAAAGCAAACCCGTTTCGTTGTTGCTAACATACAAAGGCTTTGGTGGGAATCGAACCCAAAACCCCTGCTCTTACTTGCATATTACCACGCTATCTATCGCAGCGCAGTAGAAAATCAAAAGTAATGAATTTAAAAACAGTATGCAACTCCGATGAAAGCTCCGCAGGCGAAAAATTTTACCAACAAATTTTAACAAAAAATCGCGCGATTTTTTGTTAAAATTTGTTGGTAAAATTTTTCGCCTGCGGCGCTTTCATCGAAGTTAATTACAATTTTTTTTTATTTCGTTAAAATTTAAGTTTCACACTTAAAACTTTTACATCAATTACTTATGCATTTTACGGGCTGTATTCTCAAAACAACGATCTACAAAAATAAATAATAAACACGTAACCTATAGTCTTATCTTAAAAGTTTTTGTCTTTGTCTTAAAAAGTTTCTGCGTAACCGGCCTTCGGCCGGGCTTAGAGATTACAAACTCCATGCCTTAGACCCACCCTCTCCGCAAAAGAAAGTTTTCTGTGCAGTATGTGCTTTGGAAAAAATGTGTTAGAAAAAATATTTTATTATTTTGGGCCATTTTTCATTTCGTTTTTGGGCTTTTTTTCGTTAATTTTTGGCGAAGTTTCGTATTTTTATTTTTGGGCCATTTTTCATATTTTTTGGGCGATTTTGCATTTGGGCGATTTTTCATAAAATTTTTTGGGCGATTTTTCTTTGGGCGATTTTGCCTACAGCCCAACGTTGCGTATGATTGTTATTTAAAAGCAATTACAAAATTATTCATACGCCAATTATACAATTTTCAAGCAATTACACTGTAAGTAAAATTTTAACTTTTGAAATGACACACAAAAACGCCTATAGACACCCCAACTTATTTTTGGGCCATAGAATCCAGTTGTATACTACGTTTTAAAAAGTTAGCTGAAAATAACGAGATATTTCGAAGAGTAAAAATTTAATAAATCCCAAAAATATTTATCAAAATAAGAGCAAATATAGATCCATGTCCGCTTGTAAATGGACGTCCATTTTTGCTAGATATAAATTTTGAAAAATAAATTACACCGTCCGAAAAGGAAGTCGTTAAACACGAACTGGATAATATACGTTTGAAACTAGAGACTAATGCCTTAATTTTGTAAAACGCGCCGCGTTGTAAAAATTACAAAAACAATTTACGCAGAAATTTTGACAACATGGCGCGTTGCGTTTTACAAAATTAGGGGGTAAATGTAGTAAAACAGAATTTACAGTTTTTTATTTCGTTATCATGTTTCCTTTTAAAAGGACTTCAAAGTTTAAGAGGATTAAATTTTATAAAATTTTTATATTTTAGTATTTATACTTGTCCTATGATGCCACTAGAGATAGAAAATGAAAGAGTTGAATCTCCCCTAAGTTTACAATTTTATTATTTTTACATATCAGAAAAAATAAGGTAAAATTTTCAAAAAAATATTTTAATCATATATTCAAAGGACTTTATTCACCTCCTTTTATCCTAATATTGCAAAATAAAAATGGAAAAATTAGGAAAGATCCTCCTCTTTCATTTGCCATCCCCAGGGGCATCCTAGGACAAGAACAAATATTTTAGAAATATTTTACAAAATGTATAAAACTTTGAAGTCCTTTTAAAAGGAAACAAGATCATGAAATGAAAAACTGTAAATGCAGTTTTACTCTATTTGATGTCTACTTTTAGACGTATATCATCCGGCTCATGTTTAATATTGGCTGTCGGACGGTGTAATAAACAAATTGATTCTAAACAAGTTTTTATTCAAATAAAATCAAAAATCGCCTTAAATCTACTACAAATTTGAAATCGAAATATCTCGAGCTAACTTTTCAAATCGGGGTACACAACTGGATTCTACGAACCAAAATTAGGTTGACGTGTTTCGGCGTTTTGGTGTGTAATTTTGACCTACTTACAGTGTAATTAACAAGCAGACTCAATTAAGACTCAAAAATGGGCTCCAAAAACATAACAAGAATTTCAAATTTTTCATCCAAAAGAGCCCTCTTTTTGGACTCAAAAATGACTCTTTAAAAAGAGTGTAGAAGGGGTAATTTCCCTCATATTTCGGAGTCGATTTGGAGCCTTTAATGAGCAAAAAATGGAGTTCGTGTTGTCCCTTTTCGGATGATTTTTTTACTTAAAAATTATCTAATAAAAGTTTAATACTTATTTGATTTTAATCTGCAGATGTTTTTTCCATCTGCAGATAATTTATTTAACACATCAACAATAAATAACACATACTTAAATAATAAATACAACATATACTATTGCTAAAATATTACATAAAACACATTAGAACTTCAATCTTTCCATCCTCCTCATTTGCAGCATCTTCAACAAGCCAAATTCTATGTTGTTCTCCGAATATGCTCAATTCTGAATATTCCATATCTTCTTGATTGATGATTTTCACAAATTCTCAGTTGTTTGTTGACCAGATTTATGTATCTTTATAGGTTTTTAAAAACATTTTTATTTTTGTCATTTAGTTTTACTCGCGAAAACCTTTAAAATTGGTGGTTTAAACAATTTACAAACGCATGTACATACATACAGTGCCGGTCAAAAAAATAGCACCAATGACAAAATCTCTATTCATTCAATTAAAACAAAATATTATGTGCGTATTCGTTTAAAAAAAATATGCAATACTCTTATACTAAGTCTGAACCCCTTAAATGTTTTTACTTTTTCCAAAAATTGTGGACGGTTCTTTTTTAATGATCGATATTTTAAAAAAACTCCGAATCAGTGCAGTCAATAAAATAGCACCGAATTACAAAATTTCTTTAAAAAAATTAATAATATTGTAATTATTAATATAAAAGTGTTAAATACTAAAGGAAGCTAGTTTTTATTTATAAAAAAATTTAATTCATTACAAAATTTCATATTTATTTTCATAAAAATATGACGTGGAAAGAATTCCACTCCTCAAAAACGTTCTTTTGTAAAAAATATGATTTCTGAACATACACTGCGAATCACATCAATAAGGAATCGAGTTTTTCACTTTTTAATCGAATATATCTTTGTAACGAATAAGCGGAAAAATATAAAAAAATGCACTGATAGAGACCATTATCTAGCTAATAACGTCAAATAATAACAATAATCAAAAGACTGAAAGAAGTCCTTTAAAAAAATATTTTACGGCAACTTATTAAAAAATTACCAGTTTTTTATGAATCACTTGAATAAGGAATTTTGTAATACAGACCAAGTAGCACCTGAATCCAATTTGTAATGAATAGCAATCCCTCAAACAACAAAAACAAAACAGTTTTGTTTTGAATTTCAATAAAAATGGGACTCCCAAAGCTCTTAGCTCTTCCGAAAAGGAAAAAGTACTGACTTTGAAGTTCAAAGTGTTAAAGGTCGTTGAAATCGCGGAAATAAAAGAGAGGAAAAAACTGCTGTATGCAATTATCTAAATAACATTCAGAACTATGGGAAAAACATGAATGGGCGAACTCAAATGGCAACAACTGAACGAGATCGACAAAAATTTTAAAGATTCCCCCAAATTCTACGCCGACATCTTTCAGAATTCTCAAATAAAGTGGCGTTAATGCGAGTATTTGTACAGTCCGTCGCGTTTAAAAGTCAAGTGAGTTCATAGCTCGTCGAAAGTTATGCAAAAACTAATCGCTGAATGTCAAACGTAGTAAGCAGAGCCTTAATCTCTGCAGGAATACAATGACACGGTCTGAGAAATTTTTCAAAGTAATTTATTCCGACGAAAAAAAAAAATAATACCGTTGCATTGGACGGATACAATGGTTTTCGGTGATAAAAATAAAAACCGTTAAAAACCGAATAAAAACCGTTTTTGCATAGCACACAGATCATAGAAGGTGTTGTTATAGTATTGGGTGCGCTATTCTACTGTGGCATCATTACTGTTCCTTACGATACCATCGATGCCTCGTAAGTTTGGAACTAAGGGGTGGCTTTTTTTGCAATTTGCAACAGACTATGAACTCATTTAATTCTTAATCGTGATGGACTGTCAAAATACCCATTAAATTACCACTTTCTTGGATAATTTTGCAACCTGTCAACGTGGAATTCGAGGGAATTCTTAAAATTTTTGTCGATTTCGTTCTGTTCTTGCAATTTTAGTTCGCCCATTCGTGTTTTTTCCATAGTTCTTAATGTTATTTAAATAATTGCCTTCAATAGGTTTGTCCCTCTCTATTATTTTCGCGATTTCAACGGCCTTTAACACTTTGGACTTTAAATACAGTACTTTTTTCTTTTCGGAAGATCTAAGAGCGGTTGTGGGTCTCATTTTTATTGAAATTCGAAACAAAACTGTTTTGTTTTTATTGTTTAATTAATTGCTATCCATAACAAATTGGATTCAGGTCCTACTTGGTCTGTATTAAAAAATTCCTTATTCAAGTGATTCATAAAAAACTGGTAATTTTTTAACAAGTTGCCGTAA
Source organism: Pegoplata infirma (assembly GCA_963921195.1). Classification (NCBI taxonomy): domain Eukaryota; kingdom Metazoa; phylum Arthropoda; class Insecta; order Diptera; family Anthomyiidae; genus Pegoplata; species Pegoplata infirma. Next base: position 239,930,623 of record OY992538.1, on the reverse strand, counting down.
AATATTTTTTTAAATGACTTCTTTCAGTCTTTTGATTATTGTTATTATTTGACGTTATTAGCTAGATAATGGTCTCTATCAGTGCATTTTTTTATATTTTTCCGCTTATTCGTTACAAAGATATATTCGATTAAAAAGTGAAAAACTCGATTCCTTATTGATGTGATTCGCAGTGTAAACCATATTCTGAAAAGGGAAAATTGGTTGGATGCGCTTATAAAATGATTGGAAATTCAGCAAAATTACTTTTGAGCTTGAAAAACTTAGTCACAAGCGACGTTTGTCACCATTAGTGGTTAGGTGTTTGTAAAGTCAATGGAAGAAAGACCCATTTTCGGCAGCTCCAGAGCTAAAAAAGGACAGCAAATGGCGAAAATGTTCGTCAAAGATTACAAAACAACAACATTAACGCTTGTAGATTCGGAAAAGTGCGCCTACTCTCACTTAAGCATGCTGCAAGTCCTTTGAAGTTTGCTAACAGTAACTCAGAATGACCAGCTTAAAAGTGGATCAATGATCTATGGGCAAATGAATCCAATGTTGTTTTATTTGGAGTCATGGGATCACATACCTATGTCAGAAGACCCTAATACGCGGAATTCAATCCAAAATTCAAAATAAAAATAACTTTAAATGGTGCTTATAGTGTGGAGAATATTTTCCTACTGTGGAGTGGGGTTCATATATTGCACCATGGCTCACATATTGGACTAGGACAACTGTGGATATACACTTAACGTTTATATCCGCCAGAAAGTAATGTTGCAATAAGTTTCTAAGCAAATGCCACTAATTTAGTTCTTTTAGCACGTCAAATACCCAAAGCATGACGGGAAATTGGCAAAAAATTGGGTCTGGACAATAAAGTAAACGTGATGGAATGGCCTGGTCAGTCCCCAGATCTAGACCAAATCGATAGTTGATAGACAGATATAGAGAAGGGAGTGTCTCGAATACAACCAACTTGTAATGAAGCACTTTGGGTGGCTGTTCCGCAACTCTGGAACTGAATTTCGAATTAAAGATCCAAAAATCTCGCGAATTCGGAACAAAAACGTTGTACAGAGGTAATTGTCAACAATGAGCACTCGACAATTTTTTTTTTAATATTTAAAGATATTACAACAAGGCTGAATTCATAATCCATTCGTTTTTCAAATTTAAGAATTTAATTTTAATACAAAAAGTACTGTGGTGCTATTTTTTTGACTGAGTCTTTTTTAAGTTTTTTTAAAAACTCTGAAAATTTTTAATAAAATAAAAAACCAAATTAGCCTTTTCTTATGTAATATTGTTTCACACTCTTGTAAGTATCTTATGACACGTTATCAGTGACATAAGTTGAAATTGTTAAAAAGAAACCAACGAAGAAAATTCTGTTGTATCCTGGTGCTATTTTTTTGACCGCAGCTGTATGTATTTATGTATTTAATTTACGAAAATTTTGACAATTTTATAATTTGATTTGAAAACTGAAAAAATTTATTGGCTCCAAAAACAATTATTTTTTGAATTGCTCCAAAAACACTTTAATTTCCCAAATTTTTGGAGTCATTTTGGATTCTACATTTTTATATAACAATTTCCCTTACATTTTGGAGTCTTTTTGGAGTCATTTAAGATGGCTCTTTTTTCACTCAAATAAAAGAGTATTTTATGACAAAACAAAATTTATGTTAAAAAAATTGTTTCATATTTGAATAATTTTTGACTCCAAAATATGTGGGCTCCAAAAATTATCCATTTTTTGAGTAGTTTTTGAGTCATATATTTTGAGGGCTCTACATTTTGTCGGCTGGGATAATAAAAATTAATCAATTTCGAATGCGTGCAAAAAAATCTAGCTCTGAACTAAAAAAAACTTGAGGGTTGTTTTGTTATGGAATATGTCAACAAAAAGTATTGTTGTAAAATAGTTTGAAATTTTGGTAATCGAATGGACATATAAATTTCATGAATTTTTGGAAGATATACATACACTAAAGAAAACTTTGTAAAATGACCAGAAAAACTTTTTATTTTTTTCTGCTCCTCCTATTTGACAAGAATTTCTTGTAATTTTGCAAGATTTGTACCAATAATTTTACAAGCTTTTTACCAATAAAATTGTAAATTTGCAATTTTTTGACGCGATAAAACTTACAAGGAGGTTTCGTGACTACTAAATTTTTTGCTTCCTCCTATTTTACGAGAATTCCTAGTAAAAATTACGAGATTTTTTTCAATAAAATTGTAAAATTACAACTTTTTTGACGCGATAAAACTTACAAGGAATTCCCGTGAATTTACTAGATTTTTTTTTTTTTTTGTAAAAAAAAACTTGGAAATTTGTAAAATTAGAAAGAAAAATGTAAAATTCCAAAAAAAAAATTTAAAATTTCAATAGAAATTTTTTTTTGCTAAAAAACAAGGAAACTGCAAATATTGGTAAAATTGGATTACAAGACTTTTTCTTGTAATTTGACAAGGTTTTTTTATTTTGAGTGTATGTACCGTTGCAGGCATTGAAAATGCCCAAATAAGAAAAACGTTATGGCTAGTACATACTCTGTTTTTCAAACAGAAAAATCGTATCGTAAACACTGAAGTATCGTATATAAGAAAGAGGTGCTTTTTCCAACTTTCCAATTTTTATTTTTTCAAATTTCATTCCGCATACTTTACCAATGTACAATGATTAGTTGTGGGTATAAAAAAAAAAGCTTAAATGAGCTTTTATAACGACAAAAAATATTTAAACAATTTTACTGTACATACGAATACTTTTTAGAAAAACATTAGCGGTATTAAGCCGTTTTTGTTGCAAGAGTTAAGAGTTATATTGTTGGAAAACTTTGCCGTTTGGCCACTTTTTTTGAATAAGAAATGTTTTACTATGACGCATTTTAATTAACTAAAGCAAAATTAATGAATATCCTCCACAATGCCCAAAACATTTTGAATATGAATGAATTTAAAAGAAAAACTCTTCTACGGCGATTGTAAAAAAATGTTGATGGGTTTACTTTGGCTTGAGGTTGTTGGGTATAATATAAAATATTTTATTTCTACGGACCAGCCGGTCTATGCGAGGAGTTCAACATTTTTTTAAGTCGACAGCTTTCGGAAGAAGCGACGCTTCTTTCGTCAGCACTCTTCGATTGTCAATGTAAGTGTGTCAGCTCAAAATCAGCTATTTAAACGTACATTTAGGGAAAAAAATAGACGAAAATCATATTATCATCATGCAACGATAAGACATGGGTAATGAATGAGATGTATTTGTATTACAATATGGATTGATAAATAAATAAATGTAATATGATTCTAGTCTGCCTTTCACCCTAAATGTACGTTTAAATAGCTAATTTTAATCCGACAATACCTACAGTGACAATCGAAGAGTGCTGTCGTAGGAAGGGTGTCTTCTTCCGAAAGCTGTCGATATCTCCACTTATTTCTCAAAAATAATTATTTTTTCTTAGAAATAATTAATACGGACTCAAACCGAAATAAATAACACTTAAGTTATTTTTAAGAATTTTCTAAATATTTCTTTTTTTTAATAAGAAAAATTTTCAGATTTTTCCTATGAAAAATTTCGCGAACTTTTCTAAAAAAATTTCAGATTTCGAGACTTTTTTCCTTTGGATTTTTTTTTTTTTTTAATTTCCTTTTCCCTTTTTTTTATACTCTTTACATCTTTTTTTTAGTATGTTATAGTTGTACCAAGAAAAATAAGGAAAATAACACTATAATTGTTTTTTATAGATTGTGTTGATTTCTAAAAAATCTTGCTTATGAGGCATTCCACACCAAATGTCCCGCTACAGAAAAACATGTATCCCGTAAATTGTTGAATATGTTGTTTAGATAGCCCTATATGAAACTAAGAAAATTGCGTTTTTGGTTTTTCTAATTTTCAAAAACTGGGCTTAGAAGGCGTGGTCAGATATTAAAAAAATGGTAAAATTTGTGGCGAGTTGGCCTGATTAAATATTTATCACATTAAAACGGAATGCACCACAATCTCAAAAATTAACATTCTTATATAGTTTTGTATGGGCTATCGAATAAATTTTTTTTCTTTGGAAAATTTTGAGAACCCGTTCTGAAATTTTCCATTTTTTAAAAAAGTCAATTTATCAAAAATGCGGCCACTTTTTTTTTAATTTTTTTTTTTTGAAGTTTAGATGTTTGTCCATCCACACAAAAAAATTCAGAAAAACATTTTTCGTTTTTTTCGAGAAAATCACATTTGAATTTTAAATTTCATAACAATTTTGTAATTTGCTTGTATTTTCTTGTATTATAGTTGCGAATGAGTATTATTAATTGCATGAATATTACTCATTCGCAACGTTAATACAAGAAAATACACGCAAATTACAAGATTGTTATGAAATTTAAAATTCAAATGCGATTTTCTCGAAAAAAAAACGAAAAATGTTTTTCTGAATTTTTTTGTGTGGATGGACAACCATCTAAACTGTAAAAAAAAACATTTAAAAAAAAGAAAAAAAGTGGCCGGATTTTTGATAAATTGACTTTTTAAAAAATGGAAAATTTCAGAACGGGTTCTGAAAATTTTCCAAAAACAAAAATTTTAATCGATAGCCCATACAAAACTATATAAGAATTTAAATTTTTAAGATTGTGGTGAATTCCGTTTTAATGTGATAAATATTTAATCAAGGCAACTCGCCACAAATTTGACCATTTTTCCAATATTTGACCACGCCTCCTAAGCCCAGCTTTTTGAAAAATTTAAAAACCAAAGACGCAATTTTCTAAGTTCCATATAGGGCTATCCATACAAGCTATTCAGAAGTTTACGGTACACGTGTTTTTTTTTCGCTGGACATTTGGTGTGGAATGCCTCTTATATAAAGTTTAAAATGTTACTATTTAAACCCGGCGTTACTTTTTGCTTTTTAAGAAGTTTTTTCTATGAAGACAAGATTTTTATTGCACAGATTTTATTTTTTAGTGCATATTTTTAGGTTTTTTAGTGCATATTTTGAATTTTTTAGTGCATGAAAACCTCATCCCTAATAATAATTAATAACAAAAAAATAAAAATCAAAAAAAAAATTTTGGTTTGTATGGGAAGGCGTGGTCGTAGGGGCGTAAAATTTTTCTTGAGTTATTTTTAAGTCAAATGGAAAAAAATGAGCGGGTACCGTCTCAACATTTCAAACATTTCCAAAATAAGGTACACTCTAATGTATATGGGGCATTCCATGTGAAATCGGACACTTTGAAAAACTTTTTTTTTTAGATTTTCCCAATTTGCTTACAGTTTTTAGTACCCTTCGAAAACTCCTTCGTGGTAAATTTTCAGATTTTTTTGATGACCCGTTCAAAAGATATCGAATTTTTAAAAATTGGTAGTTTGTTCCTTTACTCAAACTTCTTTTAATCATAACTTCTTCAATAATGGTCCAAATTTCAATTTTTTTTTTTTCAAAATTTTTGTTTTTTTACGTACTTTAAAAAAAAAAAACCCCAAAAAATTCTTAAAAGCGCTCTAGTATGCGATTTTTAAGTTTCAAAATTTAAATCTCATTTTTGAAAATGTTTGTACTCTTCGATTTTTTTGAAATTTTTTTGTGTAAAACTTCTATCAATTCTACAAATTTTTTGCCCAGGAGGATCGTGGGATAACGATTATTACTATTTTTTAAAATTTTTTGAAAAAATTTTATTGTAGTTTTCCAATCTTAAAATCATTTCTACTGCTCCAATGGTGCGTCATAGAGGGGTCCTTTATAAGACCGACCCCCATTAATTTTTACGTCTTAACATTTCTTTGGAACAAACTAATACCCTATCTCCAATTTCTAAGGGGGCTCCCACACAAAACGACATTTTTTAAAATTTGTTCCAACCGCTCTAACTGCCCTAATAGTGCCCTTAGAGCAACAAAATGTATGAAAGACCCAAAATATTTTTTTAGTCCAAAAATTTTTTCTGAACACACCTACCCTCTATCTTTAACTGTTAAGGTGGTCCCCATACAATTTTTTTTATTTTTTGTAAATTTGTTTTATTTCATCAGCTTCTACCGGCCCAATGGTGCGTCCGAGAGGGGTCATTAGCGAGACCGACCACCACTTATTTTTACCCTACAACATTTTTTTAAAACATACCTACGCCCTATCTCCACTCCCTAAGTAGGCTCCCATACAAATAACAGTTGGAGCAAATTTTATAAAAATGTAATTTTGTATGGGAGCCTACTTAGGGAGTGGAGATAGGGCGTAGGTATGTTTTGAAAAAATGTTGTAGGGTAAAAATAAGTGGGGGTCGGTCTCACAAATGACCCCTCTTGGACGCACCATTGGGCCGGTAGAAGCTGATGAAATAAAACAAATTTACAAAAAATAAAAAAAATTGTATGGGGACCACCTTAACAGTTAAAGATAGAGGGTAGGTGTGTTCAGAAAAAATGTTTGGACTAAAAAAATATTGTGGGTCGGTCATACATTTTGTTGCTCTAAGGGCACTATTAGGGCAGTTAGAGCGGTTGGAACAAATTTTAAAAAATGTCGTTTTGTGTGAGTGCCCCCTTAGAAATTGGAGATAGGGTATTAGTTTGTTCCAAAGAAATGTTAAGACGTAAAAATTAATGGTGGTCGGTCTTATAAAGGACCCCTCTATGACGCACCATTGGAGCAGTAGAAATGATTTTAAGATTGGAAAATTGCAATAAAATTTTTTCAAAAAATTTTAAAAAATAGTAATAATCGTTATTCCACGATCCTCCTGGGCAAAAAATTTGTAGAATTGATAGAAGTTTTACACAAAAAAATTTCAAAAAAATCGAAGAGTACAAACATTTTCAAAAATGAGATTTAAATTTTGAAACCTAAAAATCGCATACTAGAGCGCTTTTAAGAATTTTTTGGGATTTTTTTTTTAAAAGTACGTAAAAAAACAAAAATTTTGAAAAAAAAAAATTTAAAATTTGGACCATTATTGAAGAAGTTATGATTAAAAGAAGTTTGAGTAAAGGAACGAACTACCAATTTTTAAAAATTCGATATCTTTTGAACGGGTCATCAAAAAAATCTGAAAATTTACCACGAATGAGTTTTCGAAGGGTACTAAAAACTGTAAACAAATTCCCGAGTAAAAAAGATTATATATGTTTATATTTAATTATATAAAGACATCATATATATTCATATAGAATTTGATGCGAAAAATGAGTCGATAAAACCTTATAAAGTTGCATTAAATTTGATATAATTTGATGTGATTTTAATATAATTTTATATGATTTGATGCGAAAATTGGCCCCTTTTTTAGAAAAATTTATGCAATTATATATAATTAAATAAAAAAAAAATAAAAAAAAACCCAAAAAAAAATTATATTAAATTATATATAAAGAACTTAGCTTTTTTTCATAAATTTTGCATTATATATAATAACATATAAAATTTTTAAAACAAATGTTTAAGGTTTAGGTTTGGAACTTAAAAAAAAAAATTCTGGACTTAGAAAAATTTTCAAAAGTTATATCAAATTATATATAAAGGACTTAGATTTTTTTTTAATTTTACTCATATAAGATTACATATGATTCAGAAAAAAGTTGCATAAAGTTTTATATAAAATGTCTTCAAATATTTTGTTATATTAAATTATATAAAAAAACAGACAGAATTTTATATTTCATATGTAATTATATAAACTAACTTTAATCATATGTTATTATGTATAACTTAACATTTTCTTTTATATAATTTTATATAAGAAAAAAATACGAAGTGCAAATATATATAATCTTATATGATAGCAAAACAATTTACGTATAAATTTATCAAATAATATATGTTTATATAAAAATAAGTAAAATTATATATAATCTTTTTTACTCGGGTTGGGAAAATCTAAAAAAAAAGTTTTTCAAAGTGTCCGATTTCACATGGAATGCCCCATATATATTTCTATAAAATTTCTTAAAATCTGAAAATTGATCAATCGAAAAAATGTCTTAGGTCTATGTATTTTTATAAATTTGATGTTTGAAAACAATGATAAGCACTAATCATTGATTATATTGTGATGAGTTCTCAGCCCTCTATATTTTTTTTTAAGGAATGCGGTCAACCGTAAATCGAGGTTAATCACCTGAATTTTAGCCGTAACTGCGGTTAAGGAAACCTGCGTTTTTTGCAAACCCCACTTGAAATATGTAATATTGATATACTTTCTTTCAAAACGCATTTTTTAAACATATAATTCGATCGAAAACGTAAATAATTTATTTAAAACAATCCAGAATACTAAAAGCTTAATTAAGATTTCCGGCATTGATATAAAAACATTCGTTTTTATTTGTAACTTCAATTGGATTTAAAGCTTAGCATGTGAAATTTGAAAAAAAACATGAAATTTTTAAATTAATTCAATTGTATTTTACGTGTAGTAATGTAAAAAAGTCTGTTACCAAAATATTTTTTACAAACTTAGCATTATATTTTATGCAACCAACCTAAGCTGTTACAAGTTTTAAAATTTTGCTGAGACGTTCTTAAAATTAAAATCTAATCGATGATTAGGTTTCGTCGATTAAGCCTAGTACTCTGTTCGTTTTCACGGGAAAATATCTGTCAAACTCCATATAAAAAAAATAAAAATTGGTTAAGCGAGGAATTATATGGAAGTTGTTTGAAAAGTATTCACGCATATTTATTATACAAGACAATTTAAATTGTGGTGAAAAAGTTTCTTAGAATTGTCATAAGTTGTTGATTTATATTTTTTATTAGAATTTAAGGCGTTTAAAGTTGAAAACATAGTTCTCTGTACGATTTCAAGTGAAAAAATCTGTAAAAAAAAATAAATAATTTTTGAAACGCGAGGAATTATAGGGAAATTGTTAAAAAAGTTTTCACGCTTTTTTATTATACAAGACAATTTAAATTTCCGTAAAAAAGTGACATTTCAGTTTTGCTATGATCGTTTCTATCTTATAATTGTCAAAAGTTGTTGATTTTTAAATGTTTTATTGCGATTTAAGGCGTATAAAGTTTAAGTGAAAAGAGTATTATGCTTAAAGCTAAGTACTCTGTTTCTTACGGTGAAAATTTCACTTAAACTTTAAACGCCTCAAATTGCAATAAAACATTTAAAAATCAAGAACTTTTGACAATAATAAGAAAGAAACGATCATAACAAAACTGAAATGTCACTTTTTCACGGCAATTTAAATTGTCTTGTATAATAAAAATGAGTGAAAACTTTTTTAACAATTTCCCCTTAATTCCTCGCGTTGCCAATTTTTTTTTTTTTTATATGGAGTTTGACAGATTTTTTCCCGTGAAACCGAACAGAGTACTTAGCTTAACCTGGTAATGACTAATAATACTACTAATTACTATCAGCATTCATCTTCAGCTCATCTTTTTTCTAACCCCTTAAGTTAATTACTCGCACTCTAATTAAAATGATTTCAATTTCCTACTATAAATTGGGTAAATTTACACCAATTGCGTAATTCTACTTAAAAATAGTGGAAATTTACTCAATTTATAGTAGTATATTTTTTTAATTTGTTGAAATTTACCCAATTTATAGTAGGAAACTGGACTCATTTTTTTAGGGTGTGTACTTGGTAATAAAAGTTTTGGCAAGAACTTTAACATTCAGATAAGAATTGATTTTTTTGCTTTTAAGCTTTTTCAGTTTGTATAGTTTTTATCTTTTAAATAAAAATTTTAAATTTTTTTTTTTGGCAGATGTACTAAATATTTTTAAAAAGTCCAAACTAAAACAAACATTTTTCACTTGTACCTTCCACACCCCTCTTCAAGCAATTTTAGGTTTTGTAAAATGGGTTACAAAATCGTCTATAATTCCTCGCGTTGCCAAAATTTATTTTTTTTTATGTGGAGTTTGACAGATTTTTTCCCGTGAAATCGAACAGACTACTATGAAGTTTGGCACAAAAATGTCTTCTGTTTATATGTGTAATTGTTTGAGTTCGTAAATGGACAAAATCGAAACGGAAAAAAATCCCACTAGTAGAACTAAACCAACCCTAGAAAATACTTATTTTTTAAAAGGTTTTTCGTTCACTCCCTTTGCATATAAATAAATTGTGTGTGTAAACAAATTTATTTTTCTAAAAACAATTGAATTATAAGAAAATTAATACTTATAGCATCCCATTCTTAAAAAAAAAAAAACAGATTGTGTAAAAAATCTGAAAGTGTCGTATTGGGTCGGTGCTTAACATGCATATTTGATAGTTTTAAAATTGATGATGAAATTCTTGTTTACATTGTTTATTGTTTTCGAATTAAAATGTATAAAAGCAGTATATGACATGTACATAAATTTACAAGAATATATAAATGTAAGGTTGTATTTATGTAAACATATGTTTAAATACTTATTTTTTATATTATAACAGGTTTGCGCAGATTGACTGAGATATTATTAAGTATAAAAAAATGTGGTTACAAGTGGTAGTGAGACGAGCCTCCAAATATAATCACCGTATATTTATACAACAAATACAGTTAGTGGAATCTCTCCGTCTATTCCATTCTCTTATTAAAGTTAGTATCTTGTTAAGTGTTGCCAACATACAAGTGTACAGCGATGCCAACTCTCTTATATTAGACAGTGTTGTAAATTTAGTACATCATATGCAAATAAAGAAGAATACCTTAATAATACGCAACCTTAGGGATGAATATAAGATGTATTTCGTATTTTACTATGTGAGGAATTAACAGCACGCGCTTAAAATCTTTTAATAATATTGAGATGTATGGTCTTCCATATGATATGTGTAAGAAACGTATAGTTTCTCTGTTGCTAACGCGAATTCGTAATCTGATTGTTTTAAGTGAAATTTTCACCGTAAAAAACAGAGTACTAGGCTTTAAAAACAAATATGTAAACGACTTTTTAGTGCAACTTTCAGTCTGGAAAATTCGCAAGAGGGAGAGACTTGTTTATATTAAACATTATAAAAGCTTTAGAGTGCTTTTTATAAACATGCCTATTTCTGATTACAACACTCAAAATAAATTCTCTGTCCAATCATTATTATAATAAAAATAAAAAAAATTTAATTTTTTTTATTGTGTAAAAAGCGTAGCGACTATAAACCTTAATTAAAAATATATATTCCGGGTGGCCCATACAAAAATCAAAAAAAAAAAAGTGCCATATATTAACCAGCCTAATAGATGCCATCCACAATGTAAAAAAATTTTCACAGTGTTTAAAATTGTATATCATACGGAAGATATTTTACTCAAAAATCTCGACGTTATTATACCTTTTTTAGCGAAATTATTTCTGCCTTCCTGTGGGTTTCCAGATCAGTTAAAAACTTAAGGGAGAGATATTACTTTAAGTTGGCAATACTACCAAATGTTTCATATTCTTTGTCAAATTGAATGTCGTATGTCGTACGGTGTGCTTTGACATTGTTTCAAGTGCACGTGAGGTAAACCACACACAACTGAATTTGCTCTTCTTTAATCGCTCTCTCACATATGTATATTAGGGTTATAACTTTTTGCATTTTTTGAAATGCAAAATCTCCCAAGGCAAAATTCTGTAGGGCATGAAAAAATATTAAGAACTGCGTTTTTAGTTTTTCGCGATCGTTAAAAATGTTCACGCACCAAACGCATTGAAGTTTTTAATAGCACAACGTTAAAAAAAACTAAAATTCGTTGTTTCTTGAGGTCTGACCATCATTTCTATATAATTAAGACATGCAATGTTCATTGGTGAAGTCTGTTTTTAAATCAATGGAAATGGAAAAATATGGTTCTTAAAAAATAATGAAAAAAACGGATAAGGCATTTTAGAAATCGCTTTCGGTGCGTGAGGTTTTTTAACCAAATTGTACTGAAATTGTTTTTTATATCATTAATACAGCATTCCCCATAAGATAGACTCTTGGGAGAATGACGTCCAAAAAAATTTATAACCCTAATGTATATATTAAGGTGGACCTCCAATGTATTTGAAAACTGAAAACACATCTGTTTCAAAATCGAAGGCCAATTTTGTGTGAGGTTAAGATAAAAACAATATAAAACTTCTTGATTGTAGGGAAAACCGCTATTTTTAAATTTTAACGATATCTCGAAATCCGTTCGACCGATTTTAAAATTTTGTTGATATTTGTGTTCAGCGTAGCAAAATTAAAAATATGATGTAAAGCAAGACAAATATTTTTAATATCTTCCATTTCAAAGTATTTCGAACGATATATGCGAATATCGGGAGGCGGTTTGTATGGGGTCTATCAGTAAAAATAGTCCGATTCGGTTAAAATTTTAAATGGTGATGTTCGACCGTTTCCTCAGTGTTAGGATCTTCGCACCTCCTACAGCTGGCATCGGAATTCCCATTTTCTTCCTATGATAACCTATAGGGCAGTGTCCGGCGATTACTCCAGTGAGTGTACGGCAGTTCCATCTGGTAAGTGAGAGTAAATACAATCTATTCCAATACCATCTGCGCCTTGTTTCGCGAGTCAAGCTTGAGTTTAAAATGTCAGCTAAATATATTGATAAATCGAAACAAAAAGTGATTCTAAGTCGATTGGTCTAGGAACAATATATCGGGTAGTACACTCAAAAAAAAAAAACTGTAAAGTTAGCAAAAAATTTAGTTAAATTTAACTAAAAAAACACCTGATTTTGAACCTACTAAATTTCTAGTTAATTTAACAAAAAATATTTAGTTAACTTTTCGTAAAATGAATGTAGCAAAAAAAACGTAATTTTAACTAAAAATTCAGCTGAAAATTCGTAACATTTTTTTATAGTTGAATTCAGCTAAACTTTTTGTAAAAAAATTTAAGTTTATTTTATCTTTTTTCACAGCATTAAGTTCAGCTTAAGTAGGACTTATGAGATTTGCATAGGAGGCTACAAAAGAAATGTTTAAAATTTTTCACTTGACAAAAATGTTACAAAAAATCAGCAAATTAATTAGTAAAAATTCGTAAACTCAGTTTTAAAGTAAACAAAAAAAATTAATTCAAAATTTGTACAAAACTAGTATTTTCGTAAATTAAACTTAACTAAAAAAAGTAGTTAAAACGCTGATTTTAACTAAAAATTTGCTAAAAAGCCAGTAAACTCGAGTTAACAAAAAAAGTTTGTTAACTTTACAGTTTTATTTTTTTGAGTGTAACAAACATCAGATGTGTAATGTTGAGTGTTTTTGCGTGTATGTAAATTTAAACGAGAGAACTGTCGACTTCTTATGATAAGAACTCTGTGCTTTAGATATAAGCAATGAGCCAGAGCGATTTTATCTTTTTGACTAAAGAAAGTATGCACCAGCAGGAGCGGATTCACGGTGGAGGTGAAGAGAAAGGATATTCGCCCACCAAACTGAATTCGAAAAAAAATTAAAAAATAAAAATAATGAAAAGGAGAAGGGAAAAAGAAAGAGAAAATAATATGACAGCTTACAAAAAAAATTCTTAGAATCTCAAAATTCTATTCTGTACAATATTCATGTAGGTACCTTTAAAGGTACCTACAGACGACGCAATATTATGTACAATATTCAATTATATTGATGGTGTGTGGGTAATATTGATGATTGTACAATGGTCAATCTTACCCACACACCATCAATAGAATTGAATATTGTACATAATATTGCGTTGTCTGTAGTTACCTTAAATCTGTAAAATGAACTCTACTTTATTTTTGATCAATCGTAAACATTAAAACCTCCAAAAAAAACCGCATACGTAGGAATTATGTGAGATTTATAAAGAAAAAACTTAAATTTTTTATGGTGTCTGTCAAAACCTGGATGGTAGTGATATCATGTAATTATGTTTTTCTTTTTCTTTAAGCTAAATCCTAGACTTTCATAAATTTTCTATACACTCAAAAAAAAAACTGTAAAGTTAGCAAAAAATTTATTTAAATTTAACTAAAAAAGCACCTGATTTTGGGCCTACTAAATTTCTAGTTAATTTAACTAAAAATATTTAGCTTACTTTTCGTAGAATGAATGTAGCAAAAAAAACCGTAACTTTAACTAAAAATTTAGCTGAAAATTTCGTAACATTTTTATGTACATATTTACAAAAAAATTAGTTGAATTCAGCTAAAATTATTGTTACTTTTCGTAAACTAAAATTATTTTTTAGGTTGACATTTTTTTTTATTTCACCGAACACTTTAAACACTAACACTTCACTTATTTTTTTTTCTATTTTTTCACAGCATTCAGTTCAGCTTAAGTATAACTTATGAGATTTGCATTGGAGGCTACACAAGAAATTTCTTAAATAGTACCCAGCAAAAACTTGCATTACCAAGTAATGAAATGTGTAATGGGAAATTCAAAAGTTATAACTACTTCTGATTCGAATTACCTTTCCCATTACATTTACAAGCAAATGTGCCAAATGTAATGATTATCAAACCAATATTAATAACTAATTACATATATACTTATAGGTAATGAAAAAATTATTTAAAAAAAAAAATTTAAAAAATAAAAAAATATTTAATTTTATTTTGTTTTTATTCAAAATAATGTACAGTGAGTCAAAAAGTGAAAATCTAGTTCTAAAATTTTTTTATTTTATTATAATGACTTATGTTAGTCATTATTAATAAGTCCTTATTTTACATTTCAAAATAATGCTAAAGGTAATTTTCTGTCATTACTAAGTAATTAGAATGGTAATGATGTGTCATTACCAAGTTTTTGCTGGGTAATCACCCTTTTTACTTTAAAAATATGCTACGAAAAATCAGCAAATTATTCGTTAACTCAGTTTTAAAGTCCACAAAAAAAAATTAATTCAAAATTTGTTCAAAACTACTAGTATTTTCGTAAATTTAACTTAACTAAAAAAAGTAGTTAAAACGCTGATTTTAACTAAAAATTTGCTAAAAAGCCAGTTAACTCAACTTAACTAAAAAAAAATTGTTAACTTTACAGTTTTATTTTTTTGAGTGTAGTATATCCTTTTAATCTATTATAAAAAATTTCCAAAATTCGCTAGTTTTTTCTGTAGAAAAAAGTCTAAAAGTACATCAATTGAAAATACTGGTCTTTTACGACTTAATAAAATCTTAAAAAGCAATACCACGTTATAGATACCTATTCCGGAGTAAGTACACAGAAAAAAATATGGAGGAAACAAATTTGAGTAATCACTTGTTTAAATTTAAAAACAAAAATTGAGTAATTTTTTAATTGACGCAATTAAAAATTTACTTAAAAATTTTAAAAACAATTTAAGTAAATAATTTAATAAAAATTTAATAGTTTTTTAATATTTTTTTAAACTGTCATAGTTTTTTGAATTCTCGTTTAGCTTATAGTTTTTTGTGTATGTATATGAAAGTTCGTATTCGTCTTTATAAAATTTTCGTATGTTTTTGAGACGAAAATATGTTTGGTAAAGTTTGAAAAAACAAGTTTTTTGTTTTTTTTTTTGTAAAAAAATTTAAAACTTTTTTAAACTTAAAAAAAATAAATAGAAAAATTTTGAGTAAATTTTTAATTGTGTCAATTAAAAATTTACTCAAATTTTTTTCAAAAATTTAATAAATTTTTATTAAAAATTTACTCAATATTATTAAATCGTTTACTGGTGCAAAATTGAGTAATTTTTTACTCAATAGTATTAAAAATTTACTCAAATATTTTTTTTATTTTTTTCTGTGTATTTATAACAAGTAAAGGGGTTTTACAGAAATATGTATATAAAACCTTAAAAGAATTTTCGTTGTTGTTTTTAAAGGGTACAAACAATTTCTTAGGGCCGATGACTTATGTTTGCTGAGAAAACCTTTGGGGGAATTCAAGATATAAAACAAGATTAACACCCAGTTTCTGTAATACGAACGCCATTTGTTCGTGACGAATTTGTGTGTATTTTGTTATTGTAACAAAAACAAAATACATGCAAATTCGTCGCAGACGAATGGCTTTCGTATTACAGAAACTGGAGGTAAATCAAATTTGGAACACTAAAGTACTCTATCGGTGGTGTATAAATTAAAAATTCTGAGTTATCCATCCCTGATAAAACATTTCCGTTGGTTTTTGAATTTTATCATAATAGTTATCGAAACATTGGCGGTTTCAAATGAGTTTTTTTTTCTAAAAAATTGGCTAAATTAAATTTTGCGTGTAGTAAATTTTGAGAAAATGTTTTTTTTGGGGATGAAAAATTTTAAATTGGGGATCGCATCCAAAAAAACTGGCGACCTGGTTCTGAGTTTCACTGCCAAAAAAATATTTTTAAGAAAAAAAAAACATGGCGTTATTCTAAAGGTGCGATTACACGAAAGAGAGATCTCGATAAAAAAATCTCTAGCATCGGAAATATTATCTCTAAAACAAAAAAAAAAAAATTGTTTATGTTATAAATTTTTTATTAACCAAAATAAAGTCAAATTTAAAATTATGGAATATTCTTCCAAAAATCTTTAAAAATAACAAAAAAAATCGTAAGCGACAATACGTTAAGCTAAGTTAGTTGTTGTTTACGTGAAAATTTTTGAAACGCATAAAATGGTAATAAAAATTATTAAAAACGAAAACTTTAAAATATTAGAAGGAATAAACAATAACAAAAAACTTTAAATGTCCATTTAATTGCAAAATTTATGAAATTTTATACACTTAAAATCAGGAGCTAATCACGTAAAACGAAAACGATTGACGTTTCATAAACGACATCAGAATACGAATGGTTTTGAAGACAAATTTGAAAGTTTGTCTTTATTATTTTATTAAAGAGTGTTGTCTAATCCTGGAACACTAAAAAACATAGAAGCATTGTGTTTAGTTTAGGAGCAACAATACTTTAAAAATCGACGATAGTCAACCATCGTTTTACGTGATCAAAGTACTGTTTAAACGATTTCCCCATAGCCGCGTTGCCAAAAATATTTTTTTATATGGAGTTTGATAGATTTTTTCACTAGAACACAAAGAGAATATGCACCTTTATAAAGTAATTTGATTTGACATGGCTACGAAAAATGTCACACGAATAGGTTCACACAGCTGAATTTTGCTTTAGCTCTAGCAGTTGTATCCGTAGTGTGTAGGCACCTTAACAGGGGATTAATTTTGACTCCTTGTGACATACTTAAAACTATTACAGTGACATGCCACACTAGGTCAGTTAACCCCCTACTAGAACATTACAATGTTGAAGTGACCGATCCTGAAACCGGTCCGTACGAAATTTCCCACAGGGTTATTACAAAATTTCCACATTACCAGTAGTCGAAAATCGGAAAAAAATATAAAATCGATCCTGCCTAAGAAGCATACATTTAAAACGAATAGGCGTTAATAAAATTTCTTCTATTTATCACTTTATGTTTTATTGAGAGAATTTGCAATGTAGTGATAAAATCGAGAAGAAAAAAAATGTTCATTAGCGAGAATTACAAGAAAATCTCACTTGTACGATAAATTGATCAAATACTTATGAATATATTTACATACAAACTACTCGTATGAAAGTGTTTTATTTTTTTTTTATTTGTTTTTATTATTTTCAATATGAGACATCACATTAGTCAATGTGGTGGTTGGCAACGAACGTAATTTATATTGTACGTATTTTATCGTACACGAATGAATGAATATACGTTTATATTTACAACACATCAGAAGCTTTTGACCATCATTACGTTTTTGCCAGCAGTCAGACATTGAACTATATTTCTGAACAATCGCATCTAGTAAACGTGTTATTTTGTAATAAAGGAGAATAGTTTTTTTTAATATTATTTAAACTGCTGAAAGCAAAACGGAAATAAAATTCAAGTGTCATTTTAACTATTTTCATTAGAAAATATTAAATTTAGCAACAAATAGTTTTTAAACAAAAAAAAAAAAAATAATAAAAGATAAGATAAAAAATAAACAAAAAATACTTATAAAGTTGATACAGTTGCAATCATTGCAAAAACAAAAAAAACTACAAGTGAGTAAAAGTAACTGAAGAAAACCCAACAAGGATTCAGTAATGAGTTTGAAGTAAGTTTTGAAATATTTGTTAAAATTATAGTTTAAAAAATATTTGCAAGTTGCATAATTTACAAAAAGTAAAAAATAAACCACATGTTATGCAAATTTTTTTTTTGTTTGTTATGCAAAAAACAACAATATATATAAAAGTGCAATAGAAATTGCATTTGTAAATGTTTAAAATTTGTACGAATTTTTATTTAATAAATTATAAACACCGATTTTAAGACTGGAATGTGACTGTAGTCGTTTTTGTGAACAGCAAAGTAATATTCTTAATTATAAGTCAAGTTTTACAATCATTGAGGTCAAAGTTCACAAAAACAAAGTTCGAAAAACATTCGAGCATTTATGGCGGGTGAATTTTATGTTCTAGAAATTTCGAATTTTTTAAAAGTAAAGTTTGTACACTAAGGTGGGTCGAAAAAAATATTTTTTTTTTATTTCAAAATGGCACCAAGCCTAAACGTTAGTACATGTTTCGAGATTTTTATCATAAAAATTTCAGACCACTAAAGAAATAGTTTAGCTAGCGCATGCGACTTAACGTTTTTTTTTTTATATTTTTGACCTCATAATTTGGTTTAACCTCAAAAAATTAAGTTATTTGTGTAATCCTGGTCCACTAAAAATTATCGCCTACACTATAAGTAATATCTCCAAAATGATAAAATAGGAGATCTGCAATAAAAAATCCAAATCACTCTACTACAATTGAACCAAAATATAAAAAAAAATCACTTAATAAAAGTCCATCAAATCAAAAAAAAAATATTTATGTTTTTCTGTTAAATATACACATCGCTCATTTTCTTGTATAGTGTCATAACTCAAAATATGTCGTTTTTGGGTAAACAATACAGAATTATTTGTTATATCCTGCTTTATATTGTGTCAAAAATTCGTATTAATATATTTTAAACTCACCGTTTAAAAAGAGAACACGGCATTATAACATTTTCTACTTACGTGCCTTTTGCAACGTAAACCAAGCTTCAATTGTAAACTTTAAACAAGTGTTCTGTAAAATCAAACATTTAGGGTGGCACGAGTAATGACTTTTTTCGAATTTCATCGATCGCCGGGCAAAATATGCTTTGTTTTGGTCTAAAAACTCTTTAAATTTTTAACCCAAATCGGACAAAATTACCCCGTGCCTTTTGGGGGTTAAAGTTTTGCCCCAAAAAAAATTTTCCCATACAAACCAATTTTTTTTTTTCGATTTTTTTAATATTTTTCTTTTTTAATTATTATTTTTCTTGATTAGCTTATTAACGACTAAAAATTCCATTTTGGTGGGATAAGGCCTTCCGCTTCAAAACTGACTTCAAAAAAAAAAAAAATCAGAGCCGCACGAGTTAATTTTGTTTGATTTGGCTAAAAATTTAATTTAAGAGTTTCTAGACCAAAACGAACCATATTTTGCCCGGCCATCGACGAAATTCGAAAAAAGTCATTATTCGTGCCACCCTAATGTGTACCCATGTTTAAGAAAATATAACGATTTTTTTCGTTTCAACGACCCTGAAAGATATTAAAAAAAATTACCAATAAGCTGTAAAAGACCTTTATTATTCGGTAAGACATATCCTTCAAAATGAAATCAAATCCATTAAAATATCTTGATTTTTCATTTAGTTATGATAAACAAGTGAGAGTGTTAAATTCGGCTATGCCGAATCTATGATACCCTCCAACATGTTAAAACATATAAAAAAATCCAGGGTCGTTTTGGGGGGGGGGCTCGGTGGGGGTGGTGAGGGATACTTTCCCCATCGCGATAAATGTTAACTAATTTATTTATTATGCTTTTTGCAATTTAGTAATACCATTTTCTCATTATTTTAATGGTTTTTTTAAATCCACGCCCACAAAAGGGGGCGGGTAGAAAAAAAAATAGATTTTCCAGCCCCCTGGGTCTAAGTTCAGGAGTTTAAACCCCTTCTCACATAAAAAGATTTCATTTGTTTAACAATAATGGCAAAAAAAGATGTAAAAATGGCGTTTTTTAAGAGGTTTTTTTAGTTTGTTAAGGGGGAACTTTTTTCCCCCTGGCCCTATTTTGCCCATTTCCGAACTTAACCGGCCTATGAACATTATACATATTCTGACCAATTTTCAGGGGTCTAGCTCTTTTATTTTGGACTGAATCGTGTTTTATACAGACGGACGGACGGATGGACGGACGGACATTCATAGAACGACTTAGAATCGATCATAGATCAATAATATATATACTTTATGGGGTCCCCGACCGATATTTTTATGCGTTACAAACGGAATGACAAAGTGAGTATACCCCCATACTGTGGTTGGAGGGTACAAAAATGTGGACCCATCTGCAAAAAGTAAAAATTCCAAAAATTAAATTTTGAATAAATAGTTTTTAGTTTTAGCTTGAGTTTTTTTTTAACATGGGTACACATTTTTCATCATAACTTAGTAAATAATCAATATATTCTTATGAGTTTTACATAATTTTAAAGGTTATATATATCTCGCAGAAAAAAATATTTTTTCAGATTTTTAGAATTTTCTTTTTTGTAATTTTAATGAATGTACTTTGAAATGAAAAAAATCCATTGTTTTAATATTTTGTGCCACTATACACTGAAAGAATTATTGTTCATTATATCTATGAACAAATTTCATAAAACCAAATTCATAGAATCTATGAAACAATTCATTGGCTGAATGAATATTCATTAGTATTCTGAAATATTTCATAGAATTTTATTCATAGATTTTATTAAATTCATAGAAAAAATTCATAGAGTTAATGAATGTCATTCATAAAAGAAAATGCCATCAATTCTTTCAATTTTTTTTTTAAACTAAAATAATAATAAATAGTTGAATAAATTTATTAAAAAAAATAAAAAAAAAATAAAAAAAACATTAAAAAAAATATTATTGCTGCCCTGACCTGGGCTCGAACCCAAGACCTACCGACTGATGTGGTAATTGTCGACGCCTTAGTTATCAGCGCCACCAAAGAAGAAAAATCTCGCCAACTAACGCTTGGTTTGATAACGCTTCATTTTTGTAAATACACAAAATATTTGTTTTCTACAAACACACACACAGCTTTTGGCAGAGCATTGTGACAGAGCATAGACACAAACTCAATATGTTAGCAGAATATTAATTAAAATTGATTTTAAGTGTTGTTACTTGTTTATATAATTTAGCTAAGTGGCTAGAGACTAAGCTTCACGAACAACAGGTTCTATGTTCGAATCTCGGTGGGGATAAGTTTAAAAAACATATAAATTTTTAAAAATAGAAAACTGTAAATAAATAAAATAATAAAAATAAAATAAAAAAAAATAAAATAATAAAAATAAAATAAAAAAAAAAATAAAATAAAATTGAAATAATAAAAATAAATAAAAATAGAATTGAATTGAATAATAAATGTTTTTTCCATAGCCTATAAACTTTTTCATAGGTTTCTGGTTTCTATGAATTTGTTTCATAGATTCTATGAAGGGCATCATTGGCTCACTTCTAATGATTTTTTTTCATAGAATCAATGTACGTTTTCATAGCCGTAATGGACAAAATTCTTTCACTATAGTAAATTTTAAATATCATATCTTCTATTTTATCACTTTGGAGATTTTGCTAAAAGAACAGACAATAATTTTTAATAGATAAAGATAATCAAAGTAATTTAATTTTTCGAGGTTGAAAAAAATTATGATTTCAAAACTTTAAACACGTCAATACGCATGCGATAGCTAAACTATTTTTTAGCGGTCTGAAAACTTTGCGATAAACATCTCGAAACAAGTATTAACGTTAAGGCTTGGTGCCATTTTGAAATAAAAAAAAATAAAATTTCGACCCACCTTATTGTACACAATGCCACAAAAGTCTGCAAACGATATAAAAATTTCATAATTTTTTTACAATTTGTTTAAATTTGGATATCGAGGGCGAAAATTCAAAACTTGCTATCTATAGTACTGTTTCCAAACCGGTTTACCGAAACCCCGGAGTTTCCAAAAAAATTTTTTTTTTTTTGCAAACTGGTTAACCAGAATTGAAAATTTCCGGTGCACCAAAAAAACACGTTCAAAACGGACTATTTGTTTTATTTCAAATATTATGATATTTTGAAAAGTTCGTTGAAAAAACCTTGAAATCCGCAAAAAAGAAAAATTTAAATATTTTTTTCTTTAATTAATATTTGAAAAGTTTACAATTTTTACTACAAAAAATGTCCTCCTAATAATGGAACCAAAGTGTGTAATATTTTTTAAATTGATAATCCATATAAAAAACTTTTTTCTAACTGTGATATCTGTATCATGCGCTGAAATGGGTCCAAAAAATGCAAAATTGCGTTTTCCCCCTATTTAATGACAGGATAACGATGCACAGTGCCACATTTGGTAAATCTAACACGACAAAAATCGAAAAAAAGTTCCCCGATTTTCATGATATGTTTGTATGTATTATAGAACATTCCTAATAGCACGGAAATAATCATAAAATAACGATAATTCTGTTCGTTACTAACAGGTGGGTGCATAAAGTTGCATCTTGTAAAATCTAGTAACTAGTGTACATTATTTCGCATAAAGTAAGTCGAGTTTAAACTGTTGTAACTTTTGAACAAAAAGAGATATTTATCCACTCTTTTTTGGTAATTTTAAAGGATATTTAAATGCTTTAAGTCATATCTTTTCTTTTTTTAAACAAATTTTTCTATTTATTATTAAATTTTTACAAAATACAAATTTTATTCTAGCTCGAGGCCCAAAAATATTTCTATTTGGGCCTCGAGCTAGAATAAAACTCTAATCGAATATATATGGGGCATTCCATGTCAAATCGGACACTTTAAAATTTTTTTTTTAGATTTTCCCAATTTGCTTATAGTTTTTAGTACCCTTTGAAAACTCCTTCGTGGTAAATTTTCAGATTTTTTTGATGACCCGTTCAAAAGATATCGAATTTTTAAAAATTGGTAGTTCATTCCTTTACTCAAACTTCTTTTACTCATAACTTCTTCAATAATGGTCCGAATTTCAAATTTTTTTTTTCAAAAATTTTGTTTTTTTACGTACTTTAAAAAAAAAATACCAAAAAATTCTTAAAAGCGCTCTAGTATGCGATTTTTAAGTTTTAAAATTTAAATCTCTTTTTTGAAAATGTTTGTACTCTTCGATTTTTTTGAAATTTTTTTGTGTAAAACATCTATTGATTCTACAAATTTTTTGCCCAGGAGGATCGTGGGATAACGATTATTACTATTTTTTTTTAAATTTTTTTTAAAAATTTTATTGTAATTTTCCAATCTTAAAATCATTTCTACTGCTCCAATGGTGCGTTATATAGGGGTCCTTTATAAGACCGACCCCCATTAATATCCTATCTCCCACACAAAACATTTTTTAAAATTTGCTCCAACCGCTCTAACTGCCCTAATAGTGCCCTTAGAGCTTCAAAATGTATGACCGACCCACAATATTTTTTTAGTCCAAACATTTTCTCTGAACACACCTACCCTCTATCTTTAACTGTTAAGGCGGTCCCATACATTTTTTTTTATTTTTTGTAAATTTGTTTTATTTAATCAGCTTCTACCGGTCCAATGGTGCGTCCGAGATGGGTCATTAGTGAGACCGACCCACATTTATTTTTACCCTACAACATTTTTTTTAAATATACCTACGCCCTATCTCCACTCCCTAAGTAGGCTCCCATACAAATAACAGTTGGAGCAAATTTTATAAAAATGGGCAAAAAATTTGTAGAATCGATAGATGTTTTATACAAAAAAAATTCAAAAAAATCTAAGAGTACAAACATTTTCAAAAATGAGATTTAAATTTTAAAACTTAAAAATCGCATACTAGAGAGCTTTTAAGAATTTTTTGGGACTTTTTTTAAATGTACGTAAAAAACAAAATTTTTGAAAAAAAAATTGAAATTCGGACCATTATTAAAGAAGTTATGAGTTATGTTTCTGGTATGGGTAACCGTTTCCGATCAGAGTAAAAAGTGTAAAAACGGCCCATCCTAATGTATATGAACAAATATTTTTCTACATGCACGTTTATATATTTTTTTTTATTAAAATTTTGCTAACCTTGTCATATTTACAGTAGTTTTTATTTAGTAAATTTTGAATTACTGCATTCTTAAGTAGTTGATTGCAAATTATTTTTTGTTAATTAAATTGTGTTTTATAGAAATAAAATTGTTGGTAACTAATTGTTTACTTAAATGCCAACGTCATATTCACATGCAACCATAGGGGTGAAACGAAGAAGTTTCTTACTTGTGTATGTATTAGTGACAGCATGCACATGCAACTTTTGACGTTTCATAAAAAACATAAACAAACAATGCAAATACAAATGTAAAAGTTCACACGTACATGCACACGTATTCTAGGCAGTGAAGTAACTTTAGTAGTATTTTGGAAGCGTCCATATTAAAAGTACCAATATAATCATGCGTGTTGCATGTCTATATGGTCTGTGATGCAAACATATCGTCAGCTAAAATTTAAACGGACGTTACCAAAGCAAAAACAAAAGTTAATGAAAATCGTATTTCTTGCACGCGTTTGAAATTCAGATGAAAATACATATCAATGTATGAAATGATAGAAGAGACGATATAATCTCTTCTATGGGGACAAGTTTTAAATAATCACAGGACATATTCGTGCCAAACTTCAGGAGTCTAGTTTGGACTGCATCGTGATTCCAACAGATGTACGAACAGACATCGCTAGAAAGTATTCGAGTCGATTATCGATCAATAACATGTACACTAGGGTGCACCAAAAAAAACGAAGTTGTTAGATATTGACCGGGCCCCCCCTAGAAATGTGCATTTGGGGGTAAAAACATGTCTCACAAAATTTTAGGAAAATCGGATATGGGTAAGACCTGCCGCATCGGCCCTGAAGTTTGAAAATCGAATTACAAGGGGAAAATATGACTTTTTATCCATTTTCTCAATTTTTTCGATATTTTGAGTTAAGTTTGAATTCAAATGGTCACAGAATTGTGATTTGGAGTAAAATGTCTATCGAATAAGATATTAAAAACTAAAATCGGTTGAAAATCAGCCAAGTTATTACAACTTCCCCAGGCAACTAACGTGTGTCAGTCCATTTAATCAAGGGATTCGAGCCCCATTTTATAAATTTATTGAAATTATCTACTGTAAAAACATTTTTTTATTCTTCAAGCCCCAATGTACTAAGAAGATAAATATTTTTCATATTGCGTTTTGCTAACTTGTTTTAAATAAATGCTAAAGTGGTCTGAATTTTTCAACACTATTTTCAAATCTCCAATTTTAAATTTTTATTTTTTTTTGTTAAAGAAATTTTAAAAAATCTACTATTGCAGTTTAAGGATTTGTTAAGCAAATATAAAGGAATAAAAACGCCAAAAATTGTAGGCTTTGCTGTTTTCATTTGGCTATTACAGTGATGTAATTTCGGCGGATTTCGGGAAAGTACACTAAGAAAATTATGTCATTAACTGTTTGTAGGTTATTTTAAAAAGTAATCAGTAAAGTCATTTTAAAAGAAAAATCACTTATTTTTCATGATTACCAAAAATCTGATATTTTCAGCTATATGCATTAAATAATCCTGGCAACACTGGACCAGATTTATTTCTATTCTCTCTACAGACCTTCCCTTGTAAGATAATAGAATCTCCATTTGCAACTGAAATTCGAAAAAGATCAATTGTAATTCGAAAATTCTACTTTAAATTCGAACATTCCATTTGTAAAGATTGCTTTTCTTATTCGAAGATTCTCCTTGTAACTCGAAAATTCCATTTTTAATTCGAAAATTTCAATGGTATTCATAATAATTCGAAGAAGATCAATGTAATTCGAAAAATATCAATAATAATTCGAAAAAAAAAACAATTGTAATTTGAAAAAGATTAATTTTCATTTAAAATAAATCAATTGTAATTCTAAAAAGATCAATTGTAATTCAAAAAAATGCCAATAGTAATTCGAAAAAGATCAATTGTAATTCGCAAAAAATCAATTGTAATTTAAAAAAGATAAATTGTTATTCGAAAAATATCAATTGTTATTCGAAATAGATCAATTGTTATTAAAAAAAGATCAATTGAACAGTTAATGCAAATAAGGACGAACATACCATTTGTATAATTTTACAAATGACGAGAAA
This sequence comes from Pegoplata infirma, assembly GCA_963921195.1. Classification (NCBI taxonomy): domain Eukaryota; kingdom Metazoa; phylum Arthropoda; class Insecta; order Diptera; family Anthomyiidae; genus Pegoplata; species Pegoplata infirma. The sequence goes on along the minus strand of OY992538.1, from coordinate 239,904,423 downwards.
AACGAAATTCGAAAAATTTTAAGATTTCAATTGTATTTCGAAAAATATCAACTTAATATCCATTGATTTTTTTCGAATTACAATTGGAATCTCCGAATTACAATTGATCTTTTTAGAATTACAATTAAACAGTTCATGCGAATAAGGAAGAATATACCATTTGTATAATTTTAAAAAAGCAGGAAACGGTTAAAAACTGTTTAATTATAATTCGAAAAAGATCAACTTTTATTCGAAAATTCCAATTGTAATTCGAAAAATTAAATGGAAATTAAGTTGATATTTTCGAAATACAATTGGAATCTTCGAATTACAATTAATCTTTTTCGAATTACTATTGAACTTTTTCGAGTTATAATTGATCTTTTTCGAATTACAACTGATCTTTTTCAAATTACAATTGATCTTTTTTGAATTACAATTGATCTTTTTTGAATGACAGTTATCTATTTCGAATTACAATTGATCCTTTTGGAATTACAATTGATCTTTTTTAAATTACAGTTGGAATCTTCGAATTACAATTGATCTTTTTCGAATTACAATTGATCTTTAACGAATTACAATTGATCTATTTCGAACTTCAATTGATCTTTTTACACCCTACAGAGAAAAAAATAAAAAAAAATTTGAGTAAATTTTTAATACTATTGAGTAAAAAATTACTTAATTTTGCACCAGTAAACGATTTAATAGTATTGAGTAAACTTTTAATAAAAAATTATTGAATGCCTAATAAGAAATTTGAGTAAATTATTAATTCACACAATTAAAACTTTACTTAAAATTTTTCAATATTTTTAAGTAACTTTTTAAATGTGTCAAGTAAAAATTTACTCAAAATGTATTAAGTTATTTTTTTTAAAGTTTAAAAAGTTTCGATTTTTTTTTTTTAAATTGCTTTTTCAAACTTTACCAAATATACTTATGTCTCCAAGACAAAGGAAAATTTTATAAAGATGATTTCAAACTTTCATATATATGGGGGTTTTCGTGTCAACTGACACAACTTTTGAAATCGATGTCTTCCGATCGGGATGGATTTGCACCAAGGTTAGTCCTATTGGATAGTAGTTCAGACACAATTTTTCAACGAGATCGGTCAAGAACTCTCTGAGTTAGAGGGGGTCGAAATTTGACATTTTGGCCAAAGAGGTGTTGATTCTCATTCATGTAACTTCTTACCTATTGTTTTTAGCAAAATGTGTCCCAAAGAGTTTAGATAGCTATTTCTTCAATCTTTCGAAAAAAAAAATATAAAAAAAATAAAAAAAAATTTTTTGAGTTTTTTTCTTAAAAATCCAAAACATTTTTGACTTTTTCCTCAAATTTTACCAACAAATTTTAACAAAAAATCGCGCGATTTTTTGTTAAAATTTGTTGGTAAAATTTTTCGCCTGCGGCGCTTTGATCGGAGGTAATTCTAATTTTTTTTTCATTTCGTTAAAATTTAAGTTTCAACTTAAAACTTTTACATCAATTACTTATGCATTTTACGGGCTGTATTCTCAAAACAACGATCTATAAAAAGAAATAATAAACACGTAACTTATGGTATTATCTTAAAAGTTTTTGTCTTTGTCTTAAAGTGATTCTGCGTAGCCATGCCTTAGACCCACCCTTTCCGCAAAAGAAAGCTTTTCTGTGTAGTATGTGCTTTGGAAAAAATGTTTTAGAAAAAATATTTTTTTATTTTATTTTGGGCCATTTTTCATTTCGTCTTTGGGCTTTTTTTCGTTAATTTTGGGCGAAGTTTCGTATTTTTCTTTTTGGGCCATTTTTCATATCTTTTGGGCGATTTTGCATTTGGGCGATTTTTCATAAAATTTTTTGGGCGATTTTTCTTTGGGCGATTTTGCCTACAGCCATTCAAAACACCAAGAGAATAAAAAAAAAAATATTAAATTTGTATTAAATTATTTACTCAAATTTTATTTTAAATTTTTGAGTAAATTTTTAATCGCGTTAATTAAAAAATTACTCAAATTTGTTTTAAAAATTTAAACAAGTGATTACTCAATTTGTTTTTCTCAATATTATTTTCTGTGTACACCACTCTGTGTTACAGGGTATCATGCGTTTGTTTTTGAAATTACGATTGACCATTTTCGAATTACAATTGATTTTTTTCGGATTACAATTGATCTATTTTAAATGAAAATTAATATTTTTCGAATAACAATTGAATTTCCATATTCCAAGTAGAATCTTCGAATTACAAATGGAATTTTTGAATAACAAATGGAATCTTCAAATCACATTTGTAAATGGTGTAGTTCGTTTATGAATGTTATAACCAGTGCTCTACTGTATTTAAAAAATTTAAATTTTAACTTAAGAATTCTGAGGAAGCCTTAAAGTATGCTGCACTTTATACAATTAAGTAAAAGTATAGAAACTGTTTATAGATTTAACAATTCGAATATTAGTGGAAATCACACTGTAGAACTGAAATTTGCTATACTTTAACTCGTCTGCTAATATTAAGCCTTTAGAAAATAGCTATTGGCGTGTTTAAATTTAGGTTTAAAAACGTTGTTACAATTTGCAACTTGCAAATAATGAAAACTATTATGAAAACGTTTAACGTTCACGTTTTTTTTTGAAAATGTCTTTAAATATATGAACATTTCCGAATGAACATTATATGTATTTGCGATTTCTGCTATTGTTTTGCAATTATTACTACTAATACAACCACTCTAATCTGTCATTTACTTATTATATTCAAGGTCAAATTTTTTATACCCTCTACTCTAGTGATAGAGGGTATATATAAGTTTGTCTTTCCGTTTGCAACATCTCGAAATATTGGGTTAGGACCCCATTAAGTATGTATATTCATGATCCTCGATCGATTTTATGTCGATCACTAGATCGTCCGTCTGTCTGTCGGCTGTGAGGCTGCTTAAGTTTGGCACATATGTTTGTAACTTACCTGGTCAGGTTGGTATGGCATTTCAGCGAAATTGGTCCAGTGGTAAATTCGGCAAGGTTTTTGTTCACGAATTTACTTATTAAAATACACGCTAACTTTCGAGAGGCTACTAAAGCTTAACAGATATATTTGAAGTTCCCCTGATCTATGTTGCCGAAATTCAATACTTAGAATTTCGGCAAAATCAATCCAGTGGTTCAAAACTAATAAGCAAATCCGTGAATTTCAGATTGGTTTTACCTTAAAATCACTTGTTGAAAAACCCCGCTTTCAAAAAAAACTTTTAAAACATTGGCGTGTTGAAAAACCCAGCTTTCAAAAAAGAACTTTAAAAACATTGACAAGCCACAAAATTACTTAACAAAGTATTTTTCTCTACTCAAAAATATTTTTACAATCAAAACAAATTTTACCTCAAAAAAAATTAGCCAATTCTTTTTTACAAAAGTTACTAAAAAAGTTTTGTACCAAAATAAAAAATTTCTTATCAAAATTGTTGATTTTTTGACGTTAGAAAACTTACTATCACTTAAAAAGGGCATTGTGGAGGGTATTCATGGATTCGGCCAAGTCGAATTTAACTTTTCTACTTGTTTTGTTTTTTTGCTAAACAACAATTATTTGAAAAAAAAGTGCAATTAAAATACTATATGCAAACCTCTTTGTTGTAACAACAAGTGTCTCTAAGTAGTATTATTATTAGTACAACCAATTAGTGATTTATAAAAACCACAGAATTTTAATTTATTTCTTTATAAATATCACATCTGTTCAGTGTAAGATAAAACACTTTACAACAGGTTTTCTTTTTGTCGACGTCAAACGTCACAAAATAATACAAACATACTAATACTACCAAATGAAAAACGAGACTTGCTATGCATGACTAGTCAAACGATCTATGATTGGTTGTTATTAGGCGGTGTGTCGTTTTATGAGGGTCTGTAAAGACGCTTGAAGAGAGGCAGGATCTAAACGTATAAGTGTGCATGTAACTTATAAGCGAAATTAGTTAGAATTTAACAAGCACAGTGTTAAAAATTAAATAAATTTCAAGACTAAAAAAAAATTTTTGTGTTTTGTTTTTTATACATAAAAATTAAACTTAATAAAAATAGTTAATGATTTACCAACAAAAATGCATAGTCATACACACGATTATGCATAGATTTTAATACAAATTTAGATGTTCTGAACGAATGTGCATGAATTAAAATAAACTTATCAGTAACATATGCTTTAAAAGACACGATTATTTAAAAACAAATAAAAACATTTTTAAACATTACAAATTAATAAATAGAAAAGTGAAATGTTAAATCGAATTGTGGTGAAATATATAAAAGGGTGTATTATCGGATCTAATACATTTAACAACTGTTTGCAATTAAATGCATGTGTCCAGCGCAATTATAGTTCTTATCATCGGTTAACTAGAAGGTAATTAATTTATCATATAATCAATATTATAATTAATCAATACATACTTGCAAATAAAGCAATTTGAATTATTAATTCAAATCTCCATACATATCCCAGCAAAAATAATCAAAATGTTGTACATATACAAATTTTCTAGTGTGAAAAACACACACACACACTCCTCTTCTAGCGAGTTTATCATTCCTCTTTAAAAATCGTGTAAACAAAAATCCTAACTGATCCTGTTTTCAAGTTATTGCTAAATAATTACACTGTTCGACAACAAAAACCTTCCAGTGAAATATCCAACTGATTCTTGTAGATTTTGCTCTCCCGATTTCAAATTTTCCATCCAAATTTTTCTAGCGCTTACTGTTTTGAGATATTCGCTGTTGAAAGTAAAAAAAAAAATAATTTAGCACTTTTGGGGGTCAACGTTAGATATTCTTACGTTGGTTCCAAAAACTAAGAATCGATTTCATATAAAATGGACCAAAACTGCAATCAACATTTTTTAGCATGTTACGTTTTCGAGATATTCGCGTTTAAAAATATTTTCTCGCAAAAAATTGGATTGCAATCTTATCAGGTGGTACATCTTATATGAAATCAAGTCCTATTTTCTAGAAGCAACGTAAAAATATATAACAGTGGACCACAAAAGTTCTAAATTATTGGTTTTTTTACTTTTTAACAACGAATATCTCAAAAACGGTATGTGCTTGAAAAATTTAGGTGGCTGATCTATAACAATCAGTTGGATATTTCACTGGGAGCTTTTTATATACGACTTTTATCGTTTTATTAACGTTTTTAAAGTTCTAAATAAAGAGAAATGAAATGGCATTGCCCCATTTTGTCACCAAAAGAGGGTTGTGTGTAATTAAGTGCTATACAAAGGTACTGTGAAATAACTCCCAAATGAAATAAGTCCCAATAAAATAATTCCCAAGGAAATAAGTTCCAAGAAAAATGAATTAACTCCCAACTTAAAAAATGAAATAATTTCCAAAGAAAAAATTAAATATGTCGCAATATTTAAGAGTTATTTAAAATCAAAATAATAACTCAAAAAAAAAAATGCAAGAACTCCCAATGAAAAAAGTGCCCAAAAAAAAGAAATAAGTTTCCATTACAGGAATTATGTCTACCCGAGTAAAAATTTTTATATGATGCAATATAAAATGATATGTAACACAATATATATTTATATCCGAATAATGGTGGATGTTTTTGCATTAAAAAAGATCAACTTGTATAAAATATAATTTGATTTCATCCGAGTTTTGACCAGACATTGCCATATATTAGTGGATCTAATTAGATCTAATTGCATAAAAACATATAAAATCCTGGTGTTTTTTTGTTTGGGTTGAAATACACCACAGGTCAACGATACATTCACCAAACATAATTTTCTAAAACAAAAAAATGTTTGGTTACGCTTCGAACCAGATAGGTGATATACATAACCCTAACAAGGAAATGTTTAGGAACATTTTAAAAAGTTTCTTATACTTTGCCTTAAAAACTTAGAACATTTTTGGTTAATTGGAAACATATAAAGTTTTAAATGGAACAGAATAAGCTATATATAATTTTATGTTAAATTATACAGAAAATCAAATTTTGTATTGACCCTCATATAATTTTATATAATTATATCAACCGTACACCTTTTAATCCGAATCATGATTAACTTATATATAACTACATATGACTGCATTTAAAAATTTAGAAAATATCTCACGCGATGTATAATCATATATGATTTATTATGTTTGCATCAAGTTATATATTGTTTTATATGTTTATTTTTACTCGGGTACATGTTCACATTAAAACGGAATGCACCACTATCTCAAAAATGTACATTCTTATATAGTTTTATATGGGATATCGATAAAAAAAATTTTTTGGAAAATTTTCAGAACCCGTTCTGAAATTTTCCATTTTTAAAAAAGTCAATTTATCAAAAATCCGGCTACTTTTTTTAATTTTTTTTTTTTAAGTTTAGATGTTTGTCCATCCACACAAAAAAATTCAGAAACGCATTTTTCGTTTTTTTTTTTGAGAAAATCTCATTTGAATTTTAAATTTCAAACAATTTGTAATTTGCTTGTATTTTAACGTTGCGAATGAGTATTATTAATTGCATAAATATTACTCATTCGCTCTGTTGCAACAAGAAAATACAAGCAAATTACAAAATTGTTATGAAATTTAAAATTCATATGCGATTTTCTAGAAAAAAAAACGAAAACGCGTTTCTGATTTTTTTTGTGTGGATGGACAAACATCTTAACTTAAAAAAAAAGTGGCCGGATTTTTGATAAATTGACTCTTTTAAAAAATGGAAAATTTCAGAACGGGTTCTGAAAATTTTCTAAAAAAAAAAAATTAGTCGATAGCCCATACAAAACTATATAGGAATGTACATTTTTGAGATTGTGGTGCATTCCGTTTTAATGTGATAAATATTTAATCAAGGCAACTTTCCACAAATTTTACAATTTTTCCAATATTTGACCACGCCTCCTAAGCCCAGCTTTTGTAAAATTGAAAAACCAAAAACTCAATATTCATACAACCTATTCAGAAGTTTACGGTACACATGTTTTTTTTCGCTGGACATTTGGTGTGGAATGCCTCATATACATAAGTCGAAATTTTTGATATATAACTTGTATTTCCTGAAATACAATTGGAAATGGTATAGTTCTTTTAGTGTAGGAAGCATAATTTTTTGCTGGGATTTATAAACGTGGCATATTTTTGTTCGTAATTAAGCAACAAATCGTTTTACAAGTTTGTTACAAATTACCAATGCTATTTTTTGGTGCATTGGCCTTTATTGAACAAAAAAAACGCAAAATTAATTAAAACAAGAACGTCACAAATAGCTAACTTTTATTGTAGCATTAATTTATGACTGACCAAAAATAAATATAAATAAAATCGAAATTAATTTAACAAATCATCAATGTATTGTTTAGCCATGCGAATGTATTAAACAAAAAGAGAATTCTGTAGCCAAACGATCGGCAAGTTAATGTCAGTTTGACGTTTGACTTCAGACCGCGAGCAACAAAAATTCGTTATTAAACCTTCTGCAGAGTAAAATATTAAACAGAAATAACAAAAAATAATAAAAATAATAACAACAATAGTATCTCTATTCGCTAAACTACCTATTGTTTCGATTGTGTGCTTTATTTTTCACTTTGCAATTAAACAATTTCAAATAATTAAATTTAATAAGAAATAAATAATGTGAAAAAAAAATTAAAAACAATAAAAATAAACAAAAAACCCTTATCAGTTTTGTGTTTAACACTATTTAGGCCAGGCTGAATTGGTTTTTAGTAAAGTTTGAGATTTACAAAAAAAAAAATACACTTTAAGTTGCGATTTTGTGTCAAGCTCCTAACGTTTAAAATCCTTTTAAAATAGTGTAAAGTAACGCTTTCAGATCCAATGTGACCTGTTTGTGGGAGATCATTAGTTGCAAAAACCACTAAATATTTTTGCAGCCTTGGTTTTGAACTAATTGTTTGATATATTTAACAACATTTTTCGTATATTTAACGTTTTAAGCCATTAAAGCTGTCATTTTGTTTCAGCCTCAATTGTGAAAACAAATTAAATTCAAAACGTTTTTAATAGTCTTACTTTTTATTTTCTACAACTTCCTCTAGTGTTAAAAAATATTTAAAAACAGAATATAACATTAGTTGAAATGAATTATGCATTTTTTAATGTACATATTTTGTAATTTAAAATCAAAGTTGTTCAATGACTTGCCCTGGCAATATGTAATTTCTTTTGTTTAAAACAGAAGCCGCATTAACAATTTTGGCGTCACTTCACTCTACAGCACAGCCTGAAATGTTGGTTGTTTCAAATTAAGAGTGAAGTTCGGTTACATTATATTCGTCATTTTACTAACATTTTACTAACATGCCAAATTATCCAAATAAGTTTTACGCACTAAATTGTTAATTTGAAAATTAAATTTTTTAAGTTTTTTTTTATTTGAGTTTTTAAATATTTTTTTTTTTAAATTACGCATAATTATCACATATTTTTAAATTTATTTTGTTACATTATTATAGATGGGTTTACCTTTTGTTAAATCAGATTCGAAAATAAAATTGACTCTTTCTATAGTGAAATGAAGAAAGATATTCGAATTCAAAAATATGAAACTACAAAAGGAAATGGTCCAACCAACATTGTGTATCCGTCTTACGCTTTCAATACATATTTTTTTTGTTTATTTTTAAAATCCTTCAATTAAAAATTTAGTTTCAGCAATTGATATTCGAATATTGAGTAAAAAAATATTCATAACATTTTCGTGGAGCATTTTTTGCCCTGTTGTAAAAATGTTAAATTTATTATATCGTTGGCTTAGGCTGGGTTTTTGGGATCTCTGTTAAACTAGGTTTAGTTAATCTGAAAATTGATTTGTGCTGCCATTAACAAGTTTGCAAACAAAATTTCAGCGAATTACTTTAGTTTTGCTTAAAATAATATTCTTTAAATAATAAAAAAAATCACATTTCGCCGCAAAAATCCGAGTTTCAGTCTTCGTTAAACTAAGTTTAAACTTAACCCATATCTCAAAAACCCAATCTTAGTCAGCAAATATGCTTAGTCCTTTTTTTAATTTTTTAGGAGATTAAAAAAAACAGTCTAACAAAACCTATGCAGACTTATAGGCTCTTTTTGGACTAATAATTTTCTGTTTTAAATGTGACTTAGCAGATTTTCTTTCAATCTTTTTTCTTTTATTTTTATTGATTTATTGTTATATTTTCGTGTTTTATCTTAACATATTTTAGTTAATCCTTTGACGACCATACATTTTCTGCCGAAGCGAATTTCAGTTTATGTTCATTGTCGTGATCTCTTACCTAATAATAATTATGAAACAAAAAATTGAAACCTAACCCCTCTTCCACCCAATTATTTTTCTTGATAAAAAAAAATGACCTTTGACGATTTCGCAGTTCTGGCCAAAACAATTTGCTATTCGCTACGATTTTTAAGATCTGCAACTTAATAATACACAGAAAGAATTGAAAACGAAAGTCAATCAACAAAAACGCGGATTCAACTAATTTTTTAATTGAAACTCCTCCGATAAAGAAAATTGTTAATTGATTTTTTTTCAATTAATCACTTTTTCGATTTTGATAAAAAATTTGATCAATTTTTTATTTAGAGTCAATTAAAATAATGATTGGTTTAACAAATGAATTTCAAGCTTATGGAAAAATTATGAAAAATTCATATTTTTTGCTATCCAATATGTTGCCGACAATAAAAAAAAAGTAAAACCCTAGTATAAAGTATATTTTTGAATTAATGTATTCAAATAAATTGAAGCGAAAAATAAATAAAATTTCATTTGTTTTAAGTGAATATTCACTGGAATTTACCTACATAATTTTTTTGAGTGTAGTTAATCTTAGTAGTTAAACTTAGTTTAGTTAAACTAAATTTATTTCATCAAAGTTTAGTTCAATTAGTTAACTAACAAGGGTGTCTTTCAGAAGACACCCACTGATTGTCCTGAAACTTACATATGGGAATGTGGGGAGATAAATAAGTGTTACCTGTGTTTTTTAGCTGTCCAATTCCAAATTTTAAAAATGGTTGCCACCTTATAAAAAAAGTTGTCTTTGGGAAAGTCCGAATAAAAATGTGATCTTTCGGGAAAATCTGAATAAAATCCGAGCTGGCAGGAATTTCGCCAAACGCAAAAATAAGGGTCAACTTAATTTTAATAGAGATCATTGTATGTGATTTTGGCGGTCGTACGTATTTACCTCTCCATATAAACTAGCCCAAAGTTTTTACAAATAAGGCCGAATTTGGACACGGCCTTAAATAACCTTTCGATCTGTATAAAATTTTCATATAATTTCTTTTACATTTTTTTTTTTAAATTTTTTCTTCTGTAATCAGTTCTTCATTTTCGGAACACGCTATTGTACAGGGTTATAATAAAAAACAATTTTTAAAAATAAAATTTTTTGACAAACTGCACAACGGATGCAACATTTAAGCGCTACTTGCGTTTAAAGTTTTTTGTATGCCCTAAAGAAATTTAAAAATTTACCGATTTTGGGATAGGCTGCTGTCAACAGCAGGTATACCTAATTTTAATTTTCATAACAAAAATGAATCTTTAATTTATAAAAAAAAAATCATTTATGAAATTTATTCATATACATATATTATAAACATTTTCAGTGTGTTTTCTAAACTATCAACCGGAATAGATTATCCACATTGTACCTGTATTCAGCACGTTCATATTTGTGTGCTGAATACAGGACAGCACGTTGATATTTGTGTGTTGTTAGTCGAAAAAAATCCACCGTCCTGCGAAGATTTTAGACATTAATGGGTTAAGCGATCATTAAACTCATTTAATGACCCACCATATAATTTACCGCTAATCATCTTTATTCATTTAATCAAATTAATAGTTTTATTACACTTAAAAATATTTTCATCGATAAAACGCCAAAATTTTATTATATGCCTACTTCAGATTGATTGAATCTGCCTGCAATGAATGTGAGAACAAATTTCTATTTAATTAAACTGAGCGTATGAGTAATAAAGAGAATACAAATTTGTTGTATGCATAACATAACACTTATACGCTATGAGTACCCTTAAGAGTCCTAACACAAATATTTGTCTGTGTTCGTTCGCAGTGTTGCCAGAAAATATTTGGGTCTTGTCCCCAATTTGAAATGAAATCCCCAAAAATACCCTACAAATTATATAAAATCCCCCAAAAAAATTAATAAATAATTAAATAAAAACTCTCTTTTAATTAAAAAAATTTTGTTTATTAAACAATATTTTATATTAATTTAAATTTTTATGATATTTAAATATTACATTTTAAATAAAAAAGTTGTATTAAATCGCCTTCTCGAGATTTGGGAATTTGAATTTTTGTGAATCAAGCCCCCAAATCCAAGAATTCTGTTAATATTAAAAGAGTGTAAATGTAGTCTTTTTATTCCTCTCCCTACAAAATTACATAACTTTTGAAAAAAAAATCCGGCCTCGATAAGATCAGGAATACTATCAGAACATTGTAAGGAAGTTAAAATGTAATTTTTTTGGTTTTATGCTTACAATTCGAATTTTGAAAAAAGAAAAAATACGGTTCAAATCAGATATTTGCTTTTGCAAATATTTCTGAATATACTCAACAAAATTTAGATTTTAACCACGTTCTCTTTATTTGAGTATCTACAGGATTTTTTTTTCACAATTCGAATAGTTAAGGATAAAACTAAAAACGGCCATTTTGAACTTGTAACATGTAAGGAAATGTTCTGATAGTATCGAGATTGGATTTCTTGCAAAAAATTGGTAATTTTATTGGGGGGGGGGGGGGTAAATTTAATTTTGACTCTTTTTTGCAAATATCATTACCTAAAGGTATCCCTGAGCGTATCGAGCCCGGATTTTTGGGATATGTTAGGATTTTTTATAAGAAATTTGAATAAAAAAATATATTCCTTTAATTCTTCCAATATTAAAAGAATTGTTGGTTTTGAAGGCTTGGTCCACAAAATATTAAAATGCCTATATCTCGGAAAGGCTATTTGATACAACTTTTCTGATGACAGATTCGTGTTAGGAGGGAATACTCCAAAATTTTCTATTCGGTTGTCAAAAAATTTTTTAAACGTCCCACAAAAATACTAAAAGTCAATCAATACAGTTGGAGACGCCAGTACCTATTTTTTGGCCTCCAATACTTTTGACCACCAATTTTTTTGTAAACAAAGAAATATTTTTTATTTTGATATCTTTGCACTTAAGTAGATGTTCTAAAATAAATAAGCAAAATATATTTGTATTGTTCCCAAATAAATTGGTGGTCAAAAGTATTGGAGGTAAAAAAATAATGGTTTCTTTAGCTGTATTGATTGACATCTTATGTATTGATTGACTTTTAGTATTTTTGTATGTCGTTAGAAAAATTATTTGACAACTGAATATAAACTATTCTGAGTTTATAAAAACAATTAACTTTGTTCGACCCTTGTAAAATATTTATTATTAACTAAAGTTACTCCCGACCTAAATTTTTTTTCTTGCCCAATGATGGACATTTTTACGGGGAAAATAACAAAAAAACAGTTGTCTACCAGCTTCTAAAGACTGCAATCTTAGTGCATTTAAAAACAATATTTTTGTTTTTCAAAAAACGTCAAAAAATAACACTGTGCTACAGTGAAAAAATACTTCTGATGTGACCATAGAAAAAAATAGAAGTGTAACAGAGTCGTATTTCACTTGAATAAGTATTAGTGACAGCACATTATGTAACTTTTGACGTTTAATAAAAACAATGCAACATAAAGGAGAACAACAACAAAAGAGAAAAAAAAAGATTTTAAACTTTCAATAGTGTGTATTATCTTTAAAAAAACGTTGAATAAAGCAAAATAAATAATAAACTTAATTAAATGAAAGACAAATTCCATTTTTTGTTAATAAATAATATAATTCAATATTAAATACGTGTGAGATGAGGAAGAACCACCATATTGGAAAATACATCAAATACAACACTGCGTACCTTCTAATCTTTTCTATGGATGTGACATAGTATAGGTTGTTGGTCTTGTCGAGTAGATCACAAAAATGCCCATTAAACTTGCCAGACACCCTCAAATTTTAGAGTTATTGTCAAAAAAGTTTTTTTGGGACTTTTCTCACTAAACCTTGTGTAATTCAGAAAATTTTAAACCGATTTTAAATTTTTAAACTGTTTTGGATAGAGGTCAAATTCGAATTCAGGAGGTCAAAAACCTTTAAAAAAATGATACGCGACCTCTCAGTATGTTCGTTTATTTTTTATTTTTTTTTTTGCCTGGGTTATCCGCACGGCAATTTCATACAAAATCTTAATTTTCTTTTCTATAAAAATTATCACAACTCTGTCAATTGTTATCCGATTTTTTTGGCATAAAGCTCATCGTATTCACAATTAAATTTTCTTTAGGAATACGTTTATTAATATAGATGTTGTTTAACAAACTATATCAGAAAAAAATCCTTAAACTCAAAAAATTTTCAAAAAATAACAAAAAATTAGATATTGTTGAAAAAATCAATACATATTTTTCTTATATGTATAGACCAATTCACACACATGAAAAGCCCTATCCTTCTTCTATCCAAAACAGTTGAAAATTTTAAAATCGGTTGAAAAATGTTTAAGTTACACGTGCTTTAGTGAGAAAAGTCACAAAAAAACGTTTTTTGACAATAACTTTAAAATTTGAGGGTGTCTGGCAAGTTTGGTGGGCATTTTTGTCATCTTTTCGACGAGATCTACAACCTTAACTACCTCATTTTAAAAGTATATTCGATTTTGTGTTTTTTGTAGCACAGTGTAATTAATGCATTGTTATTCCAATTTTACTACTTTGGCATTAACAAATGAATGCAGTTGTAATGTATATGTACTGTAAACTATTTATACTTGTTTTAAAAATAACTAGTTTGTTCGAAATTATTTGTAAGGAACATGCCAATCAAATAAAAATATATTTTCAGTTTGAAGTGAGCAATCGAAAAGGAAACTGTTATTTTTATAAATTCAGGTGTGGGGTGAAAATCAAATAATTTAATGAATTTAAGACCCAATCGCCAAACAATGGTTGACGCATTAAATTTAGCCGGAATATCATTTCCGGAGCAAGCTACAATTACTCAATTAAGATCGCTGTATAATAGTTTGCCTCAATGTGCAAATAACAATGAAGTTTCCAATGAAGAAGCTGCTTCTGCAACAATTGGTAGAGATGCTACCGCTGATGTAGTGACTATTGAAAGTTCTTTAACTGATGTTCGTAATACTGGTGGTAATCCCTCTGTTAGTGTTAACTTATGTACTGACTCTATGTCCAGTGTAATTGTCCCAAACGGTTCTTCCTCGACTTCAAATGCTAGTCCTGAAATAAATTCAAATGGTTTAGTTGAAAATTCTTCTGGTAGTCGAAATTTGTGTGCTGGTCCCTTTTCCAATGCTTCTGTTCCTAATAATCAGGCCAGTCTATTGGGCGATTCTTCAAATAACGGGATAGCCCAAACTGAAGAACAATTAGAAAAAGAATTGAAAATTTTACGTATGCGTTGCGAAATTATTAATTTACAAAAACAAATAAAATCTCAAGAAGGAAATGATTTTCAACTTCCCGTTCCTGTTCGCCGTATTAATTATGAAGAGTTAGAAATAGTTGTTCAGAAATTCAGTGGGGACAATTTACAAAATATTTCTAAATGGTTCAAACATTTTGAGGATTATACGAAATCTTGTTCATACACAAACGATGAACTCCTACTTGGATTAAAATGGCTACTGCATGGAACTGCCCGTCAGTTTATACAGAACGTAGACGCAAAGGATTATATTGGTTTAAAAAATTTATTAATAAATACTTTTCAAAGAACAACAACTCGTGAAGAAGTGTACCGAAAGTTACGTTTACGTCATTTAAAGCCAAATGAATCATGTTTGGGATACGTTATTGCTATGCAAACTATTGCTGCACAATCCAATATTGATGAAAAAGAATTAGTTGATATTATCATTGATGGGTGTCAAGATAAATCAAGCAATATAGCATTATTGTATAGAGCATCTTCAATTGCTGAATTAATAGAATGTATGGATCGTTATGAACAACGCCGTGTTCATAAGCCAGAAGGTATTTCAAACCCGAAAACAAGTGTTAGATGTTTTAATTGCTCCCAGTTTGGGCACTTTAAGAGTTCTTGCCCTAAACCACCTCGTCCTCCTGGTTCATGCTTCTCGTGTCATCAGATGGGACATTTTCACAAAGACTGTCCAAATCGAAAACAATCTACTACTATTGCATCGGTTTTCCAAGAAGGGAATTATATAGGGGATGAAAATTTTGTTAATCCAACACAAATGGTAAGTGTGGCTTTTTATCCATTTAATGAAGGCAAATGCACTAATTATATAAATTTATGTTCTCTTATTGATTCTGGCAGTCCACTTAATTTTATCAAGAAATCGTTTGTTCCACAAAATTTAGAACTGCCAGATGAATTACAATCCACAAATTTAGTTGGTATTGGTAATTTTAAATTGAATATATATGGCCAAATATTATGTATGATAAAATTTCGAAATGTTATTAAATATGTTAAATTAGTTGTGATTCCGGATAATTATATGACTACTCCAATAATTTTGGGTAGAAATTTTATGAAAGAATTTAATATTCATTTATTTCAATTTAATTCAAGTAACTGTAGTGCATTTGATTTGATTAAGGATAAACAAAATGAATGTGATTGTCGTGCGCCATTAAAAGATCAATTTGAAGAACAAGAGTTTAATTTACAAGCTTATAATATCGATATGCCTCAGGATAGTTTAGATATTTGTCCAACGTTAACTAACAAAGAATCATGTTTACTTGGGGACATTGTT
The DNA here is from genome assembly GCA_963921195.1 of Pegoplata infirma. NCBI lineage: Eukaryota > Metazoa > Arthropoda > Insecta > Diptera > Anthomyiidae > Pegoplata > Pegoplata infirma. The sequence goes on along the minus strand of OY992538.1, from coordinate 239,888,542 downwards.
AAAAATAGTTATCTTTCTCCAAAAAATCTTACTAAGAGTCCATATGACTATAAAATGAAAATAAGACTAACTGATGACATACCAGTTCACTGTTCTCCGCGTCGTTTATCTTATCGTGACCGTACCGAGGTACAAAAAATAATCGAAGACTTGTTAGTTAGAAAAGTAATTCAACCTAGTAATTCCCCATATGCATCAGCAATAGTTTTGGTTAAGAAGAAATCTGGTGAAATTCGAATGTGTGTTGACTATCGAGGTCTTAACAAAAAGACAATTCGTGATAATTTTCCGTTACCATTAATAGATGATTGCATTGAATACATGTCAGGAAAACAATGGTTTAGTTTATTAGATTTAAAAGATGGATTTAATCACGTTGAGATGGATACAGATTCAATACCATTAACATCGTTTGTTACACCACATGGTCAATTTGAATATTTAAGAATGCCTTTTGGTTTGAAAAATGCACCAGCTAATTTTCAAAGATTCGTTTATAATATTTTTCGGGATTTGATTGACGCTGGTGAAATAGTAATTTATATTGACGACATCTTAATAGCATCAAAAGATTTTAATTCTCATTTGAAAACGTTAGAAAAAGTGTTTAGTCGTGCTTATGAAAAGGGCTTAGAATTAAAATTGAAAAAGTGCAAATTTGGTTACAGGGAAATTGAATATTTAGGATACACAGTAAATTCGAGTGGAATACGTCCAACTGATAGACACTTAATTGCCCTTAAGAATTTTCCAGTGCCTAAAAGTCAGAAAGAGTTACAAACAGCTATAGGGTTGTTCTCGTATTTTAGAAGATTTGTACCATCGTTTTCGAAAATAGCAAAACCTCTATTGGACTTGTTGCGGAAAAAACAAGAAAAATCTTTTATTTTTTCCGAATCCTGTATGATGGCTTTTAACGAACTTAAACAACGACTAATTGAAGCGCCAATTTTGGCAATTTATAATCCGAAATATGAAACTGAGCTACACTGTGACGCTAGTATACATGGATTCGGTGCAGTTTTATTACAACGTCAGAAGGATGGAAAATTTCATCCAATTGCATTCTATTCGAAATCTACTTCCGATACGGAAACAAGATACCATAGCTTTGAATTGGAAACATTAGCTATTATCTATGCACTTCGCCGATTCCGTATTTATTTAGAAGGTATCGCTTTTACGATTGTCACTGATTGCAATTCGCTTACTATGACTTTAAGCAAGAAACAAATCAACCCTCGGATCGCACGTTGGGCTCTAGAATTAGAAAATTATAATTATTTAATCCAACATCGGAGTGGTTTGTCTATGGGTCATGTAGATGCATTAAGTAGGTGTTGTCGAAAAGTGGACAATGATGAATGCCATTATATTGAGGAAACAGTAGACAACAGAATAGTAGCTGCAATTGATTCTAACGACTTGGACGTACAAATCCAAATCTTACAAAATCGTGACGAAACTATAAGGAATTTAGTCATAAAGTTACAAGATGGAAATGACAATAAATTTGAACTATCGGACGGATTATTATTTCGCAAAGGAGATTCAAATCGGTGGCTTTTGTATGTCCCTCAGGAAATGGAAGATAATGTCATACGAATGATACACGAAAAGATTGGTCATCTTGGTGTAGAGAAGTGCTATGATCAAATTCGTTTTAACTATTGGTTTCCGAAAATGAAGGATAAAATAAAGCGATATATTCAAAATTGTTTGAAATGTATTATTTATTCAGCACCGGCTCGATTACATGAACAAAATTTTTATAATATTCCAAAAACCCCGTTACCGTTCGATACAATTCATATAGACCATTTTGGACCATTGCCATCCTTAACTTCAAAACGTAAACACATACTAGTTGTAGTAGATGGTTTCACAAAATTTGTTCGGCTTTACCCGGTTAAAACTACCAGTACGAAGGAAGTTTGTTGTTCTTTGCAAAAATATTTTGATTATTATAGCAGACCAAGACGAATTATTTCTGATCGAGGCACATGTTTTACTTCAAATGAATTTAAAGACTTTGTGAGTAAAAATGATATCGAACATGTGAAAGTTGCCGTTGCATCACCTCAGGCAAACGGTCAAGTAGAGCGCGTAAATAGAATTTTAAAAGCAATGCTTAGTAAAATAACCGAACCCTTACATCACTCTGACTGGTCTTTGAAATTATCTGAAGTTGAATATGCAATCAACAACTCAGTACATAGCACTACGAAAGAAACACCGAGCCAACTGCTATTTGGAATCAATCAACGTGGTGTTATAATTGATGAACTGACGGAATATTTAAATGACAAAAATAATACAGATTTTAATAGAAATTTAAATGAAAACAGATCTAGTGCTTTGGAATGTATAGAACGTTCTCAAGAATATAACCAAAACTATTTTCTGAAGCATAGTATCCCTGCAAAAAGTTATTCGGTAGGAGATTACGTTGTTGTTCGATATAATCATAATGTTGTAGGGAAAAGTAAAAAATTATCTGAAAAATATCGTGGACCGTATGTTATAAGTAAGATATTGGATAGAGATAGATATGTTGTACAAGATATTGAAAACTGTCAATTGACACAGTTGCCCTACAATGCTGTTATTGAGGCAAACAATTTAAGGAAATGGTTAGCGTAAGACAATCACATTAGCAAAAGCCACCTTTCCGTACTATTTTTATGTTTTTTATTGTTTATTTTGATTGAGGTCAATCAATTTATCAGGTTGGCCGAACTGTAATGTATATGTACTGTAAACTATTTATACTTGTTTTAAAAATAACTAGTTTGTTCGAAATTATTTGTAAGGAACATGCCAATCAAATAAAAATATATTTTCAGTTTGAAGTGAGCAATCGAAAAGGAAACTGTTATTTTTATAGCAGTTGTAATTTTTGACTGCATTCTGTACCAATGTCAATATTATTAATTGGTAATAGTCTTAAGCCCCTATGACACTACATTTTTTTTGTATTGATGAAATTTATGTGAACAGTGCAAATACATCACCATAGGAAATCTGAACAAGTGTGAAGAGTAAAGGAATACTAATAAAATATAGTAAACGTCAAATTTTATTCTTGTGTTATCGATAAATTTGGTTATCAAATGACTGAATGTCAAAAAAAATGTAAAAATTTTACATATTTTTTTGACATTTATGCATTAATGATATTAAGTGTTGCCAACTTTTCAGTTTTTCATTAAATGAAGCGATTTTTTGTTTGTTTTTGGCGGTTTTTTAATTTATTCAGCGGGTTTTTATTAAAAAGAAAGTAATCACCACTATTTGTTTGTTTATTTTATGTTTCTTTTTCATTTCTTCTTCTGCTGTTTCATTCTTTCAATTAATAAAAAATAAAATACAAAAAAAAACTAGTGTCATAGGAGCTTTAACAATTTTAAAAATTTAATTTTTAACTTTTGAAATAAAAAAATCCCCAAATTTTAGAAAAAATCCCCAAAATTTTGCGAAATCCCCAAATCCCTCCCCTGAAAATCTTGTCCCCAAACCAAACTCGAAATCCCCATTTTGGGGAGAAATCCCTTTATCTGGCAACACTGTTCGTTCGTACGAGTGGATATGAGAATTGACGACAGCTCTTAGAATTTGTTTGTAAAACTATTCATTTCGTATTTTCTGTTAATAACAAATTATAAACGATCATACAGAGAAGTGTTATAAATGTTGAACTGATAACAAATTAACTTGAATTTATTTATTTTTTTCTTTCTTGTTAAGATAGCAATCTATATTAACTTGTTTGTATACATTTGTACGTACTTTACTTTTAATATCAATTGCAAATTTGAAAAAAAAAAAAAAATGAAAAGTAACAGCAAAATTTCTTTGAAATAACCTTGAAATTAAATTTGACAAATATATTGTATTCCTTCAAAAAGATAAACGTGTTTTTAATTTTAGTATGAATTGTTTTGATAAAAAAATTTAGAACGTAATATTGTTTAATTATTTTTGATTTACCTATATGATGATTTGATTTTGAATATACAACTTTTCACATGCAAATTTTATTTACCGCTTTTGCTCTCTCCAGAGATTTACATTACAAACTAATTGGGATCATATCACACAAGCAAGACCAATACACCAACAACAATAACAACAACTTAAAACGCCAGTAAACGTGACTTAAATTTATTCTAAAATATAGCATGCAAATGTACACACATGTACGAATGTATGTTTGGATGTATGTTTTTTATTATGATTACAATCTGTTTGTTGTGCATACATGCATACATATTTATATGCATTGATTTGAATTAAATCAATTTATGTTGTCCACAACAACAATAATAACAACACATATTGTGTTCAAAATGACGCCTAACAAAAAGTGACTAAAAGAACATGCTTATGTGTGCGTGCGCTCGTTAACTAAAAATAGGCAGCATTAAAAAGATCATTGAATTTAATATCGTAGATGCTGTACATTGCATATATTGAAATAAAAAAGGAAATTATGAATATATAAGTTGTTTGTATTTTTATTTACATGTGTATGTATATGCACTTGCCAAGGTTGGGTGCCGTTATTGCCAAAACAGCGCCACCGCTCACTACCGTTTCAAATTTACTACCGTTATCGCTACAACCTTGTTTATCGCTAAAACTATCTTTAACGCTTTAACGGTACCGAAAAAACCGTTATCAATATTCCATAAATATCGTTAAAAATCGATAAAGACGTTACCGTTATTAGTTTTCAATACCGTTGCCGATAACTAAATGGATCCGTTGCCCATCGGTGGTACTTGCCTTTGAACACTCAAAATAAAACCTCTGTCCAATCAGCAGAAAAATCTGCTGAAAATACAGCAATTTTGAGCCATATGAGAAAATTAGCTAAGACAAATTCTGTTGATTTTTAGCAGCAAAATATGCTGATTTTAGCAGAAAAATTTGTTAATTTCAGATTAGAGCTAAAACACTCCAATTCAACCGACGAGCTGACCTCACCACCTTTAAATTTAATGAAATTCAGTGCTGGGTTTTATTTTAACAAAAAAGAGATTGTACCAATTTTCAGGCTTCTGATCATTCCAGTATTCGAGATATGGGGTCTTGAAAATTGGGAAAATCGTATATAATTGACAAAAGTGTTCTGACATAAATAAAGATATCTCAAAAAGTAATAATGCTACGGGTTTATTCAGTAGCGCAATTCACTAACTTTTTAACGACAAAAATTGGTAGTTATATTGTCAAAATCGTTAATTATCGACAATTGTCTTTAAAAGCGATTCTATAACATTTTTCTACCGAATTTTGTCGTTGTTGAAAATCGTTAACTTATCAACAAAAAATTTTTTGAAGTTTAAGTTAACGAAATTTTTCGGTTCTCAATACAATTTCAATATAAACAAATTTTAAATTACCTATTTTTGTCGTTAATTCTTGTCGATAATTGAAAAATTTATAGAATCACATATTCGTTAAAGCAACCGACAATTCCCGTTAGTTAACGATATCGATAACTTCGTTAAAAAAGTTACTGAATCGCACTACAGGTTTCAAAGATTCAATATTTTTTTTTTCTAAAAAGGTCAAATTTTGAAAATATCGGTTTTTGAGATATAGCTCTCCAAAAATTAAGTTTAAAGAATGACCTTTGACCTTTTTCAAAAAAAAATCTTGGTGAATGTCATTTTAAAGACTGTCTCATTACCTATTATTTGAAACCTGAATGAGACCTAATTATTATTTTTTATATTTTTATTTATGTATGTCAGAACACTTTTGTCAAATATATACGATTTTCCGAATTTTCAAGAACCCATATTTTGGGAAGAAAATCTACCAGAATCCAAAATTTTGGCACCATCATTTTTTGATAGTAAGGACCGAACTTTATTCTAAGTTTCATCAAATTCGAAAGGGGTAAAGTCAAAAATGCTACTTTTTCGGTTGAATTAAGGTGTTTTAACTCAAAAACGATCTGAACAGAAAGTATTTTTTTTAAGAAAATTTTCTAACTAGGGAAGTTTCCCTGGTGTCACCTTCCGATCTTCATAAAATTTAGATATGTTGTTCAAAACAAAAATTAATTCAAAACGTATTTTTTATAGCGGCCCAAATTTTAAGGGGGTGTCGATTTGTACGGGAGAAGTTGACCTTTTTCAGTTTTTTACGACTTTTAATAAAAATTAATGTAGGCATATTTGGTATTTTAAATACCTATCTCGTGGTGCTTACAACGTGCCAAAAAGTTAATATTTTTCGACTTATTAACAAGAATGTCCTAAAATTTTGTCATTTTACTCAATATTACGAAAAGTTGTACATGTCACGTTCTTTACACACGTATATAGGTTTTCTAAAGACCTTTCATTTGGTATGTAACATGACTATGTTTCTTTGCATAACATAGGAGATAAACGAAAAAAACTGAAAAATTGACGTTTCTTCACGCCTTATTTGCACCCCCTAAATATGAATTTTGGTCGTTAAAAAAAATAAGTGTCCCTTTACTTTTCCTGATCTGAAAAATAAAACCAATTCCATAAAAATCGACGGGTGACACTAAGAAGACTTCCCTTGTAAGGTTTTTTTTTTCAAAGTGTTAATTTTTTTAGTTATGCTGTTTTTCAAAAAAGTTCTTGAATTTTCTTGAAAAAATGATAACTAAATATATTTGTTAAATTAGCAAAATAATTCTTAAAGTAAATAACAGAAAATTTAGTAAAAATATCTATTTCAGCAGAAAAATCTGCCAAAAGATTGCTAATTTAAACTGATTGTGAGAGTTGTTTTACAGATTTTTAGACAGAGTTTTTCTTCTCAGTGTACGCCAAAAATAAATAACAATAAAATTATGTATACACTGTGTCGGTTACAATACTTAGTGCCCAATTATCTTTCATTCTCATGCAGTTCTTAGACCGTCTATGATGGGCTTGTTTGACGATCATTACAAAAACTAAATACAACAAATTGTTCAACCTGCTGTGAAATTGCATATTAAAAATACAAAAATTTTTACTGACAAGGGAAGTATCTCAACCCTTATGAACCGATTTGCCTGAAACTTAAAATATATATAAATGAGACGATTTTAAGGTTGGGGTGTCTCGGCTTTTCGGCCATATCAGTGTTTCAAAATTTCGTTGTCCCTTTATGAAACCATATGGACCTCCGGGAAAATTTCGATATCTCGTGAACTAACAGGAATATCCTCTAGAGCAAAAATACTTGTCGACTTAAATTTAATAAAGATTATTTCGTATTCATATGGACACCGTAGCTCTATGTCTTCATATAAATACCCCCCAAAATTTTCACATTTTCATGGAAAAAGTATTTAACGAAGCCAAACTTTTACAAGGTTATGCCACCGTTAGAAAGGCATCAAAAAAACCTTTCTTCTCATATGTAAACATAGTTCATACATAGAAAGAAATGGCTGAAAAATCCAAAAAACGATTTTTTCGCCATTTTTTGACCCATGTTTTGAACCCCTAAATCCCCGATATGGCCGATAAGCCGAGACACCCCAACCTTAGAATTGTCTTTTTTATATATATTTTACGTTATATGCAAATCGGTTCATAAGGGTTGAGATACTTCCCTTGTGAGACGCCTTAGCTCCCCCGCACACTTTACAAATAATTTTTAAGGCTGTATTATTTAATAGTCAAATTTATAAGAGCGCCATTTTTTTTCAACTTTTGAATTTTGCGCAGTGTCCGTGCAAATTTTTAATCTACTAGGCCTTAAACGTTTTTGCTACAAATTTGAGGTTAGTCGGATAAAATTTACCATTGGCGCCCGGTGATCTAAGTTTTGAATTTTTGAAAATTTAAAAAAAAAAATTCTGAAAAAATATGTCATGCGATACATATGTGAAAATTTCACTTAAAGTTTAAACGCCCCAAATCGCAATAAAACATTTAAAAATCAACAACTTTTGACAATTATAAAAAAGAAATGATCATAACAAACCTGAAATGTCACTTTTTCACGGCATTTTAAATTGTCTTGTATAATAAAAATGCGCGAAAACGTTTTTTAACAATTTCCTTATAATTCATCGCGTTGCCAAAATTTTTATGGAGTTTGACAGATTTTTTTTCCCGTGAAATCGAACAGAGTACTATGCTTTAATTAGGAAAACAAATGTACAAGCATTTATCATTAAACTTTAAATTTTTAAAACTTATCCAACGAAATTGAATAGAGAATATTTTCCAATTTAAAAGCTTATAATAGTCTAAATTTTTTCGTAAACACGTAAGATACAAATATTTTAAATTATGACTTTCTTTATTTTTTAAAGTCACGGTTTCGAAACTATTATATTAAAAAACCCATATTACAAATTGAAAATTCATATTTAAAAATGATTTATATTTAGAACTAATGACAGTTTTCTAATAAAAAAGGCTTACACCAACAATTAGTTACACTATGTTGATTTAATTTACAATTTAGTAGAATTCATGATTAACTTTCTACGACTATACAGTAGGGTGGAAACGATTTTGCATTTTTCGAATTTCAAAATAGTCGGGGTTGGAAAAGTTGCCTTTAAGGGTTAATGTCTTTTGATTAATTTTTTTGGCTTGAAATCGGAAAGTTCCGAAAAAAGTGAAAAACAAAATATTTTTTTTAGCTTTAAATGTAAGTTCATATTAAAAAATTACTGGAAAAGTGTTGTAATGGTAATTTTTTGTTTGTTTCCGTTTTTGCAAAAAGAAACAAATTTTATTTATTTTTTTTTTTTATGAAAATATAACGTAATATTACCATAGTATTAAAAAGATGTATATTTTTTAATCGTATTATTGTTTATTTAAAAAATGTTATTTTTGGAGATTTTTTATTAATTTGTAAGGACCAAAAAAAATAATTTTGATGATAAAAAACCTTTTCAGTAATGTTTAAATAAAAAACGATTGTTTACCTCAATTTTTTTTTTTGTATATTTGTATATTTTTTGTAAAAAATCTGACGAGTAGATATTTTTTTAAAAAATCCCGGAAAAAAATATATTTTTTTTTTCATTAAAAGAAACAAACTTAGGAGGTAAGACCTTCAATAAAAAAATTATTCTGGGCAGTCTATTAGGGTCAATCGTATCCAACACACTTTTTATCAATTGAGTCCATACTATTTTTACTGTTACTACATATATTAACGTCATTTAAGTGAATTTTTTTTTGTAATAGACAAATGTTTATGTATTTAATTATATTATCGTTGAGAATATATCTGCTAGATAGTATGAATGAATTAATTTACCTATTAAATATTTGTTTGTAGTTTGACGTATGTACATCTGTTTGTATTTTAGCAAAATCATACATATATTAATTTGTTGTTTCCGTATTGAATTACAATCCGCATTGTTTTAATAATTGAAATGACTTTTGAATTGTTAACACTTATAGGACATTTTACTTTGTTAAAATTAAATCACGTACAAATAAATTATTAATTTTAAAAATTAAAAGTATAAGTTCAATACAATATAAATTGACAAATAAAAGAATTTGATGTGTTTTGTTTAATCGCATGTGAGGCATTTCACACCAAATGTTCAGCAAAAAAAGTTATTTTTTGTCTGAGTATATTTGTTTGATTATTTATTTAAATTTAATTAAACACAGTGAAGTCTTTAAATAAGTTTTTTTTATAGATTTTTGTGTGGGCTATCTATCGATTAAAAAAATAAAAAAAAGTGGAAAATTTTCCGAAGAAGTTCTGAATTTTTGAAATTTTAACTTTAATTTTATTTATTTAAAAACATACCACGATTTTTTTTTTTTTTACATTTAGGCTTCTGTTCTGTCTTTCACAACTTTTCAATTTACATGAAAATTTCCGAATCATATGAAATCAAGTTAAGTGTTTTGTTGATCACTCACGTTTTCACTCAAAGTTGAAATCGAATAATTAAAATTTAAAAAATTATAAGGAAAAAAGTGCATTCGTTTTACTTTTACCAATTTTTTTTTTTATATGAAACAAAACGAAAAAGAAATTTGGATGTGAAATCTAGAACACCAAAAAAAATTCGGAAATTTTCATTTTCACATTTTTTATGTGAATTACTTTTTTTGGAACAGCGGCCTTAAAAAAAATTCAGTGTATCCGAAATGTTTAGACATATTTTTTGTCTTCTTTTCTAGATTTTTTTTTTTTTTAATTTCACTAATTTTCTACCATAATGGAATACCTATGCGTATGAGCAATAAAAACAGTTTTTATTTAAAATGCAGTTTTTATTGCTCATACGCCTACGGTATATAAATACCTCATTATTGTATCAAGTTATCATAGTGTAATTTAAAAAAAAAAATCCCGAAAACAAGGCAAAAAACATATCTGAAAATTTCAGAACAGATGGAAATACACCTTGGTTTTATTTTCTTAAATGTAAAAAAAAATAAAATTGTGGCAAGTTTTTTGATAAATAAAGTTCAAGTTTAAATTTCAAAAAATTTTAACTTCTAAAAAAGTTCCACATTTTATTTTTTTATCGATAGCTGATACAAAAATCTATTAAAAACTTTTATTTTATAGACATCTTTGTGTTTCATTAAATTTGTGTTTCATTAAATTTGCAAATAATGAAATAAAGATACTCAGGCAAAAAATGTTAAAATATTTAATTTTCATCAATTTTTTTATTTTTTTATTTTTGCAACTCTTGAAGCGGAATATGAATTATTATGGCCTAAAAGATTTTTGAGATTTTTTTGAGATTTTTAGAGGGTCGGGATCAACTCGCTCAAATCGATTTTATCAAAAAAAAATAGTTTATAATATAAACATTTTTTTATTTTTTTTCTCTGGTTCTTTTTTTATAAAACCGGATATGTACATTACATCCAAATGTTGCAAGTCTCCTAAAAAATAAAAATAATATTCGCGGTCAAAATTATAAGTTCAAGGGTCACTATTACCTTAAAAGTAAAAATTTGGAATTTCACGTGTTCCAACCTCTATAATTTGAGAAATATGTGATGTATGAACGTAATGTTGAATCCGTTAGATAAGTCTTCCAAATACCTTTAATTTAAAACCAAAATGACATTTGCCACTTTAGTAGAAATATAAAAAAAAAAACTGAGCTACTCATTTTTTACCCCATTTTACCGATAATCGAAGGGAATCCATTAGTAGTTTTTTTGTAAAGTTGAAATAATAAACTCAAAGTTACTATCACAATGTCGGAGTCACTCCACTCTCAAATACAGAGTGAAATGTTAACTGTTCAAAATGTAGAGTGGAGTTCTGTCACATTGTATATGTCATTTTACTTACCTGTCTCACAATTTCACGAAATGTTGCCATTAAATTTTGTGTACTTTATCCATTAATTTAAATTTAACATTTCTAAATATTTTTTTTCCGAAATATCATTAAAATTCTACATATTTGTTTTGGTTTTTATATTTTTCTTAATGACGTTATTAGAATTGCCAATTTCAGAGGTGTTTTTTTTTTTTTGAAACTCCAGAGTAGAACATGTTTTTACTCTGAAGTGGATTAAAAAGAAAAGATATAAAATTTTCCACAGATTGGAGTACTCAAACATTGTGAGTGCGGTTTTTTGGTTAGCCGGCACATGGAGACACTAACTATAATCTAGAAAAAGTCTTTAAAAGTTATTATTTTAACTTTACAAAAAACACTACCTAATGCACCCCTTAAATTTTCGATAAAATGGTGAAGAAAATGAGTTTTCCCAGTTTTATTTTTTTACCTTTCTACTAAAGTGACAATTGTCAGATTGGTTTTAAATGAAAGGTGTTTTAACGATCTATCTAACGGATTCAACATGACGTTCATACATAGCTTATTTCTCGAGTTATTGAGGCTGAAACACGGGAAATTCAGAATTTTTACTTTTAGGGTCATCTTTTTGACCCTTGAACTTACAATTTTGACCGCTAATATTTTTTTTAGGAAGCTAGCAACATTTACAAGCAATGTATCTGGTTTTGTAAAAAAAGGCACTAGAGAAAAAAAAAATAAAAAAAAAATATGTTTCATAACCTCATTTCTTGGATAAAATCGATTTGAGCGACTTGATCCCGACCTTCCAAAAATCTGAAAAAAAATTAAAAAATCTTTTGGACCATAAGAATTCATATTCCGCTTCAAGAGTTGCAAAAATCCAAAAAAAAAGTTTTTGATGAAACGCCCTATTGACCATGCCTGCAAAGCCCATTTTTTTTTTTTTTGTTATTTACAAGTATTCTAAGGGTAAATACTTTGCCATATATATCCCATTGAAACCAATATGGGTTTTCTGTTCACAGATGGTGTGGAATTCCTCATATATGTATTTCGTTTTATCTTAATATTCATGTAGAAAAAATTTTAATTTTTACTGTTGATATGTATTCCCAAATATGTGGTCAGATATCATCTGTCCCTCATAAATTGTATGAAAACTTGCAAATATTTATAAACAATTTCTTAACGCAATTTATTTATTAACAATATAATTTTTTACTATATTTTGTTTTGTTTTTTTAATTTTAGCATAATATCGGAAAGCCCTCAATTGTAAGTAATACAATGATTTGTTTTAAGTGCCAGTTTACAGAAGGCGAACGATACACACGAACGAAAATTTTGCATGCGTTTTGTTATTGTAACAACAACAAAATACATGTAAAATTTTCGTTCGTGTGTAGCATTCGCCTTCTGTAAACTGGCCCTAAGTATGTATGTAATTTGATTGTACTTCGTACTTGTACCCTAAATTTAACGATAAATATGTATCGTTTAATTAAAAGTTTTAAATAATAGTTAAAGGTTGAATAAACTTATCAAAAGTTGACATTATTTGAACAACTGCTGTGTCAAGGTGGAAATGCTTAAAATCTAATACATAAATTTGATTAATATACAAATAAATAAATATTTATATAATAAATATGTATTCTATCTATCTATAAAACACCTCAGAATGATACAAATAAAACAAATTGTATCAACGTGTGAACCCCCCGCGTATAACTAACCTACCGCAGGCAAAATACAACAAATTTTTACTTGGTTATCTTCGTACACTAGGGTTACTAATTTCCCAGACTTTATCAATTCTCGGAAAAGCGTTTTAAAAAAATAAATTTCGCAGGAATTCCCGAGATTTTAAAAATATCTATAATTTTATCATTATTTTTTTTTAAAAAACATTAAATATTTTTTTTAAAAGTCAATGTTGATTTTATTGAGTCAAGCATTATAAAAATTGCTGATCTTTTTTTGAAATACCAAATTAAAAAAAAACACGTGAGATGTTAAATTCATCTATGACACATCTTTTATACTCTCCCAAAAAAAATAAATTGGCAATGGCGTTTTTGTTGGGGTACATCTCACGGCGATTAGTATTAACAAATACATTTATAATGCTTTTGCACCAAAGAAATACAATTTTATCATTATTTTAATTAATTTTTGTATATCAACGCCCACAAAAGAGGGTGTGTCGAAAAAATAAAATTTTCTAATCATCCGGCATAAGGAGATTAACAAAAGTTAGTTAACTTCTTCAAAGCGGAACCTATTCCACCACCTCTGATTTTGCCTTTTTCCGAACTTAACCAGTCTATGACCATAAGACATAGACTGCACTGTTTTAGCTTCTTTGGTATGGACTGCATCATGCTGTTCACAAACGGGCGAACGAAAATTGGGAAATAGGATCCTAGACCGTTATTCCGATGCGTTACACACAGAATGATAAAGTGAGTATAACCCCCTACTGTGGTTGAAGAGTATAAAAATCACCATGATTTTGTATTGGAAGAACTTCAGCCAATTCGAATGGAAGTTCTGTTTCATTTAGTATTTGATCACGTTAAAAATCTAATTGCCTCCGAACAAAAATCAAAATTGATTAATTTTTTTATTAAAAATACCCTAGATTTTTCGAGTCTATGTATTTACTTAGACTTAAGTACTGACTGTAAAATCCCGCCTAAGTATTTTATTTATAATGAAAAATATTATAGTACATATTAAATTTTACTTTTCATTCGTATCTTTAAAAGCCTTCTTTGTGAATTTTTTATATGTTATATACATAATAAAACAACAAGGTGCCAATATAATAAAAGCATTAAGATTATTTAAAAGTTTAATCTAACAAATTGACATCAAAATCGTCAGACATGGGCAAATAAATAGAAAATGAGTTTGATTCTGAAAGTATTTACATTCTAGCTGAAAGTGTTTAAAGCATACTGACAATAAGCCGATATAAGTTTAAAAGTCAAGATGGTGGAATGCGTATTGCCAAAAGATGGTTAACGCTTTTGGTTAGGTTAGAGGTGGTGTCAAAGACTCCTCACATAATCCGGATGGTCCGTAGCGAAACCATAATTTATCCTCAGCGTGTTAATAGAACGCGTTAGCCCTCATAGCAAATTGTTCTATTTGCATTAGGTCGATATTTGAAACCATTTCCAAGCTCTCGAAAACATGATTGCTCAATACGCCAAAGAATATGTTCGACGAATTCCTTCATCGCACCTCTTATTGTTAGTGTTTAGATTATCGCGTAATGATATGAAATGTTGGATTATGGAATCAGCTTGTACAGAAGTACCAATTCCATCATTACCTTGTTTCGTAACCTCGTCCGTTCTCTCATTTCCTTAAATACCTATTTGACCTGGTACCCATATAAGCTTCACCTTGTTCATACTCCCTTAAATTTGTAAGTTCTCGAAGCATTCGAAAACTACTTCCACCTTGATACAAAAGGTCGATATTTGAAACCATTTCCAAGCTCTCGAAAACATGATTGCTCAATACGCCAAAGAATATGTTCGACGAATTCCTTCATCGCACCTCTTATTGTTAGTGTTTAGACTATCGCATAATGATATGAAATGTTGGATTAGGGAATCAGCTTGTACTGTTCATACTCCCTTAAATTTGTAAGTTCTTGAAGCATTCGAAAACTACTTCCACCTTGATACAAAAGCTTCTAAGAGCCTTTGGAACAGCATACCTGTCAATATAAAAGTCCCATGCCTGTCAATATAAAAGTTCCATAGAAAGTGAAAACCTAGATTCTGTCTCATGGAAAGGTCCAGTATACTTGCTAAGGAAATCAAAATATAAGATGATAGACTAATTGGTCTGTATTTTTTTTCCACTTTTTGGTATGAAAACTGCCTGACGTTTCCTCCAAGATTGCAAAACAAACGATAGTTGAAGAAAAGATAGAAAAATGTCAATTAAGTGAGGGATAATCTAATTAACGGTACACACAGAGAAGATATATGATTGTTGCAACCATAATTTAAGAGCGTCTTATTATGATTGAAGATTGTATCATAATATGTTTATAGCAATCATAACATTTGTAATGCAATCATATTATGGTTCTAAATTAATGATCATAACATGATTGCTGTAAAAATGTTATGGTTTCAATCATAATCTTAAATTATGGTTGCCACAATCATATCTCTCTCTCTCTCTGCGTGTATTTGCAGCATTGCTGGTAAGATAACATTCGATCCTGACGATTTGTAGGGTTTGAGGGATCCTATCCTATAAAGTTTGTACTTTTAATTACTTTCGGTATTATTTTAAAAATGCAAAAAAATTAATTTGCTACTGCCCTTGGTGTAATGCAGGACTTTGAACTTCTTTTGGCATAAAAATGTTTTATAACAAAAGTATAACAAAAAATTTACAGATACTATGTTGTTTTTGTTCTTTAAGGGAAAAAATATATCCCCCTCGTCCGATATCGCCAGTTTTCGAAATAAATACATACCTAACCCCACAGTCTGGTAAGGTGTGTGGTTGTAAGGTATCAAAATATAGCTATATCCAAAGTGGAAAATTCCTGTAGACTAGTGTAGTAGATAGCACTATCCTACAATATTCCGAAAATGAATATCAAGTGTTACTAATTGGTTGCTCGTAACTATAAACTTTAAGTAGAGAGTAAAATTGAACAATACGTTTTAGTAACAATAACAATACAACTGACAATGAGTAGATATAAATAAATAAATATAAAAAAAATTATACGAGTAATCGTGCAAAAAAAAATAAAATGTAAAAACGATCATACTCTGCTGTCACAATTTTTATATATAAGACACAAATCTCAAACAATTAGAGGCATTACACGGCTGACCGCCGCTGTCAGTCGTAACAGCGAAGAAGACATTTTTATTAGGAACTAAAATAAAATTTAAAAAAAAAATTATATAAATAAAAAAAATCCCCAAAAAAATATATATAACCCATTTAACACTAACTAATAAATAAATTAAATAATTTTTAAAATAAGGAAAGGATTACAAAACCTAAAAACAAACGAAGTTGTCAAACGTCAAAAGTTCAATCATTATTGGATTACCAAATCAAAAAAAAAAAAAAACGAACGAAGTTGTCAAACGTCAAAAGTTCAATCAATATCCGTGTTACAAAAAAATAATAATAGCAAAAAATAGTGAAATGTTTATAACTCGGACATTGCCTTTAAGGCTTTCATTTTTGTTGCTACTACACATTGCTTGTTTTCAAACAATTTATGCCAGGAGCTTTTACAGTGATAATTCCATACAGAAAAGAGATAGACTTGAAGATGAAACACCAGCGTGGTAAGTGATATACGCCAAAACATTAAAGATTTAAAAATTAATAATTTATAAAGAAAAACGAACAAATAAAAAAAAAACACAACAGTTTCTAAACCACAACATATAAAAAAAATCCAATGAGAAATTATAATTCAAGGTGTCTTAATGTAATAAAAACTAAATTTATTAAATAAAATAAACCGTTGCACTCAGATGGTGTATGAACACATACATACATGTGACAGATACGAGAATACTTATACATAAACAACAATAAAAGTAAAGTTAATTAAAGAACCATAAATGCCTTGTCAACAAAAAAAAGTTCTGATTTATAATTAAAAAAAATGCATATAAGAGAAACTCAAATATTAATAAATCCAACCACAATACGAAGTACATAAACTACAAAATAAGTTGCAGTGTTAATAAATTTAATTTCTCCTTCTAAAAACTATAATTAATAATTTTATGTGTTTAAACCAAATGTGTTTTTTTTTTTTTTTTTGTTTCTACCAGCCAAATCTATTGCTATGGACCACTGCTGCATACTGTGCAAATGGCACGTTTATTCGAGGACTCTAAGACGTTTGTTGACATGAAACTAAAAACAACACCAGAAAAAACATTCGCTGACTTTCAAACATTTATGACTTCGAAGAACAATGAACCTACTACTGAGGAACTACGGGAATTTGTTAATGTAAGTTAAGTTCTATAAAATATTTATTAAACAACCGGGAAAAAAATTCAATTTTATTTCAACCAAAAAATGTGGTTTTTATACCTAAAAGCATTTCATTTGTATCAACCTAAGATCAACCGCAGATCCCAAAATAATATCGTCACCTTTAACCCTTTCCGGGGCACTACATGAAATTGGTAAAAACTAAACAAAATTTTTATTTTATATAATTAATTATAGTAATTTAATGAAAAAAATGCATTCAAAAAAATTTTGTCCTTCATTCTGCGAAAGGATGTGTTATGATAATCATACCACCACGCATAAAAGGTTGGTTTTATTTATAAAATTCAGTGAAACATGATTTATTTTGGTCCTAAAACATATTTTAAAATATAATTAATTAAAATTTTTAGCAACAAAATTTTAATAGTAAAGAATCTCACAGATTTGTGGACAACAATTAATAAATTTTGGGAAACACTTTGGCACTTCACTGCCGCACTTTTTTTGCCAATGCAAAACATCTCTTAATATTTCTTTCTCTCACTTGATATAATTTTTTTTAAACAATATTTATTAGCTCAAAATTACATATTTAATCGATATTTAAATAAAACTAGTGCGAACCAAATTTATAAAGAATAATGAATAAGTGGTATGGTTTTTATACCACCGCCCCGGAAAGAGTTAACAGGATTAACTAAAAATATTCAAAAATGGATAAAAAAAACCTCAATCAATAAAAAAAGTAAAACAAAATTTATGCGTGCCATATATTTATGCCACGCATCGACGAAAATGTTTAAGATGTATGTCCTATTTGCGATTATACTCCTCACAACACATCACACCTTTGTCACGTGTAGAACTCTGGTAAGAGAGTTGCCCCTACTTGTGCCTTGCCTCACTGGTATCTGACTCAAATTCTGCACAGCTATGGCTCGTCGGGCTTGGGCGGGTGTTCGTTGCAAGTACCAAGCAGTGGACACAGTTACTAATACAAGAATGTACCAGCGAGCTAAAACCATCTAAAATTGTAAATAAAATCCACAGGCCACGAACGATAAAAATCCATTTTGTAAACGCAGATAAAAGTGTAGATGATGGTGGGGTTCATCTACTGCTGCCCTCCCACAGTCTCTTAAAGACTTAACCGTGGTGACCTACTATTGCTAAAATTGTGTGATTACCCCTAATGTATCTTCACGAACCAGTACCTACCTTCTCTTCTTTTACTCAAACATTTTCACTACAAATAATCAAATCAATATTTAAATTTCATAACAAAATCCATAAAATTTTTATTTTCTTGTTTTCAGAGAACAATTTACTCTAGCTTAAAAGTAATTTTTAAACTAAGGTAAAGCTTAAAATAAGAGATGACTAAAATAATTATCATTTTAAATAAATTAGATTGTATAAATGATTACGAAGATTCAATCTAACTATTGAAATCCAAAGGTTCGAAGTAATTTAAAAAAACTTGACATAAAAATAAGTTTCTATCGTTACACGATCTGAAAAACTTTAAGATTAAAAAAAAATGACGGACCTGCCTACATAGCGCTATATATTTGGGTCTGGAATTTCGATGTGTAATAACGGAAACCCGATTAAGATTTCATAACGAATTTTCAATAGTTAAGATGATGTTTATATTTTAAAGATTTTAACAAAATCACGAATATTTATACTAAAAAATGTAAAGTTTTAGCCAAATCAATTGGCATTAAATATGCTAGTGTAAACTTTGTATCATTTACGCTTAAACATCAAATTGGGTTTAATAATTGTATAATATAATGACAAGGTTTTATAAATATAGTGGTAGAATTATCAGACTTATTAGTAAGAACGAAATTTTCGCATTTGATTCAGAATTACTAAACATATACAACTCTTCAAATATAGTAGTTGCCACTAAAACTTTTAAATCCAAAATCGTTCTGAATCAAATCTAAAATTTTCTGTATAAATTTCTATATGATAATTGAGTTAATGTAACTTTAAATCATCATTGGCCAAGGCCAATGTGCCCAAAATAATTTTAAGGTTTCATAAAAATTAAAAATCGAATAATAATTTTAAATAAAAATGATTACTTTGCATCAGTTTATGCAACCAGTTTCATTTCATACACCATCTTGTGAAATTAATTAAATTTTATTAACAAAGAAAGTTTACAGCCTTTTAATATTAATAAACACGAATTTACTTATACTGGAACTTTGTAGAATTATTAAAATAATAGTTTTAATTACTGAACGGCTGAAACATAGCTTCAATACGATCTACGATCGCAGATACACATTTTGTTTTTCAATATAACAGAAGGACCTAGGACAAAGAAATTGTTGGGCAGTACCCAATTACCAAAGCATATTTTGCTTTATAATTAATTTAAAAGAAATAAAAATTATTTGATTTTACAAAAAAATACACCTATTGTAACATTTCCGATGAACACTTTAAATTGTTTTAAAACAATCGCTTATTCAAAAATAAAACCGCCAACCTTGGCCACACTTGTTCAATTAACAACACTACTACCGTACTTATCTGTTTTTAACACTGGCTAGGGTTCATCTTGTTGAAACGTTCACTTCTTTCTATCAGCTGTTTATTCAATGTAATCTTTTTCTTCGGTTGCCGGTAGATAAAAATATTGTTAACGAATTGTGATGTTGATGGTGTTTTTTTTTTTTTGTCGATGAATTTGTTTGTCAATTCTTTACAATCATCCCTTATTACTTTAACCAATCCAAGTGCAATTGATCGTGAGTTTTACTTACGGAGAAGTACGAAAACAATTCAGCATGAACGTCTTGCTTGGAAATATTTTTATGGGTAACGATGTCACCCCAAGAATAACCAATGCTGTTTTGTGCTTTTGAGATGTTTTATGCTATAGTATTGTATAAAAATCTTCCTAAAATTTGCTGGCGTAATTACAATGATCAATGGAATGGTGTTTCTATTTCCTTTTCATTACAGGGATATGAATGGCTTCTAAATTTTGCGATTTAACATCAATTTTATATCACTTTATTGTTGCGGCCTCTTTACCAAACTGGCGTTTGTGGATAGAGGACAAACTCCTGATCTTTCCTACAAATAGTATAATACCAACGACAATATAAGTTAAGCATACCCATGAATTAAAGCACGTCGTTCCACACAATTGTACTCGGTAATGAATGTCAGATTTATGGTTGTTATCACAACGGAAAATTGTGTTTGGCAAATGTACATGTGTATTATGTTTATGAAAGTGATATTTACCAAATAATTTACGTTATTTTGGTGTTACAGTTCAAATAAAAACATTAAAATAAATGTTAGGCTGTTTTAATTTTTCTTAGGATTTGCAACCGTACATAGATAGGCCACATAAAATTTAAAAAAACTACAACGAGTAGATGTATCAGTGAATGATAAATTCTTATGAGCTGCCTTATAGTTGGTGACAAATTTTTGTGTATTAACGTACAAATGGGTTCATTATTCGCCATTAAAATGATCTTGAATTGTAAAATTTACAAAAAACTTGCAACTAAAAAGTGATTAATCAGTTTATGTGATTACAACGATCATTAACAGCCAATAAATTTAGCTGTTGTGTTTTTACTACAACCAGAAAGGAAATACATATCAGATTTACAGAAAAATCGATGTGCAATTATTTAGAAGATGTCCAATTATTAAGAAAATTTCTGGAACGATTTTGCAACATATTAAAAATTATCACTTTCTTAAAAGTGTAGGAAACTGCAAATGGATTCCCAATTAATCTGAGGATTGTCTGTGAGCAATCAATGTGATCAATAAATCTCTAATATGTTGTCACGACAAACGTTTAGCATCTAAATTTACAGAAAATTTCTCAATCTTTGTATTGCCAATGGCCAAACAACTAAATAATGAAAACGCAATTATAAATGTGCTTCAGATGACAATCTGATTTTAAAAATCATGATTTATTTTGTCGCCGAAGATGGTTTAACAAATGGCTGCCTGTGGTATGCCAAATTGCATGAACTATCCATCTGGAGTTATAAAAAGTTTTCCAAAAGTCACCCCGAAGGGTGTCTTAGGTTTGGTGCCACCGAATCTGGTGCTTTTGCTGATGCAATTAAATTTTTCTTGAAAATGTACAAAAATATATGGAAAAACAAAATTTACATTCATAGCCGACTACACTCATGGGACTTTTTTGTGCCAAACAATAATTTCCATTTCATTAAAAGTTTAACATATTTTTAGCACGCCAAAATGGCCGCCACTAACTAAATTTCACCTTTTTTTTTTTTTTTAATTTCATTTTCTGCTTACCGAGAAACGATTTCGCCTGCCGGAATTCCTTAACTACTCCTTTATGATGGCTGTCCTATCCAAATACGGGAGCTTTTCACTTCTTTTCTCGAAAACGGCTTTGCCTGACTTGGCAAAATGGCCGCCAACCACACGTTGAATATATATTAAAATTGTTTTACAATTTTATAAAAAAACTAAAAATCTTTAGATGGTGTTGCTTAGGTGGGATTGATGATTTTCTGACGTTCACCAAAACTTGCCGGTTAACTTCGAAATTCTTCGTTAACTTTTTATGTCAATTTTATTTTTGCTGAATTTCATGCAAAAATTTAAAGGTTGGTATTTGTGCACCTGTCATCAACCTTTCTCGTCCACCATTCACCGGAAATAGAATTTGGTAAAGGGCGACGCCGTTTGACTTGCGCCTAACTTCACTCGAAAAAGCTGTCAGATTTTTGCATGCAACTGCAACCAACTTCACGTTAAATTGCAAGTGCAATTTAGGGTTGCATTTTACATGGTTGCCAGATCTATTGATCAGTAGTTACTAAGTTTCTATGTAAAAATGTGGGACCCACCGACCGGAACGGTACACACACCCTTTCGTCGGTTGAGATGATTTATCATATTAGCAAAGAAACTTTGCTAATATGATAAAGTGACTTTGTAAGTCCATCATTATCAACGGAAAAATTTTATGCTGACTCAAAACCATAATCGGTATTATTTATTCATGAAAATTAAATTCGAAATTTTTATCTAACCTAAACTTTCAAATCTTTGGCCTGAAAGAGTCCCTGAGATTTCCCCTGGAGATCTTCTACCTCATAAATGTTGTTTCCAACTCGTCTTACGATACGACATTTCACAAATTTTTTACATAGCTTTGCCGAAATTTGTTTTGCGAAATCTGATTGAGGGAAGTTTCGTCGGTATACTTCCTGACCGACCCTGAAACTTGTTTCCCGACAACGTGTATTATATTTTTTTGCGTTAGACTCGTAACTCTTATGCAAGTTTTTCAGTACGTTGTTGCGGACTACCTCCAAAAATTCGTTTCGACTCTCAATCCGATTCTCAGAATCTTCAACTAAGTCTAGTTTACGCGCCAATTTGTAAGCTGAGGCATGGGTGACCATATTCGTTCCGAAAAGAGCGAAATAAGGAGTAACTCCTATCGCTGAATGTACGGCCGACCGTAGAGAACACTCGATCTCACAGAGGTGAAGATCCCAGTCTTGTTGATTTTCAGCCAAATATGACCTGATCGCAGATAATATCGACTGATTAACGCGTTCGGAAGCGTTAGCTTGCGGTGCGTAATTGGCTGTTCGCATATGTGAAATTCCGAAACTTTCCATAACCTCAGTAAAATCTTTACAAACGAATTGAACGCCGTTATCCGAAACTAATGTCTCAGGACAACCAAATTTATAAAAGACTTCCTGAATCAGAAAATTAATGACGTTTTTCGAACTTGCTTTGGGCATAGCCTTAAGCAAAACAAATTTTGAAAAATAATCTAACACAATGAAAATGTAGCAATTGCCTTTTTTGGACCGCACGTAAGGTCCTAAAAAATCTATAAAAATTCTTTGAAACGGCCTCGATGCGTCGGTTTCACGACCCATCGGTGGTCTCAAAACTATATTCGCGGGTTTCGTTTCCTTGCAGACGTCGCACTGATTTACGAAATCTCTAATTTGCACATTCATATGTGGCCAATAAAAATATTGCCGAACTCTATAAATAGTTTTGGCTATTCCGCCGTGAGATGCATTTGGTGGAACGTGAGCATTCTCAATAATTTTCGCGGTGAGACCCGAAGGTACCCACAGTTTCCAACAATGGTCTTCGCGAACGGTATCACCGTCATGAGGCACTGTACGTTTATAAACAAATTGATCTATTACTCGTAAATCGGGTAAACTATTTTTATTAGATTCGATTGTTTCGACTAGTTGCTTATAGTCGTCACTTTTAAATTCTTTCGACTGAAAATCTATTACCATATTTGCTTCCGAACCGATTTCGTCTAAAGCATAACGTGATAAAGTGTCGGGCACTATGTTTTGCGACCCTTTTCTGTGTCGGATTTCAAACGAAAAACCTTGCAGTTGCAGACTCCATCTGGCTAAACGTCCACTCAAGTCTTTTTGTGACATAAGCCACTTAAGGCTTGAGTGATCCGTTATCACCACGAACTGCATTAGTTCTATGTACGGCCGAAAACGTTTAATAGCTGCCACTACGGCTAGGCACTCACGCTCCGTGACCGAGTAATTTTTCTGCGCCCCGGTGAACTTTTTAGAAAAATACGCGATTGGATGTTCTCCTACGTTATCTTCCTCCTGGAACAAAACTGCTCCCATGCCCACATCGGACGCATCGCATTGAATGAAAAATGTCTTGTTGAAATCTGGGTGTGTTAGGATTGGACTGGCTGTCAACTTGTCTTTCAACTGGTCAAACGCTAACTTAGCCTCATCGGTAAAGCAAAAATGTTTCCCTTTCTTCAAGGTATCGCAAATCGGAGCTGTGATGGTAGCATAGTCTGGGATAAATCGGCGGTACCATCCTGTTGTCCCCATGAAACTTCTAACCTGTTTCGGATTTAGTGGATATTTCATGTTCACGATAGCTTGAATTTTGTTAGGATCTGGCTTGAGTCGGCCTTCACCCACAATGTACCCTAAATATTTTAACTCGCGGCAACAAAATTTAGATTTCCCTACGTTTATGGTAAGGCCCGCTTTATCAAGGTGGAACGCAACTTCCTTAAGAAGTTCAAGTTGTTCCGCGAAACTGGACGATACCACTAGCAAGTCATCCAAGTAGACAAAAACTTTCTCGCGAAGGCGACCTGGAATGACTTTGTCCATTAACCGACATAACCTTTGGGCTGCGTTGCACAACCCGAAAGGCATGACGGTAAACTGGTACAAAGGCCTTCCAGGCACCGTGAACGCAGTTTTTTCCCTACTCGGAACTGCCAGCGGTATCTGCCAAAACGCATCTTTTAGGTCCACACTTGAAATAAAGTGGGTATCACCCAAACGGCTTAGCAAACCTTCTATATGGGGAAGTGGGTAGGCGTCCTTAACTGTTAAGTCATTGAGCCGACGAGCGTCCAAGCATATCCGGACTTTCTCCCCCTTTTGTACGAATGTTACGCGGTTATTCCATGGACTCTCGCTCGGCTCAATGACCCCCAGAGAAAGCATCCTATCCAGTTCCCCATACATAAGTGTTTGCACTGCAGGTGAAACCGGGTAATGCCTCTCTTTGACCGGAACGGCATCGCCAACGTCAATGCTATGAGTCTCCAGCGATGTTTTTCCTAAGCCTTTACGCGTGAAGCATGGAAATAAATCTATTACTTTTTCTAATTGTTTTTGTTGAATTCTATCGAGTTCGTGCATTCGCGGAAAACACTCATCCTCAAATGCCTCATTTTCATTCCTGTTGGTGGATAAACCATTAATTTCGAAACGAATCAAATTGAATTTTCTCATGAAGTCAACTCCCAAAAATAGGTTTGACTTAAGAGTCGGTACTAAGAAGAAATCTATTTCTTTCGACAATTTATTAAAAGTTATAACCGACCTAACACGACCTATGATTTCGTTTGACCTGCCGTCCGCCGTTCGAATATTTGACCTAAATGGGTGTATAACTAATTTGGCTTTTTCAACGAAGTCTAAACAATTTTCCCCTAGGCATGTAACCGTGGCCCCACTGTCTAAAAGACCAGTTATTGGGTGACCATTGATTTCAATTGTCGAATAAATGCGGGAATCAGGTCCCTCATAAATACTTGCGGATGAAATTTCGAAACGGGTCTGTTTGCGATCATTGTATCGCAACCTAGTTTTTGCGATTTTCTCAGTAGGTCCAAAAATTCTGTCACGGGCTTCTTGGTACTCCTGCATTCGTATGTGCAGAGGCTTCCGAAGTCTAGGTGTCAAATCAGGTTCTTTTAAGTTGTTGTTTTTCAAAATAAATGTTGTTTTTGGGACAGTACATTGTTGCTGTTGATGATTTACTGATTTTGCGGTGGTGGTTGTTGTTGTTGTATCTGTTGTTGCTGTGGTGCCTGTTGTATCTGTTGTTGCTGTGGCGCCTGTTGTATCTGAAGCTGTGGTCGATTTTCTAACTGGAGCTGATGTATTTGCTGGGGATAAGTGTTCCTGGAACGAGTCTCCATCCCCGCCCGGGACGCGTTCACTTTCCGGTTTCCCTGACACACTGGGCATGACGGTGTGACTTCACCTTCCATTCCGCATTTATAACAAAATGTTCTTTCCCTCGGTTTGGGACAATCCAGGAAAAAGTGATCTTCTTCCTTACAATTAAAACAGATTATCTTTCGCCCACCCGCTATGGCATCTAGTTCCAGAAATTCTTCTCTTTTCTGCCAATCCAACTCCAACTCGTTCAACTTTTTCGCCGGGTATTTGGAAGCAAACGGTCTCTGATAATTTTCCTGCCGCTCAGCATCACGTGCTTCTTTGCAAAATACTTCCAGATCGTGTCCTTTATACCAGAACAGCAAGTCACCTATAGCTTTCTTCATGTTACGCTTCATAAGAAAAATAAGTCGTTCATCGTCCATCTGTTCTTCCTGTTGGTTTCGAAGGTCAATCACGGCATCAAAATAATCATCAAACGATTCTTGACTTCTCTGGAATCTCATAGCTATCTGCTGTTGTACATCAAAATCGTGGTCAAATTTCTTAAACTTTTTCTTGATAGCTGCCTTTAGCTTGGGCCAATCTCCGACTTTCTTCCTCCTTCGTTGTGACCAAAACCACTTAAGAGCAGGACCTTTCAAAAGGTAGTGGAACTGCTTGATAACCTCTGACCAAGGACAATCGCGGTCACCTTGCATTATCTCTACCGTGTCAGTAAAATCATAGACGCTCACGGTTTTATCGGTTCCGTCAAATACAAGACCCCATTTATCAACGCGGTGATTTGGATTATACCCATAACTGTCGAAACTCCTAGCACGAAATAATTGTCCGTTAGGATTAAAATGTTCGTTAGAATTGGGTAGTTGTTGCTGAAAGTCTCTATTCTGACCCTGTTGGAAATGATTCTGTTGTGCAAAAGGAACAAACTGAGCTTGAGGTGGTTGAGTAAACTGAGCTTGAGCAAAATGAGCTTGCGGTTGAGCGAACTGAGCTTGAGCAAACTGAGCTTGCGGTTGAGCGAACTGAGCTTGCGGTTGAGCGAACTGAGCTTGAGCAAACTGAGCTTGCGGTTGAGCGAACTGAGCTTGAGCCTGAGAACCCGATGTTTGATAATAAGGAGTTTGCAAAACTGGAGGTGGTAAACTTAAATCTGGCAAGTTAAAATTTGTCTGATTTTGAGGAATGTTCAAAGGTCTATTCTGTGGAACCCTAGTTTGTGGAGCTCTATTTTCGACAGGACGATTATTAGAACCGGAGTGTTGTGACAAAGCACTTATAGACTGCTGTACCAATTTAGGGACTAAATCTAACAGTTGCTCTTCTACGCTACGCATGATCGCTGACGTCATCAACCCTACCTCTGCTCTTTCAGTTTCCGCTCGATAACTGTGTTCCAATTCTAATGCATTCCTTCTTTCCCTATTGTTGTTCCTGAATTCTTGATGTATGGTCTGGGCTGTAAGACTGCTGTAAGGCGGTGTAACGATAGTGGTGTTTCCATTGCTAGACTGACTCATCAAAGTTTGATTCATATCCTCTAACCGTTCTATCTCAACGCGTGTCTCTATATGCTGAGTTGTCTTCGGAATGGCTCCTGTAGTCGAAGTCGTCGTATTGGTTGTTGTTGTGGACGTACCGGTGGTTGCACTTAACGCCAAAGGATCCGCGTTCCCCCCTGCTGCTCCATCCTCTACATCACCCGAAGATCTAGTTCTGACCATGATTACCACAAATTTTTAGAAAAGCTCAAACAAAAAGATCCAAAACTAACGTCAAAAGAAACCCTAATAAAATGAGAGCTGAATATTTACAATGTTCGACCGAAAAAGCTGATTATTGAAACTATTCAAGCTCTTTCCGCTTGTATCACGGATAAACCAAATTTATAAAAAAACTTGCACCACTGCTCAACAACTATTGCAGATGGTGACTAACTATAAGGATAAATAAAATATTTAATCCTTTTCCGCTTGCATCACGGATAAACCAAAATTATATTAAAACGTGCACCAAAAGCTCAACTACTATTGCGATTGGTGACTGACTATACGAATTGATAGATAACTATCACTTCATTTAAAAATATCAAAAATTAAAACTTTCTCAAACTAACAAGTTTGAAAAGTCAGACAAATCCGGGAAAAATTAAGTTACGTCAGGGTATTTATGGTAATATCAGAGTGTTTAAGTTTATTTGTACTAATGTGTAAGATTTTTAACTCACCAAAAGAACGAATTTAACTAAATTTTACATCCAAAATCTTTCTACAGATTTACAAAAACAATCAGACCAAATAATACTTTTTCTGATCAAAATGTCGAATAAATCTTGATTTTAAAATTACCCAAATGTACTTATGGTGAATCTTGAATCAAGTTATGTTTTTAAAATCGTATGAAAATAGAATGTTAGTAAACAAACTACAAAAAAAAATTATTAAAATGGAAAAAAATAAAAAATAAATGCTCAAAAAGTCAGCATACCAAAAATAGAAACATGCGTTACCTGTACTCAGTATCAGAATTGATGTTATCAAAATCGTTGGGATCTAGATCGATCCAAAAATATTTGCCGAATGTTGAAATCTATAGCGATTCAAACATATTGCTTGTGTCTGAATATTTTCAGAAAAAGTGGATGAAATCAAGATCAATTTAAAAATTTAGGTTGGGATAATATCAATGGAAGTTGATATCAAAATATCCAAATACTTTGTTGTTCCAAATTAAGTTTTTAAAATCAGGTAAACGTATGAACTTTAATATTTTCCAAAAATCGAGTTAAAACAATTATCCTGTACAACCAGGAGATTTACAGATGATTTGTTATAGATGTTATTTTCCAATTAAAATTGGTTTAGTTTTAATATGATTAAAACTTTGTCTTCCCAATTATGCTAGATTTATGAACTAAATCCAAAAACGCTTTTGCAAATCAGACAGTACAGAAATGTATTTTTTTTCTGTAGAAATCTGTATAATTGTACTAATTGGCTACAAATATTAATAATCAAAATTAAAATATTTGAGTACTTACTTTCAAAGCAAAACCAATTGGAATTGTTTTAAGATGATGTTTTTGAAATGTTATAAGATGAATTATGTTACAGATTTTAAAAATCTGAATCGACTTTAGAAACTTTTGTTTCTTTAAAAACTTTCCAGTGTATGGTAGTATGGGTATTGACTAATTGATAATACAGTATTTTAATGACAGATATTCATTAATTTCAAAAATAATTTTTCAAAAAAAATTTACTCAAAATATATGAGATACTTCAAAAATTTGTCGTTAAATATTCAAGTAGAAAAGGTATTGGTTCGTGAAATATACATTGCTATTACAAAATAAACTGATGTTAACTTTTTCTTTCATAATCGGAGAGCTTTTAACCCGTTAAAGTTATTAACAAAAATTGAAAATCTTATGATATTGGGTAACTTAGTGTCGCAAACAGAAGGTATTGCTTTTACTCTTCTGGACTTACACTATGTCTCACTTTATGAACACGTTTCTTAATTAACGTCGCTATTAGGGTATCTAATCGTTAAATCCCTAAGACTTACGTCATTTCAAAACGAGGCGGTTAGAAAATTTTGTTGCGAACAGAAAACTAAATTGCGTCTAACTGTGACTCACAAAACTCCTAAACCCAGACTCTTATATCAAATTTTTATTACTTTGGATTTTCATTTAACTTTTGCTAACACTCTAACTAAACGGTTGCTCACTGCCATTTATAAGAACTTTTCGTTCTTTTGTTCGTGCACCCACGTTGGGCGCCACTTATATTATAATTTTTAAAACTGTCACGTGTAGAACTCTGGTAAGAGAGTTGCCCCTACTTGTGCCTTGCCTCACTGGTATCTGACTCAAATTCTGCACAGCTATGGCTCGTCGGGCTTGGGCGGGTGTTCGTTGCAAGTACCAAGCAGTGGACACAGTTACTAATACAAGAATGTACCAGCGAGCTAAAACCATCTAAAATTGTAAATAAAATCCACAGGCCACGAACGATAAAAATCCATTTTGTAAACGCAGATAAAAGTGTAGATGATGGTGGGGTTCATCTACTGCTGCCCTCCCACAGTCTCTTAAAGACTTAACCGTGGTGACCTACTATTGCTAAAATTGTGTGATTACCCCTAATGTATCTTCACGAACCAGTACCTACCTTCTCTTCTTTTACTCAAACATTTTCACTACAAATAATCAAATCAATATTTAAATTTCATAACAAAATCCATAAAATTTTTATTTTCTTGTTTTCAGAGAACAATTTACTCTAGCTTAAAAGTAATTTTTAAACTAAGGTAAAGCTTAAAATAAGAGATGACTAAAATAATTATCATTTTAAATAAATTAGATTGTATAAATGATTACGAAGATTCAATCTAACTATTGAAATCCAAAGGTTCGAAGTAATTTAAAAAAACTTGACATAAAAATAAGTTTCTATCGTTACACGATCTGAAAAACTTTAAGATTAAAAAAAAATGACGGACCTGCCTACATAGCGCTATATATTTGGGTCTGGAATTTCGATGTGTAATAACGGAAACCCGATTAAGATTTCATAACGAATTTTCAATAGTTAAGATGATGTTTATATTTTAAAGATTTTAACAAAATCACGAATATTTATACTAAAAAATGTAAAGTTTTAGCCAAATCAATTGGCATTAAATATGCTAGTGTAAACTTTGTATCATTTACGCTTAAACATCAAATTGGGTTTAATAATTGTATAATATAATGACAAGGTTTTATAAATATAGTGGTAGAATTATCAGACTTATTAGTAAGAACGAAATTTTCGCATTTGATTCAGAATTACTAAACATATACAACTCTTCAAATATAGTAGTTGCCACTAAAACTTTTAAATCCAAAATCGTTCTGAATCAAATCTAAAATTTTCTGTATAAATTTCTATATGATAATTGAGTTAATGTAACTTTAAATCATCATTGGCCAAGGCCAATGTGCCCAAAATAATTTTAAGGTTTCATAAAAATTAAAAATCGAATAATAATTTTAAATAAAAATGATTACTTTGCATCAGTTTATGCAACCAGTTTCATTTCATACACCATCTTGTGAAATTAATTAAATTTTATTAACAAAGAAAGTTTACAGCCTTTTAATATTAATAAACACGAATTTACTTATACTGGAACTTTGTAGAATTATTAAAATAATAGTTTTAATTACTGAACGGCTGAAACATAGCTTCAATACGATCTACGATCGCAGATACACATTTTGTTTTTCAATATAACAGAAGGACCTAGGACAAAGAAATTGTTGGGCAGTACCCAATTACCAAAGCATATTTTGCTTTATAATTAATTTAAAAGAAATAAAAATTATTTGATTTTACAAAAAAATACACCTATTGTAACATTTCCGATGAACACTTTAAATTGTTTTAAAACAATCGCTTATTCAAAAATAAAACCGCCAACCTTGGCCACACTTGTTCAATTAACAACACTACTACCGTACTTATCTGTTTTTAACACTGGCTAGGGTTCATCTTGTTGAAACGTTCACTTCTTTCTATCAGCTGTTTATTCAATGTAATCTTTTTCTTCGGTTGCCGGTAGATAAAAATATTGTTAACGAATTGTGATGTTGATGGTGTTTTTTTTTTTTTGTCGATGAATTTGTTTGTCAATTCTTTACAATCATCCCTTATTACTTTAACCAATCCAAGTGCAATTGATCGTGAGTTTTACTTACGGAGAAGTACGAAAACAATTCAGCATGAACGTCTTGCTTGGAAATATTTTTATGGGTAACGATGTCACCCCAAGAATAACCAATGCTGTTTTGTGCTTTTGAGATGTTTTATGCTATAGTATTGTATAAAAATCTTCCTAAAATTTGCTGGCGTAATTACAATGATCAATGGAATGGTGTTTCTATTTCCTTTTCATTACAGGGATATGAATGGCTTCTAAATTTTGCGATTTAACATCAATTTTATATCACTTTATTGTTGCGGCCTCTTTACCAAACTGGCGTTTGTGGATAGAGGACAAACTCCTGATCTTTCCTACAAATAGTATAATACCAACGACAATATAAGTTAAGCATACCCATGAATTAAAGCACGTCGTTCCACACAATTGTACTCGGTAATGAATGTCAGATTTATGGTTGTTATCACAACGGAAAATTGTGTTTGGCAAATGTACATGTGTATTATGTTTATGAAAGTGATATTTACCAAATAATTTACGTTATTTTGGTGTTACAGTTCAAATAAAAACATTAAAATAAATGTTAGGCTGTTTTAATTTTTCTTAGGATTTGCAACCGTACATAGATAGGCCACATAAAATTTAAAAAAACTACAACGAGTAGATGTATCAGTGAATGATAAATTCTTATGAGCTGCCTTATAGTTGGTGACAAATTTTTGTGTATTAACGTACAAATGGGTTCATTATTCGCCATTAAAATGATCTTGAATTGTAAAATTTACAAAAAACTTGCAACTAAAAAGTGATTAATCAGTTTATGTGATTACAACGATCATTAACAGCCAATAAATTTAGCTGTTGTGTTTTTACTACAACCAGAAAGGAAATACATATCAGATTTACAGAAAAATCGATGTGCAATTATTTAGAAGATGTCCAATTATTAAGAAAATTTCTGGAACGATTTTGCAACATATTAAAAATTATCACTTTCTTAAAAGTGTAGGAAACTGCAAATGGATTCCCAATTAATCTGAGGATTGTCTGTGAGCAATCAATGTGATCAATAAATCTCTAATATGTTGTCACGACAAACGTTTAGCATCTAAATTTACAGAAAATTTCTCAATCTTTGTATTGCCAATGGCCAAACAACTAAATAATGAAAACGCAATTATAAATGTGCTTCAGATGACAATCTGATTTTAAAAATCATGATTTATTTTGTCGCCGAAGATGGTTTAACAAATGGCTGCCTGTGGTATGCCAAATTGCATGAACTATCCATCTGGAGTTATAAAAAGTTTTCCAAAAGTCACCCCGAAGGGTGTCTTAGGTTTGGTGCCACCGAATCTGGTGCTTTTGCTGATGCAATTAAATTTTTCTTGAAAATGTACAAAAATATATGGAAAAACAAAATTTACATTCATAGCCGACTACACTCATGGGACTTTTTTGTGCCAAACAATAATTTCCATTTCATTAAAAGTTTAACATATTTTTAGCACGCCAAAATGGCCGCCACTAACTAAATTTCACCTTTTTTTTTTTTTTTAATTTCATTTTCTGCTTACCGAGAAACGATTTCGCCTGCCGGAATTCCTTAACTACTCCTTTATGATGGCTGTCCTATCCAAATACGGGAGCTTTTCTCGAAAACGGCTTTGCCTGACTTGGCAAAATGGCCGCCAACCACACGTTGAATATATATTAAAATTGTTTTACAATTTTATAAAAAAACTAAAAATCTTTAGATGGTGTTGCTTAGGTGGGATTGATGATTTTCTGACGTTCACCAAAACTTGCCGGTTAACTTCGAAATTCTTCGTTAACTTTTTATGTCAATTTTATTTTTGCTGAATTTCATGCAAAAATTTAAAGGTTGGTATTTGTGCACCTGTCATCAACCTTTCTCGTCCACCATTCACCGGAAATAGAATTTGGTAAAGGGCGACGCCGTTTGACTTGCGCCTAACTTCACTCGAAAAAGCTGTCAGATTTTTGCATGCAACTGCAACCAACTTCACGTTAAATTGCAAGTGCAATTTAGGGTTGCATTTTACATGGTTGCCAGATCTATTGATCAGTAGTTACTAAGTTTCTATGTAAAAATGTGGGACCCACCGACCGGAACGGTACACCTTTTTAGCTGTCCGGCCAATCCAACAATTCTCCAACGGTACTGTAAAATAACTCCCAAATGAAATAACTCCTTAAAATAAAATGCAATAACTTCCAAAAATTTTCCATACGAATTCATAATGAAATAAGTCCCAGTGCGTGGGGATTTATTTCACAATTTTTGTTGGAAGTTTTTTCATAATGAAAGACCGACTATAACTTTCTTACTTGTTTTTTCATAATTTTTGGACTATGAACATGTAGACATAATTCCTGTAATGGGGACTTATTTATTTTTTTTTTTTGCACTTATGTCATTGGGAGTTCTTAAATTTTTTTTTTGGGAGGTTTTATTTTGATTTTAAATAACTCCCAAATATTGGGACATATTAAATTTTTCCTTTGGGAGTTATTTCATTTTTTAAAGTTGGGAGTCAATTTATTTTTCATTGGGACTTATTATTCCAACCGTTGTCATAATGGACCGACCCAGCTAAAGCTGCTCGTTTTTTGGGCTTGAATCTGCAAACTCTACACCTATTACTTCTTAAATATTAACACATTTTAAATTTATATATCGTTAAACTATATTTAATTTGAGCTATCTGCAAAGACATAACTTTTTAGGAGAGCCAAAAAACCGTTTCATTCGCCTATTCTTAAATTTTTATTGGTCGACCTTCTAGAATATTTAAAAAAAATTTCTACTTAATACCACATGTGAGGCATTCCACACCAAATGTCCCGCTACAGAAAAACATGTATCCCGTAAATTTCTGAATAGGTTGATTGGATAGCCCTATATGGAACTAAGAAAATTGCGTTTTTGGTTTTTCAAATTTTCAAAATCTGGGCTTAGGAGGCGTGGTCAAATATTGGAAAAATTGTCAAATTTGTGGCGAGTTGCCTTGATTAAATATTTATCACATTAAAACGGAATGCACCACAATCTCAAATATTTATGGGCTATCGATTAAAATTTTTTTTTGGAAATTTTTAAAACCCGTTCTGAAATTTTCCATTTTTTAAAAAAGTCAATTTATCAAAAATCCGGCCACTTTTTTTATTTTTTAAGTTTAGATGTTTTCCATCCACACAAAAAAATTTAGAAACGCGTTTTTCGTTTTTTTTTCGAGAAAATCGCATTTGAATTTTAAATTTCATAACAATTTTGTAATTTGCTTGTATTTTCTTGTTTTAACGTTGCGAATGAGTATTATTAATTGCATAAATATATTTTTTGTTTTTGGAGCATATAAAAATGGGAAAATTTTGTATATATCTCTCATTTACTTGCATAGTGTCATAACTCAAAAACATGAGTTAATGGCTTTATATTGTGCCAAAAATTCGTATTAATATCTTTTAAACTCGTTTGGAAAGAGAACACGCCATTATTACATGTACCGGCCTTTTTTAATGTAAACCCAGATTCAATTGTAAACTTTAAACGCGTTTTCCGCAGGATAAAATATTTTGAGTTATGATACTATGCAAGTAAATGAGCGATATGTATTTAGTGAAATTAAAATTGATTAACTCTTATTTTAAGTGGTCATTTTAGTCCTAATTTCAAATATTCTCATACAACACCACTAATACGTGCTAAAAGTGTTAAAATGTTATATAAAAACTTTCTGCATCAAATTTAACCAGAAGTTATAAAAGATGCAACTTTTCCTACCCCTACTAATCTCTCTTTTTTTTTAATCTTAGAATTATTTCGATGATCTAGGTAAAGAATTTGTAACTTGGCTACCCGATGACTGGACTGACAATCCTGCCTTTATAAGTAACATTAATGATCCTGATTTAAAATTATGGGGCAATGATTTGAATGCTATCTGGAAGGATTTAGGTAGAAAAATGATTGATGATGTTCATCAAAATCCTCAATACTATTCAATAATACCGGTTGATCACCCTGTTATTGTGCCAGGAGGTCGTTTCATTGAGTTTTATTATTGGGACTCATACTGGATCATCAGAGGTCTATTATATTCTGAAATGACTCACACGGCTAAAGGAATGTTGCAAAATTTCATGTCTATTGTACAAAGATTTGGTTTTATACCAAATGGTGGCAGAATTTATTACGCAGGACGCTCACAGCCACCACTTTTAGCCGCTATGATTGATTCCTATGTAGAATTTACTAAAGACAATCAGTTTGGCATTGATGCTTTAGATGTTTTGGAACACGAATTCGAGTATTGGATGAACAATCACACAGTTCAGGCCAAGGGCTACAATGTTAGTGTTTATAGTAACTCAGCTCCAGGTCCACGCCCTGAATCCTATCGCGAAGATGTTGAAACTTCAATTGTATTCCCAACCGATGACGAAAAGGAGGCTCACTACAACGAACTTAAAGCGGCTGCAGAATCGGGTATGGACTTTAGCTCACGCTGGTTTATCAATGACACTGGTGGTCATGAGGGCAACTTGACAAATCTAAAAACACGCTCAATAGTTCCTGTAGAGTTAAATGCAATCCTATATTGGAACGCTAAAATTATAGCAAAGTATAACAAAATTGCTGGAAACGAAGAAAAATCACAAGAATACGAAAAGAAGGCCGCCGACATTTTGGAGGTTAATAAAAAAATGATTCTATTAAAAACATATTTTTAAATTGTTTTCTTTTGTAGGCAATTGAAGCCGTCCTCTGGAATGAAGCAGAAGGCGTGTGGCTGGACTATGATCTTATCAACAACAAACCCCGTAACTATTTTGTTCCCACAAACTTATCACCGTTGTGGACGAAAGCCTACAACACTAGTTCAAGTGACAAAATCTCTGCAGCAGTATTAAAGTATATTGAAAAAATGGAACTGGACAAGTATCCTGGTGGAGTTCCCAATACAATATATCGTACCGGTGAACAATGGGATTATCCAAATGTATGGCCCCCAATGCAATACATACTTATTGAAGGTTTGGATAATTTAGGTACTCAGGATGCTAAAAATCTATCTACCCAATGGGGACATCGTTGGGTTAAGTCAAACTTTAAAGCTTATAGCGAAACAAGATCCATGTTTGAAAAGGTAAGAAACAATAGCACAACATAAATTACAATAAAAGCATAATGCCAAACATTTTCTTACAGTATGATGCTGAAACTTTTGGAGGACATGGCGGTGGTGGAGAATATGACGTACAAACTGGTTTTGGTTGGTCAAATGGTGTTATTATAGAGTTCCTTAATAAATACGGTAGTGAGCTCACACTGTCTAACAAAGGCAATGATGGAGGTAATCCCGAAACCGAAGACAATTATTAGACACAAAAACTACAAAGCACATCGCCATGACAACTCGTTATCCATCATCATTTTATCGTTACTAAAGCGCTCTCTGTTTCCATTGTCTCCTTCTCTTTTTCTTGTTAATTTCATCATGATCTGCAACTGTTACAGAATCTCATTTAAAACAAAAAAAAATATATATATATTTACATTTTAAAAATGTTCCAAGTATTTGTAGCTTAATTGTATCATTAAACATTTGTGGATTATACGGTTTGAAAACAAACAAAATAATACATAAAATTAAAAAAGATATCTCAAAATTATTTTTAAAAAAAAAACACATACACATATTTATAAAATGGATTCTTCACACACTATATTATACACTGGAATAATATAATAAAAATTATTTAAAAAAAATCACATACACCCCACGTACCACTTTTATATATATACAAATATTACGGACTTTACAATCATTGTCCTCATCAGCAACAACTACAACAAATATTACAATGCAAACTCATGACAGCTATTTCATAAATGATCTACAAATTTAATGTTTCTACAAATGTCCTGTTTTATATATTCATATTTATGTATGTGGATCGGTTAAATTAAAGCTTCCATTAAAAAGTGTTATTAATTTTACGACACATCATCAGGAATGGTTGAAAATGTAAGTCATTGTTTTTTAATGTATTTTATGTTTTAAATTTAAACGCTTTTATTTTTTATGAATTTGAACGTTATTAAACAATTTCATCTCGTTATTACTGTTGTTTATCGTGCAAAGTATAACGAGAGTTCAGACATTTGCTGAACACGTTCACTTGTTTTTCCCCAATTTAAAAAAAAAATAACTTTTTTGTTTGAAATTTTATCAACTACACATGTCAGTTGATTTTTACTACATATGTTAGTTGTTTTCACTTCATAATATTTTTGTCAGTTAAAACAGGTGCAGATACCCGAAGGGGGGGGGGGGAGAGAATTCTGCGAATTTTTCTTTAGTAAAAAACTAAAAATTTTCTATTGGAAATATATGAAGGGCTTACTGCAAAAACTTGTTAAGCAACATTTTATTTTTTTGTGTTTTTCGCCTACTACTGATGTTCCATTGACAAATGTATGGCAGAAGTCTTGCTTGAACCCTTCGTACAAGTATGTTGAGAATGAATGTTCTGCAAAAGTTATATTTTCTACATTATTTTAAAAGTTTTAAGGCAAAAACCACCATAAAATGAAATGTTGCTTATCGAGTTTTTACAATAAGCTCTTCATATGAAAATTGGTCTTTAGGAAAAATCAAAAAAAATGTCTCAGAATCTGAGATTATTTCTAGTTATTTC
The DNA here is from genome assembly GCA_963921195.1 of Pegoplata infirma. Classification (NCBI taxonomy): domain Eukaryota; kingdom Metazoa; phylum Arthropoda; class Insecta; order Diptera; family Anthomyiidae; genus Pegoplata; species Pegoplata infirma. The sequence goes on along the minus strand of OY992538.1, from coordinate 239,850,302 downwards.
TTAAGCGTTAATATTTCAGAATCTGAGACTTTTCTACAGGAAGAATGTCTCAGAATCTAGGAAATTTGGTAAAATTGTCCACGACTTTTCTAAGGAAAAAGGTCTTAAAAAAGATTTTTTAGATTCTGAGATAGGCGCCCCAGTAGGCTAGTTGGTAGCGTGCTAGCCTATGAGTCTGGGGGTCGTGGGTTCGATTCCCATCAAAGGCCTTGGTCTGTTCGCTACAACGAGACGAAGGTCATTGTTACCAGTTCTCGGTTAGGTAAAATTAGTATATGATTTGTAATTATATGGTAATTCTTAATAAAATAAAAAAAAAAAAGATTCTGAGATATTTTTTCTACTGAAAAAGTTTTCTAAATGGAAAATTTCGCATACTCTGAGAACTTTTCTATATGTTAGAATGAATTTATTTATGAAAGTGCCTAAAATTATCCAAGTCTTTTCTAAAGAAAAATCTCTTAAAGTTTTTAGATTCTGAGACATTTTTTTTTCTATCGAAAAAGTTTTCCATGTGGAATATTTCTAATATCCCGAGAATTTTTTTACACAACGGAAGATAATGGGAAAAATAACATGGACGATTTAACCCTTAAATGCACCGTGTATCTTTAAAGATACAACCATTCAAAAAATTACCACATCTTTATTTTTAGTTAGAATTTAATTTTATGAAGCAAAACTTATTTAATATATCCAGACCCATTTTTAAAAAATATGCTGTCATGAATATTTCTGGAAATGTTTCTTAAATTGACGATAAAAGTGAAAAAATGTAAATCATGGCCTCTGTTCTGTCTTTCACAACTATTCAATTCACTCGAAAATTTCCGAATGACATGAAATCGTGTTTGGTGTTTTGTTGTTTACGTTTTCATTCGAAGTTGAAATCAAATAACTAAAATTTAAAAAATTATAAGGAAAAAGTGCATTCGGTTTACTTTCACCAAACTTTAATTATGTGAAACAAAACGAAAAAAAATGGTATGTGAAATCTAGAACACCAAAAAAATAGGAAATTTTCATTTTCACATTTTTTATCTGAATTACTTTTTTTGGAACAGTGGCCCATGAAATTTTCACCAGAATTTTCAAAATATTTTTTTTTTTCGATAATATTAAAAAAAGGGTAATAGAATTTCGAAAATGGTTAATCAAACTACATACGTTTAAAGAATAAACTATTAGCTATTTGAAAAAAATATTTTCAAATGTCTCTGTTAGGTACATTTTTGTTTATTGGGTATCAAATATTAATAATATCAAATATTATATGCGTTTTTTAGTTTTTCGCATATAAAATCTTTAAAAAAAATTATTTCGAAAAACGTATTTGTTCATCATTCTGCATATTTTATGTTATTTTTATCAAAATCGGCTTCGTTGTGCATTTAAGGGTTAAAGTTCAATATGTATTGCCAAAAACTTATTTTTTTTTTTAATGCTTTGGTGAACCAAAAATACCAAGCGAAATTTCAAAAAGAGGCCATTTTCGGGACAGGCTAGTGTGCATAGTTCAGTACAGAACACTAACGTACAATATGTTGATTCCAAGTCATTCTTTTCATACCGAAATTGTCACATTCACAATTTTTCCGAAAGAAAAATTTTCCCTAAAAATTTTCAGATTTTCCCTTAAAATATTTTCAGATTTTTTCTATGAATGATTTTCTGTTTTTGAGACTATTTTTCCTCAAATATTTCTCATTTTTTTTCTCTTTTAAAATTTGGTTTATGGATGTGGGAAAATTTATCGCTCAGTTACTTGAATAGTGTCATAACTCAAAATATTTGATTTTGCAGAAAATGCAATTAAAGTTCACAATTGAAACTGGTTTTCTATTGAAAAAGGTCGATACATAGAAAATGTAATAATGGCGTGTTCTCTACTCAAACAATGAGTTTAAAAGATATAAATACGAATTTTGACACAATAGTGGTATTCACGTCAGCAATTTTTACAAGCACATAGGATGAAATAAAAACCTAAATAATTTTATGTGTGTTGTTGTAATAAATGTTGCATTTCATTTCGCACTTTGAAAGCCCGAGTAAAAATGTTTAAATATATTCTTATATATCACATCTTATTCGGGATTTGAAAGATAAGTACTGATCCGAGTAAGACCAGTACTGATCCGAAATTTGAAAGATCAGTACTGATCCGAAAAATGGATCGCTTAGATTAGATCAGTTTTAATCGGACGGATTTATCTAATTATAAAAACGCATTTTTCGGATGAAATTGTATCCGTCCGATTAAAACTGATCTAATCTAAGCGATCCATTTTTCGGATCAGTACTGATCCTTCACATTTTTACTTGGGAGGGTAAAAAATTCTGACGTGAATAACGTCAGCATAAAATCTGTATCATTAACTCGAATAGAGTTGAATACAAGAGGTATACACAAATCCGTCTGTAAAATAATTTTTTTTGAGAAAATGAATTCCCCTCTCCCCTCAAATTCAAGAGCTGGATTCGCGCCTGATAAAAGCGACTAACAAATATAGTTCAACCAAAACAACTTACATAGAAGTTGTATCAACTCTCATATTCAGTTGATTTAACTTACATATCGGTGGTTTAATATAGAAAAGGCGTATCTCGACTTTTCGTTACTTTACAGGAGAAGGAAAAAACTGAATAATACCTTAAAAAACCTTTAGATACAAAAAAAAAATGTTAATGCAATTTTTATCCAAAACAATCGATAAATTCATTGCTGATTGTTTTTTTATTTATTATTTTCATTTGTGAGTGGTCTATCAGAATCAGAGCTTCGAACGAATTAATTCTATTGAGAATTAATTCACAAAAAGTTTAATTCTGTTTCAAAAAGTTTTGAATTATCATTCCTTACTAGCATTCAACACGAATTAATTCAAAGGCTTAATTCTCAAAGCTTAAATCAAATTGAATTAATTCCCAAGAGAATTAATTTCTTGCAAGCTAATCATTCAATTGAATGGTCAAAATTGTTCATCATTCAAATCTATTACAAATTGAATGATGACTTTTTTATTTCATTCCCTTTGTATTTTCAAAACTGCGTTGCTTGTGTGCATTTTAAGCATCTTCGTGTGTAAACGATCAGCTGTTGTTTTGTCGACGTCTCGTCTGCTGCTTCCCACACAAACATAAATATGTGTGTATGTGTGTTGCGCTTCACTGTTTTAAATGGAATGATGAGAAAATTTCTTCATTCAGTTTGTAGTAGATTGATTTCGATAAAAAAATAATGATTCAAGTTGAATGATCATTCTTAAGGAATAAATTCTTGAAAGAATTAATTCAGTGATTTTAAAAGATGAATGATTTTAGTGAATGCCAAATTCTATTTCTTTAATTCAAATTAGAAAATTGAATTAAAGAATTAATTCTTTCGAACCTTTGATCAGAATACCTTTAAAACTTGTTTTCGAAAAAATCGAGATACGCTTTTTCTATATTAAGCCAACGATATTTGATTGAGATTATAAATGCTTTAGCACATCCGAAAGTAATACTCTCACTTGTTTTTTTTTTATTCATTTGATAATTTAAAACTAATAACATTTTTTTAACATTTTAGGAAAACTTAAAATGTGGCGTATAATAAGCGTGGCAACTGTGGCAATAGTTGCTATAATATTTGGAAAGGTCATTTGGTGAGGTGAGTCCACCAAATTATAAAATGCAAAAATATATACTTGTTACATTAAGAATCTTATTTTATGTATTTATTACAGTTATTTCACCTTTAAAAATTCCTACGTTGGACAAACATTCTATTAAATTTTAAAACATGTACTAAGCATGTGTTTTCTTTTTAATTATTAATTTCTTATTGCATTGTTGATAATTAATGCAACAGAAGACTAGCATTTATTAATTTATTTTTAGGCCTAAAACTATGCTATACAAAATTACTGTATCGTAAAATTAAATAAATGAAAGCAAATGTTTTTAATTAAAATAACACATCCTCAAACCTTCAAGAGGAGGAAATCATGACAATCCTTCATAATTATTTATTGTGTTAAATCAAATTTCAATAAAAAAATGTTTGATTTCTGACTACTGTTTCAAATATGTTGTTGCATAGTTTTAGGCCTCAAAATAAATTCATAACTGCTAATTTTCTGTTGTCTTATTGATAATTGTTGTAATGTTTCTTATAAAAGATCAATTCATACATACTTGTGTGTTAATATTTGAAGTTTACATACCTGTACGATTTGTTGTTTAGTTCCTAGCTGTTGGAATATATTTTTAATTATTTTACAAATTGTTCTTGTTTTTTGAAAATTGTTTTAAATCTGTCAGCCAGTATTGAATTAAGTTAGCATGAATTAACTGTACTTGTATTTGAATGCTGTATTAAAAAAATGAAATGAGTTTTTGTTAGATTAAGTATTTAATATTGCATATTAAAAGAGCATGCTTCTGTGAATATTTGAAAATGTTTAAAAAATTAATCCCATGTATGATAAAAAATATTTTGTATGAAATTGTATGTGTATTTAAATAAATAAAATTGATTTGAATGAAACTTTTAATGTATTTATTGCGAAATTTAATTGTGGTTGTTTTCTGTTTATCTTTGTTTTCTATTCATAGAATAATATTTGCGTTTTATTTCCATTTCTTAGGAAATCATTTAAATAAGTAAAATTATTAATGGGCAAACAACTATTAAAAACGGAACACGAAATTAGAATTCCCTAATATTCTTTTACAGAACTGCAAAATATGATTAATATGTAATTAATGTTTAGCATTAAGAATCCTTTTTACATGTGTAGATTTAAAATATGTACATACTAATATTTAATAAGCCATGAAAAGAAGATTTTAAATAAATTCAATTTTATGCAAAATTCAAAATAAATATACCGATCAACTATATTCAAAATATTCCAACTTAAATTTGATTTAAATGAGTTTTCGGTGAGAAATCGAGACCTTAGGACAACAAGGTTATACTTGCTTAAATAAATAGGCACAAATGAACCTTGTTGTCCCAAGGTCCCGAAATAGCTTCCCTATGTAAACCCTATCTTCAATAAAAATTCAAAGCAAAAAAAAAAAATCCACGTTTTTTTATCAATATTTGTTATTTTGCTATATACCTATATTAGGGATGTGAAACGGGAAATCCCGAAATTCCAAGACTTTTCGGGATTGACAAATCCCGAATCCCGGAATTTATTTTTTTAATACCGGGATTTTTCGGGATATCATGGTAAAAATGTTTTACCATGAACCCACCTTTTTAGTAATTTCCAAATATTAACTTATATTTTAAGCTAAAAAAAATTTACAAACCCAGTTAAATTTTTTTTTTTTTTGCCATGAAACCCACCTTTTTAGTAATGTCCAAATATTAACTTATATTTTAAGCTAAAAAAAATCTAAAAAAAAAATTTACTATTTACTATTTTAAAATAATACCTATTTTTAAACGAATTTTCCGAACTTTTTACCATTGAAATTTTTGCTAATATTCGGACATTACCGGAAGTGTTTCATGGTGAAAAAAAAAATGTTTTTACCATGAAAAACACTTTTTCAGTAATGTCCAAATATTAGCTTATATTTTAAAATCTAAAAAAAAAAATACAAACCCAGTTAAAAAAACTTCATATTTTTAAATAATACCTATTTTTAAATGAATTTTCAGGACTTTTTACCCTCGCAATTTAAGTTAATATTCGGACATTACCGGAAATGTTTCATGGTAAAGAAAAAAATTTACCATGAAAAACACTTTTTCAGTAATGACCAAATATTAACTTATATTTTAAGTTAAAAAAAATCTAAAAAAAAAATTTACAAACCAAGTTAAAAAAAAACTTCCTATTTTTAAATAATTCCTATTTCGGAATGAAAAAAAGATTTTTCATTCCGACTTTTGCAAGACTAAATTAACAAAATATAGAAGAAAAAAAAATTTCATGGAAAGAGATAACATTTATAAAACAAATTTAAAAATTTTGTACAAAATTTGGTGGTTCGCAAAAAGTCAGGCATCAGAGCAAAGGTTTTCTAGCCAATAACCGGTTCAGATTTCAGACCTCACTTATGAACAACAAATAGTAAAGTTTTAAGGAATTTTAATTGAATATTTATTGAGAAAAATGTACTAAATAAACATTTACTTATGGGTGTATGTAAGCACTTATACATATTATATCTCTAAGAGTTGGTAGAGGCCGATGTTTGCTGAGCAGACTCCTGGCTAAAATAGGGTGCTATATTTGGTGTGAGCAACGTATGGCAGATATCACAGACACGTGCTGGCCGTTTTCGCGGTCCAGATAGTACAGTTTTCGTTAAACATTTGTCACAGTATATATGGCCGCAGTGACGACAATGTAGTTTACGTACAGTAACCGTAAAATGATTATTACACGCTGGACAATTGGCAACATCATCATCGTCTTGCCAGCGTACTTCAGAGTCGGCATGTCTCAACTGTTCCAAAGTCATCTGAAAATAAATTTATTGAATTATATTTTTCCCTAAACGTCAGACAAGTTTTAGTTTTTGGCTGATGACAACACTGCCCCAGCCCACAAGAGATTCTAAATTAATTTTACTTTTCTCAGTTAAAGGCTTTATTAAAATATATCCATAATATTATGTAATGTTACACACATTCTACATAAATTTTATAAAATTGTTAATTTTTTGGAAATACCCAGCAAAAAAAGGGCGGAGTACTTCTATTTGGAGTGCTTTAAAACTATAACAGATGTAATGAAACACAACAAAAATAACAAAAAACACAAGAAAAAAACTGTTTGTGTTTTTTTCTTGTGTTTTTTGTTATTTTTGTTGTATTTCATTACATCTGTTATAGTTTTAAAGCACTCCAAATGAATAACAACTTTTTATGGAGTAGAAAAAACTGTTTGTTTTTTTCTTGTGTTTTTTGTTATTTTTGTTGTATTTCATTACATCTGTTATTAGAGATGGGCGCTGGTCACGTGATTTGCGTGATTCACGTGAATCACGCGTGAGTGTGAGTGATTTTCATTTCAATCAGGTGATTGTGAGTGAGTGTGAGTTGAAAAAAAATCTGAGTGAGTGATTAGTGAGTGAGTCATTCATTTTTTGCGTGAGTTTGCGTGATTAGATTTTTTGATTTGCCCAATTTTTTTTTTTTAATTTTTTGTAAAAAAAAAATTTTGGATTTTTTTTTCTTTTTGGTAAGAAAATTTTATTGCGTGAGTAGATTTTGCGTGACTCACGCGTGAGCGTGATTGAATCTGGCGTGAGTCACGCGTGAGCGTGAGTAAGTTTTTTATTACTCACGTGAATGTGAGTGAGCGTGAGTAAAAAAAAAATTGCGTGAGTGATTAGTGAGTGATTCGATTATTTTTTGCGTGAGCGTGAGTGAGTGTGAGTCAAAATCCACTCACGCGCCCATCTCTATCTGTTATAGTTTTAAAGCACTCCAAATAGAAGTACTCCGCACTTAACTCATTACCTTCCGCGACACTCCCATACAAAAGTAAGTAGATATTCAGTAGATAAGAAGTACTCTGAGCTCTCAAACAACTTCCAACTACTTCCCTGGAGTAGTTCTTATCTACTGAATATCTACTTACATTTGTATGGAGGTGTCGCGATAGGTAATGAGTTACGAGCTGAATATCTATGTATTCTGGAGTAGAAAAAAATGTTTGTGTGTTTTTGTCTTGTGTTTTTTGTTATTTTTGTTGTATTTCATTACATTTGTTATAGTTTTAAAGCACTCCGCTGGGAAGTGGTAATTACTTTTTTTGCAGGGTAATTATGTCATTCAGTAAATAGTGGACCGATAGCCATTAAATTTGAAAAGGTCATAGCTAACATATTTTCGGGCTTTAGTTTGGAAGATGAAGTCCAGCGGTAAAACGGGGGATGTCGCAGGGCCCGCCAACTTTAAATGCATATGTACTTGGACGATATGCCAGTGCCCTGCAAACAATAGCGCGATATATCTCCGAAAATTTCAATAAAAAAAAATCAAAGTAGTATTTTTATTATATCGCCGTTTTCTCATACGAACGATATTTTGGCGATAAACAAAAAACAATTTGAAATTTTTTTTTTTTTGTCAATTTAAAATAAAATCATTTATTAAGCACAACAAGAAATCTTTGAAAAAATATAAATTTGACCAAAATCCACAAATTTGCTTTCAAAGATAAAGTAAAAAATTCAGCTAATGTTTCGGATATACAGTGGGCGACAATACATTGGAAACTTTTTTATAGTAGATGCAATTTGTTAAAGACAAAGTTTACAATACTAAACGTTATAATTATCTAACGAGAATTATTATAAAAAATTTTATGTAGGTAATTTGTCAAGCTTTAATTAAAACTATTTTAACATAAAAAAATCTTTTGGTTGCAGATAAAAAGTTTCGATACACCGAAAAAAATCCATGCAACATTTTACGAAATAAAATTTCGTACTAACTTGTTTCGTAAAATATACGAAAATTTACTTTATATTACGAAAAAGAAATTAGTCCGGACTTTCGTAAATTTACGAAACATACGAAAATATTTCGTAATTATGAACATTTTTAATTTCCCTGTACGAAAAGTGACCGATCCTTGATAGGTCACGTGGCATGTCACACGGAACGCAATGACCTATCACAAACTTCGAAACCTTTCATAAAAAGGCCTAGGACTTACAATTAGAAAATTTTCAAAGTTTTTTTGAACTTCGAATTTTTATTTTAAGATTTATTTTTCCTTAATGAATTTCTTAATTCCAAAACGCACAAAAAAGATATGCCAAAAAATGTTTGTGTCCAAAAAAAAAAAAAAATTCGTTAGAAAATTTGTGAAAAATATTGTTTTATTGTTTAAGAAAAATTTTAAATAAAATTCCTTAACATTGAACAACGTTTTTTTTTTTGTAAATTTACAAAAATATATATTTTACTACCTTTTTTATGCTACTTGTAGTATAGGTTTTTTATATTTTGCTATATAGCCTTGACAAGATCTTGAAGAAATCGAAACACGTGCTTTTTTAAGAAATATATCTAATATGTACGAATTTATTTTTGTAATTTATTTTGTGCAATATAGAAAATTGTTTCATACCTTTTCGTAAAAACTTATCATTTTTACGATATAATTTTCTAAGCAAAAAGTACGAAACTATTCTTACAATGTACGAAACATTTCGACCATATAAGACATACATTTTTTTGTAATTTTTTTATATCTACTATGTACGAATTTATTTTTGTAATTTACGAAATTATTTTGTATAATATAGAAAATTATTTCGTAAAAACAAAAAAATATTTCGTAGAATGTAGTAAACTTTTTTGTAAAAACTTATAATTTTTACGAAATAATTTCGTAAGAAAAAGGTACGAAACTTTTCGTACAATGTACGAAACATTGGGTTCATATAAGGCATGAATTTTTTACGGTGTAGGTAACATTACGTAGATGAGTTTAAACAATCCAGGCCGAGCTGTAAATATTGCGCTCGCAAGCCCTTTCATATTAGTAGTTTACAACATTCCAGTCAGAAATTGCCAACATTACAAAAAAAATGTACTGACATTTGTTTCACAAAAAATACTACCCTTTACAGAATTATCGAATAGTATAAAAACAAATGTACTGAAAGCACTGGATATACACAAAATAAAAAAAGAAAACATATTTTTTTTCGAAAAAATAATAAATACCCTGTATAATAAGTTACTGCGCCTTTTTTTGTAGGTCAATATTTTTAAACATTTTCGTTCATAACTTTTGAACCGCTAAACTGATATCGGAATTTCCCAAAAAAAAGCTGATATAACGCATACCTCTTTTATATTTTAATTTTTGTGTAAAAAGTCTGGTAGTCATTTATTGAACAATTCCAGTAAGCGTGACATTTTCATTATTTTTGGTACTTTATTTCTTTTGAATTTTGGTTTTTAGAGATGAGTGCGTAAGTGATTTCGATCACATAAGCTCACTCAAAAGTCCAAAAAAAATATTTATTAACTTTAGAATTAGAGTTATTAGTTTTGCCAAATATTTCAGAAAATTATTACTTTTTTTATATCTGAATAAAATGTTGTATACCCACAGAAGTGGTTGCATTGGACCAACCGGTCTATGTAAGGAGTAAAATTTTTTTGTTTAACAGAGTCAATCTATTTTAACATCATTTTACAAACCTGCAATGTTTGTGATAATTGGACAAAATCCTTTTGTACTTGTTCACTAGTAGCTAAGTCATCTTGTAGATTTTTGATTTTGGCTTTAGAATCTGCATAATTTTTGCTAAGCTTCTCCTAAATAATAAAAGAAATAATATTTTTTAAGGACGAATACTTGTGATTTTTATCTCGGACTTACATTTTGATCTTGCAATTCAATGATTTCAACTCTAAATGCTGATATCTGTCTATTTAATTCGCTTTCCTTACGTTCTAAAGCCGCTTTCGTAGATTCATAATTTTGCAGGGTCATTAAATGCTGAGTAATGCGATCCCTAAAATGTGAAAAACCAACAAAATCCCTTAAATAATTCTAATATCGATTATTAATGTACTTACTGAAGCGACTTAATTTCTGTCTGAAACTTCTTTTTATATTGGGTTCTTTCATTGTTACTGGCATCTAATTGGTCACGCAAAATTTTAATCTCATCCAAAGATGTCACACATCGTTTCTTTTCAAAATCACAACCCAAGCGTGCTTGAATAAGTTCATTTTGCTGTCTCAATACAACTTCATGTAGTTCTTCTACAGTATTAGGCAGATTAATATACTGATTTTCAATTTCTTCAGCCGTTGCTAAGTAACGGCCAGATAGATAATCATTGTCCGCTTGTAAAGTTTCTAAATGTTTATTGACTTTTTCTCTATCATCACTGATACGTTGCAGTTGGCGAATTACTTCATCTTTGGTTTCTAAGAATTTCTGTTGTAGTTCGAGCAATTGTTGTTCATTAGAAGTCACCTTGAAAATTAGGGCAGACATAACGTTTTGTTCTATTGATTCAATTATAATGTCTTACCTGCTCGCGCAGTACATGCACTTCATTTTTATGCGCCTCCCTTTTTTCTTGCCATTGATTTTCTAAATCTGCTCTAAGAGCAGCTTCCTTTTCTAAATCTTTGATAGTTTCTTCAAGTTGTTTTTTTAGATTTTCTAATTTTACTTCTTTTGCTGCAGCGCTGACTTCACACTCCTTTAACTTTTCATCCAATCCAGTGCAGTTGTGGCAAGTTAAAATTGTTTCGGAATTCGTCAATTCCATATGAGAAGTCCGCAGCTTATCGTCAGCCTCTCTTAGTTTTTCCTTCAGTGCCTTCATTTCTTCTTGTAACTGCGTAACAATAGATCCCAGCACTTCAGAGTCCTCGTGAGACTGTTAAAACAATAAAACAAAGAAATTTAAACACAATTTGCAAACAGCACGCTACCTCTATAACTTACATATTTGCCATCGCTTCTATTTTTAGAATCCTCTAAGGTACTGTCTTGAGAAAAACTTGTTCCCAACACAGACCCCGTAGAGTCGCCACCCAATTTTCTTGCTATCGTCTTAAAGGTCTGATTAAAAACTTGGGGACCTAAGCTACTCAATTCCTGCGAAGGGGTAGGATTTAGTTTTTGTTGGTGCTGCATTAAGCTATCATGTAATTGTCGATTTTCTTGGCACAGGCGATTACTTTCTTCTTTTAAATGTTCCAACTCTGATTTGCAAATGGCTGACTCTTCAATTGTATCTTCATGGGGAAAAAATCATTAGTATTTAGCATGTTATTTAAGCAATTGCTATAAGGTTTACCTTGCACCAACTGTTGCAATGACGATATTTCTTCCTGAGCCTTTACTTCGCATACAACCATTTTCGTTTTCATCTCATCGAGTTCGCGTTCTTTTTGGACAAACAGTTCTTTCAGTTTGGCCCTTTGACTGTTGAAACCATATTGCATTTTTCGATTTTCTTCTTCCAATTTGCATATTTTTTGCATCAAATCTAATTATACAAGTTTACATTGTCATTTTTTTATTGTTGTTTGGAAACTCGATGATACACCAAATTTACCTGAATTCGAACCACTCCCAATCTCGGTTGTCTGTTCATTATCTTTAGGCAACTCACTACCCTCTGCTTCGTTAACCAGTTTATTTTTTAAATCGTTTTCTTCCATTTTTAAAATATATTTACAATACATCTACAACTCCCGCATTTCACTAATTATTTGGAAAAAATTTTATTATTTATATTTTAAGGTGACCAGAGTTGCAGTTTCTGTCAGAAACTATCTGGGCTTCCACAACTGACGTTGTCAGCTTTGACAACCTGGGTGGCAACGCTTATCAATAAACAAAAAATTCGCTGCAAAATAGCGAGCTGTTGTTAATTACCATCTCTAATAAATATACCGAGCTTTTATTACCACGTAATCACAATTAAACAGGCAGCTACACAACGGATCTTAAAGTCTTTGTTCGCTTGGGCTGAAAATATATGGTCGTCAAAAGGTTAATACAACTCTTGAAGTGTTCCAGAGTAAGATGTTTAAAAAAGTATTTGTTCTGTATACATTACGTTTTTATTCTGTTACTGGTGTTTTGTTGAACAACTTGTTTAAGGTCGCAAGTGTGAATGCTATATAACATTTTTTTAAAGTTCAAAAAGTTGATAACGATGAGCCACAACGAAAGGCATTTTAAAATTTTTTAATGTTTATTTTTCGTTATTCACAAATCGTTCCCAAATACTTTCCAAAAAATTATTGCCATCTGTTGATAACGACTTCGTTATTACTGACACTAATATTCATGAGTTACCCCTGTTTTTATATTTACATAAAGTAGTATTTTTATAACTATATATGGCCCTTTGGGCTCAGTTATTTAATTGAAGAATAATAAATAAATAATAATCATTAAATTTTTAATCATTAAACAACAACATGTGTTGACCCCAATGGGCCCTAATTTTGAATCTAAAAAAATTTGCATTCCCGAAAATGCGCATATCTCGCTAAATACTGCTGACACGACAAAAAATCCAAAATAATTTTTGTATCTCTTTGCTTGTATAATACGACCGCTAAAGACCTCTCCGAGTTACCGTTTTTTAGTTACGCAGTTTTTTAAAATTCTAAAGAACCTAGCAGGCCCTTAAATTTGTGTATCTTCAAAATTAAAAGGTTTACTTTGTTTTCGAGATACTTGAATTAAAGGGCAGGATAACTAAAAAGCTGAATAAATAAAAAAACATTACTCGGAGAGCTTTCGGGTATTTGACGGTCGTGTTTTACCAGCCAAGAGCAACAAAAATGCTTTTCGTTGTGTAGGCACACAAATTTTACATCACACCTGCGCTGGCCACCAATTTTATCTGTCAAATCGTATGGAAAAAGTCGTGCCGGGCTACTTCTGTTTCTAATTCTGTTTATACTTTTATCTGTCAAATAGTTTACCAACACCTATCTGACGTTTACAAATAAATATCTATACCTTTTCGATGACCACATGTGTTTTGTTATTGTTCTGATATACTAACATTAAGAAATTTCAACGCAATTAAACAAAATAATCACATATTGCATATAATTTAATTGATCGCTAACATGGTAAGATTTACAATGCAATACAGGAATTATATAGTTAATAACACACTTGTATTCTCACAAATAGGGGAAGGGCAAAAAATCATTCATTGATCGCAAAAATGCGGTGACATTTCACTTAGTCCATCGTAGTCAGCATGATCCCTTAGTTACTGATTCAGAAGCTCCTCAACGTGTATTGGTCGAGGCGGCAGCACGCCAACCACAAAAACAAAACGCAGATGCTGTAGACCCCTCTAAAAGAAAAGAGGAACAACTAAAGTACGGAATTCATTTTGACGATGATTACAATTATTTGCAACATTTAAAAAAACCTGAACAAGAGGTTGTCTGGGAATATGTGGAAAATCCAAATCAGGCCAAGAAGCGTATAGAAGAAGGTCGGGTGACCACAGCACCGAAAATTAACTTACCGAGCTCAGTTTTTGCCACAGAATTCGAGGAGGACGAAGGCATGTTAAATAAGGCTGCCCCTCAGCCAGGGCCTCGTCCTGATTGGGATCCAGATGTAGTAGCTGCTTTAGACGACGATTTTGATTTCGATAACGACGATAATCAACTAGAAGATGATTTTGTGCTGCAGGCAATGATTGAAGGAAGCGATGGCGACGATGATATGGATGAGTCTGGGGATGATGAAGAAGATTTCGACTCTGATGATTTGGTGAGCGATGATGAATTTGATGAAAATGATGACGAGCTTATGGATCGCCTGGGTCCGCTAATGCGTGATCGTCGCTTTACTAACGAAGAAACCAAATCGCAGTTTACGGAATACTCGATGTCTTCCAGTGTCATCAGGCGCAATGAACAATTAACTCTTTTGGACGATCGCTTCGAACGGTTTTATGCGACGTACGACGACCCAGAATTGGGCGATCTTGCTACAGAAGAAATCGAAGGCTCCTGGGGTCAGAAGCATCCGTACGTTTTAAATTGCTTTAAGGAATTTAAAAAATCAGACCAGATTATTGAATACAATAAGGAATGGGACGAAAAACGTTTGGAAAAATATAAAACCGTAGTTGAGGGTGATCAAGATCCAAACGAAGAATTAGTCGAATATGAAGTTGATGATCCAAAAGAGAAAAAGTGGGATTGTGAGTCGATTCTCTCAACATGCTCCAACATTTACAATCATCCTAAATTAATTGACGAGCCAAGGAGACGAAGCCGCAACACATCATGTTCATCTTCAGTTGCACAAGGAGTGCATAAAATCGAAATTGATCCGAAAACGGGTATGCCCCTGAACGTATTGCACGGCGATAGTAACCAACTTACTGCTAAGGCCTTGGCTAAACTCGACAATGGTGCAGACCCAATGGGAAATACAGGTCCAAAATCGCTTTGCGCGAAATCGGTTCTATCTACTCTGAGTGTATTGTCAATACGGCCAAAAGATGAGACGCCAGAAGAGAAAAAGGAACGCAAACGACTACTTAAGGATTATCGCAATGAACGACGCATAGAGAAAAAGGCTAATGCTGAAGCATTTAAAGAAGAAAAGAAACGACAAACACATGTCAAGATAAACCAACAACAGAATCAACAGGGCAACAAAATTCTCTAATCTTTGTTGATATCGCTTTAACATTTAGAATTTGAAGATATATGTATCTTCAACTTGCTTGTAATTTAAACTAATGAAATAAATAAGAATAATGTAAAATATACATTTGTATTTAAAAGAATAAATACAAATTTTTGATTAGATAGCCACGATTGTGTATTTATTTAGACTTTATTCACAAAAAAAGTTATAACTTCAACATTTTTTTTTTTAATTTTTCTGAGTGTAGAAATATTTTTTTTGAGTGACGAAACACTGTATTTTTGTGAAAAACCAAAAAAGTTGTTAAAAATTCAAGTTCTTTGAAATCTGCGAAACTCAAATAGCTCAAAAGAGATAAGACGGGGACTAGAATTTATTTGATAAATTTCTGCCACAATTTCTTTACGAAAATCATTCCCATATCCAAGAATATATTTATACTAAAAGTATCTCAGTATTTGAGATTTTTTAAACACGTCTCAGATCTGAGACTTCATCAATACGAAAAATGTCTCAGAATTTGAGTTTTTATCTATACGAAAAATATCTAAAAATCTACGACATTTTCTATACAAAAAATGTCTCAGCATCTGAGAATTTTTCTATATGAAGCATGTCTCAGAATTTCAGACTTTGGCTATAGGAAACATGTCTCAGAATCTAAGACTTTTTCCAAAAACCATCTCAGAATCTGATACTTTTTGTATACGAAAAATCTCACGGAATTTGAGACTTTTTATATGAAAAATGTCTCAGAAATGAGACTTGTTTCTATACGAAAAATGTCTCAGACTTTTTCTATACGAAAAATTTCTCAGAATCTGAAACTTTTTCTATACGAAAAATGTCTCAAAATCTGAGATTGCATACGAAAGGTGTCTCAGAATCTGAGACTTTTTATTTTGGAAAAACTTCAATGAACTTTAGACTTTTAGAATCTCAGAATCTGAAACTTTTTCTATAGGAAAAATTCTATGAATTTGAGACTTTTTCTACAGGACAAATTTCTCCTATAAAAAGTTTCAGATGAATACAAAAAATCTGTTTGATTCTGAAATTTTCTTTTAAAGCAAATTAAAAAAAAATAGATCCATATTCGTATAAGCGAATTTACTGGCATTTCGTGCCCCTTAGGTCGGGGGACCTAGGCACGTGCCCACTGTTCCCTAACGGTTAAAGCGGTACTGGTATTTCCGGTTCTCTATGGACTCCAACTAACCGCTGCATATTTTTTTGTTCACTTTTGTAGCACTGTCTTATTCATGACGTTTGAGTTTAAAATTTTGTAAGGTCTATTTAAATCTAGTTCATCAAAATAAAGAAAAATAACGATGTATGTAAATTTTCTCAAAAGTTACAAAACAAATTTGGATTAATTTTTATTAAAAAATAAAAATTGGTTTATTTGACCTTTAAAACAAGACATATTTAAAAAAAATGCGTTTAAATTTAAAATAATTTTTCTGTTGTTGGCTCCAGCCAATTGGTTAATTTTTATTTTAAAACACAGATGTTAGTCTTTCAATTTCTAAAAGATCACTTAAGATATCTTCAGTTTTGGTACCAATTTTCTTCGATACTTCGTTTCGTTCGGCTACAGTCATGTTTGCAAATGACCAAATTAATTCACCATCAATTATGCAGCGACTTGGATTGAGCGATAGCTTCTTAGACATTTTAATTGTACGAAATTCTTTTGGATTAAGACCACATAGGTGCTCCTGGTATGATAACAAGACGTTTTGCAACATAAGAAATCGACGGTATACCTTCTCGGGCAGAGGCAAGCAGTAGCCAATGGCACCATCCAGTGTTCCATATACTACCAAATGCTTATTCTCATACATAAATGGATGACGAGGATTGAGACCTCTTTGATGGCACTGCACTCTAAACATGGTGTTAACTGTCTGTCCAATATGGTAATCACCTTTGCGCAGCAGCTTTTGGCCACCTATAGACTCACGCACCTCAGGTTGATACATGTAAACAATAAGATTTTTGTCCGCATCTGTTACCAAAAATCCAAGATTCGAATTGTCCACCATAAATTCAATTCCGTAAACTTCTAGAGGGTTAAAATCTCTCGATGCAAGCGACAATGTTCGAAATTCCTCTTGAAAGCGCAACAAACTTACGGACTTGTAGACGTCAGCAATAAGTATAATAGATTTGATGGAAATTATTTCATGAACATAGATGTTGGTATCAATGAAAGCCACTCCAATCAAATCGTCATCTTTCAACTGCCACAAGTAGATTTTTTGTCCGAGAGCAGTGACTAAAAAGCCAAGCACATCGGCGATGGCGGAAACAGGGCCTTTTTGCTCTTTCTTAAATACTTCTTTCAATTTGAATTTAGTTAAAGGTTTACCCGGCTCCGGCACGACTTCGATAATGTCATATATGTGTATGTTTCCGCGAGACGTTATATCCTCGCTGTAATTAAAATTTGTACCAATACACAGATATTCTTTTAGGCCGGAACGCGTTCCCTCGTAAGCAAGTTTTACAATCTTAAATGCAGTCACATGTTCCCAGTTTTCAAACTCAATAGAAGCATCTGGTACAATCTCCCAAGTCTCGGGACTCATAAGAACTATACTAAATTTCGATGCATTCGGATATATAAAGCGTTCGCCTTTATTCTCTTCCGTTAGTTCCTTGTCCTCGCCATTGAAGCGAAAGTATTTATTGCTGACCTCTTCCGTTTGAGTAACCAAACAATAGACCCGATTTTCCCTGTGATACACAATCTGCCTTGGAGTACACCGAAGTGGAACCTTTCGTGTGGGCCATGGAGAATCATAGGACAGGTAGCTGGGTAGAACACAAATTTTTAAATCAAAGCTGGTATCGAAGCACAGAAATCCTTGGGGACAATTAACATTATTAAATGATGAAAAGCTACGCATAGACCCATTTCCAAATATTTTGTGCACTCTCAATTCCCCCTTTCCAGTCAAAAACGTAAAGCATGGGTTTGGGCCACACACAACGACACCGTTCAATCCCGATATATTTGAAAAATATCGCAGTTTGCTAATGTACCGATCTTGCAAATTGTACGATTCAAGCTCACTGTCACTCTCCTCATCGTCAACCTCCATAGATTTGGATTCTTCGTCCCAAATATTAATACTTTGTATTTTGCGAAATCGCACCTTCATATGGCCTTTGCCGTAACGATACGCCTGGTATATTAAAACTTCCAAACGTGTGCGGATCATAAGTAAAGGACGACTGCCTTGATTGCCCAATCCAACCATTGATATTTCGAGAACAAGTGGAGAGTTAACATGTTGTGGCATACAATTTAAGAGAATACCTTGTTTGTTGTCCTGTTGATTGAGTGTAGCGGGTACAAATTCCATTGAATCTGTAAGAACTGTGTCTCCATTGCCCACGTCATTGACCAAGTACATAAGTTTCATATCGGGCATGGAGTAAATTTCAAGTGTACCGCTTTCCCTGGCGACTATTAACCAGTAAGTAGGTTTCACTTGAACCATCAAACGTCTCCACCAGTCAGAATTTTTATGTCTTGATTGTTTAGCCAAGTCAGCCATGCTGTTCATTTTAAAGGCATTTCCCGACTCACCATACAACAAGTCTTCTTCATCTTCAATTTTCATATCAGGCTCTGCTTTCATATAACCCAGACCACTGTATAAGGAGTTAGCTCCACTACCTGTAAGATTCAAGACATCGTCCGATCTAGTCGAAAATAGTCCTGATAAGTCCTTGTACGCCGCCAGAGAAACTACTGCTGGTATACTGCTGATTGTATTCTTATTGATGGCCAATCGTGGGGTACCTTTCGTTTCACGCAGCGCCAGAGTTATCACTTTGCCATGGAGCACTCGCAAGCAAACATACGGATCGGCAGTTGACACTTGTACCACAGGAGCTCCTTCATCTATTGGCACATTCTGTATGAGACGCTTGCCTTGCAAAAGACGAACTGAACGTGTAGTAACCTGAACAATGAAACGATTTTGCCCCAAATTGCCGACGAAAATTGTTGGTTGGTTGCAGCTAAACCCAGTACTTTCGATTTCGTTTATCTCTTCGCCTGTTTGTAGAACCAAAGTTGCTGTCCTTTGTGACAATATCATAAAATCGTGATGGTCCTGGCGGGATGTCTTTTTGCTTACATCATCATAAACCGTCCAAACGTCTAGGCACCCTTCTAGCTCGAATGATGTTATTACTTGCGGATTGATGCAGTTGACAAAAACGCATAGCGCCCCATTCTTACTATGACCGCTCGATGCTACAACATCTATTTTCAAGTCGTGCAATTGGCTGGCTTGAGGACGTAAAGTGGTTCCACCCTCTTCGAACTCCACACGTTCGCCGGCGCACATAAAGTTAATCGGACCAACATTTAGCAAACTGTCACATACTTCAAATATGTACTTGCGCAACTGAACCGATGTCTTTGTGCCAGAACCGTACACTTCAAGTTCTTCATCTTCAATTCGCCGAGCTTTACGTGACTCATCACTGACATTAGTTGCTGCATTAGGCATTTCAACTTCGTCCAGTGTTATAACTGTGCTTTGGTCCTCCTCGGTAAAATGCAAAAGTAGAGAGTTGCCTAAACGTGATCCCAAAAACAAGTATTCACTTTGACACACACACATGCAGCTTGTAAGTACACTTGCCGCAGCCTTGTGGAAATGGAAGTTCCTTACGGTTCGCATGGAATCAACGCAAAGAGTGACTACATAGAGGTCACCCGTTCGCAACGACACTACCAACTTGTCGACATCTATAAAAGTAATGTTGGCCGCATCAAGACTTATTCGCACACCGTCCTGGGGCTTCAGGGGAAAATTGGTACTGTGATCGGCAGAACTGTTCAGAGACACACCATATGGCGGTACACTCTGGTTCAGATAGATTATCGCATTTACGGTGGTAACTAAGCAACCGCCAATGGGTTTATGTATGGGAAATACCTGTAAACAGTCAAACGGCAGCCCTGTTACAGTCCATATGATAGGATGAACTCGCTGCTGTATATTTAACGAGATTGCCACCAAGACACAAGTGTCTGCGCGAACAGCTACTCGGCCAGGGAATGTACGTACTGGTTCGTATAATATTAGTAAAGTTGGTTCATAATAGCCGTGCAGAAACTGTAAATCTAAAACATTGTCAATTTTTTCATCAAGATCACGCAGAGCTATTAGATAGGATGCCAGGATCGGTGTGCGGGCCACTATTGCGGTTGGCGCCTTCTTTATGGGTTTAACATCGGCCAATTCGATTTCATCAATGCCGTTCTCTTTGCGAAATGGCAGAACAACTAAACGCTTACCGTATACCAACATGACAGCACAGCGAGCATCTGGATCCACTCGCACCATTGGAATGTAGTAGCGACCAGTCCAGCCATCCCGAATGTCATCCTCTTCAAAAAAGTGCAAAGACAAAGTTTTCAACGCGAATGTGTCAGGATCATGCTGCACGACAGACAGTTTTGCGTCCTTGAAGCTTATTAGGAGAGCATCTCGCATAGAACCCGTCAGCGTTACACTTTGCAAGGACATTACATTTCCGTATAAAGTGTACGATGCTAAACACTCCAAACGCATTTTTGACGGTGTTCGCAAATCATTGGGGTTTATCTTTGGTTGGCGTTGTGCTGCATCAATATTTGGATAAATTCTATAAACTTTTAAAATATTCGCACCAGCCACCACAACATTTTCTTCGGCATTATTAAAAAACCGGCATGTGATTGCAAATTCCACGGCAGTAGCTGGATGTGACTGTTTACAAATGGAAAACATTGTATATCGTAGTAAGATCTTCCTTTAAGTGCTGGAAAGAAAATGTTTGTTTTATTTTATATTGTTTCATAATCTACATGTATTTACTTCTTTAAATTTTGACCATTATTTTGTTAAATTCTAATTTTATCTTCTTTTTTAGCACACAAATAAAAACATTTACTCGTTATTTTATTTTAATAAACAAAGTAGGGATGGAAAAGCTGAATTTCGAAAATGGTACTAGAATTAACGAAAAAAAGAACTTTTTCGAGATGATGGTACTAAAAAACTATTCGTTGTAAAGGGGGCCTATACATTAGCAACAAGCTATGTGTCTCTTCACAACACAGCAGCAGACAGCAAAATTTCTACATGTATTTTGTTATTGTGCCAACAACAAAATACATGTGAAAAATTTGCTGTATTGTGAAGAGACACTATGTTGGACGCCCATGAATATTTATATTTACACTCGTAGAAAAGAATAGAAGTGAAATAGAGTTGCATTTCAAAATGCACTCGGGTAGCCACGAATTTTTGACAAGTTATTTGACAGCTGCTTTGGAACAGGAAAATGCTGATCATGGAAAGTTATCAGATGAACCATATCATTTCCTGCAATAAAAAAAAAACAAAATAAAACCATTGAGCGTGTTCAGCAGAGAAACCTGCTACTCAACAGTTTTTATTAGTTGATTTTAAAATATTGGAATAAATTATTCTTTTTTTTATTTTCATTTATTTTTTTCTGTGGAAAATACTTTTTATGATTTTTTTGTTTATTTCCTTGAATAACGCAATCTGGGTCGGAGTGAGCAACTATGCTAAAACTACAACCGACAAAGTAGTTTTCGCAATTTAGCCAAAACACTTATGTAAAAAATGTTGAAGAAAATGCTTATGCTATTTAAGCAAAAACTTGGTAAAATATACCAAAAGAAATATGGTGAAATATACCAAAATGATTAGAAAAGGCGACTAAGAATAATGATAAAAATTACCACATTAATGCTAAAAAAATTTTTTTATTAAATTTTTGTAAAAATTTGTACATAATATATATTATATTTGTTGAATTTAAAATTTTTAATAGAATAAATTCATATTAATATAATAAATTCATATTAATATAATAAATGTTGTGTAGGATTTAATTTAACACCGACCAACTGACCCTTTTTGTACAATTTTCTCCAGTGACTGCAGCCTACGCTTCTTTTTGAAGTGAAGGATCCGCTATAGCTTCACGAATTTATTTAAAAGCATCCTGTAAAAATAGAAAATTATTACACAACATAAATTTTTAATTTAAAAAACTGGTAAACCTCATTGGTCTCTTGGTATGGAGGAACACTTACTTTGTCATTCCATTTGTAACTCATCAAAACAGGTCTGGACCAAAAACTTTAATATATAAAGACTATGCAAGAGTCAATTCTTTTTGACGTTTAAAGGTAGTGTTAGTTTTACAAATGGTATCTCGGAAAGCTGGAAATTTTGTTTACCTTTTATTTTTCGTTTAATTTTGCTGGTTGTTTTGATTTAATTATATTCATTTCTTATTTTTATTATATAGTATACTAAGTATTTTTTTTATTTTCAAGTGACACAACAATAATTTTCATTCATAATTTTAAAACTTTTTAATGTTTATTTTTCGTTATTCCCAAATTGTTCCCAAATACTTTCCAAAAAAAGATTGCCATCTGTAGATAACGACTTCGTTATTACTGACACTACTATTCATGAGTTACCCCTGGTCTGGACTCCCTTGGCTTTGCGTTTTTAGGTTTTAATTTTATAACTAAAGGCAGGACTGGTGTCCACGCTCTTTATTGTAGTGAAGGATTCGCCATAGCTTCAAAAATATATTTACCAGTACCCTGTAAAAATAGAAAATTATTACCAAACACTAATTTTTAACTAAAAATCTATTAAACCTTATTGGTGTCTTCGGAATGGGGGTATACTCACTTTAACATTCCATTTGTAATTCATCGAAACATACGTCTGGGATTCCATAGGTTTTGCTAAATGAATGGTGTTTTAAGTTATGACAGCAAAATTAACTTTAGCTTTCTTTTATCTTACATTTAATTTATCTTTAAAAAAAGTAATTATTTATTTTTATTTACACTCAGAAAATTATGTAAGTTACTACATGTTAGTTGTTTGTATATATTACAGTAGTTAGTTGTTTTCAACTACAAAGTCTGTTGTTTTTGTATGAAAAATATCAAACAACTATTTCTGTTAGTTATTTTAAGTAGTTTTTTTGAATAACTAACAAAAAAGTACTGTAATGTAGTAACAGTTACTTAAAGTAGTTAATTTTATTTTATTTATTTCTGAAAAATTTTCAACGTTTTTTTCCAAAAAATAAAAATTGAAAAAAATTTGGTCTTAAATTTTTTTTTCTGAAAAATTTTTTTGAAAAAAAAATATTTATATTGATTATTTTATTTTTACTACATGTTAGTTGTTTTGACTACAAATGTAAGTAGTTTTTACTACATAAATCAGTTGTTTTTTGTCAGTTAAAATAACTAACATTGTAAGTTAAATTAACTGAAAAAGTAGTTGACACCAAAACAACTTACAAAGTAGTTATTTTTAAACTGATATTTTCAGTTGATTTTACTAACATAATTTTTTGAGTGTATTAATTTATTTTGATTTTATTTATCAATTTCCTTTTTACGTTTTTATAACACAAAAAATTAAAATATTATTGACAAATTGAAAATAATTTGTCATAGAGCAGAGCTTCTCACTAACTTTTGCTTCGTGACCCCTTCTCAATATTTTTAATTTCTCGTGACCCCCCCACCCTCCCATAAAAAAACAAGTGAGAAAATTTTAGTCGGTCAAGACCGATTATATAATATTCGCAAAATTGGTCTCAAGTCCAAACATGCACTGACCGATTAGATCTACATTTTGTGAGATCTTCCATTAAGCTGAATTCACAATGACGGAGTACTCTGTGCCAGAGAGTGGATTTTGTTCCTTTCTCTTTCGCACTTACACATTTTTTGTATGATGGTATCTCTATTTTTAGAGATGGTACTCTGTAGAACAGAGTACTCCGACAAATTTTGTCGGAACCTTTAGTGTAGAAAACAAACAGAAATAGGCCCTTTTACTGAAAGTACACTCAAAAAAGTATGTCGGTAAAATCTACTACAAAAGACAGTTGTTTTGACTACATTTTGTCGTTGAAAAGGCGTCCACTACATAAACGGTAAAAACAACTGAACATGTTGTTGTTTTTAACTATTGATTTTCAACTACAAAATGTAGTTAAAACTACTACAAAACTGTTTAATACAGTTGTTTTTTCTACAATTGCCTGAAATTTTATTTAAAAAATTTCTTAAACGTTTAAATGATTGATATTTATTTATTTAAAAAGCAATACATTTCAGTTGGTTGTATAGAATTTCGACATGATGACAATTTTTTGATGTATTTATCTGGAATTATAGAAGAAAAAAATTATATTAATAAAATGTTAAACAAAATAAATTGATTGTATTTACCTTTGTTTTTTTTAATAGTTCATTTCAAATTTTCACCGCTACTGATCAAAATTTGTCTGGAATAAAAAAAAAAACGAAATGCTTTGGCAAAATTGATTTATAAAAAAAAAGAATTAATTTGAAATGTTTCAAAAAAGTATGTACCTGCTCTGTTGTGTATACAAAGAAAAGAAGATGGCGCGCTCATAAGAAAACAAAACACTGCACACATTTTATTTTGTTTTTTTCCGATTGGTTTTTACGCACGCTTATGTGAGCGCTATATTATACACACTTGTTATCTCATTTATCCACTTATTTTCTTTCGCTCAAGAATATTTTTCCAAAAACATATTTTTTGTTATAATTAAATTTAATAAATTGTAATTTAATTTATTTAGATATTATTTATTTGGTATAAAAATAATTCCTTCCGCATCCCGCACGACCAACTCGCTCGACACATTCGTTTGCAATAAAAATTTCTAGAAAAAAACGAGTTTTAGAAAAAAAACTAAAAACAACTACATAAATCAACTATTGCTACAGTGTAGTATATTTTTTGTAGTTATTTTTTGAAACTACTACAAAAAAAGTTGTTTGAGATTTTTTCATACAAAAACGACCGAAATTGTAGTTAAAAACAACAGCTACTACTTACTACACAAACGACCGTCATGTAGTAACTGCAATAATTTTCTGAGTGTAGACCGCTTTTACTTAACTACTGGCCAAATTAGTTTTTAAAAGGTAAAAATTTATGGCCTTATTTTGTAAAACGCAACGCGCCGCGTTGCCAAAATTTCAATACAATTTGTTGTTGTAACAAAAACAAATTACACAGAAATTTTGACAACACGGCGCGCGTTGCGTTTTACAAAATTAGGGGGATAATAAAATATTTCCTATTTTCATGATTTTTGAGAGATTTTTATGAATAACAGGTGGGTGGTTTGTATGGGGACTACAGTAGAACTGGTCCGATTTCTTTAAAATTTAAAATTATGCTTTGAGCTTAATTTCGATACACTCAGAAAATTATGTAAGTTACTGCATGTTAGTTGTTTGTATATTTTACAGTAGTTAGTTGTTTTCAACTACAAAGTCAGTTGTTTTTGTATGAAAAATATCAAACAACTATTTCTGTTAGTTATTTTAACTCGTTTTTTTTTGAACAACTAACAAAAAAGTACTGTGATGTAGTAACAGTTATTTAAAGTAGTTAATTTTATTTTTTATCTATGAAAAATTTTCAAAGTTTTTTTTTCCAAAAAATAAATTTTTGTTTTTTATTTTTCACAACTTTTTTTAAATAAAAAAAAAAAACTTGGAAAAAATATGGTCTTCAATTTGTTTTCTAAAAAATTTTTTGGACCAAAAAAAAATTATATATTGATTATTATATTTTTACTACATTTTTGTGCTTTTGACTACAAATGTAAGTAGTTTTTACTACATAAGTCAGTTGTTTTTTGTTAGTTAAAATAACTAACATTGTTAGTTGATTTAACTGAAAAAGTAGTTGACCCCAAAACAACTTGCAAAGTAGTTATTTTAACTGACATTTTCAGTTGATTTTACTAACATAATTTTTTGAGTGTAGGATACCTATAATAATACGATTATAATTTCATTTTCGGCAAATTTAAACACACAAAAAAATATTTTACCAATAACTTGGGAGAATATGCGTTTTTAAAGTTTTTTGCATTAATTATGAAAAATTTTGTAACATTTTACCAAGTTTTTGCATAATTTTGGTTAAAGTTTGAAAAATTACACAAGGTTAAATACTCTTATGAATATTTTCCAAAGTTTTATCAGAAACAAGCAAAAACTTGGTAATGTGGGCTTCACACTTGCTGTTTTTGGGTGTTCAAGAGTGAGGTGTTTAAAAAAGTCTTTGTTCTGTGTCCATTACGTTTTTATTCTGTTACTGGTGTTTTGTTAAACAACTTGTTTAAGGCCGCAAGTGTGAACTCTATATAAAATTATGCTATTTTTTGCTAAATATATGCAAAAAACTTTAAAAACGAATATCCTCCCAAGTAGTTGGTAAAATTTTTTTTGTGTGAGGGGAACTTTTGTATGGCGGCTAGATCTAAACATGAACCGATTTTTCCAAATCAGTTTTTAACATTTAAGGTATTTTTTTATCTCTTAAGGCCTATTCACACCTGAGGTAAAATCTCGTTCGAACCAGATTTCGATCATATGGTCTGTATTATTTTATACACAAGCATATGATCGAAATCTCTTTCGAACGAGATTTCACCTCAGGTGTGAATTTGGTATAAGATCTAAAAATTGTGTTTTTTGAGTAGCAAAATAGTATTTTGTAACATTTTAGCCAATTTTGAGGCCCCTGAACGAGCTAAGAAGCTGGCCAGGCTTATTGTACTGCCGAGGGAGCACATCTTGAAGTAGTTGGACTTAAAATTGTTCGAATTTGGACTGTGTATAAAGTTGAAATACGGGCGAATTAAAATTTTGTTTTTTTTCACTTTTTAACTAATTTAAAAGACCTCCATTGACCTATCAAGATGAAAATATTAAGAAGATCCACACGGTTCTGGATTTTTAAGATCCGTAGTAAGGGTGGAAAGACGAAAGGAGAAAAGGATAAATTTGATTGTATCTTTTCCTAATTGTGTACACTTTGTCCATCCAGAGCTTTTTGAAGCCCATTGATGAGCTAGAAAGCTAAAAATTGGCTACATTGGTAGATCCTTACGTAGGACATTTTCATATATTGACAACTCAACAATTAACAAAAAAAAATTGTTTTTATATTAAAGAAATGTTAATGTTCTTACTATGAAGTTTACTAGACTTTTTGCGACCCCCCAGATATGCTTCCGCGACCCCCTAGGGGGTCGCGACGCACCATTTGAGAACCATTGCTTTAAAGCTTTATTACTTTTTAACGGATTATGATAAAAATGTGAATTTGGTACCATATTTCTCGATTTTTTAAGCCCTTCCATTACAGGTGTTAAAAAAATACTTTTTAATTTTTTTTTTTTAAATCATCGATTTTTTCGCGCTTTATCGCCATTATTTGGAACCTTTATGAAGCTTGCGAAAAATGTCATAACACTTGTGTTTGCTGAACAATCGAATGGGCAAATAAAATATGCAAAAAGTTAAACCGTTTTTGCTCCGCATCGAAATAAGGGTCAAAGACCGCGTTTTTAACCGCGGAAAGGAGGTGAAATTTCCCAAAAAAAAAATATGCCATTATTTTTATTGATGGAAAACCGTCTAAAAAGTGATAATATCAAAAAATTTTAATTTAAAAGTTTACTCTTGTAAACTATACCGTAGATAGCTTAAATTTTTATTTATAAAAACATATGGTTTCACATAGCTCATGCTATTTTTCCAATAAAATAGTCTTAAAATAATTTTTTTGTTCTGAAATTAATACCATATATGACACTTATGCCAGCGAACATTTTGCCACCAAAAACTCATTTTCGTCAATCGAGCAGATAGCTCAAATTGAATATAGTTCAACGCTATATTAATTTTGATTGAATGGGCGTTAATCGTAAAAATCGGAAAAAGGTCAACTTCCCCCCATACAAATCGACCACCCTAAAAATAAGTTTGGGTCGCTAAAACAAAATACATGTCGTTTTAATTTTCGTTTTACACAACATATCCAAATTTCATGAAGATCGGATGGTGACACCAGGGAGACTTCCCTTGTTAATTAAAATATTCATCCTTATGAGATGAATATGAGTTTCACTTTCGACGACCGAGTTTCACCACATTCTACAATACTTCAGTGGTATCGGTGAAGGAATATCGATTAATTTTTGTCATCACTAGCAAAACACAAAAAAACAACAAAACATATAAAATAACATGAATTGTAAATTAATTAAAATTATGTTGCGGGTCATATTTTATGTTTATTTTCAATCTTACTATAATATATAAAATTAAAAAATTAAGAATAAGTATTTTAAACTTCAGAAATTAAACAAAAAATCGCCATAAACAAAAATCCGTCCCTGTGTGGCACAGTCCGGGAACAAATGCAGTTTGCATTTTCATGGTTTTTATTCTGCCGGAGGCATTTTTATTACATAATTTATACAAAAATAAAACACTAAATTGATATTTAAAAGAAAATTCTATGAGTTTTATTGATTTAGTTAAAAAAAACACAATTTTCTATAAAAACGCGCCAAAAAAGATGTCGAACAAAATTGTATGAATCTGCCGTCGAAGACGAATTGAGGAATACGTCGAATGTCGACGATAACGAAAAAAACATATGTTTTTCGTCTGTATCATCTCCAACGTATTTAGGAATACCAAAAATTACCTTCGTCGCGTTTTAAACGCGTTTATGACAACAGGAATAGCCCCGATTAATTTCAGCAGAAAAATTGCTTGCTTATTGAACTGAAAGTTGTTTTACAGATTTTACGAAAGAGTTTTTTGGCTGAATGTACTTGTTTCATATTTTTCCTAGTAAAACAACTACTTTTGTAGTTAAAAGGATGCCCTTTCCAGAAAACCACATTTGATTTAAAACGCCATAATTTTTTTGTTTCATATTATTTTTTATTTCTATTTGCATTGTTTAATTGCGACCATAAGAACTAATGTATTATAAATAACAGCTTTTCAACAACAATAAAATTTGTGATTTACATTAAACCAAGAAGTTTATTTAAGAAAGTAGATTTTCTTGTGATATTGGTTGCCTAGTGGTACATTTGCTCCAATGCCACTAAGGAATAATTAATATTTTTTTAATTTTCTTAATTTTAGTTTAATTAATTTTTTAAAAGACACATTAAATATGTACTAACATTGGGGCCACACCTTAAAAATAACCACTTGTTGGCTTTATATATTTTCTTTATATATAAACTCCTTGGCTTAACAGTAAATGAAAAACAAAAAATAATAATACATATCATATATGTACATTTTTTACATAAATATATTTTAATAGAATATAATAATATTAATAATAATAATAAATAGAAAACTATAAATTAAAGTGGATAAGTATATTTACTTAAATGCTAATTGAAGGAATTAAAGAAGGTTTAATTATAATTACAATTGCTTCATTTCTTAATTGATATACAAAAAAATATTTTTTATAATATCTGCATGATGCATCTCCAAAATATTAAAGTGCAAACATAAAACCAGCTTTTCAAGTTAAGGGCACACAAACCCATTCGATTAGACGGGACATTAGCGAACAGAACCCCAAAAACCAATTCTAGGCAGCCATAGATATTTTTCTAGTGTTGAATTGCTGAGGGATTGCTCCTTCAACTGAGTTTATACTATCTACACTTTTACTACTGCAGGCACTCGAGTGTGTGGTTCTTAATTCGGGAGGTAAATAAATCTTAACTACACTTGTGATCTTTACTCGACAATTTGGGCAATTATCGCATCTGGCAGCACATTGATCACAAGCCATAACGTGGCAGCAAGGATTGAACATTGTATTTATAGCATGATCCATACAAATCTTGCAGGTCATAGCCTCTGAGATTCTGGTGTCGACACATCGTTCTATAACAGCTTCTCGTTCCTCCTTCTCTCGTATGACCAAGTCTAATTTACTGGCCATAGAAGAAATACTTGCGCTACAGCATGCATCCGAATCGTCGGCATGACTAATTGCAGTGTTTGCAGCACTTGCCAGATGTGGTATGTATCGGGCTATTTCATCTAAACATGCACCATCATTTTGCATTGATGTTTCAATGCCACGCTCGTGCAAAATGCGACGAGCTTGATCATGTACTTCTCGACTAGTATGCTGGATATCAAAAACGTAACGTTTTCCCAGTTCTGTATCCTCTTTGAACATAGATGCTATGGTTCCTTTGAGATCTCGAGTAAATTGATTGGTTACTACACCACGTACCTTGTCGCAAACATAGAAGGCATGACGCTCTGTTATGGATCTATATAAACCAGCAGCTATTGCATGTTTTGGCAACTTTATTTCCACCTCACGTCGAATATTGTTGTCATCTACATATTCCAACTTAAAAGTACGACGAAATGATTTAGCGGATGCAATTGCACTGAAGGGAATGCTAAAATATAAAACAAAAAACGTATTAGAAATTATTTATGATAAAATATTTATTAAATAAACGTACTTTCTTTCGTTGTCTCCAGTGGAAACTTTAATGCCATGTGCACCAACTGCAATGTCGCAACGGTGGGAATTTTCAGAGGTTGTTACACCACCGAAAACTTCTTCGCCGTAACCTGGTAGATCTTGAATTTCTTGTAGCAGCCAATACTTTGCTGACTTTTGCGACATTTTTAACATGGATAGTTTACCATGCTCGGCGGCAATTTGTTTAAGGAAGTCTTCGGGTAACTCTGATGTTTGTTCATTTACTGGCCGAACTAAATAGTCCAGGTATATACGTAACGGTGACGCTGATATACGGTTTTCTACGGATTCATCCGCATCTTGTTCTTGTTTATTATCACAGGTCCAATGTTCTTTATTCGCTAATTTGGTTAGGGTTTCATTTGTACTAGAGGTAGATTTGTTGTTATCCGTTTGTCGCAAGTTATGTGTAGACGTACTGTAAGCTGCGCTCAATGCCGTCGCTGCTGCAGCGGCATAAGATGTTGACGCTTGACATTGAGCATTATCAATATTTTCAACAGACTTTTGTTTGGATAAACGACGTTTCTTAAATGATAAAACATAGTCCTTCTCTTTTCGCTCCTTGGCCGCTGCTAGTTGATGTTGATGCTGCTGCAGTTGCTGGAGTTGCTGTTGCTCTTGATGTAGTCGCCTTAATCTCTCTTGCTCCTTTTTGATTTTTAGTGGACATTCAGATTTGAGGGAAGCTTCATTAAATCGTAAACCATCCGCTTGGCACAGAAGAGCAGCTAATTTAGCTGCACTCGACCAATTTTTAGCACATAATCTGCCTTCCAGCAAATCAACCTTAGCCTGCATATAGAATAGATTTCGAACACTTTCCTGTAATATGAAGTGAACAGGAACCCAGAACTTGACACGCAAAGCCAACATCAGTTGTATTCCACTACCACTGCCGCCATCACAAGAAAGTCGATTTCGCAAGTTGATCCATTGATGCGTTCGAGATTCTTTTTGATTGGGAGTCCAATGTTCCAAACCGAAATATTCCATTTCGCATATAATGCCCAATGCTTTACATACCTAAAATTATAAGATAAACAAAATGCAATCAATAAAGGGATTACTAAATACAGAATTTTAAATGTTGTACAGTAAAACCAAAAAAGTTAGACATGATGGGTTAAAATTTCGTGAAGCAATGATGTAAATACACCATGATAAAATCCCCGATTTAAAAAAAAACTCACAATGAGTTACGACGTTTCTACATTAAGCCATATATTATACACATACAAAATCTACATTAAAAATAAAAGTATTTGATACATAATAAAAATAAAATAATAAAAAATTGCTTTCTTAGGTCAAGGCCATCCATTCACTATTACACTTTAAATGCATATTATAGAAATGTAAAAGAAAAATCTTGGCAACGTCATTTCATATATTTTAAATAGCTGATTGTTCCTAGGATTCTTTTCAATTTCGCTGCTACTTGTTAGTGTCATTTAGAAAAATCTAAGTAAAGGATAAGAGGTTTCATATTTTTGCTGACAACATTGACATGTGGAAAGCAGAAATACATACTCGTATCTATACAAAAAAAAAACAATACAAAAGTTAAAAAAAAGCGATTTCCTTATGTCAAAGACATGATTATGTATGTTACGCACTAGTAGAACAATATGATAAAGTACAATTTTCTTTTTAATTTACACGCATACCCAGTATTTTTTTTTATTTGTTACTACCAGTAGGTTAGGTTAGGTTAAGTTCACATATCACAACTCTAATACTTGTCTAAAATACACGTACCCAGCAAAAACTTCGCTTACCAAGTAATTAACTTAAGGGGTTAGCAAAAATATGAGTAACCAGCTATCTCCCAATTTCAATGTTAATTACTTTAACACGGTGATGTCATTGGAGGTAACCACATTTTGACTTTTTTGGCGCAATGTAATGCTAATGGTAATTAGTAGTAATCAAAGCCATTACCACGCAGGCGAGGCAGGAAGGGATGTTTTTGCTGAGTAAGTGAGCTTTTCTTAAAATTTATTTGATTCGACGTAGTTCTAAATAGGATTCTGCTCAAATATGAGTGTAAGTAAAATTTTGTTAAATGAATAAATTAATTGGAATTTTTCTAAGCAAACGACGAAGAAAATTTTACCGTATGCACTTATTTCCTGTGTGTTCATCCAAATTCCAGTGTGAAACGTCTTTTATAATGTCTTTAAAACTAACAATAAATACTCCCCTCTGATACAAAGGTCTACTTCCTAAACCACCCCGATTCCCTAAGATAATATGCTAGACAATGGCAATGAGACAACGTTTAGGCAATCCGACAATCCATTGAAAAATCTTTGCCCCAATGAATAAGGCGGACTTTATGAGACCCGGGCATTCACATAACAAGTGCTTCAATGACTCCTCCTCTACCACTTCCTCACAACTCAACCGAAATTCCCATACTCACGGCCATTTAGCAGATTATACAGTGTCCTGTTAGTACTTCCACTAATAAAAGCAAAAAGACTTTCTGTCGTCTTAGGATTTGGCAGTGGCCACAGGGTTTTCGATATATTGCCCATAGTCAGTTATATCACCCTATCCCTCCACCTATTCTAAAATCCTATCAATTTCGTTCATGTCAGGTTCAACACGATTCATTCTCAGCGACCACATTTTGTCAAGGGACCCAGGTTAACTTGACTCTGTGCCGTCTAATTCGACGAAGAGATTGTATACAGTTCTAACAATTCCCGATTTTACAGTGCTTGACTCTAAGGCTATCAAAGCTGCAAGACTATCCACGAAAATGGCAATGGCGCAAGGACGTATCATAATCGTCTGCGCGGCTTAATCAATTGCAAGTACTTCAGACTGGAAAACACTACACTTGTTCGGAAGTCTCAATGAGGCCCTGATTTCAAGGCATTCAGATGATTCTCCCGAACCCGTACCCATCTTCGATCTGTCCGAAAAGATTGATATGGTTCTCTGTTATAACAGAGTTTTCCGCCCAGTCTACACAAGTTGGTATATAAACTTCAAAGGTTCTGTCAAAGATCGTCTGCGGTGACATATAGTCGGTTTTCTGTTCCAGCTCCCTCCCGCCTATCGTCCTTAATACGGTCGGGTGTTCCCAAGAGCGTTACGTAAACATTTGCAACTCTCTTAACCTGAGAGCCGATTTTGCTACTGAGCCGTTGATGTAGACTTCTATGGGCTGAATGGTTAGTATTACTTCCAGACCGGCCTGGGGAGCCGATCTAATAGCACCTGTGATAACCACACACAACAGTTGTTGTACCTTCTGAAGGTTGCAGAGTTATGATTTCTTATCCATTGCTCTCCACCAAACAAGGGTCCCATATGTAATTATAGGTCTAACTATCGCACCATACATCCAGTGGATAATTCTCTCCCCCAAACTCATTAGATGTTTAGGGTACTAAATTTCCAGAAACCTGAGTCTTCCACTTAGGATACCTTCCTTTTTTAGTAATAGTACCTACTCACTTGTCGGGACAAAGTACAAGTACAATGTTTTTAACACAATTCTTGTGTCATTATCTTAACAATTATTAAGATAACGTCAAATTGGTTTTAAAATTTGAAAAAAAAAAAAAATTATCAGATACTAATAATACATGTGTGTAAATATGTATGTGTAAGCACAAAATAATTCAGTTCCTTTTAATGTTAATTTTGTTTGGGAACAATTTAAATGAATTCTCAAAATATCCCCATTACCCAATGTATTTGGTACATAATAAAATTTTAGGTTGAACAACTGCCCTGAATGACAACGTGGAAGTGAGTTTTTGCATGGATTTCTTTATGACTAAAAATAAAACAACAACAGCATAGCAACGACAACAAAACAACACACAAACTCGTACATACAAAAGTTGCCGCTAATTTGAAAAGTACAAAGTCCAAACAATATAAATTATGAGATATACAAAGTATGCGAGTAGCAAATCGAATTATTAAGCGAACGCAAGTTTAGTCATGTACTCATATACTCACACAATATACTTAGTATATGTATGACAAAATGTATGTTCATATCACAATATATATCTTTAGGATATTTACCGCAGAACAGATGTGGGTCTTTATAGTACTGAGTAAATACGATCACTTCTAATTAATATGCTCGTTTAATAGAAATATTTTTAATGGAATAAATAGTACAGACTTAGGCTAGAATACTCAATGCTCCGTTAAAAAATAACTCTCCGTTAAATTTAACTTTTTCATAAAAATTTTTGGCATACGGCTCCGTTAAATCAACAGTTAAAAGCTATCTGGACATTAAGTAAGCCTCTTTTAAAATAATTTCAAGGTGTTACAGAACATTTTATTTTTTGTGTTAGTTGCATATCTTAAAAATCGCAAAGAATAGCAGCAAACAGCTTTGGTTAGAACTGCTTAGTCGTCAAAGGGAAAATGATTTCACCAAAAATAGTAACTGCAAAAGACAAGGGCTATGGCTAAAATTCCTTGTTTTATAACTATTATTAGGTTAAAGATCATGACAATGAACAGAAAATCAAAATCGCTTCAGCTGAAAATGAGCGATCGTCCAAGGGTTAAATGCATTCATAATGTGGATTTGGAGTTTGATTATTTACCTTAAAAACGATAGATTAATGCAGAACGTTTCAGTGGTGTAAAGTGCAATCATGGCCATTAGTAATATCTAGATATGAAATAGGAAATTTGCACTTTTACTTTCTTAAAACTAACACCTGCTGCCGAAATATTTAATAAAGGTTGGATTTAATATCATGAGTATTTGGCCATTAAAAATTATCACTGGTGTTTAAAAAATCGCCTACAAAAATATATATTTTGGTGAAGATTTGCTCACAAGAAATTTCGGCGAAATTAACCGCAAGGGCGGTTTCAGTGGCTTTACGCCAGCACACATAGACTCTGAGGTCCTATGAGCGGTTACACTTATAACACTGGTTACACTCATATGGTTTAAAGTCTTCTAATGCATTTAGGTTTCGGTTTTAGATCTTTAAATACGATATACGATCGTTAAATTGAAAAAAAACTCACAGTACGTACAATAATTTAATGTTTATCTGACTAAAGGGGATTTAAAATTTTCAAATGGGGATAAAATATATATAGTTCTACGGCAACACAAAACTCTATCTTTACACTGTAGTGCATATCCAAACGTAAGAGCAGATTTTAAAGATACTTATTTTTTGTAATATGCAATCTAAGAGTATTTATAAACAGAAGAGCAATTTTTTATTAAGCCTCAGGTAAAATATTTTTTTTTTTTGTGTGCAAAGAGTAAATAAGCGAGTATTGTAATTGAAATTTAGAATGTTAAGATGTGAAGATATTTTTTTTTTGTTTTGTTTTGGTCTCACAAAAAACAAAGAGAATCATGTTAAATTGCCATCAAAACGGAGACCCCGAAATTTGAGAATTTAGGAGGAAAAGCTCACAAAAAAAAATATTTTGAAATTGGACTTTGGACTGCGACCCAAACAAAACTTGGACTTTGAACATAGTTGCTCACGTTTGTTTTCATTGAGATTGTGTTGATGATGATGTTGATCAATGCGGGGGTATTTAAGTGTATAACACTACATACATATGCTACATCTATCATATGTGTGAACAACTGAAAAAAACAAGAAGCTACCACGATGTAGTATTTTTAATTCGGTCTTCAATTACATACATATCTACCTGTGTATGAAGATAATTGTTGAAAACAAACTTTGAGTTTAATAAAGTGATTTGTTTAAGATTATTTCACTTCCATGTTAAACCTTTTTCTAACAGTTCTCCTTATTCTAAGATTCACATGTTGAATAATAACGTATTTTTTCTATCTAACAGATAGTTGGTTACCACTATACATATTTTATTGTAAAAATAATAATTTATTCAATTGCATGTAGTGTATCTGTAGTGTGTATGTATCTAGTAGTGTGTATCTGTTTTTTTTGTTTTAATAAATAAAATATATAAAAATCAACGTTAAATGTTACATGCCTAGAAGCACGCGTTTAGCGAGTGATCGCGATGACGTTTTTTTTATTTTATTTAATAATGCCGGTAGAAAGGTAGCTTTAATGTTTTTATGTTTGTATGGATAAACAAAGAAGAGTGAATGATATTGATTCTCATCGATTGGTTTCATCATTTTATTAATAATGCGAGTGTATATGCTAAATATTATTAAATGCTCTCATCTGTACGTATTTAATAAAAAAAAGTTTACGTTTGACAAAAACGTCTAGGGCTGGTAAATTCTCACAATATAATCAATGATTAAGGCTAAGCAATGTTTGCAAACGTCAAATTTATATTAATCAGAGCTTTGATGGATTTCATTCATGAATTCGATTTGGAATTCTGAATGAAAATTTAGTGATTGCATTCCCCAATCACATTTTAGCGATTTGAATGAATTCACTTTAGACTCATTCGATTTATAAATATAGAATGCATTCGATTTATTTTTTGTTCGATTTTAAAAAACCGAATGCATTCGATTTTTTTTTTCATTCGACTTTAAAAAACCGGTAACTCTTAGACTTTGATCCCCTATAACATATTAAAAGTGCAGGGCAATCGGAGTGAAAGCTATGGGATACCTTTCCTTGTAAATGAGAACAGGGTATAAAGAGGCTGTAAATAAAAATGTTCCAAGTTAGCCTATTTGACAGAAAAGTTATTGCATGATGCAATAAAAATAAAATGTATGTCTAATCAGCAGAAAAATCTGCTGCAAATACTTCGAGTTTATCTCAAATGCAAAATCTAATAATTGCAACAAACGCGGGTTGCAACGTTCTGAAAAAACTTTCAGAGTTACAGAGCATTAAGTAACCCAGCTTTAAAGACCCGACGGAAAATTCAATTTTGGATTTATTTTAGACTGGGTTTTAAATGTAAGACAGTGTTTTAAATAAAACACTGTTATATTGTTTGTTTTTTATCGATTTTTTTTGCGAATCTTTAAATCAATCTTTAAAATTTGCAAATGAAACAAAAAACAATTCGATTAACATCTAAAATATCAATTGATTATTACTTGTTTAGATAAAATGTTAGCTACCTTAAATTAAACAAGTAAGAGTGTTAAATTCGGCTGTGCCGAATCTTTTATACCCTCCAACATGCAAATAAATAAAAAAAAATTGCAGGGGCGTCTTTTTTTTGGGCGGGGGGGTCGGTAGTGGTAATTGGGGGGCACAATTCCTCTCGAATAAGTGTTAAAAAAATAATTCTTATGCTTTTTGCACTAAAGAAATACAAATTTATCATTATATAAAAAAAAATGTATTCCACGCCCATAAAAGGAAGGGGCGTACCGTAAAACGATTTGTTCTAATTCTGTGGGTCCAAATGGAGGACCTTGAACTTCTTATAGCATTAAAATGTTGGATTTGTTAAACAAAAACACAAAAAATCATGTAAAAATATGGTAT
Organism: Pegoplata infirma; assembly: GCA_963921195.1. Taxonomy (NCBI): domain Eukaryota; kingdom Metazoa; phylum Arthropoda; class Insecta; order Diptera; family Anthomyiidae; genus Pegoplata; species Pegoplata infirma. The sequence goes on along the minus strand of OY992538.1, from coordinate 239,812,219 downwards.
TTTTCAGAGGTTTGTTTAGTTCTTCAAGGGGGAACTTTTTTCCCCCTGGTCCTATTTTGCCCATCTCCGAACTTAACCAGCCTATGAACATAAGACATATATGTGCCAAATTTCAGGAGTCTACCACTTTTATTTTGGACTGTATCGTGTCTTCCACAGACGGACGGACAGACGGACATCGCTAGAATGTCTTAGAATCGATCACTGATCAATAATATATACACTTTATGGGGTCCTACACCGATATTTCGATGCGTTACACACGGAATGACAAAGTGAGTATACCCCCATACTGTAGTTGGAGGGTATAAAAATATATACATGTATGTATTCAAACTGGTACTTATGTACAAGTGTATACAATAGGATGGAGTGCAAAAAGCTTTTTACCGAGCCAATTATTAAAAAATATCAAAATGCAATATCTTAGCAGTTTCATAAGGAGCTCACATTGGTTTTACTAGAAGGGGAACTCCATTTTTATCCTGTGAGACCACAGAGTTTATGTGTGCTAATGTAAAGAGTCAACAGCCAATTAAAACCTAACTTTATATATGCGAATTTGATGACTTTTCTTTTAAAAGGACTTCAAAGATTTAGAGATTTAAATTTTATAATTTTTTTTAAATATTTGTACTTTTTCTTGGATGCTACTTGTGATAGCAAATGAAAGAGGAGGATCTCCCATAATTTTTCTACCAGTTCTTTAAGCCCGATACAATATTGGAAAAAGACTTAAAAATCCTTTCGATCTGTATAAAATGTTTATATAGTTTTATTTGAAAAAATGTGGAAAATCCTCAAAAAACTAAAAAAAATACGTTTTCCCCTCCTCTTTGACCCGCTAAATGTGAGATTGGGCAGCTAAAAAATAACTGCACTCAAAATAAAAACTCTGTCAAAAAATCTGTAAAACGACTTTCAATTTGAATTAGCAATCTTTTAGCAGATTGTTCTGCTGAGAAGGATATTTTTAGTAAAATCTCTGTCATTTAGTTTAAGAAAATAACAGACATTTTACTATGTTTATACTGATTTTGTTTGCTGAATTTCATTATTTTTTCAAGAAATTTTTTTATATAAAAAAAAAAGCAGAACAGATTGTCAGCAGATTGCTCTGCTGAAATCAGCAGATTGTTCTGCTGAAATCAGCAGATTGTTCTGCTGAAATCAGCAGATTATTCTGCTGAAATCAGCAGATTTTTTCTGCTAAAATCAGCAGATTTGTCTGCTAAAATCAGCAGATATTTCTGCTGATTTCAGCAGAGCAATCTGCTGACAATCTGTTCTGCTTTTTTTTTTTATATAAAAAAATTTCTTAACAAAATAATGAAATTCAGCAAACAAAATCAGTATAAACATAGTAAAATGTCACACATGTTTAATAACTAAAACGCCAGATAAAAGTATAAGCTTCCGTAGCGTAGTGGTTAAGAAGTGTACTTTCAAATCGGAAGGTGGCGAGTTCGATGCTGGCTGGCGCCGTATGTTTTTTTTTTTTTTTATTGTTATATTTATTCACCTCTTATGACAGATATTTAGCAAACCGTGTCTGCTAAAATCAGCAGATTTCTCATATGGCTCAAAATGGGTGTATTTTCAGCAGATTTTTCTGCTGATTGGACAGAGAATTTATTTTGAGTGTGGTTACTTTTTTTTCCTCCCCTCTTCCCCATAGGCAAGTTTCAGGACAATCGGTGGGTGCCCCGTGAAATACCTCCCTTGTAAGAGTTATAACGATAAAATCTATAATTCGGTATACTCTAAAGTCCATATATGTATGTATTAAGGTACATTATATAAATTTATATATTCATACAGTTGTTTTGTTAACAAATTTGCACATCGATTTAAAGTCGTTTCTTTTCTGTTTATTTGTATTTATAGTATAAAAAAAAAGAAATACAAAACAACATTTCACAAATTTTATTATATTTTTTAAACCACAAATACCACACCTTCCATATACATTATTAGAGTGGTCTGGAAACAAAAGTTCTTAAATTTAAGAATGTGACAACATTTTCTTATTCAAGACAAATTGTAAACAAATAAAAAAAAAAGGAAATCGATTCGTATTTGTCCCGATTATGTTTTTAGACATAATGGGTTTATTGTACTGTTAAGTTTTAATATTGCAAATTTTTTTTTTTGCTTTCGGTTCACTTTAATATGCATACGAATGTTTAGATAGAATAAATATTTTATATACTAGATACAACGCAAAAAAAATATATATAATAAAAAAACCTGACACGAGTCTGGATACTGTAAACATGTATAATTTGTTAAATGTTTTAAATATATAAATACAATACAGATACAAATGAGTACATACTAAAATTAAGTTTGTTGTTCCTTTATCCACTGTATTGTTTTGTTTTCATTATTTCGTATATTTATTGAATTTTAAAAATCCAACTAAAACAAGTAAAAATTTAAAATTTGGCCTTGCCGAATGTATGAATACCCTCCACAATGTAAAAAGGTGATTGGAATTAAATTTATTAAAAAAAAAATTGGTACAAGGAATTAATTTTGGAGAAAAAAAAACTTTTGAAAAAAAGTTTTTCGTAAAAAAATTTTTGGAGAAAAAACAAGGCGCGAAAAAATTGTTGTGGTAAAAAAAATATGTTTAAATACCGTTCGGCATCAAATTCTTTTCACATGTATCAACCAGCAGCCGAATTAAAGCATTTTGTATTTTTAGGTTTTTCCCATACATTTCCTTTCGTAGCTTACATTTCCTTTCATAACTTTTGAACAGCCGAAACGATATTGCTCAAATGCAATATCAAACTTCTCGAAGCAACAGCAAGTATCTTTGTTAGGACACAGTCATATCTGATTGTGAGTATTATTTTGGCCGTGATCGCCATATGAACAGACGGACATAGCAAGAATGTCTTAGAATCGATCACTGATCAAAAATATATAATATACTTTATACCAATATTTCGATTAGTTACAAACGGAATGACAAACTTGTATGTACCCTCTACCACTTACTGGAGGTTATAAAAAATTTGTTTAAACACGAGTACTTTGTACATTTATTTATACTTCATATGTATATTAATTGTGAAATAATAATTCAATTAACATTTAGGGAATTCACATGGATATCCTATCTTAAAAGAGGATATGTAAAACTTTAAATTAAATTTTTTAAAGCTGTATTTATTTGACCTTTATGTTTGTAATGTAAATGAAATAATTGTAAATATTTTTTATTTTATTTCACCGATATTTCGAAATTCATCGAATTTCATCATCAGGGCTACTTGTTACATTTACACAAACAAAATAAACTTTAAGCTACAGTTGTTTTCACATTGTCGTCTGGTATTGTACTGCAATTATGTAATTTTTACAAGTGCCCTGATGATGAAATTCGATGAATTTCAATATGCTAGAACAAAAAAAAAATAGTTTTTAAATTAAATAAATAAAAACATATTTTATACCTGTTTTTCTTTGTACCTGTAAATAGGTCAGAACCGGGAATACCGAAAACAGGAAAATGGGGTGCTCTTATACACAAACTCAAGACACTAGGAAGCATAAATTCTAAATTTAGAAATAAATTTGTTTTTCACCCAGTTTTGACACTAGTAATAAAAAGTTTAAATCGCTTTTTAAAAACATCAAGATTATTCTAATATAATGTAAAACCTATGAAAAATTCAATTCCGGTGCATTTCAAATATCTTATTAAAGCCTTCAAAGTTTTATAAATATCAATCTAGATTTTAAAACACTTTTACTTGTATTTGTGCAATTTCCATTTTTAAGCACGTGTTTTTTGTTCAATTCCTAAATGTAAATGACATCTTGTAAACTTTGTATATGAGATTTTCTTATCAGTGTAATTAACTAATGCTGGCTGAATTAATTGCTTCGTTTCTATGGGATATTAATATTTTTTTTTTTTTATTTACTTAAGTGAATATATTAAACATATGAAGATCTAAATTGAGATTATTGCTGAACTGTATTAAACCCTATTAATGTATTAAAGAAATAGATAGTACATAGTTAGAAAATATTTGATAACACTAGATTCGATCCACTAACAAAAAAAGTTCGTTTCATTTTTTAAAAATCGTCAAAAGTAAAAAAAAAATGGTCAAAAAATAGTAACACTTAGGCTGGATTACTCAATGCTCCGTTATAAAATAACTCTCCGTTAAATTTAACTTTTTCATAAAAATTTTGACATAAGGCTCCGTTAAATCGGCAGTTAGCAGCTAACTTTTCATTGAGTAATCCGCCCTTAAAAATCTTAAAAATCACATTTTTTTTAATACTACTGTTAAAATTTTAAAACACACAATTAAATCTTTTCTTTACACTTTTGTTTAATGATTTCTTTTTAATTCTCTTTAATGATTTTTTTTTTAATTCTCACACACAAACTATTTTTTAGATAAAAATATATTAATTTACTTTTAAAACAACTAAAAACAAAATATTAAAAAGTCATTCAACAGACAGCAAAAGTTTCAACAGACAGCAACATTCAACTTTAAAAATAAATAACATAAAATCTTAAGAAAGTTAAGCTTCTAACATTTGTTTTTACTACAGAAAAAAACTACTTACAAAGTCATTCAAATCAAGTTTTTGTCATTAATTATAAATTAAAAATTTTATATTTTTTAAAACAAAAAATAAATATTTATCATTTATAAATAAAACCAATTTAAAAAAAAAATACATTCAAAAATCTTTAGCAATTAAATAAATATTTTTTTATTTTTTATACAGAACAAAAATATATGATTTTTAAATTAAATGTTAATGAAAGTCTTAATTTTTATTATGTTATTTCTGAAACAACTCACAAAAGCTGTCATTAATATTTTTTTTTTTCTTTAAACAAATCGCTCCTTTACTTGTATAGTGTCACAACTCAAAATATTTGATTTTGCAGAAAACACGTTTAAAGTTTACTATTGAAACTGCTTTTTAATTGAAAAAGGCCGGTACATAGAAAATGTAATAATGGTGTGTACTCTTCTCAAACGGTGAGTTTAAAAGATATTAATACGAATTTTTGACACAATATAAAGCACGATATAACGAATAATTCTGCATCATTAACTCAAAAAACGCACTTTTTGAGTTATGACACTATACAAGTAAAGGAGCTAAATGTTAAAAAATAAATAAAAAAAACTTTAAAACAAACTACAAAGTAAAGAAAAGTTGAGTAACAAAAAAATCGTCAAAAATTATGGGAATCAAATCAGAAAATCGTCAGTCGCCATTTTTCTAAATTTCATGAAATAACAGTCAAAATGACGAAAAATCGTCACTTCTGGCAGCACTGGTTGTTAGCAAAGTGTAACTAATAAAAAAGTTACAATTTTCTAATTGAATTAAGAAGCAAATACAAGAGCGTATGATTGATATTATAATTAACATAAGGATAAATTAAACATATACATACGTATAATTAATATTAAATTTATAAAATGAAATACAATATTACTCATACGACTCAACACTTTAATAACAAAAAAGTTATGCTAACTTTTCATTGTAATAAGGTAAAATTTATTTTTGTTATAAGAATTTTTCTTGCAAATTTAAAAAAAAAAAAAAGTTTCATTGTTGATATAGGATGAGTGTTAACTATTTCTATGGACGTGTATTAGTAATTGAAAATTGTAAAACAACAATTTTTAAAAGTATCGATATGGAGGTGTTTGTGAAAAATATTGTTAATACCTCGAAATTGTAAATCACTGTCATTTTAACTAAGTAAGTATGTAAGCACATGATAACGTAGTTTTATTGCTTCAGTTATTTATTCTTTTTAAAAATAGAACTATAAATTCATACATCAATGGCAAAAATAAAATTAGACTTTGTATTCTAAACTGACAAATCAATTTATAAAAGAAAATATTTTTAATAAATAAAGAAAACTGAAAGGTACCAAAAAAAAATCATATATTATAAAATAAAATTTTAAATAAATCCACTGATTCGCTATAAAGTATTTCGATTTACGGCTATTCCTCCACGAACAACCAAAGTTCAGTTCTATAATAGTTTACTTTTCATTTTTGTTCAAAGTATCATATTTATAGACCGACAACTCAACAATTTTTTATTGAATATACTTTATCTTTGAACTGTTGAACAATGACAGAAACAATAAATTCTTTATTATTTAATGTGATTAAAAATTAGCACACTTTACATAATTATTAAAAAACGCAGTGCTATTTTATAATAAACCTATATTGTTTTATATTACAATTGATTCATTTCTTTTATAATAAATTTTAAAAAGCAATGGCTTCTGAATTTTCGTAATAAGTGTCATAAATTAAAATTAATTAATATTTTCTATGTAATTAATTTTTAAATTTATTGGCTATATTATACCTAAAAATATGTGAATCATTTAAATTTGATTAGTGGTATTCAGAGTCTTGCTTGCCAGCCCTGGCACTGGTGGTAAAAGAGCACTTTTTGAAATTACTTTTCAAAATACATGTATTTTTTGAAAGAAGTACTCTTTTGCTACATTGCCAGGGCTGGCAACAAGACTCTGAATACCTCTATTGTAAACATTTTTTTTTAATTATTTCAATATTAAGCAACATTTCGTTTACTGGCCTGCAAGAAGGCCTATATTCATACTACATTATTGCAAGATTTTTTCATATTTCTTATGCCATTGTCTTTATTATGATATTAAGGCCCACCAAACCATTTCCTACTACATATATATTTGCCCTTTTGTTTATAGATAAAAAAAATAATAAGGAAATTATTTCAATATTAAGCAATATTTCGTTTTCTGGCTTGAAAGAATGTGTACAACATTTTTTCATATTTTTTATGCCATTGTGGTTCTTAATTTTGATAGTAATGCCCACTAATTGTAAGTCGTTTTCTGATAACAAGAAATATAAATTTTTAATTATTTTTATCTAGAGGTAAGTTTTTACTACAGGCCTGATTTCAATAGTGTTTTTATTATATTTTCGATATGTAGTTACACTTAAAAAAATGTCTGTGAGTATGATAGTACTAGTTAATATTAAGTATGATGGCTATTCAAAGAATCAAGGCCATATTAATTATTAACAACTATTATAGAAAAAAAATATATATTTTTTTGGAATCCCTGGCTGTATTATACCTAGGGCACAGACTATATACAGACTCGACAGTAGAGTTTTATAAGAAAAAATGGGGAAAAACGGAGCGATTTTAGGAGTAAACAGAGCGGTTTTTAGTCCGTTATACGCTAACATGGCAACACTTTCTACGACTTAGGAGTGAGTGAAACAACAAAAAACGATCTGGCATCTATTTTTCTAATGGCGCGTTATATCAGTTTTGAGAATAATCACAATTGGAGCGGGAAGCGTTTTTCCGCAACTGTTCACATACGTTTTATATGACAACAAAATTCCGCCGCGTTTTTCCGCCAAACTAGATTCAATTCTATTTTTATGAGGACAACTGCGTTTTTCCGCTTCCCGCTCCAATTGTGATTATTCTCTTTCTCTTTCTAACCTAATTCGTAGAATAATTTGAAAATATTAACCATATGGTTAAAGACTACTTTTTTGACACCTGTCATATTTGTCGAGTCTGTATTAGTCTGTGCCTAGGGGATTGTTCATATTCAAAGTGTTTTTAAAAGTATTTTAACATTTTATGAAATTTTTGATCTTTTAAGACTCTAAGCTCAGCGGCTAGTTAAAACATAATTTTTTTATGGAAGCTGTTCTGCTAAAACAACTTTCATTTTGGGTTCAAAAATTTTAAAATTAAACGAATATTATTATTTTGACACATTTTATTGGAAATATCCTTTAAAAAATTATAATTATTTTGAGTTTTTTTAATTTCCAAAAATTTTATTATAAATTAATTTCACAATCTCTTTTGTTGCGTTTCTTTTTCAAATAATATTTAATTGGTTTAAATTTTTAACTTGTGCTCGAGTTTGACACAATATTTTTTGTAAAAAAAGTTTTTTTCGAGGAATTTTTTTCCCCCAAAACTATCACATGTAGTTGTTTAAACTGCCAAAAATATAACTGTATTTATAAGCAAACAACTTACGTATGTAGTAAAATCAACTGACATGTGCAGTTAACAAATTTCAACAAACTTTTTTTTAATGAAAAATGTATTACATTTTTAATAATTAAAAAAAAAAATTGTGAAAAAAATTTTTTCAAATAATATGCAAATAAAAACAACTACTCTTACTACATTAAATTATTTTTGTTTTAGTTTTTCTAAAAAAATAAAAATAACTAACCAAAATATTTCTTAAAAAAACGACTACATTTGTAGTTTTTTATTTATTTACAAACAACTAACATGTAGTACTTGTCATACTTTTCTGAATGCAGCATGGTGCCTAGCTAGTTCAAGTTTGCGACTAGCACAGTGTAATTAATGCTACAAAATTTTCGAAGTGTATTTATATGTGATATAAAAAGACTGAATGATGTTGATTACTTTTTGCACGATAAGGAGTGTGATAAGATAAATTAGTTAATGAAGTTGATTAATTAATGTTAACGCTCTCATTTTATTTTTATAAATTTGTTTATCACAATAATAATGAGTGTTTTGATATGTACTTATCGTAGCATAAAATGCAAACGGACGAACATAACCTTTATTTTTATTTTTAAGGGAAAAGCAGGAAACAAAAAGAGACAAACATTCAGGTAATTCAATACAATATAAATTCAGAAGCAGTCTTATGTAAGCTCTGTTTACATCATTTGACTAAGTATAAAGACTTGTCAAAAAATCGTGTATTATCTGATTTTGTTGACAGTCCAAAAAGACTTTTGATTTTATGAAATATTTTTATGAAACATTTGAAAAAATGGCCGTGTGTTATTAGATTTTCATACAAACAGCTGTTTTTAAAAATGTCTGTTTGATCTTGTTTACAATTTTTTTGGCAGTATTACGACTTAGGTAATATTTTACTTTCTCAAAATCCAAAGACTAGGTGGGATGATATAAACACACATTTAATAGTCCTGCTACTGTAGCAAAATACACTTTTTTAAAAATATATTTTACAAGTAGGGCAATTTCAAAAAATTTAGAACCGATTTTTGCCGTCTTTAGAAATAGTGTCTTCAGATTTACTTAAACATTGGTACATAGACAGCCCACATTTTTTTGATAAATGCACATTATTCTACTTTTCAGTGTAGTTATAGTATTATCCAAATTTTCTGTAAAGTCTATATGACAAATTTTCAGTAAAGTCTGAACAGCTAGGTAACAAATTTTTGGATTTGCCCAGTGCAATTCTTTAAGTTTTGCCACACTACCAAAACCCTTTAAACTATTGAGTAATACCCAATTCACACCTGAGGTGAAATCTCGTTCGAACGAGATTTCGATCATATGGTTGTGTACAAAGTGATACAGACCATATGATCCAAATCTCGTTCGAACGAGATTTCACCTCAGGTGTGAATTGGGTATATCATCGTAAATGTTGTTTACTGTATTTCATCGTATTATGTCTAGGAGCATTTGTAAGGTTTTTCGCAAATCAAATATTTTTAAATATAGGTAATAAAATTGCTGTTTTATGTGGTAGAATGATTTAGGATGGATTACTGTCAATTTAACGGAGCCTTGTGTAAAAATTTGTACGAAAAAGTTAAATTGAACAGAGAGTTATTTTTAACGGAGCACTGAGTTATTCTGCCTCAATCATGCGCTTTACAGCAATTTATAATACGACCCGTTGCACAAATGAAAGTTAGCTATTTGTTGAATAGCTGTAAACGTGCATGGATTGAATGCACCATAATCAATAAAAACTCCGATATCAAATGTTCAGTAGTTATGTCCCTTTGCAGTTCAGGTGACTAAAAGTATGTTCATAAATATATTTACTAGCTATAGCTATAAATTTTATTATCAGTACAAAGTGTAGGTAAATATTAGCAACAGTAAAAATATAAAAAAAAAATTAGAACAAAAAATAAAATTATAAAATAAACAAAACCAAAAGTCAACAACATATACTACAATAAGTGCGATGAGCTTGGTCAACCGACCCTATCGACCATTACTTGAACTTTGGACATTTACAATTACAGTTGTTATTTTTATTGCATTACACATTTCTTTTATTCGTCTATCTTTCTTGTTGCTGGCTACGTATTCGATGTTTTGTATTTTACAGAATAAAGACCTTAAAGATACTTATAAAGACCACTCTATTGATTGTTAGTGTGGTGAAGGGTATATAGTAAGTTTGTCATTCCGTTTGTAACTTATTGAAATATCGGTCTGGAACCCTATCAAGTACATATGTACGTTTATTACACTGTGTAACAAGACAAATGAGCCTCAATGGCATCAATGCCATATGAAAGAAGACCATCAAATAGACAAACTCACCTAAAACGTCCATTTAAAGGGTTAAAATGGTCTACAATATTTTCTTCGTAAAATTTCACTATATATTTTGTGGACATTTAAGCATTTTGCGCATGTCGCACAAACTTTCAACCTTTGACAACCCATATTGAAATTTTATAAGGAAAAAACTCCCCTTTAAATGTACGTTTTTTATGTTTTTGTTGTTTAATTTTTGAAAAAGGACTAACATGGCACCTTAAAATGACAGTTAGAGGGTTGATATGTTCAAACATCATTATTTTGAAACTTAGATGTGTTTTTTTATTATAGTTTTTTTAACGTTTTCCATACGCCTTTGATAAAAAATTAAAAACTTCAGTGGGCCATAGAAAAGAAATCAAAACTGACTTTACAAAATCCTTTACTGATTTTGTCTATTTGATGGTCTGCTTTCACTGAAACCATTGATGCTCAAAGCGATGACCCAAAACTTGTTGCACAGGTTATTAATCAGTGATCGTTTGAAATGGCGACCACAACTAAAATATTTTACAGATATGGCTGAAACTTAACATATTTGTTTGTTGTTGTCCCGAGCAGTTTTGTATAGCATTTGAGCGATATCGGTTTAGCGATTTAAAAGTTATGAACGAAAATGTTAGGACACCTTCAAGATGTTGGTACATTCAGCATAACCTAAAAATACAAAATGCTATAACTCGGCCACAGACTATATACAGACTCGACAGTAGAGTTTTATAAGAAAAAATGGGGAAAAACTAAGCGATTTTAGGAGAAAACACAGCGGTTTTAAGTCCGTTTTACGCTAACTTGGCAACACTTTCTACGACTTAGGAGTGAGTGAAACAACAAAAACCGATCTGGCTTTCTCTTTCTAACCTTATTCGTAGAATAATTTGAAAAAATTAACCATATGGTTAAGAACTACTTTTTTGACACCTGTCACTTATGTCGAGTCTGTATTAGTCTGTGACTCGGCTGTTGGTGGGTATATGTGAACTAAATTGAATGGATTAAAAATAATACACAAACGGTTTTTATTCATGAATTTTTTGCACAAATTTTTTTTTTTAATTTGTTTTTCAAAATTAATTTCTTTTACCAATAGAAATAATTACACAAAATTTTTTTTTTTAATTTCTTTTTTAAATAAAGTTTTTTTGCAATAATCTTTTTTACATTATGTAGGGTATAAATACATTGGGCAAGACCGAATTTAATTTTTTTACTTGTTGTGGTATATATTTGTCTTACCTTTTCTAAGCATTCTTGGCCTATGGCTTTTGGATCCCATTTGACCGCTTGTTGAGTACCATTTGGTAAATTAACAATGCACCACATTTTGGAAATGTTTACGTTTGTGTGTGTTTGTGTTTATCTTATATTTATAGATACTTTGTTGTATTTTATCTTTGAATGCACTCCAATTTCTTCAGCTGACTAGATATGTAGTTTGTGTATCTTTTAGATACAAAAACAAAATAAATAAATAAAAATTATGTATATTTTTAGTATGGACTTCTATTTAGAAATGTCTCTATAGTATTGTTTATTTTTTTTTTTCTTCACAAATGCTACAGGTCGAAGAAGTTTATTTTTTTTTTATTGTTATTATTATTATAATTTTGAATATTTATTAATAATATTTATGTATTATTTTTATATGTACATATATATTTTTATCCATGTATATATGTATATTAATTTATGTTGATTTTTTTTTTTATTTTTTTATTTTCAACTCGTTTTCTTTGTTTTCGTTGAATTTTGCACTTTATTATTATTACTTGTTTGTTTTGTTTTTATTACTTTAAGTATTTGGTCTATATATGTTTGACTTTATATAGCCAAAACATTTGTTGTAATGACGGATATTTGTAAATGTACGAAAAGTTCCCATTTAAATAGTTTATATTCCGTTAATATTTAATTTTTATAGTTTTTTTTTTCTAAATTTTCATCGAATTATATTGTTGCACTTTTGTGTGTGGTTTTTTTTAACGAAAATTTTCAATTGATTGCAATTTTGCAGTACTCTACAGCAGAATAACTTATGGATTGCTTTCACAATTTTATTTATATTTTTGTTAATTCATTAATTAACGGGTTTCCGTTATTTTCAACAAGGAACGAACGACTAACGACGAGCTGTTATAGCCAACTGAAATACCGCATTGAGCTCACATCGAAATAAAAATGCAAACATAACCACTTGAAAAATTTTCAAGACAAAAACGAAAACACAAATGTAAGCAAATAATTCTCTTAGTTTATAAAAATTCTCTTTTTTCATTCTGTATGAGCATAATAAATGGCGCAGTTGTGGGAATTTATACCCAATTAGGGTTTTATATTTTTGAAATTAATTCATCTGGGAATGATGGAATAAAAAAATTATTATTTTGTAAAATGAAATTTCGGAATTCTAAACTACTGATAACTTATCAGTGATAAGTATATATATAGTATTAATGCCAAATAATGTTCTCTACAAAGGGTCAGTCTTAGTGAAATCAATCAAAAATAGCTAAAAATTTTCGTGACCCCCTCCGATTTTGATGATATTTGGTTTAATTGTAACACTAAGTGATAAACTAATGCACACTTATTTTCAGCCCTCTAAGTAAACAGTGGGCGAAAACACGGAGGGTCAAAATTTCCCCCAAAATCTCCCAGTCGCGACACTTTGCACCGTAAAAACTTAATATCGTTGGTTCTGTTATAGCTAGAAAGCCCATTTTTCCTTTGTTTTGAAGCTCATAATATGCTCTACAAGACCTACCATAAGCAAAAAAAATAAGGGTTACCTCCCTTATTTTATGGTCGTGTTATACGGAGGAGAAAATGGGGAGGATGGTATCCTCCGATTTCTTTTTTACTTGATAATCTTATAGAGAAAGTCCTATAGAATATATTCTAAAATTTTTAAGTTGGGACAACAATGGGATCGCTCAAAATCAAAATTTTTCACAATTTTCCCCAAAATCTCCAAATCGCAACACTCTTTAACCTTATAAATTTGATATCATAAGTGCTTTTGTAGCTACAGAGCCCATTTTTTTGTTTTAAAGCTTATAATACGCTCTACAAGATATACCAAAACCAAAAAAAAATCCAAAAAAAGGATTTGGTGTCCCCCTTATTTGAAGGTCGTGGCAAAGGGTGGAGGAAATGGGGGGAAAGTATACCCCGATTTTTTTTTTACTTGGTATTCTCAAAGTGCAAGTCCTAATGAACATACTCTACAATTTTTATGTTGGGACAACAATGGGATCGACCAAAATCAAAATTTTTCAAAATTTTCCCCCAAAATCAACAAATCGCGACATTCTTGCGCCTCCCATTGGAGTCCCAAGATAAAAATTTCAGGATATGCTCTCTTAAACTTACTCTTAAAGAAAAAAACAAGGTAAAAAAATTGGGGGATACTATCCCCTGATTCCCCCACCCCCTTGCCACGATCTTTTATTACAAGAGGCACCCCAATTTTTTTTTTTTTTTTTTTTTTGTGATAGTAATATTGTAGAGCATATTAAGAGCTTTAAAACAAACCAAAAATGGACTCTGTAGCTACAATACCGTCCACGATATTAAATTTGTAATGTGCAAGAGTGTCGCGATTTGGAGATTTTGGGGGAAGTTGTGAAAAATTGATTTTGGTCGATCTAATTGTTGTCCCAACATAAAAATGTTAGGATATGTTCATATGGACTTGCACTTTGACAATACCAAGCAAAAAAAAAATCGGGGGATACTTTCGCCCCATTTCCTCCACCCTTTGCCACGACCTTTAAATAAGGGGGGCACCCTTCCTTTTTTCTAAATTTTTTTGGTTAAGGTAGGTATTGTAGAGCGTAATATAAGCTTTAAAACAAACAAAAATGGACTCTGTAGCTACAATAGCACATATGATATTAAAATTTTAAGTTTCAAGAGTGTTTGTGACAAATTTTGATTTTGAGTGATCCCATTCTTGTCCCAACTTAAACATTTTAGACTATATTCTTTAGGACTTCCTCTATAAGATTATCAAGTAAAAAAAAAATCGGGGGATACCATCCTCCCCATTTTTTCCTCCCTTTATCACGACCTTAAAATAAGGGAGGTAACCCTTATTTTTTTCGAAAATTTTTTGGTTATGGTAGGTCTTATAGAGCATATTATGAGCTTCAAAACAAACCAAAAATGGGCTTTCTAGCTATAATAGAACCAACGATATTAAGTTTTTACGGTGTAAAGTGTCGCGACTGGGAGATTTTGGGGGATATTTTGACCCTCCGTGTTTTCGGCCCCTGTTGACTTAGAGGGCTGAAAATTTGCATTTGTTAGTTTTTTATGTAGTGTAAGAACTTAACCAAATTTCATCAATATCGGAGGGGGGTCAAAAATATTCATGATTGATTTCACTAATAATGACCCCAAAAAAAAAAATTAAGATAACCCGTGTAAAAAAATAATTAGATCAAAACATATCTCCTTTGATAAAAACATATATGGATCAGATCTAAATGGATGTAATCAGATCTACTCCATATATATTCACATCTGCTTTACTTTTTTAATCTGCTACTGATGTTTTGTTAAACAACTTGTTTAAGTTCGTAAGTTTGAACCCCATGGAGCTAATCACGTAAAACGATTGACGATGGATAAACGATATCAAAATACATATCGTTTTGTAGTTAAATTTAAAAGTTTTTCTGTATTATATTATTAAAGACTGTTGTCTAACCAAGAAACATCAAAAAATATGGAAAATTTTTGTTTAGGGGCATGTCACAGACTCAATTCCGTTCGGATTTGAAAAAAGTGGTTTACTCGTAAAACGCAAGACGAAAATTATTTTTTTCGGAATGAAATCACTTTCAAAAATCAAAGTGGAATTGAATTGCATAAAAGTGGTTTCATTCCGAAAAAAAAAAATTTGCTTTACGTTTTACGAGTAAACCACTTTTTTCAAATCCGAACGGAATTGAGTCTGTGACATGCCCCTTAGTTTAGCAACAAGACTCTTATAGTGCGTTTACATTGGATTTCTAATCTAGTAAATTGCGATTTTAATCTACTTTGCAATCTGTACCGTTTACATTGGCATTTTTTACATTTGAGAAGATTAGGATTGGCATTTATAAGAAGTTGGTAATAAATGTAAAGACAGCGACGGTAATTAGTCGTCGTATGATTAACAAGGACAGTGACGGCGTTTACAATTAACAATGTCGGCGGCATAAACAACCTTTGCGGCGTCATCAAAATGGCAGGCTTTGTGTCGGTGTTTTTCAGTGTTGGAAAACTTTACCAGATTGCGTTTGCCGATTAGAGTCTAAACTACTAGATTGAAAAAAATAAATTTGTATGGGCAATCTAATAGATTGAAACTGGATTGGAGCCACAATCTACTTTAAGCTAGCTTAGAGAGCCAGTGTAAATGCACTATTACAATCGACAATAGTCAACTATTGTTTTACGTGATCACAATCCATATTTAATCAAATCATCTTAAATTGTACTATCATAAAGAGAAATCATAAAATCACTTAGCTAAGGCTACGTTCACACTACATGATAAGTTATGATGATTTTATGATTTTTCTTTATGCTAGTACAATTTGAGTGTTTTTTGTTTAGCACGATGTGATTTTGTTCAATGGGAAATCAGATAGTAAAAATCACGCCTGTCCCATATGGTATTAATATGATAAGTACTTGTAGTGTGAACGTAGCCTTAAAAAAATGCTCCAAGTCTTTTTATTTAAAATATAATAGATTTTTCTTATTTTGTGTTTTAGAATTTTTCTTTGAAAAGGCATATTCTGTTGAAATGTTTTTAACTACACATGTCAGTTAATTTTGTGCACGTTTGCTTTTTGCGTATGATGTCTGTCGGAAAGGTGCAGAATTATTGATGTGTTGTTGAAAATTGTTGTTATTGTTGTCGTAAGCAAGGTCATAAAATATAACCAGTTCGTGTTTTCGAGGGGCACGAATATGGAGCAAACCGTTCTCATTATTTCTTTCTTATTTTAAAAGCCACTTAACTCATTTTCATCAACATAGTTTTTATATATACATTAGAGTGTCCCTTATTTTGGAAATGTTTGAAATGTTGAGACGGTACCCGCTAATTTTTTTCCATTTGACTTAAAAATAACTCAGGAAAAATTTTACGACCCTACGACCACGCCTTCCCTACGCGACGGGGCCTTAAAGAGCGGGCCTTAAAAATCTTTTTTCCATACAAACCAAAAAAATGTCAGGACAAATGATTTTTTTACTCCCCGCTCTTAAAGGCATTTTTTTCTAGGCAACGGTGTTACCTGTTTTGGAAAAAGGTCTTCACTGTCTAGACAAGATCACATGCAAAAATATTGGAAATATTTTTTTCGCGAATTATGGGAATTTAAGTATTAAACATCGCGAAATCATAACTAAGCTAAGCCACTTTTAAATATTATAGTGGAAAACCTTCTGCTGGAACTCCAAATGCCTCCCCCAATGTTTAAGTAAAATACCTATAAAGTCAACCGCGATACGGGATCAGAAGGAAAATTTTGATTTTCATGAATTCAATTTTTATGAAGTCATTTTAACTCCAATAGAAACTTTCTGGACCCCTTTCAGGTCAAAAAATAAAAATCAATACGGGCTGTAGTAGATTTTTATTGAAACCACGATGTGGGTGTCCAATGATTTTTTTGATTTTTATATGACTTCGGGGGAAGCATTTGGAATACTAACATAAAGTTTTCCACCATTGCATAATTTTTTAAAGTGGCTTAACTCGGAGAAATCTATTATAATGTTACGATTTCGAGATTTTTTTATTTTTTAAATGTTCCATATTCGCAAAAAAAATGTTCCAATATTTTTGAATGTGATCTAGACTGGGAAGACCTAGTTTTTCAAATAGATAAGACCACAAAAAAAATGTTTGCCTAGAAATAAAATGATAGTGATATTTTTTGGATTTTCACTTCACCCGCGATGCGTGAGGATGAACATTTTTGATTTTCAGAAAAATTTTATGGAGTCTTTTTGACACCAAATAGAAACTTTCTGAACCCCTTTCGCTAAAAAAAAATCGATACGGCCTAATGCCGTACAAAGTTAAATGTTACAGGGAATTAGAAAACTAAATTTTTTTCGGTCGGCCCCTTTTGTGGGCATAAAATATTTATTTAAATAAAGAAAAAATTGTATTAAAAAATTTGTTACAATTTCTCGCGAGAGAAGGTGTCGTCCAATGCCCTCCGCCGCACTGTGGTCAATATTTTGAGATAGCGGCCAAAACTCCTTTTGGTTTTTGTTCTCCGATTTTAAAGTTATTAGACTCATATGAAAGTAGACAGTAGTAAACCTCGGGAGCCAAAAAATTAGAACTCTATTTCAACTATTTCACTGAGAACAGGGTGGTCCAAAATGGGCTTTTTCAGAATTTAGTAAATTTATGATATTTTTAGGTAATTTTTAAAGTTTAAATGATCATAACTTTTTTGTTTTTCAAGATTTTTGTACGAAATAAATTTTGTGATGTAACTTAATTTATTTCCTATTACTGGTAAAAAAAATTGAAGCTCTACTGTTTTCAGAACAATTTAAATATTTTTTTTAAAAAAGGTCAAATTTCTCGGAAATTTCCTACTTCATAGAGCACAACTCCTGTGAGTCAAGCTGAGTCAAAACACAAATTTACTATTTTGTAGTCCTAACTCTCCCCTACATTCCTATATATACATGTCCATGCATCGGGACTGCACTTTTTGAGCAACAGCAATTTTTCTGACCCAAGGTAAGATATTCGGTACAAATGCACGTCATATTTTTTGAGAAGTTATTTGTATGTGAAAGTGGCTATTATGCATATGTTTTGATGAAATTTTGTACAAGAGTTCTTATTGACCCAAAAAATAATTCTGTTGAAATTAGGAGAAGTTGGCCCATATTTGGACCTAGTCCACATAGAAGGGTGTATCAAAATTTTGACAAAAATGACAATAGAACTCTCAAATTATGTGGTATCTGGCAATTCATTTGGAAAAGGTAAAAAATGATTTTATTGCCATCTAATATTACATAACTTAAATACCTGTAAATTGCAAATAAATTTAAAACCAATGGAAATAACTGGTAAAACCAAGTACCTGTTATATTATGTTTCAAAGAGGTAAAAAAGATCATGTTGAAACTTCGAGCAATAGTATATTAATCCATGCATTCATGTTTTTTCTCTTTATTATTGTTTAAACAATGGCTAAATTCAGTTATAGTGTTCTATCTGATATATATTTTAAACGGAAAGATGAAAACTACATTATTTTACATATAATGAATAATCCATTATTCAAAATATGCGACAAACAAGAAATTAAAATTCATAACTTAAAAATAAAAAACTTTTTTTAAATACTTTAAGAAAACGGTACAATCAATGTTCCAGAAACAAGAAATTGTTTTACTCACGCAACCAAGAATGGCTAAGAAATAAACTTATTTTTAAAAAGCCATCAGTAACTACCACGGAAACTGGAAAAGGTGGTCGACCAGCAAAGCCAATTGATAATTGTAGTGAAAGATCACGAAAAAAACCAATATACAGAATTGCGGAAGCGAACCAATGAAAAAAATTGTGGAATTTTTCCATCATATCGAGATATAGTTTCTGCCAAAAAGGATTGCTTACCTTCACCAACTGCTATTAGTGTAACTTCAAGTTCAGCAGAAATAAAATTGCAGGATCTTCTTGAACACACTGCAGAACGAGTATTAAAGACATTTGACTATTTAAAGAAGTTTAAAAATTGCAGCATGACTTTAATTTCTAAATGGGGATGTGATGGGTCCTCTGGCCAGAAACAATACAAACAATGTAATGCGGAAAATTCATCAGATGCCAATTTATTCCTGATTTCTTTCGTTCCATTACGTTTAACAAAAACTTATATTGGTTCAAAGCCGTCAACTAGTAGAGCTGCAGAGATAGATATATGGAATTTTGTAGACCAATAAAGTTTGCTTACAAAAAAGAAACTAAAGATGTCATAACTGAAGAAGTTGGCAAAATAAGAGATGAAATTAAAGAACTTCAACCAGTGATATTTGAATTTAATGAC
The DNA here is from genome assembly GCA_963921195.1 of Pegoplata infirma. Lineage (NCBI taxonomy): Eukaryota > Metazoa > Arthropoda > Insecta > Diptera > Anthomyiidae > Pegoplata > Pegoplata infirma. The sequence goes on along the minus strand of OY992538.1, from coordinate 239,792,696 downwards.
CAATGCATCGAAGTTAACTTTAAAATGTCACTTACAATGATCGATGGAAAAGTTGCACAAGCTTTAACCGAAACAAAGTCTTCGTCAAGCTGCACCATATGCCAAAAAACATCAAGTCAATTGAGCCAACCACCAACACAAGACGATAGTTTTAATGAAGCATATGAATTTGGAATGTCACCTCTTCATGCTGAATTCGTTTTATGGAGCATATTCTTAAATTGGGATACGATTTGGAATTTGGCACGTTAGGCAAAACAGTGAGAAACAACAAAGAAAATTTGGAAAAAAAGAAAGCAAAAAAAAAAAGATATTCAACAAAAATACCGTGAGATAGGCCTTATAATTGACCAGCCAAAGCAAGGAGAAGGAAATTCTAATGATTGAAACCCAGCAAGGAGATTTTTTTCCGATCCAGAAACTGCTTCTATAACTGGAGTAGATTATGATTTACTACGACGATTCCAAATCATATTAGAAGTTATAGCATGTAGCAAAAAGATAGATGCAAAAAAATTTGGTCAGTATGCTAATGTGACAGCAACCCTTTATAACCAAAAATATTCTTGGAGACATATGCCAACCACAGTTCACAAAATTCTGTTCCATGGGGAACAAAAAATTCAGCACAATATGCTTCCAATTGGAGATCTCTCAGAAGAAGCGCAAGAAAAAAGGAACAAAGACTACAGGTTCTTTCGCGAGCACAATACAAGAAAAATTTCCAGATATTGTACTAATGAAGATCTTATTAATATTTTGTTGTGCACATCAGACCCATATATGTCCAGTATTCGACAAAAATGGAAATCAACCTCATTAGAGTTAGATGAAGAAGCTAAACAACTACTGCAAAATGAAAATCAAAGCTATTTGGAAGAAATTTTTACTAATGTTGTTTAATTAATACTAGTTTAAAGATTATAATTTGTTTCTAATTTTAGTATAAAATGTGCACTTTAAATCAATAGTAAAAGTTTACTTAAAATTTTATCGATGTTGTGTTCTGTATATAATATATCCAAATGGTATTGATATTGTTGGGAATTTCAGTGTTATTTTTCAGTTTAATCCTCACAAGAATTAGCTTTCTTCCAAAAAAACCAACCTTTGGCCCCTGTGAATATTGAGACTAAATAAATGTCAGGGGCCAAATGTTGGCATTTTCTGGCCAAAATTAAGTTTAGGAATAATAAATAAGTATTGGTTGTAAAATACAATTGAAGAAAATAAGAAATTATAAAAAACATACCTATTTAAAATGTCAAAATATTCAACTTTTACATGGAAACTCAACAAAAAATTAAAATGCATTTTTAACTCCACATTACTTACGTTCCTATCAGTCGATTTTAACGTTTGAACACGCAAATTGAAGCTTAAAGTCCCTCCTATTGAACAAAACAAATTGCGTAAAAAAATACCAATCCGGTCAAAAGTTATGGAGTTTTGACCGCTATCTCGCGAAATTGACCACTGTGCGCCGACACCGCCGAAGTTTTTTTTTTTTGCTGTTTCTAACAAAATTTGCGATTTTACTCATTTACAAGCTAAAACTGTTGAATAGAAACTTTACAACTGGATTACATTATGCTCACTTATAAAACAACTCACGTCAAAATTTAACTCTTTCTTAAAAATGTTAGCATTCACAAAAAAAAATTTAAAAAAAATTTAAGTACATTTTTAATACCATTGAGTAAAGCATTACTTAATTTTGCACCAGTAAACGATTTAATAGTATTGAGTAAACTTTTAATAAAAAATTATTAAATGCTTAATAAAAAATTTGAGAAAATTGTTTATTCACACAATTAAAACTTTACATAAAATTTTTCAATATTTTTAAGTAACTTTTTAATTTTGTCAAGTAAAAATTTACTGAAAATGTATCAATTTATTTTTTTAAAAAATTTCGAATTTTTTTTCAAAAAATTACTTTTTCAAACTTTACCAAATATACTTGTCTTCAAGACAAAATAAAATTTTAAAAAGACGATTTCAAACTTTCATATACATATACAAAAAACTATAAACTAAATGAGAATTCAAAACACTAAGAGAATAACAAAAAAATAAAATAAAAATATTAAATTTGTATTAAATTATTTACTCAAATTTTATTTTCAATTTTTGAGTAAATTCTAATTTGCGTTAATTAAAAAATTACTCAAATTTATTTTAAAAATTTAAACAAGTGACTACTCAAATTGTTTTTCTCAATATTATTTTCCGTGTATGCTCCGTTAAATCGGTAGCCCACTCTATATTAAGTAATCTGCCATTAAAAAGTAATTGTACTCTCAAAAAGAAAGACAATTTAAGCTTAACATGCCTCATTTTAAAGGTATGTATTTCAAAAACCTTTCTAACGATATCCATTTTGCCCCCATCAGATAACAAATACTGAAGAAAATTTGACAAAAAATTAAAAAAAAAAATCACGGGGGTTACCGTGATTGAAAAAAAAAATTATTTGTCAATCCCGAAAAATTCCGGGATTTAGGAACTTCCTTATGTCCCGTTAGGCATTCCTTTTGGCTGTAACTATGCACTACTAAATGTAAACTCGAAAAATGTAACTACACTCAGAAAATTATGTAAGTTACTACATGTTAGTTGTTTGTATATTTTAAAGTAGTTAGTTGTTTTTAACTACAAAGTCAGTTGTTTTTGTATGAAAAATATCAAACAACTATTTCTGTTAGTTATTTTAAGTCGTTTTTTTGAACAACTAACAAAAAAGTACTGTGATGTAGTCACAGTTATTTTAAGTAGTTAATTTTATTTTTTTATCTCTGAAAAATTTTCAAAGTTTTTTTCCAAAAAATAAAAATAAATTTTAGTTTTTTTTTTTTTACAAATTTAAAAAAAAAAAAAAAAAACTTGGAAAAAATTTGGTCTCCAACTTTTTTTTCTAAAAAGTTTTTTGAAAAAAAAAATTATATATTGATTATTTTTACTACATTTTAGTTGTTTTGACTACAAATGTAAGTAGTTTTTACTACATAAGTCAGTTATTTTTTGTCAGTTAAAATTACTAACATTGTTAGTTGATTTAACTGAAAAAGTAGTTGACCCCAAAACAACTTACAAAGTAGTTATTTTAACTGACATTTTCAGTTGATTTTACTAACATAATTTTTTGAGTGTATACAAATAATAAATGTATTATTAATTTTATTTATATTTAAAAAAAACATCAGTCACTTATTGTCAAAAATAAATTAAGGACATGTTTATTTTAAGAAAAATTTATAAATTACTTAAACAAAAAAAAAATATATATAGGGGTTTTCGTGTCAACTGACACAACTTTTGAAATCGATGTCTTCCGATCGGGATGAAATTTGCACCAAGGTTAGTCCTATTGAATAGTAGTTCAGACACAATTTTTCAACGAGATCGGTCAAGAACTCTCTGAGTTAGAGGGTAATTTGACATTTTGGCCAAAGAGGTGTTGATTCTCATCCATGTAACTTCTTACCTATTGTTTTTAGCAAAATGTGTCCCAAAGAGTTTAGATAGCTATTTCTTCAGTCTTTCGAAGAAAAAATATAAAAAAAATAAAAAAAAATTTTTGATTTTTTTTCTTAAAAATCCAAAACTTTTTTGACTTTTTCCTCAAATTGGGCCCTTTTTTTTTTTTTTTTTTTGATTCAAAACAAAGCTTAGGTGATTTCCTTTAAGAGCTATGGGGTCGCTTAGTGGGATGCGAGTGGGATATCTATGCAAATTTTTTTTTTTTAACTTTGGAACACAAAAAACCGTTCTTCAATTTGCACCATTAGGCGTGGGATAGCTAACCAGTTTTCGATTTCGATCCGCGATACCCTCTAATTTTTTTAGGTTCGAAAAAGAAAGCACGAGCCAAAAAATGGGGGCGGTGGGGAGGGGCCATATGGCCCCTCATTGGGGTCAAAGTTGGGCGTAAAGAGATAAAAATCCTCAAAAAGCCCCAAAACTCCCCTAGAAACGCCCCTGGATGGGTGCAATGTGAGACCGACCTCCAATAATTTTCTGCCCCCAACATTTTTCTTGAACATACCTTACCCCTATTTCCACTTCCTAAGGGGGCTCCCATACAAAATTACATTTTTATGAAATTTGCTCCTACCGCTCTAACTGTCCATAGGGTGCCCCCCAATATTTTTTCAACTCCAACATTTTCTCAGAATATACCTACCCTTTATTTTCAACTCTTAAGGGGGTCCCCATACATTTTTTCTTATTTTTTTATTAGTTTTTAAAAATACATGTTTTTATAATGTATGGGAGCCCCTTAGGGAGTGGAGATAGGGTGTAACTAAAAAATAATGGGGGTTGGTCGTAATTTTTGCTCTCTAGGAGGCACGGTAGGGGCGGTAGGAGCTGGTTTAATAAAACAAATTTATAAAAAATAAAAGAAATGTATGGGGACCACCTTAAGGGTTAAAGATACATTGTAGGTATGTTTGCAAAAAATGTTGGAAATAATAAAATAATGGAGGTCGGTCATACATTTGGCCCCGCTAGGGGCACTTTATTGTAAGTTAGAATGGTATGATCAAATTTTTTAAAAATGGTTTGTATGGGAGCCCCCTTAGGAAGTGGAAATAGGGGTAAGGTATGTTAAAAAAAATGTTGGGGGCAGAAAATTATTGGAGGTCGGCCTCACATTTCACCCCTCCAGGTGCGTTTCTAGGGGAGTTTTGGGGCTTTTTGAGGATTTTTAGCTCTTTACGCCCAACTTTGACCCCCATGAGGGGCCATATGGCCCCTCACCACCGCCCCCATTTTTTGGCTCGTGCTTTCTTTTTCGAACCTAAAAAAATTAGTGGGTATCGCGGATCGAAATCGAAAACTGGTTAGCTATCCCACGCCTAATAGTGCAAATTGAAGAACCGTTTTTTGTGTTCCAAAGTTAAAAAAAAAATTTTTCGTAGATATCCCACTCGCATCCCACTAAGCGACCCCACAGCTCTTAAAGGAAATCGCCTAAGCTTTCTTGTGAATCAAAAAAAAAGGGCCCAATTTGAGGAAAAATTCAAAAAAGTTTTGGATTTTTAAGAAAAAAAATCAAAAATTTTTTTTTTTTATTTTTTTTATATTTTTTTTTTTGAAAGACTGAAGAAATAGCTATCTAAACTCTTTGGGACACATTTTGCTAAAAACAATAGGTAAGAAGTTACATGGATGAGAATCAACACCTCTTTGGCCAAAATGTCAAATTTCGACCCCCTCTAACTCAGAGAGTTCTTGACCGATCTCGTTGAAAAATTGTGTCTGAACTACTATCCAATAGGACTAACCTTGGTGCAAAACCGATCGGAAGACATCGGTTTCAAAAGTTGTGTCAGTTGACACGAAAACCCCCATATATAAAAAATGGAACTAAACTGTTGCTAGCGAATTGCTATATCTTTATTTAAAAAAATTTTGTACTGACGTTTAATTCCACGTAGATACTTATTACCCCTGGTATTGACAATATAAGTATTGTGTTTTTTTTGCGTATGGATTCTTTTTAAATGTTTTTCATTGGCTAATTTTTTATTTTTAGCTTCTCTTGTTTCTATCCAATTTATTATCGACAATGACATATTCTTGCACCTATCTCAATGTAAAAATGTATTTAGTGTCAAACGGGGATTACCTTGCAATATATGTAGTATGATTTAAATAGGAATTATCATATTCATAAAAGAGGTTCAAATCGGACTGGTTGGAAGTTGTATGTATCTAAAGGTTGGTTCCCAAAACATACATATTCATTCCACACTAAATGTTCAGCAAAAAAGTGGTGTCGTGTCAATATGAAATCAAGTTCAGAGTATTCGCCTAAATGCTGTTAGTATATTCAACTGAAAAAGTCAGTTAAAATAACTACTTTGTAAGTTGTTTTGGGGTCAACTACATTTTCAGTTAAATCAACTAACAATGTTAGTTATTTTAACTGACAAAGTTAACAACTACTTACAATTGTAGTCAAAAAGTTGTGAAAAATTAAAAAAAACGAAAATTTATTTTTATTTTATGGAAAAAAAAACTTTGAAAATTTTTAAGAAATAAAAAAAGTAAAATTAAATAACTGCTACTACATCACAGTACTTTTTTGTTAAATAACTGCTACTACATCACAGTACTTTTTTGTTAGTTGTTCAAAAAAACGACTAAAAATAACTAACAAAAATAGTTGTTTGATATTTTTCATACAAAAACAACTGACTTTGTAGTTGAAAACAACTAACTACTGTAAAATATACAAACAACTAACATGTAGTAACTTACATAATTTTCAGCATTTTCAGCACAGTGATGTCTTTAAACTAAATGGTTTTTTATATATTTATGTATGGGCTATTGATGAAAAAAATAAAAACTGGAAAATTTTCAGAAGAAGTTCATAATTTTTCAAATTTAAGCATAAAATTTATTTATCAAAAAAAATGCCACAATTTTTTTTTTTACATGTTGTTGCCTTCTTTTCGAGAAAAACAAAGGTTGAACATTGCACTATGCTTAAGTATATTATATATTATACAATTATGAGGTATATTTTGTGTGCGTATGAGTAATAATAACTCTTAAGAACCATTTAAAAAAGAGATGGGATCGTGAGTAATTTTTTTTTGACGATCACGCACGCTCACGAAGGAAAAGTTTTAATCACGCAGGATTTTTATTTTCCTCACGCTCATGCACGCTCATGTGAGTAGAAAAGAATTTTGTTCTGTCTTTTGGATACTATACTAACGTGAGCGTTACTAAGCGTAAGAAAAATAAAAGATCGTGCGTGATTAAAATGTTTTCTTCGTGAGCGAGCGTGATCGTCAAAAAAAATCTCACCCACGATCATATCTCTATTACAAATGTTTCTTAAGAGTTAATGTTACTCATACGCACACGTAGTATACCCTATTATTGTAAAATATAAGCATAATGCAGTGTTCAACATTTTTTCTCGAAAAACGAGACAAAAAACATCCCTGAAAATTTCAGAACAGATAGCTATACACCTTAACTATATTTTAAACGTGTAAAAAAACAAAATTGAGGCATTTTTTTTGATAAATAAAGTTTAAGTTTAAATTTGAAAAATTCAGAACTTTTTCTGAAAATTTTCCAGATTTTATTTTTTTAATCAATAGCCCATACATAAATATATAAAAAACCATTTAGTTTAAAGACATCACTTTGCTGAAAATGCTGAAATTTTCAATATTTGGCCGTGCCTACTAGGCGCACTTTTTGAAAAATCTAAAATTTTTTTTTTGTTATTTAATAGTACCCTTTGCAAATGATGTCCTATTGGAACCACTTGAGAAAAACCATATTGATTTCAATTTTTAGTTTCTTAATCGTCAGCAAAAATCTATAAAAAAAAAAAAAATATTTTAAAGACATCACTGTGTTTCATTTAATTTGCATAAATAATAAAATAAAGATGCTTAGGCAAAAAAATGCTGAAATTTTTAATATTTGACCATGCCTACAAGGCCCACTTTTTTGACAAAACTTACATTTTATTTTTGTTATTTACAAGTGCCCTATGGCGAATAACTTTTTTTTCTGAACATTTGGTGTGGAATGCCTCATATTAGTGTTTACGTCATACCACTGAGGGTTAATAATACCATATTCATGACTTTTATCAAGTCATTAAAACTTGACTTTATGGCCTAATTTTGTAAAACGCAAATTACACAGAAATTTTGACAACGCGGCGCGTTGCGTTTGACAAAATTAGGGGGTTAATCAAGACATACAATTATTTTTTTTATTGTATGGATTATTGCTTTACTCGACTTTACCAGTTGAGTAAATATGACTATAATCAAGTCATTTTGATTGCTATTTTTATTGTATACACAAATATAAAAAAAAAAATCGAATTAAACATGTGTTTATTATTGAAGTTACCCATGCAGAAATTGCCAGCGGTACAAAAAATAAAGTACTGCCAAAGCACTTATCTTTTGTAAAATAAAGCGCTTTGCCAACGTTTCAAATTACAACCTTAAAAGTGCTTTGGCATTACTTTTGTACAATTTTTGTTAGAATATTTTTTTTTATATTTTTACTATTTATTAAATTCTTTTATTACAATTATTTGTGTAACAGTGCAATAGCAATTGTTTCATCATAACAATATATTTATATTAATTTTTAACATTGTACAATCCGATTTCTTTTGAAGACAATGTTGGGTAGTTAAAAAAATCGGTAATTTTATTAATAACATTTCTCTTTAAAAATTAATTGTGGCATTTGTTAACCGAAAGCTTTAAAAAATAATTATTCGGGACTCGCTACTGCACTTTTACAACATTTAATATAAGCTAGGGCTATCATATCGCAGCAAAAAGCCAACACATTAAATTAAAAAGGTTTCCCATTCAATGGTATAACTTAAAAAAAAAATTAAAATATATTTAAAGTTCATAGATTAATACCTTCTCTAAAGAAAACATTGGATTCCACCACAAATTCTTCTAAAAACTCTCTAGAATTTTTTTAAGCGCTGGGAACCATCCCAATTTTGGTTTTTGAAGCGCTGCCACAACAATATATGTTTGGTTTTTAGGTACTTTGCCAGAGTTTTGAGAACCTACGGCACTATATTGCAACGGTGTTATAAATCTCGTACTTACGCAGTACTTATATAAGAAAACTGACAGTACTTGTACTACCGTGCAAAGTACTTTAGCTCTACTGGCCCGTTTGTATTTTTCTGCCTGGGTATGTATTATATGGAAAATGAAACAAAACGGTGTTCTCTACATACATAGTTGGTTATAGCCGTATCCCACTGTAAATATAACATTGAAAAATATATATGTTTTACAGTTTTAAAATGGTTTCTGAATACGCTAGATATTAAAGCTTTTTATAAAAGCTTTTTTTAATGGATCGAAGCACTGCTGAACAATAATCTAAAATTTAAAGCGGTTGCCAATAACAAACACTAACTTTTCTTTAAAGATCAGTGTTGCCAGTTTTATGATTTCTCCCTAGATTAGGGGAGTTTATTTTTTTTATATAAAAATTTAATTGGTTTTGTAATTATTTCAAAACTAGTACATTGCGACCTCGATTATCCGTGATTGTCGGGACCGGAAGAATTCCGGATAATATAAATAATTTTCACTTTTAATTAAGAAACAATTTTGAGTATTTTTTTTAAATACATAAACATAATACCACAGACTAATACAGACTCGACATAAGTGACAGGTGTCAAAAAAGTATTCTTTAACCATATGGTTAATATTTTCAAATTATTCTACGAATTAGGTTAGAAAAAGAAAACTGATATAACGCGCCATAAGAAAAATGGATGCCAGGTCGGTTTTTGTTGTTTCACTCACTCCTAAGTCGTAGAAAGTGTTGCCATGTTAGCGTAAAACGGACTAAAAACCGCTGTGTTTTCTCCTAAAATCGCTTAGTTTTTCCCCATTTTTTCTTATAAAACTCTACTGTCGAGTCTGTATTTAGTCTGTGATAATACTCTGTTCGATTTCACGGGAAAAAATCTGCCAAACTCCATGTAAAAAAAATAAATTTTGGCAACGCTAGGAATTATAGGGAAATTGTTAGAAAAGTTTTCAACCGTTTTAATTATATAAAACAATTTAAATTGCCATGAAAAAGCGACATTTCAAATTTGTTATGATTGTTTCTTTCTTATTATTGTCTAAAGTTGTTGATTTTTAAATGTTAAATGGTACCTTTTTAAACACAATTTAAATTGTCCTTGTATAATAAGTATGAGTGAAAACTTTTTTACAATTTCCCTATAATTCATTGCGTTGCCAAATCATTTTTTTTCATATGGAGTTCGACAGATTTTTTTCTTTGTAAAAACGAAACATAATATGAACGGGGGTTATGACCGAACAAATTTCGGTCTTAATCCCAACAGGGAATGGACATAATCGTAATTGGGATTATGAGCGTTTTGGAAACGGTCATAGTCTCCACAACTAATATGGGGATTATGACCGCGATATATTCGGTCATGGTCCCTATTTCCGTTGTGGGGATAATGCCCGTGAGGATTTTGTCCTGTCACCGAAAACATCGTGTGGTTCTTTGACAATATCCGAAATGAAGAGCTTTTATTTAAAAAAATTCTGGTTCCTAGCGAAACCTAAAAAATCGTAATTTTTAAATAGGGCATAACGGTAGGACATTTATCTATTATAATAGATATTCATCAAATATAATAATATGGCATACCCCATACAGCATTGATGATTTTTGTTAAGGATGAGACTTAAAATAATGGATGCGTATTACGTAATGCATAAAAAATACAAAAAATCGGTACGGAAACATATGTAAGGCATATTTTTGACCATCCATTGCATGGTAATGTATTACATAACCGTAACCATTTTGAAGGTTTTGCTAGGTTCTTTAAATAATACATGACTTAAATGTGCTGCATGCAAATATAAGCAGCAAATTACCCTATTTGTTTATAAATATATAAGCAATTATTGTTATTATTAAGTAGTTCATACTTGTTTCTATATCAAATCTCAAAATAGTATTAAAAATAATGTCCATTGACATTTTCACCAAAATTAACAAATTAATATGTTTACTTTTTTTGAAATAATAACCTTCACAAATAATCTTAATTGTACATTGTATAAACAACACTCACATGATGGGTATGTTTTTGTTAGAAATCTACCGACCGATTATTAATCTTCGGCGAAATTTTTGGCTAAATATTTACAAATTTTGAAAAGAAAAAAATATATAAAAATTAATATTTTCTTTAAAAATTTGTGTCCATTATATCAATATGTTGTCTAAAATTTAAGCATTTATCTGATTTTCTATATTTTTCAGAAACTATTTGTATTGTTTGTCACATCGGTCTAAAACGAGAACAAACTTATTCGGTTTCAGCCTCGAAAAATGCTCTGGTCAGACACTTCTTATTAAATTTGTATGTATGTATAACAGGTATATGAGCTTATAAAATTTTTAACAAAATAAATTCATTTTTGTTTCGATGACCTCTTCTGACTGTTACAATCAGTCTAGGAAAGATAAAGCTGGAAATGAAATAAATAAGCTAAAAAATGAAGTCAAAAATATGTACATATTAAAAAAAAACAATTGTAAGTGTATATTTTTAGAGTGAAATTTAAAAAAAAAAGTTTGTAACCCTTTTAATGTCCCTTTTTTTCCTATTGATGTATTAAATGTTAAGAATTGTCACATATTAAGGGGTTTATTCATAATACTGTACTTTATCTAGGTATATTTGATAATTATTCATGCAATATTTGTCAAATAAACCTACATATGAGGCATTCCACACCAAATGTTCAGCAAAAAAAAAAAAAAAGTTTGTAAATTTTCGAGAAAATATCAGCATTTTTTGCCTAAGTATCTTTATTTCAATATTTATGTAAATTTAATGAAACACAGTAAGGTCTTTAAAATAAATTTTTTTTTATAGATTTTTGTATGCGCTAGCGATCAGACCTTTGAAGATTTAATTCCCTAATTCAATTTCTTAAATCTGATTTAAAATAATTGAATTAATTCCCTGTTTCTATAAATCGAAAAGAATTAATTCATTATTTAAATCACTTAATTTCATTGCAAAGAATTAATTCTTTGATTTGATTAAATTGAATTAATACATTTTGATTTGAATCAACTGATTCAAATCACTTTGATTTGAATCAACTGATTCAAATCACTTTTGATTTGAATCAACTGATTCAAATCACTTTTGATTTAAATCAACTGATTCAAATCACTTTTGGTTTGAATCAACTTGATTTAAACTTTTTTCACTTAAATCAAACACTAAAAATGCACATTATAAAAATCTTATCATGTCTGATTGCGTTAAAGTCATTGGAATATCGTCAATTTTAAACACACGCCATCAATAAACAACACTCCAAATTGTACAGTATTATTAAATGTGTACCTTTAGTCTAGAGTTGGGCGCTGGTCACGTGATTTGCGTGATTCACGTGAATCACGCGTGAGTGTGAGTGATTTTCATTTCAATCACATGATTGTGAGTGAGCGTGATTTGAAAAAAAAAACTGAGTGAGTGATTAGTGAGTGAGTCATTTATTTTTTGCGTGAGTTTGCGTGATTAGATTTTTTGATTTGCCCAATTTTTTTAAAATTTTCGTGAAATTTTTTTTTTTACAGTTTTTGTTTTTTTTTGGTAAGAAAATTTTATTGCGTGACTCACGCGTGAGCGTGACTCACGCGTGAGCGTGATTGAATCTGGCGTGAGTCACGCGTGAGTGTGAGTAAGTTTTTTATTACTCACGTGAATAGTGAGTGAGCGTGAGTAAAAAAATATTGCGTGAGTGATTAGTGACTGATCCGATTATTTTTTGCGTGAGTGAGTGTGAGTCAAAATCCACTCACGCGCCTATCTCTACTTTATTCAATAACGAATTTGGCTCTTCAGCATAAAAATATCTTTAAATTTAACACAAAAACAATTAATGATTAACATTTTTATTATAAACATACATTTCCATTATATCGAAAAGTCGTGCATTATCCCACCCTTAATATATATGTGCAAATTAATAAATGTTATATTAAAGCAATGTCTTGTATTTTTGTGATTCCTATGCATGCGCTGCCAATAAAATGTACACTATTAAATTCTGTTGCTTTGACTTTTTGCTTGCTACTACCGCACAAGCATAAATGTTATAGTATGTGTGTGCGTGTGTAAAGTAAATACTTTGATTTAAGAAAAAAATGTTTAAATCAACTGATTCAAAACATTTTTGATTTGAATCAATTGATTTGAATCAAATTGATTTGAATCAATTGATTTGAATCAAATTGATTTGAATCAATTGATTTGAATCAAATTGATTTGAATCAAGTGAATTAATTCTTGTTTGATTTGAATCAAGTGAATCAAATCATTATTTAAACAAGGAATTAAACAAAAAATTAGTTAATTCTTTCAACAAAAAGTTGAAATTAATTCTTTTGAATCAAATCAGCAAGAATTAATTCCTTGATTTATAAATATGAATTAATCTTTTTGCGAATCAAATCAAAAAGTGAATTAATTCTTCAAAGGTCTGCTAGCGATTAAAAAAATAAAAATTGTAAAATTTTTAGAAGAAGTTCTGAATTTTTCAAATTTAAACTTAAACTTTATTTATCAAAAAAACATGCCGCAATTTTATTTATTTTTTTTTAATTTAAAAAAAAATAAAAGTGCTTTTCTATCTGTTCTGAAATGTTCATTTATTTTCGAGAAATCAAATGTTAAAGATTGCACTACACAAATTTTATACAATAATGGTGTATATAACGTGGGCGTATGAGTAATAAATACACTCAAAAGGAAGGTCTTTCCCAGGGAATCCACTGATTGTCCTGAAACTTGCATATAGGAAAAAGGGGAGCAAAATATGAGTTACCTGTTTTTTATAGCGTCCCAATCTCAAATTTAGCGGGTAAAAGGGGAAGGCAAAAACGGGATTTTTTCGTTTTTTGAGGATTTTTCACATATATATAAACATTTTATACAGGTCGAAAGTTTTTGAAGGCCTATCCAATGGTGTATCGGTCGTGTCCAAATTAGGACACGTTAAGTTCGTTATTGTCAAAAATGTATAATCGTTGGGGTAGTTTATATGGAGATGTATATACGTACGACCGCCAAAGTCATATACAATAACGATTACGCTCATGAAAGAAAACATTTAGTCACGCACGATATTTTATATTGCTCACGCTCATTCACGCACACGTAAGTAGAAAAAAATAAGTCACGGTCACGATGTGCACGTGAGCATGAGTAAAATAAATTATCGTGCGTGAAAATTTTTTTTTACTTTCATTAGCGTGCGTGATCGTAAATAAAAACTCACTCACGCTCCCATCGCTATTAAAAATATTTTTTAAGTGGTAATATTACCCATACGCACACGTTTTATGCATCATTATAGTATTAAATTAGAGTATTGCAATTTTTAACATTTGATTTCTCGAAAACAAAGCAAAACACATTTTTGAAAATTTCAGAACATATAAAAAAACCACCTTAATTTTTTTTTAAATTAAATTAAAAAAAATTGCGGCATGTTTTTTGATAAATAAAGTTTAAGTTTTAATTTAAAAAATTCAGAACTTCTTCTGAAAATTTTCCAATTTTTATTTTTTTAATCGATAGCCCATACAAAAATCGAAAAAAAAATATATATATTTTTAAGACTTTACTGTGTTTCATTTAATTTGTATAAATATTGAAGGCAAAAAAGTTTGATATTTTCAATATTTGACCACGCCTACAAGGCCCACTCTTTGAAAAAACTTAAATTTTATTTTTGTTATTTAATAGTGCCCTAAGAGCGAATACTTAGCAAATGATGTCCTATTGGAACCACTATGGTTTTTCTGTAGTGGAACATTTGGTTTGAAATGCCTCATATGAACTTAGGTTACACTTCAGTTATTATGAATAAAATCCTAAATATATATCGAATACTCAATGATCTTATGAATTCACTTTCAACAGTAAAAAAGTTAAATTCGGTCTTGCTGAATGTATGGATACCCAGATACCTCTCTTTAAGTAAATCTAGTTTTTGTAAAAATGGTGATGAAATCGCCTAATAGTGCATTCACATTGGCGTTGAAACCCCGTTTAACGAGGTTTCGAGCCAAACCTCATTTGAAAATACGTATTTTCCCACACAAATTGAAACCTTTTTGTATTGAGGTTTCAACGAATGTACAATTGAAACCTTTTAAATTCCATAGTTCTACTCTTTTTTACAACTGTTATAATAGAAGAAAATAAATTAAAGAAAGTGTCAAAAATAAAAAAAATTAAAAATATTTAAATATTTACATAAAAAACAACTATTAACAAAAAATTTAGATGAATTATTTTAAAATATCGCGTAAATTAATTAATTGTGTGTTTTTAAAGCCGATATAATCGCGAATTTTGTTCGGTAAATTTCGAAAACGTGATAAGTGTCAAATTTTTCGGGTGTGAACGGTTAAGTTTTCAAAATGAAAATACGTATTTTCAACGAGGTTTCAAGGTCAGTCTGAATGTGCTATAATGGAATTTCATTCCGCTTTACTTAGAGCTTCGAAAATCGTAGCTGATTCCTTTTTATGATTTAATGTTTAATTTGTAATTCTTACTCGACAGACAATAAATTGTAAACCCGAGTAAAAATTTTTATATGATGCAATATATAATGATATATGACACAATATATATTAATACGCAATTTGATCCGAATAATGGTGGATGTTTTTGCATTAAAAAAGATCTACTTGTATAAAATATGATTTGATTTCATCCGAGTTTTGACCAGACATTACCTTATATTGGTGGATCTAATTAGATCTAATTGCACAAAAACATATAAAATCCTGGTGTTTTTTGGTTTGGGTTGAGATACACCACAGGTCAACGATACATTCACCAAACATATAATTTTCAAAAACAAAAAAAAATGTTTGGGTACGCTTCGAACCAGATAGGTGATATACATAACCCTAACAAGAAATGTTTAGGAACATTTTAAAAAGTTTCTTATACTTTGCCTAAAAAACTTAGAAAATTTTTGGTTAATTGTAAACATATATAGGTTTATATGGAACAGCATAAGCTATATATAATTTAAAGTTAAATTATACACCCGAGTAAAAAAAAGTTATATGACGCAATATTTAATTATATATGAACAGATATGCTTTTATGTAAATCCATATTAATTTTGATCCGAAAATTGGCGGATCGAATATTATACGATTATATCAAATTTTTGATAAAATAATATCAAATTTGATTAAGTTTGATCCCAAAAATGGGTCTATCTAATTGTATTAAATCATATCTTATCTGTTAAAATTAGATAAATTTGTATATAATTAGATGAAATCTGGTAAAATTTTTTGGAATTTTAAACGTGAAATTAGAAATTATTTTATCAGATTGGATACATCTTCGGAATTTTTTTATTAAAAATTTGTCATTTTTGTTTTCTAAAATCATTTTTACGGGATTTAAAAATTCCAAAAAATGTGTCTTAGAAAATTTAAAAACATTTTTTCGAAACTTAAAAATTTTTCGAAAACATAAAATTTCTCCTAAAAACATTTTCAATGATTTTTTTACTCCAAAAAAATTGCCAAAAAAATTTTATGTCCGGGACTTTGGAAAATTTTCATAAAATTTTTTAGGACTTGAAAATTTTAAAATTTTTTTTAATTGTCCGGGACTTAGAAAATTTGGAAAATCTGCCATATCTAAAAATTCACGACCTTATATGTCATATCTAATTTCATATAGATCGGTATACAAATAGATATGAATATGTATGTTATCATATTAAAAAATAAGGAAAAATACAATGCTATATATAAACTTATATGTCCATATCAAAGTTCATGCATAACCATATATAAATTTAAATAATTATATATTAGCATATATGATTATATCATATCTTTTTTACTCGGGCAGAAAAAGAAATTTTGTATTGACCCTCATATAATTTTATATAATTATATCAACCGTACACCTTTTAATCCGAATTATGATTAAATTATATATTACTACATATGACTGCATTAAAAAAATTTAGAAAATATCTCAGGGATGTATAATCATATATAATTTATTATGTTTGTATCAAGTTATATATTGTAATATATGTTTATTTTTACTCGGGAATATATTTTTTTTTTTTAATTTAAAACTAAAAAGGTCACTTTTGTTTGCTTTTGTTGTTATTTCATACAAGCAATTTGACCTTTCACTACTATTCGATTTATTAGCACAGATATGGTAATCGCAAAAAAACTCTTAGAACAATAAGAAAGTGATATCAAAGAATGCTTGTCCAAAGTTCTTAGAAGAGGCAGACAAACTTTTAGCGCTTAACATCAGAATGTTTTTGTTTGATAAAGTCGACTTTTACCTAAAATAGAACTTTACGCTTTCCGTACAATAAAAATATATTTTAAATAAAATTTTTGAAAGGCATTTTTGTTTAAATAGACATTATATCTTTAGATTTGGGCATAAAGTAGCATATGAAAATATCAGTGCACTCTCAACTCCCCCCGACTCAAACCTTCATAAAATTTGGGATTTTGTACTTTTTCGGAAAAAGCACTATTTCCGTCTTGAGTCCATTATCTTATGCCCACTTCCACATCATCTTCAGTGACCTCTCAATAAAATCGGGTATCGTGTCCGGATATTTTCCACAAGACAATATTACGACGTCGTCCGCATACAGCGGAAAGTATTCCCGCATGATTATAAAGTAATTCAGAGATAATTTTGTTAAACAAAAGAAACATTTTTAAGTTCGCTAATGTTCAAAGTCTTGAACTTGAGAAAATAACACATGAATTTTTCAGAATTGTTAATTACGTTTTAGAGGTCTCTACCGGGCTTCAAACCTTGAGTATAAACTAATACAGACTCAACAGTAGAGTTTTACAACAAAAAAAGGGGAAAAGCTAAGCGATTTTAGGAGAAAACAGAGCGCTTTATAGCTAGTCTGACAAAAATGAAACTTATTAAGTAATAATATAATTTTTTTTTTTTTAGTTTTTATAAGCTTAAGTAATATGTCTTTAGTTGCTCTTGTTAATACATTCTCCAAAAAAAATCTGAGACTTTTTCTATAGCAAAATGTCTGAGAATCCGAGACGTTTTCCCTAGAATAAAATGTGTCAGAATCTGAGACTTTTTCTAAGAAACATTTTTACAGAATGTGGGGAAACTGATTCTTTAGAGTCAACGTTTTTTTTTTTTAAATTTATTAATAACACAAGTTTTTTGAAACAAAATAGCCTGATTGTGGGTGTTTTTACTATTAACACTTTAAAAATAATCAATTATCAATACTTACATATACACAGTCATTGTTGATAACATATTATAGTTTACATAAAGTACTATATTAGCATTATAGTCTTGTTTTTCAGTATTATCATAATTATTTCATAGAATATGCGATTAAAAACGTGTTTGTGCTTATAATAGAATCACGTGTTTTCCTCATTCTAAAAGATTAAAAGAGGCTGGTCACTCACATAGTCATATCATAATCATAATTAACATACATATAACATATAATATCACATAAAACTAAGTGAAAATATAGTATGTACATTAGGGTGCTGCATATTCCAACAATCTCCTCAGATCAGCTATTAATAGTGCGGAAAAATGATCAAAATCAGTCTATATTCTTTGTTAGCGCATCGTGGGTCAAAATTGCGGTTTTTGAAAAAATTGGCATAAGTAAAAAAAAAAAAAAAAATTAAACAAAATTATTTAAAAAAACAAAATTGTTTTGTATTGTTCATAAATGTTCAGATAAAAATTTTGAAATTTGTCGGATATCGATAATCCGCCCAAGAATGAGACCCAAAAAAATTCACATTTTTAGCTTCAAGCTCAAAACTACTTTTTCGAAATTTTCAAATTTTTATAAAACAAGTTCTTTTATAGATTTTATAGTTGTAAGCAACATTTTATTCAAAATAAACCAACATTATTTTTCAAATGATGCTAATAAAAAGATTTGTGTTAATATCGATAGGAATTTTTATATGGGGACTAACAAGGGAAGTATATCAACCCTTATGAACCGATTTTCCCGAAACTTAAAATATATATAAAAGAGACGATTTTAAGGTTGGGGTTTTCTCGGCTTATCGGCCATATCAGTGTTTAAAAATTTCGTTGTCCCCTTATGATGTGGACCTTCGGGAAAATTTCGATAACTCCCGAACTAAAAGGAATATCGTCTAGAGATAAAATACCCAAGCAGAAATTGACGACGGTTATAAAAAAAAAGCGTTCTGAAAGCACTGTAACAAAAAAAGAACGTTCTCAAAACGTTATTTTCGAACGCTTTGCGAGCGTTTTCGAAAAGCGTTCTGAAAGCACTGTAACAAAAAAAAAGCATTCTCAAAACGCTTTATTCGAACGCCTTGAGAGCGTTTTCGAAAAGCGTTTTGAAAGCACTTTATTAACAAAATACATGTTCGTTTCAAAACTAAATGGTTTTAAAGCAGTTTTTGCAAACGTTTTTAAATTTTTTTCGTAGTACATACAAGTATAGTATTTTTTTAGATTATACTCAATTTTAAATAAATTGTTATAAAAACATTTTGTTAAATCAAATTAAATAATTTTTCCCTACCACCACATTGAAAACGCAAAATTTTGAAAACATAAAACATTTTTTAATTTGTAAATCTATTTTAAGTTTTATTATTATCATTTATGCTAAAGAGTTATAGCAATAGTTTCGTTATAAAATTTACAAATAATGCATTTAACTTCTACAATATGCACACTGACTTCAATAACATCTTCACGTAATTTTTAACGTTATAAAGTCCTATTTCTTTTGATGGAATTGGATAGACATTATTTTGTCGTTTATTTCATTAAAGATGTTGCCTTTTAAATATATATTATCACATGTGTGTTTAGATCGATTTGTACTAAAAATTTGGTTTACTATCATAATATTTCTATTACTAATTGTAAGTAGAATTGCGTTATCAGGATTTGATGCAGTAATTTTGAAACCATGAATATTAATAAAAGAAAACACAACTTTTGTTTCAGTGGATTCCATTACTTTGCGAAGAGAATACTTTTTGTTTTTAAAGAGAGGATATACCAATGGAGCTTTATTTGGAGAGTTAACGGTATGAAAAACATGCAATTTTCGTTGAATTTCAGCAATAGGATTGTTCCGAGAGTTAACAATCGATTTTAAGTAACCCAGACTGTTTTCAAAATCAAAAGCAGAGAACTGTGATATTGGTGCCCCCATATTTTCTACATCATCTGCGATATGAATGAGATTGTGAATATTCATTGTTTGGCAATTAGGACCATAAAAATGTGGCATACATTCCACAAAATATCTTAATATTTCCTTTGCATAATTTGCTTTTAGAGTAGCTAATTCATTTGATGACAGAATACGGCAAGCTGAAAAATATCTTTAATTTTTGTAATTAAGCTCTTTATAAGTGCTTTACTTTTGGTTTTTAAAGCGCTTTCATAACTTTTAACAAAACGTTCTGAAAGCACTTTTTTAAAACGCTTTTAAAACGCTTTAAACCTAGCGTAGATCGATGTTATCATTCGGATCATCTGAAAGCGCTTTCAAGATGGTAAATGGAACGCTTGTAGAACCGTTTACAACGCTTTCACAGCGCTTTTGCGATCGTATTTTTCTGACTGGGTAGGTGTCAACTTTAATTTAATAAAGATTATTTTGTATTCATATGGATATCGTAGCTCTATGTCTTCATATAAATACCCCCCAAAATTTACACATTTTCATGAAAAAAATATTTAGCGAAGGTGAATTTTTACAAGGCTATGCCACAGTTGGATGGGCTTAAAAAGAAAACCCTTCTTTTCATATGTAAACATCATATAGTTTCTAAGAAAGAAATGGCTGAAAAATTCAAAAAACTATTTTTTGCCATTTTTAAATCCCCGATATGGCCGATAAGCCGAGACACCCCAACCTTAAAATTGTCTCTTTTATATATATTTCAAGTTTCATGCAAATCGGTTCATAAGGGTGGAGATACTTCCCTTGTAAGAGCTGGATCCGCACCTGATCATAAGTCCAAAAAAAAAAATTAGAGTGTCTTAAATTTACGGCTGATGAAAATTTAAAAATCGTATATTGATTTTTTTTGTCCGCTCGTGTTCATACAAACAAATGTTTAACATTCATTTATATTTATTTGCGCTATTAGATTTTTTATGTTTACGATTTAATTTTATTGTATTGTTTGATAAAGAGCTTAAAGTGGTCAACTTAAATACGATTTTATTTAATCTTATCGATGATTTATTAACATGATATGTCGCTCTTATAATTTGGATTCGTTCTTATATTGATCTAAATATGCCGATTTAAATAAGCTCAAACCTTAAAAAACAACTGTTGTGAACTTTGTTCGTCTAGAAATATTAATAGCAAATACGTATATGACTAAAACATTAGACGGATTGCGATACAGGCACAAATAAATAATTATGTCAACACTCATAGATTTATTTTTGTAGAACATTTTTGAAAATTTATTTTTAAATTCCTTGTTTTTAACTATTTTTATTTGTAAAATTATTTTCTCAAAATATTATTTGTAAAAATTACAATTCTTTTTTATTGTATACATATATTCATATATTTTTTTTATAAAAATATTTGATCGCATGATCAAATGTTTTTTTTTAATTGTTAATCAATGAATTACAAATCACTTTTTTAATAATTTCAACCTAACCGAGAACTGAAAACAATGTCCGTCGTCTCGTTGTAGCGAAATCAACTAAGGATTCTGTGGGAATCGAACCCACGACCCCCTGCTTAATAGGCTAGCACGCTACCAACTAACCTACAGTTTTACTATTCAGGTAAGTTTTTTGTTCAAGTTTTTTCATTTAAAATTTTCCGTGTATTAAATTTGATTCTTGTGTTATTATTGTAAGGTCTGAATCAATTGGTGCGTTAATCAATTGATATGTAAGCTAGTAACATGTAAAATATAAAGGGGGCTTCGGTGTGGTATACCTTCTCTGCCAAATAAAATTTATTCATAGGTAAAAACAAATTCATACAAATTCTATACTTAAGTAAGCAATTTTACACAGAAAGAATTAAAAACTGATTTCAATTTCGAAAACAGCAGATTCAATTACTTTAGTATTTGAAATTCCTCCGAGTAATGGAAACCATTTTTATTTTTTTGATTACTATGGGTAATTGAAATTTATAGCTGAACATTTTTTCTGTGTATAGTATTTAAATATTTTTATATATCCACATGAAAAATTGCGTTTTTAGAGTTCGGTTTAGTTTTTCAAAAGGGGAAGGATGTCGTTGGAGGATAAAACCAAATTTGTCCATACGTTTACATTTAGGTAACGATATTAACACTAGCTCAAGGTTTTTCCGGGAACATACATAAATTCCGTGTAAATCATGGGACATGTGTACATACAAGTTTAGTTAATATTTTAATTTGCTTTGTACTAAGTAGTTAGTTTTTTCCCTAATTCATGGAATTTTAATATTGAGAAATAAATATTATTAAAAAAACGTGATATTTTCTGATTCAATTTCCATTATACATATGACTAATCTAAATTTAACCCTACCGTCAAAAAACACAGTATTGTGTACTAAAAAGCTCAGTAATGAATATCAAAATTTGTAACTATCCGAAATATTTCTCATAGACCACCCCTCAAGCATACCGATCGACTCAGAACTTTTTGAGTCTTTATACAAACGTCCTTTTCAAATGTTGATTAAAGCCATACATAACACAGTGAAATAAGAAATAGTATTTCTCACAAGGGAATTATTTCAACCGTTATGAACCGATTTTCCTAAAACTTAAAATATATATAAAAGAGAAGATTTTAAGGTTGCGGTGTCTCGGCTTATCGGCCATATCAGTGCTTAAACATTTCATTGCCCCTTATGAAACAATGTGGACCTTCGGGAAAATTTCGATAACTTTCGAACTAACAGGAATATCTTCTAGAGCAAAAATACATGTCGACTTAAATTTAATAAAGGTTATTTCGTATTTACATGGATATCGTAGGTCTATGTCTTCACATAAATAACCCCCGCAAAATTTACACATTTTCGTGAAAAAAATATATATAATCCAAGAAACCCCCACCAGAGTTATGAATTATGTATCGGCCGTTTTGTAGATCTGGCATCGCCAAGAATAATTGCCAAAATCTGCTAATAACACACTAAAGTTCAAACATTAAACAAAGAGAGACATAAAACAATCTGCATTCTCACTGTATGACAATAATCACAATTGGAGCGGCAAGCGGTTTTCCGCAATTGTCCTCATAAAATAGAATTGAATCTAGTTTGGCGGAAAAACGCGGCGGTTTTTTGTTTTAATACAAAACGTGTGTAAACAGTTGCGGAAAAACGCTTCCCGCTCCAATTGTGATTATTCTCTATAACTGGTATCTTCCCTCTCGCTCAGATTTCGATTTGTGATACAATTTCGTAAACGATACCATATGGATTTTGTT
Source organism: Pegoplata infirma (assembly GCA_963921195.1). Taxonomy (NCBI): domain Eukaryota; kingdom Metazoa; phylum Arthropoda; class Insecta; order Diptera; family Anthomyiidae; genus Pegoplata; species Pegoplata infirma. The sequence continues at coordinate 239,769,580 of OY992538.1, read as the reverse complement.
TACTACATTTTCAAATGCCATTTGTTATATATCTCTGTAGCTCTGACCCAGACCTTAGAATTTTCTCTTTAATGTATATTTTAAGTTTCCCTTGTCAGTTAACTTACTCCTCCAATCCTACTACTTTTTGTAAATTAGTTTCTAGTTTTTAAAGAAAATTTAAACTTTTCAAGCCTTTCAAAACACTATTTTCCGTTAAAAATACTGTTATTGGTGTCCATAATGTTCTATTTTACAAAAAAATATTGATAAGATTGGGATTTTCTTTATTAAGTAAAACAATAATATATATACTTTATGGGGACCACGACCGATGTTTCGATGCGTTACAAACGGATTTTTTTCAGAACATACTTTTCCAACATTTTCTCATAACATACTTACCCTGTCTATTTAACCCTTAAGGTAGTCCCCATACATTTTTTGATTAAGCTTTCTTTTGAATCAAAAAAAGTCAAAAAAGTTTTGGATTTTAGAAAAACACTAAAAAAAAATTTATAATTTTTTTTTCGAAAGATAGAAGAAATAGCTATCTAACACTCTTTAGACAAATTTTGCTATCAACAATAGTTAATAAGTTACATGGGTGTGAAGAAACCCGTGTTTGGCCAAAATTTCGAACTAAGAAAACTGCGTTTTTGGTTTTTCAAATTTTCAAAAACTGGGCATAGGATGCGTGGTCAAATATTGGAAAAATGGTCAAACTTGTGGCGAGTTGCCTTGATTAAATATTCATTACATTAAAACAGAATGCACCACAATCCCAAAAATTTACATTCTTATATAGTTTTGTATGGGATATCGATTAATTTTTTCCATTTTTTAAAAAAGTCAATTTATCAAAAATCCGGCCACTTTTTCTTTAAAGTTTAGATTTTTGTCCATCCACACAAAAAAATTCAGACACGCGTTTTTCGTTTTTTTTTTAGAAAATCGCATTTGAATTTTAAATTTCATAACAATTTTGTAATTTGCTTGTATTTTCTTGTTTTAACGTTGCGAATGAGTATTATTAATTGCATAAATATTACTCATACGCTCTGTTGAAACAAGAAAATACAAGAAAATTACTAAATTGTTATGAAAATTAAAATTCAAGTGCGATTTTCTCGAAAAAAACGAAAAACGCGTTTCGGAATTTTTCTGTGTGGATGGACAAACATCTAAACTTAAAAAAAAAAAAAAAAAAAGTTGCCTAATTTTTGATAAATTTACTTTTTAAAAAAATGAAAAATTTCAGAACAGATTCTGAAAATTTTCCAAAAAAAAAAAAATAATTTTTTTTAGAATGTAAATTTAGAATGTAAATTTTTGAGATTGTGGTGTATTCCGTTTTAATGTGATAAATATTTAATCAAGGCAACTCGCCACAAATTTGTCCATTTTTCCAATATTTGACCACGACTTCTAAGCCCAGTTTTTGAAAAATTGAAAAACCAAAAACGCAATTTTCCAAGCTCCATATAGGGCTATCCATACAACCTATTCAGAAGTTTACGGTACACATGTTTTTTTTTCGCTGGACATTTGGTGTGGAATGCCTCATATATGTAAATAAGTTGCTAATGACTATTGTATAAAGAACCTATTGGCAGATATTAATAGGCTCTCTGAAAAAATCTCATTCCGGTGTAACTGTCTGTATCTGGGTGCTGGCATTAATGGGTTAATTCAGTCTATCATATTCAAATAATTACATATTTGTTTATTTATTATTGGTTAATTGGGGTTAATACGAATTAAAAAAACGTAGACACGAATATATGTATATTAGCGTGTCCCAAAAATTTTTTTTTAGCATGCCTCCCCAAATAATTCGGATTTAGAACTCCTTTACGAGAAAAATAACAAAAACAAATTTGGACAATAAACACTCAGTACATTCCGGCAAAAATATTTATAAAATTTCTGTGAAGTAATTTTGTTCTATCATTGCATCTTAAAGATGAAAATGATTGTACTTAATTTTTTTTTGTTCCTGTAACCTAAATAAGTCCCAAAAGCTACTTTGCAATAGTTTTACCGAATTTGCGCTATATTGCGCAGCTCTTAAAATTAATTTGGCTTAAAAAAAAAACAAGAATTTTGAGTACATACCACTCCATCTTTAAGATGCAACGCTGGACTCCAAGGAAATTTTATAAATATTTTTTCCGGAATGTAATCTATGTTGCACCAATTTTGACGTTAACGGTTTTGAAAAACCAAAATCATTTTTTTATATAATCCAACTGGTTTGTAGTCCAATTTTTTTTTTTGTTACTTTTCCCGTAAGAGGGTCCTTCATCATATGGGGGAGAGCAAGCATTTTCAAATTCGAAAAAAAGACGAATTCGGGACTCGCTAATGTAAATGTACTAAGTATATGGGGCATTCCAAGCCAAATCACTCACTTTTAGACCCGACCCCTTTCGATTTATTTTATTTTTGGATATGTTTTATTAAATGCAACTTGGACACCAATTTTTAGCCTTTTATTCCAAGATGGTGTTGAGTAATCAATTTTTCAAAATGGCGATTTTCTCCAAAAAATTTAAAAATTTAAATTTTTAATTAATTTTGACCATTAAAAAATATAGATATTTTAAAAAAAATTGGACAACGTGTTGTTGGTATTTAAATGTAGTTTTAGAAAAAAAATATGAAAAAATTATTCGAAGTAATTATCACTTATTTTTTGACGTTTAAAAGTTAAAATCGACTTTTTGAAAAAGTCCGAAACCTTCGATTTTTTTACCAATACCAACAAAACGTTGTCCAAATTTTTTTCAGATATCTATATTTTTAACTGGTCAAAATTAATTGAAAATTTTAATTTTTCCATTTTTTTGAAAAAATCGCCATTTTGAAAAATTGATTACTCAACACCATCTTGGAATAAAAGGCTAAAAATTGGTGTCCAAGTTGCATTTAATAAGTACTAAAACATATCCAAAATGAAATAAATCGAAAGGGGTCGGGTCTAAAAGTGAGTGATTTGGTCTGGAATGCCCCATATGTATTATGTACTTAGATCGTATTACAAATTGTCTATTTACGATTAGGCGGAAATGAATTAATTTTAATACTGACATTGATTGCATCATTTCATTCATTATCAAAACATCGTATATACTATACAAACATTTTCTATAAAAACACATTCTCATATTACATGTTGTTATTGGCAGCTAGTAAATCAACTAAAAATTATAGTAATGTTACTATTTTTGCATATGTTTTACTATTTCTACATACATATGTATGTATGTTTTAAACAAATATAATATATATAGTGCAAAATTTTAAAAACGAATTACATATATGTGAGATTCAGTAGTTGATTTAAAAAAATATATTGTAGAATATCGAATTTTAATTACTTATTACTAGGGATGAGATTTTCATGCACTAAAAAATCGAAAATATGCGCTTAAAATATGCGCTAAAAAATCCAAAATATGCACTAAAAAACCTAAAAATATGCACTAAAAAATAAAATGTGTGCAATAAAAATCGTGTTTTCATAGGAAAATCTTCTTAAAAAGCAAAAAATTACGCCGTGTTAAATAGTAACATTAAAAATTTTACATAAGCTAGATTTTTTTAGAAATTGAAAATATCTATAAAAAAAAAAATTAAAAAGAAAAAAATAATTTTTATTATTTTCAAATAAATTTTTAAAATTTAAACCAGTTTTTGAAACAAATAAATTTTAATTTCTGTTTTTGCTAATTTATGCCAAAATATGCAAAAATATGCACTTAAAAGTTGGAAATATGCACAAAATATGCATTTAAAACCAAAATATGCAAAAATATGCATTTTCACCAAAATATGCCAAAATATGCAAAAACGAATCGATGCCATTTTAACGCAAATTTCTTAAATCGGAAACATAATTGGTCGATATCGTTTTTAGACTATCGACAAAAAACATGCATTTGCATGGAAATCTCATCCCTACTTATTACTCTCCTAAAAAAATGTGTTTTTTAGATAGAGGGTTTTGAATATAGCTCCTTAATATAAAACATTTTTTGGTTTTACGAAAATAAGATTTTGTGGTTTTGTGCGTCATATTAAATTTTGAAAAATATTTTGCTTAAGATTAGTTAACTAAAATTAGTAAAAAAAAACTGTAGTATTAGCCTAAAATATAGTTAAATCGATTTTAAATTTACTAAACTAATTCCATTTATGAAACATATCAATTGTTTTGCTTTTCAACATTAAAAAAAAAAATTATGATCATAAAATTAACTGATTTTTGAGAAAAGTTGAAAACTGAAAAATTTTGTTCTACACAGAAAATATGGGAGAAAAATTTAAGTAATCACTTGTTTAAATTACCAAACAAAATTTGAGTAATTTTTTATTTGACGCAATTAATTATTTAATAAAATTTTTTTTTCTTTTATTTTTTTAATTCTCATTTATTTTATAGTTTTTTTAAGTACATACACCAAAAAAAAAACGTGGATATTCAATACTAAAAATTTAACTAACGAACTAATATTTTAGTCCAAAAGGACCTAGTGCAGGAATTTTGAAAACAGTTTTTCAAAATGTCGGTTTTTATAAACACTACAATTTTTATTTTTATTTTTTTAGTTTAGATGTTTGTTTATCCACACAAAAAAAATCAGAGATGCGATTTTCCTTTTTTTCGAAAAAATCGCATTTGAATATTGAATTGTATAAAAATTTAGTAATTTGATTGTATTTATTGTTTCAACATGGCGTATGCGTAACAAATATTTTCAAAACCAACGAATTTTGCAAATATTTGTAACTTATACGCCATGTTGAAACAAGAAAATTACAAAATTGTTATGTAATTCAATACTAAAATGCAATTTTTTCAAAAAAAAAAAAACGAAAAACTCACTTCTAATTCTTTTTTTTGTGGATAGACAAACATCTAAACTTAAAAAAAAAGTGGTCGGATTTTTGATAATTTTAATTTTTTAAAAAATGGGAAATTTCAGGACGGGTCTGAAAACTTTTCAAGTCCTGAACGAAAATTATAAGGACTCCTCTAAAACTTTGGTGAACAAAATTGGATATCAAATGGTATTTAAACAAGTAAAAACATATTTTTTTACAAAAAAAATGTTCGTGTATCTTTTCCGCGGAAATTTTTTTTGCGCAAATAAATTTTTTGACATTGTTAAGGGTATCAATACATTTAGCAAGGCCAATTTTAAGTTTTATTGTAACAACATCCTATCTATATGTTACCAGTACCTGATTTCTGTAACTATGCGAGAAGTTTTCGCATCGAAAAAAATAAAATAACGTTATAATCATCCAGTATGTCACAGAGTGATTCAGAAAAAAGCTTTGATTTCTTTTTTGTGTTCGATGTTTTTAACGCTAGCATCATTGTACTCACCCTGTAGAAAACTAAATGACTATAATATTATTTATTTTTTCTCGATGCGAAACTTTTCGCATAGTTACAGAAATTGGACACAGCATTTTTTTAACAAATGTATCAACATAAAAATTTAGTGATTTTGTATTAGTACTAAAGAATACGCAGTGTACAGAAAAAAATAAAAAAAATATTTGAGTAAATTTTTAATACTATTGAGTAAAAAATTACTCAATTTTGCGTCAGTAAACGATTTAATAGTATTGAGTAAATTTTTAATAAAAATTTATTAAATGTTTGAAAAAAAATTTGAGTAAATTTTTAATTGACACAATTAAAAATTTACTCAAAATTTATCTATTTTTTTTTTTTTAAAGTTTAAAAAAGTTTTAAATTTTTTACAAAAAAAAAAACAAAAAACTTGTTTTTCAAACTTTACCAAACATATTTATGTCTCAAAAACATAGGAAAATTTTATAAAGACGATTACAAACTTTCATATATTTACATACACCAAAAACTATAAACTAAACGAAAATTCAAAAAACTATGAGAATTTAAAAAAAAAATAAAAAAACTTTTAAATTTTTATTAAATTATTTACTTAAATTGTTTTTTAAATTTTTGAGTAAATTTTTAATTGCGTCAATTAAAAAATTACTCAATTTTCGTTTTTAAATTTAAACAAGTGATTACTCAAATTTGTTTCGTTCATATTTTTTTCTGTGTGATACAAAATCGATCTTTCCGAATCGGAAGGGGATAAAACCAAGAGCAAGTGAAAGTTGACATTTCCATAACAAACCCCTCAAGGATTTTTTTTTTGGTTTAGTGCGAGATTTTTTTATGAATTTGGAGTTCGTGATTTTAAAACATTTAAATTTTTTGTATCCTAAATTTGACTCATTTTTCATGTGGAGTCCAGCGGCCAAACTTAACATCAAAATTACGTTAGCTATAACCGGTATGAACTTCACTGCAATCGAACCCATTACCTACTTACTGAATAGCCAAATTATTAAAATCAAACCACAGTGCACCGTTGCGTATGATTGTTATTTAAAGCAATTACAAAATTTAGTATACGCCTCTTATTTACGTTTCAAAAAACTATAATTATAATAACAGTTCACCAACTTCAAATGCGTGTAAAAAACTCTACCCGAGTAAAAAAAAAAACTTTTTAGATCTAATTTGATCTCAAAATTAGCTGTATCAAGTTGCATCAAATATTGATCTAATTGTATTATTTTAGATACACAAATATAAAAAATGATAAAATTAGATCCGAATTTTGGTCACATCCAATTAAATCCACTTGATCTTATTTTATATAAATTAATATAGATTTATATAGTTACATAAAGTCAGATATATTTATGTATAGCCTCAGATAAGAAAATGGAGCCTCAATAAATCTTAGATAAAATTAGATCTGAACATATAAAAAGTCCTATATAATTTAATATCATTGTATCAAATTATAATCATTATATCAAAACTTTTTTACTAGGGATAAAAAAAAAACTTTTTTATGAAAAATTTCAACATTCATTTGCTTTTGGTTTCATTCCATTTCGATTTTGGTTATTGCACTGTGTTATTTACTTATAAGAAGTGACCCTAAGTGGTTTAATACGCACAATATTGGCTTATATTAGTTCCTCTTATTTTATATGAAAAAAATTTTAAAACAAGCATTAACTTTAACAGCTTTCTTACTTACCAATGAATAGAAGAGCCAAAAAGCAAAACGGAACTAGTTTCGGCAAGGTGGTATTATTAAAGTTGTCAAATAAACAGAAAAAATTCAAAGATTTAAAATTGCACTTTTTGTTGGAGATCCTCTTATACCAGTTCACACTTTGATTAAAAAAATGTATCCGTGAAAAATGTTTTCGATTAAATTTTTGAGTTTAGCAATCCATATTACATATAAAAAATAGTCGCGGGTATACCAAGTTTGCATACAATGTTTAAAACATCGTTAAAATGTAGTCTTTAAATTTTAACGAAAGTTGTTCTCAGTAACAGTAGTTTAAACAAGTAAAAAAGTTAAATTCGGCCTTGCCGAATGTAGTGATACCCTCCACAATTTCAAAAAGATTATTGCAAACAACTTTATTTAAAAGCAAAATACTTTTGAAAAAAAAAAAAAATTGAAAAAAAATTTCCGCGAAAAAAAATTTTGGTAAAAAAAAAAATCCGCGATTTTTTTCTTTTTTTGTCAAAAAATATGTTTGTACTTGTTTAAATACCATTTGGTGCTCAATTATGTTCACATATGTCAACCAGCAGCCGAATTAAAGCATTTTGTATTTTTAGGTTATGTTAAATATACTGAAATTTTTGAGGTGTGCTTACATTTTCGTTCATAACTTTTGAACCGCTGAACCGATATCGCTCAAATGCAATACCAAACTTCTCGGGAGAACTTCCAATATATATTTTGAATTTTAAGTCATCTCTGTGCAATATTTTGTCCGCGAGAGCATTTTCCACAGACAGACAGACAGACAGACAGACAGACGGACAGACGGACAGACGGACAGACGGACAGACGGACAGACGGACAGACGGACATCGCTAGAATGTCTTAAAATCGATCGGGCATCAGGAATATATATACTTTATGGGGTCCCAGACCGATATTTCGATGAGTTACAAACGGAATGACAAACTTATATATACCCTCTATCACTAAGTGGAGGGTATAAAAAGCATCCGCTTTTCTTTCGGTTCATTTAGCAGCGGCTGATTTTTGATGAGACCTTAAAACAGGGTTGTTATAATGTGATTTGCAAAATGTTTCCGAAATGTTTTAAGCTGCCTATTCACTTGCGATAGTATTGCCTAACTTTTCAAATTGCGCAATAATATCGCTTATGAGTATGCCATATTTACGGTTGTGCAATATATTGGAGAAAAATAAAAAAACGTTAATTGCGCAAACTGGAAAACTTAAATATTTTTTGAGTGTGTTGACTGCATTGTGGAATTTTTTATTTTTTTTTATTTTTTGTTTAAAGCATAGTACTCTGTTCGATTTCACAGGAAAAAAAATAAATTTGGCAACGCGAGGAAAATTGTTAAAAAAGTTTTCACGCATTTTAGTTATAAAAGACAATTTAAATTGCTGTAAAAAGTGACATTTCAGTTTTGTTTGTCAAAAAATTGTTGATTTTTAAATACTTCTAATATTTAAAAGTTTTCGTTTCCAAAGTTTTTAGGGTCAACTACTTTTTCAGTTAAATCAACTAACAATGTTAGTTATTTTAACTTACAAAAAATAACTGACTTATGTAGTAAAAACTACTTACATTTGTAGTCAAAACAACTAAAATGTAGTAAAAATAAAATAATCAATATATAATTTTTTTTTAATTTAAATAAAATAATTAATTTATATTACAAATTAAAGGTCAAATAAATACAACATTTAATTTTTTTTTTTAATTTTTCAGAAAAAAAATGAATATCAAATTTTTTCCAAGTTTTTTTTTTTTAAATTGTAAAAAATAATGAAACGAAAATTAATTTTTAATTTTTTGGAAAAAAAAACTTTGAAATTTTATCAGAGATAAAATAAATATAATTAAATACTTTAATTAACTGTTACTACATTACAGTATTTTTTTTGTTAGTTATTCAAAAAAACGACTTAAAATAACTAACAGAAATAGTTGTTTGATATTTTTCATACAAAAGCAACTGACTTTGTAGTTGAAAACAACTAACTACTGTAAAATATACAAACAACTAACATGTAGTAACTTACATAATTTTCTGAGTGTTAATAAAGTTTTTTAAATAAAATTTTCAAAACTAAAACAAACAATGATTTAAAACAGGCTTATTTGTATAAAAATAGACACTAAAATTAAACTGATATCCCCGGTCAACAGTGCAAAACCATTCGCTGATACAAACATTCAAATACAAACAACAATTAGAGTTCAATTATCAAGTCAGGGTTTATTTTTGCAGCCTTCCAAACATTTTAAAACAATAACAAAAATATTTACTTACATATTGTTGGTATAAGAAACAAAAAGAAAATGGGAGGCAACTGGGTGGAGTTTTCAGTGGAGTAAAAGAACCTCCCTCTTTGAATTAAAAACATACAAAAACAAACAATATACAAATTAACTCATTGATAAGTGTTTATATTTTTACAACAAACACTATCGTTAACGAAATATACCGTACATACCAGACATGTGCACGGATGGTGTTAAAATGCGTTTAGAGACATTCTAAAAAATTTAGAATGTGGACAATATTCTATTCTTATCGTTCAAAACGAATGAGTTTTTCATTCTATGCTCACAGTGCAAGAGAAAGCTACACACACTAGTGTAACGACATTCGTAACACGAATGAACCAAATAGGGAGTACATAGACAGCCAATGATTTGAAAATACTGTACTCTGAAGCGTGTAAATAGAATGATATTTATAAAAAAAAAAAAATATTGTTTGGCTATTTGGGGGAATTCTTTTATAAAAAAAATATATGTATGTATGCAAGCGCGAATTAAAATAATCATTTTGTTGTGTAGAATAAATGAAGGGTAAATAATAAATAATTATGGGGAAAATTAATTTATAAATAAGAGTGGATAAAAAAATTTTAATACATAAAAATAAATATTAGGGTGGATTGAAAAATTCTTTTTCTATTTCGAAAAATAATGTTCATTGTGGTAAAAAAAATGTTTTGCTTTATGGCAGAAAATGTTAGTACCTATAATGATGAAATATGTGACCAAATACATTTTTTTTTTACAAAATGTTCAACTCAGGGATGTTAAATGAGGTTTTCAATTTTGTACCAACTTTCAAAAAAAATTGTACTTTTTGGACCCTCACGGTACCATTTTTTTTTTTTATTTTTAAAAACTTAACTAAAAACGAGAGTGTTAAACTCGGCAATGCCAAATTTTTTGTATCCTCCAAAATGCAAAAAAAAAAAGATTTTGTCAGGGTCGTTTTTTAATACTTTCTTGAAATTTAGTATGCAGAAAAATGTATCTTTGTCCTATTCTTTATTTATATGAAAACTTCGCAGAATTCTAGAATTTTTCGGCGGGAAAATGTAACAGAGCGTATGAACATGAAAAATGTATCTGAGTGTGTGAACACTAAAAATGTATCAAGATCTGGGACTTCTCATCAAGATAAAATGTCTCAGAATCTGTAAATAATACCATTTTACTTTTTCTGTATAAAAAATTTCAGTTTTTGTCTACAGATAAATGACTCAGATTTCTGAGAAAAATTTTGAGAGTTTTTCTTTGATAAAAGTTAGTAAGAATTTTATCAACCCAGCATAAATTTGCTGAACCGGCAGCAGCTTATCCATCCAAACCAGCTGAATTCATGCATGATTCCCCAAGGCAATGTCGCAGTTTAGTGCGCTAGTTAGTAGCACTGAAAAAGCGCTCTTAAGACGCAGTGAAATTATGTGTCTTTTCAGCGCTAATTGGAGTTAAAAAAAAAATGTTAGCAAAAAATTAAAAATTGTTCCCCTTACTTGGTATGCGCTTTGAAATGTTGTACAAAGCTGTGCTGCCAAAATCTCCATTTAGTTTTGCTAGAAAGTGTTAAATTCTGAAACTTTTTCTATCTATAAAAAGAAGCTTTTAACATCTGGAATTTTTCTAAAAAAAGTTTTACAATTAACTTGTTTATAGAAATTTGATTTTAAAAACTACTTTAAAATGTTTTAAAATAAGAGCTAAAAACTAAAAAAAGTTTCATTAATGGTGGAAATCGGCATAGCATTAAAATATAGAGTCCTTTACCGATATTTCGATGAGTTAAAAAAAAATTTAAAATTTTTAAATTGTACCAAATGAGTCGTGGTAGTACCATGGTACTTTTGGAAGTCAAAATGTACCAAAAAAAGTACAATTGTACCAACTTTAACATCCCTGGTTCAACTATTCTGCTAATACCGAAAGTTTGTCTATTTTTTTGTATGTGCATTAGGGTGGAGCAAATTATGCTTTTTTCGAATTTCGAAAACGTCGGTGAAAAAAAAAAATTTAATTTTTTTTGTTCAAAATATTAAGGCTGAATAAAATATTATGCACCCTCAACCGTAAACTAGCGCAGAAAGATTTTCGTTGTATGAGAACAAATAAGTGCAATTATTCTTCTTTGCAAACCGTGATTTTCTGTTTGATTTTGATCACTACGCTACGTAAGGGGACAGTTACGGGTAGCTAACCCAGCATTTAGTTTATATTCCGACATTACTGAAATGTGTTTTTATGGTAAACATTTTTTTTCTGTAAAGAAATTAAAAAAATGTTCTTTAAAAACAACTTATTTTTTTAAAATTAATTTCAAATTGCATTAAAGGCCAAATTAAATAAAACGACAAATAAAAATATACATCTTTGCAAAACTGAGCCAACATGACGTTATATTTTCAGCAAAAAACGAACTAAAAATATTTTTTGCAAAACAAGAAATAATAAAATAATTTTTTGCAAAACAAGAAAAAAAATTTTACAGACAAAAACAAATTTTTACAGACAAAAAAAATTTACCATAAAAACACTTTTTAAGTAATGTCCGAATATTAATTAATTTAAGAAAAAAAATATATTTTTTTACTTTGTTCGGAACTCTCCGATTTTGAACCAAGGCCATTGTCTCACAGGATCAATATTTTAATGTGTTAATGTCAACCCTAAAAGGCAACTTTACCGACCCGACGTTTTCGAAATAGATCTAATTAGCTCCACCCTAATGTATATATGAACATTTTTCACCACGCTACTATTTAATCTTTTTTATATTTGTCTTCACCCTAACATATTTGCAATTTAAACAACTTTAAAGCGGTACTTATTGTTGTTGGGAATACTTTTAGTTAAAAAAAAAAAAAAAACAATGTTTATGATTTGTTTCAACGACACAATAAGATTCTGCGTGTGCGTGTACGAGCAAGTGTCAAAAGACAAACAGACTAACTGCATTATTTGGCATATTTTTCTTATACATACATACATCCTAATACATTTTTTCACAAAGCATAATTTACTTTTTCATCAAAACGTTTTTTTTTTACTACCCCCATATTGATAATAAGTTTTCCAACAATTTTTTTTTAAATATTTTTTACAAAAACATTCTAAGCGATCAGTGTATGTTAAAAATATTCTATAACACGGTGTAATTTTTATAATCTCTACTATGTTTGTTATTCTAAAAACGAACGTTTGTTTCATTCTAATCGTTCAAACACGACATTTTTCGTGTTCGTTTAAACAAGCACAGCAAATTTTTTAATTTGTTGTTTAGCATCATAGTAAACATTCTCATTCGCAAACACTGTACTCTAAAAATAGTGTACTCTGAAGCGAATGATTTGGTGTAAGCGAAGAAGGGAATACATTTGAGCTCATGTCTGGTACATACATACATGTATGTAAGAACATCGTATTGTACGTTTATAAATATATGCGGTATGCACATGATTGAACATCGTGTACAAGATCCATATTTTATTGTAGTTCTTATTCTTTTTCTGCCGCTTGTTGTATTGTTATCATTTTATTCGAATTTTGTTTCGGAATACTGTTGCAAAATTAAATACATTCGTTTAATGTGTATTCTATTATTATTGATCTTAAAACAATTCTAAATTTAGTAATTAATTGGAATTAATACATACGTACGTATAAGGGGCATTCCATGTCAAATCGTACACTTTGAAAAAAATAGATTTTCCCAATTTTTTTACAAGTTTTAAGTACCCTTTTAATAAAACTCCTTCCTGGTCACTTTTTAGATTTTTTTGATGACCCGTTGAAAGGATATGGAATTTTCAATTACTTAAAAATGGTCAAAATTCAAACATTTTCATTTAAATTTTTTTGTTTTTTACGTATTTTTTAGAAAAAAAAATATTAAAACAAAATACCCAAACATACCACCTATTTCCACTCCCTGAGTGCGCTTCCATACAAAATTATATTTTTATAAAATTTGCTCCCACTGTAATTTGTAAGGTAGCCTTTTTATGGATTTGAGATAAGGGGTAAGTATGATTTGAAAAATGTTTGTGGGTAAAAATTAATGAAGGTAGGTCTGGATATTGACCCCTCTAGGACGCTTAAAAAATTGTATGGTAACCGTCTCAAGGGTTGAAGATAGAGGGTAGAAAATGTTTGAATAAAAATATTGTGGGTCAGTCATACATATGACAGTTATAGTGCTTAGATCAAATTTTAAGAAATAACATTTTGTATGTCAGCTCCCTTAGGAATTGGAGATACAGTATTTTTTCATTCGGAAGCAATGTAAAAATTAATAGAGGTCGGTTTTGGTATTGACCCCTCTAGAACGCACCATTCGAGCAGTGAATACGATATAAAGATTCGAAAACTGCAACAAATTTTTTTCAACAAATCGAAAATAATAGTAATAATAATAATCCCACAATCTTACTAGTCAAAAAGTCTGTAGAACCGATAGAAGTTTTCCAAAAAAAATCACAAAAATCAACAGCCTTACCACAAAACGTTTTTGTTTTTTAAAGTCGACTTTTACCTAAAAAAAACTTTATTTTATCAGTACTATAAAAAAAGTATTTTAAATAAAGTTTTTGGAAGGCGTTTTTTAAATGCCCAATTAGAATAAAATAAAAAAAAAAAACAAAATAAAAAAACAGCAAATCAAGATTTTAAAATAAAACAAGTAAGAAAGTTATAGTCGGTCAAAACCGACCATATAATACCCTACACCATAGTTTCCTGGAAAATGAGTACCGGAAAATGGGTCCCATGGACCGATTAGATCTATATATTGTCGAACCTTTTATATGTGTAAAAACCACTCACAAATCAAATTTAAGTGAAATGGGCTTCTATTTGTTGACAATAAACCGCTTTAACTGAATATCGGGCCAACTTTTCACAAGGGGCCTAAGTCCAAAACTGGTCCGATAATGATCAGATTTGACAAGGTCATTTAAGAACGCGTTTAACATACCCAAACAAAATTTTAATTAAATATTTTCTATTTTCTTGAAATTTGAGAGATTTATGTACAAATCGGGAAGGTGGTTTGTATGGGGGCTACAAGAAGAACTGGTCCAAATTCTTCAAAACTCGAAATGGTGATTTGTGAAGACAAAACACGTTTACCTGCCAAATTTTGAAAAGATACCTACTATAAGACGGTTATTAGTCATTTGAGCCAAAACTAAAAAGGACCTTTGTATGCTAGGTCTAAATAAGGACCAATTTTTTTTTATTTTCAATAGGCTTCGTCCTTGGGCCAAGAGAGACAAGTCAATTGATTAAAAATTGCGACCTGTATAGTGTTTACACCGTTTACATGGACAGACAGACGACCGGACGGACGGACATCGCTAAATCGACTCAATAAGTGATTATCGGTATACTTAATATACTTATTTCGGGTAGTTACAAACATCAGCACAAACTCATTATACCCTGTACTACAGAGTGGTGTAGGGTATAAAAACACCCAGAAACAAAGATTAAGTACTGGGACACAAAATTTTAAATTTAAAGTCGATTATTAAAATATTTTAAAAGTCGATTTGATTTATTTTTTGGGAACTTGTGGCAGGATTGAAAGAAATTAAAAAAAAAAATTGGACCATTTTTGAAGAAGCTATGAGTAACAGAAGTTTGAGTAAACGAACAAGCTCCGTATTTTTAAAAATTCCATATCTTTTGAACGAGTCATCAAAAAAATCTTTAAAATTACAAGGAAGAAGTTTTTAAAAAGTACTTAAAACTGTTAAAAAAAAACGTTTAAATCTAAAAAAAAATGCAAATGTCCGTTGTGACATGGAATGTCCCATATATATTTAATATGTTCATTGTGTATGAATATTAATACGTGTGTGTAGATTATACCGGCAAATAATTTTGATTTTTCGACCACATCTACACCTAATCCAATTAAAATTAAGAAAATATAAATTGCATCTTAAGCCCTGTTCGCATACACACGTTTAGCAAAATTATCTGCTAATTTCTGTTTTTTTCTAAAACTAAATTACAAAGAATTCAGCTAAATTACAAAGAATTCAGTTAAAATATAATATTGGGTCGTTCAATATTTTTTGGGCCTCAAAAAAGAGCCTATATCTCAAGAACCCGATGTCATAAAATTATGTGACAACAGATTCGTGTTGAGAGGCGAAAATTATTAAAAATGAGTTTTAAACATTTTCGGTCGTTCCTGAGAGTTTCGTAAAAAAATTTAAACTTTTAAATTTCATCTAAGAAATGTGTTAAGGATCGTGATAGTTTTTGATCCAAAATAATTGTCCGTTTCGCTCTAATTTGCTTAGTTTTTAAGACACGTGAATTTAGGGGTCCAATACTGTCTTGAGAATTTTAAAAAGTAAATAACTTTAAAACTATTATTCGGAGAGTTTTTGGATATTTGGCAGTATTGTTGTACGTTTTAAGGGCTACAAAAATGTGTTTGAACTTTTTGTTGTGTCGGCATTATTAACAGAGATATGAGCATTTTAAAATTTTCGGGAATGCCAACTTTTTTAACGCCAAAGTAACCCATGGGGGTCCATACATATGAAGAAGACGATAGTATTGAGATTTAAGTTTTTTTAAGAAAAAAAATTACCCAAGTTATGAAAAATTTACTAAAATAATGTAAAAAAATTCCTCAAATAAAAGAATATAAATATGATGAACCAATTGGTAGTAAATTATGTCCTAAAACTAAAGAAGAGAAACATGGCTTAAAAATAAAGATTTTTTCGTATATTAGGGAAAATTTCATTGGCGGTAAGAATTTCTTCCATGTACCTATGTATGTGGGAATTTCATTTAAGGAAAATTATGGACTATTTAACAGTACATGAACTAAAGTTTTTTTCCTATTTTTAAGAAAGTTTTGTCTCAAAATTTAGTTAGGTCTTTTTTTGAGTAAATCAAATGTTGGTAATTTTACTATGAAAACAACAACTTTTTAACAACAATTTAAGTTTTCTGAATTTCAATTGGTACATAGATGGGAATTTTTCATTACCATTGAAATTTAATTACCATTGGTTGATATCAATGGTAATGAAAAAATTTTCATTACCATTTAATGGTAATTAAATTTTTTTAATTGAAAAAATAATTACTAATGGTAATGAAATGCACCAATTGTTGAAAAACACCAATTATAATTGGTTTCAAAACCATTGGTTTGCACATTTTTGTTTTTTTGAAAAGTTAAAAATTTAAACATCAAAGTACGTTTTTACAAAAAAAATATGAAAATGTTAATGACAAAAAACAAAACGCAAATAAAAATTTCAAATATTGTGTTATACAAAGGCAATCAACGTGTGTTTGGTTTATAAAATGTGAAAAACTAAAACACCATATAACAAAAAACAACAGATGCTTTCAAATATAAACGATTTTGACAATATTGTGACGACTTTTACTAATGGTAATTATTTTTTTTAAGTGATTCCATACCAATGGTAATTATTTTTTTTTTTAATTTTCATTAGTAATTAAATTGATAAGTAATTTAATTGGTACAATTGATACAACCAATGGTAATGAAAAAAAATTTCATTACCATTGACATCAATTAAATGGTAATTAAACCATCAATTAATTGGTCCCTTTAATTAATTAGTCCCATCTATGAATTGGTATCACTAAATTTTAATTAAGATTTTCTACATTTCAATTGGAAAAGGTGCATTAAAATCATTTTACTCAAAGAATCATAAAATTATATTAGACTTTAAACTGCTGCGTAACGGCTAAGTCGTAACGTGTCTAAATGAAAATAAAACGAACAAAATTATTAAAAAGGTATTCTCTGTTGCTCGGGGATTTCTACAGTTAAAACCACCAACTCTCTATCTGGTATTGTTGTTTTATTAAGTGACCACGATCAGTAGTTTGGTGTTTTAGCTGTCGACTACTTATGTCTCTATATTGTTAATCAGTTCAGTCCAATTGAACTGGGTGGTATATATAATTTTAACTCGCTTATGTGGATTTCAGTATAAAAATTAACACTGCAATGTAATTAACGTTCTCGGGAAATTACTGAATAGAAAAGTGAATAGACAAAATATTATAAATACATAAATGAATAAGATACAACATAAATATTTGTATTAAAATTGAACATTAAGAAAATTCTAAATAAAAAAATACATAAATAAAAATCTAAATATGAATAAAAAAGTAAGTGAAATTTTATATTTCGTTTAAGCTAAAAAATTGTAAAATTAGTCAAATTGTCCTCTGAAAATTATAATAAAATTGTGAAAAGTGAAGAATGCAAGCAAGTAAAAAAAAATAAATAATTTTTCTCAATTTTAAAAAAGGAATTTGTGGCATAAAAATACTTATTCTGTTATAACAATTTTTTTGAAAAAACTTGATTAAAATGTAAATCTTTTTATCAACAACTTTCGCTTTAATTAAGGATACTTTTAGCAGATTTTTCTGCTCTGTCATCTAGTTTTAGAAAGTGGAAGAAATCAAAATTTTTCTTCAAAGAATTAATTAAAAAAACTAAAAAAATTAACGCTTTGAAAAAAAAAATAACTTCAATACTTTTTTGTTAAAAAATCTCTTTTACATAAAAGAATACATCTAAGATATTTAGATTGTTTATCTGAAATCAGCAGAATTTTCTGCTAATACCAGCAGATTTTTTCTGCTGTCTTGACAAATATTTTCATATGGATCAAAATATGTGTATTTGGAGCAGATTTTCCATTGATTTGACAGAGCTTTTATTTTGAGTTTAGCATTTGACTATTACTAGGATTAATTTAATACAGTTGAATTTTTATTAATCAAATATTTTTCTAAAAATAGCGGCTCAAAAAGATTTTAAAATATTTTGTATTAGCTGCAAATAAATATACCTAACTTTTTAGAATTCAGTATTTAATGAACGGGCAAATTCAATGTAAGAACTGTTAATTTTTAGTTAAGCTGTTTTTCAACAAAATTTTGATTTTTTTTTTTAAATCTTTGAAAAAAATCTTAAAACATTTTCTTGAAAACAAGATAACTATAAATTTCTGTATCATTAGAAAAATAATCATCTAATTTCTGTTATTTTTTAGAACTAAATGACAGAGAATTCAGTTAAAATATCCATTTCAGCAGAAAAATATGCTAAAAGTTTGCTAATTCAAACTGAAAGTTGTTTTATAGATTTTTCTACAGAGTTGTTCTGAGTGTTTTAAATTGTAAAAAAATCAGTCGATGTTCAGACCAAGCCGCCATAAAAACGTTTATAAAACATAAAACATTTCTTTAAACATTTTTTTAAACGCGAGTGAGAACAGGCTATTAATAGAGCCTAATAACTATATTATAAAAGGCATGCTTTCAAATTTTGCTGGTAAATGTACTTTGTATTCATAATTCCAAATTATGAAGGAATCGGACCATTTTTACTACAAATCCCCATACAAACCGCCTTTCCATATTCACATAAATCTCTCAGATTCCATTACAATTTTCTTTGTAGGTGTTTTTTGGACTTATTTTACAGTAATAAAATATCTAACCAAATATAGATCCAATCGGTTCGTATTTGGACTACGATCAATGAATATAATTTTCTTTGCTGTAACGTTTTTGTTTTCGATCTCATATCTCTATTTTTTTTGTGACATCTTTTATTGTGTTCTAAAACAGCAAAAAAAATCGTTTTACCCTTTTTAAAATTTTATCCTACTATCACAAAAAATTCGTTTTTCTAATTTCATTGATTGCCGGGCAATTTGTGGCTTCTTTTGATCTAAAAACTATATTCAAATTTTTAACCAAACCGGACAATTTAAACCTGACCCTGCGGCGCGTGGATTAAAGTCCCATTAAAGTTTGGCGCTTAAAATTTTTGTTTCAGGGCAAAACTTAAGCCTCTTAGGCTGGATTACTCAATGATCCGTTATAAAATAACTCTCCGTTAAACTTTACTTTTTCATACAAATTTTGACATAAGGCTCCGTTAAATCGGCAGTTAGCAGCTAACTTTTCATTGAGTAATCCGTCCTTAGAATTGTCCGATTTGGTTAATAATTTAAATAAAGTGTTTTTATACCAAAATGTACTATAACTTCCCCGGGAATCGATGAAATTAGATAAAAGTAATTTTTCCTGTTAATACATAAAATTTGAAAAAAAATATGATAAAATCACACATTGCTATATTTTAATGTGGATTTTAATGTGTAACACTCTCCTGAATCCAATTCTTTTAAAATTGCCATATCTTGTATAGGTTTTGAGTTACGTACGTGTATTGTTAGTGAGAACCCATATTTAGGGCGGATTACTCAATGAAAAGTTAGCTGCTAACTGCCGATTTAACGGAACCTTATGTCAAAATTAGTATGAAAAAGTTAAATTTAACGGCGAGTTATTTTATAAAGGAGCATTGAGTAATCCAGCCTTAGTGTTTAAATCTATAGTGCACCCGAATAAGCATGTTCGAATTTAAAGTGTATTTTTTTTTTTTATTTACGTGCATAGTTTAAATTGCGGGGCATTACACAGGCTCAATTCCGCTCGGATTTGAAAAAAGTGGTTCACTCGTGAAACGCAAAACGAATGTTATTATTTCGGAATGAAATCACTTTCAGAAATCAAAGTGGAATTGAATTGCATAAAAGTGGTTTCATTCCAAAAAAAAATATTTGCTTTGCGTTTTACGAGTAAACACTTATTTTACTTCCGAACGGAATTGAGTCTGTGACATGCCCCCTACATATTTATGTCTTAGGGACAGGAGACTACTGCGTTAATTAAGAAGCATGCCACAGACTCGATTCCGTTCGGAAGTGGAATAAGTGATTTACTCGTAAAACGCAAAGCAAATATTTTTTCGGAATGAAACCAATTCCACTTTGAATTGAGTCTGTGACATGCCCCTAAATTGTACGAAGCGTTCCGATTTGAAAATGTTTACCATTTTCTAGAATTCCTAAATTAACCTTTATACATTTCTGTAGAAGTGCTTACAAGTTCCAATTAATCTTTCTTGTACAAAACTCGGTTTATTATTTTTTAAATGAAAATTCTGTTCGAATAGATTTTCTTTTTGGTTCGAATTACGCAGTTGTTTGTTTATTTTATGTACATGGGGCCTAACCACAGAACGTTTTTTTTTTTTTTTTTGTTAAAGTCGAATTTTACCTAAAATAAAACTTTATTTTACCCGTACCACAAAAAAATATTTAAAATTAAATTAGTGAAATCAGAGCAATAAAGAAAATCAAAATTAGTAAAACAACCAATCAGAATATGAAAATTAAACATAAAAAACCAGAAACTGACTACTGTGACTTAAAATTTTAAATTTAAAGTCGATTATTAAAATTCTACTTTAAAATCCGACTTAATCGTTTTTTGGGGACTTGTGGTAAGGCTGATATAGTTTTCGAAAATAAATTTTTGTTTAAAAAAATAAAATTTCGTTAATATTTTAGTTTTAATGAGAAAAGTCGGTATATCATTGTAACTTTCGTAGGTCCAGTGCTTAGTACTATTTTTGTCAATAAAACATCAACTTATCCATTAAATATATTAAGTCGCACAAGTATAAAATAAACTAAGGTAATCCCTTTTTCTTTTTAGGTTTTTTGTATTTTTGTACTACTGGTATTATCATTTTCAATGTGCTGCCGCCCCTCGCTGTGTAAGCCCTTAGATATCAACGATGCAGAGGACGACGACTACGCTAAGAGCAGTAGTAACAATAATGATGATGACGAGTATCACGGAAATCTGGACGATAAAACAAAAGAGCAACTACGTCAATGTGATATGGATATGGAAACTATGGAGCTGTGTATGCGTTGTGCTAAAATTACCAAATCTACAATAGTTTATCCCCTGTGCTGTGCCAACGAAGATAATATCAAACAATGGTGTCATGACTATGTGTTTTTTGGAGTTTAAACCTAATAGAACGTCGTTGGATTAAGTTTAATTTATTTACATATAAGTTTTGATGAACAAACCATTTTAGAGAAGCTGACGAACAAATCTTAATTATTTATAAGTTACTTAATTGGCTGTGATAACAAATAAAAAAAATACAACAATAATAATTGTATTATATTCGTTCTAATTAAACATAAGGAAATTTTTGCTATTAAGTTAAAAAAAAAAATTAAACTAAAGAAATACATATACACCGTTTTTATATTAAAACAACAAATATTTATTTTATTCAAAAAATATCTTTTATTCCATTTATTTTTTTTAATTTTCTTTTTTTTTTTCTTAACATAACATTATAAAATAGTAAAAAAATATTAAATTTAAGGGAGTCTAAATAATTTTTATTTCCTTATAATGGCAGATATAAAATCAAGTGTCTTTCTATTTATAACATTTTTTTGTAAAATTTTAATATTTCTTTTTTGAAAATAAATGGCACTTCAGTAACTAAAATAATGAAATGATTATGTGAATATATGAAGTTAAAACACAGGGTAAAAAAAATAAATGTACATATATAGTATTAACAAATTAAAAAATATAAGAAATAAAAAAAAGTATACACAAAAATAATTGATCATGAAATGCAAAAATAAAAAAAAAATAAAAACTAAAGATCAAAAAAGACACTGATTTTATATAAAACGTTTTTTAGTTATTCATCCTTAGTAATTTTTAGAATGCTTACGGGACTAGGATTTCTTACATTTATACAACTTACCCACATAACTGCTTTTCAATTAGATTATGTTTAACTAATAGCTTTAGTAGAGATGTGTACATATTTACAAGTGGCATCTTCACAATTGCCCATTAGATCATAGGGGCATACAACGCCATTGGGATCCATTTTACTAAATTTTAAAAGAACAAGTTCATCAAACTCATAACAAAATATTTATCTTCAATTTATAAGACTTTTTGAAATATTCTTACCTATCCATATTTCTTAAATGTTCTAAAGGCGAGATATATGAAGATATCGATTTTTTTTCAGAATCCTTATTACTATCACAAACTTCCTTCTCTTTTGTATCAGGTTCGGTTTGGTCTTTAGCTTGCTTCAAGTTCATTGGGATATCAGCTTCCAAATTCTGAAATAAACTCAACAAATGACGTTAGTATAAAACACACTACAATGTACAGTTTAAATAATATTCAAGTTTAGGGAAATTGTTTGAATCTTTTGTTTTATATACAATTGTTGACTTTTCTTTAAACGCACTTCTGTATTACCGCCTTGTTGTTGTGCAATTGCTAAGGTGACATCATCATCTTTATCCTGGGTACCTTCCGCGCAAACAGTATTTTGCATTTCTATGGAGTTTGTGTCATCTTTTGTCGGATGACTTTGTTGGACTTCTATTACTGTTTTTGTGTTGACAGATTCAATTTCAATATTTGTATCTTTGGCAAACTCGCTATTGAGGCTAACTTTCAATAAATCCTCCATATTTGCAATATCTTGAGCTTTTATCGAATTGACCAGTTTTATTTCATTGGCCAGTTTTTTACTTTTTGTTGTAATACTTTGTTTTAATTCATTATCCAATCTAGAAAAAAAATCATGAATTATTTTGTTTAATTTATTAAATTTGTTTTTTTATTCTTCCCACCGATACTCATCTCCCTTAAGAGTTTTGCCTAAAGTCAGCGCAGCCTTAAACACTTTGGATCGTTTTTGTTTCAGTGATGTAATAATATCATTTGTAGCGCAAACGCTCGGATAAACACGTGATATTGTTTGTTGTTCTTCCTTATGTTTAGTTTGCAATATATCCATTTCAGCTTTGAGTTCTTTAAGGCGATTTTCCAGTTTTAATTTTGAAATTTTTGCTTTTTTGGCTTCTTCAACAAGTCTAAGTGACTTGTCTAAATGATTAACAATTCCAGCTCTTAATGGTGAAACAAACAAAATAAAAAAATATTTTAAAACTAATATCGTTTTGTTTAAAATTGAACATTAAGTATAGTGTACGTACCCGATTTTTACATATAAATTCTCATAGGAGCGTAAAACATTAGCCTTTGGAAACTTAGGCGGTCCAGATGCCGACGAGCCGTTTGTTTGCGATTCGGCTGATGTAGAATTGTTGTTAGCATTTCTTATTAACACTTGCTTAACAAGACTGGACTTCATGTTATTGCCTGTCGCATTTGTCCCATTTTCAGATTCATTTGGAAGTTCGGAAGACAAATTGTCTCCCTTAATATCATTTGTAGATTTGCGTTGATTTTCCAACAATTTCATGCGGTGAACTAGCTTTCTGTATTCATTTTGTGCTGCTGTAGGTAAGTGACGTACGGCCTAAATATAAAAATAATGATCAGTTAAGAGATAAAGATTAAAACTTTTTTAAGTTTCATACCAATGGTGTTTTATTAATTTTATCGCCTTCTCCGTGCTTTTTACTTTTGGGAGATTTCTCATTTATGCTTTCCAAACGCACTGTAGTTCGAACAGTTTTTAAAAATTTATCCAATTTCTCCTCAAAAAGTTCGTCTTTATCAGTTGATTCTATGGGAGAGTTTGATCTTATTGGTGTGCGACATGGACTTTCCATATTTAAGCTAAGTGGACTAGCGTTGTCGTTGTAATCATAAAGAGGTTTATACAGGGAATCATAATCACCCCATTCATCTTCACTTGATTCGTTGGAAGAATTCTGAACACTTATAATAAATTTGGGAACTTGGCACATGTGCTTTACCTGATCGATAGAGGTTATCAACCTGGAATTATCTGCAACTTTAGTTGCCTTAGGTATTGATTCAGTACTTGATGCTTTCGATGGTAATGTATCTATAGTTGGAGATATAAGTCTACGTTTAAAATCTAAATTTGTATTAATAACTTTATTGGGTTTTACAATTTTAGATGTACGTAAGACCGAATATGCTGTCAAAGCATTTGCCGGTAATTTTGTTAATAGTGACTGAGTCAGGGTAGCAGTGGTCTTTAATTTTGTTGATTTATTAAGGACTTTTTTTATTTTTACACCCTTTTGAGAGTTTTCAGTTGACTTTGGAAGCATGTTACTATCAATGGAGTTGACATTGCCATTGTTTTCTTTTAGCGATGAATCTTCCATAACAGTTTGCATTCCCTCATCTTTACATTGCTCTTTTGTCAGTGCTGCACTATTTGATATTGTTACTTTAAAGGTAGTAAGATTTTTATTAGCATCAAAATTAGCTTTGACTGTTTTATAACCCTTATTATGAATACTTTCAGTCTGGTCAACATTTTCTAAATTATTTTGGAATGACTTACGAATTGGTTCCTTTAAATTTAAATCTATGTCTTCACTATTTTCTACATGTATATTTGGCATTGTTAAAGTGTTTTCCACTGTGCCGACAGGTATTTTATTAATATGTACATCCATCTCAATCTCTCTTTCAGAGATATAATCCTGTTTGGGCTTTTGTTTAGGCTTGCCATTTAAAATATCATCCTTAATTTTTTGCAGTCTCCTTGTAATGTCCGAAATATCTACACTACTTGCTGTCATATTTTCATCATCTTTATCAGAATAGTTTGGAAATGCGGGTGGATATTCTGTAACAGACTCGATTTTTTTTATAGCACTACCAGAAGTTAAGACTTCTGGTATTTTAAAATGCTGTTCAGCTGATTGTTCTTCTTTTTTATCCTGATCTCCTTCGACAAGTCGAGACTGATTTTTTAGTTTAATTAATCGTTTCCTTAAAGCAGCCAAAGAAATCATAGATTCATCATGTTCTCCCCTGCATTCAATAATGTTGTTTTCTTTGACATCATTACTGTATAAAATATTTTCCGTTTGTGTATCAACTAATGGCTCTTCTTTTAAGATATCAGTTTGCGAGTGTATTTTCAATCTTTTAACTGCTTCTTTTAGTATTGATTCTGTTGGTATCTTTGCTTTTATTATGGATTGGTCCTGCAGTTCAACTTCACTTGATTTTACTTCATGTTCTTCAGGTTGCCTTTTCTGATTCTTGGGAGATTGTAATTTTGAAAGGAGCAGAGCTCTTAAAGCCTCCTCCTCTTCTTCCTCTATTTCCTCCACTTCATGTTTTACTTCCGCCACCATTGTTTCTGCCTTACTCTGGTTGGTTTGGGTACATTCTTGAGGTATATTTTTTTCTGTTTCCCCAGTTAGTTCCTCTATCAATTCCTCATTATCTAACTCCATATCTTGCGTTTCTACATTGTACGCTTTAGGATATTGTGGTGGAGGCGGTATCTGTTCGTAGTCGTCTACTCCTGGTGGGGGAGGTGGTAATTCAATTTCTTGCACATACATGCTGTATTGAAATTGCTTTGCAAACTCCTGTGAGGCGTAGGAAAATGTTGGCAATGTGAGTTCCTTCGGGTTCCAAGCGCCACACATTGTTGCATCCTCGCTATCACTATTAACAATATCCATATCGATAGGTTTACAGTCCATCATTAGTTGACTATCTTCTTGATCTTCTAACATCATTAGCTGTGGTGAGGCTTCCGGGCTTACAATTACACATCCATTCTGAGAATCATCATCCTCCAGGTCTACCACGTCTATGTCGACCAATTTACTTTCTGCACTTTTTAAATTCCCAGACGATATCGTATCGTCAAAGTCGGTTGGAGAATAGGCGGCTTCTGCATTGCGCCTTTTTCGGTCCATATGTTTCTTCAACACTGCTGACTTTAAAGCTATTAAACGAAGTTCTTTTTCCTCCATAGAATCTTGTGATGATTCCTCATCGACAGTTTGTATATCTGCCTCTGGTTCGATGACTTCTACATCATCGTCAGTATCCACATGGCCGTTTACAGCACTTGAGTCATGACTAACCAGTTCTTGCCTTAATAATTTATCTTTTAAACAGGACTTTTTGGAAGAACTTCTAGGATCATTGGAATTTCTAGCTACAGCCAAACGCAAAGTATCCCTTGTAATATAAGAACCATCATCCCTTCTATTGTTGTAAAAAGTTTCGTTGTCCGAAAAAGAGGACGATGAACCCGATGAATCCAAGGAGGCCGTGTCGTTGGAAATGTCCTTGCATACATAACGATCGGATAGCAATTTTTTATGTTTTTTAGCAATAATTTTTTGTCTTCTCTTGCAAAGAGATTTTTTAACGTGCGAGTGTGTCTTAGTTGTGTTAGGAGGTATTTGTTGGCCATTGCGTTCATGTTGTGTGTGATGATGGCGATGGTGTTGATGCTGGTGATGGCAATGTTTTCTCTTACGTTCCTTACTTCTTCGACGTTTGCGTTTCTTAGGTGTTACAAATTCTGTGGACGATATGGAAGATGCATCTGTTGGTACTCGGGCAGCTCGATTATTATCTAAACTATTACGGAGGGGTTCTTTACAACAACAAAAAATTAAGTCAATTCTCCAGTGCGCAAAATCACAGATGATAAAAATCAATTATCTGTATTTTTTTTTTTAATTATAGAAATACTTACTAAATTCATCAACATAACTTCTTGAAATCACAGCAATTTGTTCAATTTCTTCATTTTCAGCCTCCAGCTCTCGAATACGCTGCCTCATACTAAGCTCCTCATCAGAGGAGACTATCAGCTCGTAGTCATCTACAATTTCTCCTTCCTCTGGTTCATTTTTATGTTCGATCCCACTTTCTTCCCTATTGCTAGTATTTGTCTTTATATCTCTCCTAGGCATTATTCAAAAATAAATGCATAATTTTCAACACAAAATAAAATAATTTCCTTTTTTCGCAGTTTTCTAATCTACTTTTCCTTTTCCACAATGTTTTTAGTTTTTACAAGTGTCAAATTGTAATGACATTCAGTGTCTATAACAAAAAAAAAATAATTTGCTTCACCTCCTCTTTCTTTTAAAGGTAACACAATTATCGCGATATGTTTTTATTAATTATGTAATTTTTTAAAGTGAATTACTTTAATTATTTTTATTATTAGGACACTTCAATTCTTTTAACTTTTTATCAAAATTCTAGATTTTATCTGGTTTGACATTTCACTTCACTAATTTCTTGGTAAAAAAAAATGCAACTCTGAACTTAACGAAGACACATGGTTGATTAAAAAGTACCAAAAATTACTGTTCAGTGGCTAAAATTATTGTTCAGTGGGCCTTTTTAAGTTTCCGGTCTTTTCAACCTAGGTCGCCAATCAAAATGCAACCAAAAGTGAGTCGAAATTATTTCCATCAGAAAAATGTGACAAATTAATGAATTGACAAATTTTCTGCTTTCAGCGCAGGGAACCTATTCACGCTGTTCAAGTATTTGGACGTAAAGTAAGTACATACATAACTTAAAAGCCAATACAAAACAGAAAAAAAGTTTTGCAAAACGTGCTTACGACGCCATTTTTTATATATGCACGTCAGATGGGTGAAAAAAATTATTAAAATTATTAAATTTTTTTTATTTAGAAAACTGCTACCGCTGTAGCTTATTGCAAGCGTGGTCGTGGACTTCTCCGTGTCAATGGCCGCCCTTTGGAACAAATCGAACCTAAAGTTTTGCAATACAAATTACAAGAACCTTTGTTGTTGCTCGGCAAGGTGAGTTGTGACAAGTTGGAAATATGTCCTACTAAAAAAATTATCCATTTTTCGATATGCAACATTATTTTTAAACTATTTTAAAAGTATTGCATATCTAATTTTGTGGATGATTTTTACAAATGTAGAACTTTTAATTCATTTGGTGATGAATAATACTTATCCCGAAATTGATTTCTTCATGAAAAGATTATTTACAAGTAACTGATTCATTTCCATTTGTATAAAAATGTCTAGTCAAGTAAACATTATAATTCACATATAAATTTTTGATTGCAGGAAAAATTCGCCGGTGTAGACATCCGTGTCCGTGTTAACGGTGGTGGTCATGTTGCTCAAATCTATGCCATCCGTCAAGCCATCTCAAAAGCTTTGATTGCCTTCTATCAAAAGTGTAAGTAGTGTATTCCAAAATTAGTAGACATTTAGTAGTATTTTATTTGCCTGATGTTACCAGATTTTCACTGGAATCAATCATATACTTGTGATTAAATTTCCTTTGAAAGATGCCTTTCAGGTAGAGCAAATATATTGTTAAACATTTACCAACCAAATTGTTGTTTGACAAACCTTTTGGGTGATGTTTAAACAACATTGTATAAAATTGTAAAGTAAAAATTATTCTTGCTCACACCAGATTTTTGTTGGACAAGTTTTAAGAAAAATACGAACAATTCCAAGGAAAGATAGAAGTAAAGATATATCAACAATTATTGAGTTAAACATTTACCAACCAAATTTGTTAAGATAATATTTGCAATTTGGGTGATGTTTCAACTACAGTATCTTAACAAATATTACTCTTAATAATCCCGTCAATGCCAGATGTTTATTTGAATTATATTATTCATATGAACGAGTTTTTAAACTGCGGGTTAGATTATTCTTTTGGGTGTTGCCTTAAAATTATGTTGTTTAAAAAACTAATTTGCTAACAATACACCAAAGACAACTCTTTTTATTTACGGATCTAACGACAGATATGTCACAATTCAAGTATTTTTTTTCTTGCTCATACCAGATTTTCGTTGGACTTAATTAAAAAGAACCACTCCAAGGGAAGATAGAAGCAAAGAAAGATTAACATTTTTGAGTTAAACATTTACCAACCAAATTTCTAGATAATGTAGAAAGTTTGGGTGATGTTCTAACTACAATAAAAGTTTTTATATAATAAGCAAGGAGAGGGCTTTCATGCAAATGCATTTATTTCCCTGTTAGTCTTAGAACAGCACAAACAAAATATCTTTGCAAATAAAAAAATTTGCTTTAAAATTGCATCAATTCGTTAGTGCATATTTTGCTGAAAATTCTAATTTTTGCATAATTTGATAGTATTCTGCTATAAATGCATATTTTAGGGTCATATTTTGTATACAATTTTAGTTCTGACTTAATTTTTCTATTTTTATAAAATTTTTTGTAAATATTATTAATTTTCCTGTTGAGCAGTTGTCACAATATTTTTTTCGAGGTCAAATACTTGTTTAAGCAAAATGTTTTTTTTTTTTTATTAATAAGCTAACAGTAAAAAACATTTTTTTTTTCTCGTTTTAGTGCATATTTTTGTAGTTTTTAGTGTATATTTCAAGATGTTTAGTGCATATTTTAGGCGTTTAAAAAATAGTTTTTAGTGCATGAAGGTCCTGTCCCTGAGGTGGCAATATTAATCCCGTCAATGCCAGATGTTTGTTTGAATTATACTATTCATATGAACGAGTTCTTAAACTGCGGGATAGATTATTCTTTTGGGTGTTGCCTTAAAATTATGTTGTTTAAAAAACTAATTTGCTAACAATACACCAAAGACAACTCTTTTTTTATTTACGGATCTTATAAATTTTTTAAATATAACGACAGATATATCACAATGCAAGTATTTTTTTTTCTTGCTCATACCAGATTTTCGTTGGACTTAATTAAAAAGAATATAACCACTCCAAGGGAAGATAGAAGCAAAGAAAGATTAACATTTTTGAGTTAAACATTTACCAACCAAATTTGTCGATTATATAGACAATTTGGGTGATGTTTCAACTACAATACAAGTTTTTATATAATGAGGTATCAATATTAATCCCGTCAATGCCAGATGTTTGTTTGAATTATACTATTCATATGAACGAGTTCTCAAACTGCGGGTTAGATTATTCTCTTGGGTGTTGCCTTAAAATTATGTTGTTTTAAATACTAATTTGCTACCAACACATCTAGGACATTTTTTTTTTTTTTCATTTACGGATTTTACATTTTTTTTTTTTTATTAGCCACATATAGGTAACAATTCAAGTATTTTTTCTTGCTCATACCAGATTTTCGTTGGAATAAACAAAAATAATATAACCACTCCAAGGGAAGATAGAAGCAAAGAAAGATTAACATTTTTAAGTTAAACATTTACCAACCAAATTAGTTGATAATACAGACAATTTGGGTGATGTTTCAACTACAATTAAAACAACTTTTCAGGGGTTTAATAATATTCGGCATCATTTTTCAAAAAAAAAATTCAAACGTGCAAAGATAATTTAGAATCAACAGTAATTTTAAATATTTTATTGTTATTAATCCTGTTAACGGTTTTTTTTTTTTTTCTACACATTTTTTTTTAACCCATTTACTGACTTCTTTTTCTTTTTTGCAGACGTTGATGAAGCATCTAAAAAGGAAATCAAGGATATCCTTATCCAATACGACAGAACATTGTTGGTTGGTGATCCACGTCGCTGTGAACCCAAGAAATTTGGAGGTCCAGGTGCCCGTGCTCGCTACCAAAAGTCATACCGTTAAAACTCTTGTTCGTGGCATTATTCCAACATTGCTTACAGTTTTGCTTTTTTCGCAAAATTTAATAAAGATTTTTATTTAATATTTGACAAATAATTTGTTTGGTTTCGTAATGATTTTTTTCAATGGAGATATGTACTTCAATTTCACTTGTAGATTCGATAGTACCAACATGGGCCGGGACAAATTGTTATTAATCTATCTTGATTCATTCAATGAAAACGAAATAGTTTAATTATTACTTTATGGGAAAAGATGGTAAATGATTTATAATATAATTTCAAATAAACTAAAGGTGTTTTTTTTTTGCTAATGTGTATTAATTATCCCATACAAATTTGACGTTTAAAAATTATGTACGGAAAAATTCTGCAAAAATTGTGTAGAATAATTTATATCCGTTAGCAAAAAAATCCAACTAGGGAAGTCTTCAATTGCATTTAAATGCAAAGTAGAATATATTCTATAGCATTCTATATTTTATTGCTATAGAAAATGAAAGGTCTTTGGGAAGCTTATCTAACTGCAGAAATCAACGTTAATTAATGTTGCATACCAGTTATAATAAAAACCACTGAATAAAAATTATCTTTTAAAGTTTAATAAGCAATTTACGGGAAATCTAAAGATAAATATCGTCAGGTGATTATTGTTTTAGCTTATATTCCATTTTTGAAAAAAAAAATAGTTATGCCTTTATCATACTTGCTTTTTTTAAGTTACTTGTTGCTGCATTTATTAGGTTTTTCTATTACGATAACTTCAAAATTTTTTGTTAAAGTTATCGAAATTTTTATAGAAAAACCCTAATAAATGCAGCAACAAGTAACTTGAAAAAAGCAAGTATCATACGCACTTTAGGAATGGATTATATATGCCGTGAATGAATATTCTCTTTCAATTTCTGAAATCAATTTTTGATATCTCGTATAGAATCTGAGATATTGTGGGTAAAATTTAAAAAAAAAAAAAATTGCGAATTTTTCGATTTTTATTGATTTTGGTTAAAGTGGGCACCTGTTGAAATTATCCGACTTGGCTCATATTAAGTTTAAATAAAAGTTTGTCTCAATCTCTATGAAAGTGTCAAGGAACATAAATTAATTATACCCTACACCACACTGTGGTACAGGGTATAATGAGTTTGTGCTAATGTTTGTAACTACTCAAAATATTGGTCCTAGAACCACTTTTAAGTATACCGATCGACTCAGAATGACTTCTTGAGTAGATTTAGCGATGTCCGTCCGTCTGTCTGTCTGTCCATGCAAACGTTGTAAACATGATACATACAGGTCGCAATTTTTAATCAATTGACTTGAAATTTGAAACTTAATGCTCTTTTGGCCCAAGAACGAAATTGGAAAAAATCAGTCCATATTTAGACCTAGCCCCCATACAAAGGTCCTCTTTAGTTTTGGCTCAAATGACTCTAATAACCGCATTATAATAAGTATCTTTTCGAAATTTGGCAGGTAATCACGAATTTTAAAGAAATCGGACCGGTTCTTCTTGTAGACCCCATAGAAACCAACTTCCCGATTTTCACATAAATCTCTTAAATTTCATGAAAATAGAAAATATTTAATTAAAATTCTGTTTGTGTATGTTAAACGCATACATTAACAACCTTATGAAATCTGATTATCATCGGACCATTTTTGGACTAAGACCCGCCCAATTTGAAGATTTTACCCGATATTCAGTTAAAGCGGTATATTGTCAACAGAAAGAAGCCTATTTCATTCAAATTTGATTTGTGAGTGTTTTTTACACTTATTAAAGATTTGACAAAATATAGATCAAATCAGTCCATGTTTGAACTTGGGACCCATTTTCCGAGAAACTCTGGTGTAGGGTATTATATGTCTTGACCGACTATAATTTTCTTGTTTTTTTTTAATTTTTAAAAGTAGGAAAAACCCGGGTTTAGTATTATATTCGCATTCATTTAAACTAGATCAAATTTTCGTTTTCCCCATACAATTTAAAAGTTAAATTAAAAGGCTTTTAATTTTGACAGCTAAATAGTATTATAAAAACGGACATTTACTTATTTATTTAATTTATTTATTTATAACGCACCATCTACACGTGGGAGAATTTTTTCATGAAAGCTGAGATAACGTCGGCAGAGAAGCAGTTGGGAAATTTCAATATTTATCTCAATATCAAATGGTGTGGAAAACGAGCTGCAATTATTCTTATGAAATTTCATAATTTTCAATCAGCCGTGGAATAACTATGTATGTTTTTCATCATAAATATATGTACAATCTATTATTTAAGCACATACATTTGTTTATACACTTATTTTTTAATGATTTATTTTATTTTTCCTTTTTTCGACGCCATTTGCTCCAAAAAACAATTGTAAACATACAAATATAAGTGAATTTGACACTTGATCTCATCCAATCTCATCAGATTGTTGTTATGAGATATCTCATAACAACTATCTGATGAGATCAAATACTGAGACTAATATTTAGTCCACACCTGAGAGAAATTTCTTTGCGATTGATTTTGACGTTTCTTGATACAAATATCTCAGTATTTCTCCCAGGTGTAGACAGCGGGTAAGACACGGTGACAGGGCATAATCCCTACGGACATTGTCCCCATAACGCAAATGGGGATTATGATCGAATACTCCAAAATCAATTTATTTTTTCATGGAATTGTATAAAAGCTGTATAAAGCTTTATATAAAAAAAAATATAAAAGCTGTTTTTGTCCCCTTATGAGCAAGAAATCATATATTGATTTAATTTAATAAACTTAACGAAAATTAATTTTTTTTCAATTTTAAAACGCTTACGGGTTTTTGTTTTAGGGGTTTTTTGAAATTTTTTAAGGGGATGAAAAATGTACCTGGCAGCACTGCTGTACTATTGTATGTATTGCTGTGAATGGCACTATTGTGAATGTACCTCACAGTTGCTTAATTTTGTACTTGTCATCAGTGCTGCCAGAAAAATATTGATATTGATCTCCCATTTCGGAAGTTGATATCACCAAAAGTCCCCAAGCAAATTTCTCAAATCCCTTTATTTGACCAAACTTTTTTATTTTTCAATAATTAAAAGTTTTTATTAAAACGTTTCAAAACAGTTTTTCACAACAAACATTAAGGGGCTTATTCATAATACTTAAAGTGTACTTTAGGGTTATTTGACCAATATTCATGCAATATCAGTCAAATAAACTTACATTAGATTTAATTTACTCATTATGAATAACCCAGTAATATATTTGTAGAGTATTTAACTTTAAAGTTAGGGCCTATTCACACCTGAGGTAAAATCTCGTTCGAAAGAGATTTTGAACAAATGTCTCAAATGCAAGGACCGGAAAACTTTTTTTTTCGTTTTCATCAAATATTTATATATAAAATTTAAATGGTTGGGGGGGCGGGGTATAAACAAATGTCTATTTTAAAATATTTTTCGTAATGAAAATAAAAACAAAAAAATATGAAAGGATCAAAAAATAAATAAATATAAAAGGATTAAAAAAAAAAATAAACAGTTTTTAATTGTTTTCAATATTTAATTTTGTTTTGGTAATTTTGTTATTTAAATATAAAATAATACATTGATCACCTAAAAATTAAATTGTTGAAGATTTTAGCTTATTTACAACAGATAAAATGTTTTTTCATAAATTACCAAAGTTTTAACTCTTAAAAACAAACCCTTCTGTGTGAAAAAGTACTCCCAAATTTAACCAAAATCTGGGTTTCATGATTTTTTTTAAACTGCATTCAAAAAGAAACCGCTGTTCCAAAAAGAGTAATTCACAAAAAAAATGTGAAAGTGAAAATTTCCGAATTTTTTTTGGTGTTCTTGATTTCACTTCCGAATTTTTTTCTTTTATTTCACAAAAATAAAGTTTGGTGAAAGTAAAACGAATGCACTTTTTCCCTTTTATTTTTTTAAATTTTAAATATTTGATTTTAATTTGGAATGAAAACGTGAACAACAAAACAATTAACTCGATTTTATGTCATTCGGAAAATTTCATGTGAATTGAAAAGCTGTGAAAGACAGAACAGAGGCCTTATAGTGCGTTTACAGTGGCTTTCTAATCTAGCTTAGTGTAGATTGTGGCTCCAATCTAGTTTCAATCTATTAGATTACCCATACAAATTTATTTTTATCAATCTAGTAGTTTAGACTCTAATAGTGCATTTACACTGGTCCTCTAAGCTAGCTTAAAGTAGATTGTGGCTCCAATCCGGTTTCAATCTATTAGATTGCCCATACAAATTTATATTTTTCAATCTAGTAGTTTAGGCTCTAATCGGCAAACGCAATCTTGTAAAGTTAAATACAACTCTTTATTTCTATTATTTTCATTTTCCAACACTGAAAAACATCGACACAAAGCCTGCCGTTTTGATGGCACCGCCAAGTATGTTTATGCCGCCGACATTGTTATTTGTAAACGCCGTCACTGTCCTTGTTAATCATACGACGACTAATTACCGTTGCTGTCTTTTGACGCAGTCACACACATTTATTACCAACTTGTTTTTATAAATGCCAATCTTAATCTTCTCAAATGCAAAAAATGCCAATGTAAACGGTACAGATTACAAAGTAGATTAAAATCGCAATTTACTAGATTAGAATTCCAATGTAAACGCACTATAAACGGAGAACGCAAATCGGCAAAGTTTGATACAACTCTGTATTTCTGTTATTTTCATTTTTCAACACTGAAAAACACCGACACAAAGCCTGCCATTTTGATGACGCCGCAAAGTATGTTTATGCCGCCGACATTGTTAATTGTAAACGCCGTCACGTCCTTGTTAATCATACGACGACTAATTACCATCGCTGTCTTTTGATGCAGTCACACACATTTATTACTAACTTGTTGTTATAAATGCCAATCTTAATCTTCTCAAATGTAAAAATGCGAATGTAAACGGTACAGATTGCAAAGTAGATTATAATCGCACTTTACTAGATTAGAATTCCAATGTAAACGCACTATAAGACAAATATTAATACATATAAATTATTATGCTCGATTCTGGAATACGATTCACCATTCACCTAATTTTTAAAAATTGTATATTCTTTTGAATTATAAGATTTGAATTTTTTTTAGTATCAATAAAAGATCTAGTTAATATCTTTAATAATTACAAACATAAATTTAAAAATCTTAAAATACAAAGGAATATCAAATTTTTAAAAATCAGGTGAATGGTGAAATCGTATTCCAGAATCGAGCACATTTTTCTTTGTAAACATTCCCAAAAATTTTGTGAAATCCACAAATAAAAAATCCCAATCTAAGCTAAAATCCCCATTTTGGGGACAAATCCATTAATCTGGCAGCACTGCTTGCCAGAGAAAATGACGAACAGTCGGAAAAAAAAAGACGACAGTCAAGAAAAATGACGAACTGTGGAAAAGACGAAAAGTAAAAAGTTTTTGGGAAAAATTTATTAATTCAGAGAAAATTGTTGTTTATAATTGTCTCCTCAACGTTTAAAAGTTAATTTTACAAGAATGGTAAGTTGTGATATTGAAATTATTATTATTTTAGTAAAACTTAAACAAAAAATAATTATGAAAAATGAGTGTTGGTTTGCAATTTTTGGGTGCTTCCACAGAAAAAAAGGGAAGCCCTGAGAAAAGAACAAAAAAAAAATGCAACATTCACAATAACGTACACAACTACAATTCCCAATAGATAACCACAATACGTTTATATTGTGAATGTTTCGAATGACCCTTTAACCCATAAATGGAATAATTATTATTGTTTAAATTTTACTGATTATTTTTTTTTTTACAAAATTAAATGATCATAGGTCGAAAGATCTATAGAATAAAACAAACCTATCCGTAGGCTTATTTCTAGTTATTCAGCATTTTGTGTGAATTTTTTCGACTTTTTTTGCCTTTTTTCGTTTCTTAATTTCAAGGTTTTCAATATTTTATTCAAGGATCGTGTCACGAAACCTCAGAAAAAGATGCTAATTACTCTTCTAAGAGAGACCAAATACATGGAGGGCAAAAAAGAAAAAGAATGGTATTGGGAAAAAATTCAGGAGGCCTTGAATAAAATTGGACCCAAAAAGACTATTATACAATGGAAAAAAGTAAGTTGCACAGTATATTTTCTAATCGCTAACTAATTTTTTTTGAGTATTTCCATGTGTATTTTTCATAGAGTAAAGAAATAGACAATGATCCCATAGGAGTCTATTTTTTTCAAAAAAGAATCGGAGCAAATGCACTTTTAAGATAGCGCTCGAGGTTTTATAGTTTTTTGTAGATGATGGTCCTTTTTGCGCTGAGACATATTTTGCAGAAGACATATTTCGCGAGATGCATATTTTGCGAGTTATATCGATTCAAAGTTAAAACCGAAATTGCCTTTATCCGCTCAAGTAAAATTAGCTACCTTAGGACAACCAACTAAAATCATACATGGAAATTTTTAATTGGCATTGAATTTTCATTGGCATTAGTTGAAACTAAAATTGCCTTTATCCGCTCAAGTAAAGTTAGCTACCTTAGGACTACTAATTAAAGTCATACATGGAAATTCATTGAATTTTCATTGACATTAGTTGAAACGAAAAATATTGGCATTCCCGAAAATTTAAAAATGCTAATGTCTCGGTAAATATTGCCGACACAACAAAAAGTTCAAAATCATTTTTGTAGCTTTTGGTTTCTAGAACTCGTTCGCCAAGAGTAATAGTTTTCAGTTATTCATTTTAAAAAATCTCAAGACCCTCTTGGACCCCTAAATTGAAGTACCTGGAGAACTAAGCTAGATAACACTAAACTGACCAATTGGCGAAATGGACTAAAAATGTTGGACTTTTCTTCCGTGTCGGGAGTATTTAGCGAGGTATGTGAATTTTTAAATTTTCGGGAGTACCAATTTTTTTAGATTCAATATTTGGACCCAATGGGCTTACACATGTGAAGAGGACCAACGAAGCTATAAACTAAAAATATTTCTAGTGTAATTTAGGGTCCTCACATTTAAATTGTAGAAACGAAAAATATTGGGCGTTATGCCTTATGCGACGTAATTTGATTCAGGTTCAACGCTAATGCATTTATTGTTTAAATATTTAAAATAAGGAAAGCAATACAAAAAATAGAATAATTAAAAAAATTAATTCTAAATAGAAAAATCAAAACAAAAAAATATCAGAAATAACCCTCAAATGGTCAAGACCGCCTTTTAGGCGGGCTATTCTTCTATGCATCTCCTGAAGCATCCTTGTATTTTATGGCTTTACTGCTATTTCAAAATCATTCTTTTGGTTTTGATCTAGTCACCTTATTTTTGGAAAGCTCTGGATCAATTGAAAATATTTTATTTTTTTATTTTTATAAAATCTGTTTTTTTTTTTAACATTTTGGATGGATTTTACAGTCAATACTAAAGTTTAAGTAGAAACTTGGGTACAAGGGTTTTCATGCAATTCGAACCATTTGTAAACTAGTATTTTTTTGATTTATAATACAGCCTTAGACAATACCGCTTAAAAAAACACTCAAATCGTCTAAACTGCTTGAAAAAGGTTGTACTTAGGTATCTACTTTGAATTAATTACTGAACGAACTAGTTCATTTTAATCTTTCAGTTCGGTCGTACAATTTTGTATACCCTCCACTCTAGTGATATACCCTATATATAGGTTTGTCATTCTGTTTGTAGCTCATCGAAATATCGGTCTGGGACCCCATAAAGTATATTTATTATTGATCAGTGATCGATTCTAAGACATTCTAGGTTAGGTTAGGTTAGGTTGTAAGTGGCTGTTGACGTTTTACGTCAACACACGTAGACTCTGAGGTCCATTGTGATACCACGGGATCGTAATAGGTTTCCCTACTAGTCCCTGTCGTTAAACCAGTTTGAGCTTCTTATGAAACTCCTTAGATGTTGAATTTTGACATCCGACAAATCAGAAAGATCGTACAGCTCCCTAGATCCCAGTGAAGCAAGTCGCTGACCAGAAAGTGCCGGGCAATGGCAAATAAAGTGTTCGATAGTTTCCAACTCCTCTTCATCCATGCAACTTCGGCAAAAGTCATTCGACGGCACATTTAACCGCTCTGCGTGCTTCCCTATAAGACAGTGTCCGGTAATTATAGAAACCACCGTCGAAATCTCTCCTCTTGGAAGCGATATCAGCTCACTTGTGCGCCCCTGATTAAGAGAAGGCCAAATCAGTCGTGTTGTCTCACACGTCCATCCATTTGCCCATCTTTGATTAGTCTCCGTCGCAGAACAAAGCCGTAGGTTTTGCTTGCAAGTTTCTAGAGGCATACCAACACATTCCAATTCTGTTGGAACCTGTAAGGTAGTTCCTAGTCTTGCAAGCTCATCGGCTTTGCAATTCCCTGGAATGTCTCTGTGCCCTGGGACCCATATGAGTCGTATGTTAAACTGCTTGGCCATCTCATTTAAAGACGTGCGGCAGTTAAGGGCAGATCTTGTTTTCAGAAACATTGAATCCAGGGACTTGACCGCGGCTTGACTGTCAGTATAGATGTTGACTGCGGTTGTAGACAAGACATTGCAGCTCAACCAGTCAGCCACTTCCTTTATTGCCAGCATCTCTGCCTGGTAAACACTGCAATGATCTGGCAATCTACGAGCCAGGCTCAATCCAAGCTCATCCGAATAGACCCCAAAGCCCACTTGTTCGTGCAGCCTCGATCCATCTGTGTAAAAATTTATGGTAGCTCCACTTCCCGGAGTATCCCCCATCCAAGACTCCCTGGATGGTATCATAGTGGTAAAGTGGCGCTCAAAGAGGCTCAAAGAGGGAGCACAATCCACATTTTGTGGTATTGTTATCTTTTTCAAGATCGCGCTATGGCCACAATCGCTGCTCCTTCATTGCAGCGTGCTATTAAGTCGAATTGCTGACGCAGCTGCATACTGCCTACCCAATATGTCCAAGGGTATCAGGTGAAGGAGGATTTCTAATGCAGCCGTAGGTGTAGTACGAAGAGCACCAGTGATGCACATTGACGCCATTCTCTGTACCTTCGTGATAAAGACACAGTTCGCTTTTGTTTCTAAAGCAGGCCACCAGACAATGATTCCATACAGCAAAATTGGACGCACCACTGCTGTATAGATCCAATGAACGACTTGAGGGCTAAAACCCCATCGTTTTCCAATGGCCCTTTTACAGGAATACAAAGCAATCGTTGCTTTTCTCACCCGTTCCTCAATATTACGCCTGAAATTCAGCTTCCTATCTAGAAATACTCCAAGATACTTGGCTCCATCTGAGAAGGTGATTTCAGTACCGTCTAGAGAAATAGGATCAAAAGCAGGAATCCTATTTTTCCTTGTAAATAAAACAAGCTCTGTTTTACTAGGATTAACTCCTAGACCACAGTCTCTTGCCCATTTAGACAGATCTTTCAGAGAACCCTGAAGAATGTCCCGCAATGTTGGCAGATGCTTCCCCTTTACCGCTATCGCGACATCGTCAGCATATGCGACAACATGACAACCACGTGCTTCTAGAGATAGTAGCATTGAATTCAGTGCCAAGTTCCAAAGAAGCGGCGAAAGAACACCTCCTTGTGGTGTGTCCCTATTGACAAATCGAGATATGACGGACGCTCCCAATTCAGACGTTATACGTCTACTGGCAAGTAGGCTTTCCACCATTAAAAGGATTTCACGCTTTACTCCCAGACCAGACAATGCCAATACTATCGATTCTGGGATGACATTATTAAAAGCCCCCTCAATATCAAGAAAGGCCACCATAGTGTACTCCTTTACCGAAAGCGATCTCTCGATGGTACCAACGAGCTCATGAAGAGCTGTTTCCGTTGATCGTCCCTTGCTGTATGCATGTTGCTTTGTCGAAAGCAACCTCGGGTCAATCACTCTACGCAAATATGAGTCTATCATTCGTTCCATTGTCTTTAACAAAAAAGAAGACAGACTAATTGGTCTGAAATCCTTCGGAGCTGTGTGGGAACTTTTCCCAGCCTTCGGGATAAATACGACTCTGGTATCCCTCCATTTTAAAGGAATATACGACCAGTTGATGCATGCTGTGTATAGATTATACAGCAACGGGGCTATATAGTCCGACACTTGCTGCAACTCAGCCGGGATTATACCATCAGGTCCCGGGGATTTATAGGGCCTGAAGCTTTTTATCGCCCAGATTAATGTTGGCATATTTATTATTTCCGAAGCAATTTCAGATGCTTGGGCGTCAGAACGTTCCAAAGCTTGAAACGGCGTCATGGAATTGCCCGGAAAATGCGTGTTTAAAAGGAGATCCAGCGACTCTCCACTGGAGGAAGACCACACCCCATTAGGATCTTTCAGGTATCCCAGGGTGCAAGGAGAAGAAGCCAGAACCTTGCGCAGCCTGGATGCCTCAGAAACGTCTTCTATGTTTCCACAGAAGTTTTTCCAAGAATCACATTTTGCATTTCTGATCATCTTTTTATAACTCTTAAGTTGCAGCCTGTATGCAGACCAGTCCTCGTCCGCTTTTGAAAATTTAGCCTTATTAAAGAGCTTTCTGCAGGAATCTCTGCTCGTCTGCAACTCATTTGACCACCAAGGTGGCTTTTTTTTCCCTCTAGGCTTTGCAGAAGGGCAAGACGCATCCAGGCACCTATTACAAACATTTGTTATATGGTCAACCAGACAGTCAATTTCCGCCAAACTATGTGGTTCAGATAAGGGTACTTCATCCAAAAGCAAAGAAAAAGTCTCCCTATATTTCACCCAGTTTGTTCTCCTCAGATTTCTAGAGACTGTCTCAACCGGGGCACGCTCCCTGAGTAAAAACTCAATGTAGCGATGATCTGAGAAAGAATGATCTTCCAAAACTCTCCAGTCATCAATTCTATCAGACAATGTATCTGATACAAGTGTTACGTCAAGAACCTCTTGCCGCGTACTTGTAACGAAAGTTGGTTCACCACCCTTGTTACAAATATACAGGTTAGTGCTTAACAAAAACTCCAAAAGTGATTCGCCTCTATCATTTGTGTCTGTACTTCCCCATATCGAATGATGTGCATTAGCATCACAACACACTACTAACTGGTGTCCCCTAGATTCAGACTCCCGAATTAGACCGACAACCTTCTCCGGGGGTATTGACCCCGGATTAGGAAAATACGCAGAGGCGAGCCAAATAGACCTCCCATGAAGCTCTAAGCTAGCCGCTGTAACATCCATATCACTAAAAGTTGATAAAAAGAAAATATTTAAGCCATTTTTTGCCAAGATGCAGGCTCTTGGTGAGCCCTCACCTTTGGCAACCACCAACTTAAACCCAGGGGTCTTCAATCCGCAAACCCTGCCACCCCGCACCCAGGGCTCTTGGATAAAAACCAAGTCAACTGCTCCTGTCGTCAGGCGCAGCAAGAGTGCAACTGAGGCTGCCTTACAGTGATGGAGGTTTATTTGTAGGAACCGCAACATCTTGTTTTATTTCCACCATCCTTTCCACCACCGTGTTATTGGCTTCATCCTCCGTGTTATCAAAGAGGTCGCATTCGTCCCCAGATTCGGTTTCGAATAAGCCAGATATATATCCCATCTGTTCTGAATCGGAGGCAACAGAACTCTCCGAATTCCTCACTGCATGGGCCTCGTCCTGAATGTCACCCATCGTGGCATCAGCTTTATCCTCCATGCCATCACAGAGGTCGCATTCGTTACCAGATTCGGATTCGAATATGCCAGATGCATCTCCCATCAGCCTAGAATCGGTCAGTTGAATATCAACCTTTTCCAGATTCTCCTCCCCAGCCGACTCTGCCACTGGCTTGTCTGCGTCCAAAATAGTCTTCTGATCGCCCTTGTAGACATTGACTCTTATATGAAAAAATCCAAATCTAATAATGCCGTCAGTCCTGGCTAAAAGCGGAAGCGATTCCTCATTAACCAAGACCACTGCTTGACGACGAGCGCCCTCCATCTCACCCAATCTGGCAATTTGCCAATTCTGAGTTGGAAGGTCAGGATTGCAGACTTTTATCATCTTAAGAATCACCGCAGTGTCATTTGTAGCCATTGGAATCCATGCATGAGCTCTGGGTTGCGAGGGGATATCATGTTTTTCCACAACGTCCAGTCTGGCTCCAGGCCATAACTCTCCCACTTGGCTAATGGCAACCTTAAACACGGCTGCGGATCTTTCGTTCCCAAAAGCAACGAGTTTTACTCGCCCCTGATACCAACCTGCGTTGACAGTAGTACACTGAAAAAAATAACCTTCCTGATATTAATGAAACGGATTCATTATTTTGTTTTCATTACTTAAATAAAGGAATTCATAAGCTGATTGAAATTTCATGCATGTTATGAACAAATTTTATGAAACTTGTTTCATTAGATTTCATAATTTCATTAAAAAATATCATAAGATTTTTAGAACTAAATACAACTCTGCGTTGCGAATAAGAGAAAGAAAACAAAACAAAAACATACGACTTTTTATTACACCACGCACGCGTGTTTAGTCTAATTGTAATTTTTACATGTGTGTTACCTTTTTTCTAATAAAATAAAATAATTTTATATTTTTTTGCTTTGTTATTGAAACCTGTGTGTGTGTTATGCTGGTTATATCTAATTGAAATTACAAGTGAAAAGTTCCGTATAAGTGTTTCTTTTGACTGTTTCTTATAAAATATAATATAATTTGCAACAGAAAAATAATTTTTTAAGTCATTAAAATTTTGTGATGAAATGTAGAGTAATTTGTGTTGTTCCATTGCTACGTTTTTGCTACGTTTTGGCAGCACGTGTTTTTAAAGTCATCGCGTTTTTGTCTTTTATAGTTTACCTTTTATGGCAATTCAGACCAATTTAAGTTTGGAGTAAAATTTTGTTGTGTGTAAAAACTAGGTGAAAACCATAAAAAGTGTGCAATTAAGTGTCATGTCACAGACTCAATTCCGTTCGGAAGTGGAATAAGTGGTTCACTCGTAAAACGCAAAGCAAATACTTTTTTTCGGAATGAAACCACTTAGTAATTCAATTCCACTTTGATTTTTGAAAATGATTTCATTCCGAAAAAAAAATTGTTTTGCGTTTTACGAGTAACAACTTTTTTTTCAAATCCGATCGGAATTGAGTCACTGCCTCATGCCCCTAAATAAAATTTCATGGTTACATGTGAGTTACCAAAATTGTTATTAATGCAAATTTTCACTTATGGGTGTATGATACGTGCTGTTTTTAGGTAACTTGTTCCTAACTTGATTAGGGGCTTTCTATGGAAATTTTGATAACTTTAACCAACATGAATTTATCGTAATTCCCATATCAAAACCTTAATAAAGTTAGCAACTAGTTACTTGTAAAAAGCAATTATCATACGCTCATTACCAACTACTATTCCACATTTAATCAATGGATATTTTCATACATTTTATGAAAAACTTCATAAAACGTTTCAAACAAGTTCTACGAATATTTTCATTATTTATATGCAAGTTTTCATTGAATGGAACTTTAATGACACCAGTTTCATTAATCAAATGAAACCTGTCTTCGGTTGAAAACGTGAGTCATTTTTCATTAAGGTTAAGTCAATTTTCATTAATTTCACGAAGCTATTTTTTTCAGTGTAGGGAGAAAATCAGGCATACTCTCAAGGAGCCTATAGTAGATTTCATTTAGTTTAGTTTCAACTAAACTCCACTTGTCCCTT
Source organism: Pegoplata infirma (assembly GCA_963921195.1). Lineage (NCBI taxonomy): Eukaryota > Metazoa > Arthropoda > Insecta > Diptera > Anthomyiidae > Pegoplata > Pegoplata infirma. The sequence goes on along the minus strand of OY992538.1, from coordinate 239,725,165 downwards.
GGAATACTGCAATCCCCATTTTGCCTGTTTATCACAGCCCTAACGAAGTTACCTTTAACCACTTCACTAAAAGACTGAGTCCAGACGTTGCCGGTCACCTTAGATCTCTTAGGTAAAGGTTTCTCGTCGGGCGAGCGCAACCTTTTACCAGACTTCGATGACGAGGCCGAAACAGCGCTCTGTTTGTCAGATGCGCGCATTGCCGAAAGTTTGTCCTGTTCTTCAATGACTCCTTTCGCCCATGATAGCGACGCCCTCTCACGTTCGGAGAGCTTCGTTCCATCAAGTTGGCTTAGTCTGTTAATTATTTTCAAACAAAGCCGTCTCTGGTTGTGCCTGACCTTTGATGGTTTAAGTTTCTTTTTCTTTTTACCACCAATATTAGGCTGAGCACCCCTACCAGAATCAAGGTCGGACTTCAAGGTCGCAACCCTAAGACCAGTGCTAGGACCAGCACCAGTCGGTGAGGCAGAGCCTCGAATTAAATCGGTATCATTTGTGTCCATATTTTCATTTTCCTGGATGTGGTCATGAAAATATTACAAAAATACCTATTACGAACAATTTCAAAAATTCAATTAATAGCACGGAGATAAATTAAAACACGTCCACACTTGTCAACAGTTGAACGAATATCGACATTCTAGCGATATTAAACAGATATGGCTGAAACTTAAAATATTTTTTTGAAGTTCTCCCGAGCAGTTTGGTTCAGCGATTCAAAAGTGTATGGATACCTCGAACATTTTATTACATTTTACATAACCTAAAAATACAAAATGCTTTAATTCGGATGCTGGTTGACAAATGTGAACAAAATTGGATACCTCGATACCTCGAAAATTTTAGTACATTCTACATAACCTAAAAATAAAAAATGCTTTAATTCGGATGCTGGTTGACAAATCGTCAGCTTATTATTGTTTTGCTCCATACGCCAACAACTCGGTTTCGAGAAAAACGATAAAATAGGTTTACCACAAATTTTCTCGAAAAGTAATCGATGGATTTTGTTTTAATGTTTACTATTTATTGCTACATATATTGTTAACAAAGCTTCTAGGTTTCAGACTTTTACATACAATAGATCAAAAGATTTTAAGCTTTTAAGAAAATAAGATTTTATGGTATTATGCTCCATATCCAATTTTGCTTACACATTTGGGACTTTTGTGTGATATGGAGCAAATGAGTTCTCAACGCTAAACAAAATAACAATGAAACAAAAAGATCTTCAAAACTGGGTATTTAGAACACTTATATAGTCAGGTTGCATGGTATTAAAAATGGGGATGATCGGTCAATGGACACGCCTACCTCCCACACAACCTAAATGGCAAATATGACATTACTTGAAATGTTTAGAAGTTACGGTATTAAAATTTGGTACGTAGAATAGTACCAACACAATTAATCTTCATTCCAAAAATATGCAAGATCCGTTAGTTTTTAAATAATCTAGAGCCTTTTCTATAACGCAAATTTTCAAAAAACGTCAAAATGGTGTGTTTTTTCTTAGAAAATGCTGGATATCTCAAATTTGAAAAGATGTTTTAAAAAACGGACTTCGGAATAAGAAAGAGGATATTTGTATTATATATATTCCATTCCTAACTCACTTTTTTCAAAAATGGCGTATGGAGCAAAACAATAATAAGGTGACGAAATGTGAACAAAATTGGATACTAGAGTCCGACCGAATATTCGGTTTCGGTCTCGGTTTCGGCCGAATAATGGGGTTTCGGCCTCTATTCGGTATTCGGCAAAATTTTGGCCGAATATTAGCCGAAACCGAAACTTTTTGGTATTTTAAAAAATATGTAAAAAAGTCGGTGAATTTTTTGATTTCGTATTTCATTACACTTGTTTCAGTTCAATTGAAGAATATGTTAGAAGTTTATGCAATAAATGTAAAACTGTTTCAGTTCAAAAATTATTTTCTCCTAATCTGCAAATGAAATACACATTTTTTTTGTAAGTTTTTTAAAAAACATTTTTTTTTTTTTTCAAAAATACAACAATTCCTATGGTTTAAAAGCATTATATGCTGTATATCGTCGAACTATATTCAATAAATGCCAACTCGAAAAAGCTTACTGTTCAGGAGAGCTAAAAAACTAGTTATTTCGCGTATTATTGCAAAAATAAACAATGTACCTTCCACAAGATGGTTTAAATATTCTAAACAATTTTTACCTATGCAAAAATTTTCATAAGTATTTTGCACTTGTTTGCATATTTTTCAGAGATGGCATTTATTACTATATCAAAAAACAAATATTTTTTTAGAGTTGGCACATTTTGTCGGAAATTAAAAATACATTTTTTTTGGAAAAATTTAAAAATTTTTTTTTTTTGGTTTTTGTTATCCTTAGTACGGTAATTGCAAAAACTGAACAAAAAATTTAAAATCTTTGCATATTTTTAAAAGTTACTAGCTCCGAAAGCCTTTTAATCTCAGGGTGGTCAACTTTGGCACTCTGTAACTCACGCTGTATTGCAATAGGGTCACTCCAAACCAGCTATTTTGAAAGCTTATATCATTGACTTTATTTGCCCCATTCATAATGTTTCAATCTGATAAATAGTTTGAAAGTTACATTAATATAAGCAATTTTTTTTTTTTGCAAACACTATTTACCGATATTTTTAAAATGGCAATATCTCGAGAACCAGTCATTAGATATCAAAATCTTTACAAGATTCGTGTTTAGTATGGTAAATTTCCAAAAAATTTTTTGAAAAATTTTTGGAAATTTACAATGGGAGTTGGCATTTATTTCCACCAAAAAAATATGTACTTTGAGTTAGCAGAATAACAAAAATGGATGTAAAACGACAACAAATTATTTTTTTGCTCTGAAATTTTTATGGCAGATAGGTATTACATAGGGGAGCTATTTGCCATCAGAAACTCATTTCCGTCAAATTTGAGTTGGCATGTTTTGAATATAGGTTCACGATATTAATCTTTAACAACTTTTTAATAATTTTATTCATGCCATTTTTAATTTTTTTTTAAGTTTCGGTTTCGGTTCGGTTTCGGCCGAATATTACTTTTTCGGCCGAATATTCGGTTCGGTTTCGGTTCGGCCTCAAAAACTGGTTTCGGTCGGACTCTATTGGATACCGAATGGTATATAAACAAGAACAAACTTATTTTTTTACAAAAAAAAAAATTCCGCGGATTTTTTTGCGCTGATTTTTTTTTTTTCTAATTTTTTTTTGTTGCAAATAATCTTTGTGACATTGTGGAGGGTATCCATACATCCGCAAGGTCGAATTTAACTTTTTTACTTGTTTTTTTTGTTAATTTTGTCATTAGTTTTCTCTCCTTTTTTGGCACGCTTTCTCAGCATTTATGTTTTTTTCCAAAAATTATACTTTATATTTTTTTTGTTTAAGAACTCCTTATTTTTTTAAAATATTATCTATTTTTCATGTAGTGATCCTGTCCACATTTTTTTAGATAAAATAAAGTTAACCCTAATCTATATCCAATGAACAAAGCTAATTTTTGAATTTATGTTTTTATTTTTACTCGAAAATTAAAAAAAAAAAATGTTTTCTGGCTTTAATTTTTTTTAATCAGAACAATTCGATCCGCAATGATGTGTAGAGTTTCTAATTTTTTTAATTATTGAAATTCGAAAGATTCACATTAAAAAATATTTTTTAAAAAGCCTTTTATTAGAATTGAAAATTTTCGGAAAGTAAGAGGGTATTTATACACAGCCTTTTTTTGCTTGCAATAAAGTCTTGCAACTTTTTTTTGTAGGCAAACGGGGGTGAGAAGCATAGAAGAAGGAAAACAGAATTCGTGATTTTTTTTCTACCCCGTTTTCTTTTCACCCCCGTTTGCCAACAAAAAAAAGTTGCAAGACTTTATTGCATGCAAAAAAAGGCTGTGTATAAATACCGTCTAAGGAATCCAAAGCTAGCTATGTATTTTTTTGTCTATGGTTACGTCAATATGATTTTGATTTAATTGTGAAATATTAAAAATAATTACAAATACATATGTACATTTATTTAATATATGTAAATATATGTTTAATAATGTTATTTTCAGTGTTGGCGAGATATGCGTTTAACAACACGTAAAAAACTAGCAGAGCTTAAACGATGTCAAATGGCTGGCGGTTCACCACCCCCCGGTATCGAACTCAGTCAAGAAGATAACGACATCATTGATATTGTAGGCACCGAATACTTCTATGAAGAAATGAACGGTGAATTAAAGCCTGAAAACTTTATGTCTGGCTTTGATTATGTACCCGAACATTTTTGTGATGCTATACTGACAGCCGCCGCGGTATCGAGTGGTCAGCAGCAACACATGCAACATCAAAAGGAGCAGCAGCAACAACAGCATGCTGCACAACAACAACAACAACAGCAAGACCATCACACAAATGACGGCGAAACCAATGATGCTCCTGGTTCTTCCAATCACACTGACACCCAAGCTGGTGCATTTGTTCAAGCCGGAGTAGCTCAAATGACGGGACATAATGGCGATCATTCGAACTCAACGGGAACGTTACAACAGCACAATATAATGCCTCCACATCCCGCCTTTTCGGGTGGCCTACATCCACATCTAATGCGCAGACAACAGCATGCTTCTGCTGCTTTCCACCGTGAAGCTGCTTTCGAAGAGAAATTGTTGCAATTTATGCAGGATGCTTTTCCCAAGAAGAGTAAAAAGCGAAAAAGTCGCGATCCCGATAAACTGTTTCTTCTCTCTTTATATGAAGAAATCAAAAGGGTCCCAGACGACATTCGATTGGATGTTAAGGCTGAGTTAATTCAGGTGCTAAAGAAATATCAAAAAAAGGCACCTGTCAAACAGGAGAAATCCCATCATTCACATGCACAATCTTCTTCAAGTTCTGGCAAATCGTCAGGCAATACGACTCCCAATGATAAAATACAACTTCCCCAACATACCCAGTTATCACACAGCATGTATCAACTGCAAAAGAAGTACGATAAAAGTGAAAAGGAGCCTTCTCCTCAAACACAGGCCGAACGTGTGCAGCAGCACACACGCGACCAACAAGCACCTACAACTACTGTGACTTTGCATGCACCACAACAAATACCACACACGCTCTTCCAACTGCAGAAAAAGTATGAGGAATCTGCTGCCGAAAAAGTGCATCAGCAGAACGAACAGCGCAAGCATGTTGAAACAGCTCATCAGCAACATCAAACAGCTCATCAACAACCGCCGCCACCCCCGCCTTCCAACGAACAACACCTTCATCATCCACAAATGCCACATGGCATCATGTTTCCCCTTCCTCAGATACGCAACGAACAGCCGGGAGCTCAACAGCATCACGCCCATAATCCCCACCAACAGCCGCAACAGACCCAGCATCCACACCAACAGACACAGCAGCAGCAACAGCAACAACAACAACATCATCCACCTTCAATATTTGGAAATTCAGCCACTTCGGCGCCAGGCATGAGTACAGATCGTCCTGCCATGCCCTACGAGAATGTCGGATGAATGTGGAGTCGTTTGTGGGAAGCCGCCTGGGAGGTTAGATTTCCCTTAACGGTATCGTTATTAGATAATAGTAATAATATTGATAGTGAAGATGAAGCTGAATAGGCTGCAAAAACAAAACAACAACAACAGTAAATAATATTATGTATTCTTTATACATCAAGATTACTAACAACATACATATGTAAATGTATGTATTATGTACAACATAATTCTACATATTGTATACACGATTTCATTTAGAATAACACACTCATACTACTACTCATACACATTAGAGTGGGCTAAAGGATAGTTTTGGCAATATCGATCACGATATACATGTATGTAAAAAAAGAATTGTTTTAATTTGTATCTTGTGATACACGTATCTGGTTAATTTGTTAAACTTTGATTAAGATTTGTTTGAAATATTCTTTATAAATACACATTATTACACTTAATATTAAAGGTTTAGATTCAAACCCACAGATATTTTTTTTTACTCAAACTTACAATTTATGTTGATTTCCTTTCCAAAGAATTCTCTTAAAAGTTTGAATTCTTTATTTGAATTTCATATCCGAATAAAATTTAAATTGGTGTAGTTTGATTTAAGAAATATTTCAAAATATGTTGAACAAAAAAAAATCGCTTACTATAATTCTATTAATATTCAGAAAGTAGTGTTTGCTCACTAAAAGTGCCACCCATTTCCCGGTTCTCGGTATTCCCGGGAATACCGGTATTCCCGGTTCTGATACTGGTACCGGTTCTCAAAAAACAAACAAATACTATACCATAGAATATTTTAATTACACCATTTAATCAGTATTTCAGAAATATTTAGTTGTGTTTTTAAAATTATTTAAAAATCATGAAACTATTTTTTTCTTAAATTCATAAAAAATAAATTAAATGGTGTTTTTCACATGTTTTGTATTTTTTTTTGCAAAAGCGAAAAAAAAATGTTAGTTGAACAAAATTTTACAAAGTATACATACCGGTAGTCCCGGGAATACCGTCAGAACCGGAACTTAGAATACCAGTTTTCCCGGGAATACCGGTAATAATGTAAGAACCGGGAAACCGGTACCATTTCCCGGGAATACCAAGAACCGGGAATGCCGGTATTTCCGGTACTGACCGTAGGCACTACTCACTATATTACTACACCTGTAAAATCGATTGGAAAAGAAATTAAATCCCAAAATAAATATGAAATCGATTACCAACGTTTTTTTAAATCCTTTGTAATTTTGAATATAAAATCTTAATAAGTAACCTAACACTTAAATCCAATAAAGTTTTTCGATTTAATGAAATTCGAATTACAAATTAAATCATACAATTTTAAATCTACAATTTTCATTCATGTATAAAAGAATAGTTGTTTTTACATTTTAATTTTGTTAAAACACACAAGAGTAAAAATAAATTCAAACATATTTTAATTTTTTTTTTGTATGAATGAATTTAAAATTCGCTAATACAATTAGTTTATCGTCAAAACGATATTAATAACACTTTTATTGTTTACATTTTTTTAATTCTGTTAAAACATAATCATGAAATTGATTTTTTTTAGATGTATTATTCTGCCCTCTCTAATTCCCATACATACACATACTACATACTAATTTTTAATCAATTTAAAATTATGTTAAAGAATTTGTTTTAATTTGGAAATCGTAAATAAATGTGAATATAAACAGTTAAAATACAGATATAAAATTTACGTGACCATTGTTTGTGCCTTGTTTATAATATCGACATATCTTAGTAATCGACGACAGAAATCAAATTTAAAGCTACTATAAAGATAACGGTACTATGTACAATCAACGATCGATATTTAAATTTTGAATTATTGTCATACACAAACAACATGATTTCTTTTTCGGCATCATATATTTTATCGTAATTTTTAAAGATAAACCGATTGTTAAACTTTCCAACTTGTAGATAACGCAACATCACCCGTCCGTCGTACTTCCAATTCACACTAAAAACAAACAGTGCGAAAATAGAATCACAAACAACAACCAAACCAATCTCTTCTTAACTACTAAGCAAACATTACTGCTGCTCTAGCTAGCCGACTCACTGAGTGGTTGGCTGGCTGGCTGGCTCTAATCCTAATAAATTATTCGTGTATGTTTATGGCACCAGATACACTTTAAGTTTTTTTTTTTTTTTTTTTGTAGATTTTTATAACATGCTACTCAAATAAAACAATTTAATTATTTGAGGAGAAAGAAAATTTGCTTATCACAAATGCTTTTTATTGTAGTCACTGAAGAAATATAAGCACTACATGTATGAAAAGAAAATAATAATAATAATAAAAAAAAAAAAATATAACAACAGGAGAGTCGTTAATAATGTGATCCAGAACAAATGATCGCATTCTACTCTTGATATTCTAAACGTGAAGATCGAGTGAAAAGTGACTACTAAAGCTACTACGATATTTTAGAGCAGTTAAGGTCGTTTCAGTAAAAGTACATTGAATGGAAAAGAAAACAAAAGTTTTGTTTAGTATAAATTATTTGCTATGAGTATTAGCTACAATTTCAATTACAAAGACTAAGAATAAACAGTATTATTATTATTATTAAAAATCGGGGGAAATAGAGTGATAGAACGCAAAAGAAGGACAGATTGATTTCATTTATCTATGAAATTTTAAATATTGCGGTTTTACAAAGATTGCAGTTAATTCAAAATGTACTATATTTTAAACTAAATATGTTAGCGTGATCTGTGTTACTGCAACTAGTAGTTCCTAAAAAGTATTTTTTTTTGTTCGAAAATACTGTGATATAGTTATACAAAAATATTTTTTTGTTTGTAAAACCAAACTTTAATATAATGGCAAATGGTAAGTACTGCAGCAAACAGAGCTTGGAAATAATTAATTCTTAAAATAAATGTGTTAATTTTGTTGCATCTGAAAGCTACGTAAGTGAATTGAAGATATTTTTTCGTTAGGTTTCTTTTTTTTATTTAAACAAGATTTTGATTTTTATAACAAAAATATTTTTATTTTTGAAAATATATTACAAAATATTTTAGTTGAAATTCAATTAAAACAATTAAAATTCAAAGATTCTAATTGGAGGACTTACTGCAAGAACTTGATAAGCAACATTTAATTTTTTCGTATTTTTTGCCTTTTGCTAATGTTCCATTGACAGATTTTTGGCAGAAGTCTTGCTTTAACCCTTCGTACAAGTATATTTAAAATAAAAGTTCTGGAGAAGTTATATTTTTTACATTATTTAAAAAATTTTAAGGCAAAACCCACCATTAAATGAAATGCTGCTTATCGAGTTTTTACAATAAGCCCTTCAATTGAAATTCAATTGAAATTAAAAAAAAATTCAAAAACTCAAAATGAAATTTGAAAATTCAAAAATTCCGTTGGAAATTCATAAAAAAAGATCAATTCAAAAAAGATCAACTGAAATTCGAAGCAGAAGTGCAATTCAGTAACGAATATATGATTTGTTAAATTTTTTTAGTTACACTCAAAAAAAAAAACTGTAAAGTTAGCAAAAAATGTAGTTAAATTTAACTAAAAAAGCACCTGATTTTTGGCCTACTAAATTTTTAGTTAATTTAACTAAAAATATTTTGCTAACTTTTCGTAGAATGAATGTAGCAAAAAAACCGTAACTTTAACTAAAAATTTAGCTGAAATTTCGTAACGTTTTTATGTACATATATTAACAAAAAAATTAGTTGAATTCAGCTAAACTTTTTGTTACTTTTCGTAAACTAAAATTTCCAAAATATTTTGTAAAAAATTGTAAGTTTATTTTTTCTGTTTTTTCATCAGCTTAAGTAGAACTTATGAGATTTGCATAGGAGGCTACACAAGAAATTTCACTTAACAAATTTGTTACGAAAAATCAGCAAATTAATTAGTAAAAATTCGTAAACTCAGTTTTGAAGTCAACAAAAAAAATTAATTCAAAATTTGTTCAAAACTGGTATTTTCGTAAATTGAACTTAACTTAAAAAGTAGTTAAAACGCTGATTTTAACTAAAAATTTGCTAAAAAGCCAGTAAACTCGAGTTAACAAAAAAAAATTTGTTAACTTTACAGTTTTATTTTTTTGAGTGTAACAATAAGAACGATAAAAAGAATTACATTTTGTTGATTACTTATCGACTTTATGTAACGACAGAATTCGGTAGAAAATTTTTATAGAATTACTTTTAACCAAAGTTGGCAATCGATACCTTTTCAATACCGTTATCCGTTTCAAAACCCTTTAAATTTAACACCGGTACCAATACCAATACCAAAACTTAGTTTTGGTATCGGATACCGGTATCCAAAAACCTTTTCCTTCGGTACCGGTACGTACCGGTATTGAAACGGGTTTCCCTAAAAACCATGTTTTTTTACAAAAAAAATTAATAAAAGTTTTTAAATTGTGGTTTTTGTAAAAATTTTAATTTGCGTTGAGAGAACAGTTTTTCCTTTGAATTTCGTAAAAAGTATTCGTATTAAAAAAGGACGAATATTTTATTCATTGACTTAAAACAATGGTTCCCAAAATTTTTTGGGCCATGTCCCACTTTTAAGTAAAAAAAAATTACATTGTCCCCCCAAAACTAAAAAAAACATCGTAAATTTTACAATATTTTCTAGGGATATCGGGAATAGTCACTGTTGCCAAGTTGGAGGTTTTCCCGCTAAATCTAGCGCTTTTTGTTTGGATTTAGCGGGCGAAAATTGGTTTTAGCGGGAACGGTGCTTTAGCGGGAAAATCTAGCGCTTTTTATTTGGATTTAGTGGGACAAATTTAGACGTTTTTTTTTCCAATTTTTCAATCGAAAACGCCAAGTTTGTCTAATTTTAGCGCTTTTTTTGTAATTTAGCGGGAGAATTTTGTATTTTCCCGCTAAAATTTTTTCGACCGTCTCTTGCGCGTTTTTAATGAAAAGTAAATTTTTGTAGAAAAAATAATTTGGAGGTTTTTTTTTAAATTTTTCTTTTTTGTCAATCAAAAATGCCAAGTTTTTCGGTTTTCAGCGCTTTTTTTTGTAATTTAGCGGGAAAATTTTAAATTTTCCCCGCTAAATTAATTTTTGGCGGTTTCTAGCGCTTTTTTCGTGAAATTTAGAGGTTTTTGGTTAAAAATAGTTGGCAACAGTGGGAATAGTGTATTTTACTGCACTTCACCGAATATTTACTATTCGTTATTCGGTTCAAACCGAAAAAACTCGCCTGTATTTTACCTATGTAATAAGGCCATGTTCACACTACAAGAACTTACCATGGTAAGTTGAGATGATTTTGCAATTTTTCTTTATGCTAGTACAATTTGAGATGATTTTGTAAATCACTATGTGATTTTGTTCAAAGGAAAATCACATGGTGATTTTAAAATCACGCTAGTCTGTATACAGTATAATACTGTATACAGACTAGCGTGATTTTAAAATCACTATGTGATTTTCCTTTGAACAAAATCACATAGTGATTTACAAAATCATCTCAAATTGTACTAGCATAAAGAAAAATTGCAAAATCATCTCAACTTACCATGGTAAGTTCTTGTAGTGTGAACATGGCTTAAAAAACACTTATTTTCTGATACCTTAACAATTTAAATTTTAGTCAAGAGCTCAAGTTTTTTTGTATAAAAAACAAACTGCAATGACTACAAAAAAGTGTAAAACGTTTATAAAAAGTGTTTTTAAATTTAAATTTTGCCGTATATTCGGCAAACTGTTGACGAATATTTATTTAACCGAATATTAAAAAACATGCCGAATATGCCGAATACCGAATAGTGACGAATATTCACGACATCCCTAATATTTTCTTATAATTCAGGATTACAACTGGTTTAGCAATTTTTTAGTTAGAATTAACGTTTTTAACACAGTTTTCTGTACAATTCATGTTACAAAAACACTAATAACAGTAGTTTTTTTAGTTAATTTAAATAAATTAAATCATAACACTTAGCTTATTGCCCCCCTAAAACATTAAACTTCCACCCTCATCCCCTAATGGGGCGTAAATCAAAGATTGGGAATCAGCAAATTAATTTTGGGCACTGTGCATTGTGGAGGGTATTGATAGATTCGGCAAAATTTGAATTCCAATCAAATGTGGCAGATATCCAATTTGTAGTTCACAATTTAATTCTTTTCAAGCTCTGATTATTTTTTTGTTACAATAGTTTTTAATTCCGACTACTTGTTTTGTTTAGTTCAAGCTCGTACTGTTTTGTGGTACTTGGCGTTTGTGGGATTTGCTGTTAATTACATGATACGGATTAATCTTAATATTACCATAGTGGAAATGATAGCAAGCAAAGGTAAATCGATACAGCTGCCCACCACATCTAAGATGCCTATAAACGCAATAACGTTAGCAGCAACTAGTGATGAAATAGCTCAACTAAATTATAGCAACACTCATGAACTTATTGATGGATTTAATATAAGCACAACTGCAAGTACAACAGAAAATAATGGAGGGAAATATTCTTTAGAAAAACATATTCTAAAGCTTGCAAATGTATGTAAAACTAATTAAATATTCATTGGGGTGGCACTTTAATGGTTTGTATGTCAATTAGAATGTAGGGCAATGTATTAGATCCCAATAAACCATTAAAAATATCACAATAAACAATTAAAAATAATAATTTAACCCTTAAATGCACAACGATGCCGATTTTGATGAAAATAACATATTATATGCAGAATGATGAACAAATAACTATTGCATACTACGTTTTTCGAAATAATTTTTTTTAAAGATTTTATATGTGAAAAACTAAAAAAATCAAAAATTTTGGATAACTAATAAACAGAAATGTAGCCAACAGAGGAACTCAAAAATATTTTTTTCAAATTGCTTATAGTTCATTCTTTATATGTATGTAGTTTGATTATACATTTTCGAAATCCTATTACCCTTTTTTATTGTTATTGAAGAAAAAGATTTTGAAAATTTTCGTAAAAATTACATGATTTAAATTTTTTGACTTTCGTCGTCAATTTTACCCACATTTCTATAAATATTCATAACAACATATTTTTTAAAAAATGGTTTGAATATTTTAAATAAAATTTGCTTTACAAAATTAAATTTGAACTGAAAATAAAGATGTGAGAATTTTTTTAATGGTTGTATCTTTAAAGATACAATGCGCATTTAAGGGTTAAGTAATGTCCGTCCTTCCGTTAAAAAGACGATATCTTTTGAAAGAATTTACTGAGGCTGCTAAAGTTTGACATAGGCCGCTGTTCCAAAAAAAGTAATTCACATAAAAAATGTGAAAATGAAAATTTCAGAATTTTTTTGGTGTTCTAGATTTCACATCCGAATTTCTTTTTCGTTTTGTTTCACATAAATAAAATTTGGTGAAAGAAAAACGAATGCACATTTTTCCTTATAATTTTTTAAATTTAAATTATTCGATTTCAGCTTCGAATGAAAACGTGTTTAACAAAACACTAAACTTGATTTCATGTGATTCGGAAATTTTCATGTGAATTGAAAAGTTGTGAAAGACAGAACAGAGGCCATATATTTGTAATTTACCTGGTCAGATTGGTATTGCATTTCAGCAAAATCGGTCTAGTGGTTAAAAAAAACCAAGATATGCTTTAAAAACATTATTGGTTAGTCACAAAATTACTTTACAAAGAATTTTTGTCACTCAAAAATATTTTAACACTAAAAAAATATACACTCAAAACAAATTTTCCACTCAAAAAAATAAATAAAATAAAATTGTAATTTTTTTTATAACATTGACTAAAAAATTTAATCAAATTCGTTTTCTCCTATATCAGTTTTAGACCCATAGACATCGTATCCAGGTAATTGCTATAATCCAATAACTAAGTGCTACCCTAATGTAAAAACTCATTGATATTATCAGAGTTGGGACTAATTACACAGTACAAATGCGGGGTTCCGACGATTAATATACGTGTGTCGGCGTTTTGAAAGATCACATCGGTATTTGATCTTTCAAAACGGTTAAAGTTTCCCAGCTTTGGCCAGGTCTTGCAGAATATCGCTATATAAAATCATGTTTTCTTGAGGTGTAGGCTATGTTCAACAACTTTGGCAATGTTTTTGTGGAACATTTTAACCCTCTAACTCTCCCACATAACGGATTTTTTTTTGGGGTGTTTTTTACGATTTGCTAGAATAGAGCCAAAAAATACCGTTATGAGAGGGAGTTAGAGGATTAAGATGTTCCACAAAAATATTTGCCATAATAGTTTCTACAAAGTTGCTAAACATACCCCACACCTCAGAAGTAAAGAAAATAAAGTTTTATCTACCGATATGCTACAAGAATAGGCCAAAGGTAGGAAACTTCAACCGCCTCTAAAATAATTCCGATGTGATCTTTCAAAACGCCGACACACGTGAATCTTTTTTTGGTCTCCTCTACCAGAATGAATCGTCGGGACGCCGTAATTAAGGAAAAAGTTTGAAATTGTTATACAGTGTTAATTAAATATGAATTATCACTGAATAGTAGTAACAATTGAATTACATTTTCTTTTAAATAAAAAATAATTTATTAATTAAATAATTCTTAATAAATTAATTAGAAAATTAATTCAATAAAGAATTAATAAATTAATTATTATTAAATTCTAAAATTTGATTTATTTTTTTAAAAGTAATTTAAAGAACTAAAGCCAACTTTTATTAATAAGTTAATTTGAAGGCACAACACTAATTAATAACATTAATGAACAATCAATGATAATGACTCTTTCCCAACTCTGCATAATATTGTGTTTTAGTGTCCCCCATTTACCGGTTCACTGTATTTCCGGGAATACCGTTTCTGGTACCGGTTTCCCGGTTCTACATACATTCCTGGGAATACCGGTATTTCCGGTTCTGATTCTGGTACCGGTTCTCAAAAAACAAAAAAATACTATAACATAGGCCTCTGTTCTGTCTTTCACAACTTTTCAATTCACATGAAATTTTCCGAATCACATGAAATCGAATTCGGTGGTATGTTGTTCACATAAAATCGAATTCGGTGTTATGTTGTTCACATTTTCATTCGAAGTTTAAATCAAATAACAAAAAAAAGTTAAAAAATTATAACGAAAAAAGGGCATTCGTTTTACTTTCACTAAACTTTATTTATGTGAAACAAAACGAAAAAAAAATCGAAAGTGAAATCTAGAACACTAAAAAAGTTCGGAAGTTTTAATTTTCACATTTTTTTTTCTGTGAATTACTTTTTTGGAACAGCGGTCGTAAAATGCATAAATTTAGTAATTACACAATTTCAATCAGTATTTCAGAAATATTTAGTTGTGTTTGAAAAATTATTTAAAAATCATGTTGCCATCATACCGGAAATTAATCAAGAACCGGGAATACCGAGAACCGGGAATACCGGTACTACGGTACTGACCGTAGGCTCTATTGGGTTTACTTATGTGTAATTCCCAACCGAAAAGTTTTTTAAATATATTTTTTTTAAGGTGGAATATGAATCTGAAGGTTTTCATTGGAATGAGTATCAACAAGGATTGGTTTTAGGCTCATTTTTTTGGGCTCATTGGATAACACAAATACCAGGCGGAATCTTGGCAAAAAAGTATGGCACCAAAATGGTATTTGGTCTTGCAAATGCCATTGGATGTTGGATGTGTTTTCTGATGCCAATGGCCTCGTATTGGGATTATAAAGCTTTAATATGGTTGCGCATTTTTCAGGGTTTGATAACCGTAAGTATAAATAAGCAAGCAACAGCTGGACGAATCTTTTAAAAACCCGAGTGAAAAAAGTTAATATTTAATTATATCTAATTTGTTATAATTCACATTTGATATAATACAGATATAATTTGATTCAATTTATATGAAAAATCTGCCGAACAAGCAAGATTTCACCTTAGGTGAAATCTTGTTCGAACGGGATTTCGATCATCGATAAACTCGAAAAATATTCAAAAAATGACAAAAAAAAAAATAAAACATTAGAGGTATTCAGAGTCTTGTTGCCAGCCCTGGCAATGTAGCAAAAGAGTACTTCTATCAAAAAATACATGTATTTTGAAAAGTAATTTTGAAAAGTGCTCTTTTACCACCAGTGCCAGGGCTGGCAAGCAAGACTCTGAATACCACTATTGATTATTTTATTTTTAGCTACATATGTTAGTTGTTTTGACTACAAATGTAAGTTGTTTTTACTACACAAGTCAGGGTCCCCGCACAACAATGTCGGAGCGGTTGATGTTTTCGGTCATGAGAGAGTATAGGCGCAAAACAAAGACGGCAGCGGAAAATTCTGTCATATGTTGATTTTTACACTAGTTTTTCACTTTTTCGTCACTTTTTTTATTTAAATTAATTGTATTTTTAATAATCAATATGATTTTTTCATATTGATTCATTTTTTTGCTGTTTTTTTTTAATTTTAATATTTTTTCTTTTTAGAGATCATATTTTTTTGTTTACTTTATCGAAAAAAATCGAAATATTTGTAAAAAAGTGGCAACATTTTCATTTCAAAAATTAAGGGAGAGAGAAACCGACACAAAAATAAAATTGATTTTATTCTGGCGGATTTCGGTCGAGTGTTTTTTCATGCTAAATTTGTATGAAAAAAACGTCACCGACATTGTTGTGCGGGGACTCTCAGTTGTTTTTTTGTTAGTTGTTTTAACTGAAAAAGTAGTCGACCCCAAAACAACTTACAAAGTAATTATTTTAACTGACATTTTTAGTTGATTTTACTAACATAATTTTTTAATTATCAAACACAATATAATTATCAAACACAAATAAAATTAAACGGGCGGTATCTCAGCAAATAGAAAGGACATATAACTAATTATACCATATTTTTTTTTAAATTGTGAATAAGTTTGTCGTAAAATAAAGTCGAAATGTATCGAAAAATCTATCGAATTTGTCATCGAAAATATCATGAATATTGAAGTTTTTAAACTTCATGTTCTTCAAGATATCTGGAAGAAACAAGATATGACAGGAGTTAAACATTTATTTTGAAGGTTATAAGTAGGACTTTCAGACGACATATCAGGTTTTATAAATAAATTGGAATCCACGCAGTTAAAACGTCTCGAATATAGCGAAACACAGTTTTTTTTACTTTGAGATAAGACATCTCGAAAACCTTATGTGAGTACCCTGAGTACAGATTCGGATTAAGCGCAACTCAAACCTATACACTCAAAAAATTATGTTAGTAAAATCAACTGAAAATGTCAGTTAAAATAACTACTTTGTAAGTTGTTTTGGGGTCAACTACTTTTTCAGTAAAATCAATTAACAATGTTAGTTATTTTAACTGACAAAAAACAACTGACTTATGTAGTAAAAACTACTTACATTTGTAGTCAAAACAACTAAAATGTAGTAAAAATAAAATAATCAATATATAATTTTTTTTTTTCAAAAAATTTTTCGGAAAAAAATTGAAGACCAAATTTTTCCAAGTTTTTTTTTTTTTTAAAAATGTTGTGCAAAATAAAAAAACGGAAATTTATTTTATTTTTTTAGAAAAAAACTTTTAAAATTTTTAAGAAATAAAAAAATTTAAAATTAACTACTTTAAATAACTGTTACTAAATCACAGTACTTTTTTGTTGGTTGTTCAAAAAAACGACTTAAAATAACTAACAGAAATAGTTGTTTGATATTTTTCATACAAAAACAACTGACTTTGTAGTTGAAAACAACTAACTACTGTAAAATATACAAACAACTATCATGTAGTAACTTACATAATTTTCTGAGTGTAGGAAATATTACTCTTCTCCCGGTTTTTTTTTTTTTTAATTTGTTCGTCCTGCGGGTTTGTAGCATCTCTTTTCATAACGCATTACTTTATTACTTTAATGTCTTTAAAGGGCTTAGCTTGGCCTGCAATGCATGTTCTTACCGCTAAATGGATACCGCCTAATGAGAGGAGTAAATTTGTTACAGCATACCTGGGCAGTTCTGTAGGAATAGCGTTGTTTTACCCTCTATTTGGATATATGATGCATTGGGCTTCCTGGGAATGGGTTTATCACGTCTGTGGTATTTTGGGAACCTTATGGTGGTTGGGTTGGTTAATATTTGTATACGATAGCCCGGCCGAACATCCACGCATTAGTGAGAGCGAACGAAAGTACATAGAAAAGTCTCTGGGAACTTCAGTGCAAACATCGCATTCTCAAGCTCAAGGTACACCTTGGAAGGAAATATTCACGTCAAGACCCGTATGGATGAATGTTATAGCTCAATGGGGTGGCATATGGGGCCTATTTACGCTTATGACTCAGGCACCCACTTATTTTAGAGTAATACACAATTGGAATATAAGAGCAGTAAGTGAAATTATGTGGGACTCCTATATTTATGAAGTCCCATCTCTGTAATTTTATAGAAAATACTTTGTTACTATTTATTTAAATTTTATAAAACTATTTATATTTGATTTTAAATTTGTTTGTAAATTGAAAGTTGGAAAATAAATAAAAAGGGAATACTTAAAAATTTCTAAAGACACACATCGTCTTATTGGCGCCCAACGTGGGGCGACGATGCGTGTCTTTTGAGTTTTAAAAGTATTCTGATTTATTTTATTTTCAATGACCGTATTCATTTAAACTCGTATACACCAAGTATACCGTATAAACTTACCAAACTTATTTTTTATAAATGGAGTTTGACATAAATTGTATAAATTTATCAGACTTACATATTATACGAGGTGTTTATACGGTTAGATGAATACCATTAATATTTCAAAATTAAATATTCTAAAACAAAGTATTATATAATTTTACAGAGATGGGACTTCATAAATCGTCGCACAAAATCAATTTAAAATACACGCAGAGCTGAGATATTTTTGTGGCTACCATAACTTAAGAGCGTCATATTATTATTGAAAATTGAATCATATGTTTATAAAAATCATACATTTTTGTAGCAATCATATTATGGTCCTTAATTATAATTTTACGGTTATTTAGCATCATAACATGATTGCTGCAAAACATGTGTGGTTGTTACTAACAATGATAAAATGTTCAAACATAATATGGCGCTCTTAAATTATGAATGCCACAATCATATCTATTCTCTGCGTTTATGTTTGTGTGTATGAATATGAAAATTAATGATGAAATTAATGATCTACTTTCAGACTGGAATATTGTCGGGACTACCACATTTGATGCGCATGATATTTGCCTATGGATTTTCGTTATTTGCAGACTATTTATTAAAATCAAATAAGATGAGTCGTACAAATATAAGAAAACTCGCTACTGCGATATGTAAGTATTTCAAACTAAAAAATAAGTTTGTATAGACATCAAGTTATCTGGATCTTACCCCTTAAAGGTTGTATCGTCAAAGGGCTGGTAGTTGTAGCATTGGCATATTTTGGACATAATGCTACAGCGGCTATCGTCTTTCTTACTGTTGCTACCATGTTTCATGGTGCTGTATCGTCAGGACCCTTAGCATCTATTGTTGACATAGCACCCAACTTTGCTGGTATAGTTCTGGGTATAAGTGGCATGATTGGCGTATTGCCCGGCTTTATTTCACCCTACATCGTTGGAATTTTAACTCTTGGCAGTGTAAGTACCAGTAGAATTTCTGTGTGCTTTTTGGTTTTTTATAACAAATATGATTTATTTTATCATTTTAGCAAACGTTTGAATCATGGAAACAAGTTTTTCTAATTTCTGCCACCATGCTAATTGGCAGTGGTGTCCTATACGTATGTTTTGCTGAATCAACACTCCAGGATTGGAATGGTCATTCAACACGTGCCAGTGATAAAGAGTTGCAATTACTAACCAAAGACAATACCATTAAAAAGGAGTCCAAAGAAGATGAGGCTAAAGAAATTCTTAATAATTCGTAAGGTTATATTTGTATGCCAGTATACATAGTTCTGTTGTTGCAAGGTATATTTTACAAAGTGTCTAATCTTCGTAAGTGTTGGAAGTGCAATCAATTTTTTTAGTCACCATAAACTAGTTGAATTAAAAGCAAAATAATTCTCTATCATCTGTATTCATAACCAGAAACCGAGTATCTTTCATCGAGCTGCTAACTTTTTTACACTAAATTTCAATAAAGAAAATTGAGGCACCCGATGTATGGAACTCGTTTTATCAAGCTTTCCCTTTTAGGGAATTGAGTTAAGTTAGCAGCTTGATGATAGCTACACGTTTTTGGTTATGAATACGGCCGTATGTTTCTAATGACTGCACTGCATTACCGACACTTGTAGCAATATATTAATTAGACAACTCTTGAAATTCCCACAACTAATTGTAAGTAACAACTTTCTTCCACCTTCATGATTCTGTTGATCGTTTGAATTTTAGGAAGATTTAGACAATTACTTGCTACTTTTTTTTTTGTTATTTGTGGCTTTTTTAAATTTTGTTTAATTACCGCAAAAAATAATTGGTTATAAGTAGCTCACTTGTGTATATAATTGTTATTGTTTTAAAGTATTATAAATTACCACATACTATTTACTTAAGAAAATAAAAACTATTCTAATTTCGACACCATGCCATCCAAATGTGAACAAAAATATTTACATATTCTCTATTTTTATTATGCAAGCATTAAGATTTTTCACCGTTAAGATTAGATTCCACTGGTTATCAACACACTTTATATTATTTCTTAAACATTTTTACCCTCTCAACCGTGATTTACAACCAATCATTAAGACCAAATATATAGTTAGTTTATGTTTTAGTACCATGTACTAGGATCTTCACAAAATTTTGTGTGCGAATTGAATTCGCAAGAGAGGAGGGGGGGGGGGGCGTCGTAGGATTTTCCGTTGAATAGCCTTGTACTCTATCGTTACATTGCGTGACCGATTATTTTCGTTTTGAGATAAAATTGCAACCGAAAGAATACTACTAAACTAGCATAAATTACAAAATTAAAACAACTGTTGAATTAACCTAAATGAACGAGCGAACTAAAATAACTAAATTATTTAATAAACAATTTAGGTGATTGAACGAAAATAACTAAAACAGCTGAAAGGAACGAACTCGGTTAAATCGTTCTGTGAAGTAAATAGTTCAATTGAACTAGTTTGTTTATAAACTACACAACTTAACCGTTGAGTTGAGTCATTCCGGCTTCACATACCGTTAGAAGTAATTTGAGAGATGGGGATTGTCTCATACACTCAGAAAATTATGTAAGTTACTACATGTAAGTTGTTTGTATATTTTACAGTATTTAGTTGTTTTCAACTACAAAGTCAGTTATTTTTGTATGAAAAATATCAAACAACTATTTCTGTTAGTTATTTTAAGTCGTTTTTTTGAATAACTAACAAAAAAGTACTGTAATGTAGTAGCAGTTATTTAAAGTAGTTAATTTAATTTTTTTTTATCTCTGAAAATTTTTCAAAGTTTTTTCCAAAAAAAAATCGTGTTTTTATTTTTCACAACTTAAAAAAAAAAAAAAAAAATTGGAAAAAATTTGGTCTTAATTTTTTTTCTGAAAAATTTTTTGAAAAAAAATATGTATTGTTTATTTTATTTTTACTGTATATTAGTTGTTTTGACTACAAATGTTAGTAATTTTTACTACATAAGTCAGTTGGTTTTTGTCAGTTAAAATAACTAACATTGTTAGTTGATTTAACTGAAAAAGTAGTTGACCCCAAAACAACTTACAAAGTAGTTATTTTAACTGACATTTTCAGTTGATTTTACTAACATAATTTTTTGAGTGTATTCACTTGGAAATAGCAAGAAGTAATTCCTCTGGTGGATTTCCCTAGCAGCTCACGACTTTCGGTTCTCGACCAAGTTTACCCTGTTAATGACGTCTCAGGTAATTAGATGGCAGCCCGGAGTTAGAATAACCACTCTGATGTATTTTTTTTTCCATTTTACGGCTTACCTGCCTAGAGGAAGTTGGCAGCCCCAAGTCCAATCAGCCCTCACTTTTAAATTTCTCCGATTACAGAAACTTCAATAACTTAAAAAAATTATTTCCCGTGATGATGACTTGGAACGTTAGAACTCTTTTGGAAACATCTCAATCGAGCAAATACGTAGGGTAATGGCTGCACATAGCTTGGACGTCTTAGGACTTAGCGACGTACGATGGCTCAGCAGCGGTTCCACTTATCTACCTTCTGGCTATTATTTCATGTATACAGGTCACGATGCGCACAGAAAAAATGAAGTTGGAATGCTACTTTCGCCGAAAGCAAGTGGCGCTTTAACCACCGTCATGCTCAGTAGTTGAAGACGCTTTAAATATAATCTAAAACAACCAAGCATCTGGTACGGACAATTTTCCTGCCGCACTTTTAAAATATGTCGCTAGAATTTTAGCGCATCTTCTCATCACTATCATTCAAGAAGCCTGGGCATCGAACCATATACCAGATGAATGGAAGGAAGGTATAGTTGGCACTCTACCCAAGAAAGGGGATTTAACGCAATGTTAAATTTGGCGCGGCATAACCACTCTAAACGCCATTAGTAAAGTAATGGCAACCCTTGTTCTTCAAAGAATAAGGAATGTGGATCAGATATTGGAATGTGGATCAGATATTGCGTACTGAGCAGGCAAGGTTGATCGTGTGCTGATCACATCAATACTTTGCGCATAATAATTGAACAGTCAGCTGAGTATAACACCCTTTTTTATTTATTGAACGTGCATTTGACACTATATCCCGAAACTCCATGTGGTCAGTACTAACCTACAAAGGAATTCCTGATATAAAAGTGAATATTATACGTGAACTACTTGGGACGCACCAAACTATTGTTTTTTGTTACCTTGGTAGCAAGATAACTAAGGATGATTCGAATTCGAAAAACAAAAATCCGCATTTTTACCTGCAGTCTGACGTCAGTGTTATTTTATGGCTGCACTACATGGGGCTTAACGCAAGGTACCATAAGGAATATATATTACGGAAACACCAACCAATATAATTCCTAGAGACTAGCTTTATATCCCGATTCTGCTCATTAGTCAATTATCCCGATTCCAAAAAAGCAAATAATATTTTAAATTTGTTTTTATTAGTACTTGAGGTTTGGGCATGTTGGTACTCGTACTTTAAAATAGACCACACAATTGACTATCAACTAATTTCAGCGAATGATTTTTTTAACCTCATCTCGTTTTTTTATAGTAAAAACATAATTTATAATCATTGGTTAGTGTTGCAGAAAAAAAAATAAAACAAATTAATCCCAATGAACTTACAATTACAGTAGACTTTAACTAGGTATCATCTAACAAACAGATAGAAATGGAGACGGGTAGCAAATCATGGGGTAACTTGCAACTAGGACTAAAACACAGCACATATTTACGCCATGATACTCTCCATACAAAGCATAATAGCTAAGCAGCTATCTAGCTATTCCCTTCATCATCGTATCATTCAAGTTGAATTGTGGTTCAATTCAATCACTCCCCTGAGTACAATCGGAATTGAAAACCAAACGAAAAACAAAAAACCAAAAAAAAAAAAAATAAGGTTGAATTAAAATAATAAAATTACATCATTTAATATGAAACCATTTTAGCAATTATAAAACTAAAAAAAAATATTAAAAATATTGAAACTTTTTGATTAAATAAATTCTTTCAAAAATAAAATTTCAGACAGTAATGTAAAATATGCTTAACACGTTTTGCAAAATGTTTCAATTGTCATTATTCTTATAATTTGAGGATTTTATAAGATTATTTAACAAAATCACCCCTCCTGGTGTCCTCCTTAACAAAACTTCAACTCGACATGCATTCTTTATATATATGGACTTTTGTCATTAACTTTTAACGCTTGTGATATTTTACTAATTTCGCAATAACATTTTTATTTGTAAACTAGGTGGTACCTGTGAATGTAGATATGTTAAGGGAACCATAATGAGTAATTCTGCAAAGGCACAGCGCAAATATTCTCATTATCTCATGGTAAGGAACGTGCAAAGTTGAAAAATGTAAAAAAATCGCTTGATACTCTCATGAAATTTTTCGTTCAAAGTTCCATATTGTTGGGTGCGTTAAAGCTATTGCTCCAAATTTAATACCGTTTAATCAGCAGACTTGGGCAATTATTTCGTGTAGGTTCAGTGGATGTGCCATCAATAAGAAAAAAGTTACATGGACCTAAATCTTTGATACCAATTTTTTTCAATTTTAAATTTTTCGAGGTTTTTTGATTGTAGCTTTTGGTGCAAACTGTAATTTTAAAATTCAAATACACTTGTTAAAAGCCCTTGTAAATATGCACAATCTGAGACTGATTCGAGTGATGTGCTCGCAATGGTTACGAAGCTGCAGCTCTCCAAAGATGCGAAGAAAAAACGTGAATTTTTTAAAAAGTCTGTTTTTTGCGAGGCACACTCCCAGTTTTATTCCGAATGGTTCCGAATGCTTTGTGAACTTTATAATTTACCATTTCCCACTTGATTTACAAACGCACCCAAAAAATATTCAATTGCAAAAATTTTATGAACTTTTTAAATTTTTTGCAAAATTTCGATATTTTAGTTTTGCATTATTTGACAGCCAAATGTGCATGGCTGAAAGTTGAACATGTAGAAACAATGGTATGTGCAAATATAATAAATCATGGAAAGCAACATTGATCAAAAGTTAATATTGGCGAATTCCGCGGTGTTTTTCAGTTTTCACTTTTTTGTAAGGCACATCCAGGCCGCTTATAGAAATTGGTCGGTGAAAGGCGCGTTTGGTAGTCTTTTTAATTCTCTATCTTCAATTAATTCGCACCCGAAAAATTTTAACGTTTAAGCGGTTTTTCGGTGGTTTTAAATTTTTGATACCTTTAAATTTAATGGTTATATAAAATCTTACATTACTTAAATAAAGTAGAAAAGAAATGTATTTTGATAGATTTTGACATGTCTTATTCAAATAATATTTCAAAATTAGTCCAATGATTTTTGCAGTCACGAAAATCGCGAAAAATCGCTAAAATTTTTTATAACCTTGATAAAATTAGTAATAACGTTAAAATATTTCGTAATAACCTTAATATTAGCATTATTAATCATACTTTGAATAGTTTCAATATTCAGTGAAGGACAACACTGTAAAATCAAACATTTAATATTAAAAAAAAAAAAATAAATTCAAAATTATTAATTTTTTTTTTTTCAAAAATGTTCCCTTTAAACCACTGCTGTTTCTTTCCTATTAGAGATAGAATAATGGTGTTAACTAAGAATTTGTTGAGATTTTGTTAATGCATTTGGTAATATTTTTCTAAAAAAAATTAAACCGCTGGAAACATTTTTATTTCCAAAATATTGGAAAATGTGCCGAAAAAAAATTGGTTAAATGCAAATATCTCGATATTTAGCAAAGATTTTATGCATGTTTGAATATGTATTTTAGCTCTGGGTAAGCATAATACAAAATGGTACGTTTGGTTAACTTTGGATAAAAAATATAATTTTGACAATTTTTTTAAAAATTTTAACTTTAAACCGCCATAGTTTTGGGTGCGGTCGCTCAAATTAATGCACGCGGACGGATTTGAATTACTTATTTATAATGTTATTTACCTACAAAGTCTTATCAATGTGCCACGAAAAAAAAATCTCAATTTTTTTTTTCTTAAATATTAAAAGTTAATGACAATTGCTCATATACATACAACGTCACCATATGCCAAAATATTAAACAAAAATACATTTATAAATATTTTTTGTTGTTATTTTTTTCCTTTTTTTTTATATTTTTTAGTTTGCTAAACATCAGTCTAAAAAGTTTAGCCAAACATTAATCATTTTGTTAAGGGACATCATCGTGGAATATGGTATGGTCATCTCTATGTGTTGGGCATGTTGGTTGGCACTCAATACTCAATTCTTACCGAGCACAAGGAAAACGTGTTGAAATTTAGACACATTTTTTATAAATTGTAAAAGTGAAAAAATGAAATAATTCATTCGCAGGATACAAATTTCCTTAGAGGTTTAACAAAATACAACTGCAATATGAAAGTATTTTTTTTTGTTTGTTTGTTATTTCATACCCTATATCTCGTCACTCCTGGTATAAGTTAGAATCGATGTCTGCAACATTTACGTTGAATGTACAAAATTTTATTACATTTGAACAGATAGAAATTTAATTTTAGGGTATAATGTAGTCGGTGAAATATTTTTTATTTTTTTTGGATTTCACATTCCAATATGCGTATAAACATCATGGTGGAGCGATTTTTCCTTTTTTTCGATTTTTACTAGTGTTGGGGTCGGAATAGGTAAATTTTTTTGGATTCTTTTTTTTGGCTTGAAAATCAGAAAGTTCCGAACAAAGTGAAAAAAATGTTTTAGGATTTTTTTTTTGCTGAAAATATTATTAGGACAAAGGTTTTTATGACAACACAGTGCAACAGCCCATTTAGGGCCTCAATCAAACCATTACAGTTTAAAAGTACTCACGTGTAGTAGTCAAATTCTATTAAAGACATCCAAATACTATTTTAAGTTCCAAAGAACATTTACATATATTATTTTTTCGACTTTTTTCAAACGATTTTGAAAAAAAAAAAAATTAGTGGGCTGAAACCCATTGGTGGTTTTACTACTACATACAAGTACTCTTAAACTGTCTTGGTTTGGTTGAGGCCCTAAGAAATGAGCATTCAATTGTTTCACAGTGTAATCGGTTTTGGTCCCTACAATTTTTTTTTCTATAACTATAATTTATTTAAAGACCAAAAAAATGTTCCGATTACTATAACAATGATTTGTAATGCAATGTAAGTAGTGTCGTCATATTAACTAATATTCTCCTGAAAAAAAATATTTGTTTTACTTTGTTCTGAGCTTCACGATTTTCAAGTCAATAAAGGAACCCAAAAACAAGGCTCCACTGCACAGTGCCACATTTGGCCAATCTAGCACGACAAAAATAAAAAAAAAGTTCCCCGATTATTATGATTTGTTTGTATGTATTATAAAACATTCCTAATAACACGAAAATACTCATATAAGAACTATAATTCTGTTCGTTATTAAGATGTGGGTGCTTAAAGTTGCATCTTGTAAGATCCTTAATTAAAGGATCTTGCATCTTGTAAGATCCTTTAATTAAGTCGATTTTAAACTGTTGTAACTTTTTAACAAAAAAAGATATTTATAAATTCTTTTTTGGTAATTTTAAAGGATATTTAAAGGCTTTAAGTCATATCTTTTCTTCTTTTTTTAAACAATTTTTTCTATATTTTATTAAATTTTTAACATAATAAAAAATTTTGAAAAGAAAATTATATATTCATTTTTTTTTGATGGAATAGAACTTTTGTGTTTGGTCTCAATTCGTCGCCGGACTTTTTCATACATGTTGACCAATATCCCTAGTACTTATTTCAACGGCTAACTTTTGCGACAGTCTGCGACGCCGACGAGAGTGGGGCGATAGATAAACCTTGTTTTTACATATTTTTTAAACATATTTTTAAAAAGTGGGCGTGGCAGTTGTCTGACCGCCCCCTTTTTTGTGATATTATTTCTACAGTCCTTCAGAGTACATATACCACGTTTAAAGAAATTACAACCTAAATTAAATTTTTTTTAAAAAGTGGGCTGGCCGTTAACTGGCCTCCCATATTTTTCATAATGTTGTTTTTGAAGTCAAAACGAACCTTTATACCGAATTTCCAGTCAATATAAATAAAATTGGATTTTTTTCGTCCTAGATTGGCCAAATGTGGCACTGTGCACTGGTCCAATATTTTGTGTGTGTTAATATTGGCCCAAAAGGGCAACTGTTTCGACGGCAACGATTTAGAAAATAAAAAAAGGAATGCTCGCTCCACCCTAATAAACATGTATGGTCTATGTAGTGTCTACCGTTAAGTACATGTGATAAGTGGTGAGTAAGGTGTTTAACTTTGACAGCCGTTATGGGACGCTTTGAGCAAAGATGTGGTTAAACGAAAAAGTCCTTAATGTTTCGCCTACTGTCTTATATGTTAAAAAGACATATTACAAATTATAGATTTTTCAAAAGTTTTTAAACAAGTTTGTTATATCTACGTAGTTTAATAAAAAAGTTTTGAAAAAAAAAATAAATTTTTGATAAAATGTTTTTCTTTACAATCTTTTAAAAATCATTAAATCGTTAAAATATAATTTTTTTGTAGACAATTTAGTAAACCCATAAAAACTAGCAAGCTTTATAATTCAACAAAAATAACACATCCCCAAAAAAAAGGTTGTGAACCAGAAACTAGACCCACTAATCACTTGAAGATTATTAAATTCTTTAGTACTTACCGTGGCCATTTTTTGAAAAATATTGATTTTAATTCAAGTTATGCTAATGTAAACATAAAAAATAGAAAACTTACTTTTCTTCTTTCATTTAAAACATAGTTAAGTCAAAATTTAAAAAAAAGGCCACAAAATAAAAATTTCATCAATATCAGTTCAGTAGTTTTTGCTGTACACTCAAAAAATTATGACGGTAGAATCCACTACAAAAGACAGTTAAAACTACTACATTTGTTGTTGTTTAGGCGTCCACTACATTTTACGGTAAAATCAACCAACAATTGTTCTTAACTATTGATTAACAACTACAAAAAACTGTAAAAACTACTTCAAATTACAGTTGTTTTTACTGTAACTCAAATTGTCTGAATTTTTTTATTAACAAAAAAATTTCTAAACGTCAAAAACGGTTAAAATTATTTGAAAATAATATCTGCACATCCGTTTTTCTAAAAATTTAATAACAAATTAATAGTTTTTAGACTAAAAACAACTACATAAAACAACTGTTACAACAATGTAGTAATTTTTTTGTATTTGTTTTTTAAAACGACTACAAAAAACAGTTGTTTGAGATTTTTCATACAAAATCAACTGAAATTGTAGTTGAAAACATCAACTACTACTTACTACACAAATGACCGTCATGTAGTAACTGCAATAAATTTCTAAGTCTAACATTCTTTAATTGAGCGGCAACCCTGGCTATTCTAGTTAACCAAATTTTGTGTTATAAAATTAAAAAAAAAACATAATTAAAAAATATTGCGTGTTTATTTTTTACAGTTGTTTAAAAATTGCTCACATTAAGACTGTTTTTTTGTTTCAACCCCCACTTAACGCAGATTGGAACTCCAGAGTAGAACTTGTTTGAATCTGGAGTGAATTGAAAAAAGATAGTCAAATTCAAAAATATGAAAATGCAAAAGGGAAAGTTATAAAATTTCTCCAGATTAGAGTACTCCAACATTTGCTGTGTTTTTCAATATGTGGATTTATTTTCGGATTAATCTTATTTAGTTTAAAATAAATATTTTAACATGCCCAAACAAATTTGGAATATTTTTTTCCGTAATCTACGATAAATTAGCCATTATAATCCGAAAAAATAATAAAAAAATTTGGAAAATTGAAAAAGTTACAAATAAATCAAAATTAATCCAATTAAATTTTAGGATTTAATAAGTCCACTTTGGATTAATTTTGATTTATTTATAACTTTTTTCATTTTCAAAATTTTTTTCTTATTTTTTCGGATTATTATTGCTAATTTATCGTAGAATACGGAAAAAATATTCCAAATATGTTTTGGTATGTTAAAATATTTTTTTAAACAAAATAAGATTAATCCGAAAATAAATCCATTTTTTGAAAAACACAGCAATTGTGAATGCGGCTTTAAAATGATTATGTTTTAATACACTCCACTATAGTGATAGAAGGTATATAAGTTTGTCATACCGTTTGTAACACCCCGAAATATCGGTCCTCGATCGATTTAAGTTTATCTAACGATGTCCGCCCGACTGTCTGTTGAACGCACGATAACTTTCGAAAGACTACTCTGGGGAAGCGCGATAACATTCGAAAGACTACTCATGTTTGTGTGAAATCGGTCCAGGGTTCGAAAGTTATCAAACAAACCTATTGAATTTACATTGGGTTTTTCGAGAATTCAAGTGTTAAACTCACTCTAACACATTTAACAAAAAAAAATTTTACACGTTGGAGGCTAAGCAGATTCGAATTTAACACTCTGAATTGCTTTAGTTTTTTTACAACTTTGGTTTTGTAAATTAACAATATTTATTTTTTTTTTATAAATTTACAACGACTTTTTGTAAATTTTGTAACGAATGAAAAAAACATGTAGGTTTTCGTTGCAGTATCGACGATATGCAATCTCATTGACTAAAATATTTGATTTACCTACTATATGATGGAAATACTATAGCCATAAAAGATTAGATTAATATTGAACAAATTTAACAATCTATTTTTATTGCAAATCCGTTTTTACTAAAGTATAAATTGTTAATGTGATTTTAATATTTTTTTAATCAAAACTAATAAACAAAACAACCATATTGATTTTTGACCAAAGGAAATTCACAATCAAAGTCTATTACCTTTAATTAACTTATGTTTTTTTCAATCTATAAACTTATAAACCAATTTTTATAGATTACACTCCAATTAAAATGAGAACAATTTTTATTTGAGTATATTTCAACAAAATATTTAAGTTTATTATACTCTACACTTATTGTTAGTGATAGAGTTAATATCGTTCATTTACTTGCATAGTGTCATAAATCTAAATATTTCATTTTGCAGAAAACGCGTTTAAAGTTTACAATTGAAACTGGATTTCCATTGAAAAAGGCCGTTACATTGAAAATGTAAAAATGGCGTGTTCTCTTCTCAAGCGGTGAGTTTAATACGAATTAATACGAATTTTTGACAAAATTTAAAGCATGATATAACGAATAATTCTGTATCATTAATTAAAAAATTACTTTTTTTGAGTTAAGACACTATGCAAGTAAATGAACGCGATGTGTACTACATATATTAGGGTGGCAGCAAATGTATGGGAAAATTTTTATTTTTTGAAATTGACTATCTTCCGGGCAGAATATTGTGCCACATGGTTTAAAATGTTTTTTGTTTTGTTTATGATTTTTGAATATTAGTGAGTTTTATTACCTTATTCATTTCCATCGGACAAGTTTTTCAATAGAGACTCTGATTTGAAGAATCCTGAGAGTGAGTCAAAAGTCACTCTCTAGTAGGTAGGTCTTAGCTAAAATTTAAAATTTTTATTTTTTATACCGTCCACTCTAGTAAGTGGAGGGTTTGTCATTCTGTTTGTACACTAACAAGGGAAGTCTCCCTGGTGTCACCCTCCGATCTTCATGAAATTTGGATATGTTGTTAAGAACGAAAATTAATTCGACACGTATTTTTTTTTAGCGGCCCAAACTCACTTTTAGGGGGGGTCGATTTGTATGGGGGGAAATTGATCTTTTTCAGTTTTTTACGATTAACGCCTATTTAAACAAAATTAATATAGGCATGTGTGGCATCAGATTAAAGGTATTAAAAATACCTATCTCGTGGAGCTAACAACGGGCCAAAGAAGTTAATATTTTTCGACTTATTAACAAAAATGTCCTAAAATTTTTATATTTTACTCAATATGACGAAAAGTTGTGCATGTATGGACACGTTCTTAGCACACGTAGATAGGTTTTCCAAAGACCTTTCATTTGGTATGTAACATGACTAGGTTTCTTTGCATAATATAGGAGATAAACGAAAAAAACTGATAAATGGCCTTGTCTTCCCCCCTCCTTTTTACCTTCTAAATATGAATTTGGGCCGCTAAAAAAAAATACGTGTCCCTTTATTTTTTCTGATCTACAAAATAAAACCAATTCCATAAAGATCCGCGGGTGACACTAGGGAGACTTCCCTTGTAAGAAAATTATGTAAGTTACTACATGTTAGTTATTTGTATATTTTACAGTAGTTAGTTGTTTTTAACTACAAAGTCAGTTGTTTTTGTATGAAAAATATCAAACAACTATTTCTGTTAGTTATTTTAAGTCGTTTTTTTGAACAACTAACAAAAAAGTACTGTGATGTAGTAACAGTTATTTAAAGTAGTTAATTTTATTTATTTTATCTCTGAAAAATTTTAAAATTTTTTTCCAAAAAAAAAAAAATTCGTTATTTTTATTTTCACAACTTTTTTTTAAAAAAAAACTTGGAAAAAATTTGGTCTTCAATTTTTTTTTTTCTGAAAAATATTTTGAAAAAAAAAATTATATATTGATTTTTTTATTTTTACTACATTTTAGTTGTTTTGACTACAAATGTAAGTAGTTTTTACTACATAAGTCAGTTGTTTTTTGTCAGTTAAAATAACTAACATTGTTAGTTGATTTAACTGAAAAAGTAGTTGACCCCAAAACAACTTACAAAGTAGTTATTTTAACTGACATTTTCAGTTGATTTTACTAACATAATTTTTTAAGTGTAACACCGCAAAATAAAGTACACTCTATTTAAAGCAAGCAAAAATTTTATTTTAGACGGTTACTAAACTTAAAAATTCTTTATAAATCGCAAAAAACCGCCAGAAATTATTGTTAAGTTTCTTTCTAGAGACATGAAAACAACTGTCAGATGTACAGGTGCTTTAAGGCTCCGTGAGGAACATTTAATTTTATTCCAACGAAATCTCATTTTGTTTTTATACCCTCCACTTAGTGATAGAGGGTATATATAAGTTTGTCATTCTGTTTGTAACTCATCGAAATATCGGTCTGGGACCCAAAAAGTATATATATTCATGATCCCCGATCGATTTTAAGACATTCTAGCTATGTCCGTCTGTCTGTCTGTCTGTCTGCGGAAATGGTGATCACGACCAAATACTTACACGGATATGACTGAAACTTAACATATTCATTGAAAGTTCTCCCGAGAAGTTTCGTATTGCATTTGAGCGATATCGGTTCAGCGGTTCAAAAGTTATGCACTAAAATGCAAGGACACATCAATAATTTTAGTACATTCAACATAACCTAAAAATGCTTTAATTAGCCGAATTCGAACATAATTAAACACCAAATGGTATGTAAACAAGTACGAATATATTTTTTGACAAAAAAGAAAAAAATCGCGGATTTTTTTTTACCAAATTTTTTTTTTGCGGAAATTTTTTTTTTTTTAAAGTTATTTCCTTTTAAAAAAAGTTTTTTGCAATAATATTTTTGAAATTGTGGCAAGGCCGAATTTAACTTTTTTACTTGTTTTATTTTTTTTTAAATTTTTTCATTTATATTCTTTATCAACAACGACTATAAGCTTTCGAATTAGTTGTAAAATGTGCTCGGATTTAAGAACTTAATTAAATAAGCTGTTTTCCAAAAAAAAAAAAAAAAATATATGGACTTAAAACTCAAATAACAAAAAAGTTATATGCGTTTGAAGTTGGAGTGTATCTCAAAAATTTATTTTAGTTCTCAAAAGTCTTTTACAAGATATAACTTTAAACTACTGTTTAAAATAAAGCATCACTTTTTTCGTATAATTATGATTATTTCGTTAGTAAACAGATTTTTTGCTGTCACATTCATTAAAATTATAACAATCTGCCAACTTTTTTTCCGATTTAAACTTGTTCTAGGCAAATTTTTTTTTTAAAAGTGTTTTAGTTTTTGGGAATTCGTGGGGTATTAATAGATTTGGCTAAGACGAATCCAAATGAATGCTTGCTATATTTTTAATATCTTCATTTTTTTGCTGGGTTATTGATTTATTTTTATTTTCTTTTTTATAATTACATCCGAAATATGTACATATGAGGCATTCCACACCAAATGTTCCGCTACAGAAAACATGTGTCCCGTAAATTTCTGAATAGGTTGTTTGGATAGCCCTATATGGAACTAAGAAAATTGCGTGGAACAAGTTGAGTTTACTGGCATTGGTCCAAAAACAAAATAAAAAAAAATTGAAAATAGCCCTGTTATCGCTATAGCGATGATTTCGAAAAAAATAAAAAAAATTGTCGGCGACACGTATTTAGCGAGTTATCTCGACTTGAAGTTTTTTGCTTATATCTTCGTTATTTATTGTTCGATTTCAAAAATATTGTTGTCATTCGAAAGGTAATTGAAATATCTTTCATTTTGGTAAAAAAAAATATCCCATAAAAAGCCAAATTTTTTTTTTTTTTTGAGAAAAAAAATTTTGTTTTTTTTTGTTTTTGAGAATTTTCGTAAAAAAAGCTTTTCTGCGTAACGGCCTTCGGCCGGGCTAAGGGATTATAAAATCCATAAATTAGTTTAGCGGCTTCGCTAAATAAAGTTTTTTTTGTGTATTAAGCCTTTTTCCAGTTATAATATTCGAATTTCAAGTCGACATAACTCACGAACCAAATCTCGCCGACAAAAAATCACCCTAATATTTTCGATTTGTAATCAAAAGATCTATCTCTGGTAAAAATTTGGGATCAATCCGACCAATGCCAGTAAAATCAACTTAAGCCAATTGCGTTTTCGGTTTTTCAAATTTTCAAAAACTGGGCTTGGGAGGCGTGGTCAAATATTGGAAAAATGGTAAAATTTGTGGCGAGTTGCCTTGATTAAATATTTATCACATTAAAACAGAATGCACCACAATCTCGAAAATTTACATTCTTACATAGTTTTGTACGGGCTATCGGTTAATTTTTTTTTTTTTTTAATTTTCAGAACCAGTACTGAAATTTTTCATTTTTTAGAAAGTCAATTTATCAAAAATCCGTTTTTTTTTAATTAAGTTTATATGTTTGTCCATCCACACAAAAAATTCAGCAACACGTTCGTCGTTTTTTTCGAGAAAATCGCATTTGAATTTTAAATTTCATAATTTTGTAATTTGCTTGTATTTTTTTGTTTTGACGTTGCGAATGAGCAATATTAATTGCATAAATATTACTCATACGATCTGTTGAAACAAGAAAATACAAGCAAATTACAAAATTGTTATGAAATTTAAAATTCAAATGCTAATTTCTCGAAAAAAACGACGAACGTGTTTCTGATTTTTTTTGTGTGGATGGACAAACATTTAAACTTAAAAAAAAATTACAAAAAAAGTGGCCGGATTTTTGATAAATTGACTTTTTAAAAAAATGGAAAATTTCAGAACGGGTTCTGAAAATTTTCAAAAAAAAAAAAAATTTAATCGATAGACCATACAAAACTATATAAGAATATAAATTTTTGAGATTGTGGTGCATTCCGTTTTAATGTGATAAATATTTAATCAAGGCAACTCGCTACAAATTTTACCATTTTTCCAATATTTGACCACGCCTCCTAAGCCAGTTTTTGAAATATTGAAAACAAAAACGAAATTTTCTAAGTTCCATATTGGGCTACCTATACAACCTATTCAAAAGTTTACGGTACACATGTTTTTTTCGCTGGACATTTGGTGTGGAATGCCTCATATGTATAATTTTTATCTAAATTGATGCATATGTTTTTGAAAATACATATATATGTACATATGTACAATGCTATATAAATATATAATATGTATGTTGTTAATGTTGAAATTTTAATTTTCTACTTGTGTGAACACATCTTGTTTGTATTTCGATCAGACAAACATTGTTTTTATTCCTTTTCAAAATTGACGATTGTCAGTAGTGTCCTTTTTTTAAAGGTTGCAATTTGGAAATGCAAATAACCATACCAATACGACACACACACACTCACACAACAAAAAAATAAAACTGCTAACGGCATCTTGGGTAATTTTAAGCATAACCACCCCACCGAAAAATTAAATGTATGTGTTCGTTCATACTACAAACATATGTCTATGTGTCTGCGTAGATCCTAATTTAAGTGCTTACAGTCAAGTCAATATGTACAAATGTACAAAATGTATCCTTTGAAGTAAACTCACAGTCACATGTCCTTTTTTTCGATTTTTTAAGGAAAATATACACTTCATCGTATGTATTTTAATACGCACCAATAAATGTTTAAAAAAAATAAGATTGATGCTTTAGCGCATACGGGTCGTTTCTGTTTAATATACCCTTTTGAGGATATTTTAAACAGTTTTCTCGTAAAAATACTCCCCAAATGGAAGTACACGTCTTCATTATCATAACTTATAATGTGTGTGGAAATGTTTTTTTTTTTTTAGATGAACATATTGTTGCTTTTACCTAAACTCTCCTTGTTGTCGGTCGTTATTGTTGCTGCTGCCGCTGTTTTTGTTGTTGTTTGGGGCAAAAGTCACCGCGTATTATCCTTTAATGTCTAAAATTTTCAAATAATAAAATAAATGTTAAAAAATAAAAACAACAACACAAAACAGTTAAAAGTTTCGAGACAAAAATTCAACAAAAAAAGAAAACAATCGAATAATACTTAATAATTTAATAATTCAATATTTGCTTTTTGGATGGCATTATTGTTTTTATGCTATAATTTCATTGTTTTTTTTTTGCCAAAAAATTGAATTGAAGTACTACTACAACACGATTTGGTAATGGTAAATACCGACAACATGAGCAGCAGCAACAACTACATACATTTACTACAATCAAACAAAAAAAAAACCCCTTTTATTATTAAAAACACAACAAAATTCAAACTTCCATACAATCATAAATAAATGTGTGAGTATGTATATTAGCATGTCCCGAAATCAGGAAAATTTTGAATGTCTGTAGGACATACCCCTAAAAACGATGCTTGTTGAAGAGCTGATTACGGAAAAAAATGTTGGAGGTCATGTTTTTTTTTTTTTTTTACTTTGAGCCAACACTCAGGGGATGCCCCCTACTAATGCAATGCATTGTGTTGGTATTAGGAAAATAGGTTATGAGGAGAAGGAAAGAGGGAGTAGTGTTTGTGGACATTTAATTTGAATTTTTCTAAATTATAGCCGACTGGAAAGACTTCTGCCGGAAGTTTATTCCACATACGGCTAGTTCGACCGAGAAACGAATTTTCTCTGTAATGCGTTGTGCGAGACATTGGACAGTCGACAACGAACGGATGTGATCTGCTAGAGAGGCGAGTACTACGGGCATGCACCCGCGTCTCAGGAATGAGTTCGCCCATCTCAGCTGAACACATACCGTGGTAATATCGATAGAACCGCACAACCCACAATCCGACGATGCTCCAGTGAATCAATAGAGCTGGATACCCTACTGTCATTGATGAGCTTCAACGCACTCCTTTGCACCCGGTCCAGAAGCTTCAAGATAGACCTTGAAGCACCTGCCCAGATATGGGAGTTGTATTCCATTTTCGGTCGGATATAGGCGGTATAAATAGTGAGGAGATCAGATGGAGTGAAGTAATTTTTGCACCGTTTTAAGAAACCAAGACACTTGAATGCTTCTTTCGACACTTGAAAAACATGTTGGTTCCAGCGAACATCACATTGGATCCTCATGCCTAGAACATCAAGAGTGTCTGATTCCTCAATAGCTATACCACCCATGGATACAGATGACGCTGATTCCACAATCCTTCTGTGGGTCAACATACAACATTGGGTCTTACGAGCATTAAAATCGACCCGATTCGCAAGACCCCACTCGGAGATTGTCGTAAGGTCATGATTGAGTGTGTCATTCATGTTCTGCTTCATAGCTTCAACCTCAGTAAGGTTTGGTCTATGATTAAAGGAAAATGAATGACAAATGTTGCTGTCATCTGCGAAAGAATAGATAGGATTGGAAGTTAGACCCAGGAGGTCGTTAAGAAAAATAAGAAAAAGTGTAGGAGAAAGAACAGAGCCTTGCGGTACTCCTGAATTTAAACGAAACTCATCTGATGAGAACCCATCTATAACAACTCGTATAGATCGGTCTCTGAGAAAGCTCGATATAAATCGAGAGAAATCTCTACCGACACCAAACGCAATAAGTTTTGAAACGAGTGCACCGTGCCACACACGATCAAACGCTTTCGAAATATCTAGAGCAACTACTTTGCTTTCACCGAATTGGTGAATAGAACGACTCCAACGTTCCGAAAGAAACGCTAACAGGTCTCCCGTAGAACGACTTCTACGAAAGCCATACTGTCGATCACACAAAAGTGAATTAGACTCCAGATAATTTACCAAGTGGTGATTGATCATGCTCTCCATGACTTTCGAGAGCGTAGAACATATTGCTATTGGGCGGTAGTTTTCAGGGTTTGTAGCCTCACCCTTTTTTGGGATTAGCTGGACGTTGGCCACCTTCCAGCAAGAGGGAAAAACTCCTAACCGGTACGAGTAGCTAAATAATGCTGCCAAAGGACGAGATAACGACAATGCACACTTCTTCAGGACTATAGCCGTAACCCCATCCGGTCCCGGGGACTTATTTATGTTGAGATCTTCTAGGACCCTTTTGACTGCACGCGCTCGAAAAAACATCTTGGACATAGTAACAGATACCCTTTCGAGTTCGGGCGGAGGTTGATTGCTTTCCGGCAAGTATGAATTCCTTGCAAACATGTCAGCAAAAAGGTTGGCTTTATCAACCGGGTCTGTGAATATTTGGTCATTCATTATAAGGGTTGGAATGGATGAAATAGTATTATTCTTTACCCTTTTAACAAATGACCAAAAGGTCTTACTGCCCCGCGGAGCAGCAAGGACCTTAGTTCGCAGACGCTGTTCGTAAAGAAGCTTTTCACGTCTGAGTACTCTGGCACATTCGTTTCTCGCCTGTTTACGTAACGCGTCAGTAACTGGGTTTTTGTCATTACGCCAATTACTGAACGTATCCTCTCTGGATCTGACTGCATTCCTGCAAGTCTGATTAAACCAGCACTTATGTTTTGGTTAAGTCGAAATTTGCTTAGATGGAATGAATAATTTCATTCCTAGCATTATCACATTTACTATCATTTCTGCCGCAGCGTTAACATTGACATCAAGAAAACAGAGTTTCCAGTTGAAATGCTGAAAGAAGTCGTTGAGCTCAGACCAACGAGCCTTTTCATAGACAAAGATAGAGCGCTTCGTTGCTGGTTTTGAAGCACTACGAAGGTCCGAAAATGAAAAGGATGCAGAAATGAGGTTATGATCCGCGTTTCCGAGAGGCGCAAGTGTCTCAACTTCGTATTTGTCAGGATGCGAAGTGAGAAAAAGGTCGAGGGTATTTCGAAACTGCCCTTCAACACACGGAATGTGTGTTGGTTCATTCACAAGTTGCACTAGGTGATTATGTGCAGCAAAGAGCTCAACATATAAGCCCTCGGGAGTCGTATGGCTAGAATGGCGCAGCCATGACAAATTGTGCACGTTGAAGTCCCCGGCAAAGACTATTTCACTACTCGGACAGACCCCAAGGATTCTCGTAATGGAATCAGAAACGGTGTCTAAATAGTTGTAGGAGTTCGCCGTGTCCAAATTTGGGCTCCTATAGACGAACCCGAAATACAAAATGTGTGTCCTGATTTGGAATTTAACCCAAAGTGAGTTAAATTCCGCATCACTACAGCCTAGATGAGGCTGAAGTTGGAACACAACATTTTCACGAATGTACAACGCAAGGCCCCGATGGGGAATAAACAGGGATAGAAGTTGATACCCAGGTATTTGGAAATCCTGTGGATCAGCATCTCCTCCTACCTGGGTTTCACTTAAGGCTAAAACATCCGGCCGATGAAAGCAAATGTGAGCATATATTTTCTTAACTAATTAAAACCATGATATTCTCATAGCATAATTTTAAAGAAAATTATTTTTTTGTTTTAAATTTATTAATGTTGGTAATTTTTGCAAGACTTAATCGACACGTGTTTCGGAATTGGTCTGATTTCATTGTCAAGATTATTTAGCAAAAATAGAAACGATTTACTACAAAGTAGCAAACGAGTCTAATTACAAATCGTTTGCTACTTTTCTAGTAAATCATTTCTATTTTTGCTAAATAATCTTGACAATGGAATCTGACAAATTCCGAAACACGTGTCGATTAAGTCTTGCAAAAATTACCAATATAAATAAATTTAAAACAAAAAAATAATTTTCTTGAAAATTATGCTATGAGATTATCATGGTTTTAATTAGTGTTTCTAATTCACATTGTGGATAGAGTCGAATATGTATTAATACTTTAGTTTGTGCACAAACGATTTGTCATTAGACTCGTTTGCTACTTTGTAGTAAATCGTTTCTATTTTTGCTTAATAATCTTGACAATGGAATCTGACAAATTCCGAAACACGTGTCGATTAAGTCTTGCAAAAATGACCAACATAAATAAATTTAAAACAAAAAATAATTTTCTTGAAAATTATGCTATGAGAATATCATGGTTTTAATTAGTAAAGAAAATAATGACCTCGAGCCAGAATAAACATCCTCACAAAATATAATATTTTAAAGGTCGAAAAAAACAATTTTTATTTTTTAATAAAAATTAATCAGAAATTAAAAAAATATATATAATAAATTACACATTTTAAGATCTTCAAAACGTTGTGGTGAACTAAAATGGCTCCACGAAAACTTTATAATTAGTTTTTACTCAATGTAATTTACATAACGAAACTTTTGACACCAATTTATTTTTTTTTTACAAAATGCACAATGGATACAAACTTTAAGCGCTGGTTGCGCCCTGAAGATGATCCACAACATTTTTTTTAAATTTTTGTATTTTTTCCCGTAATTAGCTCTTCAATAAGCATCGTTCTGGTGGTATGCCCTAAAAATTTTCATTTTCGAGACACGCTAATGTATACATAAATGTATATGTTTGAATATACAACTTGTTCTTGTGTGCATAATCACAATAAATGTTTATCATGGGAATTGTCCTTGCACATTTATTAGAATACAAGATGCTTTCTCTCTGACTTTAGAACACACACATATAAAGCCCATACTCCTTTTAAAATAACTACTACATATCCACATGAATTATAGTGGTAAGAAAATAATCATTTTATAATTTCAAAACTTTTCATCGGAATCTCCGTTAATAAAATAATTTAATCGAAAATCACATTCAAAAAAGTTTTTAAATGAATCTTTAAAAAAAAATAGGAAAAGTTTGTCCATTTAGCAGAAAAATAATCGGTTCAAGAACGTATCATATTACCCTGCAACCGATTCAACTTAACATTACAGAATAAATGATTTTCGCTCGAAATTGTCCCGAAAGAAATCGTTTTTTAGAGCAAGCAGTTTTTTTTTTTAAATAATTTTATATAGAAAAAATTTTTACGATTACCGTAGGTAGAATATATTCAAGAATCTATTGTAATAGAAATCCGTTAATAAAATTTTTTCCTAGGCTAAGCAAAAAAGACTTAAAAAATATTGTAAGCTTAAATTTTTTCTAAAAGCTATAAAAAAAATCGTTAAATTAAAAAAAAAAAAATAAAACTGAAAACAGGATAACTAAAAATGTCAATTAAATCAGCAAAATAATCTGCTGATTTTTTTACATTTTGACGATTTAAAGTTTTACCTTCAAATTCATAAAAGTTAGAAGAGGCTAATAAGAGCTTTATAAAACAAATTTTGTATGGAAATTTGTTTAATAAACCTGTTATTAAACGCTTTTATTTTTTTATGAATTTGGATGTTAATCGTTTAAA
Organism: Pegoplata infirma; assembly: GCA_963921195.1. Taxonomy (NCBI): domain Eukaryota; kingdom Metazoa; phylum Arthropoda; class Insecta; order Diptera; family Anthomyiidae; genus Pegoplata; species Pegoplata infirma. The sequence continues at coordinate 239,684,177 of OY992538.1, read as the reverse complement.
TTTAACAAAAATCGAAAAAATTAACACTTAAAAAACAACTAACAAAATATTCTTGAAAAAAATGACAACAAACAATTTCTATAAATAACAAAATAATCTGCTGAAGTTTGCACAAATATATTGCAAATGAAAGTTGACATTTTCCATAACAAAACCCTCAAGGCTTTTTTTAGTTTAGTGTGAGATTTTTTTACACGCATTTAAAGTTGGTGATTTTAAAGCATTTTATATCCTACTTTAGGAACCCCTGGTGGTGCTGTTATTGGACATTTGGGGTCCAGCGTCCAAATTATGTAAGCTATAACCGGTATAAATTTCACTGCAGTCTGTCCAGTACTGAATGACCGAATTATTAAAAATAAATCGCTGTGAACCGTTGCGTATGATTGTTATTTAAAGGCAATTACAAAATTAAGTATACGCATTAGGGTGGTTTTTTATTTTATTTTTTTTGGAATTTCGAGGAGCGCGCAGCGGATTTTTGTGCCATTTGATGTTAAAATAATTGTGTAAAAATTTGAGCTAAATCGGATAAAATTAACCCGAGGCGCAAGAAGGTCAAAGTTTCGAGAAAAAGCCAAAATGGCCAAATTTTGAAAAAACTTAAAAAAATGTAAATTTTGTAGAAATAAAAAAATTAAATATTTTTTATTTAACTTTCTTGCAATAATACTCAGAAAAAATTATCTTAAATTTTTATGACGGCAGTAACACTTTCAAACATGAAATACAAAAATTACCATGCATTTTGGGGGGTACCTGAAATGAGTGTTTTCGATTTTTTGAAAATTTTATTAAACAAAAAAATTAAATCTTACTATTCTATAGCAATGGATTATTAAATACATCCTAAGGCTTAAATATTTAAAAAATTGGGGATATCCATCGACTCAATTTTTTTTGGAGTCATTTGACTCCTTGAAATCCGCAAAACTCAAATGACTCCAAAAAAAAAATGAGTCGATGGATATCCCCAATTTTTTAAATATTTAAGCCTTAGGATGTATTTAATAATCCATTGCTATAGAATAGTAAGATTCAATTTTTTTGTTTAATAAAATTTTCAAAAAATCGAAAACACTCATTTCAGGTACCCCCCAAAATGCATGGTAATTTTTGTATTTCTGTGGCCGTACGAAAAAACTAGTTAACTCCATTTTTTGAAAACAGGAGAAAAACACACTTGAAGTTTTTAAAATATTTCACTAATTATTTATTATGAATTTATGTTATTATGCATGCGCATTAGGACACTAAATCCGAAAATCGATGTCAGTTAACTTGTTTTTTCGAAAAATGGAGTTAACTAGTTTTTCAAAAAAAAAATTTTTTTTTCAATTAATTCTTATATATTATGAAATTAAGGCAACTTTAGTAATCATATGTGGAAAAATATTAACTTTTTGACTCAGCACGTTAATATAACCCATTTTTTACGAAAAAAATGGAGTTAACTAGTTTTTTCAAAAAATTTTTTTTTTCTTTTATTCTTATGTATCTCGAAAATAAGCCAAGTTTTTGTATGTTTTTATACATAAACTTCCCAGCAAATCTTTTGTAATGAGTGTTAATTATGTAACACATTACCAGGTAATGTATATCCCTTATTTGTAGCATTATTTTAATATGTCTTACCAAACATTTGTTCAACAACATATTATTTCAAGGTGAAAAATAATATTTTGCTAATAACTTGTTACGTAACGCATGATTATTGTAAAAATTGTATTTCATATTTATTATTTCTAAACATTAAATCATGGGTGACTTATATTTGGTTACATTATGTATTATTTTAAAATTTTAAATAATGCATTATAATAACATAATAACATAAAAAATAAATATTTTATACAAAAATGCATTAGTTTAAACTAGAGATGGGCTCACGACATGAATTTTCGAATCACGCACACTCACGAGTATATTTGTTCTACTCACACACACCTGCAATCACGTGAGTAAATTTATTTAACGTTACTTGTTCACTGCTTGTAACACCTTACAAATCATGTTCTCGTATGGTATATTATTTTTTCTCTCGTAGCCTTAAAAATATGATGTATTTGATACCTTTTGCTTCTAGTATCCTTTGTTATAAACTTGATAATTTACTTTATACCTTACTCAAAATTTGCATGCATTACTGGGGTGGTGTAAAGTAAGTTATCCTATATAAGTTATTAATAACTTAAAAACTATTACTTTAAGCTATTTTGGGTGTTTGGCAGTCGTATTCTATGAATTAAGATCTGCAAAAAGAAATTGTATGCATTTTTTATATGCAATCTATGAATTCTCGGGAGTTAAAATTTTTAGGTTTAAAATTTGGACTCAAAGGAGTCGTGACACAAACTTGTTCTTTCAGCTTTTTCTCCCATAGTTTTCGAAAGAACATCGTTTTAAACTTTTAATTTTTATGTTTTTTAAGAAACTATGGAGTTATCTTGTTTTTTCGAAAAATGCATGGAGTTATCTAGTTTTTACATAAAAATTGGTATTTTTCATTATTTTGTTTTCCAAATAACTTGTTAATGAGAACATATATAAAAATTTCGATCTGACAGAGTGATAGTAAATGGAATGCACTTTCTATTTTTGGTGTTATCTCAATTTTCGCAAAAAGTGGAGTTAACTAGTTTTTTCGTACGGCCACAGATTTCATGTTTGAAAGTGTTACTGCCGTCATAAAAATTTAAGATAATTTTTTCTGAGTATTATTGCAAGAAAGTTAAATAAAAAATATTTAATTTTTTTATTTCTACAAAATTTACATTTTTTTAAGTTTTTTCAAAATTTGGCCATTTTGGCTTTTTCTCGAAACTTTGACCTTCTTGCGCCTCGGGTTAATTTTATCCGATTTAGCTCAAATTTTTACACAATTATTTTAACATCAAATGGCACAAAAATCCGCTGCGCGCTCCTCGAAATTCCAAAAAAAATAAAATAAAAAACCACCCTAATACGCATGTTAAGCCTGAATAAGTTTAAAAGTGCATGAAACGTAGGCTCTTAAACAAAATTCATTAATTAAAAAGTTAAAAACTGTTGAATGAGTGAGCTTGAGTAAACTTTTGGGAGCTGAGAAAAAAATCCTCAAAAATTACATACCGAGAGCGCATTTAATTTAGTTAAGCGTCAAACGCGTAAGGGGTGTAGGGCGTAACGCCAAATTTTTCGTTTATACAATTTGAATGTGAGGTACCTAAATCAAACGGAAGTTAACATTTCTAATTGAATGTGTTTGTTTTTGTCGTCAAACACAACGTAATTTGATTCAGGTTCTACCCTTATAAATATATGTATATCAACAGTGAATTTGTTAACTAGCCTTTCCAAATCTTTTGATATTCAGTCTTCTCTAATATGTTTTTGCAGGACAAGACAAACTTCGGTTACAACAAGGACAAAGGGTAAATAAAGTGTAAGAACAAATATGTTTATGAAACCATTTGCAAACCAAATTCGGTTGAGTTTCGTTAGTTCAGCACGTTCAAGGCTTAAAAGAATAAATTCATATTTGGAATGTTGAATATATTGTTCTTTACCCATGCATAAATTTAAAACAAGAAAACAATTTTTTTTTGCACTAAAATTTTTTTTAAATATGATAACATCAGTATTATTCTTGTTGTTTAAAAATACTCAAATAAGTGTAAAGATAGTTTGATGCAATGGGTGACGTCTTGGACTACGGTATGGAGGGTTGTACATTAAGCTGGTTCATATATGGCACTTTTTTTTTGATTTTTGTTTGGACCACCCGGAATATATATTAAGCACCGTGAAAAAATAACACGTGATTTTTTTCAGATTAAATATTAAAAAAAAAAAAAAATACTATTGAAAAAAATTTTAGATTTTTTTTGTATTTTTTATTTTATTTTTTTTTTGTATTAAATAAGCTAATCAAGTAAAATTATTATAAAAAATACAAAAAAATGAAATTTTTAAATTTTTTTTATTACCGTACAAAAATCCAACTTTTGTTTTTATGAACCACCCTATTGTACATTCTACTTCTACCTCTACCAAGATCAATTTTTTTTTAATTTAAATTGTTTAAGATTTTTAACTAATTTAATTGTTAATGTAGCAAAAAATTAGTTTGAAAAAAATAAAATGATATTTTTTTCAAAAGTTGCAAAACACGTTGTTGTCTTAACAATGAAATTAATTGGATTGACATTATTGTTTCTGTGTCTTGTTAAAAATGTACTTATAATAAATTATAGCGCAATTGTGAATATGATTAAAAGTTATATTTAAAAAGTCTTTCCGTTAAATTTAACTATTTTTTTGATCCCATGATATTTTTTTTATTATTCTTTATATGCACAGAAAATAAAATTGTCCAATTTAAATCAACAAACATCAATTGTAAATCAACCAAACATGATATCAATCAAACATTTAGTAAAAACGGCAGCTTGTTAGTCCATAATACAAAACTTTGATTTTGTTTTCAACAAACTCAGTCCAGAAATTTTGTTTTTAAATTCTTTAATCATGACAATAAATAGTGTTTGTGTTTGTTAAATTTCTTTGTTGAAAAAAAAAAAAATTAATTTGTCAGATCAAACAATTGTGTTTGTGTTTGTTGAATTTCTTTGTTGAAAAAAGTCAAGATTTTTTACTTTTGTCAGATTAACAAATTGCGTTTGTGTTTGTAGAATTTCTTTGTGAAAAAAAACAAAATTATATTTTCAACAATCAAAGTTTAAAAACGTTTGTTGATATTACAAATTTCTGTATAGGAGCACTTTCAGTGAAAAAATTTATTGTATTCACAAATATGGGTGTCAATGTAACAATTCCTTTTTTTCTGTGTGTATTTGATTTCAAACTAACCGAGAACTGGTAACAATGATCGTCGTTTCATTGTAGCGAAACAGACCAAGGGTTCTGGTGGGGATTGAACTCACGGCCCACGTTCAAAAGCTAGCAGGGGCCCCTATAAAAAATTAACATTTTGATAGAAATCACTGTCACTGACTATTTAAACCTCAAAAATAAAATTTAACCGACTTAAGAATCGAATGAATTCTTTCGGAGGTCTGATGTGTATAAATATAAGAATATGTGTATTTTATGTGAATGTAAGATACTAACATGACCAACGTTCTAATTCAATTTGCATACATAAATTCATAAATAATGTAAAAATTTTATTACATCAAAATGCAATAATCCAAATCAGTATACGTACTGAATATATTTATACCCAATACACTTGGAAGATGAACAGTATAGTTCCAGTTAATTCTGAGAGATTTTTTTTTTTTTAATTTCGTCGGCTAAAAATTTAACAGATTTCTGAAATGCCGCAGGCACTCTTAGCTGAAATTTCGTTTTAATGAGATCTTATGGTACACGAAAAAGCCTGCTAAACTTACAGGAAACTTAAATGATTTCGTAGCAACTATTTAATTGGTTATGAATGCATTTTTAAACTCAAATCAGCAAATAAGTGTGAAAATACTATTGTTGAGGTGAAAAACATTAGTAAAGTTTACTAGATTTATTTCGGAATTGTTGCAAATACTCATTAAATTTTTTTCGACTCCAAAATTAATCAAAAAATTTTTCCCTCCAACCTAGAGTTTGCAAATAATCGAGATATTTCATAATCGCGACTACGATTAAAAAATCGCCGTTAATCGCGATTATCGATTAATCGAATTTTTTAAAATAATTTGAGTTACAATAGTTTAATTAAAAAACTCTTTTAAAATTTACATTTCAGAACACACGAAAATACAAAATTAATATTTTTAAGAAATAAAATTATAAACTTTTGAACTTTTCCAGCAAATAGCTTGTATAAATAGCCCTATATGAAACTAAGAAAATTGAGTTTTTGGTTTTTCAATTTTTCAAAAACTGGGCTAAGGAGGCGTGGTTAAATATTGGAAAAATGGTCAAATATTTATCAAATTAAAACGGAATGCACCACAATCTCAAAAATTTACATTCTTGTATTGTTTTGCATGGGCTATCGATTAATTTTTTTTTTTTCATTTTCAATTTCTTTAAAAAGTCAATTTATGAAAAATCCGGAAACTTTTTAATATTTTTTTTTTTTCAAAAGTTTAGATGCTTGTTTATCCACACAAGAAAATTCAGACAAATTCGAGAAAATCGCATTTGAATTTCATAACAATTTAGTAATTTGCTTGTTCAGTCGAACCCGGTTATAACACACTCCGAGGGACCAGTAAAAATAGTTCGTTATAAGCGAGTTCGCTATAAGCGGGGTATATTTTTTATCAACCTAGTTTTATTTCCTAAAAAATAGATCAAATTTTGTTTCATTTGATGTTTTTTTTATACCCTCCACTCTAGTGATAGAGGGTATATATAAGTTTGTCATTCCGTTTGTAACACATCGAAATATTGGTCTAGGACCCCATAAAGTATATATATTCATGATCCTTGATCGATTTTAAGTCGATCTAGCGATGTCCGTCCGTCCGTCCGTCCGATCGTCTGTCTGTCTGTCCGTTGAAAACACGCTAACTTTTGAAAGACTTTACGGAGGCTCCTGAAGTTTGACATATATGTTGACCATTTACCGGGTCAGGTTGGAATTGCAATCCAGCGAAATCGGTCAAGTGGTTCAAAAGTTATGAGCAAAAGAGTAAATTTCGGCAAGGGTATTTTACGAATTTACGAGATTAAAACCACTCTTACTTTCGAAAGACAATTCTGAGGGTGCTAAAGCTTAGCATATATATTTGTCGTTCCCCAAGCCTGCTTGGTTTTGAGTTTCAGCAAAATCGGTGCAGTGGTTCAAAAGTTATAAGCAAAGCCCTAAATTTCATGTTGGTTTCACCTTAAACTGTGGAAAACTCGTTAAACAAGTTTTAACAGCATGGTGAAATACCAGTTTTCTTAAAACTTGTTGTTGTTAGTTTTCTTGCCGTGGCGTGCAGTTTAGTTGTTAGGCAAGTAAATATTTGTTATTGTGTTGTTATTGTTTTTGTAACTGTATGTAACGGTGCGTAGTAAGTATTTTTGGAAAAAAATCAAAAAAAGTGGGACTTATATGATTGAATGTTAGGTTGTTTTTGGTTTTTAAGGAAGAGGTTGGTAAAATAAAAACAGGGAAAATGTCAAATAGTTTTTTTTTGCATTACATATATGTAGGTATAAAACAACAAAAATATTTTACAAAGTAATCTTGTTACTCAAAGAAATTGTACACTGCAAAAAATTTTTACACTCAAAAAAAATGTTACACTCAAAAAAAAATGTGCACATATTTTTTTTTTTTTAATGAAATGTCACACTCAAAAAATGTTGACAGTCAAAAAAATGTTACACTCAAAAAAATTTGATAGATTAAAAAAAAATTTTACTCAAATTAATATATTTCTAATAAAAAATTTTGAATGCAATTTTTTGAAATTTTTTTTAGAAAATTACTATCAGATAACATTGTGGAGGGTATTCATAGATTCGACCAAGTCGAATTTAATTTTTCTACTTGTTTGTCAATAAACTACTTATTGAGAAGAAATTATTAAAAATATAAATAAATTTTATTAAAATTTTAATATACACCAAAAAATTCCAACCTTTTGTTAGTTTGATAAACATGATTGCCACACATTAAAAAATATTTATGGGAGTTCGTTATAAAAAGGTAAATATACATGAAATTGTGTTCGTGGGACCATAATAAGCAGTTCGTTTTAACCGAGGATTCGTTATAACCGAGTTCGTTATAAAAGAAGTATTTTGTGTGAAAATTGATGCTAAAACGTCGGGACTTTAGAATTAGTTCGTTATAACCGAGAATTCGTTATAACCGAGTTTGACTGTATTTTCTTGTTTCAACATAGCGTATGAGTAACATTTATGCAAATATTTAATACTCATCCGCAATGTGGAAACAAGAAAATAAAGGCAAATTACAAAATTGTTATCAAATTTAAAATTCAAATGCGATTTTCTCGAAAAAACAAAAAAACACATGCCTGCATTTTTTTGTGTGGATAGACAAACATCTAAACTTAAAAAAAAATTAAAAAAAAGTGGCCAGCTTTTTTATATATTAACTTTTTTAAAAAATGGAAAATTTCAGAACGGGTTTTGAAAATTTCCCAAAAAAAAAAAATAATCGATAGCCCATACAAAACTATACAAAAATGTAAATTTTTGAGATTGTGGGGCATTCCGTTTTAATTTGATAAATATTTAATCAAGGCAACTCGACACAAATTTCACCATTTTTCTAATATTTGACCACGCCTCCTATAGGGACATACAACCTATTCAAAAATTCAAATGGTGTGGAATGCCTTTTATAGCTTATGAAGGTAACTAGATTGAAAATGGAACACTTTCTCCAAAATAAGTTTAAAAAAAACTTAATTTCAACAAATCCAGATAAAATTTCAAAATTTCTTAAAACTCTCTTATTGTCAGTTGTATAACAAACATGGTAATTTAATGATTACCAAAAATTAATTACAATTCACCACAAAACGTGAAATAAATTTTAATTTTTAAAACCCTTCTACATTACAATGACTGATATGAACACATACTTGTTTACACTTGCACACACACATCTACAAAAATTTACAAATATTCTTAAAACAAATACCATCATCATCATCATCATACAAAGTAGCTAAAAAAATTAAACCTCAGCGTAATCCGGTAAATTAATAGCTCCACATTGCAAAGATGTCTGAGTATTTGTTTGGGTGTATTAGTATGCATAAGACCTTATTAACTTGTTGTTATAAAAGAGTTACGAGCTCAAAGTTCAAAGTACTTAATTATAATAATTAAAAACTTTACCACAACCAAGTGCGAAATGTCGCGTTGACAGACCTTAACATATTCCGATGGTATGTTGGCAGGCAGGCAGTCATACACAAAAATTTGCTAACTTTTTGTTTAGTTAGTTAAAAACTGAAAAAGAAGAAGAAGAAGTTACATACGAAACTGACAAATCCATAAGTACTGCAGCCCATCACAATATTTATTTTTACATACATTACACAATATTCACATACAAATATGGGTTTACCGAAAACAAACAAATGTGTGAGTTTTTAGTTGTAGTAGTATGTATTACCATATTTTATGTGTCAGTGTATAGGTGGAAAGAAAGGATGCTAGCTAGTTGGGCGGGAGATATAAATATATGTATTTTTTTGTTTTTTTCTACAGTTTATAGAAACCATCATCATACCTCCTCCCCCTTAACCGTACCCACCCAAAAACTGGTAAATTTCATTCATATACTAAAGAAGGATTCTATCCTGTATTCGTTCGTTCATTCATTCTTTTGAATTAAAAATTACGAGTGTATGCAAAGTAAGGGAACCTGTTGAGATTTTGGGAATTCCCCAAGCAAATAACATATTCACATATTGTTACGTTCATACTACATACACATACACACAGACACACATACACACTCAACATTAACATACTATGGGTATTTAAGTTTGAGGTCTTCTTCAGGATATTTGTACATTTTGTTCTATTTGTGTTGTATCTGTCCAACAAACTTTAGGCGGTTTATGATTTATCATCACTGTTAGAGTTGTTGTTTGTTGTTTTCAGGATTAATAATAATAACATAACAAATACACATACATTCGAATGTATGTATGATGGTGCGAGTGTTCTTTTAACAGTATAAACTTAAGTTATAAGTACACACACTTATGTTTCCTCTTCCTCTCCCAAAATATTTATAAAAATTCATTTATTTATTAAGTTTTAATTACTTATTTTTTTTTTTTTTAATCCATGCCCACAAAAGGGGGCAGATCAAAAAACGACATTTTCTAATCCCGTGGGTGCAAGTGTTGGACTCCGAACTTCTTTCAGCGTCAAAATGTTTCATTTGTTTAACTAAAATACAAAAAAAAACCGTAAAATTGTAGTCGGTCAAGATCTACCATGTTATACCCTACACCAGAGTCGCAAATCCAAACATGGGCCGATTGAATCTTTTTTTGGTTGGATATTTTCTTAGTAAAAAAAACATAAACCAAATTTGAGTGAAATCAGAGTTTGCTGGAAAATGGGTTCCAAGTCAAAACATGGACCGACTCAATCTATATGCGTTTAGTTATTTTCTTAGCATAGAAAATAAACGTAAACTATATCCGGAATTTAACAGCCCCTTATACCTACTCTTTGTAGATTTCGAACGTGCGTTTGACACCATCTCTAGAGACGCTTTATGGGCTCAACTTTATTGTAAATTCTTTCCTGATAAAATTATTAATCTGATACGAGAATTATATAACAACTCCCTATGCGCAGTTCGTTTTAACGGCAAAGAGAGCCATCCCTTTGAAATACAGTCTGGCGTTAGACAAGGCTGCGTTCTTTCACCAACTCTCTTCCTGATCTTGCTGGATTGTGTAATGCAAAAAACCAACACAGATAACACCCTTGTCATACAATGGAAGTTATTAGAACGTTTAAATGATATTGATTATGCGGATGACATCTGCCTTCTTGCACACAGGCACAGCGACATACAAGCCAAACTTTACCATTTATCCGAGAACGCTGAAAAAGTAGGCCTAAAGATAAATGTCAAAAAAACAAAACTATTGCGTATTGGAGCAGCAAACACCATGCCCCTTTATCTTAATGGCGAGGTTATAGAAGAAATCGACTCGTTCTTCTAACTTCAGACGATGCATCAGACAAAGATATCACTGACCGTATCAACAAAGCCCGATCAGCTTCTCAGTCACTCTACAAAATTTGGCGTGCAAACAACATCTCCAGGACAACTAAAATCAGAATTTTTAACAGCAGTGTCACCAACGTCCTTTTGTATGGCTGTACGACTTGGAGCTTATCCAAGGCCAGTCTTAGAAAACTACAAGCTTTTACAAACAGATGTCTGCGTCAGATTTTACAAATATTTTGACCTTATTGGGTCACTAACGAACAGCTGCTTGAACTCGCAAAGCTTAACACGATAGAGAGCGAAATTATAAAACGAAAGTGGAGTTGGATAGGGCACACTCTTAGAAAGCCACCACAAGAAATTGCCCGGACTGCCTTGGAATGGAATCCTCAAGGTCACCGTGGTCCTAGCCGCCCACGCTTCTGGTCTAGAACAGTGAAGAAAGAGTATGAAGATCAAGAAATGACATGGGACGAAGTAAAACTCCTAGCAATAAATCGTGAAAGATGGAGAGAATTCGTTGAGTTTACATTGAACGTTTTAATTATAATTTAATACTATGTATTAAAGATTAAATAAATATAGGAATTAAAAAAAAAAATTGAGTGAACTCGGCTTGCATACCGTGTGCGGGAAGTTTGTTCCACATACACAAAGTTCGGCCAAAGAAGGAATTTTCCTTCTTCGGCCGAACGCGTATCGCGACTGAATACACACCTTTGGGATGGATTACCTTTATCTGCAGAAAACTTTCCGTGGAAGTATCGATAAAACAAGGACACAAAACCCACATTACGACGATGCTCCAAGTAATAAACGATCAAGTAACTCCAATGATGATGTTGAAGCACCTGTCCATAATTTTAGGTCGGATGTCAATTTTAGGTCGGATATAAGTGTTAGGAGTAAAATAAAAGATAACAGTACCACAGAATGTGGACTGTGCTATTTTCAGCACCACTTTACCACTATAATACCATTCAGAAAGTCTTGGATAAGGGGCATACTCGAACAAGTGTGGAAGCTACTCGAACAAGTGTGGAAGCTACTCGAACAAGTGTGCTTTGGATTGTATTCGGAAGAGCTTGGGTTGAGTCTGGCTCAAAGATTGCCAGTTTTTACCAAGGCAGAGATGCTGGCAATAAAGGAAGTGGCTGACTGGTTGAGTTTCAATGTCTTGGCTACAACCACAGTCAACATCTACTTATTCCGACAGTGAAGACGCGGCCAAGTCCCGGAATACAAGATCTGCCATTAACTGCCGCACGTCTTTAAATAAGATGTCAATCAGTTTGACGGTGGACTCAGTCCCAGCGTACAGATACATTTCAGGGAATTGCAAAGCTGATGAGCTTGCAAGACTGGGAACTACCTTACATGTTTCAACGGAAATAGAATGCCTCTTGAAACTTGCAATCAAAATATAAGTCTTTGTGCAGCAATTAGTGGAAAAGAGTGCAGTTAAATGACTTTTACCGTAGTTAAATAAATAAGGAGGTGTTGAAAACTATAGAAACCTCTATCTGCCACTGCCGGAACTTTCTGGTCAGAGACTTGCTTTACTGGGATTTGGGGGGCTACATAATTTTTTTAATTTATCGGATTTCAAAATTCAATATCTTAGAAGTTTCATAAGGATCTCAAATTGATTTAAGGAAAGGGCTAGTATGGAAACCCCATTACCGTCCCGTGGTATAACAACGGACTTTAGAAACTGTGTGTGCTAACGTAAAGCTACAGCAGCCATTTAAAACCTAATCTAAATATCGAGATTGATTTTACCAATTCGTAATGAAATAATTTGTCAACAAAATTAGGTGGAAAATTATTAGCTTCTACAAGAAATAAACAAATTCTGTATTTTCTATAAAAAATTTTTTCAGAACGCGTATTTTTTTCTAAAGACAGATAGATGGCAGGCGTGTATTAAAAACTGATATGTTATATTCTGCAATATAAAAATAAACTTTATATGTGCGTTCTTATTGCTTTAGCGAATACTGTTAGTTTGTTTTATAGCCGACTACATCCTTAAAGAAGACAATAAAGATGCCCAACTAACTAAAACCACAAAAATAAATGTATGCATAAATTTTAAATTTAAAATAAGGAAGAAATTCAAATAAGCAAGTAAAATATACGGCCAAGTTTATAGTTCAATTAATTTAATATGACAGGCTGCTCTGTCTAAATTAATTTAATATTACCGGAGGCTTTCCTTGAACAACAAAAAAAAAAAATCAAAAATTTATGAAAATACCGGAAATGTGTTTATGCTTAAAACCTTTAAAAGTCACAATCAATTTAATAATGATATCCTTAATTCTCCACCTCCTTAAACATTTTAAATGACTGCATTTTTTGTTTAAGTGTATTGCAGAGTACTTTTCTCGCGAATAATACAAATGACTGCACTTTTTCTTTATTGTTTTTTGTAATTGTTTGTTTTTGTATCCGTTCATAATAAATTTACTTGCTACGGAAAGGACTCATGTGATATTTCCAACACTTTCATCAATGTTATTGAGCGTAATTTCTATTGTTTTTGTTTAACGACATGGTTAACCACGAAGCTTTTTAGAAGATTAAAAGATGAAAAAAGGTACGTGTATTTGTTATTTTTTCTCTCCTTTTTTTTAAGGATATTTCTGATTTATGAAACAAAATTCATAACTAAAGTAGAGAAAAACGAAAATGATAAACCACCATCATCAACATCATCATCATCGTGGTACCATTTGAAAAAGTAACGAAACGAAAAAAAAACTACTTTGGGGACAGTGATTAAAATACGTGCTTAGATTAAAAAAAATTGATATTGTATGAGCTGGTTGTACGACCAGTAAATAACTCCTTGTCCCGCTATTGATTGTTGTTTGAGAGTGAAATTTTTTTTAGAATATAAAGGCGTAAATCAACTACTAACCACTTGTGGATAGATGGATGGATGTGGATGGACTGTTGTTGTTTAGTTGTGTTTGCTGGAATTGATGTAAATACAGACAAACATATTTCTACATTTGAACACCACTTGTAGTAATTAACAAGATTGTCCCACAGGAATTTTATTGTAATCGTGTAGTAATCCAATAGCAAGAAGAATCAACAATACCATGATAGTCTTTATGTTTAACCCTTTAATGTCACAAGTGCCAAAATATGACATAAATATAATGAAATATTTTTTTTTCGTAACATACCTACCCACTTTCTCCACTTCCCAAAGGGGCTCCCAGAAAAAATTTGGCATTACCAGTAATGGGTTTTGTAATCCGAAACAACTGTTAATAAGTAGTTACTAATTGAATGAAACACTAATTATTTTAACAAGGGCGTGAGACAAAAATTACAAGTGAAGAGTCTGGAGATAAATAAGTAGTTACTGTCTCGGATTACTAATAAGGAGTCAAAATCCATTAACAATAAGAAGTAAAATAATTAATTACCAAATGGGAGTAATTAAAACATTTAAAATTAAACTTGATTTTAATAAAAATTGCCTACTTTTTTTTTAGTTTTTAGTAATTTTCGAGTTAATTGAATTGTAAAAGTTAAAAAATACAAGGGACAGGGATATTATTACTTAAAAGTACTTTTAAAACATATTTCTGGAAACTATTAATTTTTATATTACTTAAAAGTATTTCAACAATATATTATTAAAAAGTAATTACTTTTGGGTTTAAAATAATGTTATTAGTAATGGGCATGGTCAATTCCTTTTATTTCATACTTTTTAGAGTTTGAGGTGAGAATAAGGTCAAGAGTACTTTGTTGTTGCCCTTAAACAGACGCATTGTGAGTTGGTTCGTTCACAATAGCGATGGGCGCGTGAGTGATTTTTGACTCACACTCACTCACACTCACGACCAGAATATTTGAATCACGCACACTCACTCACGAGCATATTTTTTCTAGTCACACTCACTCACAATCACGTGAGTAAATGTAATACAACTCACACTCAAGTGTACTCACGCAAGCTTCACTAACACTCACGAAACTCTTTTTTATAAAAATTAAAAACTAAAATTTCAAAATCTTTTTTTGGTATGAAAGGAAATATGAAGAATATAAATCACGTAAACTCACGCAAAAAAATCGACTCACGCACACTTACTCAATATTTTTCTCCACTCTCAATCACGTGAGTAAAATTGAATTCAGTCACACTCACGCGTGATCACGCGTGGATCACGTGAATCACGCTCTAATCTGCTCATGTGCCCATCTCTAGTTCACAAGTTGCGCTAGATGGTTAAGCACTGCGAAAAAGCTAAACGTATTGGCCCTCGGAAGTGGTATGGCTAGGATGGCAAAGCCCAGAGGAGTTGCGAACGTTGAAATCTCCAGCGACGACAACTTCAGCGCTCGGAGAACTCGCAAGGATCTCGGTGATATTATCAGACAGGGATTGACTATTAAAGGAATTCTCCCCTGATCCATTTAGACTCCTGTAAAGAAATTAGAAATATAAAATACGTGCCCTTATCGAAAACTTAATCCATAAGCACTTAATTTGGGATCACTAGTGCACAATCGTCCCTGGCACTGTTACACTTATGTGGTCTTAACCACGCTATTCCCCAAAACTGGGCCAGGACTAAGAAAAAATTTAAAATTTAGCCATTCAAATGGCTATAAATCTGAAAGTAAAAAATCTAACCACTACCTCGAGCATGTTTTTTTTTTTGGAAATTACTATTTCATAAAAATCTAATAATAAACAACAAATTGGTAAGCATTTAGGAAGATCGTGAATCCACAATTATATTTCTTTCAAACCATATATTTTAATTTTAAACTACGATTTAATAAATTTCGTTTCTTCTATAAACACTTTTGTACAATTTTTTGTAAAGTTTGCCATCGTTAAAGGGTTAAATGTACGATGTTAGGGATGCTTGGGCAATAGTTTATACCGAAAAGTTAATACTGCAATAACCGGATACTTGAATTACTCAACTGCTAAATAAAATCACCTGTTTTTCGGGACACTCCAATTAACAAATTGTGTTTACAAGAATACAATACTCTATATCATGGGTAATTACAAGAAGTGTTGAAGTTCGAGTTAATGAACCAGGACATTAGAAAAAATGATTTCAAATAAGTATATATGTATATTATAAAATGTCATTTCTTCTAAAGTATTCCTAATTTGTAATAGGGCGATATATCGCCGAAAAGATATTGCGGCAATAAGAAAATTTATCATTTCAATAAAAAATCAAAGTATTATTTTTCATATATGGCCGTTTTCTCATACAAACGATATTTTGGCGATAAAATATTGAAAATTTTTATTTCTTTGTCAATTTAAAATAAAATAATTTATCAAGCACAACAAAGAATCTTTGAAAGAATATAAATTTGGCCAAAAACCACAAATTTTCTTTCAAAGATTAAATAAAAAAATTCAGCGAATGTTGCGGATATATTTTTATGGTGAATGCAAATGTTTTTAGTCCTGTTAACATGACCAAAATATAGATAAAAAAAAAAATAAAGTCTATTTTCAGCTTTAGGGTATCGATTAGAGTTTGCAAAACGATTAAAATCGTAATCGTAATCGCGATTAATCCCACCAATTAATCGTAATCGTAATCGACAAAAAAATCATGCGATTACGATTAATAATTTTCTATGAAATACACAGTTTTTATAACGAATTTAAATCAGTTCCAACATTTTTTAAAACCCATTTTGAAGTTTCTATTTAAAATTATTTTTCAAAAAAACTAAATTATTCTAAAAAACGATTACTTTAGGAACAATTTCAAACAAAAAATCATTGATTCTGGAATGTTAAGTAGAATCTATTGCAGGATGGTATGATGCGTTCTGGTACTGATTATTTGGAATGGAAAATTTTGATGGGTTGGACCATGATTAATTTAACTTGTTTGCGATTTTTCTTTCCTTTTCTCGTAAAAGTCATTCAAATTTAAAGGAAAACTTAAATTCTGATATGAGTAAGTTTTAAAGAGGTTTGTTTTTAAAATATACTTAAAAGGCTTTGGTCGGATTTGGTCGAAAAATCTGGACATGAAATTAAAAAAAAAAAAAAAAAGTAATTTTTCATACTTTGACTGCAGATTGCCGATTAATGATGCCTTGTAAAATTTTTTAATAAATTTTCTCGCAATTAGCTCCTTCACTGGCCATCGGCAGGTATTCCGACACGACTCCACAGAAATTTTGAACTGGAATCACCTTTGGGAAAGGAATCACGAGGTAAAGAGCGAATCCAAACCAGTCACAGTTTAGATTACTCTTTAGTAGCACAAATAAAGAGCTATTAAGACGCAGTAAAATCATGTACATTCAGTGCTGAATGAAGCACTCTTTGTAGAGTTTATTTAAGCGCAATAAAGATGTAAGAAAATCTTGTATTTTTCTCCAAAAATCTTTGAAGATGTCAAAAAAATTTAAGTATGTATGTGTAAAATTGTATCAACAAAGAATTTTAATTAGAAGTTTTAAAAAATGTCTGAACAAAAAATTCTCAAGGGCGCCCGAGAGTTTTTTCGATGCGCAATGATATACTAAACAAGTAAGAGTGTTAAATTCGGCTGTGCCGAATCTTTTATACCCTCCAACATGCAAAAAAAAAAAAAAAATTGCAGGGACGTTTTCTTTTTTTTTTTGGGAGGGGGGTCGAAAGTGGTAATTGGGGGGGGGGCAAATTTCCTCTCGAATATGTGTTTAAAAATTCATTCTTATGCTTTATGCCAGGCACGTACGCAGGGGGGGGTGCCCTGGGGGCCCGGGCCCCCCCCAAAATTATTTGACAATATAAAAATTTTAAGACTTTGCACTACAAAATATACGTTTGTTTACAAAAAAAGGCTCAGTATAATTTTTTTTCTTTTTAACTCTAATCTAACAAAGGTTTTTTTCTGAAAATTTCAAAATATTGAAAAAATTTTTGTGTGGGTTTAAATTCGTAAACTTTTTTCGGTAGTGAATAAGACACCTTTAAACGGTAATTGGGACTGGCCAAGTAAGTTATGCATCATAAATATTATTCCATTGCTTTTCTCTCGACTTTAGTTAAAGAGCTAAAACACCTCAATTCAACCGAGGAGTTGACCGCACCCCCTCAAAATTTAATGAAATTAAGTACTGATGTTTACTTTAACAAAAAAGAGATTTTGCCAATTTTTTGGGGTTCTGGTCATTCCAGTATTCGAGATATGGGGTCTTGAAAATTGGCAAAATCGTATATATTTGACAAAAGTGTTCTGAGATAAATAAAGATAACTCGAAAAGTGATTATAATACACGTCTCAGTCAGGTCGCAAATAATAGATAATAAGACAGCCTTTAAAATGGCATTCCCCAAGATTTTTTTTGAAAAAGGTCAAAGGTCATTGGTTTTAACCTTAATTTTTGGAGAGCTATATCTCAAAAAACGATATTTTAAAAATTTTGGAAAAAATATATGTGATTAAGAATCATCTATACTACTTAAGTTTAAATTTTCAGGATGGAGACTTCATTGGAACTTTTTATATTAATAGAAACGTTGTGACAGGAAAGAAAAAGCGGTGTAATTTCCCTTAAAAAAAAAATATTTCTTTTTTTGTCTTTGAAATTCTGGTACCAAAGTTAATTTTTCTGAATGTTTTCGACGTGCTGAGTCCAAATATGACCTTTGAACTGGCCTATCGCTATTACTTTTCAAGATATATGCACCTAAATTTTCAAAAATAACACAGCAATAGCATTTTAGCAATTTTCACATATTTATGTGCAGATATCTCGAAAACTAATAGCGAGAGGCCAGTTCAAAGGTCATATTTGGACTCAGCACGTCAAAAAGATTCAGAAAAATAAATGTTGGTACCAGAATTTCAAAGACAAAAAAAAAATATTTTTTTTCTAAGGAAAATTACACCGCTTTTTCTTTCCTGTCACAACGTTTCTATTAATATAAAAAGTTCCAATGAAGTCTCCATCCTGAAAATTAAAACTTAAGTAGTATAGATGATTCTTAATCACATATATTTTTTCCAAAATTTTAAAAATATCGTTTTTTGAGATATAGCTCTCCAAAAATTAAGGTTAAAACCAATGACCTTTGACCTTTTTCAAAAAAAATCTTGGGGAATGCCATTTTAAAGGCTGTCTTATTACCTATTATATGCGACCTGACTGAGACGTATATTGTAATTACTTTTCGAGTTATCTTTATTTATCTCAGAACACTTTTCTCAAATATATACGATTTTGCCAATTTTCAAGACCCCATATATCGGAAAGAAAAAGTACCAGAAGTCCAAAATTTTGGCACTATGATTTTTTTGTAAGGGCCCAACAATATTCCAAGTTTCATCAAATTCGAAAGGGGTAAGGTCAAAAATTCTACTTTTTTCGGTTGAATTGAGGTGTTTTAACTCTAAAGCCGCTGCTAATGTATCAAAAGAGTACTTCTTTCAAAAAATACATGTATTTTGAAAAGTATTTTTGAAAAGTGCTCTTTTGCCACCAGTGCTGAAAAATTTTTATTGATAAAAAATATTGTGAATTTAAAAACTTTTCTTTACAAAAATGTCTCAAAATCTATTAATTTTCTCATTCAATAAATGAATAAAAGATTTTTTAAGATCATAATAATTGTTTTCAGACTATTTCTGTACGAAAAATATTTTAGAATCAAAGAATTTCTCTATAAAAAACGTCTTATAATCTGTGTATTTTCTTTACGAATAATCATTCAGAATCGGAAAAATCTATACTTTCTATCTAAAATCTATTTTTCTTAAAAGAAATTTTTCTGTACGAAAAATGTGTTGGAATCTGAGAATTCATCTATGCAAAAATGTATCAGGATCTCAGAACTTTTCTATACAAATCTGAGATTTTTCGTATGGAAAAATTCACTATACGAAAAATATCTCAGACTTTAAGAATTTTTCAATACGAAAAATGTTTTAGAATCTAAAATTTTTTCAATACAAAAAATGTCTCAGATAATCCCAAAATTTTTCAATAGGAAAAATGTCTTAGAGTCTAAAATTTTTTTAACGAAAAGTGTCTCAAAAGCAGAGAATTTTTTCTTTACGATAATTAATTAGAATCTGAGAGTTTTTCTGTACTAAAAATGACTCAGAATCTAAGAATTTTTCTTCACGAAAAATGTTTCAGAAATTAAGAACTTTTCTATAAGTAAAATGTCTCAAAATGAAGAAACTTTTTCTTAAAACCTGAGAGTTTTTCTAAATAAAAATGTCTTTTCTTTACGAAAAATGTCTTATAATCTAAAAATTTTTGTACACGAAAAATTTCTCAGAGTGTTAGAGTTTTCTTGTACAAACAACTGCCTCAAAATTTGAAAATTTTCTATGCGAAAAATATTTTAATTCGTAAGTATAGTAAAAATTTGTGTATGGTTAAAATTTCTTGGGATTATAATTTTTTTTGTTTAAAAACTGCAAAACTAAAAATATTTCCTGCAATTTAAGGAGTCTTTCGATCCAAAAATGTTTCAAAATCTTTGATTTGTATGTATATATCTTAGAATTGGAGAATTTTGTGTACCAAAAATTCTCTTAGAAGTTTTCTGCATAAATATGGTTTACAATCAAAAAACTATGAAAAAATTTATGAACAATTTAAAAAGGGCTCCCATAGTTTTGAGTTTTTACTCGTAAGGTATTCTTTTTTTAAAAAATAATTTAACTCCTTTTTTATCTAAAATTAAAAATAAATTTTTTATTTTCTAAAAATGTAAAAAAATATAGGTGGAAAAATATTCGGGCTAAAAAACAAAATTTTGAAAAAAAATTTTGGGCCCCCCCCAAAATAAATTCCTGCGTACGTGCCTGCTTTATGCACTAAAGAAATACAAGTTTATCATTATTTAAAAAAAAAAATATTCCACGCTAATAAAAGGGGGGGGGGGGCGGACCCAAAAAACGACATTATCTAATTCTCTGGGTCCAAATGCAGGACTTTGAACTTGTAGCATAAAAATGTTGCATTTGTTAAACAAAAACACAAAAAATCATGTAAAAAAGTGGTATTTTTCATGGGTTGGTTTAGTTATCTAAGGGGGAACTTTTTCCCCCTTGGTCCGATTTTGCCCATTTCCGAACTTAACCTGCCTAGGAATATAAGACATATTCGTGCCAAACGTCGGAAGTCTAGCTCTTTTATTTGGGACTGTATCGTGTCCTCTACAGACGGACAGACGGACGGACGGACGGACATCGCTAGAATGTCTTATAATCAATCACTGATCAATAAAATATATACTTTATAGGGTCCTAGACCGATATTTCAATGCGTTACACACGGAATGACAAAGTGAGTATACCCCCATACTGTGGTTGGAGGGTATAAAAAGAGACTGTGGTTCCAAAATCTCGAATTATTTTAACTAGGAAAGTTCTAAAGTTTTTAATTTTATTTCTTAAAAATAATATTTTTTGTATTTTCGTACTTTCTAAAATGTAAATTTCAAAAGATTTTTTTAAGGCGTGATTAGAAGAGAGGGAACTCCCTAGATTTAAAGTTAAAAACAACTCTATGGTAACTTTTAAAATTGGAATGTCAAATAAAATTTTATTATATATTTTTTATTTACTTTAATTCGGTTTCCAATCTACAAATTATTGACTAAATGTGCGAAAACAAATAATAATATAGTGAAAATGGTAAGCAAAAACAAGTATTAAAGAAATTAGATTTGACACAACAATTTTTAAAGTCAAAAGTATATTCCCACAGAGTTGTGTTTTTTTTTAAATCTAGGGGGTTTCTTTCCCGTCTAAACGCGCCTTTAAAGCTATTTAAACTCAAATTATTTAAAAAATTCGATTAATCGTAATCGCGATTAACGGCAATTTTTTTAATCGTAATCGCGATTATGAAATATCTCGATTATTTGCAAACTCTAGTATCGATATATAAATGGATTTTTTTTTTTTAATTTTGTATGTTTGAACTTGGAAAAAAAAAATTGAAATTCTTTTTAAATTTTTTTTAAAATTGTCTATAAAAATTATCATTTTCCAGTTCTACCCTCGTAGTGAATTTATTAATAGCTCAATCTGGACGCTATAAAGCTTGAAAAAAAATTTTTGAAATTCTTTGAACGCTATAAAACTTGGAAAAAAAAAATTTAAATACTTTTTAGAATTTTTTTAAAAAATGTCTATAAAAATTATCATTTTCCAGTTCGACCCTCGTAGTGCATTTATTAATAGCTCAATCTGGACGCTATAAAACTTAAATTAAAGCTTGATAAACTACCTACAAAACACTTTAAAAGAAAAACACTCGGTATTTTGAATTTTGTCTTTTACAAATTTTATATACTATAGCTCTGTGTGAATACTTTTGACCGGCACTGTATATATTTTTTTGTATTTTAGGGTATATACTCATTGTTTTCATGTGATATGTTCGTTTACTGAAACAGTTTACAAAATTCGTCCACTTTTTTAGGCTTTATGCATTTTTTAATACTTCCAGTCTGTTGAATACAAAAATGGTAATCAAACACACTTATGTATTTTAAGCATGCAAATAAAAATGATAATTTTCAGTACATATGAAAAAAAAAAATAAATCTACCGGAAAAATTTAAGGTAACAGGGACTAATAACACTGTGCTACAGTGAAAAAATACTTTTGATGTGACATGGTATAGGTCAAAAAAATGCCCATTAAACTTGCCAGACACCCTAAAATTTTTGAGTTATTGTCAAAAAACGTTTTTTTGGGACTTTGCTCACTAAGCCTTGTGTAATTCAGAAAATTTCTAACCTATTTTAAATTTGGTAACTGTTTTGGATAGAAGAAGGATAGGGCTTTCCATGTGTGTGAATTGGTCTACACATATAAGAAAGATATCTATTGATTTTTTCTATAATATCTAATATTTTTGCTATTTATTGAAAATTTTTTGAGTTTATCGATTTTTTTCTGCTATAGTTCGTTTAACAACCTTTATATTTTTGAACGTATTTTTAAAGAAAATTTAATTCTGAATACGATGAGCTTTATCCTGAAAAAAGCAGATAAGAATTGACAGAGTTGTGATAATTTTTCTAAAAAAGAAAATTAAGATTTTGCAGGAAATCGCCGTTAGATAACCCAGGCAAAAAAATAAATATATCATAAGAGGTCATGTACATCATTTTTAAAGGTTTTTAGCGCGCTGAATCCGAATCTGGTCTTTAAATTGCTCTATCGCGTCAGGTTTTTGAGATATTCAATATAAATTGATACATCAAAACCTTAATAAGATAGCGCAATTTCAAGGTCAAATTCGAATTCAGGGGGCCAAAAACCTTTAAAATAATGATACGCGACTTCTCAGTATGTTCGTTCATTTTTTTATTTTTTTTTGCCTGGGTTGTCTGAACGGCAATTTCATGCAAATTCTTAATTTTCTTTTTTAGAAAATTATCACAATTCTGTCAATTGTTATTCGATTTTTTCGGCATAGAGCTCATCGCATTCACAATTAAATTTTCTTTAAGAATACGTTTATAAATATAAATATTGTTGAACGAAATATAACAGAAAAAAATCGATAAGCTCAAAAAATTTTCAAAAAATAACAAAAAATTAGATATTGTTGAAAAAATCAATACATATCTTTCTTATATGTATGAACCAATTCACACACATAAAAAGCCCTATCCTTGTCTTATCCAAAACAGTTAAAAAATTGAAAATCGGTTGAAAACTTTTTAAGTTACACTTGGTTTAGTGAGAAAAGTC
Source organism: Pegoplata infirma (assembly GCA_963921195.1). Lineage (NCBI taxonomy): Eukaryota > Metazoa > Arthropoda > Insecta > Diptera > Anthomyiidae > Pegoplata > Pegoplata infirma. Next base: position 239,660,755 of record OY992538.1, on the reverse strand, counting down.
CAAAAGAAACGTTTTTTGACAATAACTTTAAATTTTGAGGGTGTCTGGCAAGTTTGATGGGCATTTTTGTGATCTTTTTGACGAGACCTACAACCTTAACTACCTCATTTCAAAAGTATATTCGATTTTGTGTTTTTTGTAGCACAGAGTAATATTCGTTTCATTAAAAAAAAAAATATACAGTAAAACACTTCTTAAACGACACATTTTTATAGACAAACTCATGTATTTTAATTTGACATGTAAAGAATTTTTAAATATTTTAAGTTAATTAAAAGCATTTTAATATATAAACGAATATATAATAATGCGATTTATATGTTCATCCATCAATTGATGCATATGGTGTATTTAATTATCTTAAAAAAGTTTATCTTTTTCTTTTACTAAAATATGTACATATTTGACAGTTTCTTTACAATTCATAATCGAGGGAGACCTTTAACTTGAGTCGAGGATAAAGTTTTACGAAAATATGAAAATAAGAAAATTATTTTGTACACACATTTTCCATGCATATAACATATTAACAATTTTCTTTATTAGTTTAACTAACACAAACTACAAAAAAAACTTTGGAAAAGAAAACTTTACGCGTTTTTAACATTTACTAAGAGAGTAGAGGATAAAACTAGTAAACTAAACATGAAACTTTTCAGGCATATTTGATAAACGCTTAATGGAAAAGTTATCAGAATATGAAAATTCTAAACATTCTTAGTTTAATTATTTTATACATATGAACGTATGGATGTACTTACCTACAGAATACAGCCTAAATCAATTTAAAACCTTTTGAAGTCATGTAAAAGTTTTTACCTTAAATATGAATTATTTTTGTATGGTTGATCTTTTACTTTTTTTTGAAATATGATGTTGATGTTGAAGATGATAAATATGTATATGGATGTTTGTATAGAAACCCATTAGCTTAACAATAAGATTAACTTAGGATCATGTTTAACAATAAATTTATGCATATTTTATAAACACACATACGGTTATAAAAAACAAATGAGGCATTTCACACCAACTGTTCCACTATAGAAAAACCATATTAGATTCAATGGTCTGTTATTTGCAAAGTATTCGCCAATAGGTGACTATGCCTTTTAGCAGTGGCGGGTACAGCTTTTGGGTTTGGGGGGGGGGGGGGGAAATTTTTTTTTACTTCGAAAAAAAAAAATCATAAATTTACCTTTGTTGGACGGGCAAAAACAGGGATTCTTTTTTTTGCAAAAGAAGGTTATGGAAACCTATAAAATCATCAAATTCAAAATTTTTTGCTGAAGGAGGTTTGTTTTTTCATGATCATAAGTATTTCGTTTAGATAATTTTTTTTTAATTTGTCTAAAAAGAAAATTGTACATTTTCGTATACATAGAAAAACTTTCAGATTCTAACAAATTTGACGTATACAAAGTCAAAATCTAAGAATTCTTCTTTACAAAAAATATCTCAAAATCTGAGACTTTTTTTGTATAAAAAATTTTCAGATTCGAACTTTTTTCCACAAAAAAATCTAAGATTTTGAAACCTTTTATAGAAAGTATCTTATATTTTAAAGCATTTTTAATACATTTTTCTTATAGAAAAGGTCTCAAGTTAGTATATTTGTTTTGTACTGAAAAAAACTGATATTCTGAAAAAAAACTTATATTTTTTCTATAGAAAAAGTTTCAGATTCTGTGACTTTTTTCCTAAAGAAACAGTTTTAAATTCTCAGACCTTTTTCCTATAGAAAAAGTCTCAGATTCTTAGACCTTTTTTTTGTGAAAAAAGTCTCTGATTCTGAGACCTTTTCCCTATAGAAAAAGTTTCAGATTCTTAGACCTTTTTCTTTTTAGAAAAAGACCCAGAGTCAGAGACCTTATTCCTAAAAAAGTCTCAGATTCTCCGACCTTTTTCCCATAGAAAAAGTGTTAGATTCTGAGAGCTTTTTCTTATAGGTTTTCCTATAGAAAAAGTCTCAGATTCTAAGACCCTATTCCTATAGAAAAAGTCTGTGAGATTGTGAGACTCTTTCTAAAAGAAAAGGTACCAGATTATTAGACCTTTTCTTAGGTATAGTCTAAGTATGAGTCTAAGATTCTGTCACTTTTTTTCTAAAAAAAAAAATCTCGCAGATTTTGAGACCTTTTTCCTATAGAAAAAGTCATAGATTTTGAGACCTGTTTCCTATAGAAAAAGTCTCAGATTCTGAGACGTTTTCCCTATAGAAAAAGTCTTAATTTCTGAGATTCTGAGACCTTATTCCTATAGATAAAGTCTTAGATTCTAACAATAAGACCTTTTTCCATGTTGAAATTTGATTTTGGCCAATTGTTGCGATATTCTAAATTGTGTTGTTTTTAAGCTAATAAGGCCTAACGTTTTCTTTGTAATTAAAACAAAATTTTCATTACAATTTTCCCAACGTTTCGTCGGTATATGCCGACTTCATCAGGGGTCGTAGTATTTAAAGTTGTTACATTTAAAAGAAAAAACCGTTTACATTTAACATTTAACATAAAACATTAAAAACATAAAACATAAATTTAAATTCAAAAACATATTACTTCTATAAGTATCACAGATTTTTAATTTAATTAATTTAATTTTTATTTTAATTTTTTCCAGTAGAAAAAGTCTCAGATGCTGTGACCTTCTTCCAATTGAGAAAGTTTAAACTTCTGAGACTTTTTTTCAACAATAAAAAGTCTAAGACTTTGAGACAATTTCCCCTTTCGAATGAAACCAAGTAAATGAAAGTTGGCATTTTCCATAAAAAAACCCTCATGGTTTTTATTTTTTTAGTTTAAGATAAGTACTCTGTTTTTTACGGTAAAAATTTCACTTAAACGTTAAACGCTTCAAATCGCAATAAAACATTTAAAAATAATAATATTTATAAAGAAACTATTGTATCAAAACTGAAATGTCAATATTTCACGGCAATTTAAATTGTCTTGCGTGTTTAAATGCGTGAAAACTTTTTGAACAATTTTCCTATAATTTCTCGCTTTGCCAAATTTTATTGTTTCTATATTGATTTTGAGAGATTTTTTTTCCGTGAAATCGAACATAGTACTATGCTTTAGTGCGAGATTTTTTTACACGTATTTAAAGTTGGTGATTTTAAAGCATTCAAAGTTTTTGTATACTAAATATTAAAGTTAATTTTGAAAATTTTATTTGCGGGTATCATAATTTTTATGAAGGATCAAGTGGAACTAAAAATAATGGCGGTATTTTTTTGGGGAAAAAATCGTTCCTTGGGGTGGTTCAACGCATCTGAATACGCGAATTTTGAGCTGATTTTTCCGCAGAGCAAAAACTGTTGAATATATCGCAAATCCAATTTCACCAGTCGATTCTACAGCAAAAAATAATACAATGGTCGTTTTTCAAACTCTTAAAAAAAGTTCCAGAAACCCACCACAGAGGGCGAAAATATAAGGTTTTTCCATTTTCTTTTTAAATTAATTTTTTAAATATGCACAATTAAAGGTCATTTTCAGCTTAACAAAATTTTATCAAATTTTCTGTTCTATCACAGCCCGTTAAAAAGTTAAAAGCTCTCAAAAATTTGCAAAATCACGTTTTTTGAGAACTTTGACCTCAATTTTCTCGAAAACATGACGTGATAGAAAAATTCAGAATCAGCATCGAAATGTTAATCGAAAACAAGTTTTATGATCCCAGAATATCATTCAAAAACATCACAAAAAAATGCTCTCAATAATGCACAAAAATGCGTTTTTTGTGAACTTTGACCTCAATTATTTCAAAAACCTGACGTTACGGCACATTTTGGAAACCAGATTTGCAATCAGCATTGAGAGGAAAATCGAAAACGAGTGTCCAGACCGCTGACCCAGCCAATAATTTTTCAAATTTCGGTCAGTGATTTATAATTTTACCATCAGAAAAAAAAACTTTGAAGCCTTATAACTTTTTAATGGGTTGTGATAGAAAGGTGCTTTTTGTACCAATTTTCTTAGCAAAAACTGCCTCTTCATTGTGCATGATTAAAAAAATAATTAATTTTTTTTTTTTAAATCGATTTTTCCGCACCCTTCTGTGGGTTATTGGAACTTTTTTTAAGAGTTAAAAAAACTGATATTGTATTAATTTTTGCTGTAGAATCGACTGGTGAAATCAGATTTGCAATATATTCAGCCGTTTTTGCTCTGCAGAAAAATGAGCTCAAAATCCGCTATTTCAAATACTTTGAACCACCCCACAGTGGGGTGGATGATACCTAAAATGGCGATTAATACATAGAAGACTTAATTTTAAAATATTATAATTTTTTATTGATGAGTAATCTTAAACACATAAAAACACAGCATTTTCGAAAAAAAAACATTGGAAATTTTTTTTTTTTAACCTGTTAGGCGCTTTATTGTTTTTCGGATATAATATCTTATTTCACAATTTTTGCTGTAACTTTGGAACAAAAAGCTTTACATTTATAAATAAAATGGCACATTATAGCGAACTTAATGTGCTATTAAAAACTTAAAAAAGTAAATATATCGTATGTGTTTTTATTAGTATAATTTTAATTTAAAATTCGATTTTTGTTTTTCACTAAATCTCATTAATGTACAAATTTATCTCAAAAAGTCCCGAAACAGAAGATTAAAAATTTTTTATTAATGGATAATCATAATTTAATAAAACGCAGCATTTCAGAAGAAAAATTGGAAAAAATATTTTTACCTGTTAAACTTTTTTTTCTGTTTTTCGGAAAAAGCCTAATTCACAATTTTCGCTGTAACTTTGACATCAAAAGAATAAGTAAATAAATATAAAATAAATAAAATATGTATTCAAATTCTGATTAATTTTTATTAAAAAATAAAAATTGTTTTATTCGACCTTTAAAATATTATGTTTTGAGTGGGTTTATTCTAGCTCGAGATCATTATTTCTTTTACTAATTAAAACTATGATATTCTCATAGAATAATTTTCAAGAAATTAATTTTTCCGTTTTTAAATTTATTTATGTTGGTAATTTTTTTCAAGACTTAATCGACACGTGTTTCGGGATTTGTCAGATCCCATTGTCAATATTATTTAGCAAAAAAAAAAAAAATATGAGAATATCGTAGTTTTAGTTGGTAAATGAAATAATGACCTCGAGCTAGAATAAATCTACTTAAAATAAAATATGTATTCTTATTAGTATTAATTCAATTTTAATCAAGTTTTTATTTTTCACTTAATTCAGTTAATGTGAACATTTATCTCAAAAATTTACAGACGAAAATTTTTAAAGGATCAGAACAGAATAATTTAAGGTCTAGTTGATGAGGTTATGTATGGTGTATCTTCATCAAAATCACTCACGCACTCATCTCTCACAAAACAAAAAACAACAAAATACCAAAAATATGGAAATTGAGAGTATTTTAACACAACAAGTAAGAGTGATGTGCCGAATCTTCTATACCATCCAAAACGCTACAAAACTACAAAAAAATTTGGGGGGCATTTTTGATAGGGGCTCGGAGGGGGACGTAGGGGGCACTTTCACCCTTGCGATTAATCATTGCAAATTAATTTTTATTGGTTTTTGCACTTAAGTAATACAATTGCATTATTATTACATATTTTTTTATAACCACACCCCAAAAAGGGGGCGGGCGTGCGTGTGCGTGATTTAAAATTACTCACGCACCCATCTCTTATAAACAGTACACTCATGAGCTGCAGTTACAACTACCATACGGAATATAAGGACAAAATATTATGAAAACAACTTGATTTTTAGTCTTTTTTTCAAATAGATTTTTAGCAACTGGAGTTCTTTCACAAAAAAATTGATAAGTCAAAAACCGCAAAAAACCGCAAACGGACATTCAGGAATTTATTAGATGAAATCATATATTTAAAGACCATATAGGCGGATTTTCACTCTTTCACAGACAAAGTTGTTGAAACTCAATATTTATATCAAAAATACCCTATTTTTAGAGCATTTTTATTATTTTTATTTTTAATATTTCCGAAACATTTATCTAAACCAAAAAATTTTTTTTATATGCTCAAATACCTAAAGTAGACTGATCCATTATGAAGCTTTCAATTTTAGAAGTCTTTATACAAAATATAATTACTTGAAATATCAAAATTTTCACTTTAAATCAATGCGCGCAAAAATAATAAAAATAATTGAACTTTAAACACACACTGCAAATAAAGTATACAACTTACAACTTTGTTTTTTGCCATTATTGATGTTGAATTTTATCTACTTTAACCTGGTACCAAACACGGTTGTGAAAGTTAATGTTCATCTATTGAATTAATCGCCACTTTGGATGCATTTCACCCCTCTGTGCACCCCAAAGAGTGAAAATTTTTCCAAAAAAATACCGGCATTCTTTTTAGCTCCCCTAAATCCTTTAAAAAAATGATGATATCCGATAAACAGATAAAGTGACGTCGTCACCAAACGAACTCTGCTTAATATGTCCTTCCTTAGGGGCAATGATCAGTATTTACTAAATGACCAAATTATTAAACATAAATCACTGTTCAACGCTGCGTATGGTTGTTATTTAAAGGCAATCGCAAAATTAAGTATACGCCTCTTATACAGTTTTCAAGTAATTATAATTATAATAATAGTTCACCAACATCAAATCCGTGTAAAAAAAATATTTTTTTATGAAAAATGTCAAGTTTACTTTTACTTTTGGTTTCATCGTATTGCGATTTTGGTTGTTGCACCCACTGTCCAATTCTGCAATTTTTAGCATTTCTAAAAATTTCTAAGCGTATTGGTAATAAATAAAAAAATGAATAAATAAAAAATAAAGTATACGCTTTGGTGGCTTTAGAATTAAATTATATCGTTGGTTCCGCTTTGGTATACCTACCTTCCTGGTTAGTGAATTATAAAGCTATCCATCCTAGATTTAAAATGACATTTGGTGTGGAATGCCTTATTTGTATTACATATTATGTACTTTAAAATAAAAATATAAACTTCAACTTATTTCTATATAAAGAAATTTTTTTAGAAATGTTTCCTTCTCATGCAAAAATCCGCAAAGAAAAGTGTAAATTAAAAAAAATAATGAAAAATTATAGTACACTCACACGTAAATTAAGGTTTCATATTCTATAATATTTTGACTTTTTATTAAAAAAAAAAAAATACAACAATAACAGATATAAACATTATTCACCTTTAAAATTCCCCCAACTCCTCTCACGTTCTGTAGCCTCTAACAAACATAGATATTTATTCCATGTGAGCTGGATAAGCGTTAATGCTTTGTTTGAATGAATTTTTGATTGCATTGTTTACGATTGAATTTTTTCGCCATAAATTGTTTATTCTACCAAAAATCCTCCATCTCTGGAGAGGGCGCGTGCAATTTTTTTGTTGTTCGTTTTGTTTTTGGTTAGCTGCTTCTGTGTGTGTCTTTTGATGTTGGTGTGGGTGGGAATGCGGATGGTGGGTGGGTTGAATGTCTCTTAAAAGATTCACTTAGTATTAGTAGTAAATCTCTGTTGTTTGTACCTTTTTTGGAATTTGGAATTTGCATGTAGGTACAAGTATTGTCAGTCTTTGTGTTAACAGCGATTTATGTTGTCGGTTTTCGCTGTTTGTTTTTTTTTCGCTTCTTTATATTCCACCTAAATTGTGTACGAATTATGTATGAATGTGTGTGTATTATTTTTTTTTCAAGGATGCTTGTCATTTTTTTTTTTTTGCAAGTTGCGTTTTAAAACATTTCAATTCATTTCATTTTATATTCTTGTCGTGGTTGTGTTTAGTTGTTTAATGTTAATGTAAATGGAGTTTATTACCATAGAGGGGTCCGGGTGGCATTCAGGCTGGCAGGGAGTCAAACACAAAATGCCATCTAGGGTAACATAAGCTGATAAGGATAATGGCATTTTACGAAATTTATGCTTATAACTGTAAAATTTTTTAACAGAAAAAAAAAAAAACGCATCGATGTTGCAGATTAAATTAACGATAATTTTATCAAATGAATAAATAATAAGTAATTGAGTGTTTTTTACGTTCGGAAAGTATTTAACAATAAACGAGGCGGACATTTTATCTAGAATATGAATAGACAAACACAAAATTACAGTACTGTATTTTAAATAACATTATTTTCAAAGATTTTAAAAAGTAATAATCCGAGACCCAATTTTTTTGGAATACTCCAATTATCTTTTATTTTCTATATACGAGTACATAAGAACTAAATGTCGTTCGTGGTTAATCGCATCAGTTGAGAACGGATGGACCGATTTGGATATATATTTTTTTTAAAGTTTAGTCATAGTCCAACTTAGGTTCAGAATCTGAGACTTTTATAATTTAAAAATGTTTCAGGATCTACGCATTTTTCTATACAAAAAATGTTTTAGGATCTGAGAAGTTTTCTATTAGAAAATTTTTTTAGGATTTGAAAACTGTTCTATAAAAAAAACTGTCTCAGAATCTGAGACTTTTTTATACGAGAAATTTCTCAAAGTCTGAGACTTTTTTATAAGAAAAATTCTTAAAATCTACACAGAAAAAAATAAAAAAAATGAGTAAATTTTTAATACTATTGAGTAAAAAATTACTCAATTTTGCAGCAGTAAACAATTTAATAGCATTGAGTAAATTTTTAATGGACATAATTAAAATTTTTTCGATATTTTTAAGTAACTTTTTAATTGTGTCAAGTAAAAATTTACTCAAAATTTATCAATGTATTTTTTTAAAAAGTTTCACATTTTTTTCAAAAAAAAAAAAAAAAATGTTTTTCAAACTTTACCAAATATATTTATGTCTTAAAGACATAGGAACATTTCATAAACATGATTTCAAACTTTCATATTCATATACAAAAAACTATAAACTAAATGAGAATTCAAAACACGAAGAGAATAAAAAAATATAAAAAAATATTAAATTTTGTATTAAATTATTTACTCAAATTTCTTTTTAATTTTTGAGTAATTTTTTAATTGACGCAATCTTATTTAAAAATTTAAACAAGTGATTACTCATATTGTTTTTTTCAATATTTTTTTCTGTGTACTTATACGAAAAATGTCTCAGAATCTTATACTTTTTGTATACGAAAAATTTCTCAGAATCTGAGGCTTTTTCTATATGATTAATGTCACAATATCTGATACTTTTTCTCTACAATATCTGAATATTAAGAATACGAAAAAGGTTTCAGAATCTGAAATTTTTATTTTAGAAAATTTCCTTTGAAATTAACACTTTAAATTACTCAGAATCTAAAACTTTTTCTATACGAAAAATGTCGTAAAATCTGAGAATTTTTATACAGGAAAAATTTCTATGAATTTCAGACTTTTTACATAGGGTGAATTTTTCCTATAGAAATAAATCTCATATTAACACTTTTCTATACGAAAAATGTGTTGAATGCGTGACTTTTTCTATACGAAAAGGAAAATTTTTTATTAAAAGCAATGCAATAAAATATGATCATATTTAGTGTAAGTAAATTTATTGGCCTTTTGGGGGCACCTGATGTGGGGGTCCCTGGGCACGTGCTAAGTGTGTCCAAATGGTTAAAACGGTACCGGCTGGACGAGGACGTTACATTGCCACACAAATTAAAGCTCTACAAAGTATTTAATTTAATGTAAGTTATTTCTGAAACAAATGATCTATCTCTCAATATTCGTACAGACAAATAAACGAACATCGCAAGATCATCTTAAAATCGATTAAGGATCTTGAATATGCTATACATACATCAAACGATATTCGATGCGTTACACATGGAATAACAAGGTTAATATATTTCCATTTTTATGGACAAACAAACTCAGAAAAAATCAGCAAATGTTTTTCATTAAAAAGTAAAAATTGTTACAACAATAATTTTTAATTTCAGAAATAAATATTTGTACTTTAGACTAAGCAAATGCATTTCAGGACAAATTAATTGTATTTCAGAATTGACCGATTTAATCCGAAATTAAACAGAAAATTTAAAAATTAATTATGAAAACTGCAATTCAAAAAAGCACATTTGAAATTAAACAAGTAAAGAGTGTTAATTGCCGAATTTTTATAACCGATTTTTCCCATTTACGAACTTAACTCCATATTTGTGGTAAACTTCAAGAGTACAGCATTTTTATTTTGGACTGTATCGTGTCAACTACAAATGGACGGACATCGCTAGACACTCGTATATAATTTATGGGGTCTTATATCAATATTTCGATGTGTTACAGAATGAAAGAATATGAAAGTGAGAAAATCACCTTTTCTGTGGTTGGAGGGCATAAAAAGTGCAATCAGCATTCAAAAAGTGCATTGAAATTAGAATAGATAATTTTTTAAATTTAATTGAAAAATGTGTTGTTTAGACGGAAATGCTCTCTTCGCATACGGCCTTTTGCATTGTAGGTTACGATATTAACATGCAAATGTATTGTATACTTTAAAGGTGTTGATTACACGTTTGATATGCAAATGTTGGTCATACGTGTAGATAACTGTAGGCTTATTAAGTAAACTCTCGTAATGTAGCAAATAATATGAATTGGTTGGTCAAAGGGGCATTGACAAACTCCAGCACAGGCACTCAAATAAATACACCTACAAAATTATATGCAAAATACATCCAAGTAGATGTCCAAATTGTAGCATTAAGCTGACACTTATATTTACAATTTGAATTTTTGTGGGCATATGTTTTTTTGAAAAAATACTTTTAATTATATTCAAATCCGGTTTGTTGTAACAAATTTGAATCAACAAATCAAATTAGAATTAAAATAATCAAATTAGAATTAAAATAAAATGTTAAATTTTTATACCCTACACCACTCTGTGGTACAGGGTTGATCGATGGACTCAGAATTGCGACCGATCGACTCAGAATTACTTGTTGAGTCGATATATTGGTGCCAGTCCGACTGTCTATCTAACGGTTTAAGCACGATACAGGTCGCAATTTTTAATTGATTTCAAATTTGAAACTTAAGCGTCGTTGGCCCAAGGATGAAGTCTATTGAAATTGAAAAAAGTCGGTCAATGTTAAGACTATGCCCCCTTACAAATGCCCCCTTTGAATTTGGGTTAAATAACTCTAATAATCGTTTTATAGTAGACATCGTATTGAAATTTAACAGGTGATCTAATTTTGTATGTATCACCGCATGCCAAAATTTCTTGGAGTGTTCTTGGACAGTAAGCTGTTCTGGAACAAGAACTCTGAGGAAAGGGTAAAAAAGGCAAACAACGCGTATTACGCGTGTAAGAAAATGTTCGGCAGTACCTGGGGTCTAGAACCTAAAGTCACTTACTGGATTTATACTTCAATCGTAAGACCAATCTTACTCTATGGAGTTTTAGTCTGGCATAAGGCACTCGAAAAGGATGTGACGCTTAAAATGTTTCAGAAGCTTCAACGGCAAATGGGACGGAGTATCACTGGCGCTTTGAGAACAACATCAGCCGACTCTATCGACACTTTATTGCACTTATTACCAATTGATCTCTTTGCTAAGGGCGAGGCTTACAAAGCTTGCCTCAGACTCAAAGAGTCAAATTGGTTCAAGTATCGCAACTTTGGACACAGTAACATTGCTAATATGGACCGTATTGACTCTGATTACACAGTGCCCAAACTATTTTTCGACCGGAAATATGAAGTTAGATTTCCGGATCGAGAATTCTGGTCGACCTGGCAGGGCCCTCCTGCGAACTCAATAAATATCTTTACTGATGGATCGAAGCAATCGCATGGTGTTGGAGCTGGTTTCACGATACTGGAACTAGACCAACACTTATCTTTCAAATTACCCGTGGACTCGAGTATCTTTCAGGCTGAGATAGCTGCTATATCAAAAGCTGTGGAATATATGGCAAAGGAAAAAGGTGCCACCCTTAATTTCTACGTGGATAGTCAAGCTGCTCTAAAGGCACTCTTGAGCTACCAAATTAAATCGAAAACGGTTTTAAAGTGTTACGAGAATTTAAAACAACTTTGCTTAAATAATGAAGTTACCTTATTATGGGTACCAGGGCACGAAGGAATAGAAGGAAACGAGAAAGCAGATGAACTCGCGAAACTTGGAGCAGATGGCATAGGTACCACCATAATGCTTTCACCGCCACTCCAGCATTTCAAACTAAAACGAAATACCCTTACTGTCGCCAAAGCAAATCGAAGATGGAAGGAACTTGGGACAAGTCGTATAAGCAGAATTTTATGGCCACGCTATGATTTAGGAAGAACTAAATTCTTACTTACACTTACGAGAATAGAATGTCGTATGTTGACAGGTTTAATAACGGGACACTGTCTTGTCGGAAAACATGCCAAGAACATGAATCTTATTACGGACGCAAACTGTAAAAGGTGCGAGACACCAGACGTCGAAGAGACCATTGAACACATCCTGTGTCACTGCCCGGCTTTGGCACGAACTCGACTATCAATTATAGGAAGTTCACAGTTCGAGACTTTGGAGGAAATTACGAGAATAGACCTGAAGAGCTTGAAACAATTCGCAATGAAGGTCAATGTATTTAGTTTACATCGATAAGCGGAAAAAGTTTTGTGGTATCGCTATGGACCAATTGGTCTATGCGGAGTGCCCATCTGGCACCGCCACCCTAACCTAACCTAACCTAATTTTGTATGTACGAATCGTCATTCCAAATTTCAAAAGAATCGGGCCAGTCCTTCTTGTAGTCCCCATACAAAGCAATCTACCGATATTCACAAAATTTCTTAAAAAATTGATAGATATTGTAAATATTCAATTAAAATTTTGTTTGTAGGTATTGAACGTGTATTTGGAAACCTAACCTTATCAAATCTTAATATTGTTTATTAATAATTGAGCCATTTTTGGACTTAGTCCCCATATCAAAATTTCGCCCGATATTCGTTCGGTTGGCAACAAATAAAGCAATTTCACTAAAATTTGATTGTTGTGTGGTTTCCACACTTATTAAAGATCTAACAAAAGATAAATCAAATAGGTCCACTTTTGGACTTGGAACCCATTTTCCGGAAAACACTGGTGTGGGGTATCATATGGTCGGTCTTGACCGACTATAATTTTCTTGCTTGTTCTAAACTGCAGTTAAAATTTAAAATTGTTCAACTGTACAAATTTGTGGCACCCTAATATTCATAGAAAAACTGGCAGTAGTTATTTGTACAAATTTGGTGTATTTTAAAACCTATAAATGTATATCGCTCATTTACTTGCATAACGTCATAACTCAAAAAACATGATTTTTGAGTTAACGATACAGAATTATTTGTTATATCATGCATTATATTGTGTCAAAAATTAGAATTATTATCTTTTAAACTCACCGCTTGAGGAGAGAATACCCCATTATTACATTTTCAATATACCGGCGTTTTTCAATGGAAACCCAGTTTCAATTGTAAACTTTAAACTCGATTTCTGCAAAATTAAATATTTTGAGTTATGACACTAGGGCAAATCCACCTCAAACCACACAGCATTCGGATTTGTCACCTTCGATTTAAATAAAATTTGACAAATATGTTGCAAATGGATAGTGTTCCTAAAATCATTACCTTTCTGGCTTCAAAACCTTTCGGTTTTCGAAATATGGCGTCTTGAAAATTGGCAAAAACGTCAAATTTTAAATAAGGTGCACATACAAAGTCACCCATAACTTTAAAAGTATAAAACCCACAATTACCAAATAGGTATCATTTGAAAGCTGAAAGGATTACCTTATAAGTGACATGCACAATTTTTTCTTGTAACGAAAGGTCAAAGGTCATATTTCAATGTCTAATGTTCAAAGACCTATATCTCAAAATCCGATATTTTTAAAATTCTCAAAAAAATATATGATAAAAATCAAGTCTTTCCCTACATTTGTATCAAAATTTCAGGGTGGACACTCATATGGTTCCAAAGTTACAGAGGAAAACGTGCTTGAAGTCAAGATTTTCTCTACGAGTTCATATGCAAAAGCTTACACACACGAAGCAGCATAACATGCTAGCATGCTGCTAGCAGTAAACAAACAATGGGACGGACCTAAAAACTGAACCCATTATTTATTAATATTTCGACCTCCTGAATTTAATTTCACTATCAAAACTGAATTTTATCGTAGGGTTTTCTTGTTTTCTTACAAGGAAAATCTTCAAAGTGAACATACGTAATTTCTTTGAAATTTATGCCCATGAAAGACAACAAATATCTAACATCGACCTGTCTGAGCTTATTGGTAATAATTTAGTTTTAAAGGGTTAAACGGGAGTCAAAAATGACCGATTTTTAGTAATTTTAACTTTTAGGTACATTATTGTCAATTATATCAGATCCGTTTCATTTAAAAAAAAAAAAATTTGGCGTCTGTTTGAGACATTTTATTTGTTGCATAATTGTTTTTGTTAAAAATGTATAGTTTTTGTTATAGTTTTTGTAAAAAAAAATCATTATTGGTACTATTTTCTATTTAAATTAAGCAATCACATGAATTTTTTATTGGCAGTTTTTCTTACAGGTCGGGTTTCATCCGAATTAAAAAAAAATAAATCTTTATTAGTGTGTCCAAAATAAAATAAGGCAAAAATTCAAAGAAGTTCGAAACATTTGTGTTTCCATTTCTAAACCATTTTTATGCTTGATTATATTCTTTTTTATGAGCTTTATTCCGCTTTGAACATACGGTTCCTCCACCCCATTCCTATTTTCCTACTATGGAAGACAAGCTCAGACTGGTTGATTTTAGATTTATTTTTTCTAGCTTGTGTATAAATTTTAAAGAAATCAGGTATGTTCACTTTCGAGGACTTTCCTTGTAAAAGAACAATAAAACCCCTACAATATAACTCAAAATACATAAAAAGTTTTAAGCCTTGTTCTAGGCCCGCACCTTTGTTTACGACTATGTATATTGTTTTGTTTGTGCAAAATTTTTTATATGAACTCGTAGAAAAAACTTTGCCTTCGAGCACGTTTTCTTCTGTAACTTTGGAACCATATGAGTGTCCACCCTGAAATTTTGATGCAAATGTAGAGAAAGACTTGATTGTTATCATATATTTTTTTGAGAATTTAAAAAATATCGGATTTTGAGATATAGGTCTTTGAACATTAGATATTGAAATATGACCTTTGACCTTTCATTAGAAGAAAAAATTGTGCATGTCACTATTAAGATAATCCTTTCAGCTTTTAAATGGTACCTATTTGGTAATTGTGGGTTTTATAGTTTTAAAGTTATGGGTGACTTTGTATGTGCACCTTATTGAAAATTTTAAGTTTTTGCCAATTTTCAAGACGCCATATTTCGAAAACTAAAAATTTTTTGAGCCTGTAAGGTAATCATTTTATGAAAACAACGCATGTGAAATATTTTTTGCGAATTTCATTAAAATCGGAGGTGACAAATCCGAAAATCACAGTTTTCTGTGCGGTTTGACATGGAATCACCCACTATACAAGTAAGCGGTATGTACACATACATAGATATGAGTACGTGCCTGTAAGAAATCATCTACTTGTATATGGTAATTTGAACACCTTTTTTGTGAAAGGATAAACCTTTTAAATTTACTTTATAGGAATTTATTTTGTTACCTATTGCTTGTTTTGTACGTGTGTGTGCGTATGTGTAATGTGAGTGTAAGAGTGTGTGAAAGAGTTTTATTACTGGCCTAATTATGTGTAAAAGCTTTTAAATGACCCGAAGGCACGCACAAATGAAACACATTATGAAAGTATTTCAAAAAGTGTGAATGTTGTTAAAGAAAATTTATTATCTAAATAAAATTCTATAATTTTAATTTTTATTTAACTGGGACTTCATGGATGTCCTTAGGCACACTCACACACACACGTAATTAGTTTATGAGTTGAAACCTAATTATAGAATTTATGAAGATCCTTAAAAGTCTGCTATGCAGATTATAGTTAAACCATAATTAGAGAATAAATAATTTTAAATTTTTGAATTAAACATTTCGAGTTCGATTGTTTGATATGACGAAATATTTGACCACTTTTTCGCCAAATGATCAGAAACTCAAAAGACGTTGTTAAACAAATATACAAACGATATGTACTACATAACTAGGGTTACCATTTTTTTCTGAGCTTAAATCAGTACGCCCAAGTTTTTATATTTTTTTTTCTAGAAATAACTTTTTAAATTTTTTTTCTATGAGAAAACACTGATGTTTTTTCACCACCCTTAAAAAAATGTCGGTTAAACTAACTTGACCCCAAGTATTTTGAAAAAACTACTGCAAAAAACAACTGCAAAAAAACAACTGTTAAAAAACAACTGCAAAAAACAACTGTTGTCGTTATTTTGCAGAAAATTTAGTTGACTTTAAACGACTTCATTTGAATGTTTTGATCGTTTCAGTGCTGTTCAAGAGTGAACATGGGTGTTATCTCATATTTTTATTGGTACGATATGTTTAAATAAAAACATTATTGTATCTTTAGTTTCTTGTAAAAGGGATCGTTAAAATCCCAAAATAAATTTTAATGAGTATGGATTTTCCTACAATTAGAAAACTCCGTATTCTAAGCAAATAGTTTGCTTAATTTTTGTATATAGACTACCTGCTTACAACAGGCAGTCATTATGATAGTTCTAGTTTAGTTTTAAGATTTTATATTTTGTAAATAGGTTCTATTTTTATATTTAATAAATCAGTATTCAGTATTCCAGAAATACTCAACCGAGTATCATAAAGATATTCAGCGAGTGACTTACAACCACTCGTACAAAATAAAAAGGTTTTGTTTTAATTAATACTCACTTCCTTTTTATACAAGTGCAGAAAATATAACAAAATTCCACAGGTTTTGAGAATAAGAATCTCCCTCAGATTTTAAAGACTTTTTCCGTAAGTTTTGACAACTTTTCCTGTAAGAAAACTTCACAGCTAATAAGCAGGTGTTTTTTTTAAAGGCCCTGAATTTCTGAGCGCTTTTTCGAATAAGCTCTGATGACATTACCTCATCTAAGACCTTAGAATCATTTGGATTAATGCAATTTACATCATCTTTCTAAAAATATTAAAAATCCATCGGCCCATTGAACTTTTTGTTATAGAAAACCTCAAAGATTCTGTGCGCATTTTCATATAAATGCTAAGATTAATTTTTGCGTTTTTATAAATTAGCTCATTTTTAGACTTACGTTATAAAAAACAACTCTGATGACTTACATTATTGAAATTCAAGTTTTTGTACAGAATTTTCGAATAAAATTATTTTTTATATTGAAATGTTCAAAAATCAGTACAATCAGTACATATTTTAAAAAATTAGTACAAATCAGTACAACTTTTTTTGATCAGTACACGTGATCAAAAATCAGTACATGTTCTGATCAAATCTGTACGAATGGTCAGCCTATTAGGGTATTCAATTAACCGAGGTTCTTGTTTAATCGGTTAATCGGGCAAATAATTAATCGGGGTTGAGATTTAATCGGTTAATAATCGGTTAAATTTGAATTATTCGGTTAACCGAATAATATGAATATAAAATTTTAATTGAATATAAAACCAAAAATTGTATGTACTTTTAAGAATTTTATTAATAAGAAATCTATATCCGCTATGGTGGTTTGTTAAATACCCTACCCAGCAAAATTTTTTGGAATCGTTTCTTTGGCAATGTATTCTAGAATAGATTCCCCAGTAATGTTACTCCATTCCTCTACTGTTTCCACGGAATCAATAAAAAAACTTATAATTTTTGAAAAAAATGTCAAACAGAAAAATAAAATTTATAAAAAAAAACAATTTATTTGTTATCTTTTTATTGACAAAATTTTTGGTTTTCGCAGCACTAATCGTGCTTTTAAATACATTCTGGAAACATATGGCAGAAATAACGTAAGTACACATCTTAATTTGGTATATGTACGTGATACTTACAATTTGTTTTATGGTTTCTTTCAGATTGTAAAAATATATGTACATATTTTAAGATGTCCTGATGCTGTTGGCTGTACTCATGGAAATATTAAGAAACATATTCTACCCATTTTCTGAAAACTAGAAGCGTGGGATATAATATTCATTGTAAAGTTATGATCAAGGTTATAGCATGTATGTATCCACAGTTTAACATAAATTTTGATAGGTACAAAAAGTTTTAAATGTGTCAGAACCTGAGACTTTTCCTATAGGAAAAATGTCACAGATTCTGAGACTTTTTCTATAGGAAAAATGTCTCAGAATCTGATACTTTTTCTGTAGGAAAAATGTCTCAGAATCTGATACTTTTTCTATAGGAAAAATGTCTCAGAATCTGAGACTTTTTCTGTAGGAAAAATGTCTCAGAATCTGAGACTTTTTCTATAGGAAAAATGCCTCAGAATCTGAGACTTTTTCTATAGGAAAAATGTCTCAGAATCTGAGACTTTTTCTATAGGAAAAATGTCTCAGAATCTGAGACTTTTTCTATAGGAAAAATGTCTCAGAATCTGAGACTTTTTCTATAGGAAAAATGTCTCAGAATCTGAGACTTTTTCTATAGGAAAAATGTCTCAGAATCTGAGACTTTTTCTATAGGAAAAATGTCTCAGAATCTGAGACTTTTTCTATAGGAAAAATGTCTCAGAATCTGAGACTTTTTCTATAGGAAAAATGTCTCAGAATCTGAGACTTTTTCTATAGGAAAAATGTCTCAGAATCTGAGACTTTTTCTATAGGAAAAATGTCTCAGAATCTGAGACTTTTTCTATAGGAAAAATGTCTCAGAATCTGAGACTTTTTCTATAGGAAAAATGTCGCAGAATCTGAGACTTTTTCTATAGGAAAAATGTCGCAGAATCTGAGACTTTTTCTATAGGAAAAATGTCGCAGAATCTGAGACTTTTTCTATAGGAAAAATGTCGCAGAATCTGAGACTTTTTCTATAGGAAAAATGTCTCAGAATCTGAGACTTTTTCTATAGGAAAAATGTCTCAGAATCTGATACTTTTTCTATAGGGAAAATGTCTCAGAATCTGAGACTTTTTCTATAGGAAAAATGTCTCTGAATCTGATACTTTTTCTATAGGAAAAATGTCTCAGAATCTGAGACTTTTTCTATAGGAAAAATGTCTCAGAATCTGAGACTTTTTCTATAGGAAAAATGTCTCAGAATCTGAGACTTTTTCTATAGGAAAAATGTCTCAGAATCTGAGACTTTTTCTATAGGAAAAGTGTCTCAGAATCTCAGACTTTTTCTATAGGAATAATGTCTCAGTATCTGAGACTTTTTCTATAGGAAAAATGTCTCAGAATCTGAGACTTTTCCTATAGGAAAAATGTCTCAGAATCTGAGACTTTTCCTATAGGAAAAATGTCTCAGAATCTGAGACTTTTCCTATAGGAAAAATGTCTCAGAATCTGAGACTTTTTCTATAGGAAAAATGTCTCAGAATCTGAGACTTTTTCTTTAGGAAAAATGTCTCAGAATCTGAGACTTTTTCTTTAGGAAAAATGTCTCAGAATCTGAGACTTTTTCTTTAGGAAAAATGTCTCAGAATCTGAGACTTTTTCTTTAGGAAAAATGTCTCAGAATCTGAGACTTTTTCTATAGGAAAAGTGTCTCAGAATCTCAGACTTTTTCTATAGGAATAATGTCTCAGTATCTGAGACTTTTTCTATAGGAAAAATGTCTCAGAATCTGAGACTTTTTCTAAGGAAAGATGTCTCAGATACTGAGACTTTTTCTATAGGAAAAATGTCTTAGAATCTGAGACTTTTTCTATAGGAAAAATGTTTCAGGATCTGAGACTTTTTCCATAGAAAAAATGTTTCAGAAGCTTACACATTTTACTTTTTATTACAAAATTTCTTAGAATTTAAAACTTTTTCTTTAGGAGAAATTTCTTAGAAGCTAAGACTTTTTTTATACAATAAAAACTCTCAGCATCTGAGACTTTTTCTATAAGAAAAAATTCTCGGAGTCTGAGACTTTTTCTATTGGAAAAATTTCGCAAAATCTTACACTTTCACTGTAGAAAAAATTTCTTAGAATCAGAGACATTTTCAGTAGCAAACATATTAATGAATCTGACACATTTTAATGTTTACAACAAAAATATTTTTCCCATAACAACAATTCTAAGATTCTGAGACATTTTTCCTAAAGGAAAAGTATGGTGCTGACACATTTTTTCTATGGGAAAAGTCTCTGATTCATAAATATATTCTGTTATCTTCTATTATATTAATTAGTTCTATTGGTGTAGTTCTCTCCTTTTTTATTGGTTGTTTAAATCCTTAATACATAAGTCCATACATTTTCTCTTTATAAGATTATTGTGATAAAATTATTGTTAGTTTATATGTACTTGTGTATTTAGTTTTAAAATTTTTGTAAAGAAAAAATAATAAAAAATTAAATAAAAAAAAATCTTTTAATTATTCAGAACTAGTTCCATAATTCATTACATGGAACAGATATGTAACCGTTAAAAAATCGCGGAATCCCTACTTGTACCACTATATGCAACATATTCCAGAATAGATTCCGTAGAACAGATAAGTGTTCTAGTTTGGAGGAAAAGGATGTATTGCTTTCGTGACAATCTCAAACAAAAATCATCGATGATGCAATGCGTAGTAGAATCGATTGCAGAGTAGTATAGTTGATTCCACAACCGATTCTTTGGAATAGAACATTTTGCTGGGTATATAATGTTAGCCCAAATAAAGAATTTTTGTATGCCACAATAAAAAATTACCCCAATCCAAATTGGCCCCAAATCCAATGTGATAAAATGTCAAAAAAAAAATAAAACAATTTTTATAAAAAGGAAAAATTGACCCAAGTTGCTGCCGGGCTTAGATGCACCCCTGATAGAGTTTCCAGTTCAGTATATCAACAAAAAAATTGTTTGGTTTCCAAATTTGTTTTCTTTTATTTTTTAGGGCCGAAATTGCAATAATTTCATCGGTCGATATCTCCGAAATGAAAAAAGATATCTTAAGGATTCCATAAGTATTTTGATGAAAAAGAGCAGTATTTTGAGATGTGCTGAACTATTTATACATGTATATCATAAAATAATTCGCGGTTTTATAGGATCTCGAACATTGCGAAAATCTAAGTTTATGCAGTATTGTCAATCGAAAATCTATATATCTAAAGATGAGATAGATCAGTTCTGAGGTCAGATTAGAAAAATAAATTTGCTGTTGGCAATGTATAAAAAAATGGCTAGGGTTACTAACAATAAGGGCGGATTACTCAATGAAAAGATAGCTGCTAACTGTCGATTTAACGGAGCCTTATGTCAAAATTTGTATGAAAAAGTTAAATTTAACGAATTGTTTTAAACCGAAATAACTTTTAAGGACCTCGATAGAATATTTGCTTGATGACGGTTTTATACGTTGCTAAAAGAGAGTTTGATAAGTTTTTTCAGCAGAACCGTAATTTAAATTAAAAAAAACACCAAAACACAAAAAAAAAAGCAAAAAATTAAGTAAAACTACTAAAAAAAAGAAATTTCGGTTAATCGGTTAATCGACACAAATTAATCGGTTTATTTGTTATTTGAAAATTGACAATTTTAATTTATTCGAACAGTTAATCGGCCAAAATTAATCGGTTAACCGATTAACGGTTAATCGATTGAATACCCTACAGCCTATACATAACCCCAATAGGACAGCTTTAATACAATTTTTTAAGTCGGTCAAATTAAACGTTTTTTTGGAAAATGTTCAGAACTTCTGAAGTTTTTAAATAGAACACGTAAAATAGATTACACAAATTCCTTAAAAAAGATTTTAAACATGATTTTTGGCTGAAAAAAAACATAAACGGATAAAAATAAATTATATTGTACAGAATATTTGTTCATATTTGGTAGGACTCTACTATTTTGTGTATGCACTCTACTTGTCCTTATAAAAAAAGTATTTCAGTTCTTTATTTTTAGTTCCCTTAAGATTATCAAAATAAAGACAACAAAATCTTTGCTTAGACTGACCTTTAAATTTAACCAAAAATCCTGTCGTAAATTATCATGATCCTTATGTTAGTAACTTATGTAATTTATATGTTAAAAATAAAAAAAATAACAAAAAATAACAAAAAAAATATATCAAAAGCTTACATACACTGGCCATCTTTGATAAGTAGGAATATAAAACCCTAAATAAAATCAAAAAAGGACATTAGCCAAAAAATATTCTTACACTAAAAGAAAACAACAGCAAATACACTGAACTAATTTTTTAAGTAAAAAAAAAAAAATACGATATTAGTTGTTTCGTGATCAACTAAACTTTTATTTAAATCAACTTAAATTTGCAACAATTTTGAATGATAAAAAAATTTCAATGTGAATGTGAAAATTTTGACTTTGTAATCTGCTAAAATACTTTTTAACCAATTGTTTGATATGATTGCATACTTGGGACCTGAGCATTGAGGCATTAGTTTTTTATGTAAAATGCCAATGAAATCGCGGGTATTGGAATTGTTTTTTTCATACAAAAGATATGCCAAGTCCCAAGTATGGCCAATTCCACAAACAGTTTTGAATTTTATAAATGTCGGTTTTATCTAAACATAAAATATGGTCATAAATAGGGATGAGATTTCCATGCAAATGCATGTTTTTTGTCGATAGTCTAAAAACGATATCGACCAATTATCTTTCCGAATCAAGAAATTTGCGTTAAAATGGCATCGATTTGTTTTTGCATATTTTTGCATATTTCGGTGAAAAAGCATATTTTGGTTTTAAATGCATATTTTGTGCATATTTTCAACTTTTAAGTGCATATTTTTGCATATTTTGGCATAAATTAGCAAAAACGCGAATTGAAATTTATTTGTTTCAAAAACTATTTAAAATTTTAAAAATTAATTTTGGAAATAAGAAAAATTACTTTTTTTCTTTAAATTTTTTTTTTGGATTGTCCTAAATTCTAAAAAATCTTGCTTATATAAAGTTTTAAATGTTACTATTTAAACCCGGCGTTACTTTTTGCTTTTTAAGAAGTTTTTCCTATGAAAACAAGACTTTTGTTGCGCGAATTTTATTTTTTAGTGCATATTTTTAGGTTTTTTAGTGCATATTTTCAGATTTTTAGCGCATATTTTAAGCGCATATTTTCGATTTTTTAGTGCATGAAAATCTCATCCCTAGTCATAAATAAAGCATATAAAATTTTGTTAAGTGTATGTCTGTATTGTAGTATATTAACCCTTGCATTAAAAATAAAAACAACAAAAACAAAAATAATACCAGTTTTATTACATAAAATAGCTCTCATATGTTACAAGGGTTTAATTGGACTATAAAATAATGTATGTGGTAAATTTTTGGTAATATGTATGAATTATAGACAATCCCTTTAATATACCTTTAATTTTAATTTTTTAAAGTATAACACTTTAAATATTCACCAAGTTAAACTGCAGAATGGAGATGATAAGACCTAATGAAAATATAACAAAATCTACTTTGTAGAGCTGAGTACTCTGTTTTTATCAATCTAGCCTTATTATAAATTGTTAAGCATTTTCTTTAAAACATGAAAAAAAAATTATAAAAAACAAAATGTTACTGAAGTTTTTTCCACAGAACTCCCAGAATCTGCAAAAATTCATCAGAATTTTTCCGTATGTAATATGTACATCAGAATATTAAACAAAAAATCTACAATTTCCTGGAATTTAAGAAAAGTTTAGAAAAATTCAGACTGTCACAAAACAGAAATCTGTTAAAAGTTAAAAAAAGATTAAGCCGTTGGCGCCAAGAGCTTATGGCTCTCATGGAACAACACTCTTTATGACTGTGCTGTGTGCCAGGTCATAAAAATATTCCAGGGAACGAGAAAGCTGACGAGTTAGCTCGTATGGGCGCAGTTTTGCCATTCATTTCAATCAGGACCGACGTGCATTCGGGCCTGGATGCAATTTATTTCGAAATAAAGAGAGCATTTGAACGACAAGAACATTTTAAATGGGAAAGCAGCCAAGACTGTATCCAGACGAAGGCCTTGTGGACTCGCGGTGGGAAAAGCGGTCAAAAACACGTCTTTATATGGAGAAAACATATCTCAGGATGTATGTAGTTTTAATTACAGGCCATACTGGCTCGCTCCAAAAATTATGTAAGTAAAATAAACTGAAAATGTCAGTTAAAATAACTACTTTGTAAGTTGTTTTGGGGTCAACTAATTTTTCAGTTTAATCAACTAACAATGTTAGTTATTTTAACTGGCAAAAACAACTGACTTATGTAGTAAGAACTACTTACATTTATAGTCAAAACAACTAACACATGTAGTAAAAATTAAATAATCAATATATAATTTTTTTTTCGAACAATTTTTCAGAAAAAAAAAATTTAAGACCAACATTTTTTTAAGTTGTGAAAAATACAAAAAACGAAAAAAACTTTGAAAATTTTTCAGAGATAAAAAAAAAATAACTGCTTTAAATAATTGTTACTACATTACAGTACTTTTTTGTTAGTTGTTCAAAAAACGGCTTAAAATAACTGATAGAAATAGTTGTTTTCATACACCTAGAAAAAAAAGTTTCCAATCGAATTTCTTAGTTGTATCAACTTAAAATTCGATTGATGTTACTATATTTGGCTGTGGCGAAAAAAAAATTGGTTGCCTCAATTAAGAGCCAGTTATTACAAACGAATTCAGTTGTGACTACCGATACTCAACCTATATTCAAATGTTCCAATCGATTTTTTGTTGCAATAACTTACTTTCAGATGGAAATCAGCAAATTTGTTTTCTGTGTGTATAAAAACAACTTACTTTGTAGTTGAAAACAACTAACTACTGTTAAATATACAAACAATTAACATGTAGTAACTTACATAATTTTTTGAGTGCTTTAAAGCTTATTTGAAAAGGTTAAAATTGATCAGAGATGATTTGTGCAGATGGTGTGGGGACGAAGAGATAGTGAAAGATTCATTATCTTTTTCAGTGCCCTGCACTATCTCTCACTAGGTTTAATCGTTTTGTTTACTTCTTTCAGGCACTAGAGGAAGAGATGTCAACCCATGGAAGATGCTTAAATACAGTGGGTGACAATACATTGGAACCTTTTTTATAGTAGATGTAATTTGTTAAAGACAAAATTAACAATACTAAACGTTATATTATCAAATGAGTATTATTTAAAAAAATGTTGTGTAGGTAATTTATTAAGCTTTAATTTAAGCTCAATGGCGTCTAGATTGAGTAAATAATAAAGGTGCTACGAGGGTCGATCTGGAAAATGAAATTATTTTTAGACATTTTTTCGAGCAGTTTTTAAAAATATTTCGAAGTTGATTTTTTCCAAGTTTAAACATTAAAAATTTAAAAAAAGTTCCAATAAATTTTATTCAGTGAACAAATAATTTTTACAGCAACCCAAACAGACTGTGAAATTTTTTAAGTGCAGTTGAAAAATCCATATTTTTTGACCTCCAATTCTTTTGACCACCAATTTTTTGTAAACAAAGAAAAATTTTAATTATTTTAATATTTCATTGCTATACATTTAGGTGTACCAAAATTAATAAACAATAACATATTTTCTTTGTTTACAAAAAACTGGTGGTCAAAAGAATTGGAGGTCAAAAAATGTGGATTTTTTCTACTGTGCTTAAAAAATTTCACTGTTTGTTTGGGTTGCTCGAAAAATTACGTGATCACTGAATAAAGTCTATTGTACCTTTTTAAAATTTTTAATGTTTGAACTTGGCAAAAATCGATTTGAAAATATTTTTAAAAAATTTTCTAAAAAATGTCTATAAATAGTTAAATTTTCCAGATCGACCCTCATAGCACATTTATTATTTACTTAATCTGGACGCCATTAAGCTTAAATATTAGGGTTGTCAATTATTCGCCTTTCAACTTTGTTCGAATAATTCAAATAATTGATTTTGTTCGTTCGATCAAACGATTAAATCTAAAAAAATATTCGATTAATCGACGAGAATAACGAATAAAAAAGTGCTTATTCAAAAATATTTTTATAAAGTTTTAAGTTTTTTAAGTTGGGGGACGTTGGAGGACACCTGTTCCCCTTCACATAAATGTTTACAAATTCATTTACTACGATATTAAATTATAAAAAACACACTTGTCATTATTTTGTATCATTTTCTATAAACACGCCCTTAAAAGTGGACGGACCGAAAAAATAGCATTTTCTAATCATCTTGGTCCAAATGTAAGTAAATGAACTTCATTTGGCATAAAAATATTTCATTTGTTGAACCAATATAGAAAAAATATGTACACAAATTTTGTTTTTCTCTTGATGTTTTAGTTCTTTAATGGGGCACATTTTCCCCCCTCGTCCGATTTTGTCTCCAAAGTTAACAAGCCTTTGACCATAAGACATAATCGTGCCTAACTTCACGAGTATAGCTCTTAGCTCTTTATTTTAGACTGTATCGTGCCATCAACAGACGGACGGACATCACTTGAATGTCTAAGAATCGATCACTGATCAATAATATACATATAATATATGTATGTCATATATATATTTTATGGGGTCCTAAACCGATATTTCGATACTGTAGTTGGGGGTATAAAAAAAAATTGTTCGATTAATTGACATAAATTAATCGATTTATTCGTTATTCGAAAATCGTCATTTTTAAATTAATCGAACAAGAGTTTGGTTTTGTTTGATCGATTAATCGAATTATTCTTAATCGGTTGACAACTCTATTAAATATACTCGTTTGATAATAGTAACGTTTAGTTTTTTAACTTTGTTTTTAACAAATTACATCTACTATAAAAAAGTTTCCAATGTATTGTCGCCCACTGCATATTAGGCTGAGTAAACTCGATGAAACATATGTGGGGATATAAATATTCTGGTTATTGGATAAGAAGTCAGAATTCAATAGCACTATTTTATTTTTCTTTTGGTTAAGATACCACTTTGCAAAACCGTTAGGAATATTTTTAGCTTAATTTTAATAAGTAATATTTCAATTCATTCAAATCCGATTTGTTTTTAGTTAAAAAATTCAATGTTAAAAATTTAGCGATCTTCGGGACTTTATTAAAAAAATCCCGGGATTCGGGATTTTATAAATCACGAAAATCCAGGGATTTTTGGGATCGGGATTTCCGATTTTATTCGATATTTTAATTATGAAATGAAATAGAGTTTATTCCTGTTCCCAATTATGAATTAACATAACAGGTACTTACTTATATAAGAAGAAAAAACAAAAACTTCATTTAACATTTGCCGACGGCAAACATGCATAGATCAACCAACCTGCTTTCAATTTGGTTTGTGATACTAGTAAAATTTTGAAATCATATTTCAAAAATATTTGGAAAATCCAGGGACCGATCGACCATTTATTCCTGAAAAATAGAGTTAACATAAATGCTTGATGTTAATTCATATTAGAGAACATAAAAATTGCCTCGAACTTGAATATAAGTACTATATTTTATTGCAAAATTAAAAGGTTTAATAAATAACTAATTTTTATTATAAAATTAAACAAATCTTACGAAAATATTAAAATATTTTTATTTTTGAAACTTCCTTAATTTATTTTCTATTCTTCTAACTGTTGAAAAAATGTGTAGAATTACGAAATTTAAAATCTTTAATATTGATACAAAATTGCGAAAATCCTACTGTTGATATGTCAATAGTTCTATGAGAACAAATCCATTAATTCAATACTAATAGAAATCTAACTAATGTTGAAATTTACTTAACGAAATATTTATGTTTAAATAAATAAATATCCTACTTACTGCCATCCAACCCTTTTTCAATAAATACATAAAATGTACAATTTTAAAAAGCTAGATCAATACATATAAGCAGCAGCATCATCTTTATCTTCATTTTCCTGAATGACAAAGAAAGACAACGTTACAAAAGGCTTAAAAGCTAAAACCTGTTGAGATTCGTACAATTCCCAAAACACTTTGTCAAAATGAATCACAGTGAATTCAAATAGCTTTTCTTGAAAAGTTAAGTAAAATATCTTGGAAATTTTTCTAAAGAAAATGCATATTTAGGAAATATTTTTAAGTGTGGGTTTATGTGTGTGTGTGTATGATTGACGGGGATGGGGTGTATACAAATATATCAATTTTACATATTTCAATTGAGTGTAAACAGGCTGAAGTTTAATACGCGTTACCCATGAATCCGAAGCCAGTTACATTGTCCTTGTTTGACATGGCATGTCTTACAGATTATAGATTCATTTAAGTTAAGATGTTGTTGATGACGATGAGAATGATGACGAAAAGATGACAAATAAACCAAATGCCAATAAGTATGTGTGGTTGTTTGTCTTGTTATGTTTGATATTTGTTTAGAGTCCTTTTTTGTTATTTCATTTCTAAACAACAACTAAAAAGCTTTCAATATTATTAGCTTGTTTCCTGTTTCCTGTTAACAAAGCAAACAATTTACATAAAACCTCAATACCTGTTAAACAATGAGATATCGACAACACTTTTTGAAATGTTTTTTTTTTTTTTTTTTTTCATTACTACTTCATAGTCAAACCATAAAAAAAGTTATGACAATATATTATTAAAACTCACTGAAGTGTAAGTTAAGCAGTGGTTAAAGTCAATAGAAGTATTTTTTTTTGTTTTGTTTTTATTTTACATGTCATTCTGCCTAATTAACTTTGACACTTGAATAGTAATCCATTTATTTAAGAACAAAAATAATCCAACAAAATATACATACATACTTTTCTACCACTTAGGAATTGACAAAGAATAATCATTCATTATTAATTGGAAATTTCACAATATTATTTTCGTAAAAATTTCTAATTACAGTTTTATGACTAACCGTATTATTTTGCACATTTTTATATTAAAACAAGTATTTTATGTAGTCGTCCGTCCTCCCTTATTTATGTGCGTATGAATTTTAGCACAGATCGAAATGAGAAAATAACTTTAAGAATATAAAACAATGTTATTATTATCCTTGGCAAAAAGCAATTCAACTAAATCTTTCCCTTTTTTTCATAATATATAAGTGCAATTTTCACGCTTATTACAAATTTGAGTGAACAGTAGAATTCCGCTATATCGAATTTAGGAGGGCGAAATTTATTTTAACTTAACATTAATTTATTCAAACTAATCCCTAATCGACTTTAAGAATATTGTTAAACTTTCTACAAATAGTCGACACTAGGGCTTCCAATCGGGATTGGATTTTCTGAATCCCGGGATTCGGGATTGAAGAAAAATTTTCGGGATCCCGATTTCGGGATCCCGGGATTTTCGGGATATTTAGAATCCCGGGATTCACGGGATTTTTTGGAAATTTTCGGGATTTTTCGGGATTTTCAAAAATTTCTAGTAGTTTTTGTCACTTTGAAAAATCCACGCGTTCGTAAAGATTAGCAAAATTGATGTTGTGAACTTCAAAAAAAGTTTGGGATTCCTCCTGTGAAGAATATCCGTATTCGGTTATCTTTCTTATCTTTCGTCGTGGCACATCGCTATCAACTTTTAGTGAGTGTGAGTTGAAAAAAAAATTAATTTTCGAATTTTTGCATAAGTGATTCATTTTTTGCTTAAGCTTGCGTGATTTGAAGTTTTTTTTTTAATTTATTTGATTTTTTTTTTTAATTTCTTGCAAAAAAAAAAAAATTTTGTTTTTTTTTTTGGTAATTTTTTTTTTTTGTTTTTGTAAAAAATGTGTTAGCGAGAGTGCGAGAGTAGAGTTTGCATGACTCACGCGTGAGCGTAAGTCACAAGTGAGTGATTCCATTATTGTTTGCGTGAGCATGAGTCAAACCCCACTCACGCCTTTAAAAAATGTTTTAGTAAAACATATAATTGAAAAAGTTTACAACTTAAGGAGTTAAGATGTGTCAAAAGCCATTTACGGTCCTATGCTTCTTGTAAGAGTAAAAGTAATAAATATAAAAGCCCTTATGTCGAACCACCACAAGTTTTAAGAATTTCTTTGCATTTCGCAAACATTTCACCTTTTTCTATAACAAAAAACAGGATTTTTTTTTATTTTGTTCCACAAAATTTATATTTTATACAAATTATTTAAAAAAATCTAAAAATATTAAAAAAAAGTAAAAAAATCGGGATCCCGAAAATCCCGGGATTGAAAATTAGAAATCCCGAGATTCGGGATTTGCCTAATCGGGATCGGGATATCCCGATTGGAAGCCCTAGTCGACACAATTAAATATCGGTAGTCACAATTGAATTTGATTAAAATAACTGGCTTTTACTTGAATCAACCCAAAAAATATAGTAACAGGAACCGAATTTTAAGTTGATACAACTGAAAAATTCAATTGGAAATTGTTTTTTCTGTGTGTGAGATATTTTACCCATGTAAAAGCTTTAAGCATTTGGAATTTTTTGCTATAGAAAATTTCTAAGATTCCGATATACTTTTATATAGAAAAATTTTCAGATACTAAAATATTTTTCCCACCAAAAAATTTTAATATTTAGCAAGGCTGTAGGCCAAAAGAAAAATCGCCCAAAAAAGAAAATGAAATTTCGCCCAAAAATTTTTCATACAAATTTGGGCCATATTTCAAATGAAAAGTTACCCAAAATTTTTGAGCACATTTTCATAGTTTTTGGGCAAAATTTCAAAATAAACAAGTAAAAAAGTTAAGTTTACGAATGTAGTGGTACCCTCCACAATTTCAAAAAGATTATTGCCAAAAACTTTATTTAAAAGGAAATTACTTTTGAAAAAAAAAATTTGAAAAAAAATTTCCGCGAAAAAAAAATTTTGGCAAAAAAAAAAATCGGCGATTTTTTTCTTTTTTTGTCAAAAAATATGTTCGTACTTGTTTAAATACCATTTGGTGTTCAATTATGTTCACATATGTCAACCAGAAGCCGAATTAAAGCATTTTGTATTTTTAGGTTATGTTGAATGTACTGACATTTTTGAGGTGTGCTTACATTTTCGCTCATAACTTTTGAACCGCTGAACCGATATCGCTCAAATGCAATACCAAACTTCTCGGGAGAACTTCCAATAAATATGTTAAGTTTTAGTCATCTCTGTGTAATACTTTGGCCGTGATCACCATTTCCACAGACAGACAGACGGACATAGCTAGAATGTCTTAAATCGATCGGGGATCATGAATATATATCTGTGGCAAAAAGGAATAAGTGCATAAGTGTTTTTATACTACTTTTCAGGAGAGCATTTTTAAGTTTTAATTTTAAATACCAAATCTGGGTTTAAAAATTTGAACATTTTGGACGTGTAAATATCTCAAGCATTATTATCGACACAATCTTCGCTACTTTAAAAGTTGATATATATCAGGACAACGGAGATATCGGGTGAAAACCATTGATGTTGTTATTGCGTTTTGCAAAATTACATTTTAATCCAAGCATATGTCGAGATATGCAGTTATGTATCCCTATAAAATACATTTTAGCGTCTTCAACGAATGCTGATTTTAAAATAAAGAATAAAAACATAACTCAGATATGCTGTTACGATTTTTATTTTTCCTTAAAAAAAAAATGAGTTGTGGAGTTCTGAAATCAATATCTCAGAAAGTAATGGTCCGATTTTCATAAAAATTTGATACAATACGAAAATGGACAAGGAGATTCCGAAAATGCAAAAACACGTTTTGGACATAACTCGACTTATGTTGTTATGGGTTTTTGCCACAGATATACTTTATGGGGTCCCAGACCGATATTTCGATGAGTTACAAACAGAATGACAAACTTATATATATACCCTCTATCACTTAGTGGAGGGTATAAAAAATTGGTCCTTTTTAAACCTTTTTGACCCTTTTTAGCCTTCAACTTGGTACTAATCAAAAACTCTGATATACCAACTCTGGCTTGAATAAATGAAAATGCAAACCAAATATGCACTAAATTTTTTAAAAAATGTGAATTTTTATTATTATTTTTGAAAAAAATTAAAAATTTTTGTTTAATAATTTCTTACTTTCTTTAACGGACAAAAATTATTTCGGTCAAAAAAAATATTTGACCTCGAAAACAAAAATTTCTAAGAGATGGAAAAAAATGAGCTAAAACAAAAATTTTATACAAAATGTGACCCAAAAATTTGTATGTTTAGCATGATATGCAAAAATATGCATTATCAGCAAAATATGCAAAAAAAAAATGCACTAACAAATCGATGCTATTTATGGTGACAGGACATAATCCCCACGGACATTACCCCCATAACGGAAGTGGGGATTATGACCGAATTCATCACGGACATAACCCCCATAATAGTTGTGGGGACTATGACCGTTTCTAAAACGGTCATAATCCCAATGGGGATTATGTCCGTTTCATATTGGGATTATGACCGAAAATTGTTCGGTCATAACCCCCATTCATATTATGGGGACTAAGTCCAAAGAAATTTCGGTCATAATCCCCGTTTTTTGCGGAGAGGGTGGGTTTAATGCATGGAGTTTGTAATCCCTAAGCCCGGCCGAAGGCCGGCTACGCAGAAAAACTTTTAAGACAAAAAAAAAATAAAATTTTTGGGATTATGACCAACTTGTATAGTGGACATAATCCCTGTAATGGGGATTATGGCCATTTGTTATGTGGTCATTATCCCCATAAATCTGGGAATTATGTCCGTTTTTTATTGGGATTATGTCCGAATTATTTTCGGTCATAATCCCCACTACCATTATGGGGATTATGACCGAAATGAATTTGGTCATAATCCCCATAACGGAAATGGGGATTATGTCCGTGGGGATTATGTCATGTCACCGCTATTTATAAGCAAATTCTTTGATTTGTTAAGACATTTGATTTATATTGTGTAACGAGGTTTTATTCATTGGCTGGGATTGCTTAGTCGTACCAGGATCTACGTAAGGGCCCTCAAACCTTTCGTAATAAAAACACAGTTGGATTTTCCCTTCTTGGGCTTAACAACAATATATCTTTATTTGAATTCTTATTTATATAAATTAGAATTATTATAATGATTAGCAATAATTTCTCACGTATGGCAACTCGTATTCGTACTTTTAAGTAGGTAACCTCGGCTTTCACAACTTCGGATTTAACAGGGGTAACAGGGTTTAGCTGCTTCGGCTTTCACAGCTTCGGATTTGACAGGAGCAACAGGGTTTAGCTGCTTCGGCTTTCACAACTTCGGGTTTGACAGGATCAACAGGGTTTAGCTGCTTCGGCTTTAGCTACGTAACTGTAGGCACGACTTAAGAGTTGACGACTTTCGGTTCGGATCACCTCTGGCGATGTCGGAGTGGTATGAACAAACAAAAGGTGTATGAACAAACAACCAAATTGCTAAACAAACACACAAACTTGAACATTAGGGCCGGTGTGCAGTGTGATATTGAAATATACAGGTTTGTGTGTATTTAAAACAACTTAACAATCCAGATTATTACGATCGGTTTAGAGGGTGCTACGCGAAAGAGTGCTCTACACGATAGTGTGGCTGGTTTTACACTGTACTAAATTATTATAAAAATAACACGAGTGTTAATATAGGAAAAATAGGTAATAATTATGAAAATATGTTATGAAAATAGGACGAATATGTGTGTCGTAATTATGTCGATAATTTGCGACGTTACAATTGTTCTAAGATTAACGGGGGATAAACATGCATTTGCATAAAAGTCCTTCCCTTGCAAATTAACATTCGTTATAACCATGTAGCACTGTTAGCAATAAGAAAAAGTTATTATTCTTTTATACATATTACATTGAAACCAGCAGCATATACTATATAGACTTAATAATAAAGTGTGAAAAAATCATTTGTTTTTCGCATTTTCATTTCGAGTTGCTCATTTGTTTTTCCAGAACATGAAGTAACAATGCCTGTATGAGGAAGCTCTTCCTATTAAATCAAATGACTTAGTTGTTACAAAAAAAAAAACAACAAAAAAATAATAATAATGAAGCAAAACCACATATTCAGTACAAGATTGTTTTACCATGATGTACCTACAGAATGAACTCCATCCCATTCCAAAAAAAAAAAATTAAGAAAAAATCTTTCACAATATGAATGAATGAAAATAGAGTGCGATTTTCAAATTTCCCTAAGGAGTCTGAAGATATTTATATGAGTTGAGAAAATACGAGTAACATAAAAATGGTTTTGTGTATTTAACAAAAAAACAACACAAATGTGTTTAGAATTTTTACAAAAAAAAAAACAGATTTTTATAATTACTTATTAGAAATTAAACAAATATGAAGATTTTAATGTGTATAAAAAAATATGAAATTAAATTTTGCATGCAAATTTTTAAATTTATTAAGACAATTAATTTCATTGTTAATACAATTAAACAAATAATTAAAACTTTATATACATTAGTTTTGGTCAAAATAATAACTAATTGTATTGAGAGAATACAATTTGATGTTCAAAAATTCAATTCTTAACTTTACTTAAGCACGTAACGAAATACAGTCCACAATGTCCATACACATTTTAATGCAAACTGTTATTTAATTGATTGCATTTTATATACGCATAATTTTTTAAAAAGTTTGTTTTTCTGCTTAAAATATACAAATTTTTTGAAATTAGACTGAAATTTTTGAGGTATCCTTACACTTTTACGCTCATGAGAAAAACTCTGTAGAAAAATATGGAAAACCCTTAATAAATTTTGCTGCTGAAATGGATATTTTAACTTAATTATCTGTCGTTCAGTTTAAGAAAAAAAAATTTTTTTTTTCTGTAGTTTACTGATTTTCAGTAATGTTCCGAATGCCCAAAAAATTCGCTATGCGAAAAAAACAGCATAATATTTCATGATCACTTTTCGGTTTCATACTACTTTTTTAAGAGCATAAAACAATTTTCGGAGCGACCAAAATTTTTTAATTTGTTTTTAAAGAAAATACATTTCCATATTCATATTCATAGAAAACGTCTCAGATTCTTACACATTTTTTGTGTAGAAAATGTCTAAATCTAAGAATTTTTCTATAGAATAAATTCTCCCTACATAAAAAGTTTAAGACTCTGATACAATTTTCGTATAGACAAGTTTTCGATTCTGAGACATTTATCGTATACACAAAGATTTAGATGAAAAATGTCTCACATTCGGAAAGGTTTAGACTCTTAAATATTTATCCTAAAGAGAAAGTTTCAAGTTCTAAGAAATTTTACCCATAAAAAAGTCTAAGATAGAGCAGACCTTTTCCTTTAAAAAAATTCTCAACTTCGTAGACAATTTCCCATAGAAAAGAAAAATTACCTCGAGCTATAATAACCCTCTCAAAATATTTGTTTTTTTATTTTGTAGGTTCTATTTCTTAAGGTGGCCCTGCTGGTTCTGTTTGTTGAATTAAAAAATATGTACAGAAATTGTTTGTTGGGATTTTTTTTGACTTCTCGGAAATTTAAACGATTAAAACTAATAACACTGTACAACAATTTCAAACTATTTCCTAAATTACGAGGTCCCGACGATTGATTCTGGTGAAGAAGGCAAAAAAAAGTTACATGTGTGTCGGCGGTTTACAAGATCACATCGGAATTTTATTTTAAAGACGGTTACAGTTTCCCAAATTTGGCCTGTTTTTGCAACATATCGGTACATGGTGCTGAACTTTGTAGAAAATATTATTGCAAATATTTTTGTGGAACATTTTAACCCTCTAACTCTCTTTCATAATAATATTTTTTTGGTTCTAGTCTAACAAATCGTAGTAAACACCCCGAAAAGGGGGGAGGGCGGGCATAAAATGTTCTACAAAAATGTTTTCCATACAATTTGACTATATACGTCAGAGCACACCAAAGTCCAAAAATGATCATAAACATCAAAAAAGAGTCATGTTCAAGATTGCGCATTAAAAAAATTACAAAAACAACACTGTTGAACTTTTTCAAACTTTTTTTCCACAATTCTAGAGTTTCGACGATTGATTCTGGTACAAAAGACAAAAAAAAAAAAAAGATGCACGTGTCTCGGCGTTTTGCAAGATCACATTGGAATTTTATTTTAGAGACGGTTAAAGTTGCCCAGCTTTGGCCTGTTCTTGCAACATGTCGGTAAAAAAACTATGTTTTCGTTACATCTCAGGTGTTCAGTATGTTCAGCAACTTTGTAGCAAATATTATGGTAAATATTTTTGTGGAATATATTAACCCTCTAACTCCCTTTTATAATAATATTTTTTGGTTCTATTCTAACAAAAGGTAAAAAACACTGTGAATAAGGGGGAGGGCGGGTATAAAATGTTCTACAAAATTGTTGTACATACAATTTTACTATATACGTCAGAGCACTCTAAAGCCCAAAACTTAACACAAACACCAAAAAAGAGTCAAGTTCAAGATTGCGCATTAAAAAAGTTCCAAAAAATTAACCCTTAGTGGGCCATCTTGAATTTGACTGGTTTTTGGTGTTTGTGTTGAGTTTTGTGCTTTGGTGTGTTCTGACATATATAATCAAATTTTATTTTTGTAGAACATTTCATCCCCGCTCTTCCCATTTCTAAGGGTGTTTTATACAATTTGTTAGAATAGAGCCAAAAATGACCGTTATGTGAATGCGTTAGAGGGTTAATATGTTTGACAAAAATATTAGCCATAATATTTTCTACAAAGTTGCTGAACCCTAAACATCAGTTTTAGCACATAATTTTATATTGCCAATTAAAAAATTTTAGTTTTAGCACATAATTTTATATTGCCAATTAAAAAATTCAATATTGCCAATTAAAACAAGTGAAAGTGTTAAATTCGGCTATGCCGAATCTTTTATACCCTCCAAAATGTGAAAAAATTAAAAAAAACTGTCAGGTGCGTTTTTTTCTTTGGGGGGGGGGTGATTGGGTCAGTGGGGGGACGTTGAGACCACCTTCCCATTGCGATAAATATACCAAACGTTTAATTTCTTTACCAAAAATACAAAAAAACATGTTAAAAAAGTGTAATTTTTCAGAGGTTGGTTCAGTTCTTCAAGGGGGAACATTTTCCCCCTTGTCCGATTTTGCCCATTTCCGAACTTAACCTATACCGATATTTCAATGCGTTACAAACGGAATGACAAAGTGAGTATACCCCCATACTGCGGTTGGAGGGTATAAAAATTACAAAATAAATTAACCCTTAAGGGGCAACCTTGAATTTGACTGGTTTTTTGGTGTTTGCGTTAAGTTTTGGGCTTTAGTCTGTTCCGACAAAAATAATAAAATTTTATGGCCAACATTTTTTTAAAACATTTCATCTTCGCCCTCTCCCTCTTTTGGGGTGTTTTATACAATGTGTTAAAATAGAGCCAAAAAATATCGTTATGAGAGGGAGTTAGAGGGTTAATATGTTCCACAAAAATATTTGCCATAATATTTTCTATAATGTTGCTGAACACACTATACACCTCAGACGTAAAGAAAATATAGTTTTATATACCGATATGTTGCAAGAACGGGCCAAAGTTGGGAAACTTTAACCGTCTCTAAAATAAAATTCCGATGTGATCTTGCAAAACGCCGACACACGAATATTTTTTTGGTTTCTTCTACCAGAATCAATAGTTGGAAACCCGTATTTTTTTTAGTGTTGCACTGTGTAATTGTAAAAATGTAAAAAATCATCCGATTAAGTATTTTGGTAATTTTACAAATATATTAATTTGTATATTTATCCTTTTTTTAAACAATTTTTTCTAAGTTTTTTTCATCATTATTTTAATTTGATTTATTGAAGCTCGAGGTAATTTTTACTTTGCTAATTAAAACTATGATATTTTTTCACTTTGTTGAAACTAAGTAAAACTTAATAAACAATACGTCCACTAATATATCTGCTAAGTTTTCGGATAAATGTTCTACAATCTAAAACATGTGTAACAACCACAACTAAATAAAGAATAGAAAAAATAAAAATTAAATTAATACTGACAACTTTATGACATCTCTGCTGTCCAAACTCATCAAAAACCCCCTTTTTCCTCTTTCAAAGAAGTTTGTTACAAAAAAAAACTTTCTAGCAAAAAGTTGTAAACAAGAAAATTGACTCTGGCTATTCAGGACTTTTTCTACTGTTTGGTTTTCAGTTTTATTTTTTTTAATATTTGATTCAATTACTTCGTTGATTTTTGTTGTCCTGCAGCAAAAATTACAATATACACGACAATTCAGAAAAATTATGAACACTTTCTGACTCTCTATTGGCCGGCCATAAGAAAAGTTTTATGCGTCGGAAGTTTTTTTTTATGATATTGTGAAAATTGCAACTGCCATCCAGTGTCCTGGGGGAAATGTGAAACAATAAATGAAAATAAATGAATTTTTCTTATTTTTTTTTTGTTTTTTTTTGTTTTGTAAATACAAATGTCTCTATACATAAAATATTTTCTTGTTCTTTTTAGCGAGTAAATTAAAAAAAAAAAAAGAAACAAAATTTACCCAAAATTAATTTAATATTATCCCTGTATACTGTTTTGGGTATACAAATACATACATACAGCACAGTAAATAAAGGACAAACAATATTTTTTTATTGTTTTTTTTATTAGAAAAAAAAATATGTTTGTGGCTAATATAAATATTCTATAGAATTTTAAAATCTCACATCTTTAAGAAAATTGTGGATACAAAATTTAATGTACAGTAGACAGATGAATTTTATTTATACAGTTATGAAAAATTTTTAATTCCATGCATTTAATTAATTTAAAACAATTTTCGTTAATAACACTAGTTTACAAAATAAAAAATATATCTGCGCACGAAATGTGACTGTATTTTTTTTATGTATTATAGACCACTAAACTTAAAAAAATTATCAAAAAAAATTTTCCCAGATTCAGTTATTTTATTTTTTTTTAGCGTTTTTTGAGGTTTTTTAACAATTTGCGTTATATTTCGCGTTGTATATATCCGATCTACTTGCGATAAAAACCATGTTAAAGAGAATCACATTTCAACAAATCGTTAAAACATAATTTTCTAATCAGATCATTAGATGACGTTGAATTAGCATACATGTGGTCGACAAAAATAGAAATCGTAACAAATAATTTTTTTAAGATTTCTCTTATAAGCCTGAACCTTAACAAAGATAACACAGTCGGTTTGATGAAAATCAATTGAATATCACAGAAGTTATGACTAATTATATGAAAAAACGCAAGAAAAACACTACGGTATTTCCTGTCGTCTGCATAAGACAAAATCGTCCAAAACTTCAGGAGCATACCTCTTTTGTTTTAGACTGTATCGTGCCCTCCACAGATGGACGGACGAACAGATTTTCAGAACCTGTTCTGAAATTTTTCTTTTTTAAAAAATTCAATTAATCAAAAATAAGGCAATCTTTTTCTTGTATTTTTTTTTTATTTTTTTACGTTTAGATGTTTGTCTATCCACACAAAAAAGTTCAAGAGAGAATTTTTCGTATTTTTCCAGGAAATCGCATTTGGCTATTGGATTTCATAAGAATTCTGTAAATCTCTTGTATTTATTTGTGTCAACACCACGTATGAGTAACGAATATTTGTAAAACTAACGAATTACTGCCAAAGAAATTTTCCTCAAATCTAAGAAACATATCTTTATTTTTAAGACATATTTCTTAAAAAAAAAATTTAGTTAAAATTTACTAAAAAATCTTCATCGTATTTCTCCTCTTACACCTAGAAAAGTTTTACAGTAACTATTTACGGTTATTCAAAAAGTTTTTAGTTAGAGTTGTTTTAAACGTTTTATCGTTTGTTTTTCAATGAAAATAAAATATTAAACGATTTATACAGTTGTTAAAATAATAAACTACAAAAGTTACGGAAAAATATTTTTACACTCACAGCAAAATACGGTTGGGACAACCGTAGAAGGTTCCAACCTCAACTTGAGGTTGAGGCAACCGGTAAATTACGGTTGAGGCAACCGGCAATTGCCGGTTGCAACAACCTCAAATAACGGCATTTGCCGGTTGTGGCAACCGCATTGCCGGTTGCTCCAACCAGAGCTGTGTTTAATATATTTTCAATATTATGCCAAAATAAAATATAAAATCCCAATAATAAAACACATTTTTTTAGTTTTTTTTGTTTTTTTTTATTGTTTGCCGAAAAATATAGTTATATAAATGACTAAATACTAAAAATATTAACTAAATGTTACATTTTAATGTTGTTTTTATATGTTTCCTAAAAATTCCATATAAAGAATTATTCTTCTCAGAATCTGAACCTTTTTCTTTAATAAAAACGTCTCAGAATCTAAGCCGTTTTGTACGGAAAAAATAACTCAGAATCTGAAACTTTTTCTATAGAAAAAATGTCGCAGAATCTAAAAAATTTCCTATAGAAAAAATGTTTCAGAATCTTAGAATTTTTTATAGGAAAAATGTCTTATGAGACTATTTTACAGGAAAATTGTCTCAGAATCTGAAACTCATTCTATAGAAAAAAAATAACCCAGAATTTAAGACTTTTTCTATAGGACAAAATGGCTAAGAAGTTTTCTATAGGCAAAATATTTCAGAGTCTAAGAATTTTTTGTAGGAAAAATTTCTCATAAGACTTTTCTATACAAAAATGTCTCAAAATGGCTGTCTCAGATTCTGAGAATTTTTTTTTCTATAGAAAAAGTTTCAGATTCTGAGAATTTTTTCTCTAAAAAAGTCTCATATTCTGAGATTTTTTTCTGTAGAAAAAGTCTTAGATTCTTATATATTTTTCATAAAAAAGTCTCAGATTCTGAATCTTTTTCTATAGACAAAGTCTCAGAATCTGAAATTTTTCTATAGAAAAAGTCTCAGATTCTGAGAATTTTTTTCTATAGTAAAAGTCTCAGATTCTGAGACAGTTTTTCTATGGAAAAAGTATCAGATCCTGAGATAGTTTTTGTAGAGAAAAAGTCTCAGATTCTTAGACAGCTTTTCTATAGAAAGTCTCAGATTCTGAGACAGTTTTTCTATAGAAAAAGTCTCAGATTCTGAGACAGTTTTTCTATAGAAAAAGTCTCAGATTCTGAGACAGTTTTTCTATAGAAAAAGTCTCAGATTCTGAGACAGTTTTTCTATAGAAAAAGTCTCAGATTCTGAGACAGTTTTTCTGTAGAAAAAGTCTCAGATTCTGAGACAGTTTTTCTATAGAAAAAGTCTCAGATTCTGAGACAGTTTTTCTATAGAAAAAGTCTCAGATTCTGAGACAGTTTTTCTATAGAAAAAGTCTCAGATTCTGAGACAGTTTTTCTATAGAAAAAGTCTCAGATTCTGAGACAGTTTTTCTATAGAAAAAGTCTCAGATTCTGAGACAGTTTTTCTATAGAAAAAGTCTCAGATTCTGAGACAGTTTTTCTATAGAAAAAGTCTCAGATTCTGAGACAGTTTTTCTATAGAAAAAGTCTCAGATTCTGAGACAGTTTTTCTATAGAAAAAGTCTCAGATTCTGAGACAGTTTTTCTATAGAAAAAGTCTCAGATTCTGAGACAGTTTTTCTATAGAAAAAGTCTCAGATTCTGAGACAGTTTTTCTATAGAAAAAGTCTCAGATTCTGAGACAGTTTTTCTATAGAAAAAGTCTCAGATTCTGAGACAGTTTTTCTATAGAAAAAGTCTCAGATTCTGAGACAGTTTTTCTATAGAAAAAGTCTCAGATTCTGAGACAGTTTTTCTATAGAAAAAGTCTCAGATTCTGAGACAGTTTTTCTATAGAAAAAGTCTCAGATTCTGAGACAGTTTTTCTATAGAAAAAGTCTCAGATTCTGAGACAGTTTTTCTATAGAAAAAGTCTCAGATTCTGAGACAGTTTTTCTATAGAAAAAGTCTCAGATTCTGAGACACTTTTTCTATAGAAAAAGTCTCAGATTCTGAGACAGTTTTTCTATAGAAAAAGTCTCAGATTCTGAGACAGTTTTTCTATAGAAAAAGTCTCAGATTCTGAGACAGTTTTTCTATAGAAAAAGTCTCAGATTCTGAGACAGTTTTTCTATAGAAAAAGTCTCAGATTCTGAGACAGTTTTTCTATAGAAAAAGTCTCAGATTCTGAGACAGTTTTTCTATAGAAAAAGTCTCAGATTCTGAGACAGTTTTTCTATAGAAAAAGTCTCAGATTCTGAGACAGTTTTTCTATAGAAAAAGTCTCAGATTCTGAGACAGTTTTTCTATAGAAAAAGTCTCAGATTCTGAGACAGTTTTTCTATAGAAAAAGTCTCAGATTCTGAGACAGTTTTTCTATAGAAAAAGTCTCAGATTCTGAGACAGTTTTTCTATAGAAAAAGTCTCAGATTCTGAGACAGTTTTTCTATAGAAAAAGTCTCAGATTCTGAGACTGTTTTTCTATAGAAAAACTGTCTCAGAATTTCTATAGAAAAAGTCTCAGATTCTGAGACAGTTTTTCTATAGAAAAAGTCTCAGATTCTGAGACAGTTTTTCTATAGAAAAAGTCTCAGATTCTGAGACAGTTTTTCTATAGAAAAAGTCTCAGATTCTGAGACAGTTTTTCTATAGAAAAAGTCTCAGATTCTGAGACAGTTTTTCTATAGAAAAAGTCTCAGATTCTGAGACAGTTTTTCTATAGAAAAAGTCTCAGATTCTGAGACAGTTTTTCTATAGAAAAAGTCTCAGATTCTGAGACAGTTTTTCTATAGAAAAAGTCTCAGATTCTGAGACAGTTTTTCTATAGAAAAAGTCTCAGATTCTGAGACAGTTTTTCTATAGAAAAAGTCTCAGATTCTGAGACAGTTTTTCTATAGAAAAAGTCTCAGATTCTGAGACAGTTTTTCTATAGAAAAAGTCTCAGATTCTGAGACAGTTTTTCTATAGAAAAAGTCTCAGATTCTGAGACAGTTTTTCTATAGAAAAAGTCTCAGATTCTGAGACAGTTTTTCTATAGAAAAAGTCTCAGATTCTGAGACAGTTTTTCTATAGAAAAAGTCTCAGATTCTGAGACAGTTTTTCTATAGAAAAAGTCTCAGATTCTGAGACAGTTTTTCTATAGAAAAAGTCTCAGATTCTGAGACAGTTTTTCTATAGAAAAAGTCTCAGATTCTGAGACAGTTTTTCTATAGAAAAAGTCTCAGATTCTGAGACAGTTTTTCTATAGAAAAAGTCTCAGATTCTGAGACAGTTTTTCTATAGAAAAAGTCTCAGATTCTGAGACAGTTTTTCTATAGAAAAAGTCTCAGATTCTGAGACAGTTTTTCTATAGAAAAAGTCTCAGATTCTGAGACAGTTTTTCTATAGAAAAAGTCTCAGATTCTGAGACAGTTTTTCTATAGAAAAAGTCTCAGATTCTGAGACAGTTTTTCTATAGAAAAAGTCTCAGATTCTGAGACAGTTTTTCTATAGAAAAAGTCTCAGATTCTGAGACAGTTTTTCTATAGAAAAAGTCTCAGATTCTGAGACAGTTTTTCTATAGAAAAAGTCTCAGATTCTGAGACAGTTTTTCTATAGAAAAAGTCTCAGATTCTGAGACAGTTTTTCTATAGAAAAAGTCTCAGATTCTGAGACAGTTTTTCTATAGATTCTGAGACAGTTTTTCTATAGAAAAAGTCTCAGATTCTGAGACAGTTTTTCTATAGAAAAAGTCTCAGATTCTGAGACAGTTTTTCTATAGAAAAAGTCTCAGATTCTGAGACAGTTTTTCTATAGAAAAAGTCTCAGATTCTAAGACAGTTTTTCTATAGAAAAAGTCTCAGATTCTGAGACAGTTTTTCTATAGAAAAAGTCTCAGATTCTGAGACAGTTTTTCTATACAAAAAGTCTCAGATTCTGAGACAGTTTTTCTATAGAAAAAGTCTCAGATTCTGAGAAAGTTTTTCTATAGAAAAAGTCTCAGATTCTGAGACAGTTTTTCTATAGAAAAAGTCTCAGATTCTGAGACAGTTTTTCTATAGAAAAAGTCTCAGATTCTGAGACAGTTTTTCTATAGAAAAAGTCTCAGATTCTGAGACAGTTTTTCTATAGAAAAAGTCTCAGATTCTGAGACAGTTTTTCTATAGAAAAAGTCTCAGATTCTGAGACAGTTTTTCTATAGAAAAAGTCTCAGATTCTGAGACAGTTTTTCTATAGAAAAAGTCTCAGATTCTGAGACAGTTTTTCTATAGAAAAAGTCTCAGATTCTGAGACAGTTTTTCTATAGAAAAAATCTCAGATTCTGAGACAGTTTTTCTATAGAAAAAGTCTCAGATTCTGAGACAGTTTTTCTATAGAAAAAATCTCAGATTCTGAGACAGTTTTTCTATAGAAAAAGTCTCAGATTCTGAGACAGTTTTTCTATAGAAAAAATCTCAGATTCTGAGACAGTTTTTCTTTAGAAAAAATTTCAGATTCTGAGACTGTCCCAGAATCTGAGACTTTTTTCAATAGAAAAACTGTCTCAGAATCTGAGACTTTTTCTCAAGAAAAACTGTCACAGAGTCTGCCCCTTTTTGTCTGTAGATAAAGTCTAAAATTTAGAGACATTTTGTCTATAGAATAATGCTCAGATTCTGAGGTATTTTGCCTTTAGAAAAGTCTAAATGGCTTGGACTCGAAGATTCTCAGATCCTGGAATTTTCTAATCTAATGTATCAATTACCACCATTGTCTTCAGCGATGGAGTGCTTGTTTGGATATAGTCTTGAGTATTGATATAGTTTCTCCGACCATTGACTTTCATTCATACCTTCTCGTCAAAAAGGAGAAAATGGAACCGTTTGCAAGCAGCTGTATTAGAGAAATCGCTTAAACCGCCGAATACACATAAATTTTTGATCATTTCTATAATTTAAAGAATAGAAAATTATTAATTAAATAGTTTTTGCTCTTAATACAAGAAAACTTACGGTTTTAATAGTATTATCCATTTAATTTCAAAATTTCTCCAATATGTTTTGTAAAAAACTGCTTCATTTAAAAATATATTTATTTTTTTGACATAAAAAAAGTTTGTTATTTTT
Organism: Pegoplata infirma; assembly: GCA_963921195.1. NCBI lineage: Eukaryota > Metazoa > Arthropoda > Insecta > Diptera > Anthomyiidae > Pegoplata > Pegoplata infirma. The sequence continues at coordinate 239,615,860 of OY992538.1, read as the reverse complement.
TATTATCACCCAGGCAGAAAAATACATACGGGCCAGATCTGGCAAAGTACCTAAAAAGGTAGAATTAATACTGGCAAAGTACCTTCTTTTTGGGTTTTTAGTACTTGCTAAGATGCTAAATGATAACACCATTTAGTAGTGGCAAAGTACTTTTTAAAGCGCTTTCCCTGTACTTTAAAAAGTACTATCCGAGAATTTGTAAAATAGCTTTTTAACTAAACAATTCTTTACAAAATTAAAAATGTATTTAATAAAATATTTTTTTATTTAATAATTTGTACATTAGAAATCTTTTTTTTAATTTTTCTATTTTAAATAAAGTATATCGAGGGCCTATATTCAAAACCCTCTATCTTAAAAAACACAACTTTTCAGGAGAGCCAAAAAACTGTTTATTTCGCGGATTGTTAGAGTAATTAAAATTTGATATTCTACAATATTTTTTTAAATCAACTACTGAATCTCACATATAATTCGTTTTTAAAATTTTGCACTATTGGGGATTTTAGAGGATAGATAGTGGGTTTTGTTTCTTAAAAATATTAAGTACAGGAATGAAAATGATCAGATAGAGGGTTTTGCATTTTAATAAAAATGAATTATTATGATTTCATTTATGACATCGGTTAATTTTTAACGTAATTTATTAATGATAACGGCTTATAAATAATTTCGAAATCGCGGTTTTGGTCCACAGGTGCGGATTTTTAAGACAAAAATTATTTTTTTACCGAATTCATCTTAAACGTTGACAAACTGTTGAGTATGTTATGTAAGAAATAGTAAATAAAATAATAACGCGATTTTGGTCCACAGATGCTGATCAGCATCGGGATTTTTAAGATAAAAATTTTTGTTTCATAATGTACACAAGACATCCAAAGTTTGAGACATATTTTTCAAAAAAGTCAAACAAGAATTTTTAGAAAAAATTAGCATCAGTGGACCAAAATCGTGGTTCTGGAATTTTGTTGACAAATTCATGTGCAGCATGCAAAGATTAATATGAAAACATGTAATGCATGATGAAATTATTCAAAACAAATATTTATAAATTAATTATTTGAAAAGATAGAGGGTTTTGCATTCAGAAAAATTAATTGTGAAAACCAAAAATGCAAATAAAATAGCAAAAAAAAAATATTTTTGTTCTGAATTTTACACCATAGATGAGGGCTGTTTTACTGAATATTTTGCCATCAAAAAGTCATTTTCGTGAAAATGGAAGATAGAGGGTTTTGAATATAGGCCCTCGATATATTAATTACACAGCATGACAAAAGTGACCACTATTATAGAAAATAAGAGGTATGACCAACATTTCCATCTATTTGAGACATGCTGAGTCCGATTTTCGATGCATGGTACAGTTTTCTTGACTTGTAGCAATGTTTCTTATGCAAATTTGGTTTAAAGTTTTTCATCTTAAGCCCTTAAATTCGCGAATTTATTGCTACATCCTCTTAATAGAAGTTCCAAATACTCTCTAGGAGTATAAAAGAAGCTCGGAATCGAGAGTTGTATTTTCTTTCGTAAAAATTAATGGTTTTAAAATAAAACCAATTCATCCAGATAACGTATGTTTACTCGACAATAAAAATGTAATTAAAGTTACTGAAATTTTAAATAGAAAGCTGTCTAAATACAAATGTGATGATATATTTTTGAAAGGCAATATTTTCATTGAATGTAGCGATTTTTTTAAATTTCCAGTACCATCAAGAGAAATAGGACTCTACAATGTTAAACAAATTTGATAAAAATAATATTGAAATCAGCATCCACATAGTAGAATCAAAATGTATTCATACTAAATTTGATAATGACACCATTGTCATAACTTTATAACATAATTAAGTGTTTTTAAATAAAATTTTAAAATTTAATTAAATTACACCGCTCTACAAATCTGAGGTTTGTCGCTGCGTTTTGGATGAAACCAAAAAAAATTGATAGGGTTTGGTGTCCCGATTCCAAAACGGTCATCCAAACTTTTCTATCACGTCACAATTTTGAGAAAATCGCGGTTAAAGTGTCAAAAAATGCCCATTTTGACCATTTTTGAACGCCTATAATAGTACATTCACACTTACCTCGAAACCCCGTTGAAAACTCGTGTTTTCAATTTTAAAACTCGACCGTTCACACACGACAATTTTGACATTTATCTAGTTTTCGGAAACTAGAACAAAAAAAAAAATCTTTAAAAACGATTTAAACAACGCAGAAATTATTTTTTTAGGTTGTTTTATTTTTTTTTATACCAAATAAATAAATATTTTGAAGAATTTTATAAATAAATTGATTTATTTATTTTTTTATTTTTGTCATTTTCCCATTTTCTCTGTTTCTTATTGTCGCACAGTGGTAAAAATACGTAGAATTATGAAATTTAAAAGGTTTCGATCGTACTTTCGTTGAAACCTCACTACAAAAAGGTTTCAATTTGTGAGGGAAAATACGTATGTATTTTCAAATGAGGTTTGGCACGAAACCTCGTTAAACGGGGTTTCAAGGCCAATCTGAACGTACTATAAAATAAGATCCTGACATGCAAGTGACTTGTTATCAAGCTCATTCGAAAGTGTGCAATTTTCTTTTTCAGCCAAGATCAAATTATCTTGGAATTTAATTTTCTAAAATGGTAAAAAAATCATTATCCACGAGTGCTTTAAATCTAAAATTTACGTATGAATTTGTATGGAAATTTGTTAAAAAACACTGTGTAAATAAAGTAAATATTAAAAAAATGGAAGGTTTTTTGCTAATGATTTTTTACCATTTTAGAAAATTAAATTTTATTTTATCTTTAAGAGAAAATTACAGGCTTTCGAATGAGCTTGATACCAAGTCATTTGTATGTCAGGATCTAATTTTATATGCTTTTAAAAAGGGTCAAAAATGCCCTTTTTCGACACTTTAACCGCGAATTACTCAAAATCCTGACGTGATTGACAAATTTGGGCTCCGAATTTGGAATCAGCGCAACAGATACTATCCAAATCACTAACCAGAATCCAATACGCATTTTCTTGTTGAGCTGTGTTATTAAAAAAAATATTTCAAATAAATAAACCGCCTTTAGTTTGGTAAAAAAGTACTGTTTTTTTGTACGGTTGGCAATTTCTGGCTGGGCAGTTGAAGGAACCGAGAATTTACGGTTGCTACAACCGAGAATTTGAAGTTGTAGCAACTGGCACAAAAATATTTTAAAAAAAGTTCTACCAACCTCAATTTGCAGTTGCTGCAACCGCTTACGGTTATTACAACTGTTAGACGGTTGCGACAACCGCAACTCGGTAGCAGCAACCGTAAACGAGGTTATTGCGGTTGTAGCAACCTCATTCCAACCGATTTTTTATGTGAGTGTATCAGTTAAATTATTTGTGACTGATTATACCGTATAATTTTACAGAAGTACGGTTTTTGTAGTTTGTTATTCAAAAAATTTTATTTTTACTTCACAAAATAAAAAAATTGTAAACAGCTAAAATAACTGAAATATCGTTTGTTTTTACGGAATGTCTAGTCATTTATTAACGTTTACAAATAACTGAAAAAGTATGTTGTTTCAACTGAAATATAAGTAGTCCGTTTTTTAAAAGGAAAAACGATTGTTTTAAACGTTTTTTCAGTTGAATTTACCTACAAAATATTTTGAGTGTAGAATTGAGGAAGTGTACTTTTTTAGTATATCTCGAAAACTAAGCGAGACAGAGCGAAACGGATAAAATTTTCAAAAGAAAGTATTAAAAAATTTGGATTAGCCTAGCTCTACACACCTGTCTTGGTCCCGAGCCCCTTATTTTTAATCTAAAATTTCACATTCCTGATATTTTATATGTGCCCACATCTCGGTTAATACTGCCGGCACGCAAAAAAGTTCAACATAATTTTTGTAGCCCTTAGCTTTTAGAACACTACTGCAAAATACCCGAAAGCCCTCTGACTAATAGTTTTTGAGTTATCCAGTTTTTAAGATTCTGAAGACCCCCTTATTACCCTATCTCAAAAACTAAGCAAGGTAGAGCGAAACGGACAAAAGTTTTGGGTAAAAATATATGGCGACCCTTAAAGGACCCCATGGGGTCTCGAGTCAACAGGGTCTGGACCCATGGGGTCCGAGCCAATCGGTCCAGGTCTTGGCCCCAATCTAGTCCTAAACTATGAATAAACTAAAGTGTAATAAAATTTTCCACATTTTTTAGTTAAAAATGGCGTAAAATTAATTAACTTCGTTTTTCTTATTTTTGGAAAAAATATGAACTAAAACTAATAAAAACAAGTGAGAGTGTTAAATTCGACTGTGCCGAATCGTATATACCCTCAAACGTTAAAAAAAAAAATATAAAAAAAAAAAATTGCAGGGGCGTTTTTTTTGGGGGGGGATGCTTGTCGGGGGTCCTAGGGGACACCTTCTCTCCGGTCAAAAATATTTACAAATTTAATTACTATGCTTTTTGTACAAAAGATATACAATTTCATGAATATATAATTTATTTGCTAATATCCACGCCCACAACAGGGGGCGGACCAAAAAAAACATTTTCAAATGCCCTGGGTCCAAGTCCAAGACTTTGAACTTTTTCAGGCATAAAAATGTTTCATTTGTTTAACAAAAGTACAAAAAAAACTATAAAAAGTTACCTTTTTTCATGGGTTGGTTTACTTTGTCAAGGGGGAACTTTTTCCTCCCTGGTCCGATTTTGTCTACACTCAAAAAAAAAGTGAACTAAAATCTGGGAAAATTAACTCAATTTTGAGAAAAAGAGGGAATGATTTGGCTCCAAAGATTTTTTTTCTTGGTTTTAGTTCATAATTTTCCCAAAAATAAGGAAAACAAAGTTATTTAATTTTAAGCCAATTTTAATTAGAAAATGTGAAAAATTATACTTCACATTTTAGAAATAGATTGGGTCTAGACCCTGGACCCATGGGTTCGGACCCCATTTAACTCGAGACCCTGTTGGGTCCTTTAAGGGTCCCCATAGATTTTGAACCAAAACTTGTGTCCGTTTCGCTCTAACTTGCTTAGTTTTTGAGATACGGTAATAAGGGGCCTGATAGGGTCTTGAGAATCTTAAAAACCGGATAACTCAAAAACTATTAATCGGAGGGCTTTCGGGTATTTTGCGGAAGTGTTCTACGAGTCAAGAGCTATAAAAATGCCGTTGGACGTTTTCTCGTGTAGGCAGTATTTACCGAGATATGTGTATATATAAAATCTCGGGAATTTCAAATTTTAGATCTAAAATTAGGGTCTTGAGACCCCGACAGATATGCAGAGCTAGGCTATTCCATATTTTTCTTTATAGTCTTTCTTTTGAAAATTTTATCCGTTTCGCTCTCTCTCGCTTAGTTTTCGAGATATCGCCATTTTGAATTTTTAACTAAATTCTAAGAAGTTATATACTAAATTCTCAGAAGTCATTAACTAAATTCTAAGAAGTACACTTCCTCAATTCAAAGAAGAGAAATACGATGTTGTTTTTTTTAGTAAATTTTAACTAAACTTGAACTAAATTGTTTTTTAAGAAATATGTCTTAAAAATAAAGATACGATTCTTAGATTTGTGGAAAATTTCTTTGACAGTAAGAATTTTTTTCCTAATATTTAAAAAATCCATTTAAAGAAAACTATGAACTAATTATAAGTAAATGAACTAAAATTTTTTCCTCATAGTTAAGAAAATTTCTCATTTTTAAGTTAAATTTAACTAAATTTTAGGAAAATTCATGATAAATTTTCAAAGACATTTTTTCCTTAAATTTAGTTATGTCTTTTTTTTCAGTGTATCTCCAAACTAAACCAGCGTATGAACATATATGTGCCAAATTTTAGGAGTCTAGTACTTTTATTTTGGGTTGTATCGTGTGTTCCACAGACGGACGGACAGACGGACGGACATCGCTAGAATGTCTTAGAATCGATCACTGATCACTTATGGGGTCCTAGACCGATATTTCGATGCGGGTCACACGGAATGACAAAATAAGTATACCCCCATTCTATAGTTGGAGGGTATAAAAATCTTTAGAGCCAAATCATTCCTTCTTTTTCTTAAAATTTAGTTAATTTTCCTAGTTTTTAGTTCACATTTTTTTGAGTGCAGTAGCGTAACACTTAATGTGGAATACCACATATCCAAATTTATATGACGATTATAAAGTATCCGTTAACGAAAAATTAAAGGTGAAAATGTGTCGTTACAACGTTGTAAAATATCATAAAAACGTCTTAAAGTATTTATGGACACAGACAGAAAGAAGAAAAAATAAAAATATAATATGCAGGAAATGTGTTACTCCTTTTTATGGCTACGTCGTTCGTAGGTATGTGTATGTCGTATATAAAATTCAATATCAAATTGGTTTTTGGGGTTTAAAATCGTCCTTATTTGTGCACAGTGAAAATATTAAATATTTATCTAAGATATAGTTAGTGCAGAAAAGGCATGAATAACTTGAAAGCTATGAATTTTCAATTGACACATCGTTAGTTTTTGGGCGCATTTTATGCATGAACTTTGTAAATGTTTCTTTTTCAAGTTGACGATTTTTTTTTTTCAAAAGAGGGTTAAAATAAAAGGGCTGTATCTTTAAAGTTGACAAAACTTTAACAAAAAACTTGGTTAAAAATTCAAGAAGTTTTACATATGAATGCAAAAGGTATGTATGTATCCTCATACTTAATGACGATTGATTTGTCGTAACAGGTGTTTGTTTTTTTTTGGACATATTTGCTCAACTCCCTTAGTATTTATTTGATTGTAAAAATGAAATTTGTTTTTCATTTTATTTTGGTTAAAAACAATTTAACCATATTATGTGTTTGGTTGGAGGTCATACATGACCATCGGTAAATAACCATAGTAAACATTTTGGTTTTGTGGTTTTTCAATTGGGTCAATTTGTGTGACTTAATCAAGCAAACATTCAGTTACTCTATATTCTGTGTTCTGTGGTATGTTCATCAACCCTTAAATAAATAAATATTACTCAGCTAGTACACCTATGTGCAGACCCAAACCCATACACCCCCGACCACATATGCACTCACATACACATGTATGTATGTTTGCAAGTGTACGCACGAATGACCAAATTCTTTACAAAGATGAACTGTCAAAGTGCCTCCATTCCTCACCCACCCACTTACCAACCCATTCATCCATCCATCCAGTTTTCTCTTACTCAGTTTCATCACACACCGGTTGATGTGATTTTATTTGAATTTTATTGTTATGGTTATTTTTATTTACGTAATTGAATGACGGTTTATGGTAGAAAATATGTTGACCACTTTACGATTGGTTAGAGGCTAACAAAAACAAACAAACGGGTCAATATTGTTTGGTAAAAAAAGAGGGCTGGTAAATGGTATAAACTACATATGTACAATCAAAAAAATATATTAATTTTGTTGATATGTATGTATTTGATCATCAGAGAATATGTCATCGAATCGATTTTTAAAAAAAAACCCAGCAAACATTATACATATCAATTTGTTTTATAACTCCTGTTCCAAATACATTATTGGATGATAGGATTAGCAGTGAAAATGAGAACTTACAAGAAACCCAATTAGAAATGTCGTTAAGACATCTCAAAGACTTCCTTATGACAATGTCAGTGTACCTGCTGACTGAAAAATCTCTGACCATACAATAAACCTCATGACACCTCCTGACTTTTTCAAGTATGTCGTCAAAATTCCTCGCCGACAAGTAAGCAGGTAGTCAATAGTGCTGACTACATTATGACATGTACATAGTAAGTCTGAGATCGTTAAAAAATTTAAAATGTATTAATCACGTCTTTTAATTTACACTACTTACTATTTTTGTCTGTACATTTCTTAAATTTAATTTTTTAAAACTTACTATTTTTATCTGCCTCACTTGGTTCGCGAACTCAGAACCTTCTGTTCACTGGTCTGGCGCCTTACCCCTTTAGACAAACTTTGATAATAAATGTGTTTAATTAAAAACAAATTTAAATTAATTTATTATTTGAATTGTCCTGTTATATACATTTCGTAGACTAAATTTAAAAATGCTACAATATAAATTTTTCTTCCTCAAATAAAACATTTTTTAAATATTAATTGGAATTTGGCTTCATCCTATTTAACAAGATTTTGTTAGAGTTATTTAAGCGTATCTTTGTTGTTTTTAATATTATTTATACAAAACACAAAAAAATCATTTACAAAAAAAAATATTGCTGGAGCCCTTTACAATTAAGGTGACGATATATTCAATTTATTTTGTTTTTGACAAATTTGAAAATATTATGATTTCAAAATATATTTTATTAAAAACAATTTTAAGTTCTGGTTAGCGTAGTTGTCTAGCAGGTTGGACAGCTTACGTGTTGTAGATTTTTGGTCTTGGTTCAATCCCCGGTCGCGGATATTTTTTTTTTATTTTTTTTTTATTGTTTTAAGACCAATTCAATTTTATTTTTTTAATTACAAAGAAAATTAAAATAGTTTTAAAGGATTGAACAAAATTACATCGATTTTACATCGGAAAAATTTTTTTAGTGATGGGTCGGATTTGCTATATAATTGTCAGCAATAAAGACATGATTTTTCTAAATTGATAAGACAACTTTTATGCTTCCAAAGTTTTCCATAAAGTCAGGTTTTTAAGAAAGTTGAGTTCAAAGTTTACAAAAAACTGATTTTTGTGCAATTTAAAGAGAATTTTTTGCGATATTTTGAGATCTGACCACTTGTTTTCGATTAACCTTTCGATGCTGATTCCAAATAGGGTTTCCAAATTTTTCTATGATCTCAGGTTTTTGAGAAAATGTATGTCAAAATTCTCAAAAAACGTGTATTTGGGCATTTTTGAGACGGTTTCTGATAGAGTGGAAATTTTGGTACCATTTTGTTAAGCTCAAAATGTCATTTCATTGTACATATGAGGCATTCCACACCAAATGTCCCGCTACAGAAAAACATGTGTCCCGTAAATTTCTGAATAGGTTGTTTGGATAGCCATATATGTAACTAAGAAAATTGCGTTTTTGGTTTTTCAAATTTTGAAAACTGGGCTTAGGAGGCGTGGTCAAATATTGGAAAAATGGTAAAATTTGTGGCGAGTTGCCTCGATTAAATATTTATCACATTAAAACTGAATGCACCACAATGTCAAAAATTTACGTTCTTATATAGTTTTGTATGGGCTATCGATTAAATTTTTTTTTTTTGGAAAATTTTCAGAACCCGTTCTGAAATTTTCCATTTTTTAAAAAAGTCAATTTATCAAAAATCCGGCCACTTTTTTTTTATTTTTTATTTATTTTTTTAAAAGTTTAGATGTTTGTCCATCCACACAAAAAAAATCAGAAACACGTTCATCTTTTTTTTCGAGAAAATCGCATTTGAACTTTAAATTTCATAACAATTTTGTTATTTGCTTGTATTTCTTTGTTTTAAAGTTGCGAATGAGTAATATTAATTGCATAAATATTCGTCATACGCTCTGTTGACACAAGAAAATACAAGCAAATTACTAAATTGTTATGAAATTTAAAGTTCAAATGCGATTTTCTCGAAAAAAAAGATGAACGTGTTTCTGATTTTTTTTGTGTGGATGGACAAACATCTAAACTTTTAAAAAATAAATAAAAAAGAAAAAAAAAGTGGCCGGATTTTTGATAAATTGACTTTTTTAAAAAATGGAAAATTTCAGAACGGGTTCTGAAAATTTTCCAAAAAAAAAAATTTTTAATCGATAGCTTATACAAAACTATATAAGAACGTAAATTTTTGACATTGTGGTGCATTCCATTTTAATGTGATAAATATTTAATCAAGGCAACTCGCCACAAATTTAACCATTTTTCCAATATTTGACCACGCCTCCTAAGCCCAGTTTTTGAAAAATTGAAAAACCAAAAAGGCAATTTTCTAAGTTCCATATAGGGCAATCCATATCACCTATTCAGAAGTTTACGGTACACATGTTTTTTTCGCTGGACATTTGGTGTGGAATGCCTCATATATACGAGGGTGTTTCATTCGAAAAGTCAGGGAATTGTTGATCTGCCCTTGTATTAAAAAAAAACATAAAAAAAAATCCAAAAATCTGTGATGTGTTTTTGGAAACTTTTTTAAGAGTTCAAAAAACGTCCATTGTTTTAAATTTTGGTGTAGAATCGGTGAAATCTAATTTGCAATATTTTCAGCTGTTTTTGCTCTGCAGAAAAATCAGCTCAAAATCCGCGTTTTCAGATGCATTTAACCACCCCAAGGAGCGAAAATTTTTCCCAAAAAATACCACCATTGTTTTGATCTCCCCTGAAGCTTTCAAAAAAATGATAATACCCGCAGATCAAAAATTTCAAAATTACCTCTAATATTTATATGAGAAGTTTTTTAGCGAAAACAAAAAACTCGGTTGACAAAATTTAAAATTAGTGGTACGCGAACTAAAAAGGTTGATAACCGCTGTTCTAGACGATATACCTGTTAGTTCGGGAGTTATCGAAATTTTCCGGAGGTCCACATTGTTTCATAAGGAGACAATGAAATTTTAAAACACTATTATGGCTGACAGTGGCGGGTACAGCTTTTGGGTTTGGGGGGGGAAATTTTTTTTTTTTACTCGAATAAAAAAAAAAATATCAATTTACCGCTGTCGGACAAGCAAAAACAGGGATACTTACTTTTTTTTTTTGGCAAAAAAAGTGATGGCAGAGCTAAAAAATAAAATAAAGCTATAAAATCAAATAAAAATCGGCTGCAGAGCACTTGCAGGCGATTTTTCAATTAAAAATCAACAAATTTCTTAATGAAAAATTTCTTAGAATCTAAGACTTTTTTCCTATAGAAAAATTTTCGGATTCTTAAACTTCTTACTATAGAAAAAGCTTCATAATCTAAAGCATTTTTGAAATATTTTTTCTACAGGAAATGTCACAGATTCTTAAATAGAAAAAGTTTCATAGAAAAGTTTTAGAATCTGAGAACTTTTTAATACAAAAAGTCTCGAATTCTGCAAACTTGTTTTCAATATAAAAAGTCTCAGATTCTGAGACCCTTTGTCATATAGAAAAAGTATCACACTCTGAGGCCTTTTTCCGAGACCTTTTTTCTTATAGAAAAAGTCTCGGACTCTGAGGCTTTTTTCCTACAGAAAAAGTCTGAGATTCGGAGACCTATTTCTATAGAAATTCTATGATTCTGAGACGTTTTTTCCATAAGAAAGTCACAAAGTTATAAGATCTTTTTCTTATATAGAAAAAGTCTAAGATTTTGGCACATTGCCTAAAGAAAAAGTTTCAGATTCTGAATTCTTTTTCCAATAGAATCTTATTTGTGAGACCTGTTTCGAAAAAGTCTCAGATTCGGAGACTTTTGTCCTATAGAATAAGTATCAAAGTCTCCTATAGAAAGAGGTCTAAGATTTTAGGACATTTTTCCTATCGAAAAAGTCTCAGATTCTGCTACTTTCACCCAACAGAATAAGTTTCAGCTTCTGAGACTTTTTTCAACAGAAAAAGTCTCAGATTTTGAGACTTTTTCCATTCAAAAATGTCTAAGATACTAAGACTTTTTCCTCTAAAATTAGTCTTAAATTTAGAGATTCTGAGACCTTTTTCTGCAGAAAAAGTCTCAGATTCTTAGCCTTTTGCCTATCGAAAAAGTCTCAGATTTTGAGATCTTTTTCCTTTCGAAAAAGCCTCATATTCTGAGACCTTTTTCAATAAAATAAGTCTCAAATTCAGAGATTCTGCGACCTTTTTCCTAAAGAAAAAATTTAAGATTCTTAGGCCATTTTCCCATCGAAAAAGTCTCAGATATTGCGACCTATTCCTGTAAATAAGACTCAAATTCTGAGGCGTGATTCCCATTTTTTTCTATAAAAAAAAGTCTCAGATTCAGGAACATTTTTTCTATACAAAAAGTCTCAGATTCTGAGACGGTGAAAAAGTCTCAGCTTCTGAGACATTTTTCCTTTGAAAAAATATTTTAACATATTTCCTATAAAAAAAATCTTACACTGAGATATTTTTCCTTAGAAAAAGTCCTAGATTCTGAGACATTTTTCCCATAGAAAAAGTTTTAGATTTTGAGACATTATTCCTATAGAAAAAGTCTCAGATTATGGGACATTTTTCCCTTATAAAGTCTCAGATTCTGAGACATTTTTCCTATAGAAATAGTCTTCGATTCTGAGACGTTTTTCCTAAAGAAAAAGTTTCAGATTCTGAGATATTTTTCCTATAGAAAAAGCTTCAGTTTCTGAGACACTTTTCCCATAGAAAAAGTCTAAGATTCTGAAAAATTTTTCCTATAGAAAAAGTCCCAGAATTTTTCTAATTTTTTATAACAAACTGTTACGGTCACAACAATTTTCCCATAAAAAAAAATTTTTTCGCAATAAGGACTTCCAGATTGACAGATATTTTTTCACAAAAAATTTTCAGATTTGGTCACATTTTTCCTTTAAAAATTTTTAGATTTTCCCTATAAAAATTTTTAGATTTTCCCTATAAAAATTTTAGATTTTCCCTATCAAAATTTTTAGATTCTCCCTTTAAAAATTTTTAGATTTTTCTTTTTAAAATATTCAAATTTTTTCCGATAAAAAATTTTCGGATTTCAAAATTCTTTTTCTGTGGAAAATTTTTAGAAAATTTTATCCTTTTTCCTTCTTTTTCTTTCCTTTTCTTTTTCTTTTTTTTTTCTTTCTTTTTTCTTTCTTTTTTTCTTTTTTTTCTTTCTTTTTTTTCTTTTCCTTTTTTTTATTTTAAAAATTTGGTCTGGGGGGGGAAATTTCCCCTTTTTCCCCCCCCTTGTACCCGCGCATGATGGCTGATAAGTTTCAGGCAAATCGGTTATGCAATAAGAAATGTGGTCTAAATTTTTTTAAATTTACAATGAGAGTTGGCATTTATTTTCACCAAAAAAATATGTACTTTGAGACAGCAGATTAACAAAAATAAATGTAAAACGACAACAAATTATTTTTTTGATCTGAAATTTTTATCACAAATGAGTATTTCATAGGGGAGCTATTTGCCATCGGAAACTCATTTTGGTCAAATTTGAGTTGGCATACTTTGCATATAGTTTCACGATATTATATTGGTATTGGTTTTTTATCGGCAATGGTACTGCAGAATAAAAGAATTGGTAAAAGCATAACAGTATTGGTTTTGGACGAATAAAGGTTTTTAATCGGTACTGATTTTCAATTTTAATTGTTATTAACTGGTATTAATATTGAAATACACTCATATTAAAGCATATCACCAAAATAAGAAATGTCCCAGACAGAGTGTATACTATTACATTCTTTTCCAACTTGGAGATTAAAAGAGATGTAAATAAATATTTTCTTCAGTAATGAAATTTGTAACTGTTGTTCCTCGTTTTTAAATATGTATGTATGTGTGTACTAGTACCAACATTGTATATTTGTTATACAGTATATTAAATAACAAATGACTTTTGACTGTACAAATTTGTGTTCGTTTTTTTTTTTTAACATCTTTATTATGTGGGTGGCTCTGTACGGTGGGTGAGATTTTTTTTATGGGGTCAGAAGTTTTTTTGTCGTTTTACTATATGGTTCCCAAAACGGCTGCTGGCATTCTACCCCTGGGAAATCATTGTCTATGGTAAACAACGAAAAAAAAACAAAGTTTTAAATACACCAAACAGTGTGAAGTTATGCCTTAATTATTTTATTGTCATTTTAAGGGCTTGTATTTTTATGAATATTAAATTAATAAAAAAAATATAATTTTTTTGTTTTAATTTTTTTTAAAAATCTGTGTGTTTGCACGACTGTCTGTCTGTTTGCCCACCTACCTAGTAAAGTAAACATACAACTAAATAACAATTGTTAAATTTTTAACATCTGTTGTTTATTAAGAGGAGAAAAAATGCTGAAGTTACAGTCTCAGTATGGATTAAGCTGATATATATAGGTTTATTTTGGTATATTTTTACATACTCCTTTCCACATAACTCCTGTTATGATTAACATAATAAATACGAGGTGGGTTTGATATGATTTCGACTAAAACGTAATGTAAACGGTACACATGTAACATTTTACTACATATTAAAAAAAATATTCAGAGTCACACGGCCAGCCTTGGCAATGTGGAAACGAGTACTTCTTTCAAAAAATATATGTATTTTAAAAGGTATTTCAAAAAAATGCACTAGTACTGGGGCTAACAAGTAGAACTCTGTTTTCAGGTAGAGATAAAAGAACATCGTTTCAAATTTAAATTATGCTTTAAATTTTAAAAACGATTACACTGAACAGATTTAAGTTTTTTATGGGACTTCAAAAGTTAACTAGAACTCAAATAATTATTTTATAGGTTTTTCGACATTTTTTGTTTAACTTTAATATGTAAACGGATATTCAAGCTCGAGGCCTTATAGCTTGAATATCCGTTTAGTTATTGTAAACTTATTGAACGGATATTCAAACCCGAGGCCATATAGCTTGAATATCCGTTTACTTATTGAAGTAGAACTAAAATATTTATGAGCTGCTGTCATTATGGTAATGTCGGAAATATATCACAGCCCCCTCGTATATACATATATACATAGTTATTGCAGCTTTAAAAATTTTAATTTTTATACATAAATATATCCACATACAAATAAAACATACTACATATTTAATATTATTTTAACAATGTTTAAAAAGGTCTACCGGCTGGACCTTTTATCATAATTGTTTTAATAAATAAATTCATATTTGGTCGTACACATCACACTTATCTAACGATACTAAATTAAACAAGTAAGTGTGTAAAATTCAGCTGTATCGAATTATTTGTACAATCCAAAATGGTATCAGGGGAAAAGTCGGCGTGGATGGAATGGAATAATTTCTATATCCGGGATTAACTGATAGAGAAAAATTAAGAATTTTTTGTTAACAAATTCTCAAAAAATAATACAAAAATTGTACAACATATGTTGAGTAGGTTTATTCTAGTTCGAGGTCGTTAATTAATTAACTAATTAAAACTATGATATTCTCATGGAATAATTTGAAAGAACATTTTTTTTTTTCTGTTTTAAATGTATTTATGTTGGTTATTTTTGCAACACTTAATTGACACGTGTTTCCTAATTTGTCAGATTTCATTATCAAGATTATTTAGCAAATACTTTTAAAAAACCTTTACTCGCTAATGTTCAAACAAAAAAATATTAATACATATTCAAGTCGAAATTCATTGAGAATTAGAAGAAGAAAATTGTACAATCCTTTAGTAAGATCACGATCGACAAATATCCAACAAAAAAGCTATTAAAACTGATGTACATTAGACCGACTCACCTTATATGGGCCAAAAAAAAGTTAAAGATGTACCCCCCTCAAAATTAACTTTGACATGTTTTATGAAGATTCCCAAAATATTTGGGCTCTTGCGATAATCTCCCGTGAGCTAAACCGCGTCAAAAAAGGGTCCAAAAATGGTATTTTTCATGAATAAAAAAATCAGTAAATTTTTTTTTGTTCAATGAATGACCAAATATAATAGATATTTAGGAATTCTTTGATTCTGCATTAAAACATTTTAATAATCTAACCACAGACTCGAGATAACGAGTTGTTTACGTCAGTTTTTTGATGCTTTTCAATTCGATTTTAATGAAAACTTAAATAACTTTGGTATTTTTTGTCCGATTTTCACTTATAATACATCGTTACAAAGGTGTTGACCACCGCATCGGATTTTAGTCAAAAATTAACCCTTAACTGCACAGTCTAACTTTTTTATAACATTCACATCGACATCATTAGAAACCGTTTTATAACCACAAAAAGCATATCTTTGTGCAGGAAACAGGTTTAATTAATATATTTGTCCACAATTAATTTAACCCATGCATGATCAAAATATTTTGGCAAACATTTTTAAAAAAGTTTTTGCGGAAATTATTGAAAGCTAGTTGTAATACTTTAAAAAAATTAAATTAAATAAACTAGTATCACAGAACTTCAGTTGAAGTTCTGTGATACTAGTGTTAAGTTGACTTTATTTTTTGTGTATTGTGTCGTTTTGATTATTAATTATTTATTTATTCAATTCTGTGTCGTGAAGTCCAGTTTTTTAATTATATTTTTAAAATCGACGATGTAATAACATAAGCCATTTTTAATAAATTAAATCCCCTGAAGAGGTTTGAAAAAAAACAAACGAAACGTTGGGTGGAAAGAATAAAAATGAATTGACTTTTTATTTACATTTGGAAACAAATAGCTGACCATAATTAGCCCGTAAGGTAACCCCTTTTATAAATAAAATTTAACAAAAAATTGGTCATAAAACAAAAACATATAAAATTAAATAAGGTTTTATTTATTTTATACCCCTATTCTAAAAATTTTGTCATCTATAATAACTGACAAAATTATAATAAAAATGAGGTGAATGACAATTTTTAAATTTTGGTATTCTTGAAAAATTTGTCATTGAAAAATAATGACAAATTTGTTATGATATAAAAACCACATAACAAGCAATATTTTTGTTTGTTATTAAAATAAATTTAAAAAATAAATAAAAAATCAATGGCTAATAACCTAATTCCAACGGTTTTAGTGGGTTTCCTATCAAAATTAGATAGATGAAAAATTCTGAAAGCCTTAGAGATAAATATGACCCATTTTCTGTGGATGAGAGGACGTTTGAAGGCATTTTAGATTTCCTCGCTCTCTTTGCTTCATTTTTTTAGATTACCATATGCATTGCATTTTTACGCCAAAAAAAATAATTGGGGAAGATGTTAGTAGGTAAAGTGAAGCGTTTAAAGATGTTGTTTGAAGTGCATGGCAATTGTTTTTGAGGACAGGAAGATGTTTTTCAGATTCAAAGAAATACATAGTATGGAAATTCGTTAGTAGGAAGGGAGAAGGCATAATTAAAGGAAAATGTAGGGTATAATTAAAGGTTGGAATTTAGGGAGGGTGTGTTGTGGGGACAGGCAACAAAAAGGAGACAGAGTGTGTGTATGTGAGGTAAAGTCCGGTAATTGTGGTATCGGATATGGGAGCCTTGTGATATTGGTCCTAACCCGTACTAATTCATTTGTTGCTGATGAGGGGGAACAATATTGGAAACGAAAATTTCTTATTGTCAGATTATTTTGCTGGATATAAATACATACACCAATTGTAACCCATAAACAAAACAAAATACAAATTCCAAATCCTGAGGAGCAATTGCCATGTGATATTGAAACAATAGCATCTCCAAATCTCAATAATACACACATCCGCCATCCCAAATACGTGAATAACAATAAGGGAATGGCCGTTAGAGGCTTGGCTAATAATCCCAATAGAATTCCAAGAATTTTTTTTATTTTTTATATTTTAATTTTATTTTTTTTGACAAACAAAACCTTTCACCACAATAAGGTGAATTTAATTGTTATTTTTTTGTCATTTTATGCATAGAATACCAAATCAAATCTATAACAAAAATTATAACAGAAAGTATAATAAATTTTAATGACAACAATTTTTGTTATATTTTTTTAGAATAGGCCCATTAGTCAAAAATTAACCCTTAACTGCACTGTCTTACTTTTTTATAACATTCAGTTCGACAGCATTAAAAACCCATTTTATAACCACAAAGAGCATAGCTTTGTGCAGGAAACACGTTTAATTATTATATTTGGCCACAATTAATTTAACCCATGAATGATCAAAATATTTTGGCAAACATTTTTAAAAAAGTTTTTGCGGAAATTATTGAAAGCTAGCTGTAATACTTTAAAAAAATATAATTAAATTATGTTTTTGTTTATCTAGACGTGCTTATTAATATCAAATAATTATTACGTGTACCACATTCCCGGTCAAATTTTCGTTCGAAATTTGTGTGTGCAAATTAATTTAAAAATAAAATATAAACAAATTTTGTCTTAATCGCATATAATCGTGCAAAAAACGCATCCAATAAATTGAAATATCAATTATATTATTTTTTTTTAGTATAACGTAATAATTATTTGATATTATTATGCACGTCTAGATAAACAAAAAGTTTTTTATATATATTCGATTAGAGTTTTATTCTAGTTCGAGGCCCAAAAATATTTCTATTTATGATATTGTCATAATAGAGTATTTTTAATTTATTGCTTTAAAAAAGTTACTATCTCATAGTATGTCTGTACTGATCAGTTTAAAAAGTTTTTTATTTTATTTTTTTTTAATTATTTCAACTAGCTTTCAATAATTTCCACAAAAACTTTTTTAAAAATATTTGCCAAAATATTTTGATCATGCATGGGTTAAAGTAATTGTGGCCAAATATATTAATTAAACGTGTTTCCTGCACAAAGATACGATTTTTGTGGTTATAAAATGGGTTTTTAATGATGTCGAAGTAAATGTTATAAAAAAGTAAGAGAGTGCAGTTAAGGGTTAATTGTTGACTAAAATCCCAAGCGGTGGTCAACACCTTTCTAACGATGTATTATAAGTGAAAATCGGACAAAAAATACCAAAGTTATTTAAGTTTTCAGTAAAATCGAATTGAAAAGCATCAAAAAACTGACATAAACATCTCGTTATCTCGAGTCTGTGGTCAGATTTTTAAAATGTTTTAATGCAGGTTCAAAGAGTTCCTAAATATCTATTATATTTGGTCGTTCGTTAAACAAAAAAAATTTACTGAATTTTATATTCATGAAAAATACCATTTTTGGACCCTTTTTTGACGCGGTTTAGCTCACGGGAGATTATCGCTAGAGCCCAAATATTTTGGGAATCTTCATAAAACATGTCAAAGTTCATTTTAAGGGGGGTACATCATCAACTTTTTTTTTTGAGTCACTCTAATGTACATATGTATATACTCAAAATATAATATTTTTAAGGCCTAATTCTTATTTTTTAATAAAAATAAATCAGAATTCAAAATTGTAAAACTTTACAAAATTCTTGAAAGTTCTGAAAAACTCCAGAAAAATTAAGAAAATAAATTGCAAAAAAAAACAAGTAAGAAAATTATAGTCGGTCAAGACCGACCATATAATACCCTACACCAGAGTTTCCCGGACCATGGGTCCCAAGTTCAAACATGGACTGATTAGATCTATATTTTGTCAAATCTTTAATAAGTGTAAAAAGCAATCACTTATCAAATTTGAGTGGAATAGGCTTCTTTTTGTTGACAATAAATCGCTTCAACTGAATATCGGGCGAAATTTCCACATGGGACCTAAGTCCAAAATGGTCCGATGATAATTAGATTTGATAAGGTTCACTCTAATCAAAATTTGTTGAAATTGACCCAATTTATAGTAGGAAACTGGACTCCTACTATAAATTGGGTAACTTTACTCTGAATGTGTAAATTGAATTAATTGACCACTAGTGGTCAATTTAAATAAAAAAGAGGTGAATAAATATAACAAAAAAACAAAAAAAAAAAAAACATTCGGCACCAGCGAGCATCGAACTCGACACCTTCCGATTTGAAAGCACACATCTTAACCACTACGCTACGGGAGCTTATAGTTTTGTCTGGCGTTTTAGTTATTTAACATGTGTGTGTGTATGTTGGTTGACAATTTTATTTACACATTTGTGTGTAAAATATTTGAATTAACGGATGATATTTTTAATTTGCTGTGTTTAATTGGTTTAAAATTATTATACGCATTTAGTGTTTATATTAACACATAATGCGTGTTATTCAACAAAAATTTACCCAATTTATAATAGTAAGTTTACATGCGTTTTTTAGAGTGTTAGTAAAGTACGCGTTTAACATACACAAACAGAATTTTAATTAAATATTTTCTATTTTCATGAAAATTGAGAGATTTATGTGAAAATCGGGAAGGTGGTTTGTATGGGGGCTACTAGAAGAACTGGTTCGATTTCTTTAAGATTCGGAATGGTGATTTGTGTGTATAAAACATTAATTCCTGCCAAATATTGAAAAGATACCTATTAAAATGCGACTATTAGAGTCATTTGAGCCAAAACTAAAGAGGACCTTTGTATGGGGGCTAGGTCTAAATATGGACCGATCTTTTCCAATTTTAATAGGCTTCGTCCTTGGGCCAAAAGAGGCCTAAGTTTTAAATTTCAAGTCAATTGATCGAGAATTGCGACCTGTATCGTGTTTACACCGTTTACATGGACAGACAGACGGACAGACGGACGGACGGACGGACATCGCTAAATCGACTCAAAAAGTGATTCTAAGTCGATCGGAATACTTAAAAGTGGGTCTAGGACCAATATTTCGGGTAGTTACAAACATCAGCACAAACTCATTATACCCTGTACCACAGTGTGGTGTAGGGTATAAAAATAAAAAATCAGAAAATTAAAAATAACTCCGGAAATTTAGTAAGATTTAGAAAAGTTATAAAAAAATCAGAGAAATAAGAGATCCATACTTGAAAAAAATTCCTATCAATTCGTAAGGTGTATGATTTTTCTGAACAACCAAAAGATAATGTTTCCTATACCCCTGAATGTATGTTAAAGAATGTTTTTTTTTTGAGAATTACAGATTAGTTGAAAATAAAATGACTCTTTTTATACACTTCAACCACAGTATTGGGGTATACTTACTTTGTCATTCCGTGTGTAACGCATCGAAATATCGGTTTAGGACCCGATATATTATTGATTAGTGATCGATTCTAAGACATTCTAGCGATGTCCGTTTGTCCGTCTGTCCGTCTGTCCGTCCGTCCGTATGTAGAGGACACGATACAGTCCAAAATAAAAAACTAGACTTCCGAAGTTTGGCACGAATATGTCTTATGGTCATAGGCTGGTTGAGTTCGGAAATGGGAAAATCGGACCAAGAGAAAAAAAAGTTCTCCCTTGGCGAACAACCTCAGAAAAACAGCATTTTTTGCAGGGTTTTTTGTACTTTTGTTAAGCAAATCCAACATTTTTATATCAGAGGAAGTTTAAAACCCTGCATGTGGACCCAGCGCTTAAAAAAAATAAAAAAAGTTTGATCCGCCCCCTTTTGTGGGAGTGGATATAAAAAATGTTCTTTAATAATGAATTAAATGGATTAAATAATTGCAAGAATCATAAAAAATACATTTGATTATATCTATCGCGAGGGTAAGGTGTCCCCCGATGTCTCCCACCAAACCACCTCCCCAAAAACGCCCCCGAATTTTTTTAAAAAATTTTTTACATGTTTGTGGGTTTAAAAGATTTGGCACAGCCGAATATAACACTCTCACTTGTTTTATTTAAAAAATGACTTTTCTGATTACTTTTTAAATAAATTATAAATAGTTATTTACATAAATTTAGTTGTAGCAAAATAATTTAAGGCCGTTTAACAGGGCTTTTTCACGAGTTTATGTAATGTACATCCATTTGGTAAACGTTTTAAAATGCTATTGGGTGCAAAGGTGTATAAATTATAATTGTTTACTGGATTTTTAAGCTCAATTAAATTAATTTCCCACTTCATATGTACATATGTACCATGTAGGGAGAGATGCCAATCTTTAAAAAATGAGTCCCGGGACTTTTAAAGACTCCTTAAGGATTTAGTGTTTTTATACCCTCCTACTGCAGTAGGGCGGTATCCTCACTTTGTTATTCCGTGTGTAACGCATCGGAGTATCGGTCTAGAACTCCATAAAGTATATCGCTCATTTACTTGTATAGTGTCATAACTCAAAATGTTGGATTTTACAGAAAACCTGCTTAAAGTTTACATTTGAAACTTGGTTTACGTTGCAAAAGGCCTGTGAGTAGAAAATGTTACAATGGCGTGTTCTCTTCTCAAACGGTGAGTTTAAAAGATATTAATATGACACAATATAAAGCAGGATTTAACAAATAATTCTGTATTGTTTACCCAAAAACGTCATATTTTGAGTTATGACACTATATAAGTAAATGAGCGATATGTATTGTTGGTCAGTGATCGATTCTAAGACATTCTAGCTATGTCCGTCCGTCTATGGAAGACGCGATACAGCTCAAAATAAAAGCGCTATACTCCTGAAATTTGGCATACATATATATTTCTAATGGCAATAAGTAGTTTGGTTAAGTCCTCCCCGACGAACTAAACCAACCTCTGTTTTTTATGTTTTTTTTTATATTTTTGTTAAACAAATGAAACATGTTTATGCTTGAATAAGTTGAAAGTTCTGGACTTGGACCCTGCGAATTTGAAAATGTCGTTTTTTTTGTCCGCCACTTTTGTGGGCTTGTATCTTAGAAAATAATTTGTATAATTATGAAATTGTATAACTTTAGTACAAAAAGCATAACAAATGAATTTGTAAACATTTTACTCCACAGAGAAGGTGCCCTCAAGTCTAACACTCTAACTTGTTTTTATTCAACATTTGTAATTAACATATTTTTGAGTAGTTTTATTCTAGCTCAAGGTAATATATTCATTTTTAAAGGTCGAATAAAACAATTTTTATTTTTTAGAGGTAGAATAAATCTACTCAAAAATATAATATTTTTAAGGTCGAATAAAGCCATTTTTATTTTTTAATAAAAATTTTTTTCAAAATTTTTAATTAATATTATCACAATTTACAAATCCTTTGAGCAACATTTTTGGAATTTCGTGTAAATCTTTTAGGAATTGGAATTTTTTAATCTTAAAACTGGCATTTTACGACTGATTGAACTGGATTTTGGAAGCACCCGAAAATTTTAGATACACCAGAATTTTATATAAAAAATCTCGAATCCCGGGGTTTGTTAAAGCGAATGACATTTGGCATCCATGTTGCCTAGGTATGCAAATACATTTAAACAATTTGTGCTTAAAAACATGCATACACCGGCGGTACACACATATACATTAGGGTGGCCCAAAATTCCTTTTGCTTCGCTACAGGTCAACGTACCTTAAAAAATGAAAGATGGTATCGTAACTAATATTTTGAGCCAAATGGCAGCACCCTACGACGATTAGAAGGGGATGCTAACTGATCACATGTGTTTGCAACTTTCGAAGAAATCTAAAAAAAAAAAATTTTGCAATCGTAAAAATTACTACATGGAATGGTATCGCTACAAAAGCAAATAAGTCACATATGGCCATTTTGCCCTAAGGTTGCCTACAAAGGACAATAAGGACATTTTACTTTCGGTTAGGAAAAAAACAAAAAAAAAATTTTGGGATATTACACTCAAATTAAAGATATTTGTATTACCTTTCAAATGAACTTTATCGCAACTTAATGTTCCGCATAGTTTTTGAGTTACAGCAGTTTTAGTGAAATGCAGGGTTCCGCTTTTTTTAATATGTATTTTTTTTTTGTTTAAGGACAAACTTAGGACAAAATGGCCACATGTGAATTATGTGCTCTTGTTACGCTAACATTTCATATGGTTATTTTTAAGATTCCAATAAAAAAAATTTCAAGATTTCTTTGGAGGTTGCAAACACTTATGATGAGTTAGCATCCCCTTCCAATCGTTGTAGGGTGCTGAAATTTGGCGCAAATTGTTCATTACGATGCCATCTATCATATTTTAAGGTACGTTCAGTTGTGAGTTATACTTGGTATTTTTCCATATGTTGTTGGGCCACACTAATATACATATATTTAAAATTGGTCTTCCACTGTACGATTTTTATAATACTCCAGAGATACATAGACCTGAAATGTATTATAAATATGAATAAGTTGTTTATGATTTTTTTTTTTATCAAACTAGTTAATGCAACATATGGGATTTTTAAAATTATTATACTTGAATTTTTCATAACATATTTTTTATAAAACTTACAATTTCTGTAATTGAATTTTTTTTTTGTCCAGTTTCAGCCCATATTTATTATTTTAAAATAATAATAAAACCGGACTTAGATAATTCTAAGAAAACATAATTACAGATAAGGTCGATAAAAATTATATTAAATAATAATATTTGTTGCACAATAAGATATCTGAAAAATATTAAGTGACACCACAGGCTAAGCGAAAATGTCGCTTTCGGAAATTGTTACCATCATCAGCTATTTTCGATGTTCATACTTAATGTGTGTCAGACTGAAATTCGCTATTTATATGAAACTTTGAATAAAGAGACTAAGAAATAATTATTTAACATTACCTACACACAAAAAATTGTTGGCTAAAAATTTTCAATTAAATGTATTGATCAACAAAATTTAAATGAGTCAATCAATGTTTTGATTAAAATTTTTGCTATTTTTTGTTACAAATTTTCAACATACCAAATTTTTTTTTCGCTTTAATTTATTTGAATAGATTAATTCAAAAATATACAAAATAATCGGGCTTTACTTTTTTTATTGTTGGCAACATATTGGAAAGCAAAAAAGAGGAATTTTTTGATAATTTTGTCATAAGCTTACAACTCATTTGTTAAATCAATCATTATTTTGATTGACTTTAAACAAAAAATTGATCAAATTTTTGATCAAAATCGCAAAAACGTTTGATTGAAAAAATTTTCAATCAATCACCTACAATTTGATGATTTGATATAACAATTTTTTTAATTGGAGGAATTTCAATCAAAAAATTGATTGAATCCGCGTTTTTGTTGATTGAAATTCGTTTCAAATTTTTTCTGTGTAGATGTTATCATTTGGCACAAATTAATATAACTTAAGTTTTCACATTGTTGTATTTATTTAATTTTTGACAAACCTTGGTAGGACTTTTCAAGTTTAAAAAAGGTCCGTTAGGTTTGTAATTTTTGTTTCATAGTTCTTTCAAAAACTTTTTTCAGAAATTTTATTGTTCTTGTAAAATGTGCAGAAATTTTTCATTTACAAAAATTTGTTTATCAAATGTATGAACATTTTTAATTTCATTATTATTTCTTTTAAAAAAATTATTTGTCGAACTACAAAAGAAATTTCAAAAAATATTAGTCTAAAACCCCATAAATATATTTTTATGCTTCTTCATCGATTTTTAGACGATCTAGCAATATTTGTCTTTCTGTCTGCTAAAACAAAATAAAAAAGACGATATAGGAATAACAAACTTTAGTAGTATTTGAGATGCATACAATTTTTTTTTTTTTTTTAATTACGAAAATGTTAAAACTTTTTCCTAAAGTGAACTAAATATAAATCGTTCTAACAACTTTTTAGTTAATTAGATATTCAGCCTAGTTATACATTAAAAAAATACTATCACACCGCATGCTGTCATTAAAATTTACCCACTAAATTGTAAAATTCAAATTTCACAGATGTTTGTTTATGAAATGGGTCATTTTATCATTAGCTTTCATAAATTATTTAATCTACATATTTTTTTTGTATAATGCTTTTCGCAGTAGGAACGTTTATATTTAAATAATTAATAATATTACCAATTTAATTGCATAATTATAAAATCCAACCACAAAGATCGTTTCCCTAGAGCATATTTCTTGCATTTAAATATAGCACAACAAAACAACATTCTATTCTAAGTATTTACAACATAAATTCCATTCCAATTCATTTGAAAATATGTAGCATTTGGACAACCCTTTTATAAAATTTATAGCCACCAAATATAAAATCTGAATGCCTTAGAGAGCATTGTGAGGAAGTGTTAAAATTACTGCTAACTGCCTGCAAACTGAAGAATTTCTAATTTAAGAAAACCGTCATTGTTTTGTACTTAAATGGCAATTTAAAAGTACAACGAACATAAAAGTTTCAAGTAATGACTGACTGACTGGTTGTAGTAAAATCATAAAAATGACATAATTAATTCAATAATCCTTAAGAAGAACATGAAGAAAAGCAACAAAAAAACAAG
This sequence comes from Pegoplata infirma, assembly GCA_963921195.1. Taxonomy (NCBI): domain Eukaryota; kingdom Metazoa; phylum Arthropoda; class Insecta; order Diptera; family Anthomyiidae; genus Pegoplata; species Pegoplata infirma. The sequence continues at coordinate 239,590,071 of OY992538.1, read as the reverse complement.
CAATGTGACACAAAGTTCCCCGAGGAAAGGATTTAAAAAGAAATTAAGCGTTATGAAAATATTTAAACAGATTTACATACAAAAGATTGTAAAAGTTATAAAATATAATTATTTAAAATGTGTAATTTTGACGGTGTAAATATAAGTACAATTAAAAGAATTGAAGAAAAAACAAGTAGAAAAATTAAATTCGACTTGGTCGAATCTATGAATACCCTCCACAATGTTATCTGATAGTAATTTTCTAAAAAAAATGTAAAAAAATTGCATTACAATTTTTTTATAATAAATATAATATTTTGAGTAAAACTTTTTTTTAATCAATCAAATTTTTTTGAGTGTAAAATTTTTTTGACTGTCAACATTTTTTGAGTGTGATATTTTATTAAAAAAAGAAATTAATGTGTACATTTTTTTTGAGTGTAACATTTTTTTTGAGTGTAAATATTTTTTTAGTGTACAATTTCTTTGAGTAACAAAATTACTTTGTAAAATATTTTTGTTGTTTAATACCTACATATCGTCACCTTAAATGCAAAACAACGTAACAACAAAAAAATCAAAATCGAGTTTTTGATTGATTATGATGCATTTGACTAAACTACATGTCTCTGGAAAATTTTGGAAGTCTAAGTTCAAAAATTGCGAATTTATTAACAATAAACAAAAAAACGTATCAGCAAGTGCAAGCATTTCATAAACCAAAACAACGTAACAGCAGTGTTACACACACAATTTATATGTACACAGGCAAATATAAATATATTTTAATATATTTTTATATATTGAAATCGCATAAATATTTAAGACATTTAACATACAAATTGAATAAATATTTCTGATAAAAATTTACATAAAATTTTCCAAAAATGAGTCATTCCACACCAACTGTTCCACTACAGAAAAACCATGGTGGTTTCAATAGGATATCATTTGCAAAGTATTCGCCCTTAGGGCACTATTAAATAACAAAAATAAAATTTAAGATTTTTCAAAAAGTGGGCCTTGGAGGCATGGTCATAAATTGAAAATTTCATAATTTTTTGCCTAAGTATCTTTATTTGAATATTTATGCCAATAAAATGAAACACAGTGATGTCTTTAAAATAAAAGTTTTTTATAGATTTTTGTATGGGCTATCGATTAAAAAAGTAAAAATTGGAAAATTTTCAGAAGAAGTTCTGAATTTTTTTAATTTAAACTTAAACTTTATTTATCAAAAAACATGCCACAATTTTATTTCTTTTTTAAATGTTTAAAAATTAGTTAAGGTGTATATCTATCTGTTCTGAAATTTTCAGAGATGCATTTTTCCTTGTTTTCGAGAAAAAAAATGTTGAACATTGCACTATGCTAATAATTTACAATAATGGGGTATATTACGTATGCGAATGAGTAATATTAACTCTTAAAAAACATTTTAAATAGAGATGTGATCGTGGGTAAGTTTTTTTTTTACCATCACGCACTCTCACCAAGGAAATTATTTTAATCACGCATGATCATTTATTTTGCTCACGCTTAGTCACGCTCACGTGAGTATCGTGCCCGTGACAAAATTTTTCTACTCACGCGAGCGTACGTGAACGTGAGGAAAATTAAAAATCGTGCGTGATTAAAACTTATCCTTCGTGAGCGTGCGTGATCGTCAAAAAAAAACTCACCCACGAAAACATCTCTATTTTAAATGTTTTTTAAGAGTTAATATTACTCATTCGCATACGTAATATACCCCATTATTACAAATTATAAGCATAATGCAATGTTCAACATTTTTTTTCTCGAAAACAAGGAAAAATGCATCTCTGAAAATTTCAGTACAGATAGATATACACCTTAACTAATTTTTAAACATTTAAAAAAGAAATAAAATTGTGGCATGTTTTTTGATAAATAAAGTTTAAGTTTAAATTTAAAAAATTCAGAACTTCTTCTGAAAATTTTCCAATTTTTATTTTTTTAATCGATAGCCCATACAAAAATCTATAAAAAACTTTTATTTTAAAGACATCACTGTGTTTCATTTTATTGGCATAAATATTCAAATAAAGATACTTAGGCAAAAAATGCTGAAATTTTCAATTTTTGACCATGCCTCCAAGGCCCACTTTTTGAAAAATCTTAAATTTTATTTGTGTTATTTAATAGTGAACTAAGGGCGAATACTCTGCAATTGAATTCATATTGACACGACATCACTTTTTTTTTGCTGAACATTTGGTGTGGAATGCCTCAAATGTATCTTTTAAAATTTTCCAAAATTGTATAATTTTTTTTTATTTGTCGTTTTCTAACCAAATATTTTTTGTTTTAATTTAATAGGCCCGTTCGATTACGTTACGACAATCTACTCTTTTTTACTATTTTTACTACAGCTGGAAATTTTTAATACAAAAAGTAAACAAAACTTTCCAGTTGTAGTACAAATAGTTTGAATTTTTGGTAATCGAATTGACATAATGTTTGGCCTTGTTAAAAAGAACGTAGCTTCTATTTAAAATTAGTTTTGAGAAATTGAATTTAAAAATGTCGTTTATCAACAGTAATTCCGTGGGGTATTTTTTTTGTAAATGAAAATAGCTAGATCCGCAGGTTTTGCGAATCCTGTTTCAAATTCTGTGTAATTTACCAGTTCAATTGGAAAGTTTTTCCTAAGAATACACAAAGTTTTTTTAAAAATGTATCGTTTTTTCCTAAAACTTTTCCTAAACCAAAACCAATTCAAGAATTAAAAAAAAAATGCTAAAACTTCAAAATTTTCTTTCCAAAAACAACCCTTTGATTCTGAGGTAAAACTTTAAGTTAACAAAAAAAATCATACAGGGAGCCCGTTTTCATATAAAGAAACCTTCGGGTTCGAAATATTTTTTTTTAACCAAGTGAGATCAAAAACTTTAATTTTTTTGGATCTTTACTACAGCAAAATTCATTAAAAAGGTTGATAAACCCTTACCTTTTATAAGAACTCTTAAGTATTTTATAGAATCTGAAAGATTTTATATAAAAAATTTTAAGTATAAAGGTTTTTTTTAAAAATAAATAGTTTATTTATTCGTTTTTTCCATACGTTAAACGTCAAATTTAAACGGCGTTTTATTTTGACAGATAAATTGTATAGGAAAAACGAAAAATGTATCTAGTTTTAATGAATGCGTTGTTTTTCGTTTTTTCCATACGTTAAACGTCAAATTTAAACGGCGTTTTATTTTGACAGATAAATTGTATAGGAAAAACGAAAAATGTATCTAGTTTTAATGAATGCGAATATGGTATTAAATCAGTTTAAAATGTTTATAGAACCAAAAAGGAATGGAAAAAAATCAAAAATTTTGAAATCATGTATGTTAAAATCTTTGTTGGCTTGTAAAAATGAATGGGGTTTGGTTACATTGCACCCCTCTAGAAGCGACTCCTAGGCAATTGTTTTGGCAAAAAAGTGGTGGTAAAGGGGTAAAAAAAGCACCAACGATTGCCTCAGGGTCGCTTTTAGAGAAGTTCAATGGAAGATTGACCCCCATTCATTTTTAGAACCCATTATTTTTCCTAACAGTTCTAAATAAAATAAAGGCGGCAGCCAAAATTAGGCCAATTTTAGATGGTGCTGGCGGACGCAATATTAAAGACTCGAATTTTATTTTTGATTTAAACTCATCTAGTTTAAATTTTAAACTTTTAAACTTTTTATCTACATAGAGTCAAAAGAGTGTTGAGTAAATCCATATCAACATAGCAAAAAAAATTGAATTTTTGACGTCAATCGACCCAAATTTCGTGAAACTCGGTATATATGTAGGGACTTACTCGACTAATACTCAAACAAAGTTTAAGACTTTAAACTTCCGTAGTTTTGGAAATATGACGTTTCAAAAGTCAAGAAAATCTTTTAAATGGTAAATTATAAATATTTATATCTTGAAAAGTATTTGAGCTATATCACTCCCAGATAGCTTTTTTTAAAGGCAAAACCATCACTTTTAATATATCATTTCGCGAAATTTTTTATTTTGTGATCTTTTTTGTATTTCTGCACAATTCGCGATTCGCGAAAATATATTAAAAAAAGCGACATTTTTAAAAATCTGAAAAAAATATATGTTAATGGTTTGAGTCTTAGCTACAAGGTCTAAAAATTTCGCGTTGGTGAACGTATTAAGTCCAGAGATATTAATGAAAATGTGTTGCCATGTTGGAAATTTTTTCCAAATCTCATGAATATTTAATTATTATTTTTGAATATTTTTGCAAATACATAAAATAAAACGGTGAAAAGTAAAGTTGATGGTAATGTACGAGTACTATACATGAACACAATGTAACATAACTTTTTATCAATTACACTACTTAACAAAAGTCAACTTTTTTTGCAGAGACTTCTAGAACACATTTTTGAAAGTATTTGCCCTGCACGAACAGACTAAACCCTCAAACCCAAAAAAAGAAAGGTAATAATAAATGTTTCACATTGACATACCTCATATTATTTGTTCGTTTAATATTTTTGTATGCTTCAGCTGTAAAAACTAAGTGGGCAAATATCGAAAACGCGATTATATAAAAATGACAATGGATTCGCGTTTAATGGATTCACGTTAAAGAGGACAAAAGACTTAAGAAAATGTATTTTAAACAATGAAAATTTCAAAATAAAAATATTAGGGAAAAAAGTATATGCAAATTTTGCTAAAATTTTTGATTTTTTGCAAAGATTTTCGGATAAACTCAATGAATTTGAAATAATATGCATTTTGAATTTGTTTATATAAAAAAATGCAATATAAAGTCATTCGTTTGTTTTTATCGGCATGGACCGCAAAAAAGGTCTTATCTCGAAAAGGGGATTTTATAAATTTTTTATGATGACAGATTCGTGTTAAGGAGGTCAAAATACTTTAGCAAATGTTTTATTTTAGGAGTCTGTGCAAAAAAAGTTGATTTTTGTAGAGTAGTGTAATTGATAAATATTCATGTTATATTGTATCTATGTGTAGTACCCGTCTGTACCATAAACTTTACTTTTTTCACCATTTTATTATATGTATTTTCAAAAATATTCAAAAATAAAAATTAAATATTCATCAGATTTGATAAAAATTTCCTACTGGGCAACACATTTTTATTCATATCTCTGGTCTTAATACGTTCACCAACCCAAAATTTTAACAGCTTGTAGCTAAGGTAACAGCCGTTAACATATATTTTTTTCATATTTTTAAAAATGTCGCTTTTTCAGATATATTCTCGCGAATCACGAATTTTGCAAAAATAAAAAAAAATTCCAAAATAAAAATTTTTGCAAAATATTATTTGAAAGGTCATGGTTTTACCTTAAAAACAAGCTATCAGGAAGTAATATAGCTGAAATACTTTTGAAGATATAAATGTTTATATTTAATCCTTTAAAAGATTTTCTTGACTTTTGACACGTCATATTTCTGGAACCACGGACGTTAATGGTCTCAAACTTTGCCTGAGTCTAAGTCTTATAAGTCCCAACATATACACAAAGTTTCATCAAATTCGGAGACATTGAAGGAAATCAGGGGTTTATGTTGAAAAATTTTAACTCTGTTGGTACTTTGTACAAAAAAACGTATTTTTTTAATTTTTAACTTTAAAATAATGTATTTTCGGACTAAAACAAGATATCGGTTTGTTGTTTTTTTTTTTTTTTTTAATCAGAAATCTATATAGTTTTCAAATGAAATTAGTTTAAAATAAATTGGAATAAATGCGGCTTTGCTATTAGCAAAAAACTGGAGCCGGATCGGTAAAATTTTTAAATTAAAAATTTTAAAATGGTTCTATCTCGGAAAGTATAAGAGATAACCACACCCACTAAAGATGTTTTTTAGGCCGCTACTAGCACATTGTCCGCATATATTTTTTTTAAGAAATATGATAACAAACAAAAAAAATGGCAATTGTTTTAAGTGTTAGTATACAAAAGGTGCCCTACTTTGGGGGTTCTGCTACCTCCCCTGTTCAACCGCTGGACTCCAACTTCCAAACTTAAGCTCGAAAATACATTAGCTATAACCACTACAAATTTCATGGCTCCCGGTCCAATACTTACTGAATGGCTGAATTATTTCCAAAAAATTAGCAATTTATTCAACTTTGTGATGTTACGTCGTTTTGGTTTACAAAACACGATTCCACGAAAAACGTAACCCACATATCTCAAAAAATATTAACAAAAACGACTTTTTTATTTCAGAAATGGATTTATCGCTGTTTTTTAAGCTAACACTTCACAAAAGTCTTTTATATTGCAAATATTTTTCATTTAATAACGTTTTTTGCTTCTCGTGTAAAATTCTAAAAAGTGTTGTTACGTTGTTTTGCATTTGTGGTGACGATATATGTAATACAAAAAAAAAACTATGTCACAAATTTCCCTCTTTTTGTTTTACCTCTTCTTTATTTTAACTCTTCTTTATTTTAACTCTTCTTTAAAAACCAAAAACAAACTAACATTCAATCATACCCATACTTTATTTGATTTTTTTTTCCAAAAATACTTACTATACACCGTTACATACAGTTACACTAACAATAACAAAACAATAACAAATATTTTATTGTCTAACAACTAAACTGCACCCCACGGCAGGAAAACAACAAGTTCTAAAAAAACTGGTATTTCACCATGCTTATAAAACTTGTTTATCGAGTTTTCAACAGTTTAAGGTGAAACAAATCCGAAATTCAGAGCCTTGCTTATAACTTTTGAACCACTAAACCGATTTTTCTGAAATTCAAAACCAAACAGACTTGGGGAACGACATATATATATGCTAAGCTTCAGCACCCTCAGAATTGTCTTTCGAAAGTTAGAGTGGTTTTAATCTCGTAAATTCACAAAATACCCTTGCCAAAATTTACTCTTTTGCTCATAACTTTTGAACCACTGGACCGATTTCGCTGGATTGCAATACCAACCTGACCCGGTAAATGGCCAACATATACGTCAAACTTCAGGAGCCTCCGTAAAGTCTTTCAAAAGTTAGCGTGTTTTCAACGGACAGACAGACATACAGACGGACGGATGGGCGGACATCGCTAGATCGACTTAAAATCGATCAAGGATCATGAATATATATACTTTATGGGGTCCTAGACCAATATTTCGATGTGTTACAAACGGAATGACAAACTTATATATACCCTCTATCACTAGAGTGGAGGGTATAAAAAATGTACAATGGAACTTTGTTGAACGTGCCCTTGGCTAGATTTTTTTAAGTGCATTAGATTTTTTTAAGTCGAATTATAAGTATTTAATTTTTAAAAGTATAAGCATAAAACAACAAATCGGTTGGATACACCCAGCAAAAACTTGGTAATGGGTACCCCTTCCTGCCTCGCTTACGTGGTAATGGCTTTGAATACTACTAATAACCATTAGCATTACATTGCGCCAAAAAAGGCAAAATGTGGTTACCTCCAATGACATCACCGTGTTAAAGTTATTAACATTAAAATTGGGAGGTAACTAGTTACTAGAGTTGTCAGTCGATTAAGAATAATTCGATTAATCGATCAAACAAACCCCAACTCTTGTTCGAATAATTCAAAAATGACGATTTTCGAATAACGAATAAATCGATTAATTAATGTCGATTAATCGAACAATTTTTTTTAATTAAAAAATTAAATAAATGCTTAGAATTCGATTTATTCTCATAAATTTTGAAAGATTTTATACAAAATGAAGGAAAGTTAAAATATATTGTAGCCATAGCCCTGATTAGCACATCCATTATAGAATTAGAGGGAGTTATCAAGTTTTTAATAAATAATTTAAAAAAAATTAATAATTCTTTTGCATCAGACTTGCTAAAACGTATTAAAATAAGAATTAATGAGAGACGTATAAAAGTGTTAAATACGTTAATAATTTTTCTAAATTCTGGAAATTTTCCGAGAAATGAAAGTTTCTTAAAATATTCTCCAAAAAGCGAAACAAAAGAATATGCAAATGAATTATACTCCAGATTATTTTATGTTGAAAGTAATCACAATAATTCAGATAAAAGTATTGAAATAGAGGAAGTTATTAGTAATGAAAATAATAATCTTTTATGCAAGTTTAATAATTCAATTCAAAGTATTAAAAATTCAGAAAATAAAAAGGACTTCAGCGATATATCAGTCTATATGGTATGTATATTTGGAAAAATCTGGAAAAAGAACAGACAAATTAGATAAACTTTTTTATGCTCTTCTTACTATATCACCTACTTCAACAATTAGCGAAAGTGCGTTTTCAAAATCTAATTTAATAAAAACAAAAACCAAAAATCGTTTGAAAGCAAAAAATTGAGTCAACTTTTATTTTTAAAAGATTATTTCTTAAGAACAACTTAGTCTTATTTGACAAAAATTAATATCATTTATGATATATTTTGTCTGAATACTTCAAATAATAATTTGTATTTGAATTATTTCTCCACTAGTATTAAAATCGACATCCATTAATTAAAAGTGATCTCAGTTATTCAATTTTTAAGTTTTTTTTTTAACTTTTAACTGTTTTATTTATAATTTTGTATGCCTTTTTTGTTAATAAAAATTTTAACTTTCTTATTTCAAGTTTTTTTATATGAATTGTTTATTCTTTTTGTTAATAAAAATATTTTTTAAAATAATTTTTTTATTCGTTATTCTCTTCGATTAATCGAATAAATTTTGATCTTTAATCGTTTGATCGAACGAGGAAAAACAATTATTTGAATTATTCGAACAAAGTTGAAAGTCGAATAATTGACAACTCTACTAGTTACTCATATTTTTGCTAACCCCTTAAGTTAATTACTTGGTAAGCGAAGTTTTTGCTGGGCAGGTTTTTGCATTCAATCCAATGCATCAAAGAAATGCATTCCATGCTGATGTAATAAATGGAATGCATTCAGTGAATATCAAAATAAATATATAATATTCATTTGATATTATAGGTTAGGTTAGGAGGTTGACGTAATGTCCACAAGACCAGTTCCTGACCAAAGTGAGGTACCACACTGGGGGATTGGGGGTTGTTGACTGCTCTCTATATTAAAATTCACTTCTGACTTCCTGTCCAATAGCATGATGATTTATGTCCCAACATATGTTTCATCGCTTTTACTCACAAGGGAAGTATCTCATCCCTTATGAACCGATTTACCTGAAACTTAAAATATGTATCAAAGAGACAATTCTAAGGTTGGGGTGTCTCGGCTTATCGGCCATATCGGTTTTTTTAATACCTATCCAATGGTGGCATAACCTTGTAAAAATTCGGCTTCTTTAAATATTTTTTCAGGAAAATGTGTAAATTTTGGGGGGTACTTACATATGTGAAGACATAGACCTACGAACTAATCTGTATTAAATTTAAGTCGACCCGTATTTTTGCCATAGATGATATTCCTGTTAGTTCGGAAGTTATCAAAATTTGCCCGTAGGTCCACATGGTTTCATAAGGGGACAACGAAATTTTTAAACACCGATATGGCCGATAAGCCGAGACACCCCAACCTTAAAATCGTCTCTTTAGTATATATTTTAAGTTTCAGGCAAATCGGTTCATAAGGGTTGAGATACTTCCCTTGTCAGCCTAATATATTAAAGCATATTCTATGGAATGACATCTCTAAGTTCCTCCAGTACCTGAAAGAAGTAAGATCCAAAACAATTACATCTATTGCGAGATAGTGCAGGGCACTGACAAAGATAATGAAATGAATCTCTTCGTCCTCACACCATCTGCACAAGTCATCTATGATCAATTTTAACTATTTTAAATAAGCATTCAAGTCAGTATGGCCTGTAATTAAACCTTCGTACTTCCTGAGATCTGTTTTTTTCCATATAAAGAAGTGTTTTTTGGCCACTTTTTCCACCGCGAGTATACACGGCATTCGTCTGTATACAGTCTTGACTGCTTTCCCATTAAAAATCTTCCTGTCGTTCAAATTTGATATTATTCTTTGGATCTCCCTTGAAGAGTTATTTTTACTATGGATGTGTTCATAAAAATATATTCATGTACAAATTGATATCCTTTCTTCGTTCAGGCGATATAGTGCGGAAAAGCTTAAAACTTAGTTAAATCAGTAGACTGACGAAATAAACCTATTTGTTTTAATTTGCTTAAGAGTCTTTACCATGATCAATCACAGATCGGCTCAGACTTGAAAATTTACCAAACCATCTATTTATATAAAACAAATAACTTAATAAATGGTTTCTTGAAAATTGTAGTAATGAAATATTACCTCGAGCTTAAGTAATCTCGAATTTTCATGTATTTTGTTATTGTAAACAAAAAACATGCAAATTTGTCGCAAACGAATGAAATTCTTCATACAGAAACTGGGCATAAATTAACATGTTCACAAAGTTAAGTCAAAGAAGTGTTTCGTTTTTACATGCAATTTTTACTTGATGTTACACCGAAAACAAATGAACTAAAAAATAGGAAAATTAACTAAATTCAAGAAAAATTGATATTGATTTAGTTCCATTGCCATTTTTTCTTCTTTTAAGTTCATATTTTAGTTCATACACATTTGAGGACCCGATTTGGTTAAGACTCCATTGGGGTCTGACCCGATAGGTTCTGACCCCGATGGTCCCCGACTAGAATCTTGAGAATTTAAAAAACTTAATAACTTTTAAATTATTACTCGGAGAGCTCTTGGGTATTTGCGGTCTTGTTCTACGTGTTAAGGCCTACAAATGCTTTTTGTTGTATTGGCAATATTTACCGAGATATGAGCATTTTAAAATTTTTGGGAATGCCAAATTGAACTGAAAGTTAAGTTAAATTTTAAAAAAGTTTATAAACTATTTTGAAGAAAATTTTTCCAAAGTTTAAGTTTAGTCTTTTTTTTTTGATTGCATGTAAAGTTTTTTTTTTTTTTGTTATGAATACTGCTGTTACACTCAAAAAAAAAAGTTTGTAAAATTACAAGTAAAAGGTCTTGTAATTCTATTTTACTAATATTTTTGTCCATTTACAAAAATTCTTGTGTTTTTAATAAAACGAAAACTACCGTGCCCTTTGTAATTTTACTATAATATGTTGGTAAATTTATTTAACAATTTTTTTAGGTAAATTAACAAAAAAAATAATTATTTTACAAATTAAAAAAAAATTACAAGGTGTTTAGTTTTTTTACACAAGAAAACTGTAATTGTACAACAACATTTTATTTGATGGTATTTAGTCTTTCTACCAAAAAATGTTTTATTATAGCACATTCATACTGACCTCGAAACCCCGTTGAAACCTCGTATATTCATTTCGAAAACTTTGCCGTTCACACCACAAGTTTTTGAAGTGTATTGAGTTTTCATAAAGTTGCTGAACAAAATTCTGCAATTTTATGCGTTGAAACAGGCACATTTATAATAAATACACGTTTTATTACAATAATTTATCGATAAATATTGTTTAATTGTTGTTTTTTGTTTAAATTTGTAAATATTTTTATTTTTTTATTTTTGACACTTTCTTTAATTTATTTTCTTCTCTTCTTACAGTTGTAAAAAAATGTAGAACTATGAAATTTAAAAGGTTTCAATTGTATATTCGTTGAAACCTCATAGTTAAAAGGTTTCAATTTGTATGGGAAAATACGTATTTTCAAATGAGGTTTAGCACGAAACCTCGTTAAACGGGGTTTCGACTCCAATGTGAATGCACTATTACAAACATTTTTTTTCAAGATTTTTTAAATAGTTTACAAGGTTTTCAGTATTTTGACACAAAAAATGTAATTAAACAAAAATTTGTATTGAAAAATAATTATGCAACAATAGGAGACGCAAAAATTTTCTAAGTCCATATTTTGTTAAAAATTATTTTTTATAAATAAAAAAATTTCATAAAAAAATTTTGAAAATTTTTTAAGTTTCGGATACAAACATTTTTCAATTAGCTTTATCAAAAAAATTGAATATTTCCACAATTTTTTGGTAACTTGCTTTAAGTAAAATACCACAATTTTTATATGTTTTTATTATATTATTGTTCTAGTTTTTTTTGTTTGTATTTTTACCATTTTTTGGTAATTTTACCATCTTTTTTTGGTACTTTTTTTAAATCTGGCAACTAAAATGTCAATCAAAAGCTGCCAATTATGAAAAATTAATTTTTTCTTATTTTAACAGGTACTTAAACTTCCAATCTACAATATCCAAAGTTTTTTTTTTCTAATTTTTTAAAAATACTTGCGAAAATAATTAAAAATTCGAAAAAAAAAATATTTTTTGACTAGTTTTTCTTGAAAATATAAGAAATTTCTTGCGCAGCCTCCTTCGCAATTCTCATATGTTCTACTTAAGAAAAACGAAATACCGAAAAAAAATAAAAAAGTGCAGTGTTATACTCTAAAAAGTTTGTTAAAAGTGTTTAAGTGAAAAAAAATCACTTCAGGTTGTTAAAGTGCTACTCCAGCTGCCGAATAAGATGCACCAATGGAAAAAACCTTTAAAATTACAAAAATAGTATGTAAATATACCAAATTTTTTGTAAATTTACAAAACAAATATGAAAGTTTAGAAAACAAATATGTATACTTACAGAAAAAGTTGTAATTTTACAAAAATAAAGTAGAAAATGCAAAAACAATATTGTAAATTTACAAATTATTTGGTTAAACTACTGTTTTTACGGCAAAAAAAATAAAAAAAAAATGGTATATTTACAATAAAAATTGTAAATTTACCACTTTTTACTGTAAATATACAAGTTTTTTTGCCATAAAAAACAGTAGTTTAACCAAACAATTTGTAAATTTACAATTTTATTTTTTGATTTTCTACTTTGTTTCGTAAATTTACAACTTTTTTTGTAAGTCTACAATAATATTTTACAAAAAAAAATTGTAAATTTACACTTTCTCCCCGTAATTTTTTTGTTAAATCAATTTACAAATTATCCCCGAAACATTACGGGGATTCTTGCTAGTACATATTTTACAAAACCTGCCCCGTAAAATCACGGGGATTTTATGTCATTTTACAAACTTTTTTTTTTGAGTGTAGAACTAACTACACAAAAAAAATATAATGTGTCAAAAAAATATTAGCATTGAAAATTTTTGTAACAGTCCTTGTATTAAGTCCTTTAAAAAAATTGTAACATTTATTTCTTTTTAGTTTTTTAGTTTTTATGAAAAAAACCCACATTCAAAAATCTATTAAACTTGTGAAACTTTAAAAGTTTTTCCAAAGAAAATTTACATTTTTTGTATAAATATGAATTTTATTTGAAAAAACTTAAATAAAATTATTGTATTGGACAAACAAATCCCTTTGGGTCAACAACAATGTTTCAAATAAACAAAGATATAACTTTTTTGTTTGTCAAAACCAAAAAAAAGAACAATTTATAATGTGTGTACTAGAGGTGTTCTTTTAATATCGGATTTTTGTGTACCACCGGCCACATTCTTGTTTCTTTACATTAAAAAATTAAAATAAATAAATTTGGAGTTATTGCGATAACTTTAAGTGTGCCCGGAAACCACCTGAAGTTTAAAAAAGGGATTACAAGGATAATACAATCAAACTCGGTTATAACGACATTTTAGCATCAAAAGTCCTGACATTTTAGCATCAATTTTTACACAAAATACTTCTTTTATAACGAACTCGGTTATAACGAATCCTCGGTTAAAACGAACTGCTTATTATGGTCCCACGAACACAATTTCGTGTATATTTTTTAATGTGTGGCAATTAAATATGTTTATCAAACTAACAAAAGATTGGATTTTTTTAGTTTATATAATAATTTTCATAGAATCTATTTATATTTTTATTGATTTATTCTCAATTAGTAGATTATTTTCTAAAAAACAGCAAATGAAACAAAATTGGATATATTTTTTTGAAAATAAAACTAGGTTGATAAAAAATATACCCCGCTTATAGCGAACTTCGCTTATAACGAACTATTTTTACTGGTCCCTCGGAGTTCGTTATAACCGGGTTCGACTGTATAACGCTTTTTATTAACTTTCTCAATTTTTAAAGATATTTTGAACTAAATTTGATATGACATTAAAAACTTAAATCGATTGAAAATCAGCCAAGTGTGGCAGACCACTTGATCAAGGAATTCAAGCCCAGTAAAAAATAAAAAAATAATTGTATATTCACCATAATCTCAAAAATTACCATTCTTGTAAACTTTTTTATGTACTATCGATTAAAAATTTTTATTTTGTAAAATTTTCATAGCCAGTTCTGAAATTTCCTATTTTAAAAAAAAAATCAACTTATAAAAAATCCGGTTTCAGCATATTATATCGGATGAGTAACAAATATTTGCTTAAATAATACTCATACGCTTTGTTGAAAAAAGAATGTACAAGCAAATTACAACATTCTTATAAAATTTAATATTCAAATGCCATTTTCTCGAAAAAAACGAAAAACACGCGTTTTTTTTGTAGATAGACAAACATCAAAACTTAAAACGGAAAAAAATATGGTCGGATTTTTGATAAATTGACTTTTTTAAAAAATGGGAAATTTCAGATTTTCGAAATTATGGTGCATTCCGTTTTAATTTAATTAACATTAAATCAAGCAACTCGACACAAATTTTACCATTTTTTTTAATATTCAGCCACGTCTCTTAAGCCCAGGTTTTGAAAAACCAAAAACGCAATTTTCTTAGTTCCATATGTGGCTATCACTACAACCTATTCATAATTTCATGGGACGCATGTCTTTCTGTAGCGGGACCTCTACAAAAAATTGTATAAGCACATAGGAGGCTTTCCACACCAAATGTCCAGCGAAAAAAACATGTGTACCGTTAACTTCTGAATAGGTTGTATGGATAGCCCTATATGGAACTTAGAAAATTGCGTTTTTGGTTTTTAAATTTTTCAAAAACTTGGCTTAGGAGGCGTGGTCAAATATTGGAAAAATGATCAAATTTGTGGCGAGTTGCCTTGATTAAATATTTATCACATTAAAACGGAATGCACCACAATCTCAAAAATTTACATTCTTATATAGTTTTGTATGGGCTATCGATTAAATTTTTTTTTTTTGGAAAATTTTCAGAACCAGTTCTGAAATTTTCCATTTTTTAAAAAAGTCAATTTATCAAACTTTTTTTTGTGAATTTTTTTTAAGTTTAGATGTTTGAACATCCACACAAAAAAATTCAGAAGCACGTTCTTCGTTTTTTTTTTTCGAGAAAATCGCATTTGAATTTTAAATTTCATAACAATTTTGTAATTTTCTTGTATTTTCTTGTTTTAACGTTGCGAATGAGTAATATTAATTGCATAAATATTTCTCATACGCTCTGTTAAACCAAAAAAATACAAGCAAATTACAAAATTGTTATGAAATTTAAAATTCAAATGCGTTTTTCTCGAAAAAAAACGAAGAACGTGTTTCTGAGTTTTTTTGTGTGGATGGACAAACATCTAAACTTAAAAAAAAATTTAAAAAAAGTGGCCGGATTTTTGATAAATTGACTTTTTTAAAAAATGGAAAATTTCAGAACGGGTTCTGAAAATTTTCCAAAAAAAAAAATAATCGATAGCCCATACAAAACTATATGAGAAGGTACATTTTTGAGATTGTGGTGCATTCCGTTTTAATGTGATAAATATATAATCAAGGCAACTTTAATATTTGACCAAGCCTCCTAAGCCCAGTTTTTAAAAATTTGAAAAACCAAAAACGCAATTTTCTTAGTTCCATATAGGGCTATCCAAACAACCTATTCAGAAATTTACGGAACACATGTTTTTCTGTAGCGGGATATTTGGTGTGGAATGCCTCATAGGTCTTTTAGTCAGAGCACCAATAATATACTTAATCGTAAATGTATCTATAAAATATTTTTGATTTGTTTTTAAATAAAATAACAAAATTTTCAAACAAATAAAGAGGGTGCTTTCAAATTTAACAAGTTTTCTTGAAAAGAAAATCCCAAAATCCTAAACACCTTAACTTGTTAGGAATTCCTTCATGTCATTTATTTAAGGACATTTGTCAATTTCTATTTTGTTTTTAATAATTCGATATGATTGATTGAAAATATTGATAAACATAAAAATACACTTTAATTTGTTGAAATCATTGCTTTCAACTTATCATTGTGTGATTTCCTTTTTTTTTTTAGTTGAATTTCTTAACATCTTAACGACTTATGTACGAAAATCCCATTCACAATCAGCAAATATTTTTATGCAAATGATTTAGGAAAAAACAAACAAAAAAATGAAATATACATAGAAACTTTTAAGCTTATGTTAATGGTTCTTTAAAAATTGTATTAAATTTTGAAATTTCTAATGTCATTGTTAGTGTATCACAGTAAGGGGGGACGTTGTCAAAAAAAAATTCAACTAGAAGAAAAAAACGTCTAAAATCATTGCTGGAACATAGAAATGAAGTGTTTAATGGCATCATACGCTCAATATGATGTTCATATAATTATCGTAAAACCATTAAGATATTGTTACGGTTACCGCAGATATGATACGAGGAGTAGCAAGTTCTAGTTTTCTATTCCATCATTTGCATTTGCTAAAAGATTAATGCAAAACATTTCTTGTGTGAAATTTTATGGTACCCCTGAGTGCTTTACAAGTCGATTATGTTACTCGTATTTTAGAGAATCTAAGTATGTGAAATGTTAGTATGAATATCCTTAAAACATAAGAAATTCCAATTTATATGTTAATTTTTTTTTTATTTTTGTTTTAGTTTTGTATGTCGTGAACCTATATTCAAAATATGCCAACTCAAATTTGACGGAAATGAGTTTCCGATGGCAAATAGCTCCCCTATGTAATACCTATCTGCCATAAAAATTTCAGAGCAAAAAAATAATTTGTTGTCGTTTTACATCCATTTTTGTTATTCTGCTAACTCAAAGTACATATTTTTTTGGTGGAAATAAATGCCAACTCCCATTGTAAATTTCCAAAAATTTTTCAAATTTTTTTTTAAAAAAAATTAGACTACATATCTTATTGCATTTGCCATGCTGAACACGAATCTTGTAAAGATTTTGATATCTAATGACTGGTTCTCGAGATATTGCCATTTTAATAATATCGGTAAATAGTGTTTGCGAAAAAAAAATTGCTTATATTTATGTAACTTTCAAACTATTTATCAGATTAAAACATTATGAATGGGACAAATAAAGTCAATGATATAAGCTTTCAAAATAGCTGGTTTGGAGTGACCCTATTGCAATACAGCGTGAGTTACAGAGTGCCAAAGTTGACCACCCTGAGATTAAAAGGCTATCGGAGCTAGTAACTTTTAAATTTATGCAAAGATTTTTAATTTTTTGTTCAGTTTTTGCAACTACCGTACTAAGGATAACAAAAACCAAAAAAAAAAAAAATTTAAAAATTTTTCCAAAAAAAATGTATTTTTATTTTCCTACAAAATATGCCAACTCTAAAAAAATATTTGTTTTTTGATATAGTAATAAATGCCATCTCTGAAAAATACGCAAACAAGTGCAAAATATGAAAATTTTTGCATAGGTAAAAATTGTTTAGAATATTTAAACCATCTTGTGGAAGGTACATTGTTTATTTTTGCAATAATATGCGAAATAACTAGTTTTTTAGCTCTCCTGAACAGTAAGCTTTTTCGAGTTGGCATTTATTGAATATAGTTCGACGATGTGTAAAAAAAAAATCTTAATTTTATTTTATTCTTAAACAAATTTAAATTTAACTGAAATTTTTGAATAAATATGTTAAAACTACAGATACTTTATTTATATGCAATTTTAAATATTTAATACTTGTTGTTAATGGCCAAGGATACATACAATGACCAACAAAAGTCTACATACGACTACATAGTAGATGTACTTCGTTAACGACAAAATTAACAATAATATACCTAATAACTATCAAATAAGTTTTTTTTTTTGTAGAAAGTGCAGTGTAGGTTATCTATCGGGCTCAGTGGCGGGTACAGCTTTTGCGTTTGGGGGGGGAAATTTTTTTTACTTCAAAAAAAAATCATAAATTTACCTTTGTTGAGGAGCAAAAAAAGGGATACGTTTTTTTTTGCAAAAAAAAAAGTGATGGAAAAGCTATAAAATCATCAAATTTATTAGTTTTTGCTGAAGGAGGTTTGTTTTTCATGATCATATTTCGTTTAGATCAATTTTTTTTAATTTGTGTTAAAAGAAACTTTTATATTTTTCGTATACATTAGAAGATAATTTTTTAATAGAACAAATTCTTCCTACATAAAAATTATCTGATGTTGAAACATTTTTCGTGAAAAAATTATTTTTTATAGGGAAAATGTCTCAGAATATAAGACTTTTCTCTACGAAAAATCTTTCAGAATCTGAGACTTTTTTCATATAGAAAAATCTTCAGATTTTTAAAAGAAATTAAAAAGAAAATTGTATATTTTTCGTATGCATAAGAAGAGTCTAAATCTGAGAATTTTTTAATAAAATATCAGATTTGGAGACATTTTTCGTCAAAAAAAAAAAAATTTATAGGGAATGTGTCTCAGATTATAAGATTTCTTCTCTACGAAAAATGTCTCAGAATCTGAGACTTTTCGTATAGAAAAATTTTCAGATTCTAAAATTCTTTTCCACAGAAAAAGTCTCAGATTCGGAGACATTTCACTATAGAAAATGTCTCATATTTTAAGGCATTATTGAGACATTTTTAATATAGAGAGGTCTCTGATTATTAGATTTGTTACGTACTGAAAAAATTTTAGATTCTGAGACTTTTTTTCTACAGAAAAAGTCTTAGATTTTTCGACCATTTTCCAATAGAAAAAGTCTCAGATTCTAAGACCTTTTTCCTAAAGAAAAAGTTTCCAAAAAAAATGCTCAGAATTTCCTAAAGAAAAAGTCTCAGATTCTGAGATCTTTTTCTTATATAGAAAAAGTTTAAATTTCTGGCACTTTTTCTCTAAAGAAGAAGTGACAGATTCTGAGACCTTATTCCTATAAAAAAAAGTCTTAGAATCTAAGACCTTTTTCCCGTAAAAAAAAGTCTCAGATTCTGCGATCTTCTACCAATTCAGTAAGTTTCAACATCTGAGACTATTTTTCAACAATAAAAGGTCTCAGACTTTGAGGCCTTTTTATTTTTAAAAAAGACTCAAATTCTGAGATTTTTCCCCATAGAAAAATTCTTCTGTGACCTTTTGCCTATAAATAAGTTTTGAGACTTTTTTCACATAAAAAAGTGTCAGATGCTGAGAATTTTTTCTATAGAAAAAGTTTATTCTTTAGAAAAAAAATTTTAAAATAGTTTTACATATGTACGTTCGACTATCAACATTTTTAAGATTTTAAGATATTTATCCTATTGCTATGTAGAAGACAAACATTTTTTATATAAACCAAATTAAGATCCTATAACATTTTTCTATACAAATTTATATTCTAAGAAATTTGTTTATGACAAAATTCATAATAAGATTGACATATATTTTTTACAGAAAATTTTTAGATTAATTCACTTTTCCTTAAAAAATTTAAAAATTTTCCCTATTAAAATTTTCCGATATTTTTCTATGAAAAAAATTTTGGACTCTGAGATTTTTTTCCTTCGGAAATTTTTTTAGATAATTTCCTTCTTTCTTTTTTTCTTTTTTTCTTTCCTTTCTTTCTTTTTTTTTCTTTTTTTCTTTTTTTTCCTCTTTTTTTTCTTTTCGAAATTTGGTCTGGGGGGGGAAATTTCCCCTTTTTCCCCCCCCTTGTACCCGCGCATGATCGGGCTTAAATTTAAGCTTAATGAAGTTCAGATTGAGTAAATATTAAATGTGATACGAGAGTTGCAATAAAAATTGAAAGTTTTAAGAAATTTTTTAAAAATATTTTTAAGTCGATTTTTTTATAAGCACAAATATTAAAAATTTTAAAAATTGCCTAATATTTTATATTAAGTTATTAAAAAAATTTTCCAAATATTTTTATAATTTTAATGGAGCATTGTTGTGTCCAGCACAACGATTTGAAATTTTTAAGATGAGATGTTGGGACACGCTCACAGTGTGTTTTAAAGTTTTTCATTATCAGGTCAAGAATGTCTATATAAGTTTAATTTTTTGGTCAATTACCTGAAGATTAAATTTCTCACAACGTATAACGCTAATTTTTTGATAAAAGATCATATGACGCATTCCACACCAAATGTCCAGCAAAAAAAACCGTAAATTTCTGAATAGGTTGTATGGATAGCCTATATGGAACTATAAAAGAAAATTTACTATCAAATTTACTAAAAAGGGCATTGTGGAGGGTATTCATAGATTCGGCCAAGTCGAATTTAACTTTTCAACTTGTTTCTACTTAAAAAGTTCCAACTTTTTTATCAAAATGTTTATAACATTTTACTTCCCTCATAAAATCCACAATTCTATTTATATTTGACATTATTTTTATAACATTTTAACCAATATGCTAGTTTAAAATTTACTCGTACTGGCACTAAATTCACTTAAAAATTCTTTGATATGTATTCAAATATAAATTCCAAAGGATTATTAGAGTACTGAGATGTTTTTGGCAAGTTGCCAGCATACGTGCATACATATGTACGTGCATACATATACCCAGTTAGAAAAATACAAGCGGGCCAAGGTTAGCAATGCGTTAGCAAAGGTGTTGCCATGCCAACATGACCAAAATTGCCACTGAATGGTATAAAAAGATTACATTAAATTCTAAAAAATCCATTGAAATTCAAAAAACTTAATTAATTTTTTTTTTAATTCCAATGCAATTTTTTGATTTTAACAGATTTTTTTGTATTTCAATTCATTTCTTTGACTTCCATATGACTTTTTTTGAGTTTCAATTGAAATTTTGGAATTTCAATTAACCTTTTATTAACACTCCAACCACAGTTTGGGGTTATAATCACTTTGCTATTCTGTGTGTAACGGATCGAAATATCGGTCGGGGATTCTAAGTCTTTAAATGAATGCCCGTTAGGGTGGTTAATAAAAGATAAAGTTGGACTTTTGAACCACATGGAAAATATATGAAGAATCGTGAGGAAATAACTCGTGATTTTTTTAAAATTTGTTCATTGGGGCTTAGGGGTCGCTACTTAAACTTTGGGTTTAAAAAAAAAAGTTCACACAATCAAAATTTTTTTTTATTTTTTTTTTATTTTTTTTTTATTTTATTTTATCTTGATCATCTTATTAATGACAAAAGTTTTCATTTTGGTGGGAAAAGTATTTCAGTTCCAAAAGTGGTCACGGGGAAAAAAATTAGGAAACAAAACCTCTAAAAAAACTCAATTTTAACCGGTATAATAACTTTTTTAAGTATAATAAAACCGCTCCTTTTTGTGGGCGTGGTTATTAAAAATCACGCCCCTTTTTGTGGGCGCGGTTATTAAAAAATTATTTGAATAAGGATAAAATTGTATTACTTTGGCGCAAAAAGCATAATAAATGAATTTGTAAATATGGATTTGCTTGTAACTTTTGAACGGCGTCACTGACAAACAGGAGAGTGGTCGATTTTGACAGCTTACCTTGCACAGATTTATATTGTGCCCTTCTTCATTACCTACATTCTTTTATATTCAAATTAATTTTACTCATATTTATAAAAAAACAGAAAGTAGGTAATGAAAAAGAGCACAGTATAAATCAGTACAATGTTAGCTTTCAAAATGAACCGCTCTCTTGTTTGTAAGTGATACCATGCATTTACGGGAATACGCTTTTCTTCAAAGTTGTGGTAATTAACCATATTTAACCATTAACCATATTTAACGGTACAATGGACTATTTTAAGTCTGAGCGCCATGGACTTGCCTAAAAATTTACCTATTTTTAGGCTTGTACAACCCACCCTCAACTCAACTCAACCATATTTTTTAATGCGTTTATGGTTTTGGTTGTATGCTTGATATAGGCCCGTAAGAATTCAAAGCACTAAGCACTGTAAATATAGGAATTTTAAAAGGTTTTGCAATTTCGGAACGACAGACTGTATTTTTCGGAAAACGTGAATATGTGCAAAAGGTCTTCACTTGTTTTTTGATTAATGGCGTCTGCACTTAAAAAGTATTTACCTGACAAACTTGAAAATTGTACCACAAAAGGTAATGAAATTTCCTTTAATTTGATTCAAATTTGTTCAAAGTGAGCCATTCTTTAGTTTAAAAGAAATTTAACAAAGTTTACAAATTTTTCTTGAGTGCAGGAACATTGACATTTTTGAACTTTAAAGTGGGATATGGCATCAAAAAGGTTGGATAACGTTGGTCCTTAAGTCGGTTCACTTTTTAAGTTCAATTTGTATTCGTACCGCAATCGGAAAATTTTTACGTTTTGTCTCCATACAAGTATCGTTGTCATCAGATGTAGTTTTGTTGGCTTTATAAATATTCGGTATAAGTTTCGATTTGCCTTAAAACTCGGTTTCAGTCGAACTCTATAAACTTAAAATCCGCCACTGCTGGCAATACATCCCAGCAAAACTTAGATTACCAAATAAGGTATAAAATAAGGTATAGGATCTCTTATTTTATATATTGCAGCATTGAAGATTTTAACAGGCGATGAGACTCAAAGTAATGCATCCACATTATCACAAAGAATACCAGTAAGGTATAAAATAAGTCATAAATTTATAACGAAGAATACGAGTAAGGTGTAAAATATATGATATTTTATATGTTACGAGAAATGAAATAATATAGCATACCAGAAGATAATATATAAGGTGTTACGAGTAGTGAAAAAGTAATTTTGTATCAAATTTACTCACGTGATTGTAAGTGAGTGTAAGTAGATAATATATGCTCGTGAGTGTGTGTCGTTAGAAATTTCCTGTCGTGAGCCCATCTCTATTTTAAACTTATGCATTTTTTTATAAAATAATTATTTTTTATGTTATTGTAATGCATTATGCATCCAATTATAAATAATGCATTATGCATCCAATTATAAATAATGCATTATTTCCAACTTTCAAATAATACATAATGCAACCAAATATAAGTCATCCATGATTTAATGTTTAGAAATAATAAATATGAAATAAATTTTTTCCAATAATCATGCATTACGTAGCAAATTATTAGTAATGCATTATTTTTCACTTGAAAATAATACGTTGTGGAACAAATGTTTAGTAAGACATCATAAAATAATGCTACAAATAAGTTATATACATTACCTGGTAATGTGTTATATAATCACTATCCATTACCAAAGTTTTGCTGGGATATGTATATTGTTGGAAATACATATGTACAAAACTTTGATAGGTAGTAGAAATCAACTTTGAAATACATTTAATATTCCTAATGCAAACCGAATCGACACTTTACTGGCAGATCAACAATGTCAACCCAATAGTAGTATTAGTAGCTAACACACACACACAAATGCTCGTACATATTTAAGTATGATGGTCGTCGAGGGCGAATAACTAGACATTTTAAAAGAATATTTTTGTCAAATATAAAATCGTATATGTATTATAGTTTGCAATCACATTTCAATTTTGGCCACGAAACGTGATCAAATAGCATTTTCTTGTGTTCATGTACTATTTTCAAAGGTAACAAACATAAATGACAAAGCGACAACATAACCGTCATGATGTTGAAAAAACTGTATATTTCAAAGTGTAAAAAGTCAAGAAAATTCAATTTAAAATGTTCTCTGAATTTTTATTTGATTGATCCCAAACCACTAGATTATAATCTAAAAAAAAAACTTGTTTAGCAATCAGTTCCCCACTAAAAATGTTTTATAATTAAAACTCAATAATGTTCATCAATTATTAAGATAATTAATTTGCATTTGCAAAATACCGTAAATGAAGCACAATTGATTGCATTATCTACCCCTACCCACCCACTTTCTCCCCTTTTTGACATTGTTTTGGACACTATTCTCTCTTAACCACTTGTAAATTAACATGACAATATATGAATTTTCAGGACTAAATAGTCCTGCAAAAATTATTATGACATTTAACTACATTGCAGCATCATATTTTGTTGGTATTCATTTTCACAGATGGTCGGCCCACACTTACAAATATACGATTATTCATTCATTCAATTGTTGGGTATTATTGTATTTTGTCGAATTTCATGCATGACATTTTGTGGCTTCTGTGGGTGATTACAATAACAACAAATCCTTAGTTGTGCGGTGGCATTGCCACAATGACACAATTGAAAATATTCATGTTTAGCGTTTTGCTCATTTGTGTGAATTGTATAAGTCAACCAGCCATCCAGCCAGCCAGCGAAACAAATCAAATTGTTTATCCTTGATTACTAACGATGGTGGCTTAACCTTTCCTTTGGTCCTTTCTTCTTTGCCACCCATACAACAAAAATTATTAGACGATTTGACAGCAAAGGCCCATATCATTTTACTGTGTACACAATTATATAAATACACTGAAAACAATTATTGATTTAAACCAGCTATAAAATATTATAGCTTGTGTTAATTTTTAACATTAATTTAAAGTTGTCCATGAAAATATGTTGATTTTCGGAAACCTTTGATAACTCTGAATAGAACCGTTAAAAAAATATTGAGAGTTAAGAGAGAGAGGGGTTGAGGGTGGATTGTAGATGCCTGAATAAGAGAAATAGGCAAGTCCATTGCGCTCAGACATAAAATAGTCCATTGTACCTTACCCGGAAAAGGAATTAGTAAAGGGTCAGAAGAAAGTTTAAGAACAAACAGAGTGAAAAGTACTTGTACAAAATTTCTAGTAAGTCTGCGACAGCCTATTCTACTCAGACTAGAGATGGGCGCGTAAGTGATTTTTGACTCACGCTCACGACAAAAATTTTTGAATCACGCACACTCACTCACAATCATATTTTTTTTACTCACACTCACCCACAATCACGTGAGTAAATTTAATATAACTCACACTCACGTGCACTCACACTCACGTTGATTCAAAATCACAAAACTCTTATTTATACAAAAAAAAATTTCAAAACTAAAATTTCAAAAATCTTACAAAATTTTAAGCATATTTTAAAGTTCGGCGAAATTTTAAGTTTAGTCAAATTTTAAAGTTTTGTTGTTGCTTTTTTTGATTACGCGGGAATCAAGCTATAATCTGCTCATGTGCAGAATCTGCACTGCAGATCCCCTATGACCCGGAAGCCACAGACGACAGACACTAGACAATTTTAGATGAAGAGACTGGAGAATCTAGTGCCTTAAGCGCAGCTTGGCAGTCACTGCTGATTAGAGATGGGCGCGTGAGTGGTTTTTGACTCACACTCACTCACGCTCACGACAGGAATTTTTGAATCACGCACACTCACTCACGACCACATTTTTTCTACTCACACTCACTCACAATCACGTGTAAATTTAATACAACTCACACTCACGTGCACTCACGCAAGTTTCACTCACACTCACGTTGACTCATACTCACGAAACTCTTATTTATAAAAACAAAAAAATTCAAACACTAAAATTTCAAAAATCTTTCAAATATTTAAGCAAAATTTAAAGTTCAGCGAAATTTTAAATTTTTTTTTGCTTTTTTAAGCCAAATTTTACAATTTTTTTTTTGCATTTTTTGGTACGAAAGAAAATATGAAGAGCAAATAAATCACGCAAACTCACGCAAAAAAATCCACTCACGCACACTCACTCACGCAAAAAATCTTACTCACGCAATTTTTTCCCCACTCACACTCACTCACAATCACGTGAGTAAAATTGAATTCAGTCACACTCACGCGTGATCACGTGAATCACGCTCTAATCTGCTCATGTGCCCATCTCGACTGCTGATACTTCTTCTAAGTATCTCTCCATCTGTTTTCACTTAACCTACGTTCAAAATAGCAAACACTTCAGTTTAAAATACTGTAGGCAATTTTGCGATAGCAATATAACATTTGGTCGCATCTTCCAAATAGCAACCAGACCTATTTAAAGTATTAGAAACATAAGTTTTGAAAGTGTCAGAGTAATTTTCTAATAGATCTTCTGGGTTGCCCCAGTCTTCCTTACTCGAAAATATTACTGTAACTTTCTAAAAAAAAGTATAATACATGAAACTTAGTAATTGAAAACAAGCAAACACGAAAAGAATTGATCTAGAAAACTGTGAGATGCGTGTATCTTTTTTTATACCCACCAACTACTGTAAATTATTGATCCATGATAAATTCTAAGACATTTTAGGGAGGTTTGTCTGTCCGTCCGTCTGTAAAAATAAAAGAGGTAGACTCCTCTAGCAGGTTAAGTTCGGAAATGGGCAAAATATTATTTATATTTTTGTTTATTATTGAAATATTTTTAAGTTCGAAGTAGTTCTAACAACAAGTCCTGTGCTTGGAACCAGGGGATTAGAAAATGTCGCATTTTCAACCCGTCCCCTTTTGAGGGCGTATATACAAAAATAATTTAAATAATAATAAAATTATAATACTTCAGAGCACAAAGCAGAATAATTTTTTTACATATTGGAGGGTATATAAAATCCGGAACAGCCAAACTTAACACTCACGTTTTTTCATAAATTGTTGGTTCCCATCATGGGTGCAAAGTCATGTCGTGCAGTGTTTTATGTCATTATCAGAACACGAAATTAAGAAAACCTGACAGATTTCTTTAACTTTATATATATTGTTTTCAGTGTATACATTATTTCGTTTAACCCATACAATTAAAAATTTATTTGAAAAAATCTAATTCAATTGAAAAATATTTTGTAACATGTGCGGTGGTTTTTGTCTAGGTTTGGTTGAAAAAAAAAATATATTGAATATGTTAATGATTATTAAAAGTGAGGTTGGAATGTTCACCACTTGTCATTTTTACTAATAATCTTAGTAATTCCCAGCAAAATTTCAGATTTTAAAAACAGGTTGCACACAGAAAACAAATTTGCTAATTTCCAACTGAAATTCAGTTTCTGTAACAAAAATTCGGTTGATGCAATTGTATTAAGGTTGTAACAACTAAATATCGGTAGTTACAACTAAATTTTATTAATACAATTGTTTTTTAATTGAAACAACTAAAAAAGTTGACTGCCACATCGAAATTTAGTAGTAGCAACCAAAGTTTGAGTTGATACAACTAAAAGATTCAGTTGAAAATTTATTTTTCTCTGTGTGTGAAAAAATTTATCTTTCAAAGAACAACTTACTTGTTAAATTTTAAAATATATTTGTAAAATCAATTGGTGGCTTTTTTATTAAAACTAGAGTATCTAAAACCGGCCGGTTTCGGTTTATATTCAAATTCGGGTATTCGAAAAACCGGTGTTTTTAAGTCGGTTTATTTTTTTTATAAATAACCCATTACATTGGTGTCACTTTGTAATTCTGTGGCAAAAAGGAAAAACAGCATAAGTGTTTTTAAATATTTTTTTTCGAGAGCACTTTTAAGATAAATATTTTAATACAAAATCACTGTTGAGATTTTCAATTAAAGATATGCTGTAGATTATTTCTACAATCATGATAGGGGTTAATATGTAAAGAGTAATCAAATAAAAATAACTAAACAAGATTAACATAACTCGACCTATGCACTTTTTCCTTTTTGCCACAGAATTTATAGAAAAAATTGGCACCGATTTTGGTCCAAAATTTTTAGCGATATTTTGCAAAACAAAAGTCGAATGTGAATTTTCAACAAAAATCAAATTTTATTGAGAATAATCAAAAACTCTAACACAACCAGAACTCAAAAATTGCTTTTTATTCCTAAAACATTATTTAAGAATATAAAACCAACCGTTTTTTTATATTTTAAGTTAAGTGAAGTTAATAAAATAATTTTGTATCTTATTTTCTTCTATTTAATTAATAAATTTCGTTTTTTTTAAATAAAAATCTAAAATTATCAAAAAACCGGAAAAAACCGCTTGACCGGTTTTTTATATAAAAATCGAAATTTAAGATTTTCGAATGAACTGAAACCCGGTTTCTGAAAATCGGCAGTTTCTTAGATACTCTAATTAAAACCGTTTAAGGCAATTTAATAATCCATCAGAAAATTAATTTTCATTAAATAGTTTTTCAACAATTTTATTAAATTATCTAATTGTAAGTTACAAAAAAGCAAATTTCACGTTTAGATTATTTGTTGATTAATAAAAGTGAATGTGTTGTTCTTTTACACAGAAAATAATAAAAACCTCAACTGCTGTAATTAAATTAATCAAAACATAGTTAACTCACCATATTCACGCGTACGCATGAACGTTAAATATATAAAAAGTATCTTTTTTAAAATATAATCAACGTTTCAAATGCAGCAGTTAAATGAATTTATTTCTACACATGTGTTATTTGTTATAAACCAAAATCGACACCACCAACGCCACTGAAACTGGCACTGTGACAATGACAATATCACTGTAAAAACAAATTGTTAGTTTCAGTTGTTGATTACGTAAAATGAGTAGCACATATGTGCAAATATTCATACGTATATATTCCGAGATCATTTAATAAAAGTTTTCCACCACCAACTCACTACCACTATGGTCATTAAACTTTAGAGTGGGTCGAAAAACTCTTATTTGCAAATGTCTCTTGCACTAAAGTTTTGTGTGGAGTATACAATTCAATAAAGGCTAAAGGGAAGTGCCATCACATGGGGAATTTAAAAAATTTTTTTTTTAATTTTTTTTAAATTTTTTTAATGTTCGTCATTGCTTGACTAAAATTTTCACGGAGAGAAAAATTATCCACGCCCTCTTTTTTCGATATATCTAAAATCGCAGAACGACTGAACTGATTTGGCAACTTTTTTTAATATTTATTCATAGTCCAACTAAGGTTTTTACGGAAAGAATAATACCGCTCAACAAATCAAAGGTTTTTGACTCCGGTTTGAAGTTTGATACAAAATTTTTAAAGATTTTGACTCGCTGATTCCAAATCTGTGCTCCAAATTTTTCCATCACGTCTAGAATTTTAATTATTCGCGGTTGAAAATGCGAAAAAACGCGATTTTTGCCTTTTTTGAAAGCTTGCACAGCTGCCACTGGGTGGAATAAAAATCTGGTATAAAGCGTTAGAGTTGAATTGAACTATGATCTCAAATATATGATCAAAAAAATTTCAAGTTGTTGCACTATTATTGGCCAAACACGTATTTAAAAAAAACACTGTGAAAAAAATTAGAAAAAGCACCATTTTCAAAAGGCTCTAAAACAAAAACCAGATGATCAATCTTTAGTGTGATGAGCTCAAAATTTAGACAAAATCTCATTCTTTCTTATAGACTTTTAAACCCATTAAAGATATCTTCCGGTTTATACAAAAAATAACACAGAAAACTTAAATTTGTAAAATATTTATTTTTTTTAGTTTTTCTTTGAAAAATATCAAAAAAAAACTAAGGCACCTACCTTATCTTTTTTACAAAAATGATATGAATGATTTTAACAGAGTCATTTTAAAACGCAATTCTAACCCAACCAAACGCAATAATTGAAAAAAAATTGTTTTCTATGTTGGAGACCAAAGATAAATTATACTTTTGCGCTTTATACCAGATTTGTATTCCACTCAATGGCTGCTGTGTAGGCTTTCAAATAATGCAAAAATCTTCATTTTTCGCATTTTTAACCGTGAATAACTAAAAATCTGGACGTGATGGAAAAATTTGGAGTACAGATTTGGAATCATGAGATCAAAGTCTACTAAAATTGATAACCAGAATTCAAACCGGAAAATGACTGTCGAGCGGTGTAATTGTCCATGCCCACTTCTACGACCACTTTTTCAAATTATCTAAAATTGCATTGCTTGAGATGGGCTGAACTAATTTGGCTTTTCGGAAAAAATGTCCTTGACAACTTTTTTCAATAAATTTTTTACAAATATTTAAAAAAATATATTTCTTTATAGATTCCGCTTAAAATTGGTACAAATAATTTCAAATCCTTAGGTAATATTATGTACAAGTTATAATGACCAAAAAAATTTTAACTCCCACTGTTGTTTAAATATTTGAAATCGGTATAAGTGACTACTAACGACCATATATCACCGTCCGACAGCGAATATTAAACATGAACCGGATGATATATGTATAGATCAAACGGAGTAAAACTGAATTTACAGTTTCTCATTTCGTGATCCTGGCAACATTTAAAAAGACTAATATGGTGTTTCTGTTAAACGGACGAAACAATGCACGAACGAACGCTACCCGTACGAATTCGTAATGATATCAGTTTCCATAACATTTTCGTTTGATTACGTTATTTCTTTTCGTTAGTTACGTTTGTCTTGACCATTTGTCAAATTACAGTATTGCCAGAAAGTTTTTTTTTAGTTTTTGTTTATTTTTTTCATACAAAAATTATCTAAACTAAACGAAGTGGCAACATCAACACATCAGCTAAAGAAAACAGCTGATCAAATTTCATGTTTATAAAAAAAACACAATTATAATCAAATCAGAGTTTTTTTATTTATTATAGCTAAAAAGTTAACACAATTTTAATAAAAAGCAAATGAAAACAATAATTTGTATGATGACCCGTGGCTTTTAAATTGTTAATATAAATTGGTCAAATCCGTCTTTTTTTTCACTGATTTGTTTTAATACACATTTTTTTCAAAGCATTTAGTTATAAAACATTCACATTTTTTAATTTTATAAATTAATATTACTTATTTTTGTTATAAATTCACATTTTTCACTTATTTTGTTAAATATTTCACAAAAAACTCCTTAACGAATGGTATTTTTCATTCGTGTGGTTTTGGCGTTTTTGACATTTCAATTCGTGTTGTAGAAACAGAAAAATATGAAGAAAAATGATAACTCTTACGTTTTCGTTCGACTAAAATGACATCCGCAATACAGAACCTCAAATTGATTTTCTTATGTCATTTGGACGAACGAAAATGAAAATTCGTAATAGAGAAACTGGACATAAGTTTTTTTATTTTGCCATATCATATTTGTTAAAAATTTTAAATAATTTTAAACGAAAAAGTTGTGGCATTCTAGGGCAAAAACAATTATTTTAAAAATATTTTACAAAATGTAATCCTCTAAAACTTTGAAGTCCTTTTAAAAAGAAACTGGATCACGAAATGCAGTACTGTTAATGCAGTTTTACTATATTTAGTCTCTTGTTTCATATGTTACCGCCGCCACTGTATATTTTTTCTTAATTTTATTTCTCTTATATTCTGTTTTATATTTACACACACATGTACATAAATATCCAAACTTATTTACTGTTTTAAATTTGTATTTACTTTGTCCTATTGGTTTTTATTGTTGGATAACGGTAGTGTAAATTTTTTGTAAATCATTTAAAAGGAAAAAATGCCAAACATTTCTTTAGTTCATATTTTAGAAGCAAAGAAACAAATTGTTTTAAAGTGTCCCGAATAAACGGAATATTCAAGGAATAAAATAAATTGAATTGAATATTAAAACTATTAAAAATTTGTTTTTATTTAAATGAACTCAACATTTCTTTAAAACAATTTATCGTGATTATAAAAAAAAAAAACAATTATAAAAATAACAAAAAACTAAATCGTGGTGGTTTAATAAAAAAGCGAGTGTTTTAGATAAATTTAAAAAATAAAAAAAAATATAGTGGTTCAAATTAATGACAAAATAATGTCGGAAACCGACTATAATTGTAATAAATGTAAATCTAAAGACACCGAACGTATGGTGCAATGTGATACGTGTGATAAGTGGTTCCATTTTGAGTGCGTAGGCGTAAACAGTGACGTTGCCAATATAAGCTGGAGTTGTTCATGTGGTATTGAACAACCTGTTACCCTACAGAATAGCCGCAGCTCAGCAGAAAATATAATGCCGGTAAATACAACAGGCGATTTTTCCGTTGGTGCCCAAGGATCCTCATCACCTAAAAACGAGATTCCTGGCCCAATCAATTCAAATGGGGCAGGCCCATCGTCCGCTAATATACAACCACCAACAAGTCAAACCAATGGCGGCCACGACAAAGGTGCATATCCAAAAGCACGCCAAGATGAAGGTAATCGTGGCTCCATTAATACGACGCCAACAACAACAACAAAACAAAATGGTGTAAATATGCAACTTCATTTTGAAAACACTAGTGGTCCAAATACAACAGCGTGTAATATGCCATCTCAAATACAGCTACAATTGCAAATGCTGGAAGAAGAAAAAGATCTTCAAAGAAAGTATTTAGAAATGAAATACAAAATACTTTTACGAGGCGATGAAAGTCAAGCTACGGGTTCTTTTCTGAGCAGTTTTTCGTCCACTCAGCCAACATCTACACAAATTGCCGCTAGACAGGTAATACCTAAGGAATTACCAAATTTCGATGGAAACCCAGAGGACTGGCCGCTGTTCATCAGCAACTATAAAAATAGCACCGATATAGCCGGCTACAGTGATGCCGAAAATTTAATGCGTTTACAATCGTGTCTCCGTGGGCGTGCCAAAGAGCTTGTGAAAAGTAAGCTGCTAATTCCATCAATGGTAGGTGAAATAATTGAAACACTTGAAATGTGTTTTGGCCGACCAGAACATATACTCGACACCATGATAGAGAAGGCAACAAAAATTCCTCCCTTGAAAGATAAGCTTGAAGGTATTATCGAATATGCGCTTACTATACGAAATATTTGTTCAACAATGGAGGCGTGTAATATGGTCGCTTATTTGAATAATCCGATGCTGGTTAAAACTTTATTGGATAAATTACCAAGTAACCATAAACTCAATTGGGCTATGTATAAAAAAAATGAAAAGGTCCCTGTGGTAAAAGAATTTAGTGATTGGATTTATTCCATAGCTGCCGCCGTTAGCCAAGTTGTGTCTCCTGTTGCCATTAAAAAGGGCGCATCGGTAAATATTCATCAACAAAAGCATACATACAAACCAGTTTGTTTTTCATGCAAAAGTGAGGCCCATAAAATCCAAAATTGTGGTGAGTTTCAATCATTAACTTTAGATGAAAAATGGAATTTAGTGAAAGATAACAACTTGTGCCGTAAGTGCTTAAATTTTCACCGGCGCAAATGTTTTTCAAATAAATCATGTGATATTAGTGGATGTACGGCGAAACATCACCCCTTATTACATAAATACGTACTCCCAACGCCAGCGACAGAACGTAGCGGAAATGTGAATGTACATAGTGAAATTGAAGAAGGAAAACAGTGTTTTAGAATCGTGCCAATTTGTGTCTACTATAAGGGTGGCTCTGTGAACACGTATGCATTTTTGGATGAAGGCTCGACGATGACGTTAATGGAAAAACAATTTTTCGATACTTTGGGCGTTGAAGGTAAAAATGAGCCGCTTGAAATGTGTTGGACCGGGGGTACTACCCGATCAGATGATAAATCCGTCAAGTTAACCGTAGAAGTATCCGGGCTCCAAAGTGACACACGATTTGCCCTTCATAATGTGCATACCGTTTATAACCTTGACCTGCCAACGCAATCGATGAACTTCGAGCAAATTTGTAAAAACAACCCATACCTTAAAGGGTTGCCCATCCAATCGTATAACAACGTTAAACCTATGATTTTAATCGGGCTTAATAACTGGAATGTGGCAGTGCCTTTAAAAATACGAGAAGGTAAACGAGATCAGCCGATCGCATCGAAAACACGTTTAGGGTGGACCTTGCAGGGTAGCGGCACCGGTACGGGTGTCTCATCTTCATTAAATATTCATTCGTGTGAGTGTGGAGATCGCTACAAAATGCTACATGAAGAGATAAAAAGTTATTTTTCATTGGAAGTAGTTCAAGAGAAAAATATAATGTCGTCCGAAAACAAAAAAGCCCTAGAAATCTTAGAAAATGGCATAGAGATGAAAAATCAACAATATGAGGTAAATTTGCTTTGGAGAGATAATAATCTACAGTTGCCCGAAAGTTACAGCGTTGCGTGCCATCGTCTTAAGTGTCTTCAAAAGAAGTTTAAAAAGGATCCCCAACTACAGCAGACCATGCAGGAGGAAATCGACAAACTTTTAAATAAAGGCTACGCTAGAAAGGTGTTGGACTCAGAAATGTTTATGTATCCAGGTCGTACATGGTATCTTCCAATTTTTGTGGCTCATAATCCCAATAAACCAGGAAAAGTTCGTCTAGTGTGGGACGCAGCAGCCAAATCCAAAGAAAAGTGCCTAAACGATTTTTTAATGAGTGGCCCCGATTTGCTTACATCGCTTTTCAACATTTTAATTGAATTTCGCGTGGGACAAATTGGGATTTGTGGTGACATTGCTGAAATGTTTCATCGAATTAACGTGAAAGATGAAGATATGCATGCCCAACGATTTCTGTGGCTCAATAACGCTGATATAAACCAACAACCAGGCGTATATGTTATGAAGGCCCTGACTTTTGGGACCAGCTGCGCTCCGTGTATTGCTCACTTTGTGCGAAATAAAAATGCACAAAAATTCCGCGATATGTATCCTCGTGCCGTAAAAGCAGTGGACTCGTATCACTATATGGATGACTTCATCGACAGTGTTGACTCCGAAGAAGAGGCCCTCGAATTAGCTACTCAAGTTAAAATGATTCATGCTGCCGGAGGTTTTTATATGAGAAACTGGGCTACAAATTCGCAACTAGTCAGACAACACCTAAGTGAAGACGGATCTGCCGCTGGAAATTCATTTGGAGCCATCGAAAAAATTCTTGGTATGTATTGGGAATCCAATAATGACGTTTTTCAGTATAATTCTAGATTTTCGAGGCTAAAAAGAGACGTTTTTAAAGAAAATGTGGTCCTGACCAAGAGGGAATTACTTCAAGTCCTGATGTCTATCTTTGATCCACTTGGTCTAGTCTCCCATTGCAATATTGGCCTGAAAATCCTACTCCAAAACATATGGCGCTCCGGTATTAAGTGGGACGAAGAATTAACTGAAGATCTCATGCAGAAATGGTCGTCGTGGCTCTTAAATTTGTCAAAAATTTCATCTATAACCATTCCTAGATGCTACTCCAAATTACTTCAAAATACATCCAGTGTCCAGCTGCATACGTTTGTCGACGCAGGCGAGAATGCCTACGCTGCCGTTTGCTATTTTCGTATCCAACATAAAAATAACGTTGACATCTGTATTGTAGCCGCAAAATCCAAGGTCGCACCTCTCAAACCAGTATCTATACCACGACTTGAGCTTCAAGCTGCTTTAATTGGTACACGTTTGGCAGGAAAAATTGAAGATGCAACACGTCTTAACTGTACTGAAAAATTTTTCTGGTCCGATTCGAAAACAGTTTTAAAATGGCTCGCAATGGACCCCAAAAACTTTAAGCCGTTCGTTATGTATAGAGTTGGTGAAATCCTTGAATCAACCAACGTAACACAATGGAATTGGGTTCCTTCCAAATTAAACCCAACTGATTTTGCAACGAAGGTGTGTGCAGCCGATAATGAAATGTGGTTCAGAGGTCCTCAATTTTTAAAAGAAGATCAAAGTACTTGGCCAAAATGTTCAGATTTGGGAATCGTCAACACTGAAGAGGTACGTAATCACCTTTTACATATTAGCAAAGCTGATAGTTTTACAATGAATATCGAATACTTCTCATGCTGGAGGCGACTCTACCGAGCGTTGTCGAAATTTCTCCAATACGTTGAAAAATTGAAATCAGTAGCCTTTAGCAACGAAGTCAAAAATGATTTGCAGTTTGAGTGTATCCTGAAAGCTAAAAATATTTTGTTTAAATATGCTCAACGGAGCGATTTTTCTGAAGAAATAAGGTGCCTCAAGAATAAAGAGCAAATCGCTAGAAACAGCAGTCTAAAGCAGCTAAATATTTTTCTTGACGATAATGGTGTCCTGCGTTCAAATGGAAGAGCTGAAAATCTGAGTTGCAATTATGCAATAATTTTACCAAAAAATCATTACATTACCTTTCTTGTGGTCCGTTACTATCACGAAAATTTCCACCATTGTATGCACGAAGCAGTCATATGCAAAATTAAATCCATTTTTTATATACCTAAATTGAGAGTTCTCTACAAAACAGTTCGTAGTAAATGCCAACGGTGTAAAAACGAGTCCGCAGTTCCACGAGTACCACAAATGGCATCTTTACCACCAGCAAGACTTTCCAGCTTCGAGCGTCCATTTACCTATGTCGGAATCGACTTTTTTGGTCCCTTATATGCAACTGTTGGAAGGCGCAAAGAAAAAAGATGGGGTGTCCTCTTCACCTGCTTGACAGTTCGTGCAGTTCATATTGAGGTGGCTCACAGCCTGGATACTAGCTCGTGCATCATGTGTATACAAAACTTCGTCAGTCGCCGTGGCTCTCCGAAAGAAATATATACTGACAACGGGACGAACTTCAAAGCTGTGGAAAAAATTCTCCGTGAAGAAAAACAAAACCTTGATTTACGCAGCGTGTTTTCTAAGCATGACGGAATAAAATGGCGATTTAACCCTCCAGCGGCCCCACATATGGGTGGCGCATGGGAACGTCTAATACGATCAGTAAAATCTATCCTTTACGCTATGTGTCCCGCGTTTAAATTCAACGACGAAACCTTAAGATGTGCTTTATGGGAAGTCGAATTTATAATAAACTCTCGTCCTTTGACTTTTGTGGCTCTAGATTCAGCTGATGATGAGGCGCTTACGCCAAATCACCTGTTACTTGGCTCTCCCGACGGATATAAACCTTTGGTGGAACACGATCACGATCTACGGCAAAGGTGGCATCAAACCCAGAACTTCGCAAATCATTTCTGGCGAAGATGGGTACGAGAATACGGCCCAAATCTAGTACGTCGTAGCAAATGGTTCGAAAAGGTACCACCACCATCAGTTGGAGACGTAGTAATAATTGTCGACGACACACTTCCCCGCAATAGTTGGCCCAAAGGCGTTATAGTGGAGGTAGTAGCTGCAAAAGATGGTCAGGTCCGTCGAGTAAAAATCAAAACTAATTCTGGTATCTACGAGAGGCCCATTGCTAAGGTTGCAGTTTTAGACGTCGGTAATGTGAATGACGGCAAGCTCTTAGATCCCTAATTCGCTTACAAGGAGGGGAATGTTACCGCCGCCACTGTATATTTTTTTTCTTAATTTTATTTCTCTTATATTCTGTTTTATATTCACATACACATGTACATAAATATCCAAACTTATTTACTGTTTGAAATTTGTATTTACTTTTGCTCTATTGGTTTTTATTGCTGTATAACGGTAGTGTAAATTTTTTGTAAATCATTTAAAAGGAAAAAATATCAAACATTTCTTTAGTTCATATTTTAGAAGCAAAGAAACAAATTGTTTTAAAGTGTCCCGAATAAACGGAATATTCAAGGAATAAAATAAATTGAATTGAATATTAAAACTATTAAAAATTTGTTTTTATTTAAATGAACTCAACATTTCTTTAAAACAATTTATCGTGATTATAAAAAAAAAAAACAATTATAAAAATAACAAAAAACTAAATCGTGGTGGTTTAATAAAAAAGCGAGTGTTTTAGATAAATTTAAAAAATAAAAAAAAATATAGTGGTTCAAATTAATGACAAGTAACAATCAAAACTAATTCTGGTATCTACGAGAGGCCCATTGCTAAGGTTGCAGTTTTAGACGTCGGTAATGTAAATGACGGCAAGCTCTTAGATCCCTAATTCGCTTACAAGGAGGGGAATGTTACCGCCGCCACTGTATATTTTTTCTTAATTTTATTTCTCTTATATTCTGTTTTATATTTACACACACATGTACATAAATATCCAAACTTATTTACTGTTTTAAATTTGTATTTACTTTGTCCTATTGGTTTTTATTGTTGGATAACGGTAGTGTAAATTTTTTGTAAATCATTTAAAAGGAAAAAATGCCAAACATTTCTTTAGTTCATATTTTAGAAGCAAAGAAACAAATTGTTTTAAAGTGTCCCGAATAAACGGAATATTCAAGGAGAAAATAAATTGAATTGAATATTAAAACTATTAAAAATTTGTTTTTATTTAAATGAACTCAACACATACGTATATTATACAGTTCGAGATAAAAGACTTTTGTATTTTTGTCAGACGGTATATTAACTAGAGTTGTCAACCGATTAAGAATAATTCGATTAATCGATTAAAAAAAACAAACTCTTGTTCGGTTAATTTAAAAATGATGATTTTCGAATAACGAATAATTCGATTAATTTATGTCAATTAATCGAGCAATTATTTTTTTACACTCCAACGACAGTATCGAAATATCGGCCTAGGACCCCATTAAAAATATATATATTATTGATCAGTGATCGATTTTAAGACATTCAAGCCATGTCCGTCTGTCCGTTCGTCTGTAAAGGGCACGATACGGTCCAAAATAAAAGAGCTATACTCCTGAAGTTAGGCACAATTATATCTGTTGGTCATAGTCTGGTAATTTTCGGAGCCAAAGTAGGACGAGGGGGGAGAATATGTTCCCCCTTAAAGAACTTAAGCACTTCCAGAAAAACAATATTTTTTTACATATTTTTTCCATATTTGTTCAACAAATTAAATATTTTTATGCCAAATGAAGTTCATTGACCTACATTGGACCAAGATGATTAGAAAATGCTATTTTTTCGGCCCGCTCACTTTTAAGGGTGTTTTTATAGAAAATAATGCAAAATAATGACAAAAGTGTATTTTTTAGGAGTAAATATCACATTTATGTGAACAGGGAAAAGGTGTCCTCCAACGTCCCCTGCCGACTCCCCCAACTTAAAAAACTTAAAACTTAATAAAAATATTTTTTAATTTTTATTTGTTATTCTCATCGATTAATCGAATAATTTTTTAGATTTAATCGTCTGATCGAACGAACAAAAACAATTATTTGAATTATTCGAACAAAGTTGAAAGGCTTAAAATTGATAACTCTCGTATTAACTCAAGAACATCACTCACGATAAAAACGGTTCTGTTAGTTTTTAGATAGTACTAAAGAAGTTTTAAATTCGTACAATTTGCAAAGTCGTAATTTTTAATTTTTTCTTACAGGGCACTATGGTTCCAAATCAATTTTTTTTGGCATAAATTCCAAAAATGAAGCAATGTCGCTAGTTTTGAATCTGGAATGCTTATTTATCTCTTAACGCAATCAAAGAACGATTTTCAAAAAAAAAAAAAAATTAAAAAAAAAATTTTTTTGAAAATTTTTTTCTGAATTTTTTTTTTTTTTGAAAAAAAAAAAAATAACCAACAATAATATATTTGTAGTTGTCAGCTAGCTCGGCCGAAGGTAAAAAAATTATATTTAAAAAAAATTTAGAGATGTGCCACGCAAAAAACAGAAAATTTTGCCGAAATTTGTGCTAAACTAAAATGGCGATTGTGAGAGTTTGACGAAAAATGCTGGCTAGATGTTAATTTTAGTATTAAAAAGACTATCTAGAAAACACTTTC
The DNA here is from genome assembly GCA_963921195.1 of Pegoplata infirma. Lineage (NCBI taxonomy): Eukaryota > Metazoa > Arthropoda > Insecta > Diptera > Anthomyiidae > Pegoplata > Pegoplata infirma. The sequence goes on along the minus strand of OY992538.1, from coordinate 239,550,665 downwards.
ACATTTGAAGACTCATGCAAGTTCGTGCCCAAACACAACTTTTTGTCCACGAAAGATATAGGCTATTTTGGCTTCAAAATCCTTAAAACCACAACCCCAAGAATAAAGCCAAAGATGCATGGAATTAAAAATTGGAGTTCTTAAAAAGAACTACCTCATCATTATTTTAAAAATTCCGTTGCCTCCTTATTAAACAATTTTTACCTTCGGAAAAATTCTGATAACTCCCGAACAAACAGGAATATCGGCTAGAACGAAAATACGTGTCGACTTAAATTTAATACAAGAAAAATATGCAAACATAGTATGTATTTTCAGCAAAATATGCACTAATTAATCGATGCCATTTTAAAGCAAATTCTTTTATTTGCAAATATATTTGGTTTATACTGTTCTAAGACTAACGGGGAAAAAACTTGCATTTGCATGAATGTCCTCTCCTTGATAATTACAAATTATTTTTTTCCGACCCACTCTATTTTACATCCGTTTGTATAATACAATTGGTATCCGCATAATCTATCATTATTCACAAGAGTTTGTTATTATAATTGTTTTGAAAATGTCAAAAGTGGTACTCGAGCCTCTTCAATGCAAAACCCACCATCAATCCAACTAACCAACAATACAAACAAACAAATACAGGATTCAAATGAATTCACTTGTAATAATTTTAAAACTCTTTTAAACACAGTACCAACACAAAAAAGGGGGATGGAAATAAGGGACAACATAAATAAGCACATGGTTTAATTAACACTTAACTTGTTATTATTTTTATAGGATTTAAAAAGCAAAAAAGAAAAATTAACAAATTTTTGACTTTTACTTAAAAATTTTATACAAAATATTTATGGTGACTTTTATAGGTATTAAGCTAAATAATTGGGCAACTTCACATTTCTGGTGTCTCCACAAGTTGTGTTGCCCAACTGAAAATGTGTAGTACGAATGTTCCACACACATTTTGTAGCTGTTTTATCGACACTCGTGTTTCATTTACCAAACGTTTCTTCCCCATTGCTCAAACATTTGTTTATGTTTGGAAATAAAATGAGAGCCCCCCATTATGGTGTCTTTCCGCCAATCGCATGCTTGTGCTATAGCAACAAAGAAAGCCAAAAAAAAAACAGAAACTATTGTTCCATGTAATAGAGGAGGGAGCTTATAACCTAAAATTTTGAAGCATATACGTACAAAATGTGCATTAGATTAAAATAACGTTATTTTTTTTTCACTTACCTGTTGTCTCGTTCTGGTTAAAACTAAAAAAGAAAAAAAAAAGAAAAATAGAAAATCATCCTTTAATATACAATTAACCAATGGGAATGAGTTAAATTTATAATAATAGTAGAATTATTTAATGTTTTAAATTTTCTTGGTTATTTAAAGAAAAAATAAGGTTTTCCAAAGCATTAAATTTAATATAAATTTTAGTACTCTTCTGTTAAATAAACTTTCAAACTGCATATGTTTACAATTCTGTAGTGAGATTTTTTTAATTTTGAAATATTCATTTGTAGATATAAGGCCAGCAGCATTTACATTACATCCACCATATAAAATTTTTATTTTTCTTGTTTTAAAAAAAAATTAAGTTAGAAATAACATGAAAAACTTTACCCGTGTATTTATATTTTTTTTTGGGAACTGTTCATTAGGTCGTTTTCCCAAAAACGTATTTTTTTTTGGGAGTTTTGAGTATTTTTCCGATTTTTGAAAGGTCCACACAAAAAAATCCTTTTCAAATTACTAGAAAAAGTCTCATTATCCCATTTTACCAATATTTGACAGTTCTCCTTTTGTTTTAACAAACATTTTTTTTATCGAAATTCACATGTTTTTTGTAATTTTAAAATTTTTTTTTGTAATTTTACGAATTTCAATGGTTTTTATACAAAAAAAATCTAGTAAATTCACGAGAATTTCTTTAAGTTTTATGCCGCCAAAAATGATGTAAATTTACAATTTTATTGGTAAAAATCTTGTAAAATTACAAAAAAAGCTCGTAATTTTTTCTAGGAATTCTCGTAAATTAGGAGGTAGCAAAAAATCTAGTAAAATCTCGAAACCTCCTTGTAAGTTTATTGCGTCAAAAAATTTGTAAATTTACAATTTTATTGGTAAAAAGCTTGTAAAAGTACAAGGAATTCTTTCTAAATAGGAGGTAGCAAAAAAAAACTTACAAACTTTTCTTGTTATTTTACAAGGTTTTTTTTTGGAGTGTCAGGATCAACTCGCTCATTACATTAAGGTGAAAAATCGGACGAGAATTATATCACATTTCATTACCCATTTGTTACGTTTAGCACGAACTTAATCAATCTATTTTTAACTTTTTCTAACACAGTTGTAATTTCTTACACTGTGGTAGATTTTCTCAGAGAAAAAGTTAAAAATAGATTGATTAAGTTCGTGATAAACGTAACAAATGGGTAATGAAATGTGATATAATTCTCGTCCGCTTTTTCACCTTAATGTACGTTTAAAAAGCTGATTATAATCTTACCTACAGTGATAATCGAAGAGTGCTGACGAAGGAAGGGTGGCTTCTTCCGAAAGCTGTCGACATATCCAATTAGCCTGTGTTGTCAATTAATTTTTTCAGATTTTCTTATTGTACAACAAAAATAATTATTTCTCAGAAATAATTAATATGGACTCAAACCGAAATAGATAAAAATTTTGAGATTGTCAAAAAAAAAAACTTATTTAAACTTTTTCTAAAATTATGGAGTTTTAATTATTGACTCTGGTAGAAGAGACCAATGCAAAGTATGCGTGTGTCAGCGTTTTGAAAGACCACATCGAAATTTTATTTTAGACGGGTTAGAAATTCTCCCCTTCGGCCTGTTTTGACAGCATATCGTTACCCAGACAGAAAAATACAATCATCAAAGCGTTTTAAAAGTACTCTAGATGGTGGTACAAGCGTTTCCAAAACGTCATGGTTTTTACTTGTAGAGTGCTCTCAAAACGTCCGAATGATAACGTCGTTAAACGCTCATATGATTGTTTTTCAAAGCGCTCTAAAAGCATTCGGAAGACTAAAAATTACACTCAAAAAAATACGTTAGTAGATTTACTAATTTTTTTTTGCTAACGCTAGTTAGCTATCTTTTAGCAAATTTTTAGTTGAGATTAGCATGTTAGCAAAAAATTCTTGTAAACTTCATTTAGCACATTAGCAATTTTAAACAAACTTTGAACTAATTTCTTTTGCTAAATTTGAAATTGAGTTGACAACATTTTTACAAGATTTTTTGCTAATATTAGCAAAATAAACTAAGAAACTAAGCCAGATAGAGCAAAATGGAGGCCTTTTTTGGTTCTCGGGCTATCCATAGTATCGCCGGTCCTCTTCACATGTGTGGCCCCTAATGGGCCCTAACTTTGGATTCAAAAAAGCTAGCATTCCCGAAAATTTTAAAATGCTCATATCTCGGTTAATATTACCGACACAACAAAAAGTTCAAAAGCATTTTTGTAGCCCTCAACACGTAGAACAAGACCGCAAAATAGTCAAAAGCTCTCCGAGTAATATTTTTGAAGTTATCGAGTTTTTTAATTCTCAAGACCCCAGTGGTCCCCAATAATCACGTATCTCAAAAACTAAGCAAGGTAAAGCGAAACGGACACAAATGGACCTATCGGGTCCGAACCCAATGGGGTTCTCAGATGTGTATGAACTAAGTTCAAAAAAAAAAAATCTAGTTAACTAATTATTGGCAAAACATTTTTGCTAACTTTAGCATAAAAATTGTGGGTTCAAAATCAGCAAATTTTCTTGTAGGTTTACAAGCTTTTTTGGCTAACATTACATTTTTTTTTTGAGTGTAGGTGGTTTAAAGATGCTTTATGCTAATTTTATTTGAAATTGTAGATTTTTTAAATTACATTTTTTATATATTTTCTTACAATAGAGTAAAAAAATAATTGAGTTAATACAAGAGGACTTCATAATGTTTTCCCGTGCTTTCTTTTGTTGGAATGGTACAATTATTATGTATTCTACATTATGGGTGGAAGATATAAAACATTTTTTTAATTCGTAAAAAGGTGCTGTAAAAGTACTTTTGAGTTGGTTAAACGAAGCGTCTTTAGAGCGTTTGGAAAATAGTACTTTCAAAGTGCTATATTTTTTGTACCATCATCAATTTCTGCCTGGGTATATGAAAGTATGTTTTCTTCACATCTAAGGTGTAGGGTATGTGCAGAAACTTTGTAGAAAAATTTATGTTATGTGGCGTAGTTATAGGATTAATACTGACATATAGGCCCGTACCAAAGAAAAACAAAAAGTCTATTTTAACAAAAGTTTTATTTTAAATTTCAAATTTTCCATACATTTTTTAAGTCGATTTTAAAAAAACAAAAATAAAATAAAATTTAAAGTCGATTTTTAATTAATTTAATTTTTTTTTACAAGAACAGGCCAAAGGTGGAAAATTTTAAACCACTCTTAACTTAAATGCCGGTGTGATCTTTCTTTTTTCGGTCTCCTCTACCAGAATCAATCGCCAGAACACCGAATTTTTCCCTGTTGCACTGTGTAATTAACTCTTATTTATTGATTAAAACCTTTAATAAAATATTTTTCTGCTTTGTAATAACTGATCACATCTGCACAATATGGAAGATAATGGAAAGTCGATTTAAAGATAAGCCTAGAATGGTAAACAAATTTTATTTAAACCCAACACATTTAAGTTAATTATAAACAGGTTTCCTAATAAATGGGTTCCAAATAAAAACAGGATTAATTACTTTCATTTATGATACAGGGTATTGCAACAGAAGTTGGCACTTTTATTGTGCTTGAAATACTTGTTACATATTTCTATAAAAGCAAAATTTCGTTTAATTTGAAATTTTAAATACAATCTCTTAAAGAGCTTCCCCTGACAAACATGTTTGTGTGTATTTGCAAATGTATATATTTACATTATATGTATGTAAAGGGTGTCCAAAATTGAGGTATCATTTTAATTTTGCTGTCATTTTTTTCTACGTGTATTTTTTATTCTGAATTTTAGTCTTCAGATTCTAAATACATTCCGGTTAGTTAATATGAAACGATACACGAAGGAACAACGTGTTTTTATTAATAATTTTTTTTTTCAAAAATAGAAAGAAGAAAATGAGAAATTTTTAACAAAATAATTTTTACCGACGAAGCTCATTTCCAGCTCAATGACTACTGCAACTAGCATAATTGTCACATTTGGGGTGAAGATAATCTAAGAGTTATCTTAGAGCAACCATTTCATCCCCAAAAAGTTACGGATTGGTGTAGTTTGTGGTCCGGAGGAATCATCAGATCATATTTTTTGAAAACGAAAATGGAAATGTGATTACGGTCAATGGAAAACGCTACAGGGAGATGATCCGAAGGTTTTTGTGGCGGAAAATTGATGATTTAGATGTAGAGAATATGTGGTTTCAACAGAATAATGTCACTTGTCACACTGCAAGAGAAACAATGGATCATTTGACAGACAAGTTCGAAAATCACATTATTTCTCGCAGAGGAGGAGTAAATTGGCCAACAAGATCGTGTGATTTGACACATTTAGATTTTTTTTGTGGGATTTTTTGAAATCGAAAGAGTGCAGCAATAATCCCACAACAGTTCAATACCTTTAAACCAACATTATCAAACAGATATCAACCATTGACAATAAGTTTATTGAAAAACGTGTTTGATAATTTTGGTAAAATATTGGGAGCCTGCCGAGCCAGTAATGGGGGTCACTTGACCCACATATTTTTTTATTTTTAACCGGAACCTATTTGTAGTAAACTGAAATAAAAATCTTTTTAATATCTGAAAAAAACTAATTTTTTCATTTAAATTAAAATGATACCTCAATTTTGGACACCCTTTACTTTTCACCTTTTTTAATGTTACATTTTACAGTCGTAAAATATTAAATATAAATGTATAAACCTTAATAAACTTAACTAAGCATCACATCTTGTGACAATATCACGTATTCCTTAACATTAAAATGTTTAATGTATGTGTGTATGTATGTGTCTTTTCATTAGTTATTAATATTTAAACCTTTTAAAGTCATTATGATGCATATAAATACACAATTAATTGGATGAGAACATTAAAAGGATTGAGATCCTTTCTTGTATGCTAACCAGAACTTTTGTAAGAATTATTTTGATAATTTTACGTTATGGACATAAGGGTTTAACAAGGAAACTATACCAACCGTTATACACCGATTTGTCTGAAATCTTAAATATATACAAAAGAGACGATTTAAAGGTTAAGGTGTCTCGGCTTAACAGCCATATAAGCATTAAAAAATTTTGTTGCTACCTTATGAAATAATATGGTCCTTTGGGAAAATTCCGATAACTCCCGAAATAGCACAAATGTCGTCCAGAGCAAAAATACGTGTCGACATAACTTTAAAAAAGATTATTTCTTATTTATATGAATGTTGTAGGTATATGTCTTTATATATTTTAAGCAAAAAATTCACTTCGCTCGAAACTTTTTGATTTTCAAGACAAAAAAGGAACCCAAAGACATTGCTCTACAGTTTCAATAATTTTTTGTGCTAATATTGAACCTAAAAGGCAACTAACCCGACCTCGACGATTTTGAAATTCGAATAAAAGCAACATTTGTATAGTTTCTAAAAATTAAATAGCTCAAAAACCAAAAATCGGGAAAACCGAAATTTTTAAATATATTTTTTGAATCCTTCATTCCCGAGACACCAAACCTTCAAATCTTATATATTTTAAGTTTCGGGCAAATCAGTGTATTACGATTGGGATAGTTTCCTTCTAAGTCAGAAGGTGGAAATGGTAATTAAATTTAAAATCAAGTGATAAGTATAAAATTTTATGCAAAAATACTAAGCGAAAATTAGATATTGAAATCAAAAGAAAATCAAAATAGAGTTTATAAACTCAAAATAATTTCGTTGTAAAAAGAAATTTAAAAGGGCAGGTTTCTCTCCAATGCACTATAGGGAATTTGTAAGGAATTGTTGGCCAAAAGTCCATTTTTGATGTGTTCAAAACAATTTTTTTCTGATGCCATTATAAAGTATACTATATAAAAGTAGGCTAGCACACATATTTTTGTTCACCAAGCTCTTTTACCGCTAGTACGGAAGCGTCAAAAACAAAATTTCATTTTTTATATTTTTTTTTACATTTTGGGGAACAAAACTTGTTACAACACCAACGTACTTAAAATCCTCTATTAAAATCTATTCAAATGAATTTCAATTAGCAATAGAGCAAACAAATATATTTTGTACAAAGTACAGATTTAAAATGCAGATTTATATATTTTTTTAATTTTTCTATTTAATTATTTTTTATAATTTTTAAACCAAAAATATTTTTGGACTGCTACTTTTTTTGCTTATATTTGCATACTCCCATATCTCTTTGAGGTATTAAGAAACTCTTTCCGAGTATGATGTATTCATCAGCCAAGCCATGCGGCTCCATGGGCAACATATATTTACGGATGTCCGTCCGACCGTCTGTTAGTCTAGTAGTCTGGGGAATGCACGATGCTGTCCAAACCAATAGAGCTAGCTACCTGATGTTTGGCACGAATATGTCTTATGGTCTTGTACTGATCAAGTTCGTAAATGGGCAAAATTGGAAAATGTAAAAAAAGGCCCCCCTTAAAGAACTAAGCATACTTATGCAAAACCCATCTTTTACAATTTTTTTTGTACATTTACTTAAAAATTAACAAAATTTACGCCACAAGAAGTTTAAAGTCCTGCAATTGGACCGAAGGGACCAGCAAAATTTTTTTTTGTCCGCCCCCTTTTGTGGGCGTGGATGTAAAACAAATTGACAAAATTTTATTACAAAATTGCATTAAAATCGCGAATTGTCAGGTCCGATCATGCCAATTTTTTATGCAGAGCTTTAAAACATACCACCAAATAAACTTGCCAAATTTCGAGTCAATATCCCAGCTTTTAGGGTTTTGGCCAGAAAATACCAAAAAATTCCCTATAGTGAAATGTTTAGTTATTTATTTGTTAAATTTTAGTTTTTTTAAACAGATTTTTCAATGAATTATGGAAACTTGTGTTGCAAACTTTAGTACTATATTTCAGTATAAATATGTTTTAGTACGTAAAATAGAATTTGGTTTTCAATATTTCAAACTCTGTTTTTAAATTTAAAATGGGAAATTTAAAAAAATATTGTTTTAAAGGAGTATATCGAGTAACTCGATTTAAAAATAAGGTGGAAAACGAATTTGTAAAATGAAATAGAAACTTAGACGAAGATCGTTATAATATGGTCAACGTGGATAACGTCTTTTAGTGAATGAATTTTTTTAATCCAAAAAAAAAAAATTACAAAAACTTATAAAAAAAACTTTGTTTCTTTGAAAATTAAAAAAAAAATAATTTTGAGACTTGGAAAATTTTTAAAAATTTGTGAAATTTTTTGCTAAAAAACGCAAAAAAAAAATGTGTCTGGGACTTAGAAAATTTTTAAATTTTGTGCGGGACTTACAAGGGAAGTATCTTCAACGCTTATGAACCGATTTGCCTGAAATATATCGTCGAACTATATTCAATAAATGCCAACTCGAAAAAGCTTACTGTTCAGGAGAGCTAAAAAACTAGTTATTTCGCGTATTATTGCAAAAATAAACAATGTACCTTCCACAAGATGGTTTAAATATTCTAAACAAATTTTACCTATGCAAAAATTTTCATATTTTGCACTTGTTTGCATATTTTTCAGAGATGGCATTTATTACTATATCAAAAAACAAATATTTTTTTAGAGTTGGCATATTTTGTCGGAAAATAAAAATACATTTTTTTTTGAAAAATTTTTAAAATTTTTTTTTTTTTGGTTTTTGTTATCCTTAGTACGGTAATTGCAAAAACTGAACAAAAAATTAAAAATCTTTGCATATTTTAAAAAGTTACTAGCTCCGAAAGCCTTTTAATCTCAGGGAGGTCAACTTTGGCACTCTGTAACTCACGCTGTATTGCAATAGGGTCACTCCAAACTAGCTATTTTGAAAGCTTATATCATTGACTTTATTTGCCCCATTCATAATGTTTCAATCTGATAAATAGTTTGAAAGTTACATAAATATAAGCAATTTGTTTTTTTGCAAACACTATTTACCGATATTTTCAAAATGGCAATATCTCGAGAACCAGTCATTAGATATCAAAATCTTTACAAGATTCGTGTTTAGCATGGCAAATGCAATAAGATATGTGGTCTAATTTTTTTAAAAAAAAATTTTGAAAAATTTTTGGAAATTTACAATGGGAGTTGGCATTTATTTTCACCAAAAAAATATGTACTTTGAGTTAGCAGAATAACAAAAATGGATGTAAAACGACAACAAATTATTTTTTTGCTCTGAAATTTTTATGGCAGATAGGTATTACATAGGGGAGCTATTTGCCATCGGAAACTCATTTCCGTCAAATTTGAGTTGGCATATTTTGAATATAGGTTCACGATATATATATGTATAAAAGAGACGATTTAAAGGTTGGGGTGTCTCGGCTTATTGGCCATATCAGTGTTTAAAAATTTCGTTATGAAACAATGAGGACCTTCGGGAAAATTGTGATAACTCCCGAACTAACAGGAATATCGTCTAGAGCAAAAATACGTTAAATTTAATAAAGATTATTTCGATTTCGTACGGATATCGTAGGTCTATGTCGTTATATAAATACCCCCAAAATTTACACATTTTCATGAAAAAAATATTTAACGAAGCCGTATCTTTACAAGTGTGTGCTCTTCTCATATGTAAACATAATATAGTTTCTTAGAAAGAAATGGCTGAAAAATCCAAAAAACGATTTTTTCGACATTTTTTGACCCATGTTTTGAACCCCTAAATCCCCGATATGGCCGATAAGCCGATACACCCCAACCTTTAAATTGTCTCTTTTATATTTATTTTTAGTTTCATGCAAATCGGTTCATAAGGGTTGAGGTGCATCCCTTGTTAGTAAAATTTTGAAAATTTGGTCTTGTGCTATTGTCTCCGGTTACGTGATAGGCATTTTAGAGATATGTCCCATTTTAACCAGTCACAGGGTAGGTAATTTCGGATCGAGAGACACACTTTTACTGCAGGGTAACTGCACATTTTAATACTGAACTATTTAATTTTTCATTGTTACACAAAAAATTTGTATCGGTTGTATTAACGCAAAATTAGGTTGTTGCTACTAAATTCGATAGTGCCAATAAAATATTATGGTTGTTCCAATCAAAATTTTATCAACTGAATTCAGCTGAGACTACTGATATTTAATTACAACAATTTATTTGTAAATTTTGAAACCGAGTTTTGTTGCAGCAACTGAATTTTAGTTGGAAATTGTGTTTTTATGAGTAATGTTTTTTTTGAGTATTTTTTGGACTCTTGTGTTTGTTTCCATTCTAATAAATATTTTTTTTTTCATCAGAGTCTTTTTTTAGAAGTTTCTATTTTTTAATAAATCAGTATCTGTAGTTTTTAATTGATTTCCCCCAGGTTGTGAAAACTGCAAAAAAGAAATCGATGTAGAAATACATGCGATGCATCTATGTATACATTTATCCATTAGAGTGTTATGTATTATGTAGGAACATACATACGTATGTACGTACCTACACATATCACCTGTAACAAGTGTCCATATTTAATTAACACGTTTAGACGATAAGTGCATTTGAAAGCTTTGTTCGATTAACACTTCCATGCCGACTATGATGACGTTGAGAATGGGGCGTAGCATGCTAAAACATACAACATCCCTTTTAATTTAGATAAAAATTTAACGTAAAAATGCAGTTTTATGTTAGAGCATTTACGGTTAGGAAAGATGGATGTGGTACAATCAATGAGTTGCATGGCACTAAATAGAGTTTTGCAGGCCTAAGGATGTAACTTTATATGTATTTGTTAAAAAATTATTAAACAATCAGAGACATATGAGGCATTCCACACCAAATGTCCAGCGAAAAAAAACACGTGTACCATAAACTTCTGAATAGCTTGTATGGATAGCCCTATATGGAACTTAGAAAATTGCGTTTTCGGTTTTTCAATTTTTCAAAAACTGGGCTAAGGAGGCGTGGTCAAATATTGGAAAAATGGTAAAATTTGTGGCGAGTTGCCTTGACTAAATATTTATCACATTAAAACGGAATGCACAACAATCTTAAAACTTTACATTCTTATATAGTTTCGTATGGGCTATCGAATAAATTTTTTTTCCTTGAAAAATTTTCAGAACCCGTTTTGAAATTTTCCATTTTTTAAAAAAGTCAATTTATCAAAAATCCGGTTACTTTTTTTTCTTTTTTTTTAATTTTTTTTTAAAGTTTAGATGTTTCTCCATCCACACAAAAAAAATCAGAAATGTATTTTTCGTTTTTTTCGAGAAAATCGCATTTGAATTTTAAATTTCATAACAATTTTGTAATTTGCTTGTATTTTCTTGTTTTAAAGTTGCGAATGAGTAATATTAATTGCATGAATATTACTCATTCGACACGTTAAAACAAGAAAATACAAGCAAATTACAAAATTGTTATGAAATTTAAAATTCAAATGCGATTTTCTCGAAAAAAAAAACGAAAAATACATTTCTGATTTTTTTTGTGTGGATGGACAAACATCTAAACTTAAAAAAAAAATATTAAAAAAAAAGTGGCCGGATTTTTGATAAATTAACTTTTTTAACAAATGGAAAATTTCAGAACGGGTTCTAAAAATTTTCTAAAGAAAAAAATTTTATTCGATAGCCCATACAAAACTATATAAGAATGTAAATTTTTAAGATTGTGGTGCATTCCGTTTTAATGTGATAAATATTTAATCAAGGCAACTCGCCTCAAATTTGACCATTTTTCCAATATTTGACCATGCCTTCTAAGCCCAGTTTTTGAAAATTAAAAAAAACCAAAAACGAAATTTTCTTAGTTCCATATATGGCTTTTGTCTGGAGAAAATATCGGTCTATTATTTTAAAATGTGTCGGAAAATTATGTATTTTATGCGAGATCATGTTGTTTGTATTCTGCAGTTTTAAACTTAAAGAAAAAATATCATTCCCGGAAAACGTGAAAAAACCTAACCCTGCAACGTTGAGCCACCTTAATGTACATAGAATATACACTGAATTGTTATAGGTAATGTTTTGTACTCAACGTGTCTTGCATTAGTAAATTTAGTACAATTGTTATACATACAAGGCATTCTTTCGAAACAGTACCGTTGCAAAAATTTCATGTCGTGCTAAGTACTGTAAATTCCATTGATGTTTATTGCCCTTAAGAACTATAATATAGAGCGATAATAAAATGTAGGGGCTTAAAAAAAATGCAAATATGTTAAAGTGCTAATTTAAACTTGCTGAGATGTACTTCAGCTGAAAATGAAATGGGCCAAATCCTTTTAAGGAAAAATAAAAAAAAAATGCTTTTGAAATATTTTGTTTAAAAACAACAAAAAATTAGATTCTTAAAAATTTTTTTACAGAGAAATATCAGAATCTAAAGTATTTTTTCTTTAAAAAAAGTTTCAAATTCTGCAACGTTTTATAAATATAAAATAGTGCCCCCCCCCCCCCATTTCCCGGTTCTCGGTATTCCCGGGAATACCAGAATTCCCGGTTCTAGATATATTCCCGGGAAACCATAAAAATACTATACCATAAAATATTTAAATTACAGTATTTCAGAAATATTTATTTGTGTACCGGTATTCCCGGTACTACGGTACCGTAGGCACTAATAGAAAATGTTTTTAAATTTTCCCCTCAAACATTTTTTTATCAACAAGTTTTTTTTCATAGCAATTTTTTTTACAAAACTATTTTTTCATCAAAAATTTAGGACCACACCACAGAAAAACAAAAAGTCTATTTTAACAAAAGTTTATAACAAAAACTTCTTAAAAACAATTTGTATGGAAATATAATTTAAATTTTTTCAATTCTTCAGTTAGGCCGTTAATGGCGTATTTGTTTTCTTGAAGCTGTTCAAAAGTGGTTAGTATTAAGGCTGTTTTATACGTAACCCCCTTAAGATAAACTAATACTTGGAGATCTTTTGGGAGTTCAGTACGACTGTTCTTCAGTTAAGGCCGATAATAACGATAACTTTTTTAGTATCAGTAGTATTTACCGATATATACGGGGTTAGGATATCGACCAATTCAAAAAGTGCTGTTTTATTCACAGCCGCCAGTTCGCTATAATCAAATTTGGCAACAATGAACTTTCACCATTTTGTTAAGGAAGCTACGAAATAGAGCACAACGCCATTTATATTAAATTAGTTTTACCCGTTTTGGTAGAGGGCACATAAAAATTTCTTTAATATCTCCAAAACTATTAGTCGTACAGCCTCGGATCTTGTAGTCAGTTTGACTAGAAAATAATGATGTCGGTCGGACTCTTCATATTTTAGCTTATAGCGCACTATCCAAACATTGTTAAACTATGACATAAAAGAACGTATATATTATAAATAAATTTAAATTTACAATAAGTATACGTATTTCTGAATCACTGCAGCTATATCGATTTCCTGATTTATTAAATTAACATTTTGGTATTGTTAATAGGACTAAAAACATGTGTTTCACCTTAAAATACTACTTTGATTTTACTAAATGATAAATGAATTTACTAAATGATAAATTAATGATATTGCCGCAATATCTTGTGGAAAATATTACGACACATTGTTTGCAGGGAATCGTTTGTTAGCACAAGAAGTTTTTATACCCTCCACTCTGGTGATAGAGGGTATATATAAGTTTGTCATTCCGTATGTAACACATTGAAATATTGGTCTAGGACCCCATAAAGTGTATTTATTCATGATCCTCGATCGATTTTAAGACGATCTAGCTATGTCCGTCCGTCCGTCTGTCCGTCTGTCTGTCTGTCTGTTGAAAACACGCTAACTCTTGAAAGACTTTACGGAGCCTCCTGAAGTTTGGCATATATGTTAGGAATTTACCTGGTCAGGTTGGTGTTGCAATCCAGCAAAATCGGTCCAGTGGTTCAAAAGTTATGAGCAAAAGACTGAATTTCGGCAAAGGTTTTTCGTGAATTTACGAGATAAAAAACACTATAACTTTCGAAAGGCGATTCTGAGGATGCTGAGGCTGGGCATTTGTATTTGTCGTTCCTCTAGCCTAGTGCATATTGAATTTCAGCCAAATCGGTTTAGTGGTTCAAAAGTTATTAGCAAAACCGTGAATTTCAGATTAGCTTCACCTTAAATTCACGTGTTGAAAACCCGTTAAACCTGTTGTAAAAACATTGGTAAGTCACAAAAATATTTTGCAACTTATTTTTGTCACTCAAAAATATTTTTATACCAAAACAAAAAAAAAAAAAGTAAACTCGAAAAAAATTTTGCACTCAAAAAAAAATTAGTAAATTGTTTTTTTTTTTTTTCAAATTGCTAAAAAAAGTTTTTAAACAAAATAAAATATTTCTAATCAATACTGTTATTTTGTGGAGGGTATTCATAGATTCAGTCAAGTCGAATTTAACTTTTCTACTTGTTTTTTTTTTTTAAATTAAATAATTTTACATTAAAAAATTTATTGTGATTAACGTAGAATATATTCTAGAATCTATTGAAATAGGGATCTGTTCCAAAAAATGTTCCGTGCCTCTGCTTAAACAGCTAATGTGGAATGCTTCGTATATATTATTTACTATTGTTGTTGTTGTGTAAGTTACGACTGCAATGCGCATTTCAAACAATTTAGAAAACATCACACATCACTCTACCACAAACGCACTCTAACCAGAAATTTAGAGTATATGGAATTTTTTTTAAGTACATAGATGTATGTATGTTTGTGTATTAGAGTATTCCGAATAAACGATTGTGTAAATAATCTCGTTTAGAGTACGGAATTTTCAAACCCAACGCTGACAGATTAAAACAAAATTCCATAATTTTTATAATTCTCTGTTAAAAGTATGTACCTTGTCACGTATTGGACAAAAAGCTTTTTTTTTGCTCACTCTAATGTATATTTTCATATGTGTATGAACGGTGATTTACGAGTATTTTGCATAATTGATGACTAATCTATTTAACTCATACTCTTAAGCTGTCACTTTTATCACAAAAATTTACTAAATTATTTCACATACACACATTGATACTTACACATACATTCAGTTAAATGACTTAAATGCATGTGTTACGTATAGAATCGTTTACAATACCTACAAACATATTGTGTTTAGACTGGGATATGTACTTATGTAATTTCTACAAATTGTTAATCATAGTCTAAACACGTTTTATCTTAAAGGATACTAACTCATACTAACGCACTTCTACAATATTAAAAAAAATAACATCACACTCAAACACTAAGCACGTCCTTTCCTACATTTATGCATGTATGTGTATTGTATAAAAAAAAATAGAAAATGACCTTTGATTTTTTTTTTATTAAGGCCCGTTTGTATAGACTAATGAGTAGAGGCATAAAAAAAAACAAAACAGGTCAAATAACTTAAGGCCAATTACTCTTGTGCCTTTTTTTATCTCATTAGATTTTCAAATGTCAAATAATTGGATATTTATTAGCAATTCTTCTGCAATAGATTATCAACAATGTGAACATAAATTAAGCAAAACACAAACCACATTTGATTTTATTGCTAAAAACTTGAAAATATATTTTATGAATTTAAATGGAATCGACTATGCACAGTGGATCCAAAATGAGACTTAGAAATCTATAGTTAATTTAGGGTAAAGTTTGCAAAACGATTAAAATCGTAATCGCGATTAATCGCATCAATTAATCGTATTCGTAATCGACAAAAAAAAATCCTACGATTACGATTAATTATTTTCTATGAAATACACTGTTTTTATAACGAATTTAAAATAAACAATCTTGGTGCCCCATGACTCTTTTACCTGTTGTTTTTTATACCCTACACCACTCTGTAGTACAGGGTATAATGAGTTTGTGCTGATGTTTGTAACTACCCGAAATATTGGTCCTAGACCTATCTTCAAGTATACCGATCGACTCAGTATTACTTTTTGAGTCGATTTAGCGATGTCCGTCCGTCCGTCCGTCTGTCCATCTATCGGTTTAATCACGATACAGGTTGCAATTTTCAATCAATTGACTTGAAATTTGAAACTTAAGCATCTTTTGGCCCAAGGACGAAGCCTATTGAAATTGGAGAAAATCGGTCCATGTTAAGACCTAGCCCCCATACAAATGCCCCCTTTGGATTCGGCTTAAATGACTCTAATAACCGTATTATAATAGTTATCGCTTCGAATATAATCGTTAAGTCCTTCTGGTAGTCCCCATACAAACCACCTTCCCAATATTCACATAATTCCCTCAAAATTCATAAATATGGAAATATTTGATACAAATTTTATTTTTAGGTGTTAAACGTGTACTTTAGTAACCTAATCAAATCGCAATATATTTGGACCATTTTTGGACATAGTCCCCCATATAAAAATTTCGACCGATATTCAGATAAATTGGTCTATTGACAAAAAAATAAAACAATTCCACTAAAATTTGATCTGTGTGTGTTTTCTACAAAAAGACAGCTACAATCGGTCCATGTTTGGACTTGGGACTCATTTTCCGGAAAACACTGGTGTAGGTATCATAACACTGGTGTAGGACTATAACTTTCTTACTTGTTTTTTTGTCTTAAAAGTTTTTCTGCGTTAATCCCCACGCACTGGGACTTATTTCAGTGCGTGGGGACAAATCTTGGAAAAATCTTGGAAGTTATTTCATTTTATTTGGGGGAGTTATTTTATTTGGGAGTTATTTAATCAAGTGGATTGTAAATAAAATAATAATAATAATAATAATTTGATCCAATGATTAGTTTTTATTTATTTTTCCAATTTTTATTTACAACTCATTTTAAATAATTTTAACCTAACCGAGAACTGGTAACAATGACCGTCGCCTCGTTGTAGCGAAATCGACCAAGGGTTTTGGTGGGAATCGAACCCACGACCCCCTGTTTCATAGGCTAGCACGCTACCAACTAGCCTACAGGGGCCCCCAAGTGGATTGTTAAAACGACAAAATTGAGGTTGGATACGAACAATACAAACTATTTTTTTTTATAGTCTCAGATATATAGGATGTTTTACTCGTATTTTACACCTCAATACTATTGTTTTGTCAGTCCCACTGTTTATAGTCAAATATGCAAGAGTTTAAATTTCGTATTTTCTGTTAGTTTCTTTTTTCACGATAGTCAAATAATGAAATTTTAAACCTTTAAACCTATTGGTTTTCTATAACATCCCACATAGTACTAAAATTTGGTATACATGCTTTTTACATACATTCGAGTAATATAAGATATGTATCCCTTTTGGTATTGTAAAGGGACCATAAGTGACAATCTTGTATCCTTGTTTGTTTGATTGGGGTTGTGGTTAACGAAACACACAATAAAAACAGAAAAAAAAAACATGAAATTGGTCTAGAGGAAATCAAAAAGTAATCGTTATCAATGGAGAGAATATGAATGTGGCTGAATGGCTGCTGGCTAAGCAATATGGCCCAGTCACATAAGTGTACCAAAGGTAATGGTTATGGACCATTGAAAACATTAAGTATAAACTCAACAGAAAATTCCAATCAAAATCTTATTAAAGTCTATAACAACAACGACTAAGGTAAGCAAATCAATGACATTATTGGGAACATTTCGGTGTAATTGTTGTAACAATTTCAAATTAAATTTCAGCAATTTCCAAACAATTCATGGCATAATAAAAATGGAAAATTGGAATTTCTAATTAGTGTATCAATGCTAGATGAACCTAAACCAAAGTTCATGTGTAGTTAATGTTTTGCAAACACAATTGTACTGTTATTATTATTAACAGTTGATACGGTTGTAAATCAATTATATCCTGTTTAATATCCGGTATATGTCCTTTATTGTATTTTTAATACAGTTCATGCAAAATATTATCTTTTTTTTTTGTTTGTTTGGAATTGTTTAAATCATGGGAAAATCAAACAAGTGGCCACTTTTTTTTCTGTCCATCACTCCGTTAAACCGCTTTATTTTTTGTGTATGAGTGTGTCATTAATGGTTTGTATACAATGATTCAATTTTCCTTTTTTTCTCCATTATAATCATTTACTATGAACGCCTACAAATGTTTTGTTAAACATCCATTACTTCCTTCCTATGTATCCTGCAGATGAAACGAACCACCAAAAAAAATTGCATTGAAAAATTCGCTATTTTTATCACAGATCATCTGTAAATTCTGATGAATGTTGTTGTATTTTCCTGTATGTTTACTTTGGAACAACATTAAGGAGTAGCTTTAAGTCACGTGACTTTACATGACACGTGTTGTTGTTATCCATCCACAATCATTTTCCTTTACTAACGTTGTTTATCCTTTGAGTTTTACATGTTATTAATCCACGTCCCACCCTTAGTAGAAGGTAAGAAAATCATTTATATTTTTTTAATGCCAATACAAGAGAGATCACATATTTACAGCTTCATTGTTATTATGATTATTAAAAGAATCCATAGATAATTGTGTAAATGGAGACATTATCAGTTATTTGTTTGATTATTGCTACTGCTAGCTACTGTTTTAAAATTAATAACGCCCAATTTTATTACAAAAACATGTTGTCATACACATAATCGATGCATGTAATGTTTATTTTCTTGTAACATACGATTTATAAATAATTTACGTTTTACGTACAAGGATAGATTTTCTATCAAATTTTATTAAAATTTTATCATAATTTTTTTTAAATTACTATATTGGCAATCATTAAACAAAATGGAATGGAGATGGTAGGAAACTTGTTTTACAAAAAAAAAATGTTTTTCAAGAGAACCTTGCCTTTGCCTTGACTTACTTTCTAAATAACGTCTTTTTAGTCAAATCAAATTTTAGTTGAGATTTTTATAAATTTTTCCTTTCCAAAATTTCTCAGATGTTGAGACATTTTTATAACAGAAAAATTTTAAGATCCTTAAATATTTTTCATTTAGAAAAAAAAAAACAAGTAAGAGAGTTAAATTCGGCTGTGCCGAATCTTTTATACCCTCCAACCAGGGGCGTATCCAGGATTTTATTTCGGTGAGGGCCCAAATTTTTTTGTCAATTTTTTTTTACAAATAATTTACATAACAGCACATGTTTTAGAATTTTTCTCGATCTTTTCCTTGAACTGAATGTAACACAATCAGATTCTTCATTTTTGTGTAAGTTTAAAACTGTTGGGAAAAAAATACAAATTTTTTATATTTTAAAATTTTTTGAGAGACTTAAGCCTTTTTTAAAGTGTGAATTGTATCAGATCCTGATACATTTTTACAAATAAGATTATCAGAATCTGAAATTGAAAAGAAAAGTCTAAGATTCTATGACAATTTCCAGTTAAGACAGTTATAGAAAAAGTCAAAGACTCTAAATCATATATCCAATGGAAAAAGTTTCTCGGGAAAAAGTCACTTTAGAAAATGATTCTATAAACATATTCATAAAATACTTTTCCAAAAGAAAAGACTCCGATTGTAAGACATTTTCCCAGAATTTGAGATATTTCTAGTCTAGCACATTTTCTCAGATTCTGAAACATTCTACACAAAAAGTTTTAGATTCTGAGAAAATCTTCGCTTTTTCTTTAAGAAAAATCCTATAGCAATGGTCTTAGAATCTGAGAAAAAGGCTAATATTTTAAGACATTATTCCTATAGAAAAAGTCTTAGATTCTCAGACATTTGCATTATAGAAAGATTTAGATTCTGAGACATTTCTTTTTAGTCCCGTTGTGAGACATTTTTCTAAAAGACAAAGTCGCATTTTAAGATTTGACTACATTTTACTTACAATTAGGTCCATTTTTTGTGTACATAAAACTTCAGGTTCTAAGATATTTTTTCATTAGAATCTTAAGTTGAAAAGTTTCAAATTCTAAGAAAAAATTTTCAAATTTTGAGATTTTTTTAACAGAAAAATTTTTAGTTTCAAAACATTTTTCTTAAAAAAATTTTAGATTCTTAATGTTTTTCCAATTTTTTTAAGAAGTTTTTTAATATTGTACTAGTTATTTGATACCAAATCCTGAAATTTGTGAAATCATTATACGCCACTGCCTCCAACATGCATAAGAAATAAAAAAAATCCAAGGGCGTGTTTTTTTTGGGGGGGGGGAGGGGTCGGTATTTGTAATTGGAGGGGAGTTTCCTTTCGAATATGTGTTAAAAAAATAAGATGCTTTTTGCACAAAAGAAATAGTAGTACAAGTTTATCATGATTTAAAAAAAATATTTTATTCCGTTTAGGATTATAAAACCCTTTTCATATGAAATATGGTTTTAATTCCCAGATAGTATTTTCTGCAAATAAAAGACAATTGGTTCTCCAACGGTTAATGGATTTCTTAGAATCGATATTTGATCAATAACACAGTGCAACAGCACATTTTGGGCCTCAACCAAACCAAGACTGTTTGAAAGTACTTATGTATAGTAGTAAAAATCCCAAAGGGTATAGCTCTGTAACGTCTCAAATTTTTTTTATAGCCCACTGAATTTTTCAGTTTTTTTTCAAAGGCGTTGGAAAGAAGTCGAAAAAACTAATGTTAATGTTCTTTTGAACTTAAAATAGTGTTTGGATGTCTTCAGTAGAATTTTATGGGGAACATTTTTCTAGAGTACGCTAAACCTATATCTCCCGTTTTAATGTATCATTTATGTCATTTTTTTAAGAAATGGCTCAGAAACCTACAAAGACGTGTGTTTAAAGGGTTAAATTGTTCTACGATTATTTTCAGCATCAAATTTCACTGGGGGTTACTGAAGGCAGAAAGTTCGACCGGTATTAGAAAAATGCATAAAAAAGATTAATTGTAAAGTATCATTAACTTTTTATATTTTTTCCTAAATTTGTTAGTTACAATTGTATACAATTTCTGGCAAAAATATACAAAAATTTATGACACTTTACAATTTATCTTTTTTCTGCATTTTCTTTATACCAGTCGAACTTTCTGCCTCCAGTAACCCCTAGTGAAATTTGATGCAGAACATATTCGTAGAACATTTTAACCCTTTAAACGCAAGTCTTAGTAAACTTTTGAGCCATTTCTTAAGAAAAGTACTTAAATGACCAATAAAGACAAGTTACATTATTTTTTTCGACTTTTTTCAAACGCCTTTAAAAAAATTAAAAATTCATTGGGCTATAAAAAAAATTTGAGACGTTACAGAGCAAAACCCATTGGGGGTTTTACTACTATACACAAGTACTTTCAAACTGTCTTGGTTTGGTTGAGGCCCTAAGAAATGACCCTTCAATTGTGTCACAGTGTAATATATGTTCTTTATGGAGTCCTAAACCGATATTTCGATGAGTTACAAACGAAATGACAATCTTATATAACTCTAATTGAAAGTGGAGGGCCCTCCCATTTTTTTTATTAGCAAAAATAAATTGCAATTTTTTTTTTAAGAAAACTTAAAATGGCGATATCTCGGTAACTAAGCCAGATGGAGCAAAATGGAGGCCATTTTTGGTTCTCGGCATAGTATCACCGGTCCTCTTCACATGTGTGGGCCCTTAAGGGTCCTAACTTTGGATCCAAAAAGTTAGAATTCCCGAAAATTTTAAAATGCTCATATCTCGGTAAATATTGCCGACACAACAATAAGTCTAAAAGCATTTTTGTAGCTCTCAACACGTACAACAAGACCACAACCACAAGCTTTCCGAGTAGTATTTTTAAAGTTATCGAGTTTTTTAATTCTCAAGACTCCAGTGGTCCCCTAAAATCACGTATCTCAAAAACTAAGCAAGGTAGAACGAAACGGACACAAATTTTGGATCAAAAACTATGACGATTTTTAGGGAACCCAAATAGGTCTGGGCCCATCGGGTTCTATACCTATTGGGTCCGATCCAAATGGGGTCCTCAAATGTGTATGAACTAACAAGGGAAGTCTCACTGGTGTCAACCTTAGATCTTAATGAAATTTGGATATGTTGTTTAGAACGAAAATTAATTCGACACATATTTTTTTTTGCGGCCCAAACACATTTTTAGGGGGGTCGATTTGTATGGGGGGAACTTGACCTTTTTCAGTTTTTTACGATTTACGCCTATTTAAACAAAATTAATATGGGCATGTGTGGTATCAGATTAAAGGTATTAAAAATACCTATCTCGTGGTGCTAACAACGGGCCAAAGAAATTAATATTTTTCGACTTATTAACAAAAATGTCCTAAAATTTTGGTATTTTACTCAATATGACGAAAAGTTATGCATGTTTGGACACGTTTTTAGCACACGTAGATAGGTTTTCCAAAAACCTTTCATTTTGTATGTAACATGACTAGGTTTCTTTGCATAATATAGGAGATAAACGAAAAAAAAAATGAAAAATGGCCTTGTATTCCCCCCTCCTTTTTAGCCCCTAAATATAAATTTGGGCCGCTAAAAAAAAATACTTGTCCCTTTATTTTTTCTGCTCTACGAAATAAAACCAATTCTATACAGATCCGCGGGTGACACTAGGTAGACTTCACTTGTATGTTGAAATAAAAAAAAAATAAGTTAACTAATTTTTGGCAAACATTTTTGCTAACTTTAGCAAAAAAAATTTAGGTTCAAAATTAGCAAATTTTCTTGTAGGTTTACAAGCTTTTTTCGCTAACATTACAGTTTTTTTTTAGTGTAGGAATAGTAAGTATTTATTGTTAGACAATTATGCACAGATTTTCCAATTAAAAAAAAATCAACTCTAAAAATTTTACAAAAGCAAGATTTTGAAGCAGTTTTGATGCATTTGAAACAATAAAGCTAAGCTTCTAAAATTTAAATTGTCCTTAATTTCTTAAAAAAATATGCATCTCAGTGTTAAGAACTGAATTTAAAATCTTTCTTAATTAAGATAGAAATTCTAATTGTAAAAATCATAAGTGCATAACTAAAATAGACAAAGAATTGAGAATTAAAATTCAAGAAATCTTACCATGATGATAATGAAAACATTCATGAAAATATATGAGATGCCATAAATTGTTTGAACAATACATGCAAATTACACTCACAAAACAAACATACTTACATATGACAACATTTTCTTTTTTATACAAGCAAATTTTTAAATTAATATTATTTGTAAATAAATACAAGTTTATTATAAAACTAACACTTCCTGAATTGAGGAAAACAGAATTAAAAACCCCTGTTAAAACCCTTTAATGTGTTTTTGTAACTTTCCAGCCTACCTACCTTGATTCACCCCATACTTTGTATCTAAGGGTGAAAAGAGTTGGAAATGATGATGACGGAATGAAGGATACAAACAAAAAAAAGTGAAATTAATTACCAAAGCTAAAAGGCACAACTGTTCGAAAATATTATTTGAGCGTACCTATTACATACATATGTATGAACGTACGATGATATATCATTTGTAGAATGCACCGCTAAACTACAAGGGCGTAAATACAGCTAGTCTTTTTTCGTTTTTATTTCAAGAGTATATCTGACACGCAATAGAATCCTTTTTATAACTTTACAAGCAAAACAATATTATCTATGTAAATATACATACATGTATCCTTTTGAATACGTTTCCTTGACTATTATGCAAATGAGCCCCCTTTTTATTTTAACTAAAATGTGAATGTTTTGAGCTGTTAAAATGAACACTTGAAATCGACATTCTTTGATAATCCATATCCTTAAAAAGGCAACATAAAAATCATGTTTAAAATTAACATTCACGCTGACATTATATTATCACTCTTCGTATGTACAATGAAAATGTTAATGTGTGTGTCCTGTAATACTAGCACCTACTAAACAATAAACATTAGCATAAACGTTAGTCTGTATTGATATGAAAGCTAATTCATTATCATATTTGAGAGTCCTATTAAGGTGATCAGAGACCAAAAGGCATAACATCGTACAGTAAGGTCAGTAGGAAAACAATGTGTTAAAAATATTTACAAAACAATTGCTTAACTTTAAAAAAAAAATATTTCGGTACATGCAAAAAAACGGTGACATGACATAATCCCCATTTCCGTTATGGGGATTATGACCACATTCATTTCGGTCATAATCGCCATAATGGACCGAAAATAATTTGGACATAATCCCAATAAAAAACGGATAATTCCCAGATATGGGGATTACAGGGATTATGTTCACTAAACAACTAGTATAGTCATAATCCCAAAAAAAAAATATTTTTTTGTCTTAAAACGGTCATAGTCCCCACAACTATTACACTCAAAATAATTCTACAGTAAAAGGTTTAGTAAGTGATATTGTACCAAAATCTACTAATTGGTTACTAATTTTAGTATCTTCAAAGTACTAACATTAGTAATTTTTACTGAGTTTGACTAATATTAGTTAAAAATTTTAGTATTGGTTACCAATTTCTGCACTAGGTCCTTTTGGACTAAAATTAGTTAAATTTTTAGTATTAAATACCCACGTTTTTTTTTTGGGTGTATGGAGATTATGACCGAATTCATCACGGTCATAATCGTTATGGGGGTAATGTCCGTGGGGACTATGTCCTGTCACCTGGTTCCTCTACTAGGCCCAGCCGTTGAACCAACTTGATCTTCATATGAAACTCCTAAGATATTGAATTTAGACATCCATCAAATCAAAAAGATCGTGCAGATTCATAAATCCCAGTAAAGCACGTCTCTGACCATCAAATGTCGGGCAATGGCAGATCAAGTATTCTATAGTTTTTACTTCCTCCTCGTCAATGCAATTACGGCGAAAGTAATTTTGCGACACATTTAACCGCTTAATGTGCTTTTGGATAAGGCAGTGTCCGGTAATTGCAGCAACCGCCGACAAAATCTCCCCTCTTAGAAGCGATACCTGTCGGAATATAACTTAATCTAGAAATACTCCTAGATACTAAGAAGGCGTTTTCAATGCCGTCCAGAGGAATAGGATCAAAAGAAGGAATCATATATTTCCTTGTAAACAAGACAAATTCAATTTTACTCGATTAAACTCCCAGACCAATATGACAGACAGATATTTCAGAGAACCTTGAAGAATGTCCTTTAATATTGGGAGGGAATTTCCCTTTAACGCTATAGTGACATCGTCAGCATATGCGACAACATAACAAACACGTGCTTTTTGAGAGAGTTTCATTGAATTCAATGCCAGGTTCCAAGGAAGCGGCGAAAGAACACATCCCTGTAATGTGCCCCTATTGAAAACTGGAGATATGACAGAGGTTCCCAGCTTAGACGTTATACGTCTTTTGGTAAGTAGATTTTCCACCTCTAAAACGATCCCATGCTTCACTCCTAGTGAATGCCACAGTTATCGAATCTGGAATGACATGATTAAAATCCCCTCTATATAAAAAAATTCCACCATAGTCTACTTCTTTACCTAAAGCGATCATAAGATAGTACTAACGTGCTCATGAAGAGCTGTTTCCGTTGATCTATCAGTGATGTATGCATGTTGCGTAGTCGAAAGCAACCTTGGATCAATTATTCTACGCAAATATGAGTATAGTTCCTACGTCGGTATATTTCTCTAGTTTTATGAAATATACGACCAGTTTATGCATGATGCGTAGAGATTATACAACCAAGGGGGGTATATAGTTTGACACTTGCTGCATCTCACGCGGTATTATACCATCAGTAGATTTATAAGGTCTAATGCTTTAAATCACCCAGATTAATGTTGACATATTTATATATATCCAAAGCCCGAAAAATGCGTGTTGAGAAGGAGATCCAGCAACTGCCCACTCGAGGTAGACCACACCCCAGAAGAATTCTTCATGTATTCCAGGGTGATTATCTTTCATTAACTCTTTAGTTCTAGACTATATGCAGACCAGACCAGACCACGCTCTTGAAGATTTTGCTTTATTAAAGAGCTTAATGTAGGGTGCTATTCTGCAAATCATTTGACCACCGGGGTGTTTTCTTTTTTTTGTTCAAAGGTTTTGCAGAAAGTCATGCGGCATCCAGGGACCTATTACGAACATTTCTTATATGGTCCACCAGACGATAAATTTTCGCCAAACTTTGCGGTTCAGATAAGAGTATATTATCCAAAAGCCCAGAAAAAGTCTTTCTATACTTTACTTAGTTTGCTCTCTTTAGATTTCTAGAGACTACCGCAACCGGGCCACGCTCCCTTAGTAAAAACTCAATGCAGCAATAATCTGAAAAATAATGCTCTTCCAAACCTCTCCAGTCATCAATTCTATCAGCCAATGAATCTGATACATGTGTTACATCAATAACCACTTGCCGCCTACTTTTAACCCTTTACTGACCACAGGCAAGTATACTTGCCAAAGCGTTTTTGGCGATTATTTTTGCTCAGGTGTAAGATAGTGTAAATGTGCTAAAAGATGGATTGTAGAGTGGTGTTCGGGCAACAAAAGTCTCAATAATTGAGTTAGGTTAGGGGTGGCGGAGTTCAAAATGTTGAACTCCTGGCATAGACCGGCTGGTCCATAGCAATAACACATTTTCCTTCAGCGACGAGAATAAAACGCGTTAGTCCATGTTGCAAACAGTTTAATGCGCATAAGGTCCATAACTGCGATTTCTTCCAGATTCTCGAGTTCTGCTTTGCCTAAAATTTGTTCGCGATGCCTGGCCAATGCGGGGCATTTGTACAGGATATGTTCAACTGTCTCATCTGTATTCGGTTAATCATATCTTCTACAATTGGAATCAGAGATTGCGTGGAGAGCAATTAGGCAATGGCTCATGGCCACTCCCGTGAGTAAACGACATTCCCTTCTGTTAAGAGAAAGTAGGTAGCGAGTTCTTTTGAGGTCGTAACGCGGCCAGATTATTCTGCTAATTTTGCTTGTACTTAACTCTCTCGATTTCCTGTTCTTCATGAAAATACCCTGACAATCACTTCTCGATCGATAATTGAGTTAAAGATCTTAATAATCTCTGCGAATAGCAAATAGTTTTGGCTAGAACTCCGTAATCGTCAAATGGCAAATTTGTTCACCAAGAAAAATAAGGGGGAAGAAGAGGGGTTAGGGGCCCAATTTTTTGTTTCATAACTATTATTTGGTTACAGATCACGAAAATAAACAGAAACTAAAAATCGCTTCGTGTTAACAAAAGTTAGTTCACTACTTCTGTTACAAATATACAGGTTAGTACAAAAACTCCAAAAGTGTCTCGCCTCTATCGTTTGTGTACGCACTTCCCCATATCGAATGATGTGATTTAGCATCACAGCATAGTAATAACTGCTGTACCTTAGATTCAGACTCCCGAATCCGACCGCCCACCTTCTACGGGGGTGTTTGCCCCGGAAAGACTTTTTATTACGGTTAAGCCGCGAAACCCAGTTAACAATTAGATTTTTGCGTTCAGCTAAAATTGGGTTTGGGCCAGATTTTTTTTTTGCCAATTTTACAAAAAGGTATTTCGGAAAAGTGGTGAATGGGTTTAAAATAAGTTTCTGTAAAGTTCAGATTAGGCTTTAACTTTATCTATTAAACATTTGTATATAAATGTTAACTTTTTTGTGCCACTGTACAATGTGTGATACAAGCTAGTCGAGAAGACAACGCATGAATAAATAGATGAATGGTCGGTCGGTCGGTCATCCAGCTATTACAAATTTTATTTATACATACATATTTGTATGTGTTGTGGTACGTGCATATAGTTAATGTCAAGATGTTATCATTTAATTCGTTGAAATTAACACAACATTGTTAACTCAAAATGAGGCAATTAATTAGGAAAATGTATGTGTATTTCTTTATATGACGCCACTCTAGAACGCAGTGAATAAAATACTTTCTATATAATAGAATATATAAAAACATTAGCCAAATTAAAGAACTATTTATGGATGAACGGATGGAATGATGGTTAATGTATTATAATCTTTATACGGTTGGACATAAAATGAAGTAATTTACATTTTACACTTTTTAGTATGAATGATGTTGTTACATAAATGTATGTGTGATATATGTGTGTGTCTGTGAGTGTTTACTTATGACCATTTTTGTATACTGACAATGAGTATTATCATTAATTGCAAATCTTGAGAATCGTTGTTGTTAATTTTTTCTTGCTTTTAATTTCCTTTTTTTTTTATAAAAAAAATTGCAAATGTGTATTTTGTTGAATTTCCTAAATGGTAAAGATAACTTTTCTTTTCATTTCACACCATGTTTCTTCGCGATTTGTTTGTTTCTTTCTTTATAAAATTTATTAATAAATCAGACAATAATTTATGATCTTTTGCCAACATTTGAGGTTCAAGCCAAATGCAAGAAATACGAAAAAAAAAACAACAAAACATCGATACATCCTTACACATACAATACAATACATCTTATCTAAACAAGTTGATCTGGCAGTTAGTTATTAATATGATCAGTAGTAAACATCTAAAGTTATAAATATTTATTATTTCATAATGATGTCTTGCGTTTTCATGTTGATGACAGAGCATCAACTAACTATTACGCCCGATCTTGCTCTCTCTCTTTCTCTTAATATTATACACTTTGATTACAATTTTTGGTCATATCTGTCAGATATAGCCAATTATTGACACTACCTAGCAAAAATAAATCGAGATTTTGGCGGCACAGCATCTTTTTATAGCATACCGAAGCGCATCCAAAGAGCGCTCTGAGGATGCAGTAAAAGTAAGGGGAAAAAATATATTTTTTTTAAGATTTTTTATATAAAACTTATAATATAAATTATTTTTCGATAAAAATTTACACTTGCTTTCCTTTTTTAATATATTCAACACTTTTTGAATGAAAAACCATGAGTTTTAAACAAAGACACATGATTTGACTGCATCATTATTGCGCAATTATCGGCGCTGCAAAGGATGCTTCAATCATTATACCTTTAACACATTTTGAATGATGATAATAAATAAGTCAGATTATAAAATATTTTTTAGTATTTAAAAAATGTTTCGAGTACCTACACCATTTCCACTTTTATTTCAGAAAATACATATTATATTACAAAAAATGTCCAATCATATTTTAAAAATTCCAATTATATTTTAAAAATTTCCAATTATATTTTTAAAATTTCCAATTGTATTTCAGAAATTTATAACCAACAAATTTTCAATTACATTTAAAAAATTTCCAATTATATTTCATAAATTCCCATTTATAATTCAAAAATTTCCTATTATATTTTAAGATTTTCCAATTGTATTTCAGATATAGTCAATTGTATTTCAGATTTTCCAATTGTTTTTCAGAAATAGTTAAATGTGTTTCATCTTTATTCTGCTTAAATCATCTGTTAAAAGGTACATGAATTCACTGCATCTTTATAGCGCTTTTATCAGCACTCTAAATGGACGTGATTTCAGAGCATCTTAAGAGCGCTTTTTCGGTGTATCTAACTAGCGCTCTAAAGTGTGACATCGCCTTAGAGAATCATGCATGAATTCAGCAGGTTTGGATGCGCTCCATGACTAAAGTTTCCTTTCCAAAAGCTGCTGCCAGTTCAGCAAAATTTCTGCTGGGTCTTGGCTCATTTTAAATTAGATTTCATCACGTTATTTTCAGTTTTTGCCAAATTTTATTACAAAAAAATTATTGGATTCTCATACTGATTTTTTATGGTTTTTTTAGAGAACGGGAGTACCAATTTAAAATTTTTAAATTAATTTCCAAATTTTGTAGGAACTAGGCCAATCTAATTTTGGTTAGCAGCAAAATTACCAGATTTTAACACCTCTTCAAAATAAAAACCTAATACTAACAATTTTTATCTCCTTTAACCCTTTGACGACCATACATTTTCTGTCGAAGCAATTTTGATTTTTTATTCATTGTCGTGATCTGTGACCTAATAATAGTTATGAATCAAAATATTATACCCCTAATCCCTCCCCCGTCCCCTTATTTTTCATGGTATATATTTAATGAACCTCTGTCTCAAAAATCAATAATTGATTTTCTAAGGAAATCTTTTCTGAAATTCTGATCATAAAATTTCGATTGGGTTTTTTATACCGTTCAAGCACAGTTTTATACTCGCTCTGTTATTACGTAAAATATATGATCTAGAGATGGGCACATGAGCAGATTAGAGCGTGATTCACGTGATTCACACGTGATCACGCGTGAGTGTGACTGAATTCAATTTTACTCATATGATTGTGAGTGAGTGTGAGTGGAGAAAAAAATTGTGTGAGTGAGTGTGCGTTAGTAAGATTTTTGCGTGAGTGAGTGTGCTGGAGTCAATTTGTTTGCGTGATTTATTTTCTCTTCATACATTGTTTTCGAACCAAAAAGGGTACAAAAAAATTGTAAAATTTGGCTTAACTTAAGATTTCATTCCAAAAAAGCAAAAAAAAAATTTAAAATTCTGATGAAATTTAAATTTTGTTGAAAATGTTAAAAGATTTTTTCAAATTTCCGTTTTTTAAATTTTTTGGCATGAATAAAATTTTTGTGAGTGTGAGTCAACGTGAGTGTGAGTGAAGCTTGCGTGAGTGCACGTGAGTGTGAATTGTTTTAAATTTACTCAAGTGATTGTGAGTGAGTGTAAGTAGAAAAAGTATGCTTGTGAGTGAGTGTGCGTGATTTAAAAATTCCCGTCGTGAGCGTGAGTGAGTGTGAGTCAAAAATCGCTCACGCGCCTATCTCTAATATGATATTAAGACGTCCGCCTGTCTATGGAAAGGTAGATATAATGCAAACCAAAAGACCTTAACAATAATGACCAAAAATGTTGGTCACACGTAAGTTGCTTACGTAAGCGGGCAAAAATCGGACTGGGAGAAGCAAGTTCCATTATTCCAAAACATTTTCTTACAGATTTCACTCATTTGATAAGAAGCTATGTAAGCGTTACTCTAATAAATACAAAACGGCCACTAATAAACTATTCCAGTCGGTAAAAAAATCACCCTATCCCCTAATAATAATTTTGACAACTTCATACAATTTTTCAAAATGTCCTCAATGACATGTCAGCAGTTGGTCAGCGGTTGTTTAAACGAATTGTTGGTAGCAACCGATATTGGTGGGCACTGCTGACCAACTGCTGGCATGTCATTAAGGATATTTGGGAAAATTGTATGAACATGTCATTAATTTCATAAAGGGAGATTCAGCAGTATATCAGCATAGATTTTTTTTTTTACCAACTTAATATGTATCCCAAAAAAATTTCAAAATATTTTTGGAATTCTCCCAAAAGTCATACCATTTTTTTTAAATGTTGTTCTTTTGCTAATTTAAAATCCCCAACTTAAGCAATAAAGTCTGGCCAAGTTCATCATCCCAAGCTGGTCCCTAAAAAAGGTAAAATAATAATGAATTCTTTTAAAGTTGCAGTTTTCTAACCAAAATTAAAGATTTAAGTCTTTTAAATATGTGAAGAGAAAAAATCCGATCAGTTGAAAATGTTAAAAGCGTGCAATATTGGTTGGAATCTCCAAGCATGTAGTGCAAAGTCTTATATGTCAGGATACCTGTTAACAAGATACGTACATTGTACGTTTGTATAGAAAATAACACAAACCAAATATGTTGATGACGATAACGACATCGACAAGCGAAACTGATGATGGTGACGATGATGATGATGAGAATGACGCTTGCAATATTGACGTTTTTAGTTGGCCCTACAATAATGACGATGAAACTGATACTGATTAGAGTTGCCAGCTTAGCAGATTTATTTTGTGTTTTGTGGTTTAACACTGATTTTTTTGATAATAGAACATTTTGGGGATAGAACATTTGGCATAAAAAAGTATTTCAAAAGTTACTTTAACAAAAAAAAAAAACTACAGGTGGAAATTTTCAATACAAAAAGTAAACAAAACTTTTAATTTGTAGTGAAAATAGTATAAAATTTGGGTAATTGAATGGAGCTAATATATAAAGCTTTGTAATAAAGGGCAGTTTACATGTTAACTACCCTTGACCACCCATATCTACTATTTCCCAGTATTGGTGATACGATTTGCCGGGTTTAAATAATTTTGTATAAAAAATTATTTGAAAATTTTTATCCTCCAATACTAGATATAGTAGATAAGGGAGGTTAAGGGTAGTTAAAATGTAAATCAAGCTTAAAGACTAGAGCTTTCCAAATGAGAGCTTTCTTTATTTTTTTATTTGAGGTTTGTGGTACACTACACCTAGAAAAGTTTTACAGTAACTATTTACAGTTATTCAAAAAGTTTTTACCCAGCAGAAATAAATCGAGATTTTGGCGACACAGCATCTGTTTATAGCATACCGTAGCGCATCCAAAGAGCGCTCTTAGGGATGCAGTTAAAGGAAGGGGAAAAATTTTTATTTTTTTTTAAGATTTTTTATATAAAACTTATAATGTAATTATTTTTTGATAAAATTTCACACTTGCTTTCCTTTTTAATATTTTTAACACTTTTTGAATAAAAAAACATGAGTTTTAGACAAAGACACATGATTTGACTGCATCATTATTGCGCATTAATCAGCGTTGCAAAGAGCGCTTCAATCATAGCATCTTTGACCGCTGTTCCCAAAAAAAATCCCATAAAAAATGTGAAAATGAAAATTTCCGATCTTTTTTTGATGTTCACTTCCGATTTTTTTTTTTTCATTTTGTTTCACATAAATAAAGTTTTGTAAAGTAAAACGAATGAATTTTTTTGTTATATTTTTTTAAATTTTAGTTATTTGATTTCAACTTTGAATTTACAGCATCTTTATTCTGCTTAAATCAGCTCTACAAAGATACATGAATTCACTGCATCTTTAATCTGCTTAAATCAGCGCTAAAAAGATACATGAATTTACAGCATCTTTATTCTGCTTAAATCAGCGCTCTAAAGACACGTGATTTCAGTGCATCTAAAGAGCGCTGTTTCTGTGTATTCAACTAGCGCTCTAAAGTGGGACATCGCCTTAGGGAATCATGCATGAATTCAGCGCAATTGGATGCGCTCCTTTACTAAAGTTCCCCTTCCAAAAGCTGCTGAACGTTCAGCAAAATTTCTGCTGGGTAGGTAAAGTTATTTTAAACGTTTTATCGTTTGTTTTTCAAAAAAACTAAATTATTGAAAGATTTATACAGTTGTTAAAACAATAAACTACAAAAATTTACGGAAAAATATTTTTATCAGTTAAATTATTTTTGACTGATTATTCCGTATAATTTTACAGAAGTACGGTTTTTGTAGTTTGTTATTCAAAAAAAAATATTTTTACTCCACAAAATAAAAATATGTTAACAGTTAAAATAACTGAAATATCATTTGTTTTTACGGAATGTCTAGTCATTTATTAACGTTTAAAAATAACTGAAAAAGTATGTTGTTTCAAGTGAAATATAAGTAGTCCGTTTTTTAAAAGGAAAAACGATTGTTTTAAATGTTTTTTCAGTTGAATTTACTTACAAAATATTTTGAGTGTAGCTTTTTTAAACTTTAAATTTTAAGCAACAAAAATCTCTACACAACAAAGTTCATAGAAAGCTTTTTAATTCCTGTAAGATTAAAAAATTTGTTTGATTTTTACTGTCTTTGAACATTTTTGACAAATTTCGATAAAACCCGTTACAGGTTTTAATGGTTATATCCAAGGAGAGGACGTTCATGCAAACTCATATTTGCCCCTTTAGTCTGAGAAAAACAAAGACCAAATATCTTTGCGAATCAAAGAATTTGCTTTTAAATGCCATCGATTCATTAGTGCACATATTTGCATATTTTACTAAAAATGCATATTTCCCATATTCTGCTATGAATGCATATTTTTGGGTCATATATTGAATAAAATTTTAGATTTAGCTTATTTTTACCATCGTTTATAAATTGTTATTGAACCCTTTTCAAATGATCGAAATGATTTATTTTTTTTGTCAAAAACTAACAGGGTAAAATAATATTTAAAAACAAGTAGAAAAGTTAAATTCGACTTAGCCTAATCTATGAATACCCTCCACAATGCCCTTTTTAAGTGATAGTAAATTTTCTAACGTGAAAAAAATAAACTTTTTGATCCGAAATATTTTATTGATCCGAAATATTATATTTTTATTTTATAACAACTTTTTTTTAGTAATTTTTGAAAAAAAAATAATTTACAAAATTTTTTTTGAGTGTAAAATTTTTTTCAGATGTATTTTTTTTTTATTGTAAAAATATCTTTGAGTAACAAAAATACGTTGTAAAATATTTTTGTGACTTACCAATGTTTTTAAAACATGTTCAAGGGGTTTTCAACGGGTTTTCAATACGTGAATTCAAGGTGAAAGTAATCTAAAATTCACGGTTTTGCTAATAACTTTTGAACCACTAGACCGAGTTGGCTGAAATTCAATATGAACCAGGTCAGGGAAACGACAAATATACATATATGCCATGCTTCAGCATCTTTTAAAAAGCGTGTTTTTTATCTCATAAAGTCACGAAAAACCCAGGCTGAAATTCAGTCTTTTGCTCATAACTTTTGAACCTCTGGACCAATTTCGCTGGATTGCAATACCAACCTGACCAGGTAAATGCCCAACATATTTTTGTTGTTTTTTTTACCGTAACCTTACACAAAACTGGGCACAGATATACAAAAAGGCCAAAAAAATGTTAAAAACGCGTTAAAAAATGATGCCCGTGTAACAAATGTTGGCTGAAAGGGTTAACAGATTTCACCATAATCAAGTTTTGGGGAATATGTTTTGCTGTATCGTATGATGTTTACAAAACAGGGCACATTTAAACTTTCATACATTTAGTTGTTTCTAAATTTTTTGTATAATGAAATATTTTCGTTGGGGACTTTTGGCATTAGAAATTATAAATTGCGGGATAGCATCGAAATAAAAAAAAACTGGCAATCCTGATGCTGATGACGACAACGACGACGGCCTTTCTTTAAGACAAACAACTTGTTTGAAATGTTTCCGAGAACATTTCACAACTGACAGTTGTCATTAGTGATTTATAAGTAATATTTATACGTGTTACTGCCAACTAAAACAACAAATCGAACATTGTTGGTACATACAACACTTGGAAAAAAATCCAAAAAATATGATTTTTTTTTATCAAAAAATGTATTCTTTTAACACTTTTAGCAATCTCTTGGATGCTGTGGACAAAAAATTACTTTAAATTTTTTTCAGTGTATACTTTTTTTTTTGTAGAAATTGATACTTAAGCTT
Source organism: Pegoplata infirma (assembly GCA_963921195.1). Lineage (NCBI taxonomy): Eukaryota > Metazoa > Arthropoda > Insecta > Diptera > Anthomyiidae > Pegoplata > Pegoplata infirma. The sequence continues at coordinate 239,515,398 of OY992538.1, read as the reverse complement.
GCATAATCGTTTAAAAAATGATGAAAACTGAAAAATCATAGCAGGGAAGAAACGAAAAAAAATCTCTACTAAAGGTGTTTACAAGTTTATCGGTTTCGGTTGTTCAACAAAAACTTGTTAAAAAGTTGTGTTCGGGAGATAAAAAAAAAACAGACTTATGAAAACAATTTAACAATACTGCAACATGTTGTACAATGCGTTAATTTTTTTGTTTTAACGCAAAATGCACACAAAAAAATTATATGCCACCAGCATAATTCTAAAAGAGAAACGTGATTGTGCTACTGATTGCCACAACTCTTCACTCAGTTTTCATATTGTTTTACTGGATTTTGATTTAAGTTCGTGGTTGTTATTTTTTCGTTTTGTATTTTATTTCTGATATTTGTATAAAAATATATTTTTAATGCAATATTTTAGGAATGTGTTAAATTTCTAACCATTGCACGGTTTTGATGGGCATAAAACGAAAGGAGCAAAATGTTCCACTTTAAAGACAGACCCATACAAACATACATTTGTACAATAAATACTGGCTGCTAAGTATATCTGAACAATAGTTTTGAAAGGAAAAAAAAAATGATTGCATTTGGTTAAGCACGTGTTGTGGATAATTAAATTAAATTTATTTTTAAAACCTGCTACATATTCCAACCAAAAATTTAAAAAAACGTTTATGTAAACAATTGAAAATTGGTAAGCTAAATACAAACACGTGCCCAGGCATCAGGCGTAGAGGCTAAAACAAGTGTTCAAGTGGCCACTTGCACTTAAATGTGCCGCTTTAAAATATTTACTGTAAACAAAATCGTTTCTTTTCTTGAGCATAGAAAGGAACCAGGGGTAGGTTTAAACTTGTTTTTTTTTTTTTTTTAACCAACACCAGATTTTTTCCCCAGATTTGATTGTTTTGGTTTTTAATATAGAGATAAATTCAGCCGAGTGCAACATTTTCATATAAAGAAAGTCTGTTTAAATTTTAATTTTGCTTTTTAACATAAAATACTTAACCTTACCCAATTGAAATTAGGAAAAGTCCAAATGATTTTTTTTTTACCATTTATGTCAGTTTCCCTGACAAGGGAAGTATTGCAACCCTTGTAAACCGATTTGCCTGAAACTTAAAACACAGACTATAAACAGACTCGACAGTAGAGTTTTATAAGAAAAAATGGGGGAAAACTAAGCTATTTTAGGAGAAAACAGAGCGGTTTTTAGTCCATTTTGCGCTAACATGGCAACACTTTCTACGACTTAGGAGTGAGTGAAACAACAAAAACCGATCTGGCATCTATTTTTCTTATGGCGCGTTATATCAGTTTTCTCTTTCTAACCTAATTCGTAGAATAATTTGAAAATATTAACCATATGGTTCAGAACTATTTTTTTGACACCTGTCACTTATGTCGAGTCTGTATTAGTCTGTGCTTAAAATATATATAAAACAGACAATTCTAATGTTGGTGTGTCTCGGCTTATCTGCCATACTGGAGTTCAAAAAATGGGCCAAAAAGTGTCGAAAAAAAATACATATCTACGGATGGCATAACCTTGTAAACATTCGGCTTCGTTAAATATATTTTTACGGAAATATGTCAATTTTGGGGGGTATTTGTGTGACCAACGATATCGATATGAATACGAACTAATCTTTATTAAATCTAAGTCGATACTTATTTTTGATCTAGACGATATTCCTGTTATTCGGGAGTTATTAGAATTTTCCCTAAGGTCCACATTGTTTCATGAGGGGGCAACGAAATTTTTTAACACTGATATGGACATTTCTGAATTTCAATTCGAGTATCTAAATTTAATTTGGCCTTTGCTACATGCCTGTTGAAATTTGTAAATTACAATTAGTCTTGTCTGAATGTAAATTGGAATTTATGAAATTTTGTCTGAATGTAAATTGTAATTTATGAATTTCAATTAGGTTTTAAATTTCATCTGGAAAAAGTGTAGAGTGAAAATTTAGAATATCATTCCATTTGAGTGTCTAAGGACAAAACGCGTGACTTCACGCGTTTTTCAGATAGGCTTCCTAAAATTTTTTTCTGTCAAAATTTTTTATACAAACTTGGTAATTCTACAATAAATCGGTTTTCCGATTTACTAAATATCCAAAAATCTGGCCTAAGTAAATTACACTTTTCTACATATATTCCCAGTTGGCAACGTCCTCGAGCCATCCTCAGTGACGGCGCGTTGCGTGTCAGATTCACTGCTGACACCCACAAGACATCTCTACGTACTAAGTTGTGGACAGTTTCATATAAATTTTCAAAATGTCCTTACTCAAGGTCAGCAGTAGTCAGGGTATGCGGACTTTCTGTGGACATGTCATCTAAGACTTCTTTTGGGAAATGTCTGATGTAGGCCATTAGAAAATACAAAAAATTTTCGTATTTCCTTTTGTTTTCACTTTTATCCATTTTTCTTTATAAATTATCTTTCTCATATTAAGAAAAAAAAACTTTTCGCCTTTTTAAGTCCCAACTGGATATTAACCTAGAACCTCCAGTTTATTTGTTCCATACTGAACTACTTGTTCCAAACTTTATTTTGAAAATTATTTGACTACCCAGTTGGCAAAATAAATCACACCTGACATACTGCTGACTCTCCCTTTATGAAATCGCTGACATCTTACAATTTTTCAAAATGGCATCAATGACATGTCAGCAGTTGGTCAGCAGTGTCCACCAGTATCGGTGGCCACTAACAATTCGTTTAAACAACCGCTGACCAACTGCTGATATGTCATTGATGACATTTTGAAAAATTGTATGAAAATGTCAGCAATTTTATAAAGGGAGAGTCAGCAGTATGTAAGGTGTGATTTTTTTTGCCGACTGGGTATTTATTACTTTTATATAACTTATTAGATTTTGATTTTAAATAAATCGATAATATATTATAAAACATAATATATTTTTCTTGGGAATTAAAGAGTAGTCAAGATTTAAAATTCTAATTTAATATACAGCTATTCTGAAGACATTTCCTTTTCGACGTCTTAGAGGACATGTCCACACACTTAAAACAAACATTCAGTACTGACAATGTTAGGATATGTCATCAAGGATTACCTACGATTTGTCCGAACCTGATGATATTTCCCCAAGGAGTTACTGTGTAAATTTTTTCAGTAACACATTTTCCAACTGGGTTGCCTTAATCACTTTTTCTATAGGTGGATTTCTTAAGACCGTTTAACTCAAAAATCAAGGAATTGTTGTTATGAATCTTTCTAAAAACTCAGAGTGTTCAGTTAAAAAAAAAAAATTAAAACTCTTTTTGTGGCATTTATTAATAAACATAGGTTTGATGGCCATACTTTCACCCTTGCTAGCCATAAAAAAAAATAATGTTAAAATCATCCTTTCAGTGTGGTTGTTTGCTATTAATTGTAAGAAATATTTATAAATTTTGAAATTTCTTTGAATTGTTTTGTTATTGTAAATATTGTCAAACATTGACTGATGGGAATAAAGTTGCCAAATCATTTTTCTTTTTACTCTAAACACTAAATAATATATGAAGGTGCGACCACCGTGTAATATTTAAAAACAAAAAAATATTTGAAATTCATATACAATTCACCATTGTTGTCAAACTTCAGTGGAAAAACAAAGAATAATATTTTGGCTAATCCTATTAATAAACAATAAACATCGATTTTATTATAAAAAAATAATAATGATAAAGATTAGCTCTCACACATTACACTGTGTAACATACAAACTTTCAACCTTTTAAAACCCCTTCTGGAACTGTATGCACATTCTGTATACACTTTTAACCTTTAAAAACCCATTGTAAAACTTTATGCAGAATATATTTGTTAAACATGTTAACCCTCTAAATGGGCTTTTAAATAGAAAATGTTCTAAGTTAGAGATGGACGCGTGAGTGACATTTAACTCACACAACAAATCACGCAAACTCAACCACACAAAAATCTTTATCACGCACTCAATTTTATTTTTTACTCACACGTACAATCACGGGAGTAAAATTGAGTTTCAATCATCACTTAATAATCTGTTCATATACCCATCTCTATTCTAAGTAAAGAACTGGCAACGCTTAAAAAAGTTTTTTACCAAAATTACTGTTATTTATGCAATAAAATTACAATCATTAAAAAAGTGGGTTTATCTTCATATTCATTCAGGGGCGGAACCAGCTCTTCAGTTTAGGAGGAAGTTTTTTTTTAACTCAATAACTATTTTTTTAGAACCGCTTTTGTAGATCAGGTTACATATCTATTTTATAATAAAAACAGAACTGTTTCTGGAAGAATTGTTTCTGGAAGAATCATTTTTATATCCTCCAACCACAGTATGGGGGTATACTCACTTTGTCATTCCGTGTGTAACACATCGAAATATCTGTCTAGGACCCCATAAAGTATATATATAATCGATCAGTGATCGATTCCAAGACTTTCTAGCGATGTCGGTTTGTCCGTCCGTCCGTCTCTGGAAGACACGATACAGTCCAAAACAAAGGAGCTAGACTCCTGAAGTTTGGTACGAATATGTCTTATGGTATTGGGCTGGTTAAGTTTGAACATGGGCAAAATCAGATCAGGGGGAAAAAAGTTCCCCCTTTAAGAACTAAATCAACCTCTAAAAAAATGTAATTTTTATAGGTTTTTTGTACTTTTACTTAGTAAACGAAACAGTTTTTTGTCAGAAAAAGTTCAAAGTCCTGCAATTGGATCCAGATAGGTTGTCTCCCATTCTTTTCAAAATAATTTTGGCATTGTTTAGAGCATTCATAGATTCGGTCGGCTCACGATCCAAGGCCCGGAGACATTTGTCTGCTTAGGGCAGGACCAATAACAAATTTACAGAAGCAACTGCTGCTCAGCCCATGGAAACCGCATTAAACACCATCTTAAGTTTTAGTCTACATAAGAGTGAGTATTTTTTAAGGGAAATACTGTCTATGATGGTTTTTTTACCTTTTAACCGGTTTTAACATTCATTAAACCACAAGGCAAACAAATGAGTTAAATTAAAATTTGGAAAACGCCCCAAAATTTCTAGAAAAACAATTACAATTTAGGAAAAGCCAATTAAAATTCAGAAAACTTCAATAGAAGTTATGTAAAGACTAATTAAGGCTCATAAATCACTATCAAGATCCCGGTTTTTAAATATCAATTTGGTTTTCTAAACTTTAATTTGCCTGTTCCCAATTTTAATCAGAATTCCTGAATTTAAATTTCTGTTAACGGAGTTTTATTAGAAAAAGTAGAGAAATGTTAATCTTTTTTAAGCTAAATGTGCTCGTTGTTTCTAAATTTTCTTTAGCATTTTTTAATTTAAATAAAAAAAAATTTATTTGGACAACTTATCCAATTTTTTAAATCGTATTTACAAGTAACCGGTTCTGTATGGGAACCTTCTTAAAGGGGGAACTTTTTTCCCCCTGATCCGATTTTGCCCATGTTCAAACTTAACCAGCCCAATACCATAAGACATATTCGTACAAAACTTCAGGAGTCTAGCTCCATTACATAGAATGAAGGCGGTAATGGGGACTTATTACCAAGTTTTTACTGGGTTATGAAGAATTTACCAAAAATTTCGTTAATCAAACTTTTGAGTGTAGAAAAAGGGTACTTTTTCGAGTGAAAAAGTACTAAAAAGTACTAAATTTCATATTAATGACCAAACAATTATTAGAAATTTATAAATTAATTACTTGTAAATAAAAATATGATTAAACAAACATATTACTGACAGCTGTCCTTAAATGTAAATTAAGTCACTTCTTTAAATATCTATCTCGAGTACTAGCGGCATCCATAAAATAAAACAAACGAACGTACAACCAAACAAATAATCTGTATGCATAATTATAATTATATGCCAAAAGGGGTTAACCAGAATTTCGAAGAACTTTGTATGCCGTACTCTACTACACACACACACTAATCACTTGGGAATCGATTTTACATTTAGTGGGTGTTTCGATGTTAATTTCTCTTCTTTAGTTAAACATAATTGTGATTGTATCCTCTCTATACATACAGTGTCGGACAAAATATTTTGAACAAAAATTACATTCCCACTTTGTTTGTGATAAAATTATCAAAATACCAAATCTGATTATTACACCGTTCGACAGCCAATATTTAACATGAATCGGATGATATACATACGTCTGAAAGTAGAGATCAAATGGAGTAAAACTGCATTTACAGTTTTTCATTTCGTTAACCTGTTTTCTTTTTAAAGGACTTTAAAGTTTTAAAGGATACATTTTGTAAAATATTTTTATGAACTATTTGTATTTGTCCTTGGATGAAACTTGTGACTTTTAGGGGAGATCCTCCCCTTTATTTACTTTCACCAGTGCCATCCTAGGACAAGTACAAATATTAAACAAATATTTTATAAAATTTAATCCTCTAAAACTTTAAAGTCCTTTAAAAAGGAAACAGGATCACGAAATGAAAAACTATAAATGCAGTTTTACTACATTTAGTCTCTAGTTTCAAACAAATACTATCCACTTCGTGTACAGCGACATTTTTTCATTTTTGTCTTGGGTCTTGTTTGGGTCGTTGGAAAAATTTTTAATGTTTGAACTTGAAAAAATTCGACTCACAATTAGAAATATTTTTTTAAAATAACATCTATAAATAATTGCATTTTCCAGCACAACCAACCGTATCACATTTTATATTTGCGCAATCTGAACAATATCTCAAATTAAAGCTTGGAAAGTGTACTAATAATAATAGTTTTGATCGCATGATCAATTACTTTTTATTTATTCTTTCTATTTATTTACAACTTATTTTTAATAAATTTAACCTAACCGAGAACTGGTAACAATGACCGCCGTCTCGTTGTAGCGAAAAAACCAAGGGTGCTGGTGGGAATAGAACCCACGACCCCCACGTTGAAAGGCTAGCACGCTACCAACCTACGGGGACCGGGGAAGTGTACTATATAGCATAACCAGGTTTGGTATTGATAATGTTATCACAGAAAGAGTGGAAATTAAATTTTTGTTCAACATATTTTGACCGACACTGTATGTATGTGTATCAACTTATACTATATTTATCTTTATTTAAAATTATTTGTCTATTTGCCATCATCTCGTAATGATGAGTTGTGGTATGCAAACGAGAGACGACCGAACGAAAGACAAAAACTCTTACAAATCTATGCATATTTTATTAATTGTGGATGTCTAGGGACAGCTGGGTTAAGTTGCAAGTTAGGAATTTTAGATTATGGCTATTTGCATACGTTTTTTTTTTTTTTTAAATAGGTTCTCGGCATAATGTTGAACTTTGTTATGTTCCTCTCATTCTGTGTCTGTCTCGCTCACTCACTCTATCTGGCAAATCCTTGGGGGGCAATTAATGTCAGTTACACACGTTTTACATATTTTATATCCGAAGTGGCTTGTTTGATGAACAGAAGCTATAAAATCTTGAATATGTCCTGTCTTTTTTTTTTTTTTTTTTGTTTTTGTTATTTAAGAAATGAAAATGTATTCATAAATATTTGATGGCATGAAAGATGAAAAAAAAAAGAAGTAATTACTTTTATTTTTATATTTATTGGACATGTTGTGTGTTTGTTCTATACACATTTACATATTTTGTATGTATGTATGCTGCAAGTATTACAATTTGTATTTGTTAAAATTTATAAAAATATTAACTTGAATTTGTTACAATATGTTTTTTTTTATGTATTTCCTTTTTAGTTTCAAGGCAGGATATACAGGATTCATTGCTGGCAATGGGCGCGAACGTCTTAATTACTCAAACTCCCCTATGTCCCAGTGCTGTTGACACCGTACCAGTGAGTAAGTAATAAAAATGTAAATTTCCTTCCAACAGACAGACAAACAGTCAGAAATTCAGATTTCAACACACTCATAAATTTTCATTTCGATACAAATTATTTCTATGCAAAGTTTATGATTTCAGTCCTTTTTTTACGTGGCAAGAAATTAAAATATTTTTTTATTTTTTTGTTCTGTTTTGTTTTGTAAACAATGTTATTTATTAGTTTTACAGAACGAATAATGTAATAAAAAGGCATCCATTTTTTGTTGGTACATTTTTTTTTATTTTATTTTATCGCTTATTTTAAATTCATTAATATGTTAAAAAAATTTATAAAAAATATTGCTGTTTTCAGTTGTATTTATCATGGTAGACCATAAAAAATTTAATAAAAAAAAAATATAATTGTAGAATATTTTATTGTATTCATAAGGTAAAAATATCAAGGCAGAATTTCTCCCTGATAATTTCAAGGAATATTTTAAATTTTTTATATAACGAATTAAAAAAATATTTTGGATTAAAAAAAATATATACAGTGACTTAAACTAATAATGGAACAGCATATATTAGATAGCAGTTCTTTAAAGGAAAAGTTAATAATACTAAACCTACTATTTTTGAAAAAAAAATATATTGGAATTTTTCCAAGCTTTAATATAAGCTTGATAGCGTCCAGATTGAGCAAATATTGAATAAGATACGAGGGTCGCACTGAAAAATATAATTATGTATAGGTTAGGTTAGGTTGTAAGCGGCTGCTTACGTATTACGTCAACACACGTAGACTCTGAGGTCCATTGTGATACCACGGGACCGTAATAGGTTTCCCTACTAGTCCCTATCGTTAAACCAGTTTGAGCTTCTTATGAAACTCCTTAGATGTTGAATTTTGACATCCGACAAATCAGAAAGATCGTACAGCTCCCTAGATCCCAGTGAAGCAAGTCTCTGACCAGAAAGTGCCGGGCAATGGCAAATAAAGTGTTCGATAGTTTCCAACTCCTCTTCATCCATGCAACTTCGGCAAAAGTCATTCGACGGCACATTTAACCGCTCTGCGTGCTTCCCTATAAGACGGTGTCCGGTAATTATAGAAACCACCGTCGAAATCTCTCCTCTTGGAAGCGATATCAGCTCACTTGTGCGCCCCTGATTAAGAGAAGGCCAAATCAGTCGTGTTGTCTCACACGTCCATCCATTTGCCCATCTTTGATTAGTCTCCGTCGCAGAACAAAGCCGTAGGTTTTGCTTGCAAGTTTCTAGAGGCATACCAACACATTCCAATTCTGTTGGAACCTGTAAGGTAGTTCCTAGTCTTGCAAGCTCATCGGCTTTGCAATTCCCTGGAATGTCTCTGTGCCCTGGGACCCATATGAGTCGTATGTTAAACTGCTTGGCCATCTCATTTAAAGACGTGCGGCAGTTAAGGGCAGATCTTGTTTTCAGAAACATTGAATCCAGGGACTTGACCGCGGCTTGACTGTCAGTATAGATGTTGACTGCGGTTGTAGACAAGACATTGCAGCTCAACCAGTCAGCCACTTCCTTTATTGCTGCCTGGTAAACACTGCAATGATCTGGCAATCTACGAGCCAGGCTCAACCCAAGCTCTTCCGAATAGACTCAAAAGCCAATTATGTATAGGTAATTGTTAGAAATTTTTTTTAAAAATATTTCTAAGTCGATTTTTTCCAAGTTCAAACATTAAAAATTAACAGTTAACAGCTAGTTTTTCCAACAACCCAAACAAAAAATAAAAAAATTCCGCATTTTTTGACCTCCAACTCTTTTGACCACAATTTTTTTTTAAACAAAGAAAATATTTTTTGGTTACTAATTTTAGTGCACCTGTGTATAATAATGAGATATTCTAACATTTAAAATTTTTCTTTGTTTACAAAAAATTGGTGGTCAAAGGAGTTAGAGGTAAAAAATGCGGATTTCTTCTACTGTATTAAAAAAATTTAATTTTTTGTTTGGGGTGTTGAAAATACTATGTTACAACTAGGGATGAGATTTCCATGCAAATGCATGTTTTTAGTCGATAGTCTAAAAACGATATCGACCAATTATCTTTCCGAATCAAGAAATTTGCGTTTAAATGGCATCGATTTGTTTTTGCATATTTTTTCATATTTAGGTGAAAATTCATATTTTTGCATATTTTGGTTTAAAATGCATATTTTGTGCATATTTCTAACTTTTAAGTGCTTATTTTTGCATATTTTGGAATAAATTATCAAAAACACAAATTGAAATATTTTTGTTACAAAAACCGTTATAAATTTTAAAAAATAATTTTCAAAGTAAGAAAAATTATTTTTTTTTTAATTTTTATAGATTGTCTTAATTTCTAACAAACATCTTTTTTATTTAAAGTTTCAAATGTTACTATTTAAACCCGGCATTATTTTTTGATTTTTAAGAAGTTTTCCCAATGAAAACAAGATTTTTATTGAACACTTTTTTACTTTTTAGTGCATATTTTGAATTTTTTAGCGTATATTTTAAGCGCATATTTTTGATTTTTTAGTGCATGAAACTGAATAAAAATTACTGGATAATAATTAAAATTACTGGATAAAAATAACTGGATAAAAATACTGAATAAAAATTACTGGATAATTTTTTAAATTTTAAGAACTTGTAAAAAATCAACTTAGAAATATTTTAATGAAATTCTCTAAAAAAAAACTACCCATAAATAATTTAATTTTCCAGCGCGGCCTTGGTATCTCATTTAATATTTACTCAATCTGGACGTTGTCCAGCTTAAGTTAAAGCTTGGAAAATTTCCTATAAAGCTTTTTCTACAAAAATAGTCAATTGATAATAATATGGTTAAGCAATGACTGTAGAGGCCGCCGCGCTTATAAGGATACCAAAAAGTTATGGAAGGTGACCAAATTCCGGCTCCCAAATTTCGTGGAGAGTAAATCAACGTTTACTACGTAAAATGTTGGGCAGAATGGTACGAAATACCCGCTACTACTTAAAAAAGGTATTTTTTTAGAAATATTGAGAAAACGTCAGAAAAATATCAGAAACAATTAAAAATTAAAAAAAAATAATTATAAAATAAAAAAAAAATATTTTATTTAAAAAAAAAAATTGATTTCAAATAAAATAAATACAACAAAATTCTGATTTTATTGTTTTTTTTATTTTTTCATAATAACGTAATTTTTGATATAAAAAACAAAAAAAAAATTTTAAAAAACTGAAAAATGTACTACACTCAGAAAATTATGTAAGTTACTACATGTTAGTTATTTGTATATTTTACAGTAGTTAGTTGTTTTTGTATGAAAAATATCAAACAACTATTTCTGTTAGTTTTTTTAAGTCGTTTTTTTTTTTGAACAACTAAAAAAAAGTACTGTGATGTAGTAACAGTTATTTAAAGTAGTTACTTTTATTTTTTTTGTCTCTGAAAAATTTTCAAATTTTTTTTTTAAAAAAAAAAAAAAAAATTTCGTTTTTTTTTTTTTCACAACTTTGTTTTTAAAAAAAACCTTGGAAAAAATTTGGTCTTCAATTATTTTTTTTTTGAAAAATGTTTTGAAAAAAAATTTTTATATTGATTATTTTATTTTTACTACATTTTAGTTGTTTTGACTACAAATGTAAGTAGTTATTACTACATAAGTCAGTTGTTTTTTGTCAGTTAAAATAACTAACATTGTTAGTTGATTTAACTGAAAAACTAGTTGACCCCAAAACAACTTACAAAGTAGTTATTTTAACTGACACTTTCAGTTGATTTTACTAACATAATTTTTTGAGTGTAAATATTAAAAAAATGTGCTAAATGTTCACACGGTAGGGTCCAACGTTTTACGTAGTAAACGTTGATTTGCTCTCCACGAAATTTGGAAGCCAAATTTGGCAGCCAGAATTTGGCCACCTTCCACAACTTTTTGGTATCCTTATAAGCGCGGCGGCCTCTACGGTCGTTGGGTTAAGTATTTATAACTTTTCTATTAAAGAACTGCTATCAAATAAATGCTGTTTCATTATTAGTTTGAGTCACTGTATATTATGAAAATAATCTTCTAAGCATACAATGATAAGTTGCGCTGAGGCGTTTACTTTGATCACTTGTTACCTAATTTTTTATTGAATTAATAAAATATAAAAAAAAACTCTCATTTTAAATGTCGGAAATCGGAAATCGAATATCGGAAACAAAGTGAATTTTTTTTTTTCTTAAAATATTAGTTTATTTTCGAACATTACTGAACAAGTATTTTTAATGTAAGAAATTTGTTTTGGTATGTAAACCCAGCAAAACTTTGGTAATGGGTAGTGATTATATAACACATTACCAGGTAATGTATATAACTTATTTGTAGCATTATTTTATGATGTCTTACCAAACATTTGTTCCACAACGTATTATTTTCAAGTGAAAAATAATGCATTACTAATAATTTGCTACGTAATGCATGATTATTGGAAAAAAATTATTTCATATTTATAATTTCTAAACATTAAATCATGGATGACTTATATTTGGTTACATTATGTATTATTTGAAAGTTTGAAATAATGTATTATTTATAATTGGATGCATAATGCATTACAATCAGGGTTGGCAACCGAAACGAATAACGGTATCGGTAACGGTATTGGTATTACATATTTTTTATATCGGTAACGGTGAACCGTTACCGAAACGTCAATACCGGTACGTACCGGTATTATAAATAAAATGTTAACAAGTCACAAATTTGTTAAAAATGCGTAAAAAAAATGTTTAAAAAAATTAAAAAACTGGTAAATTCTTTACCTTTTCTATACATTATTATATTTGTACTAGTATTAACTCAGAAATCTGCTGATTTCAAATAAAAAGTCTGAATTGTTTATTTGAAATCAGCAGATTTCTATGTTAAAATTATCAAAATTGTTTGTCTTGTTAAAAAAAGTCGGAAGGAATAATCGGCGGTATCGGAGGGACACCTTTCCTCTCGCCATAGATGTTAAGAAATTAATTTTATTTATATTTACGCATAAATAATACAATTTTATCAATATTTTATTTCAGTGTTCGATAAAAAACGGTACGATATATAACGTACGGGTTTTTCTAAAGAACACATTTACTAAACATTTTTTTTAGTGATTGTGTTCTTGTACGCAAACAGAATGCCGAACGTTATGCTTGCGAATTGACGAACTCAATCTTAACGATAATGTACTGCACTATAAACAGAAACGCTACATCGTAGTGGTTGTGTTTTTGAACGATCACAAATAAAATAAAGTACTTTTAGTATACTGTTTCCGTACTTAGCAGATTTTTTGTTTTTAACTTAAAATGGCGATATCTCGAAAACTAGGCAAGATAGAGCAAAACGAAGTCCACACATGTGACACTATAGCGATTCTAAGAACCAAAAATATGCTCCGATTCGCTCTATCTTGCTTAGTTTTCGAGATATCGCCATTTTAAGTTTTTGAAAAAATCTAAGTACGTAAACAGTACACTAAAAGTAATTTATTTGTTTGTGTACATAGCACAGTACATAATCGTAAAGATTGTGTTCGTAAAGTCGCAAGCATAACGTTCGGTATTATGTTTGCGTACACGAACACAACCACTTAAAATCATTTTTAGTGTTTCTGTATTTCTTGTTGGGAATGTGTTTGCGTATTTCCATTGGCAGTACAGAACACTAACGTACCGTTCGTTAGTGTTTTTTTCGAACCCTGTTTAATTTAATTTGCTATAGCCAAGCCCCCAAAAGGTTCGGACCGAAAAAATCGCATTTTCTAATCTTGGTCAATGAACTTCACACGGCATAAAAATTTTTAATTTTCTAAACAAATAGACAAAAAAGTTAAATAAAATATGTTTTTCTGGGGCTGTGTAAGTTTTTCAGGGGGGAACTTTTTTTCATCTGTTCCAATTTTCCCATTTCGGAACTTAACCAGCCTATGACCATAAGACGTATTTGTACCAGAAGAGTAGCACGTTTATTGTGGATCGCATCGTGGCTTCTACAGACGGAAAGACGAACATCGCATACAATCGCAACACTCAAAAAATTATGTTAGTAAAATCAACTGAAAATGTCAGTTAAAATAACTACTTTGTAAGTTATTTTGGGGTCAACTACTTTTTCAGTTAAATCAACTAACAATGTTAGTTATTTTAACTGACAAAAAACAACTGACTTATGTAGTAAAAATTACTAACATTTGTAGTCAAAACAACTAATATGTAGTAAAAATAAAATAAACAAAAAAATTTTCAGAAAATAAATTGAAGACCAAATTTTTTCCAAGTTTTTTTTCTTTTTTTAAAAGTTCTCAAAAATAAAAAAAAATAAATTTTTTTTTGGCAAAAACTTTGAAAATTTTTCAGAGATAATAAAATAAAATTAACTACTTTTAATAACTGTTACTGCATTTCAGTACTTTTTTGTTAGTTATTCAAAAAAACGACTTTAAATAACTAACAGAAATAGTTGTTTGATATTTTTCATACAAAAATAACTGACTTTGTAGTTGAAAACAACTAACTACTGTAAAATATACAAACAACTAACATGTAGTAACTTACATAATTTTCTGAGTGAATGAACAAAAATTTATTTTTTTTATTTTAAGTATGTATATTAAAAATATTTTAATATGTTTATAATCCACAAAAAATTAAAATAAGTAATATTAATGCAACCGAAACAAAACCGTTATAATACCGCTAAAAATCCGAATAAAGGTAACGGTTTTTTATCGGTAACGGTATTTACAAATTTTTGTTTCGGTATTGGTAACGGTAACGGTAGTCAATATTAATGGGTTTTTAATCGGTAACGGTATTGAAAGGGTAACGGTAGCCAACACTGATTACAATAACATAAAAAATAATTATTTTATAAAAAAATGCATAAGTTTAAACTGGAGATGGGCTCACGACATGAAATTTCTAACGACACACACTCACGAGCATATTTTATCTACTTACACTCACTTACAATCACGTGAGTAAACTTAATACAAAATTACTTTTTCACTACTCGTAACACCTTATATATTATCTTCTGGTATGCTATATTATTTCATTTCTCGTAACCTATAAAATATCATATATTTTACTCGTTACTCGTATTCTTCGTTATAAATTTATGACTTATTTTATACCTTACTGGTATTCTTTGTGATAATGTGGATGCATTACTTTGAGTCTCATCGCCTGTTAAAATCATCAATGCTGCAATGTATAAAATAAGAGATCCTATACCTTATTTTATACCTTATTTGGTAATCTAAGTTTTGCTGGGAAATACTTTATTTTTAAAAAACTTTTGTTACCAACCTCTGAAAATCGCTATTTTCTAGCAGCTCGATTTACGGTTACAAAAAGCCCCTGGCATGCCGAATTTAACACTATCACCTATTTCACTGTCTTTTTGTATAAATTGTTAAAAAAATTTAGTGAGGTTAAGGTTAAAGGGTTAAGTAAGTAATCCAGTGATTACAACCTCTTTGTTTCAATGGTGGCAGCCAGTAAAAAAACTACTTTGGAAAATTGTCACATCAATAAATAAAAACAAAGTAAATTCAGAAGTCTATTTTCATTAAAGTCTTATCAACGAATAAAATTATTCTTCATATGAGAATAAATATATATGATGCGAAATATGTACTACATACAAATAAAAGAAACAAGTATAATACCTTAAAATATATCTATGTGCATTAGGGTGGCACGAAAAATATTTTTTTCGAACTTCGTCGATTTCCGGGCGAACTATTTGTTTATGTTGAACTAAAAACTCTCATACCGATGGGGGGGGGGGGCGGTTTTAAGAAATTTTTTTTTTTTTAAATGTTAGATTTAAATGCCCGGCATTTTATGGTTTCTTTTGGTCCTAATATTCTAAACATATTTAATTTTTTAACCATTCCGGATAATTTTAACCCGTGCCACAGGGGGGTTAAATTTATATTTTGCAGAGCCAATCTTTAACCCCTCGGCGGCACGGATTAAAATTGTCCGATTTGGTTAAAAATTTTAATATGGAGATATTAGACCACAAGGAACCATAACACTGTAAGTATAATTTTAACTTTTGAAATGACACACTAAAACGGTAAAGCTGAAAAACTTATGCCACAAAAATAATATATTTGTCATTAATAACCTTATCAAAAAACATTTTTTTTTTGGTTTGTACGAAATTTTTTTCGGGTAAAACTTTAACCACAGACTAAAAACAGACTCGACAGTAGAGTTTTATAAGAAAAAATGGGGAAAAACTAAGCGATTTTAGGAGAAAACACAGCGGTTTTTAGTCCGTTTTACGCTAACATGGCAACACTTTCTACGACTTAAGAGTGAGTGAAACAACAAAAACCGATATGGCATCCATTTTTCTTATGGCGCGTTATATCAGTTTTCTCTTTCTAACCTAATTCGTAGAATAATTTGAAAATATTAACCATATGGTTAAAGAATACTTTTTTGACACCTGTCACTTATGTCGAGTCTGTATTAGTCTGTGCTTTAACTCTCCAGCGGCACAGGTTAAAATTGTCCGATTGGGCTTAAAATTTAAGCATACGAGTTTTTAACACAAACCCGGCAATTAACGTAATTCGATTCGAAAGTCATTATTAGTGCCACCCTGATGTACATACATATGTATTCAAGCTTGAATACATATTTGCTAACAATTTTCTATAGATGCCTGTGTAATGTGTCTATTTAAGTGTTTCTTTAAGTCATCAGATCAGATCAGTTGAGTTGATGTTTTTGTAGTTATGACTTTTTATTGGCCGTACTTTGAATGTGTTTGTTTGTGCAATAATATCCATTCATTTATACGTTTAATTTCTAAAAGTTGCCAACCTAAGCAAAACTTTGTTGGTTAAAGTCTTGTGAAACATTTGCAATAACATAAGAAACTCGCCCCCAGAGTGTACTTTTTAGAGGTTAACCTTTTGTTTTTATTTAGAGAAGGAACAAAAAAAAAAACACAAAAATTGACAAAACGACCTCTGTAAGTTAACCAGTAAACTACCCGTTAAGAAGAGATAATAAAGTGTATGGAATGTGGTAGGATGTTAACACTTATTTATCAACAAACACATACAAACATAATGTGTAGAACTTTAGCTCACAGGACTAATAAACCAAAGATAAATAGTATTTATTACAATTATAGACATACATAATACAGACATGCAGATGTATAGTACAATATATACACTGGCAGAAGAATTACAGTTACTACTAGCGCCAAACTCAAAAAATTATGTCATTAACTATTTGTAGTTTATTGAAAAAGTTTAACGTTTTGTAGCTTTTTTAAGAAAAAACATTTGTTCAATGTTCAGTTTTTTGAAATGACTATTTCTGTTATTTGTTTCAAAAATAACAATATAAAAAATAAAGGCTTTCATTAGCATTCAATTTTTAAAGTCATTTATTTTTGTTATGTAAGTAAAAATAAGTGATTCCTCTTTAATTTTTAATGATTTGTGTACGTTATTTTTTTTTAAATTGTTGGCATTTTTTAAGGAAATATGATTAGTTTTTACCTACTTGTTTGTGTTGGTTATTTTTTTGTAGACATAAAATTCAAAAAAATATTTACAGAAATGTAAAAACATGCTTGTATCAAATGACTTTGGCACGATGGGTAGAGTGTCTGGCCAGAATGTAGTTGATTGCAAGATCGATTCCCCAAAAATTTAATTAAAAATTTTATTATATATAATTCAATAAAAAAATTTTAAAAATAACCTTCGAAATCATTAATTTTTAATGTTTTCGTAGGTAATTTTTATTTTTGAATTTTTTGGTAAAAATAACACAACTATCATTAATTTTTAATGTTTTCGTAGGTTATTTTTTCGAATTTGTTGGTAAACAAATTGAAAGTGACGTTATTTTTTAATGTTCAATGTTATTTATTTTAGAAAATTTTATTAACAGTAAAAAATAAATGTTGATGTTTGTTAAAACAAATTAATAATTACTGGGATGGTTTTCGAATGTTTTATTACTTGTATTAAATATGTTTTTGATTTGATTTTGCCTACAAAATATTTTGAGTGTATATTATACAGTTCGTATTTAACGACTTTTTTCATTTTTGTCGGACGGTGCTATCGGTAGTCACAACTTATTTTGGTTGATATTACCATATTTTAATTGAAATAACCTCAAAATTCGGTTTTCACTACACTCAAAAAAAAGTGAACTAAAATCTGGGAAAATTAACTCAATTTTGAGAAAAAGAGGGAATGATTTGGCTCCAAAAATTTTTTTTTCTTGGTTTTAGTTCTTAATTTTCCCAAAAATAAGGAAAACAAAGTTATTTAATTTTAACCCAATTTTAACTAGAAAATGGGAAAAATTATACTTCACATTTTAGAAATAGATTGGGTCTAGACCCTGGACCCATGGGTTCGGACCCCATTTAACTCGAGACCTCGTTGGGTCCTTTAAGGGTCCCCATAGATTTTGAACCAAAACATGTGTCCGTTTCGCTCTAACTTGCTTAGTTTTTGAGATACGATAATAAGGGGCCTGATAGGGTCTTGAGAATTTTAAAAACCGGATAACTCAAAAACTATTAATCGGAGGGCTTTCGGGTATTTTGCGGAAGTGTTCTACGAGTCAAGAGCTACAAAAATGACGTTGGACGTTTTTTGTGTTGGCAGTATTTACTGAGATATGTGTATATATAAAATCTCGGAAATTTCAAATTTTAGATCTAAAATTAGGGTCTTGAGACCCCGACAGATATGCAGAGCTAGGCTATTCCATATTTTTCTTTGTAGTCTTTCTTTTGAAAATTTCATCCGTTTCGCTCTATCTCGCTATGTCTTCAAACCCTGAGAACTATCGCCCGATATCCATTTGTTCTACGCTCTCGAAGGTAATGGAGAGCATGGTAAATCATCACCTTGTTGATTATCTGGAGTCAAATTCACTTTTCAGTGACCGACAGTATGGCTTCCGTAAACGCCGTTCTACGGGAGACCTGATGGCGTTCCTTTCGGAACGTTGGAGTCGTTCCATTCATTAATTTGGTGAAAGTAAGGTGGTTGCTTTGGATATTTCCAAAGCGTTCGATCGAGTGTGGCACGACGCACTTGTAACTAAACTCATTGCTTTTGGTGTAGGCAATGATTTCTCTCGATTTATATCGAGTTTTCTCAGGGACCGAAGTATACGTGTTGTTGTAGATGGGGTCTCGTCGGAAATGTTTCAACTCAACTCAGGGGTACCGCAAGGTTCTGTTCTTTCTCCTACTCTTTTTCTTATCTTTATTAATGACCTCCTTAGTCAAACTTTTAACCCTATCTATTCTTTTGCAGACGACAGCAACATTTGCCATTCATTTTCCTTCGATCATAGGCCAAGCCTTGTAGAGGTTGGGCTCGGGAGACAGAATATCAATAACACACTCAATCAAGACCTTTTGACAATTTCTGAGTGGGGTCTGGCGAATAAGGTCGAATTTAATGCACGCAAGACCCAATGTTGTATGTTGACCCACAGACGAGTTGTGGAACCAACATTGTCGTCTGTATCTATGGGTGGTATTGGTATTGAGGAATTGGAAACTCTTGATGTTCTGGGCATGAAAATTCAGGGTGGTGTACGTTGGAATAAACATGTTTTTCAAGTGTCGAAAGAAGCATTCAAGTGTCTCGGTTTCTTAAAACGGTGCAAGAATTACTTCACTCCTCCCGATCTCCTTAATATTTATACCACTTATATCCGGCCGAAGATGGAGTACAACTCCCATATATGGGCAGGGGCTTCAGAGTCTATTTTGAAGTTTCTGGACCGTGTTCAAAGGAGGGCGTCGAAGTTAATCAATGACAGTAGGGTATCCAACTCTATTGACTCTTTGGAGCAACGTCGGAATGTGGGTTGTGTAACACTGTTCTATCGATATTACCACGGTAAATGTTCTGCTGACATAAGCGAATTGATTCCGCGAGCACGAGTTTTTGTTCGGAGTACTCGCTTGTCTAGTAGGGCTCATCCATTTGTTGTCGATTGCCCAGTGTACCGCACAACGCATTACAGAGAAAATTCATTTATAAGTCGAAAAATCCGTATGTGGAATATACTTCCTGCAGACGTCTTCCCTGTTAACTACAATCTAGAAAAATTCAAATCTAATATCCACAAACACTACTCCCTCTTTCCTCCTTCCCATAACCTATTTTCCTAATTACCAACACAATGCACTGCATTTATAGGGGACATCCCCTGAGTGTTGGTTAAGTCAAAAAAAAAAAAATTTTCAGAAGTCATTAACTAAATTCTAAGAAGTACACTTCCTCAATTCAAAGAAGAGAAATACGATGATGTTTTTTTTAGTAAATTTTAACTAAACTTGAACTAAATTGTTTTTTAAGAAATATGTCTTAAAAATAAAGATACGATTCTTAGATTTGTGGAAAATTTCTTTGGCAGTAAGAATTTTTTTCCTAATATTTAAAAAATCCATTTAAAGAAAACTTTGAACTAATTATAAGTAAATGAACTAAAATTTTTTCCTCATAGTTAAGAAAATTTCTCATTTTTAAGTTAAATTTAACTAAATTTTAGGAAAATTCATCATAAATTTTCAAAGACATTTTTCTTTAAACTTAGTTATGTCTTTTTTTTCAGTGTAGTGCCCCCCATTTCCCGGTTCTCGGTATTCCCGGTTCTGGTACCGGTTTCCCGGTTCTAGATATATTCCTGTGAATACCGGTATTCCCGGTTCTGATGCTGGTACCGGTTCTCAAAAACCAAAAAAATACTATTCCATAAAATATTTAAATTACACCATTTAATCAGTATTTCAGAAATATTTAGTTGTGTTTGTAAAATTATTTAAAAATCATGTAACTATATTTTTCTTAAATTCATAGAAAAAATCGGAAATGGTGTTTTTAACATGTTTTGTATTTTTTTTGGTAAAAGCTAAGAAACAATTTTAATTCTACACAATTTTACAAAATATATATACCGGTAGTCCCGGGAATACCGTCAGAACCGGAACCGGGAATACCGGTATTCCCGGAAATACCGGGAATAATTCAAGAACCGGGAAACCGGTACCATTTCTCGGGAATACCGAGAACCGGGAATAACGGTATTCCCGGTACTACGGTACTGACCGTAGGCACTAGTTTTCACAGACGAATATAGTAGAAGCAACGGAACTGAAAAATTCAGTACAAAAAAAAATATTTTTCTGTGTGTTAAAATTAACAGGTAGCCCCTCGACCGAAGCATAGTTTTGGGATGCTCTTAGTTGGACAGGCGAATGGAATTATTTAAAGTGCAAAACTAAGACTAATTGTTGTTCAATTACTAAATTAATTGATTCAATTACAAAAGTTATCAATTAGAAAAGGAATAAAAACTAGAAATTAGTAGTATGATTTTTACTTAAAAATCGTTTCTTTTTTGCTTAAATACGTATGTTATCCTCCGTTTACGAGATCCTCTTACTACGGAAAATTTGTCAATTGATTTGTTTCAATATAAGAAACTCCTTGCCCAGTCCTTTTTGTAGAAAAGCAAAATAATTGTCTTCAGTACGACAAAGAATTTGAATATTTAATCTGAAGTCAACTACATTGGAAATTGTTATGATACGGTTTTAAAAATTTGTGGTTTTCAAAAGAAAAAATCACACCCAACAAGTATTGTTTTTCATCAGCTTTCATTGTAAAAAAAAAAATATTTATATGTGTGTGAGTGTGTATGGATTCATGTAGTAACAACACAAGTAAAGGGTGTGAAATTTTAAATTTTCTTGTGATCCTTATTGTGTGTTTATGTTTGGTTTACGGTTTACAAAGTCCGTTAGTAATGAAATGACTGACTTTATGTATGTATGTGGTTTATGGTTTACTGCTGCTGTTGTTGTTGTTGATATTGTTAGTAGCGGTAAAATTCCCTAATGGGATTAACACACCCCTACAATTAGAAGAGTAAAAGAAAAACCAAAGGGGTCACATCAAAACGGCAGGTCACATTCTAGTTAACACTTTTTAATATAAACGAACGAGCGACGAGTATAAAGATGAATATGTCTAACTGCTGTTTATACTGGCATGGCAAATGATGCATATTTAAACTCACATACCCATTTGGTAAGATGATTCTCTAACGACAATAATTATTACAATGATGATGACTACAAAAATTTTACTTACAATTAGAAATGTTTGTAAGTTACAAAGTCAAAGATGTTTTATGTATACCCATGAATTCCAAAGACAGCCTACCAAGAATGATATATAAAAGAGAGGTGGCTTCATACACCTACACTTTGAAAATGTGTCTATTTGAAGATGAATTTATTTATTTTTAAAGAATTCACTAGAGAAAAAACTTCGTTCTGTTATTATTTGTCTAACTTTTTGCGAGATAAAACTTCATACATATATGTATGTCTAATTGTAAGTAAATAGATAAAGAAGTATGGAAGCATATTGATGTAATTAGTTGTCTTTTGTAAAGGTCGTTTTTAAGGAGTCCGTTGTTTAACATAAGCTCCTCCCAAGCATATTTAATATTATGTAGGATCAAATGGCCACTGACGGGCTAATGTATGTATGTTCTTCGTTGTCGTTTACATTGTCTATATGGAAGTAGGAGAATAATAACAACTTATGGAATATACATATATATTGTAAATATTTAGTATATGACAGAGACAACAGCCAATGGGAATCTTTGGCATTAAAAATACATGTGCATGAAATTTATTATCTGATCTCAAGAGTCACAAAACATTCCTTTACATTCCAAACACAATGTCATATACAAACGTATGCAACTGCCTTATCGACACACACGTTTCATTCCGTTCGTTTCATAATAATGGTGGTTGAAAGAGCGCATGCTTCGATTAACTGGAAATATAAGCCAATCAGCAGTGCTCCTAAATCTTGCCAATCAAATAAGAGTATGAGGCATATCAATCTCATTCATTCCAATTGAATTAAATTAGAATGACAACAAAACAATTATTTTAATTATAAACAAATTCTCTTCAAAATAATTTTGTATGGAACACCTTACGGATTAACTAAGAATTAGATGGCCGCCCCATGGAGATTTTAAATTTTGATGTAGTATTCAAACGGGATTTGTTTCAATTTGCAAAACATTCCTAATTCCTATAACTCGTTAAGTATGGCACAGTGCATTGTTGTTTTCATTCTTTCTCTCTCTCTCTTTCTTTCGGCACTTGATTACAACTACAAATAATGTGTGTCCTGTTTTTACATTAGAGACACTTGTCCTATTGTTGGTTAGGTTAGTCCCACTAGTTATTGTTGTTGCTGCTACAGTGTTTGTGTTGTTAGTAGTAGAGGTGGTGGTGGCGGTGGTGGTGGATGCGCTGGTGACAACAGCACTTCTTGCCACTCTTGACTAAAAGCCAACAAGTCAGTCGGCCAGTTCTTATTGCCATTCCTCCCATATAAGTATTCCAAAAAAAAAAAAAACAAACAAACGCAGCGCGCACATCTCAGTGGAATCAGTCAACGTTTTCTTTCTATTTGGATATTGTGTTGTTTTGGAATTTTATTGTGTTGTTCTGTGAGCGATCTAAGAGAAAACCACCAGCATAGCAGCATTTCGCCAGACACTCAAGTGATAGGTTAGTTAGTTCCATACTTATTTAGCCACACAAGCCATCACTGTCGATAAAGTTATTTAAAGCTGGAGCCTGTAATGCTATTGCAGTCTCTAGATGGACAGACAAAATGCATGGACAGACAGACAGCCAAACACACAAAAGATTTTTGTGGTAAAGAGATGTTGCAAGCAAGCACACACACACACACAAACTTGTGCCATTAGGTGGTGGTGGTTGTTTATGAGTGCGTGTATGTTTAAGGTTCAGTTCCGTTTCGTTTCCGTGTACACTAAAGAGCTATGAGCAGCAGCAGTAGTAGTAGTAATAGCAGTAGTTGTAGTAGTCATTGCTGTTGAACTGTTGTGCTTGCTGTCTGTCTACACTCTGCAGTGCTGTGTATTGTGTGCTGTTCTGTTCTGTGTTGTGCTGTGCCGTGGTGCTATAGTGCGCTTATGATTGAACCTAGAGTCATAAGATTGTCGTCGTTCATAGTATTACATTGCGGGATTCAGTTGGGGTTTAACTGCCACTCGGGACGGTAGATCGCGCTTAAAATTGTTTTACTCTTTACTAAACAGTACAACCAGCAGACAACTTGTTTTCAAAATAAAATCCCAAATTCTCCATGGTGCATTGATAAAAAACAATCATCATCAACACCATCGCCCCCACAAGGTTGTCAATAACAAAAAAAAAATAAAAACAATAAACGGTAGTGAAAAAAATCAAACCGAACAAAGTGATAACTAAATACGAAATTTATGTACCCCATCCATAATACAAAATATTAAAAAAAAAGATAAACCGATTATAACAGATAATCTCTAGAGGTGTCGTCTATCTATTGGCTTAAAAAGTGTGTTAACAGTGCTATATTCAAATTAATTCGATCTGCAACTGCTACAATACAAAAAAAAAAAATAAAAGAGAAAAGTGAAACCTATACTGACTGTGCAACGATAAATCTAATCGAAGTAGAACTTTTTCTTTATATTTGGTGAATTTAAACGGCTTCAAACTGCGTTCGGACGAGGCAGTGCCGGGTTTTAGCTCGGCTTCACCATGGCCCACACTCGATTTAGAATGGGGTCGCAAATTATATCCCACAGCAGCTCCTCGCACGGCTGGCGGTTTAATGTTTGGCTTGCCACCCACAGCGGCCGATATGAATCAACCGCGGGGACCAATGACATCGCTGAAAGAAGAACCATTAGGTGCTCGAGCCTGGATGCAACCTGTAGTTGATCAAAGCAAGTATGTATGAATTTCCGCATAATCAATTAAATAAATGTTCAATATTTTTTATTAGACGGTGTGAATTAATTATATAAACTTGGCGGTCCGTTTTTTTGGTCAATGTGTGTGATGTGAAAATTTATTAGAAACACAAAATCAAATTGGAGATTGTTGTTTGTTTTTGCTTTGTGTAAAAAGTTTTTAATCACTTAATTTGGTCGAAATAGAGAATCGCACAATTAGAAGTCAGTTAAGTTTGTTAAGTTTAAGTTAAGGTTTACCCCCAGTTTCTGTATGACGAACGTTACAATAAAGAAAAACATACAGGCAAATTTTTGACGTTCGTCATACAGAAACTGGGGGTTAGTTCTGTTAAAAGGATTTGTTTGTAAACAAAGTGGCTTGTGTGAAAAATCTAACAAAAAATTGTCTTAACGCAAAAAACTGCACTGACAGAAAAAGATAAAATGTTTTAGAAAATTTCGTCCAATGTAACTTTTTCATTATATTGATTAAGTTTTGCATCAATAAAGTTTTTCATCAATTTAATACATTGGTTGAGAAATTGTGAAACATAAACTTTGATTTCTTTAAGTGTGCTTGCTTTTGGCTTAGATCGTTATAACAGAAACTAGGCGTTATAAGAGTGATTTACTGTTAATAAAAAAACAAGTAAAACAAAGTATAGTCGGTCAAGACCGGCCATATAATACCGTACACATGTACTTTTGCTATTAACAAGGCACTATAGGAAAAATTGGTTCCCGGTTAAAACATAAACCGAATTATGCAGTTAACCATTTGTTTTTAATTTATATCGTCACCTAAAATGCAAAATGCCCTAACTAACATTTTATTAATTTTACAGGAGAAGCAAAAAACGGTATTGAGTGATATTTTAAATTTGTTAGTAACTTTGTTGTTATTTAATGAATTTGGCTAAAATTTTGTGAGGACGTTCTTTTAATTAATATAAATCAAAATCAATCAAAAAATATTAAAAAAGTTTTTTAAGTCACGTCCATTGGCGTTTGCCCAAAATGACATGTTTTTAAATTTTGGCTATAAAATCGCTAATCTTTGTTATGCAGCCATAATTTTTTGTGGAGACGTGAATGTTAATAAAATGATCCAGAACCAATCAAACAACTGATTTTGAGTTTTTCGTTAGTTAGGGCCTTTTGCATTTTAGGTGACGCTATGTATTTGCAATTGGAAAAAATTTAATCCGCTTATTTTTAATAAATTATGAATAAAAAAAGTCCTAATCGAATTAGAAACTAGTTTTTTATATTTTTTTTAATCTTAAATGTTGCAATTCGTATGAAAAATTTTAAGTACAGGGGAGGTATCCTCTGTTCAAGTATATGTGTAAAAATTGATTACTAGGGATGAGATTTCCATGCAAATGCATGTTTTTTGGCGATATTCTTAAAACTTTATCGACCAATTACCTTTCCGAATCAGGAAATTTGCGTTAAAATGGCATTGATTTGTTTTTGCATATTTTGGTGAAAATGCATATTTTTGCATATTTTGATTTTAAATGCATATTTTGTGCATATTTCCAACTTTTAAGTGCATATTTTTGCATATTTTGACATAATTTAGTAAATACACAAATTGAAATTTATTTTTTTCAAAAACTATTTTAAATTTTAATAATTTATTTGGAAAATAAGAAAACCAATTTTGTTTGTTTTTAATTTTTTTAAGGATTTTTTTAATTTCTAAAAAAATCTTGCTTACATAAAGTTTTAAATGTTACTATTTAAACCCGGCGTTATTTTTTGCTTTTTAAGAAGCTTTTCCTATGAAAACAAGTTTTTTATTACAAACATTTTATTTTTTAGTGCATATATTAAGGTTTTTTAGTGCATATTTAGAATTTTTTAGCGCATATTTTCGATTTTTTAGTGCATGAAAATCTCATCCCTATTGATTACATATGATGTGATGTGTTCAGATTTAATAATAAAACTGTGCTCGAATTTGACACTTTTTTTAAACAAGATGGGCAACTCTAATGGTAAAGTTAATTCGAGTGCGCTGAATTCAATGGTGCTAGCCGTTTTTCGAAGTTAGCGCTCGTATTCGCGATTTAAAATTGTAAAGCCTAGGCCCAACAAAAATTAAATTTTGATGATTTTGGGATAGTTTTTAAATATAAGTTTAGAAAATGCATTGTTTTTTTATCGAAAAAATTTTTCCGCGAAAAAAAAAAATTTCCTCAAACATTTTTTTTCGCGGAATAGATCTGCTCGGATACATTTAAATCTTGACAAATCGAACCGGATATAATTATTTTTTACACGGGTATTTGAAGAGGATAGAAAATTAACGGGACGTATCTGTTAGCGGCCCAAATTTATATTTTGAGGCTTAAAAGAAAACGTATGAACAGGACTAGTTTCTTTTAATACCCTACACTTAAAGAAAAGCGTATATTAGATGTCATTCCAAATGTAACTAATCCAAATATAGGTCAAGGGAGCCAAAAAGTATACATATTCAAGACTATTGATTCCAAGACGATCCAAAAATGTCTGTCTTTCTGTTAAAATCACGATAAAGCTCAAAATTGTACGAATAAGTTGCTAAATTTTAACGTTTGTACACTCAAAAAAAAAAACTGTAATGTTAACAAAAAAAGCATGTAAACCTACAAGAAAATTTGCTGATTTTGAACCCACAATTTTTTTGGTAAAGTTAGCAAAAATGTTTTGCAAAAATTAGTAAACTGAAATTTTTTTATTTCAACTTAGTTCATACACATTTGAGGACCCCATTGGGTGCGGACCCGATAGGTCCAGACCCCGATGGGCCTAGACCTAGTTGGGTTCCTTAAAAACCGTCATAGTTTTTGATCCAAAATTTGTGTCCGTTTCGCTCTACCTTGCTTAGTTTTTGAGATACGTGATTTTAGGGGACCACCGGGGATTTGAGAATTACAAAACTCGATAACTTCAAAAATATTACTCGGAGAGCTTTTGATTATTCTACGTGTTGAGAGCTACAAAAATGCTTTTGGACTTTTTGTTGTGTCGGCAATATTTACCGAGATATGAGCATTTTAAAATTTTCGGGAATGCTAACGTTTTTGGATCCAAAGTTAGGACCCATCAGGGTCCACACATGTGAAGAGGACCGGCGATACTATGAGCCCGAGAACCAAAAATGGCCTCCATTTTGCTCTATCTGGTTTAGTTTCCGAGATAGCGCCATTTTAAGTTTTCTGAAAATAAAAATTACCATTTATTTTTGCTAATATTAGCAAAAAATCTTGTAAAAATTTGGTCAACTCAATTTTAAATTTAGCAAAAAAAATTAGTTCAAATTTTGTTTAAAATTGCTAATGCTCTAAATGAAGTTTACAAGATATTTTTGCTAACATGATAATCTCAACTAAAAACTTGCTAAAAGTTAGCTAACCAGCAATAGCAAAAAAAAATTAGTAAATCTACTAATGTATTATTTTGAGTGTATACCAAATCTGACACTTCGAGTGGAGATAGGGCTATGTATGTTTTGCAAAAATGTTAAAGGGTAAAAATTAATAGGGCTGGTCTCCCTAAAGACCCCTCTAGGACTCACCATTGGAACAGTCAAAGCTGATTAAATGAAACAAATTTATGAAAAATAAAAAGACTTTAACTGGGGCCGCCTTAAGGGTTAAAAATTAAGGGTTGGTATATATTAAGAACATGTTTGGATTCAGAAAAATATTAGGGTTGGAGCAAATTTTCAAAAATTTCATTTTGTAAGGGAACCTCCTTAGGAATTGGATATAAAGCGTTAGCTTATTCCAAAAAATATGTTTAGGAATAGAAATAAAGGGGGTCAGTTTTTCATTGGCCCTTGTAGGTCGCACCATTTAAGATTGGAAAATTAAAAGAAAAAAAAAAACAAAAAACAGTAATAATCGTAATCCCACTAAAAACAATTTAGAATCAATAGATGTTTTCCACAAAAAAAAATTAAAAAATTGAAATTTGGATCATTTTTGAAGAGGTTATGAGTAAAATAAGTTTGTGTAAAGGTAGAAGCTCTGAATTTTCGAAAATTCAATATCTTTTGAACGGGTTATCAAGAAAACTAAAATTTTCCACGAAGGAGTTTTAAAATGGTCTAAAATTGTAAAAAAAATTTCAAAGTGTCTGATTTAGCATGTTATGTCCCATATACATATATGGTGTCCTCCTAAGCAGTTTTAATTTTCAATTTAGCGATATAGGGTCTGCGCTTTAAAAGTAGTTCAAAAGTTAAAAAATTCCACTTTAAAGCATACTCCCTTTAAAAGGAGGGTGGGATTGGGCAAGGAGGCGTGGTTCTTTTCATATAACTTTATATTTAAAAATTCTTGAACTGGTTAACACATTTTAACAAACTTTGACACATAGGACATCTAAGACTTCTTTAAGATCCTTAGTTTGGATAATGGGGCGTGACACTTTCTATAGTAATTCAAAAATATTGTTAATAAACATATTATAATAAAAATTTACATAGATTGTTTGGTTCAAATTTTGATAGGATTAGACAATGGGGAGTTGCACTTTTCATGTAACTTTAAATTACAAAATACTTCAAATAGGCAGGAAAACATAGCGCTGACTGGCCTGCTAGAAAATCTGTATGTAGTTTTAAAAAATCTCGTAAAGGCTTGGCAGGCGTATAGTTAAAAAAATATGCAAAAATCATAATAGGTATGTTTGTTTACTTACTACAAAAAAAAAAAACTTTTTACACTACAACATAAAACAAAATTTCAAAACTGTAGTAAACATTTTTTTATTTAAAAAATGTGTAAATGGGAGAAGCAGTTATTTTATTTTTTTTTATCTCCGCAGAAAATATTTATTTTGTTTATAAAAATAGTTTTTACAAAAAAAAATATTTAAAATATTTCTTAACATTTTGTACGGTATCCAAAGATTCGGCTTAACCCTATAAAGCATCCTTAAGTTTTTTTTTTTTTAATTTTTCATTTTATTCCCAAGTGTCCTTTCTGACGGTCACAACAATTTCTCAAGTTATCTAAAAACAGTTATTTAAATTCGCAATAGATGTTTTTATACTGTTACACTGATTTTACCAATGTAATCAATTACAATAATTTGTTCTAATTTCCTGTCCTATACTCTTAATTTTGTTTAAATTTTAACTTTTTGTTTTGGAAAAATTACTTTTTAAGAGTGTTATCAAATTTAGGCCTCAAAGCAATTCATGGCATGTCAACACCAAATAATCATTGTGAATTATTTTCTCTTAAAAACAAAAACAAAAAAAAAAAAAAACTCAACTCAAGAAAGACAGACGGAAAACAAACAAAAAATTATTTCACTCATAATATGGACATAAGGAGACCCTTTTAAATAAACAATGACTACTTCTTTCAATCGACACATACATACAAACAACATTTGTTTCTTTCTTTTAAAAGAAACGCTTCGTTGATTAACTTTTTATCCAAAAAAAAAAAAAAAAAAAAACAGTGGAACATGGTTATATCGGCAATTGTAATAACGTTAATAAATATAACAAGTATTTCTAAAGCTTTGCTCACCTTTTCTATGCAAACTACACTGAAAGTATTTGTTTTGTTGTATTAAAAAAATATTATAATATGTTTAAATACACAAATACATTTGCTCTGAAAGAAAAACAAAACTTTCTTACCTCTTAAATTTTTCTTTTTATTTCAAAACAATTTTGTTCTTTTTCTTGAAGTTTTAAAAAAATATTTAGAAGTCGCACTCAGGGTTTTTTTTAACCAAAAATCTAAAAATTATTTTAAGAAATATTAATTTTTGTTGTACAATTAAAAAATCTAAAATAAAAATTAATTGGCAAAACAGCTTTCGGAGCTTGCCACGCATCCACTTCGATTGTCACTTAAAGTGTGTCGTTAGCCCGTGCTTTCCATAAATTTCTTCAGATTTTCTGATTTTACAACAAATTTTTTATTTCTTAAAGTCTAAAGTTTATAAAGTCCAACAATATAAAACACAATTTAAAAGTCTTAGATTTAATTATTCAATTTATTTCATAGATTTTATTTCATAGATTTTTTTCGTTTTTTAAGAATGGGTATCGGGATCAGAACCGGGAATTCCTGGAGACCACATTTTTAATCGTCCAAAAAGTATTTTGATTTTACCAAAATTATGAATGTTGATATTATGGATACAACCATGTTGTGTTTAGATCATGTTATCTCTGGAGCTAATCATGTTATGATTCGGCTCATAGCATCGGATTTTCAAATCACAGTATGTTCATGTGGGATCATTAGTTTATGTTTATCTAGCTAGCCAGTTTCCTCGCTAGAATAACTAATTACTTATTAATTATAGCGCAATTAAAAAAAACTGAATCCTCAGTTGAAGTAAAGGAAAACATTTTAATTTTTTGTTTAGATTAATGTTATAACCAAAGAATGATACGAAAAAATGCTTCAATCAGCGCTGAGATACATGATTGATCTGCATAATAATAGCGCTTTATCAGTACTACCAAATACACTAAAAAAAAACTTGTAAAATAACAAGAAAAGTTTGTAACTTTGTTTTTTTGCTACCTCCTATTTGACAAGAATTCCTTGCTATTTTACAAGCTTTTTACCAATAATTTTGTAATTTTACAAGCTTTTTACAAAAAAAATTTAAATTTACAAATTTTTTGACGCGATAAAATTTACAAGGTGGTTTCGTGATCTTATCATCTATTTTTTGCTACCTCTTATTTTACAAGAATTCCTCCTAAAAATTATGAACTTTTTTGTAATTTAACAAGATTTTTTCCAATAAAGTTGTAAATTTAAAATTTTTTTGGCGAAATAAAACTTACAAGAAATTCTCATAAATTTACTATATTTTTCTTGTAAAAAATCTTGGAAATTTGTAAAATTACAAGAAAAACTGTAAAATTACAAAAAAAAATGTAAATTTTGATCGAAAATTATTTGTTAAAAAACAAGGAAAACTGTCAAATATTGGTAAAATGGGATTACAAGACTTTTACTAGTAATTTGACAAGTTTTTTTATTTTGGGTGTAGTGCTCTAAACTGTGCCATCGCGATGCATCGCCCACAGGATGTCACAGTTTAGATTTTAGGTGATTGAGATGCGCTCTAGTGATTCCTTTCCAAAAGCTGCTTCCAATTCTGCAATATTTTTTAATTCGAATATGTTTTTTTTTAATGTTAATAACGCCTTAATAATTAATAAAAATAAAAAAAAAACCCTGTGTACAATTTTCTGATCCAACATAAATTATGACTCTTTTAAGGCTTTGAAATATTAATAATTTTAGAACGAACAGAATTTGAAATCATAAAGATTTGCACTCCCAACAAATTAGTCCAGTTTCCTTCTATAATTTGGGTAAATCTCAATAAATTCCAATAATTTTAAGTAAATTTACGCAATTTGTGTAAATTTACCCAATTTATAGTAGGAAACTGAAATCATTTTAATTAGAGTGTGACTTTTATTTATAAACATTTGAATAATTTTTAATAAGAGCGCTCAGAAAGAGGGAGCATTCTTAAAGGAAAAACCCAGTGGGTATCAGGTTGGTTGGCTACCATTTAATTTCCTCTCTCAAAAAGTTGGTTCTCTTACACTCAAAAAATTATGTTAGTAAAATCAACTGAAAATGTCAGTTAAAATAACTGCTTTGTAAGTTGTTTTGGGGTCAACTACTTTTTCAGTTAAATCAACTAACAATGTAAGTTATTTTAACTGACAAAAAACAACTGACTTATGTAGTAAAAACTACTTACATTTGTAGTCAAAACAACTAAAATGTAGTAAAAATAAAATAATTAATATATAATTTTTTTTTTCAAAAACTTTTTCAAAAAAAAAAATTAAAAACCAAATTTTTTCAAAGTTTTTTTTTTTTTAAAAAAAAGTTGTGAAAAATAAAAAAAACGAAAATTTATTTTTATTTTTTGGAAAAAAACTTTGAAAATTTTTAAGATATAAAAAAATAAAATTAACTACTTTAAGTAACTGTTACTACATCACAGTACTTTTTTGTTAGTTGTTCAAAAAAACGACTTAAAATAACTAACAGAAATAGTTGTTTGATATTTTTCATACAAAAACAACTGACTTTGTAGTTGAAAACAACTAACTACTGTAAAATATGCAATTAACAACATGTAGTAACTTACATAATTTTCTGAGTGTAGTGTTGCCTACACTCAGAAAATTATGTAAGTTACTACATGTTAGTTATTTTAAATCGTTTTTTGAACTAATAAAAAAGTACTGTGATGTAGTAACAGTTATTTAAAGTAGTTAATTTTATTTATTTTATCTCTAAAAAGTTTTAAAGTTTTTTTTTCCAAAAAAAAAAAAATTTGTTATTTTTATTTTTCACAACTTTTTTTTAAAAAAAAAACTTGGAAAAAATTTGGTCTTCAATTTTTTTTTCTGAAAAATGTTTTGAAAAAAAAAAAATATATTTTGATTTTTTTATTTTACTACATTTTAGTTGTTTTGACTACAAATGTAAGTAGTTTTTACTACATAAGTCAGTTGTTTTTTTTGTCAGTTAAAATAACTAACATTGTTAGTTGATTTAACTGAAAAAGTAGTTGACCCCAAAACAACTTACAAAGTAGTTATTTTAACTGACATTTTCAGTTAATATTACTAACATAATTTTTTAAGTGTATGCTATTGCATGTAAAAACTCTCTTAAACATTAAGAGAACCAATTTATATAAAGTGAAATATTGTTTTGAGGCCTATCAAAATCTCTGATATATTCTTTACTCTATGGGAAAACCAATCATAATGATATGTTTTCTGAGAGTATAAAGGTCCAAATGAGTCTTTTCGGATATTTCGAAATATTTGCTGTTATGAAGTCAAAAAACTATTTTTTGAGCACTTTCGGAGGAACACTTTTACATATTATTACTTTGTTTTCACAAAGATGGCTTGATTTTATATAAAATGCACCTCCTCAATTTTTCTAGCATGTTTCGTTTTTGAGATTCGTCTTTAAAAATTGAAGTATTATTTATAAAGAATATTAAATTTATACGAGTAAGGGCGGATTACTCAATGAAAGGTTAGTTGCTAACTGCCGATTTAACGGAGCCTTACACTCAAGAAATTATGTTAGTAAAATCAACTAAAAATGTCAGTTAAAATAACTACTTTGTAATTTTTTTTGGGGTCAACTACTTTTTCAGTTAAATCAACTAACAATGTTAGTTATTTTAACTGACAAAAAACAACTGACTTATGTAGTAAAAACTACTTACATTTGTAGTTAAAACAACTAAAATGTAGTAATAATAAAAATAAAATAATCAATATAGGTATATTTTTTTTTTAAAAAGTTTTTCAGAAAAAAATGAAGACCAAATTTTATCCAAGTTTTTTTTTACGTTGTGAAAAATAAAAAAAAAAAATTATTTTTTGGAAAAAAACTTTTTTTTTTCAGAGACAAAAAATAAAATTAACTACTTTAAATAACTGTTACTACATCACAGTACTGTTTTGTTAGTTGTTCAAAAAAAAAACACTTAAAATAACTAACAGAAATAGTTGTTTCATATTTTTCATACAAAAACAACTGACTTTGTAGTTGAAAACAACTAACTACTGTAAAATATACAAATAACTAACATGTAGTTACTTACATAATTTTCTGAGTGTATGTCAAAATTTGTATGAAAAAGTTAAATTTAACGGAGAGTTATTTTATAACGGAGCATTGAATAATCCAGCCTAAGTGAAATTCGGATAACCGATTTGAAATTATGAGGTCCATATCACATAAAACCAGTTCCTATTTTGTGTAAGCAACTTATGAATACGTTACAGGGGAGACCAAAAAGTGCTAAATTGGCGTTTTTTAAATATTCCAACGTGAATAACTTAAAAACTTAACGTGATAGAAACATTTGGTAGGCAGATTTGGAATCAGGATGTCAAAATCTGTAAAACGCGTGGACTAAACAGGTGTTTATTTCTCGTTAAACTACGTGATTTTAAAACAAATTGTATGGAAAATGGAATTTAGCAAGATAGCTTTTTTTCATTTCCAAAAATCCATAAGAATCTGTATAACGCGGGAGTGAACAACAATTTATTTCGCGTTGCCGTGATTTTAAAACAAATTGTATGAAAATTTGAATTTTGCAAGACAGTTTTTGTAATTACGAAATTTTAAGTGATAATGTAAGAATCAAACGCAATATCATTGTGATTTACAAAATTGCATTTTTATTACGTTCGCATTGGTAATGCGTTCAACGCGACGGATTTACAAAATTATGTTTTTAGTTTGAATTTAGATTTAAAGTTCAAATGTTGATTCAGTAATCAGAAAATTATTGCAGTTACTATATGACAGTCGTTTGTGTAGTATGTAGTAGTTGGGGTTTTCCACTACAATTTCCGCTGTTTTTGTATAAAAGTATTAAACGACTTCTTTTTGTAGTTGTTTTAAAAAATAAATACAAAAAAATACTAAATACTACTACATTGTAGTAGCAGTTGTTTTATGTAGTTGTTTTTAAAGTTTTTTTTTTGTCATTAAAACTTGAATCTTTGTAATATTTTCTTTACCAGCTTTATAGTTCATCAATTATTAATCTTGGTTAAATAATTTGTTAAATTCTTTTTTTAGTTTAAGTGATTTTTGATAATTTTAGACTTATCGTTGAATAACCAACCTTTATGAAGTATTTCATCACATAAAAGAAGATTAACTTTCAGTGTACGCTGTCCAGTCTCTTTGAGGTCGTTTTAGCAGTATTCCACTGTATATGAAAAAAAACACGACAAAAAATTGTAAATAAAAAAAGCTTCTTCTTTAACATCCCCAAAATGCCTATGACTTTCGCATGTTTGTATGTTTGAAAAATTTAGGATAAACATCTATTGGGGTTTTATTTTGGATATTTTGTGTATTTTTGTGCGTTTTTTGTTATTTTGTTAACGACGAGGGGGTTGCTTTTCAAGTTCATTGAAATTTTTGGGATGTTTTTCTTTTTTTGGTTTCATGTTTGATATAGTCAAAAGCTTTTGGCATCTTATTATTAGTATTAATAGAGATGTATACCAAGTGAGATGTTTTTATTAAGAAACACCAGCATAAATAAGAAAAGTGAAAGTGAAAATATTGAACAATTGCAATACGTAAAAATGACCGCGGGTTTTTTACAAACAGCGACGGCTGAACAAAATGGCCGTCAACAAAGTGTTAATGGCAAATTATTAAGGTGAACAATAAAAAAAACAAAATTTAAAACTAGCCGAAAATTTTAAATGAATTGAAATTGTACACGAAAAAAGTAACAAATAAAATAAAAAAAAGAATCATCAGTCATCAGAGAAAAATAAAAAAAAGAGAGAAAGAGAATAAAAAAAAGGAAACCTGCATTGACTTTTTCCGTTTCCGCTTCCGTTGTATAGATGTATGAATGTCAGATGCTTGTTGTGTTTATGTTTTATTTAGTCGTTACCTTATACTTTATTGTATCAATGTGTGTGTGTGTGTGTGTATTTGAATTTATCCTACCAGTGTGGAACATAGTAATTGGCTTTACACAAACACCCAAAGTCCTGCATCAGTATCCATTGAATAGATGATTCACAATACAGACTGTTAAACTGTAACAAGAAGTCGGTGCTGGTACTTACGATATATAGAACACCATACAGATACTACCATACAATTGTAATTCATACACTTTGTTTGTATACAAGTGTGAACAGCCTTTTGAAAAGTTTTTGTATACAATTTATCGGAAAACGTTTAAAGTTTTGCATACTAGAGAACATGCAAGCACACACACACATGTTTTTGGTAAATTATTGCAAATATTTTTAATGTAATAAATGTAATTTATATTGTAAAAGATATAGCAACTTTTAAAAAAGTTTATTGAGTTTGTGTATAATAGACTCTACTTTATTGTGCATATATGCACATCTTTTATGCATTGTATTACAAACTTTTTTTTTATGTTTAACGTGTCCAACAAACGTTTTAGTAAACATAATTTGGTTTTGTAATAACAAAAAAAATTTTGATATTTCCTGGGTTCAAGTGCAGGACTTAGAACTTCTTCCAACATTAAAGCAGTTAATTTACTTAACAAAAATATAAAAAATGTAAAAAATGGGTATTTAGAGTTTGGTTTAGTTTTTCAAAAAGGAACTTTTTGCCCTGGTCCAACTTTGCCCATCTCCAAAGCTAAGCCTATGAAGACAAGAAGACATATTCGTGACAACCATCAGGTGTCTAGCTCTTTTATTTTGTACTTTGTCGTTTCTTCCACAGACAGACGGAGAGATGGACAGACTGAAAAGCATCGCTAGGTTAGGTTTTAAGTGGCGTCTGAAGTTTTTCGTCAGCACATATAGACTCTAAGGTCCGTTGTTACACAACAGGACGGTAATGGGGATCCTTTACTAGTCCCTGCCGTTAAACCAATTTGAGCTCCTTATGAAACTCCTAAGATATTTAACGACAAATAAGAAAGATAGTGCTGCTCCCCAGACCCCAGTGAAGCAAATCTATGACCAGAAAGTGCGGCACAATGGCAGATAAAGTTTACGATAGTTTTCATCTCCTCCTCATCCATGCAAATCCGGAAAAATAAATTTGATGCGACATTTAACCTCTATGCGTGCTCTCATATAAGACATTGTCCGGTAGTTACAGCAACCACCGTCAAAATCTCTCCTCTTGGAAGCGATATCAGCCCACTTGTATGCTTCTGATTAGAGACATAAGGAAGGGAGTTTATACAGTGCCGGTCAAAAGAAGTAACACCAATGACAAAATCTCTATTCATTCAATTTAAAGAAAATATTGTGTGCGTATTCGTTTAAAGTAAATATTGAATACTCTTATACTAAGTATAAACCCCTTAAATGTTTTTACTTTTTCCAAAATTTGTGGACGGTTCTTTTTTAATGATCAATATTTTAAAAAAACTCTAAGTCAATGCAGTCAATAAAATAGCACCGAATGACAAAATTTCTTAAAAAAAATAGTATTGTTTTAATTATTAAAATAAAAGTGTTAAATATTAAAGAAAGATAGTTTTTATTTATAAAAAAATTTAATTCATTACAAAATTTGAAATTTTTTTCATAAAAATATGACGTGGAAGGAATTACACTCCTCAAAAACGTGCTGTTGCAAAAAATATGATTTCTGAACATAAACCATATTCTGAAATAGGAAAATTGGTTGGGTGCGCTTATAAAATGATTGGAAATTTAACAAAATTAACTTTAGAGCTTGAAAAACTTAGTCACGAGCGATGTTTGCCACCATTAGTGGTTAGGTGTTTGTAAAGACAATGGAAGAAAGCCCCATTTACGGCAGCTCCAGATCTAAAAAAGGACAGCAAATGGCGAAAATGTTCGTAAAAGATTACAAAACAACAACATTTCCGCTTTTAGATTCGGAAAAGTGCGCCTACTCTTACTTAAGCATGCTGCAAGTCGTATGAAGTTTGCTAACAGTAACTCAGAATGGCCAGCTAAAAAGTGGATCAATGTTCTATGGACAAATGAATCCATTGTTGTTTTATTTGAAGACATGGAATCAAATACCTATGTACGTCAGAAGACCCTATTACGCGGAATTCAATCCAAAATTCGAAATAAAAATAACTTAAAATGGTGCTTATGGTGTAGGGGATATTTCCTACTGCGGAGAAGGGTTCATATATTGGACCAATGTTCACATATTGGACTAGATCAACCGTGGATATACACTTATCGTTTATATCCTCCAGAAAGTAATGTTACCATAAGTTTCTGAGTAAAATGCCACTAATTTAGGTTTTTTAGCATGTCAATTACCCAAAGCATGACGGGAAATTGGCGAAAAATTGGGTCTGGACAATGAAGTAAACGTGATGGAATGGCCTGGTAAGTCTCCAGATCTGGACCAAATCGATAGTTAATGGACAGATATAGAGAAGGGAGTGTCTCGAATACAACCAACTTGTAATGAAGCTCTTTGGGTGGCTGTTCAGCAAATCTGGAACTCAATTTTGAATTAAAGATCCAAAAATCTCGGGAATTTGGTACAAAAACGTTGTACAGAGGTAATTGTCAAAAATGAGTACTCGACAAAATTTTTTTTTAATATTTAAAGATATCAAAACAGTACTGAATTCATAATCCATTCGTTTTTCAAATTTAAGAATTTAATTTTAATGCAAAAAGTACTGTGGTGCTATTTTTTTGACTGAGTCTTTTTGAAGTTTTTTAAAAACTCTGAAAATTTTTAATAAAATAAAAAACCAAATTAGTCTTTTCTTATGTAATATTGTTTCACACTCTTGTAAGTATCTCATGACACGTTTTCAGTGCCATAAGTTGAAATTGTTAAAAAAAACAACGAAGAAAATTTTGTGTTATCCTGGTGCTATTTTTTTGACCGCAGCTGTAGATCCAAATTATTTTGGAATATAATAACCGATTTAAGTCGATTTAAAAAGAAAATACATTCGATTTTTAAAAGTCGAAAGAAAAAGAGATCAGATAAATTCGACAATTTTAAATCGAATGAGCAAATTCCTTCGATTCGCTAAAATGCGAATGGGATCATAAAACTTTTATTCGGAATGCCAAATCGAATTAAAAAGTTGAATTCTTCGAAAGTCTGTTTATTATGTACTTATAGCATTACTATAATAGGTCAATTTATTTTTTTTATTGCCGTAGTAAAATTTAAATTTTGGTATTACCAAGATGACTGGCTGGTCGCATTAAGTTCTGCCTGACGACCACATTTTATATATTTTTTTATTTTTTGACTAATTGACAAGGTCGATAGGTAAATAAATCGAATGCAAAAATAATGAACGTGATTTATGGCAAAAATTTTATAGCAACCAGCAACAAACAAAAGTCCAGGATAATATTATATCATTTTTATTTATGTTCACACAAAACTTCAGACAACACAAAGTATTTTCATACACACGCACGTAAATGTAAAAATACAGGATTTCACAATTTTTTAAATAAATTTAAAAAAAAAGTACCATACGAAAGGATCGTTAACTTTATTGTAATATTTTATTTGCTAGCACTTAAACAAGCAAGGATAACAGTTTTATACTCTGATAATATGAACTTTGCCATTTATATTCCTTTATAAAACCAAAATACTTTTTTATGAAGAACTTAAACCACATAGACTAATATGTATATAAGAAAAGATTAGTGAAACCAATCCTCGGAAATAAGGAAGCATTACGGTCTTCTATAGGAATACGTTTAGAGTAGAGGTCGTTTCTTTAAATAAATAAAAACTTTCCCGAGGGGTGTTGTTAATTTTATATAAAATCCGTTTTAAGGAGAAATAAAAACAGCGTTTCAATTTTAATTTAAGTTAAAAAATGTTCGTCAAAAATATATTTTTTTGGAAAAAAAAATCATCAGAATCTAAATGTTTGAAGTTAAAAAAAAAATTCAAAAAAATGGTCACCCTATTTATTTTTAACGTTTTAAGGTGTTTTCTTTTTAGCAAAACATAACACAAAAACCCGAAACCATATATAAAATTCGAAATGTCAGCATTTTCAAAATTAAATTGTATGGTTATGCTTTCTAGTTTTATTGTTCATTGTTACACAACTGCTAAAAATTGATATTGGTACACTTAATCCTAGGTGACAGGACATAATCCCCATGGGCATTACCCCCATAACGGAAATGGGGATTATGACCGAATTCATTACGGTCATAATCCCCATAATAGTTGTGGGGACTATGACCGTTTCCAAAATGGTCACAATCCCAATGGGGATTATGTCCGTTCCTTGTTGGGGTTACGACCGAACTTTTTTCGGTCATAACCCCCATTCACATTATGGGGAGTAAGTCCAAAGCAATTTTGGTCACAATCCCCGTTTTCTGCAGAGAAGGTGGGTTTAATGCATGGAGTTTGTAATCCCTAAGCCCGACCGAAGGCCGGCTACGCAGAAAAACTTTTAAGTAAAAAAAAATCGTATTTGATGGAAATAATTGAAAAAATTTCAGGTCCTTTTCTCTATTTCTCTCTTATTTTTTCTGACACTTCAATTTCATGAGTAAATCCAATTTTACTCACAATCACGTGAGACTCCAATAAACTTCACTCACACTCAAGAAGTTTAAGAACAAAACGCTAAATTAGAATAAATTACGCCCGATCAACACTCGAACATAAACACTTTCGCATACTTTCACTCCAAAGCACGTATGCGTTTCTTTAGCATTAACCATGTCAAACTAGTCTTAGGTGTATTACTAACAATCAAAAGACAAATGTGTTGTAACATTTGTTTTGGCTACAACGACAACAACAACACAAAAAAGTATCCTGTAATATACCTTTAGTTGTGCCAACAGAAGTTTAATACACCTTGTTTATTTAGCTTTTGTTTAGTTAAACCGTTAATGAATGAATGAAAGGTGGAGTGACTGTAAAATAGGGTGGCACCTAAAAATGGAGCTATGGTTTTTTATATATAAAAGTACTGCGAAAGTACCAAATAATTCTGTTTCTTGAGCCACTTTAAACAAATTTAAAAAAACACATAACCCCATTTTTAGAGACAACGACGATTAGACTTGTGCTTAATCGTTTAATTGAGTGAGCGCTCATTTTCGTTCATTTCAGATAAAAGACCTAGTTCGTTCTTCTGGTTCAATCGGTCATTTATTGTTTTCGATCATTATTTTGGTCATATTGAATAACAACATTAGGATCACTACATGAAAAATAGATGATATTTTTAAATAATAAGGAATTAGTTTTTCTTGATCGATTCACGCTTTCGCGAAAAATACTAAAAAAAAAAAATTTTTTTCTTTCTAAATCAATTAGCGTTTTTCGTAAAAATGCAAAAAAAAATATATTTTTAAATTGTGTTCACCAAAAAAGTGTGAAACTTTTAAAAGCGATCTGCTGCAAATCGCAGAAAAAAAAAGTTTTTTGGTTAGTATTAGTACCATATTAACAAAGTTATCGCGAGCTCACAAAAGTCGAAGTTGAGACGAAATCGTAGGAAAACAAAACGTTAACATCTTCTTTATTTTGAAAATTTTAGCTTTGACTTAATAACCCATGTCCTTTAGCTGTGCACCCTAATGTATATGGAGCATTCCATGTGAAATCGGACACTTTGAAAAACTTTTTTTTTAGATTTTTTCAATTTGTTTACAGTTTTTAGTACCCTTCGAAAACTCCTTCGTGGTTAATTTTCAGATTTTTTTGATGACCCGTTCAAAAGATATCGAATTTTTAAAAATTGGTAGTTTGTTCCTTTACTCAAACTTCTTTTAATCATAACTTCTTCAATAATGGTCCAAATTTCAATTTTTTTTTTTCAAAATTTTTGTTTTTTTACGTACTTTCTAAAAAAAAATCCCAAAAAATTCTTAAAAGCGGTCTAGTATGCGATTTTTAAGTTTTAAAATTTAAATCTCATTTTTGAAAATGTTTGTACTCTTCGATTTTTTTGAAATTTTTTTGTGTAAAACTTCTATCAATTCTACAAATTTTTTGCCCAGGAGCATCGTGGGATAACGATTATTACTATTTTTTAAAAATTTTTTAAAAAATTTTATTGTAATTTTCCAATCTTAAAATCATTTCTACTGCTCTAATGGTGCGTCATAGAGGGGTCCTTTATAAGACCGACCCACATTAATTTTTACGTCTTAACATTTCTTTGGAACAAACTTATACCCTATCTCCAATTTCTAAGGGCGCTCCCACACAAAACGACATTTTTTTAAATTTGTTCCAACCGCTCTAACTGCCCTAATAGTGCCCTTAGAGCAACAAAATGTATGACCGACTCACAATATTTTTTTAGTCCAAACATTTTTTCTGAACACCCCTACCCTCTATCTTTAACTGTTAAGGTGGTCCCCATACAATTTTTTTTATTTTTTGTAAATTTGTTTTATTTCATTAGCTTCTACCGGCCCAATGGTGCGTCCGAGAGGGTCATTAGTGAGACCGACCCCCATTTATTTTTACCCTACAACATTTTTTCAAAACATACTTACGACCTATCTCCACTCCCTAATTAGGCTCCCATACAAATAACAGTTCGAGCAAATTTTATAAAAATATAATTTTGTATGGGAGCCTACTTAGGGAGTTGAGATAGGGCGTAGGTATATTTTGAAAAAATGTTGAAGGGTAAAAATAAATGGGGGTCGGTCTCAATAATGACCCCTCTCGGACGCACCATTAGACCGGTAGAAGCTGATTAAATAAAACAAATTTACAAAAAATAAAAAAAAATTGTATGGGGACCGCCTTAACAGTTTAAGATAGAGGGTAGGTGTGTTCAGAAAAAATGTTTGGACTAAAAAAATATTGTGGGTCGGTCATACATTTTGTTGCTCTAAGGGCACTATTAGGGCAGTTAGAGCGGTTGGAACAAATTTTAAAAAATGTCGTTTTGTGTGGGAGCCCCCTTAGAAATTGGAGATAGGGTATAAGTTTGTTCCAAAGAAATGTTAAGACGTAAAAATTAATGGGGGTCGGCCTTACAAAGAACCCCTCTATGACGCACCATTAGAGCAGTAGAAATGATTTTAA
Organism: Pegoplata infirma; assembly: GCA_963921195.1. Classification (NCBI taxonomy): domain Eukaryota; kingdom Metazoa; phylum Arthropoda; class Insecta; order Diptera; family Anthomyiidae; genus Pegoplata; species Pegoplata infirma. The sequence continues at coordinate 239,472,086 of OY992538.1, read as the reverse complement.
GATTGGAAAATTACAATAAAATTTTTTCAAAAAATTTTAAAAAATAGTAATAATCGTTATCCCACGATGCTCCTGGGCAAAAAATTTGTAGAATTGATAGAAGTTTTACACAAAAAAATTTCAAAAAAATCGAAGAGTACAAACATTTTCAAAAATGAGATTTAAATTTTAAAACTTAAAAATCGCATACTAGAGCGCTTTAAAGAGTACGTAAAAAAACAAAAATTTAAAAAAAAAAATTGAAATTTGGACCATTATTGAAGAAGTTATGATTAAAAGAAGTTTGAGTAAAGGAACAAACTACCAATTTTTAAAAATTCGATATCTTTTGAACGGGTCATCAAAAAAATCTGAAAATTTACCACGAAGGAGTTTTCGAAGGGTACTAAAAACTGTAAACAAATTGGGAAAATCTAAAAAAAAAGTTTTTCAAAGTGTCCGATTTCACATGGAATGCCCCATATGTAGATATGTGTGATATGATATATGACATTTAACATACATTCATACAAAATCCATACACCAATGTATGTACTATATCCATATGTTGCACTTTTATTTTTTATCTTTTAATTGTAAGTTATAGTCAGGAGTAGGTGTTTATAAGCACATTAGAGTGGGGCGATTAATCGCTTTAATGAATTTGAAAACATAGCGTTACAAGGGTTACAAGTTTAGAAGAATATTTTGAGAATGATAATTCTAGCAAAAGGTCATATTTCTTTACTAATCGTTAGGATGCAGGGTTTGAAAAAAAAACACTTACGAACGGTACGTTAGTGTTCTGTACTGAATTATGCCGATAGAAATACGTAAACACATTCCCAACAAGAGATACTGAAACACTAAATTTTTTTTTAGTGGTTGTGTTCGTGTACGCAAACAGAATACCGAATGTTATGTTTGCGACTTGACGAACACAATCTCTACGATAATGTACTGTGCTAAGTACACAAACAAAATATAGTACTTTTTGTGTACGGTTCGCGTACTTAGCAGATTTTTTTTTGTAAACTTCAAATGGCGATATCTCGAAAACTAAGCAAGACAGAGAAAATCGCCGGCCCTCTTTACATGTGTGAACCAATATGGAGCCCAATTTTAAATCTAAAAAATGTTAACTTTCCGGAAAATTTAAAAATGTACATATCTCGTCATCTTTAATGGCCTTAATGATTTGTCATTAACGATTATCAATTTTCAAAATACTCTTGACAAAATTCCGACAAGATCGAAACACGTGTCAAATAGGTCTTGCAAAATAACCAAACCCAGGAAAATTTTTTGGAACCTATTCCTACTACAATAGATTCCTAAATAAATTCTATGGTAATCACAACAAAATTTTCTATATAAAATTATTTTTCAAAAAAACTACTTGCTCTAAAAACCGATTGCTTTCGGGACAATTTCTAACAAAATTCATTGATTTTGGAACGTTAAGTAGAATCGGTTGCAGGGTAAAATGATGCGTTCTGGAACCGATTATTTATAACAGAAAATTTTGCTGGGAACCAATCAATTTAAGACAAACAACTTTATAAATAGTTTTTTTAGATTTAAACTTGTAAAGTTTAAGTACTACAAAAATTAAATTTTTATGATTTTGGGATAGTTTTTAAATATAAATTTAGAAAATGCCTTGCTTTTTTTCACGAAAAAAAAATTCCGCAAAAAAACATTTTTTTTTAAAAAATTTTGTGTCTGTAATGTATCGTATTCTCCACATTTTCCATAAATTAATAGTAAAATATAAAACAAAAATGGAAAAAAAAATCGCGAAAAAAAATCGCAAAAAAAATTTCACCGAATTTTTTTTTTTTGTATATTTAATAGAGTTTAGATAATAAAAATTCAGAAATTGTCTAAATAATATAAAAAAAAAATGTTTTTTTTTACTTAAAAATGAAAAAAAATTAATCGCGAATATCGCTAATACATACGCTAACTGTGAAAAAACTGATATTACATTGACATTTTTTGATTTGTTGATTATTAAATTCTCTAGTACCTATCCCACAATTAAGTGGGATAGGTACTATTGTTGATTAAAGGTAATTTATCATTCCAATAAAAAAAAAAACAGATATAAAAAATTGTTAATATTAAGGCTGTAGTTGACCAAATTTTGAGTTTTAAAGTTTTAAAAATAATAAGGTAATTTATCATTCCAATAAAAAAAAAAACAGATATAAAAAATTGTTAATATTAAGGCTGTTTTAGACGTAACAACCCTCCTCGAAAGAATTTAAATTTTTTACAACCCGATTCTTCAAATTGTCAATTTTATCTCAATTTTATCAATTTCACTGATTCACCGCGCTTCTAGACAAATGAAATGGAGTGCTTTACTAACACTGTTCCGATTGTATTTTTCTGCTTAAATAGCTTAACGCCCCACTCCAATGCACATTTTCAAATGTTGTATTTAGTAAGCAAATAGAAAATATCTAAATAAAATGTTGATATAATCATGGTTTTATTTTGAATTCTTTTTTTTTTCATTTTCTATGTGCAATTATTCTTGTGGACAATTACAATATTTGCTTAGCCCAAAAAAAAAAAAAAGAAAAAAAAGAGGAATACCAAAGAAATAACTAATAATAATGAAGAAACATAAATTTCGTTTATTTGTTTTTGTACTTGTTCTAACAATAGTATTAGTACATATTCATGTGTGTGTGTGTGCAATGAATCCTTTGTCCTTTATAACATTTTAGTTGTTTGTTTTGTAACCCTGCAATTAAAAAACAAAAGGACATGTCATCGACCAACATCAAGAGACATGAGTGGCGTACTAACTAACACTGTGTATTCTCTATTAAAAAAAAAATGTTTATATGAATGTTGACTATTTACTTACTAGTGGAAATGGTTTAATAATAGGTGGTATTTCTGTTTACTTGACACACAAAAACAAAAATTGTATCATTTTTACTTTATTTTTACTTTTGTCGTTTGTAATTATTACTCTATTAGACATGTTTATTTAACATAATTAACTTGATAAAAGTACATTTTATACTTTAAGTAATTAACACATATTATGCCAAAACAAAAAAATACACGACAATTATTTACAATTTAAGCCAACTTGTAATTATATTTATTTTTAATCTCTTTTTAGCTTGGGCATCGGTAGAGCCCATTTTGAAAAACAACCTCCCAGCAATTTAAGAAAATCAAATTTTTTCCATTTTGTTATTGCGTTGTACGACCGAGCTGGCCAACCTATAGAAATCGAAAGGACTGCATTTATAGGTTTTATTGAAAAGGATTCAGAATCTGATTCCACCAAAACAAATAATGGCATACAATATCGATTGCAATTACTCTATGCAAATGGTAAGTTAAAATCTTAAAAATAAACAAGTGAAAGTGTTAAAATCGACTGTGCCGAATCTTTTATACCCTTCAACATATAAAAAAATGCACTGGCGTTTTTTCTTTGGGGGGGTCATTGGGGGACACATAGACCCACGCGGTAAATGTTTACAAAATCATTTATTATACATTTTGAGCTTAAGTAATAAAATTGTATCATTATTTAAATACATTTTTAATATCCACGCCCACAAAATGGGGCGGACAAAAAAATGGAAAAAAAATGACGCACTTTCTGCACTTTTTTTCTTTAATGACTCTGTGCTCAGTTATGTACAGTAAATACAGACATGTTTGGCACCAAAAGAAAGTTATTTTTAAGGCCTATCGAATGCAATATCAAGCATTTAAAAACAATACTTAGTTTGTGAGCTGATCCCATACCCAGCAGAAATTTTGCTGAACGTTCAGCAGCTTTTGGAAGGGGAACTTGAGTAAAGGAGCGCATCCAATTGCGCTGAATTCATGCATGATTCCCTAAGGCGATGTCCCACTTTAGAGCGCTAGTTGGATACACAGAAACAGCGCTCTTTAGATGCACTGAAATCACTTGTCTTTAGAGCGCTGATTTAAGCAGAATAAAGATGCTGTAAATTCATGTATCTTTTTAGCGCTGATTTAAGCAGATTAAAGATGCAGTGAATTCATGTATCTTTGTAGAGCTGATTTAAGCAGAATAAAGATGCTGTAAATTCAAAGTTGAAATCAAATAACTAAAATTTAAAAAAATATAACAAAAAAATTCATTCGTTTTACTTTAGGGTCGAACCTGAATCAAATTGCGTCGCGCAAGACGTAAAAAAAAACAAAAACAAACACATCAAATTTTAAATTTTTACGTCCGTTTGATTTAGGTACGTCACATTTAAATATTAGAAACGAAAAATTATTGGGCGTTACGCCTTACGCGACGCAATTTGATTCAGGTTGGGCGCTTACAAAACTTTATTTATGTGAAACAAAATGAAAAAAAAAAATCGGAAGTGAACATCAAAAAAATATCGGAAATTTTCATTTTCACATTTTTTATGGGATTTTTTTTGGGAACAGCGGTCAAAGATGCTATGATTGAAGCGCTCTTTGCAGCGCTGATTAATGCGCAATAATGATGCAGTCAAATCATGTGTCTTTGTCTAAAACTCATGTTTTTTTATTCAAAAAGTGTTAAAAATATTAAAAAGGAAAGCAAGTGTGAAATTTTATCAAAAAATAATTACACATGATAAGTTTTATATAAAAAATTAAAAAAAAAATTAAAATTTTTTCCCCTTCCTTTTACTGCATCCCTAAGAGCGCTCTTTGGATGCGCTACGGTATGCTATAAACAGATGCTGTGTATCCAAAATCTCGATTTATTTCTGCTGGGATAAATTTAAAATGTTTTGGTTTTTTGATATGTTATTAAATTAAATAAACGTGTTTTGACATTTTATTATGAACAGGTAGATAGAACTTGAAAATACCTTTCTTTTGGTACCAAACATATCTATACTTACTGCTTATTACTGTGCACGAAGAGTCATTAAAGACGCAAAAGTGCAGAAAGTGCGATATTTTTTTCCAGAAATGAAAACGCCATAAGTTCTTCAAGGGGGAACTTTTTCCCCCCTGGTCCGATTTTGCCCATTTACGAACTTAAACTGCCTAGGACCAAAAGACATATTGCTGCCAAACTTAACAAGTCTAGCTCTTTTAATCGCGTGTTATACAGACGGACGGATATTCTAGAAATGCCTTAGAATCGATCATAGACCAATAATATATACACAGAAAAAAATAAAAAAAAATTTTGAGTAAATTTTTAATACTATTGAGTAAAAAATTACTCAATTTTCCACCAGTAAACGATTTAATAGTATTGAGTAAACTTTTAATAAAAAATTATTAAATGCTTAATTAAAAATATGAGTAAATTATTAATTCACACAATTAAATCTTTACTTAAAATTTTTTAATATTTTTGAGTAACTTTTTAATTGTGTCAAGTAAAAATTTACTCAAAATGTATCAAATTATTTTTTTAAAAAGATTAAAAAGTTTCTAATTTTTTTTCCAAAAAAATTGCTTTTACAAACTTTACCAAATATACTTATGTCTTCAAGACAAAGTAAAATTTTATAAAGATGATTTCAAACTTTCATATACATATACAAAAAACAATAAACTAAATGAGAATTCAAAACACCAAGAGAAAAAAAAATAAATAAAAAAAAATATTTAATTTGTATTAAATTATTTACTCAAATTTTATTTTAAATTTTTGAGTAAATTTTTAATTGCGTCAATTAAAAAATTACTCAAATTTTTTTTAAAAAATTAAACAAGTGATTACTCAAATTTGTTTCCTCCATATTTTTTTCTGTGTATACTTTATGGGGTCCCCGACCGATATTTCGATGCGTTACAAACGGAATGACAAAGTGAGTATACCCCCATACTGTAGTTGGAGGGTATACAAATTACAGGGACGTTTTTTTGAGCCTAAGGGAATTTCGGTGGGGACTGTGGGACACCTGCCCCTCTCGAAAAATGTTTACTAATTTATTTATTATGCTTTTAACATTAAAGTTTTACAATTTTATCACTATTTAAACTATTTTTTTATATCCACGACCAAAACAGGGGGCGTGCCAAAAAAAAACTAAATTTTTTAGTCCCCACGGTCCTAGTGGAGGACTCTAAACTTCATCTTGCATAAACATGTTTCATTTGTTTAACAAAAATATAAAAAAAACAAAATATTCTTCAATAAGGAACTTTTTCCACCCTATTCCGATTTAGCCCTTTTCCGAACTTAACGTGCCTAGGATCATAAGACATATTCGTGCCAAATTTCAGGAGGCTAGATCTTTTATTTTGGACTGCATCGTGCCATCTACAGACAGACGGACGGAAGGACGGACGGGCGGACAGACGGACATTCACAGAATGTCTTAGAATCGATCATGGATCAATAATATATATACATTATGGGGTCCCCGATCAATAATTCGATGCGTTACAAACGGAATGACAAAGTGAGTATACCCCCATACTGTGGTTGAAGGGTATAAAAAATTAACCCTTTTTTTTTTTTTTTTTGCAAAAATTAAAAAAAAAAGTATTTTATTCAAGAAAATTTATTTTAATTTAGGAAAGACATTGGGGGGGGGGGTATTCATGCCTTCGGCTAACATGGAAGGTCGTTCACCGATTGCCCTAAAACTTGCATATGGGAAAGAGGATGAAATTATGAGTTACCTGTTTTTTCTTAACTGCCCAGTCAAAGCGGAAGGGGAAAAACTAAATTTTTTAGTTTATTTCGTTTGGCGAAATCTTTGCTGGTTCGGCTTTTATTAGTACTTCCCCGAAAGACCAATTTTTTTCAAAAGGTGGCAACCTTTTTTTAAATTTGAGATTGGGCAGCTAAAAAATAACAGGTAACTATTATTTTTCTCCCTCATTTACATTTCCATATGCAAGTTTCAGGACAATCGGCGGATGGCCTCTTTTAGACCTTCCTTGTAAGTTGAATTTAACTTGTCTACCTTTTATTTCTGTACCAAAAATGCATTTAGTCAAACTGCATTTTAGTCTGAATGTTGTTATATAAAAATAATTTTTATGAATTTATTTTTCTTTTCCTATTTTAGGTGCTAGACAGGAACAGGACATTTTTGTTCGACTCATCGATTCCGTAACAAAGCAAGTAAGTAAAACAATTAGATTTATTTTAAAATATTTCTGCAGTTTATCTCTTTCGTTTAAAATCCTGACTAAAGTCAGTTCTTGTAAGTGGTATAGAAAATAGCAATTTTTTTCATCAATTGAGCCATAAGTTGCATTCAAAATTGATTGTCACAGTTAATTAAGTGCGTCCTGCACGCATCAACCAACATACCAACTCAATAAATTGAGTTGTCAAATACTACAACGGGTTGAACACAAAAAAAAATAGAAGAAAACAAACGAAAGAGGAAAATAAAGCATTACCTTTCAAGGTAGCGCCCACTAAAAGGATTATTTGTACTCACTCGTACAATATGCGTTCCTTTGGGGGCAGCCAAATACTAAAAGTGCAAACGCAGCATTAGGAAAAAAATAGCTTGTTAAACTGGCCATATGTCTTACTTGTACGTACATATGTACGTCGAGAGCTATTAAAATGTTGATATAGATTTTTATTTTTTCATTCATTCATCCTTCCATTCCAGAGTCATGAGTGAGTTGTTACTAAATGACTAACTACTGCTACTACTGCTACTACTACTACTACTACTACTACAACTAGAAATATGTCCTTTTGGTTAATACATACATATAAAATATACGTTAACGTGTGTTTTACACTGGTGACTTATACAACATTCACATTTTTTTGGTCGTTATTGGTGTTTTTTTTTTGTTGTTGTTTTTTCTGGATTGTTTTCAAGGGCAATTAATTTCTAGGGTGACAAATTTTTATAGACTTTGTTAGAGAGTTAGAGTGTTTTTGTTGCTTGTAGTAAATTTAAGCTGGTGCAGACAGGGGGGGTCATACATATTGTTGTAAATTGGATGTTTTTTATTTTATTATTTTGGGTGTAAAGTACTTTGGAAAAAAACATACATCTATCTGTATACCCCTTTTTTTATTTAGCCTTCATTTAACATTTATGTTTGTGCCATGGTTATATGTATGTATGTATGTAGATAGATAGATAGTAATATCTGCAATTGATCATGTTTATTTTATAAATCGATTTACTGGTTCATGTCCATATAGAATCAATGAGCCATGTGTCTTTTTTGTTTGTTTGTTAACAATGTGTTGGACAATAGAAGATTAAAAGATAATGGAATACAATGTGGCAAATTTTATCTATATTGAAAAATACATACATATGTATATATTTATACAAATTAATTTGAAGAAAGAAAAAAAAATTATGAAAACTAATGCAAAAACTATAAGTGATAACTATGGTTTGTTTATTAAAAAAAATTATTTAGATAAAATCAACAAAATATGACACAGAAAAAATATCGTGAAATCAAAAGTAACAAACCAAATTGTTAGCAACTAACTTCCAGTTCAACAATGTTTTTAGTTGTATCAACAATGTATATAGTTAATATGACAAAAATTCAATTTAATTTCCAATTAAATGCATCAATTAAAATCATTGTTAAAAAACGCACAAAAAGCGTTTTAATAACACAGACACTTTATAAATTCATTTCAGTTCTCTTTTGTCTCGATTGGTTTACAGGAATATAAAGCAATCGTTGATTTTCACACCCGTTCCTCAATATTTCGCCTGAAATTCAACTTCCTATCTAGAAATACTCCAAGATACCTGGGTCCATTTGGAAGGCGATTTCAGTGTCGTCCAGACAAATAGAATCAAAAGCAGGAATCTTATTTTTTCTTGCCCATTTACGTGAGTTACATTTATATGAAAGGGACCTGTAACTTTTACATGACGATTTTCTAGGACGTGGTTAATTAATATTTTTAGATCAATTGAGCTATTTTTGCAGGTCATAGAACTGGTATTTTGTCACCAGCTCGAGTTGAACCAGTCATGGGAAAGGTTTATTAAGAGCAATCGGTCCTGAACTATGTGGGAGTTTTAAAGGAAGGAACATACGACCATTTTTTAAGGAATATACGATATTGCTTTCTCTCAGCCGGTATTATACCATCAGGTCCATGGGATTTAGAGAGCCTGACACTATTAATCAAAATCTAATAAAGATTTTGTCCATTTGGTTCACGTTTTTGTTAAATATGTATATGAAAAAAATTCATTAATTTAATGAAAAGTTTTTTTATTGACATTTCCTTATATGCTAACAGGTCATAGTTCAAGGAGTAAGCAAAAAGAAATGGTTTGAAATTATTTCAATGTTCAAAATGAACATCATTTTCCCACATTTATTTTTCAAATCACTAAAAACAAAAAAAAAAAAAAAAGGTTTGACAATTGTATGCCTCTTGGAAATCTAAAAGGAAAAGAACAATCATTTGATCCGATTATGTAGTTAGATCAAAGTAATATCATTACGATAAGATAAAAGTAACACAGTGCATGTGCGTGCTCCTGTTTTTTTTTTTTATATTCGAATAAATGTATGAAAATGAAATAAGGGGAGGGTTGGTTGGTTTAGAAAAATTTTATTTACTATAAAATGTGTAAAATGTAACTACTTACTCAAATTAACGGATTGATTTGTTTTTTTACCGTTTCAATTTTAAACACTTTATACAGAAAATTAAGGCAGACCTTTAAATACCACAGGGCAACACCTTATTTTTGCCCGGATTCTGATAGCTAATTTTGTGTAATTGGGATACGCTGATTCCAAATCTGGCTACCGTTTTTTTGGGTCAGCTCTAGTTTTTAAGATATAGCCTAAGGAAACTTTGGAAATAGGCTATTTTTGGCATGTTTGTAAGTCCATATTTATTAGCACTGGTCTTGTATTCAAAAAGTGAATTACTATTTAATGTATGTTGGATATGCTGATTCCAAAAATGGTCCTCCTTTTTTCGAGTCATCTCTAGTTTTTGAGATACCGGTAAAATAAAATTTTAAAAATTTGCATTCATGCCCTTTTTATACCCTCCAACCACAGTATGGGGGTATACTCACTTTGTCATTACGTTTGTAACGCATCGAAATATCGGTCGGGGACCCTATAAAGTATATATATTATTGATCCATGATCGATTCTAAGACATTCTGTGAATGTCCGTTTGTCCGTCCGTCCGTCTGTCTGTAGAACACAATGCAGTCCAAAATAAAACAGCTAGACTCCTGAAGTTTGGGACAAACTTCATAGGCAGGTTAAGTTCGTGAATGGGCAAAATCGGGCCAGGGGGAAAAAAGTTCCCCCTTGAAGAACTGAACCAACCTCTGAAAAAATACACTTTTTTACATATTTTTTTGTATTTTTGTTAAATAAATGAAACATTTGGTATATTCCAAATCGAAATTTTTTAAAAACGTTCGCCATAGTCAAAACTAGATTTTACTGAAGGAAAAATTTAATACTCTCACTTTTTTGCGATTTATCTAAAATTGGAGAACGGATGGACCGATTTGACAATTTTTGTTTTTCTGAATATTCATCATAGTCCAACTTAGGGTTTACGGAAACAAAAATTGACCAGAAACACTTTCTTTGATTTATCTAAAATCGGAAAACGACTGGATCGATTTGGAAATTTTTTTTTTTATGTTTGCCATAGTCGTCCAACTTAGGTTTTTACGCAAAAACTTTAAACTTCCCATATCTATTTAAATTCATGATTAAACTCTTTTATAGATCTGTATTATTTTAATAGTAATTATGTTTGAATATAAGCGTCTACTTAAGGGTTATATTGACCAAACTTTGTTGGTTATTGTAACAACCCTAATAGTCAAGGACACCAACAACTACAGCCTTTTTGCAAGCATTAATATGATAAACACTAACAACACCAGCAACAAGAACAACGACAATGAAAACAACAACAACAATAGAAAATAAATAAAACAACAAAATATTCATAATTACACTTGATCAGATAACACAACATGTTACATTACAAACGCTCTTTAAAGCGCTTATTCTTTTATTTTTTGCGCTATTTTATGTTTAGGAAGAAATAAAACGACTGACTGACGGACGAAAGGAAGGAAGGGAGGAAGGAACCAATTGTGCTGTAATTTGAGGACACATGATGCTACTACCACGTGCTGATATGCCAGAGAGATTGGCTTCAATAGGATCATATTTCAAAACTGCCACCGTCATAAACGAAACCAAATCGAATGCAATGCCAAATACTCATCCTTCTCAATGTACGAGTATGTTGGTTTGTGTACGATGATTTTAAACTGCATCAATTTTGAAAAAAAAGCACAAATACATAATAATTTATCGCGATTTTACGCATTATATACACCGAAAAAAAAACGTGTTTTTGTACTATGAGAGATATGATTTCGAATTCAAGTGGCTTCAGCAGTTAAAGTATTAAAACAGCAACAACAGTTTACATTTTTGTTGGCTGATTGTCCGCATTATTACTTTTTTTTCGTTGATATTGTATTGTTTTCAAAAAAAAGTATCGAATGTTATAAAATCTACCATGTCCTTCTGGCTATGCATTGTTTAGTGAAATATGGAAAATTGAACAGAGCCATAAAAACAATATCCATAATGATGGCGATTATGATTAGTTTTCTATTTATGTTTACATGATTATGTTGCAAGAATGGGTTAATAATTGTTGGTGCACATATGAGAACAATTTAAAAATTTTGTTTGAAGCTAATGCCGAGAACTGTATCTCGGAATAGGTTGTAGCTATTAGAGATTACGAAGAAATTAAATTTGAATTATTTGGTTGTGACACAATAAAGAGGGGTTCCAGAGGGCACCCACCGATTGCCTTGAAGCCTGCATATGGGAAAGAGGGGAGGAAAATAAGAGTTACCTGTTTTTTCTTAGCTGCCCAATCTCACATTTAGTGGGTCAAAGAGGAAGGGAGAAAACGGGATTTTTTTGAGGATTTTTCACATTTCTTTAAAAGAAACTGTGTGAACATTTTATACAGATCGAAAAGTTTTTTGAAAACCTATCCAATGGTGTATCAGTGGTGTCCAAATTCAGCTTCGTTTAGTCCTTTTTTTAAAAAATGTAAACACTTTGGGGTAGTTAATATGGAGAGGTATATACGTATGTACGTCCGTCAAAATCATATCTGTGGAGATTTGAAAAAAGCATTTACTTCGATTTAAGTTCTTTTGTCAAAAATATGTTAAATTCGACTTTTTCGTATACAACAAACACATTTTCCATAATTTTTTTTTTTAAAGATCTCAACAATTGGAAATATCAGGTTATCAGATCTCTTGAAAAATGTTGAGAAAATCGTCCAGTTCTTACCATTTCAGTCTCTTAAAAAAAGCTCGAAAAATATTTTTTTAAAAAAATAAGTGCTTTTGTCAAACGTCCATTGATATAATAGTCTATGTTAAAATTAAGCTGACTCGTATTTTTGCGTTTGGCTAAATTCTTGCTAGTACGGATTTTATTAGGATTTTCCCGAAAGACCAAATTTTTTCATAAGCTGGTAACCCTTTTTTAAATTTGAGATTGGGGAGCTAAAAAACTGTTAACTCTTATTTTTCTCCCCTCATTCCCATATTCAAGTTTCAGAACCATTGGTAGGTGCCCTTTGAAAGACCTTTCTTGTTAGTTAACATAACTGAAATTCGACGGTAACAACAGCGTTCATGTTGCCTCATAAACATGTTGGTTATCACAACAAAAATTTAGTTAAAGCAGCAAAACAAACGTTTCAACAACTGATCGGCAAACATTGTGAATCGATTTACTTATATTTTCAAACTAACAATAATACAGTGCAACACATAAAATGCAAAAGAAAAAGGAGAAGGATGGAGAGAGAAGTGTTTGTGCACATTTACAGGCCTATTCTCAGTTATGACTGGTTATGACTAATTTTATTATTTTTAAACTTCATATTCCCTGTGTTTGTTGTAAACACAATCATAAAAAGTCTCAAAATTTAAAATTATTTGTCAATTTTGAGACGATGTGGGTAGCAGGTCATTATTTTGTGGAAATTTTCAAACAAAATTTGAATTTTTTATGATTGTTTACAACAACCACATGGAAAAAATTGAGTTATGACTTTTTTTGTGAATAGGACCCTTAATTTAAATTCTTCCAAATTGTAGTTGACTGGAAAGTCGTTTGCGGGAAGTTTATTCAACACACGGCTGGTTCAAACGAAAGTCGAATTTTCTCTATAATACGTTGTTTGAAACATTGGACAGTCGACAACGAATGGATGTGTTCTGCTACACTGATAGAAAAACACTTCATATCACGAATGAATGGAATTCATTAACGTTGTTTCATTACAATAATGAAATATTTTATATGCTGAATGAAATTTCATACATATTGTGCAAGATTTTCATTAATTTTGATTCATTAGATTTCGTAGTTTCATTAAAAAATTTCATTAAGTTTTATTTACAAAATTTGTTGTTTTTTGACACCTGTGTCGCGTCTGTTTAGTCTGTCAGCTGATCAGAGCGTGATTTTTTTTAGCATTTTTATACGAAATTTAAAATGGAATGTTGTTGATTAATTATAAGTATTTATTAAACTCGCGTTGTATTTTATTAATTCGTGGTTTTACTAATGTATTAAAAGTAAATGTTAAAGTAAAAATTTGCGTGAGAAAACTGAGTGAAATCTACACAGAAAAAAATATGGAGGAAACAAATTAGAGTAATCACTTGTTTAAATTTAAAAAGAAAAATTGAGTAATTTTTTAATTGACGCAATTAAAAATTTACTCAAACATATTAAAAACAATTTAAGTAAATAATTTAATAAAAATTTAATAGTTTTTTTTATTTTTTTTAAACTCTCATAGTTTTTTGAATTCTCGTTTAGTTTATAGTTTTTTGTGTATGTATATGAAAGTTTGTAATCGTCTTTATAAAATTTTCCTATGTCTTTGAGACATAAATATGTTTGGTGAAGTTTGAAAAACAAGTTTTTTTTTTTTTTTTGTAAAAAAAATTAAAACTTTTTTAAAAAAAAAACAAATTATAAATTTTGAGTAAATTTTTAATTGTGTCAATTAAAAATTTACTCGAATTTTTTGGCAAACATTTAATAAATTTTTATTAAAAATTTACTCAATACTATTAAATTGTTTACTGGTGCAAAATTGAGTAACTTTTTACTCAATAGTATTAAAAATTTACTCAAATATTTTTTTTATTTTTTTCTGTGTATAGATAAAATAAAAAATATGTGAAAGTGTTTTTTTAACTTGGTTATTTTGTGATTTTTTCAGACTTTTTTTATGAAATTGGAAATAAAAAGTAAATTATTAGTTTTTATTTTACTAAATTCGTGCTGTTTTATATTAGTTCGTGTTTTTTATTATGTATTACAATTTAAGGTTGGGGTAAAATTTTGTGCGAGAAAACTAAGTGAAAACCATTTTTTATTATTTTTAATTCTATAAAAATATCTTTACAAATTTCATACAAATATTTAATTTTAAAAATTAAAGTAACATTTATTCACTGAAAGTATTTTATTTCAACAATAAAAAGTTGGATTTATTCAATGAAAGTATTTCATAAGAATTAAATACTTTTTTCAATATTATTTATATTTTGTATGAACAATTTTCATTAATTTAATGAAACTTGTTCTTGCAATTACATTTTATGATACCTATTTCATTAATTCAATGAAACCCTACATAGGTTCCTTTTTAACGTCATTTTTCATAACATTAATGTAGATTTTCATTATTTTCATGTACAAATTTCTATCAGTGTAGAAAGACTAGTACTACGAGCATGTACCCACATCTCACGGAATGACAAAGGGAGTATACCTAGGCTGACCATTCGTACTGATTTGATCAGTACATGTACTGATTTTTGATCACGTGTACTGATCAAAAAACGTTGTACTGATTTGTACTGATTTTTTAAAATATGTACTGATTGTACTGATTTTTGAACATTTCAATATAAAAAATAATTTTATTCGAAAATTCTGTACAAAAACTTGAATTTCCATAATAAAAGTCGTCAGAGTTTTTTTTTATAACTTAGGTCTGAAAATGAGATAATTTATAATGAATTTATTCTAAGAAGATTAGAGCTCGTGAATCAAGAAGTTCCTTAACGCAAAAATGAATCTGAGCATGAGGTTCTTTTGATCTTCCTAAATTTACCCAATCAGAAACTGCCAACCGTACAAAAAATATTGTACTGGCGGAGCACTGGATTTATTGGAAATGCCAACAGCGTTTCAACGTTGGCAATTACAAACAGAATTGTACTCTGCCAGTACATTTTATACAACATTTACGACCATTTATTTTTTTATTAATTATTTTTAAGCGGTTGGATTTCGATTAAATATTGTTTTTATTACACCTTTTATTATATAATTACACCTTTTATTATGTAATAGAGTAATAGCAATTTTTTTATCATCACATGTAGTAAGAATACACTTGAATTCTACCATACTTATGTTAATTTCAGTGTTATTTTCATCTAATTTGCTAACATCATACAATCCTATTTCACTTGATGGAAGTGGATATTCCACATAATCAGTAACTTCAAGAAAACGTTGCCTTTAAAAAAATATCATCACATTTGAAATTCGACACTTTCCTACTAAAAATTTCGTTAACCGTAATAACATTTCCATTTCTTAGTAAGCATACGTTATCAGGAGGAAGTGGTGAAATTTTATTGCCTTCGATAATAACAAAGCTAAAAGTAACTCCTATTTCCGAGGTTTCTAAAATTTTTCCAAGAGAATATTTTAAGCTTCTATTGATACGATAAAGCAATGGAAAATTACACTAAGAAAATTATGTCATTAACTGTTTGTAGGTTATTTTAAAAAGTAATCAGTAAAGTCATTTTAAAAGAAAAATCACTTATTTTATAAAGGATTTAATTTTTTTAATGTTCTGTAGTTTAAAAAAATAATTTACTGTATTAAAAACGAATTTTCTGTTACATTTAATTTCGGTAGTAAAAAATTTCTTCTATAGTTTTACTGTTTTTCAATACAAAATAACTGAATATTCGCTAGTTTTTTAATGTTTTGGTAAGTCATTAAATTAACATTTAAAATTGACTGTAATGTGTTTTTATTTTAAATGAAAAAACAGTGGAATGGTTTTTAAATAAAATTTCATTTGTTTTAAGTGAATATTCAGTGGAATTTATCTACATAATTCTTTGAGTGTATTTGATGAATCGTTTGATCGAAAAATATGAAGTTTTCTTTGAACTTCTCCGATGGGGTTGGTTGGAGAATTTATAATACTTTTTATAAAACCTAGGCTATTTTCGAAATCAAACGCGGAAAATTGAGATAGCGGCGCCACTATATAAATATAATAATAATAATAATAATAATAATAATAATAATAATAATAATAATAATAATAATAATAATAATAATAATAATAATAATAATAATAATAATAATAATAATAATAATAATAATAATAATAATAATAGTTTTGATCACATGATCAATTATTTTTATTTATTCTTTCTTCTTATTTACAACTCATTTTTAATAACTTCAACCTAACCGAGAACTGGTAACAATGACCGTCGTCTCGTTGTAGCGAAAAAACCAAGGGTTCTGGTGGGAATCGAACCCACGACCCCGATGTTCAAAGGCTAGCACGCTACCAACTAGCCTACGGGGCCCCCCCGGCGCCACTATATTAACAACGTCATCTGCGATATGAATGAGGTTGTGAATATTCATTGTATTTGATTTTGGTCCATAAAAATATGACATAAGTTCAACAAATTTCCTTAATAACTGCTGGGTAATTCCAAAAATTTTCGCCCCACTGTTCGGAAACATGCCTTTGGACGCCACTGAGAATTTGGCTCATAGATATCCACGTTTATATGAGATATGTTGCATTTTTAGATTTTCAAAATTTGCTGTAGTTTTCAAATTATCGCGGGTCAAAGTTCGACTTTTTTAGCAAAAGTCAGAAAAATACATGACGTTTAACGTGCTCTAACTTTTTAACTAGTAATCCGATTATCACAAGTAATGGCTCATATAAAAGCTTAATTCTTCTTCTTTCAGGAAATATTTTCAAAAGCATACGTTTTTTTTCAGAAGTGTTGCAAAAATTCAAAAACCTTTTTTTTTTGCGAATATTTAAAAAAACACATCTTCGATTTTTTAAAAAAAAAGTTTGGTGATAAACAATACTGTTTTGTACAACATATCCAAAATTCAGAGTGGGATCTCAATGGGATCAAAAAATATTCTGGTTTTAGTACGAAGTTCTTAAATTTTACCTTAGAAAATTAAAATTTTATGTTTCTTCAATATAAAAATTTAAATTTTCAAAGAAAATTATACTATTAAAATTTTGAAAATCATTCAAAACATTAGAAATTTAAATTTTCTAAGGGAAAAATATGAGAACGTCGTACTTAAAACAGAATAGTTTTTGATCCCATGGAGATCCCACTCTGAATTTTGAATATGTTATACAAAACATTGTTATTTTTCACCAGAATTTTTTTAAAAAAAATCGAAGATGTGTTTTTTTAAATATTCGAAAAGAAAAGATGTTTTTGCATTTTTGCATCGTTTCTGTAAAAAAAACTGTGTTATTTAAAAAATAATTTTTAAAAGAAGAACCCCAGCTTTCAAATGAGCCTAAATTTGTGAAAATCGGGTCATTGGTTAAGAAGTTACAGCTCTTTAAACATGATGTATTTTTCTTACTATTGCTTAAAAAGTCAATCTTTGACCCACCATAATTCGTTAAATACACCAAATGTAAAAAAACGATATATGGTACATAAATCATATTTATGAGGGCTATCTATGTGTCAAGGTTCAAATTAATCTGAGACACCATTTCCAAAAATGACTAAAATTTGAGCTAAATTTTCTGGACTGGCCCTGCTTTGCATAATCAGCTTTTAATGTAGCTAATTTGCTAGATGACAAAATTCGACAAGCTGTAAAATGAAGTAAAAAATGTCTGTACTGATTAGATTTCAATACATTTTTCAAAACTATCCCTCCGCCATATAATAAAAAAAAACGATATTGTGTAGCTTTCCAATTTCCTGTATCCATTAAATCAAACGTTTTTCTTTGGAACTCAGCTGTAATATCTTTAGATATTTTTAAAAAATTTTGTTGCATAATTGCTACGTTTTCTTCGGAAATATATGAATCTGGATTCTTAAAAATAAGTTTCTGAAGTAACGTTTTTCCAATTCCAAGGTACAACATATCGTGAACCTATATTCAAAATATGCCAACTCAAATTTGACGGAAATGAGTTTCCGATGGCAAATAGCTCCCCTATGTAATACCTATCTGCCATAAAAATTTCAGAGCAAAAAAATAATTTCTTGTCGTTTTACGTCCATTTTTGTTATTCTGCTAACTCAAAGTACATATTTTTTTGGTGGAAATAAATGCCAACTCCCATTGTAAATTTCCAAAAATTTTTCAAAAAATTTAAAAAAAAAAATTAGACCACATACCTTATTGCATTTGCCATGCTAAACACGAATCTTGTAAAGATTTTGATATCTAATGACTGGTTCTCGAGATATTGCCATTTTGAAAATATCGGTAAATAGTGTTTGCAAAAAAAAAATTGCTTATATTTATGTAACTTTCAAACTATTTTTCAGATTGAAACATTATGAATGGGGCAAATAAAGTCAATGATATAAGCTTTCAAAATAGCTAGTTTGGAGTGACCCTTATACAATACAGTGTGAGTTACAGAGTGCCAAAGTTGACCACCCTGAGATTAAAAGGCTTTCGGAGCTAGTAACTTTTAAAAATATGCAAAGATTTTTAATTTTTTGTTTAGTTTTTGCAATTACCGTACTAAGGATAACAAAAACCAAAAAAAAATAAATTTTTTTAAATTTTTCCAAAAAAAATGTATTTTTATTTTCCGACAAAATATGCCAACTCTAACAAAATATTTGTTTTTTGATATAGTAACAAATGCCATCTCAAAAAAATACGCAAACCAGTGCAAAATATGAAATTTTTTGCATCGGAATAAATTATTTAGAATATTTAAACCATTTTATGGAAGGTACATTGTTTATTTTTGCAATAATATGCGAAATAACTAGTTTTTTAGCTCTCCTGAACAGTAAGCTTTTTCGAGTTGGCATTTATTGAATATAGTTCGACGATATGCATTTCATCCAAAACTACGGACTTTATTAAGTCAAAGTTAGGAATATCGAGAAGTGGACTGGTTTCTTTAGCTAAATGGTGCTCAGCGTTAGCCTTTTCTCTAAACGACTGGAGCGTACACGCAAAAAAAAAATCTGTGTAAGATTGAGCAAACCTACTTGGTAAAACTTTTTTCATACCAAAAAATTTTTTTTAACAAATTTTTGCTAAAATTATGCTTGTCGATGTTAAAGTAACATAATTCATTTTTTATGTAAAATAACCAAGTAGCTTGCACAATAACGCAAATTACTTGCACAAAAATTTATCGAAAGAAAACAACAAAAAAAAAACAAATACAGACCGCCATATTCATTTTGTATTTTTGTGTGCGTGCTTCGTTTATTTTTTGTGTTATAAAACGTAAAAAGGAAATTGATAAATAAAATTTAAATAAATTAATAAATAAATATAAATAATTAGTTTTTTAAAAGATAAATAAATGTAAGATAAAAAAAGCTAAAGTTAATTTTGCTGTCATAACTTAAAACACCATTCATTAAGAAAAACCAATGGAGTCCCAGACGTACGTTTCGATGAATAACAAATCGAATGATAAAGTGAGTATACCCGCATTCCGAAGACACCAATAAGGTTTAATAGATTTTTAGTTAAAAATTAGTGTTTGGTAATAATTTTCTATTTTTACAGGGTACTGCTAAATAAATGTTTGAAGCTATGGGAATCCTTCACTACAATAAAGAGCGTGGACACCAAGCCTGCCTTTAGTTATAAAATTAAAACCTAAAAACCCAAAACCAAGGGAATCCAGACCTGTTTTGATGAGTTACAAATGGAATGACAAAGTAAGTGTTCCTCCTTACCAAGAGACCAATGGGGTTTACCAATTTTTTAAATTAAAAATTTATGTTTTGTAATAATTTTCTATTTTTACAGGATGCTTTTAAATAAATTCGTGAAGCTATAGCGGATCCTTTACTTAAAGAAGAAGCGTAGGCAGCAGTCACTCGAGAAAATTGTACAAAAAGGGTCAGTTGGTCGGTGATAAATTAAATCCTACACAAGATTTATTATATTAATATGGATTTATTCTGTGAAAATTTTAAATTCAACAAATATACAAATTTTTAAAAAAATTTATTGAAAATTTATTTTAGCATAAATGTAGTAATTTTTAGCATTATTTTGAGTCATCTTTTCTAATAATTTTGGTATATTTCACCGTATCTCTTTTGGCATATTTTACCAAGTTTTTACTTAAATAGCATTAGCATTTTCTTCAAAATTTTTTACATAAGCGTTTTGGCTAAATTGCGAAAACTACTTCGTCGGTTGTAGTTTTAGCATATTCTTGGCAAAATTATGCCAGATTTTTACTCACTCCGACACAAGTTTTTTTTTGCGTGTACGTTGTTCACAATTTATTTCTTTAAAAATGCGTGTTTTATTTACTGTTTCTCCTTTTACGGTGCATCTTTCACAAGAAAAAAAACCTGTGTGACCCTTGGTACACTTGATAAACGCTCGGGCAGGCATATCACAGCAAAAAGCTAATATTTTGAATGTAAATTGTTTTCCGTGGACCTCGACACCTTTAAGTAAAAAAAATATTAAATTTTTTTTTTTCTAATTTTTGTGTGTACCTTCATTAGTTAAAGTATTAACTTCGGATACAAATTCAGACAAAAATGTACAGCATTTTTTGTTTTGCCAACAGTCTGCCAACACCAGAAAAAACAATTGGCCCGAGCCCCATCTGGCGTTATCAATCCAACAATAGCACTGTACAGTATTTTTTGTAAATCCGACTTTGGCACAGCGTAGTATTACTTAAAAATATGACACTGGTGATGTACAGTGTTTTTTGTTTTGCCAACAGTCTGCCAACACCAGAAAAAACAATTGGCCCGAGCCCCATCTGGCGTTATCAATCCAACAATGCCACTGTACAGTATTAGTTGCAAACCGTGTTATCGGCCAACGTTGGTAATACTGGCACCAACGCTTTGCCAACCTTGGCCCTTTTGTATTTTTCTGACTGGGTATATGAATCTTTGAGGTTTTCTATAACGAAAAGTTCAATGAGCCGATGGATTTTTGATATTTTTAGAAAGATGATGTAAATTGCATGAATTCAAATGATTCAAATGAGATCTTAGATAAGGTAATGTCACAGACTAATACAGACTCGACATAAGTGGCAGGTGTCAAAAAAGTATTCTTTAACCATATGGTTAATATTTTCAAATTATTCTACGAATTAGGTTAGAAAGAGAAAACTGATATAACGCGCAATAAGAAAAATGGATGCCAGATCGGTTTTTGCTGTTTCACTCACTCCTAAGTCGTAGAAAGTGATGCCATGTTAGCGTAAAACGGACTAAAAACCGCTGTGTTTTCTCCTAAAATCGCTAACTTTTCCCCATTTTTTTCTTATAAAACTCTACTGTCGAGTCTGTATTTAGTCTGTGGTAATGTCATCAGAGCTTATTCAAAAAGGCGCTCAGAAAATCAGGGATTTAAAAAAAAATAAGTGCTTATTAGCTTTGAAGTTTTTTTACAGGAAAAGTTGTCAAAACGGAAAAGTCTTAAAAATCTACGGGATTTTCTTATTCTGAAAACCTGTGGAATTTTGTTACATTTTCTGCACTGAAAAGATCAAAACATTCAAATGAAGTCGTTTAAAGTCAACTAAATTTTCTGCAAAATCACGACAGTTGTTTATTGCAGTTGTTTTTTTGCAGTTGTTTTTTTTGCAATTTTTTTTGCAGTTGTTTTTACTCAAAATACTTGGGGTCAAGTTAGTATAACCGACATTTTTTGAGTGTTGAAAAATCATCATTGTTTTCTCATAAAAAAATTTTAAGAAAGTTATTTCTAGAAAAAAAACATAAAAACTTGGGCGTACTGATTTAGGCTAAGAAAAAAATGGTCACCCTAAGTATACCCCCAGACTGTGGTTAGAAGGTATAAAAAAACTACAATTGCTTTCGGGGCAACTTCAAACAAAAATCATTGATTTCGGAATGTTAAGTAGAATCGGTTGCAGGGTAATATGATGCACTCTGGATTCCAGAGTCTGGAATCGATAAATTGCAACGGAAAATGTTGCTGGGTAGTTGTTATCTATAGAAATTTTAAAATAATTTATTTTGTAAAATTATTCTCTTTTTAGACTATAAACACACAAGTGAATGTACAATTGTATGTAATCATCACATACACACTCACACACACACAAACACACATAATTATGTACATGTATTGACAATATTTTTACACATTTATCAATTTAAGTGTGTGGAAAATAGCTGCAGCAGCAGCAAGTGTAAATGTAAGAGTATGTGTGTCTGTTTATCTTTTCCGAGTGTTAATTAAGCGATAAAATTAATTCGAACGTCAACACTTTGAATTACATGCTGAAATGCACCAGTAGCAAAACAACAACAAAAAAAATCAAACACCGCTTTCGTTCGTTTGTGCGGCAGATAAAAGCCATCAAATATGGCCGGTCGTACATTTTATTATTTTTTATTTTTTTTTATATATTTTTGCACAATTTGCATACACTCACTCACACACACACAAACATGTAAACAAAGTGGATACAGTCAAACATGTTGTTGTATGGAACGCCCCAAATAAAACCAGATATTATTGCACACATTGATGTTTGTTTGCATCATCCATATGTAAATGTGTTTGTAATGTATGTGTGTGTGTGTGTGTTTGTACACTTTTAGGTTCACCATTAATTCAACATGAATATTGGTTGGCACATTAAACGATAACCACAATGGCGTTGTTGCTTTAAAAGTAAATTTATTTTAAAATGCAAAAATAAAAACAAACACTTGCGTATTTTTTTACATACATACATTGTAGATACAAATGATAGGCAATAATAAAAAAAAAATCAGCTTTAAATTTTTTATTAAATTTTTTTTGCAAAAAAAAAATTATGAATAGTTTATTGTTGCTTTAAAATAAATACAAATAATTGATTTAAATTCTCAAACAATTAAATGTTTTTTTCTGGAGATAGATGTATTTGAGAAGAACCCCCTTCCCTCTCACTCTATACTTTTCAAACACTTCATTTAAGACAAGGACATGTGCCAATTCTCATTAGATTTTATAAATTTTTATGTGACAACTTAAACAAAAACTAATAGATGTCGAATAAAATATATTAAATTTCATGAAATATGTGATGAAAAGTGTAGAAAAACACTGTTTATTTGTTTGCATGAAATGTGTCATGAAAATTAAGAGTTAGTTGATTTAAAGTTGTCCCATATTATGTTGTTAATGTGATTGATACACAATAAATCCATTAGAGTGACAAAAATTAAATAAGAGCTGATTTGTTAAAACACGAAAATAGAATTAGAATATTTTTTAATAGAAAAACATTGATTTCTAAGGAAATTGCTATTTATAGAAATATTTTTTAAATGTCTAAAAAATAATAAACCAGAAAGGTACACCCAAAAAAAATGAGTACAATTTCAATTGGGTAAATTTCAACAAACTCAAAAAATATACTACTTTGAGTAAATTTCCAATATTTTTAAGTAGAATTACGCAATTTGTGTAAATTTACCCAATTTATAGTAGAAAACTGAAATCATGAGTTTGACCATTAAATCGCAGGAAACATTTTCTTAATTACCTAGGTAATTTTTATACCCTACACCACTCTGTGGTACAGGGTATAATGAGTTTGTGCTGATGTTTGTAACTACCCGATATATTGGCCCTACACCTACCTTCTAGTATACCGATCGACTCAGAATTACTTTTTGAGTCGATTAAGCTATGTCCGTCCGTCTGTCCGCAATTTTCAATCAATTGGCTTGAGATTTTAAACTTAAGCACCTTTTGGCCCAAGGACAAAACCTATTGAAGTTGAATAAAATCGGTCCATGTTAAGACCTAGCCCCCATACAAACGTCCCCTTTGGATTCGGCTTAAATGACATTAAAAACAGCACTATAATACACTCAAAATAATAACTCTGTTAAATTACAGAAAAACTCTGCTAATTTAACAGAGTACACCATACTTTTCCAGCTAACAGCATTTCTTTGTAATTTTACTAAAAAACTCTGTAAAATGATTTTGACAAAAAAAAATGTTAATTTACAGAGTTTATAGTAAAATATTGTTTAAATATGAAGGCTTTTTGACAGAAAAAACTCTGTAATTTGACTTTAAAACTCTGTAAAATGATTTGTACAAAAAAAAACTGTTAATTTACAGAGTTTCTAGTAGAATATTGGTTAAATAAACCACCATTTAGCAAAAAAAATCTATGTAAATTAACATATATTCGTGAAATGCATTTGATGCAGAAAAAAATTTACAGGCAAAACGCTGTAAATTTACAGAGTTTAGTTAAATGCAAGTTATTTTGTAAAATTTCTATAAGATTTCTGAAAAAAAAAAATTGTAACTTTTTTTTGCTTCTTTTTCAGCTTTTTCTCAAAAAAAAAAAAATATACAGATAAAATTTTGATGTTTGGTAACAAAAACTACTCAAAACAGAAAACTTTTTTGGTTATAAAAAATACAAAATATTTTGCTTAAATCTGTATTTTAGCAGAAAACTCTGTTAATTATCTGTAAAATTAAGATTACAAAGTAAAAAGTAATATAACAGAGGAAACTTTGTTTTTTGTCACAACAAAATACAAAGTATTTTCTTTAAATCTGTATTTTGACAGAAAACTCTGTCAAATATCTGTTGAATTGAGATTACAGTCATTTTACAGAGTATTTTGCAGAGTTATTATTTTGAGTGTAGATATCGCTTTGAAATTTAGCAGGTAATCAAATTTTGTATACACGAATCATCATTTCAAATTTCAAAGGAATAGGGTCAGTCCTTCTGGTAGTTCCCCTACAAACCATCCTCCCGATATTCACATAATTCCCTCAAAATTCAGGAAAATAGAAACATTTAATAAAAATTTAGTTTTTAAGTGTTAAACGTGTACTTTAGTAACCTTATCATATTGGAAAATAATTGGACCATTTTTGCACTTAGTCCCCGATATAAAAATTTCGACCGATATTTAGTTAAATCGGTCTATTGACAAAAAAATAAACCAATTCCACTAAAATTTGATCTCTGTGTGTTTTCTACACTAAATAAATATCTAACAAAAGACAGATCCAATCGGTCCATGTTTGGACTTGGGACCCATTTTTCGGAAAACACTGGTGTAGGGTATCATATGGTCGATCTTGACCGACGGTAACTTTCTTACTTGTTTTAGGTTACCAAAGTGCATTACAACTTAGTTTGAAGATATTTTGTAGAACATATTATATTGGGGACCCATATGCGACGATCTCTGACAAGATGCTACACACACAAGGGTTCATAAGACATTTTAAAATATAGACATTCCGGAATCTCGAAATCCAGAACCAGGTTTCAATTATGGTTTACTGATGGTCAATTTTCATGGATAGATGGTCTAAAGAGTCAACATGCATGAAAAGTACTAAACGCTTTGTGATCAGACCAGACAATAAAATGGCTAACTATCTACTTACAAGGATGGTCTTTCAGAGGGTCCAAACCGATTTTCCTGAAACTTGAATATCGGAATCAGGGGCGAAAAGTAAGAGTTGCCTGTTTTCTTTCATCTGCCCAATCTCAAATTTATAAATGGGTTGCCACCTTATGGAAAAATATGGGCTTTCGGGAAAATCCGATAAAAAGCTAGTAGGAATTTCGCCAGCCCTTCAAAAAACTTTTCGACCTGTATAAAATGTTCATATAGTTTCTTTTAAAGAAATTGGGAAAATCCTTAAAAACGAAAGAATTCCCGTTTTTGCCCCTCACCTTTGATACGCTAAATGTCAGATTTGGAAGCTTAAAAAAACAGGTAACACTACGTCTCTTGTTGTCCAGTGGGTCTCAAAAGCTAGACTGCAGATAATGGTTTCTGATATTCTGCCTATTGCTCATAAACTTCCCTTGTCTGATTTTCTCAAGTTTGTGAAAGCAACTGATAAATTTTGAACAAGTACTTTTCACTGTGTATTTCTTGAACTTTCTTCTAACCCTTTACTTATTTCACTCAAAAAAATAAAACTGTAAAGTTAACAAATTTTTTTTTGTTAACTCGAGTTTACTGGCTTTTTAGCAAATTTTTAGTTAAAATCAGCGTTTTAACTACTTTTTTTAGTTAAGTTCAATTTACGAAAATACTAGTTTTGAACAAATTTTGAATTAATTTTTTTTGTTGACTTTAAAACTGAGTTTACGAATTTTTAATTATTAATTTGCAGATTTTAGAAATTTTTGTGTAGCCTCCTATGCAAATCTCATAAGTTCTACTTAAGCTGAACTTAAGCTTAAAAAAAATAAAAAAAATAAGTGAAGTGTTAGTGTATAAAATCAATATTTGACAAACTTACAATTTTTTTACAAAAAGTTAAGCTGAACTTAACTAATTTTTTTGTTTATACGTACATAAAAATGTTACGAAATTTTCAGCTGAATTTTTAGTGAAAGTTACAGTTTTTTTTGCTACATTCATTCTACGAAAAGTTAACTAAATATTTTTAGTTAAATTAACTACAAATTTAGTAGGTTCAAAATCAGGTGTTTTTTTAGTTAAATTTAACTAAATTTTATGCTAACTTTACAGTTTTATTTTTTTGAGTGTTCCTTTTCCGGGTAAGGTACATTATATTGTTTTAAGTCTGAGCGCCATGGAATTGCCTATTTCACTTAGTTAGGCATGTTACTTCGAAACTTACCTTGGATACCACACATTTTAAATTTGTTGAAAATGCTTCCACATTCCGTTTTTAGACCGAACTTCTTGATCGGGGAATATCAGTTTTGTCTAGGTCGAGTAAAACAGTCAAATATGTATTTTTATTTTTTCTTTTCAATCGAAATTCTTTTCGTCTTGCAAAAAACAACTGCGACTTAACAT
This sequence comes from Pegoplata infirma, assembly GCA_963921195.1. NCBI lineage: Eukaryota > Metazoa > Arthropoda > Insecta > Diptera > Anthomyiidae > Pegoplata > Pegoplata infirma. The sequence continues at coordinate 239,444,958 of OY992538.1, read as the reverse complement.
ATCTCTAAATACGTACTTGAAAATTATGACAATTTATTTCATGTTAAACTACACAGATCTATCTATGTATGTACTATATCCGTTTTACTGTATAAAGAATAATAACAAAATAAGGGATAATGGATTTGTATGTTTATGTATGTTATTTTGTGAAGCCCTAAAATCCCTGTGATTAGTGTTTGATACTTTTACTCAAAAATTAATTTCTGATTATGTTTATGTTTTACTTTTTTACTTTTTATTTTTTTTTTTTTTTGGTTCATCTCGGTTTTGTGGCATAAGGTAAAGTGAATTTTTGTTGTTGTTGTAAGGATGTGCAGGATAAACGCACATATGGTACTGGTTACCAGTAAACTGGTAACTGTATTGTTAACTGACTGACTGACTGCACTGCACAACTAGTACTACAAATTTCTATTACGACAGTGACATGAAAAAAGTTTTAAGCTTTCAAAATAGAAATCTACCAAAAAAAAAAGGAAATAAAAAGGTTCTTTTTTTACGAACGATAGTACAAATTTTTATTTGCACTCTTTGTTTGGTGGTGACGCTGGTGGCGGTAGTGGTGGTGGTTGATGGCGATACAACATAATGTTGTTTTTATACAGAAGCATCGTTGTAGAAATTATTATCTGTCTATTCATAAAGAAATTATAACTAGTGTTTCCGAAAAGGCCTTTTCTTTTTTTTTGTGTGTAGCAGTAGATAGATAAATAGAGATTACACCCTCTAAATAAGATTCATTCTTGTTGGATTTGGATATGAATGAATGTGTTGTATAGGATTGGATTACACATGTTACTTAGTGAGTTTTGTATTTAATTATTTTCAAATTAGACTGGTTGATTTTTGGTGGGTTGTTTGTATAGATTTTGAAAAATGGGTTGTTTGTTTGGATGTGTATGCATTTAAAGGGCTTGAAGTACTTGAAATAATCGAATGTGTTTGTATTTGGAGGGGGAGAAACACTACAAATAGAAAGACGGATAGTACGTAAATGTTCTCTTAGGTAAAACTCATCTGGCCCAATAATCCCAAGCACTTGCGGTTTCAATGCACTGATGATTTTGTTTTGAAAAACTACAATTTGGTAACAGACAATTTTTACATATGGCATCATTTTTATGAATAATGTGCATAACTTTTATTTAATGTTCAACGAAAAACAGTTGGTTAAAAAACAATATGATCTAATTAAAAATAAATAAATAAACTCAAAATATTAATTTAAGAATATCAGAATTTGTTGGCTGAATATAAAACGGAAAAAAACTCTTAGACCTTATACTAACAAGGAGAGTCTCCCTGGTGTCCTCCGATCTTCATGAAATTTGGATATGTTGTTCAGAACAAAAATTAATTCAACACGTTTTGTTTTAGCGACCTAAACTCATTTTTAGGTGTGTCGATTTGTATGGGGGGAAATTGACCTTTTTCAGTTTTTTTACAATTTACGCCTATTTACTCAAAATTAATATAGGCATATACCAAATCAGATTAAAGGTACCCAGCAAAACTTTGGTAATGGGTGGTGATTATATAACACATTACCAGGTAATGTATATAACTTATTTGTAGCATTATTTCATGATGTCTTACCAAACATTTGTTCCACAACGTATTATTTTCAAGTGAAAAATAATGCATTACTAATAATTTGCTACGTAATGCATGATTATTGGAAAAAATGTATTTCATATTTATTATTTCTAAAAATTAAATCATGGATGACTTATATTTGGTTACATTATGTATTATTTCAAAGTTTGAAATAATGCATTATTTATAATTGGATGTATAATGCATTACAATAACATACAAATTAAATATTTTATAAAAAAAATGCATAAGTTTAAACTAGAGATGGGCTCACGACAGGAATCGGGAATTATTGACCTACTGGTAACGTCTTATTTCACACTTCTTCAGGGTGTGGGTAACGCTACTTTTTCACTACTCGTAACACCTTATATATTATCTTTTGGTATGCTATATTATTTCATTTCTCGTAACCTATAAAATATCATATATTTTACACCTTACTCGTATTCTTCGTTATAAATTTATGACTTATTTTATACCTTACTGGTATTCTTTGTGATAATGTGGATGCATTGCTTTGAGTCTCATCGCCTGTTAAAATCATCAATGCTGCAATGTATACATAAAATAAGAGATCCTATACCTTATTTTATACCTTATTTGGTAATCTAAGTTTTGCTGGGTATTTAAAATACCTATCTCCTGATGCTAATAACGTGCCAAAAAAGTAAATATTTTTCGACTTATTAACAAAAATGTCCTAAAATTTTGGCATTTTACTCAATATGACAAAAAGTTGCGCAAGTTTGGACACGTTCTTTGCACACGTAGATAGGTTTTCTAAAGAGCTGTAACATGACTAGGTTACTTTGCATTATATAGGAGATAAACGCAAAAAACTGAAAAATTACCATTTCTTCCCCCCTCATTTTTACCCTTAAATATGAGTTTGGGCCGCTAAAAAAATACGTGTCCCTTTATATTTCCTGCTCTAGTAGAGTTGCCAACTATTCGGCATATTTCAAAAACGGGTTTTCGAAAAGTTAAAAAACCGTTGTTTTTTTAAAACCGGTTTTCGGTTTTTTTATTTGAAAACCGGTTCGAATAACCGGTTTTTTCAGTTTTTTTTTTTTTTCATTAATAAAAATAGTTAAAAAAAATTAAAAAAAAGGTTTTTATTTGTTTTTAATAAAAAAAAAGAAAAAAAAAATAATTGTACACAATGCAGAAAATATAGTCCATATAATACCCAACACCCGGAAAATGGGTCCCAAGCTTAAACATGGACCGTTTGGATCTATCTTTTGTAAAATCTTTAATGAGTGTAAAAAACACTCACAAACCAAATTTTTGTGAATTAGGCTTCTATTTGTTGCAAATAAACCGCTTTAATTGAATATCGGGCGGAATTGGTACATGGGCCTAGGTCCAAAAATGGTCCGATTATAATCAGATGTGATTAGGTTATTGAAGTACGTATTAAATACATACAAACAAAACTTTAATTAAATATTTTCTAGTTTCATGAATTTTGAGAGATTTTTGTGAATATCGGGAAGGTGGTTTGTATGGGGGTTACAGGAAGAACTGGTCCGTTTACTTTAAAATTTAGCATGGTGATTTGTGAATACAAAACACGCTTACCTGCCAAAGAATACCTTTTATAAAACCGCTTTTAGAGTCATAGAAAGAAATTAAAAGGGGATGTTTGTATAGGGGCTAGGTCAAAACATGGACCGAGTTTTTCTAATTTCAATAGGCTTCGTCCTTGGGTTAAAATAAGCTTAAGTTTCAAATTTCAATCGGTTGATAATTGCGACCTGTATCGTGTTTACACCGTTGCATGGACAGACGGGCAGATGGACGGACAGACGGATATTGCTAAATCGACTCAAAAAGTGGTTCTGAGTTGATCGGTATACTTGAAGGTGGATCTTGGACCAATATTTTGGGTAGTTACAAACATCAGCATAAACTCATTATACCCTGTACCACAACAGAGTGGTGTAGGGTATAAATACATTTATTGTCTCTTCACAATACAACAGCAAGCAGCAGACAGCAAAATGTTCACATGTATTTTGTAGTTGTTCAGCAGCAAGCAGCAGACGCCAAATTTTCCATACAGCAAACAAAAAAAAATATGTATGGGAAATTTTGTTGTCTGTTGCTTGCTGCTACATTGTGAAGAATCACAGCCGCGTCTTTGAACCTTCTTAATTTTTTTTTTTTTGTCATTCAGAAACAAAATTTCATATACAGAGTTGTATTTTACAAAATTTGTAACAAATGATGACCAAAAAATGAAGAATTATGTATTCGAAAATGTCGAATAATTCGACACAAAAAACCCGGTTTTTTGAATAACTAGAAAAAAACTAGTTTTAAGAAACCGGTTTAATAAAACCGGAAAAAAGCGAAAAACCCGGTTTTTCGAATAAGTCGGAAACCGGTTTTGACAACTCTATGCTCTACAAAACAAAACCAATTACATAAAGATCGGAGGGTGACACCAGGGAGACCTTCCTTGTGAGTATAATAAAAAAATACTCGGATTTTACCTTCGCGAGAAGAAAGAGTAGCGGTGGTTTAATAGGAAGACAAGGTTTCCAAGTGACTGATTTTTTTTTAATTTGTGTGAACGTTCGGTTCCTGAACATTGTAACGTGTTTAATCCATTTTGGACCAAGATTTAATTTTATTTTTATTTTTTGGAAAAAGGTACTTTCTTAGGGTAATTAGCACCCGCTGATCTCAAAAATCTTGTCAAAATTTTTTTTTCAATGTGCCGTAATCCCAGAAAAGCCTGTATTTCAACTTTTTATGCAATTTTAACATTTGAATTTATTTAAATTAATAAACATTTTATTATTTTTAAAATAAATAGTTTAAAAATGATTCAAATTAGTTGAATTTAAAAATAAATAAAGTCTAAAAAAATTTAAAATTAATCAAAAAAATTAAAAGCCGAAAATAAAAAATGCTAAATTTTTATTTTAGCTTGAAACAATTTCTGTGCTGATTTGCATTGCATTCCATGAATATATAAATTTCGGTGGTCAAGTGGGGATCTTTTTTTTTCAATTTCAGAAAGATGAGACTTAACATTCGTAACCATATTTACCCGAAATTCCACCTACTTCATACATAAATATTTTTTTGAAAAAGGTGTTCTCTACTGTTCGAAAAATCGAACAGAGGATCGAAATGGGTTAAATATTAACTGAATTGAATGGTAATTAGTACCCTTATATATTCGTCATAAGACATTAACTAAATAAGTACCTAATTATATGATAGAACATGACATTTTATTTGTTTTCGTCCTTTAATTTTTTTTCGTAATTTTTCTTACTAAATATTAGATAAATTATTGTAATGTATTTATAATTTCTTTGTTTTCAGGCAATTATCTATGAAGGACAAGATAAAAATCCAGAAATGTGCCGGGTTTTATTAACACATGAAGTTATGTGCAGGTGAGTTAAAGTTGAACATTCGAAATATTTAAAAAAAAAAAAATGAATAACAACAGACAAGTTAAAGTAAATGCAGAAAAGTAACTTCCGCTTTATAAATTTATACTCGTACATACACCTTTTTATACTTATTAGCATAATAGACTTAAAACAAAACAACAAAAATAATCAGAAGAACCAAAAAAATAAACCATCATCCAAATTCTATCTATTACGAAACTTAAACCCCTTGAGTATACAATTCCTACATTTTTTTGCTCTGTTTGTTTGGTTTTCTTTCTAGCAAATCCTTCTTTGAAAATCTCTTAGATTTGTCTACATTTTCACACTTTCTTTTTACACATTGAACATCATCAGAATTTTTCGGTATTTGTTTGGGTTAATTTTGAAGCTTTTTTCTTTTTCTTTGTATTGTAACGAGAATTGTAGGTATAAATGTATTTCTTCCTTTATGTTTGATTTTCGTTATTTCAAATACTTACGACTCTACTTTACTTACTTACTATATTTACAATACTACTAGACATCCCTAGTAAATATACATACAAGTACCTATATGTATGTGTGAATGTGTGTGTAAATGTTTGTTTGTAATATAACAAGTTTTGTAGTCGTTAGTCAATTCATTTTCACAATCACAGGCTGTTCAACAAGAACTTAAACTTATAACGATTTTCTAAGCCATGTGATGATATCAAAACAAACTTAAAGAGTATGTTTATACGTACCTTACAACATGCATACTTATGTATGTGTGTGCGTGTATGAATGTAAAGAAAAGAAAATGGCCTTGATTGTTTAAGCTCCAAATTATCCTCCACATTTTGATTTAACAACAGTAATACCCGGTTATTACAGACCAGATTAAATACGAATTTTTCCGTTTACAAAATGTAATTCTGGAAACCGTAATGTAAGGAGGTCAATCTTAGATGATTGGTCATATGGAGCCATTACCGTCTTAATTAACATATCGCTAACTTATTTGTATAACGTCATAACTCAAAATATTTGATTTTGCAGAAATCGAGTTTAAAGTTTACAATTGAAATTGGTTTTCCTTTGAAAAAGGCCGGTACATTGAAAATGTAACAATGGCATGTTATCTTCTCAAACGGTGAGTTTAAAAGATATTAATACGAATTTTTGACATAATATAAAGCATGATATAACAAACAATTCTGCCACTCAAAAAAATAAAACTGTAAAGTTAACAAATTTTGTTTAGTTAACTCGAGTTTACTGGCTTTTTAGCAAATTTTTAGTTAAAATCATCGTTTTAACTACTTTATTTAGTTAAGTTCAATTTACGAAAATACTAGTTTTGAACAAATTTAGAATTAATTTTTTTTGATGACTTTAAAACTGTGTTTACGATTTTTTATTAATTAATTTGCTGATTCCTCGTAACATATTTGTCGAGTAAAAAAATGTTAGACATTTCTTGTGTAGCCTGATATGCAAATCTCATAAGTTCTACTTAAGCTAAACTTAATGCTGTGAAAAAAAAATAAAAAAGTGAAGTGTTAGTGTATAAAATCAATATTTAACAAACTTACAATTTTACAAAAAGTTTAGCTGAATTTAACTAATGTTTTTGTTAATACATACATAAAAATATTACGAAATTTTCAGCTGAATTTTCAGTTAAAGTTACGTTTTTTTGCTACATTCATTCTACGAAAAGTTAACTAAATATTTTTAGTTTAATTAACTAGAAATTTAGTAGGTTCAAAATCAGGTGTTTTTTAGTTAAATTTAACTAAATTTTTTGCTAACTTTACAGTTTTATTTTTTTGAGTGTGCATCATTAACTCAAAAATCGCGTTTTTTAAGTTATGACACTATACAAGTAAATGAGCGATATGATTGCAGCAATCATAAACATAAGTAAACAAAGTTTTCCAGAATTTTTTAAAAATTTGATGAATTTTTAATTTTATTCCTGTTTTTAATTTTTTTTTGATTACATATTTCTTAATTTTACTGATTTTTGCCTGGATTTTCCCGAGTAATCCTAAATTTTTCTGAGATAAATTTTTTTTTTGTTTTTAATTTTCCAGAATTTTTTAAATTTTTAGCACTTTTTCAATTATTTTCTGATTCATAATGAATTTTTTAAAGAAAATTATTTTTCTTAAATATATTGAATATTAATACATATTCAACGCTGCACTCATTGAGCATTGGAAGAAGAACAATTTTATCATCTCTTACAAGGGAAGTATCTCAACCCTTATGAACCGATTTGCCTGAAACTTAAAAAAATATAAAAGAGACGATTTTAAGGTTGGGGTGTCTCGGCTTATCGGTCATATCAGTGTTTTAAAATTTCGTTGTCCCCTTATGAAACAATGTGGACCTTCGAGAAAATTTGGATAACTCCCGAACTAACAGGAATATCGCATAGGGCAAAAATACGTGTCGACTTGAATTTAATAAAGATTATTTCGTATTCATATGGAAATCGTAGATCTATGTCTTCACATAAATATACCTAAAAATTTTCACATTTTCATGAAAAAAATATTTAACGAAGCCGAATTTTTACAAGGTTATGCCTCCGTTGGATAGTCATTAAAAAAACCTTTCTTCTCATATGTAAACATCATATAGTTTCTAAGAAAGAAATGGCTGAAAAATTAAAAAAACTGTTTTTTCGCCATCTTTTTACCCATGTTTTGAACCCCTTAATCCCCGATATGGCCGCTAAGCCGAGGCACCCCAACCTTAGAATTGTCTCTTTTATGCAAATTGGTTCATAAGGGTTGAGATACGTCCCTTGTTAGTGTGACAAAATTTGTCAAACAACTAACAAAAATTATTAAAACAGGTGTATACAAGAAAGAATTGAAATCGAATTTCAATCAACGAAAACGCGGTTTCAATTATTTTTTTAATTGAAACTCCTTCGATGAAAAAAAATTGTTATATCAATCAACAAATTGTAGGTGATTAATTGATTTTATTTTCAATTAAACACTTTTTCGATTTTGATCAAAAATTTAATCACTTTTTTATTTAAAGTCAATCAAAATAATAATTAATTTAACGAATAAATTGTAAGCTTACTGCAAAATTATAAAGAAATTCTTGCTTTCCAATATGTAGCCAACACAAAAAAAGTAAACCCCGATTATATGGTATATTTTTGAATTAATGTATTCAAATAAATTAAAGCGAAAAAAATCTTGTATGTTGCAAATTTGTAATTTGTTAGTTAAAGAAAATAACAAAAAAAAAAAATCTCCATTTTTTTTCACTAAAAATAAAAATGCTGATATCTCAAAAACTAAGCAAGATAGAGCAAAACGGAGAAAATTTTCAAAAGAAAGACAATGAAGAAAAATATGGAACAGACTTCCTCTATCCATGTGTGGACTCAATAGGTCCGAAATTTTGACTTAAAAATTCGCATTCCGGAAAATTTTTAAAGCCAATATCTCCGTATGTATTGTCCACACTATAAAAAGTCCAATGGCGTTTTTGTTGCTCTTTACTTGAAGAACTTGACCACAGAATATCCGTAAGCCCTGAGATCAAAAGTTTTTGAGATATTTGATTTTGAATTTTTTTGGGACCCCAAAACTAATTTTTTTATGATTTTAAATGCCGATTTCTAAAAATTTTTGTTTTACGACCAGGACGAAAAGCTGTGAATAGATCGAAAATTATGTCTAGAGTATCCTTATTTCATATGGAGTCATTTGAAGCAACCACAAAAAAGTGCCGTCCTAAAGACGGAAAAATACCGTCCCTATTTCATGTAAATACATGGAAAAAAACAAGACTTTACAAGGTTAACAAAATTTTTGTTCTACGACCGGCACAAAAAGCTGTAGGTAGATCGGAAATAATATCTAGAGTATCCTTGTTTCATGTGGAGTCATTTGAAGCAACCACAAAAAAGTGCCGTCCTAAAGACCGAAAAAGACCGTCCCAATTTCATGTAAATACATGGAAAACACAAGACTTTACAAGTTTAACAGCCGATTTCTCAAAATTTTTGTTCTACGACCGGCACAAAAAACTGTAGGTAAATCGGAAATTATATCTTGAGTATCCCTATTCCATATGGAGTCATTTGAAGCAACTACAAAAAAGTTCCGTCTTAAAGACCGAAAAAGACCGTCCCAATTTCATGTAAATACATGGAAAAAACAAGACTTTACGACCGGCACAAAAAACTGTGGGTAGATCGCCAATTATGTCTACACAGAGAAAAATAAATTTCCAACTAAATTTTTCAGTTTAATCAACTCAAAATTCGGTTGCTGCTACTAAATTTCGCTGTGGCAGACGAATTTTTTAGTTGTTTCAATTAAAAGACAGTTGTATTAACAAAATTCAGTTGTAACTACCGATATTTAGTTTTAAAAACCTTAATACAAATGCATAAACCGAATTTTTGTTGCAACAACTGAATTTTAGTTGGAAATAAGCAAATTTGTTTTCTGTGTGTATAGTATCCCTATTCCATATGGAGTCATTTGAAGCAACCACAAAAATGTGCCGTCCTAAAGACCGAAAAAGACTGTCCCAATTTCATGTAAATACATGAAGAAAACAAGACTTAACGAGTTTAACAGCTGATTTCTCAAAATTTTTGTTCTACGACCGGCACAAAAAACTGTACGTAGATCGAAAATTATGTCTAGAGTATCCCTATTCCATATGGAGTCATTTGAAGCAACCACAAAAATGTGCCGTCTTAAAGACCGAAAAAGACCGTCGAAATTTTCATGTAATTGCGACGGTCTTTTTCGGTCTTTAGGACGGCACATTTTTGTGGTTGCTTCAAATGACTCCATATGGAAAAGAGATACTCTAGACATAATTTCCGATCTACGTACAGTTTTTTGTGCCGGTCGTAGAACAAAAATTTTGAGAAATCAGCTGTTAAACTCGTAAGTCTTGGTGCATTTCACATAACCTAAAAATACAACTTTGGGAAATTCCGTAAAGTAATCTTAAAATAAAATAAAACTTATAATATAATTCATTATATTAATGGAAATTCTTTTTCCCTGTTTTTTGTGGTTTAAGCTAAGTACTCTGTTTTTTGCGGTGAAAATTTCACTTCAACTTTAAACGCCTCAAATCGCAATAAAACAATGAAAAATAAACAACTTTTGACAATTATAAGAAAGAAACGATCATAACAAAACTGAAATGTCACTTTTTCACGGCAATTTAAATTGTCTTGTATAATAAAAATGCGTGAAAACTTTTTTAACAATTTCCCTATAATTTCTCGCGTTGCCAAATTTTATTTTTTTTATATGGAGTTTGACAGATTTTTTCACGTGAAATCAAACAGAGTACTATGCTTTATGAGATATGAAATAAAAATTATAGTTTTCATGTGAAAAATTAATTTAAGTGCTCAAAAAAATGTGTTAGAAAATGTGTAATTCGTTTTAATTTAATTTTACAGTAGCTACTATTGTCCAGCTGGTAATTCTAATGTTAAATGGCTGAAATGGTTAACTTTAATACAGATACACAGCCTTCTACACACACACATACTAATAAAAACACACAAAAGCTAACTCATAAAATGGAGTTAAATTGTATTTTGTTATTTTTTTTTTTTTCTACACCAAGGCTCTACTTTCTCTATGTAACTGGCAGTAGTAGTATGTATAAAAGAGAGGGTGGTTGTTTGGGAGCTGCAATCTACTGACACAAAAGTACCAAAGTATCATCAGTAGTAGTAGTAGTATCATCATAAAATGGTTGTTTAAGCTTTACTAACATAACAATGGGTCCTGCTGTTATCGTTTTGAGTAACGCACTCATTTCATGTTTTCCTTTTTCCTGTGTCCACACAACACATTATCTCTGTCACTCCTTTTTTTGTGTGTTTTGTTTAAGTATCACCCAAATAAGAAAAAAAAGTAGCTTGTATGCTGAAAAATTATGTTTAGTCAACAGTATACAACGATGGAAGTAGATAACAATTATTTTGGCTTTATGCCATATTTTTACGCATTAAAGTATTGACTTCACTACTTTCATGCAAACATGAAAAACCATGAAAAGATTATAGTTACATTACAATACCTGCTATAATAACAATAAACTTATTGATTAGACCAACCACAAAATAGAATTGAAAAGAAAGCAAAAAATCTTGGAGTAAATTTAACAAATTCATGTCCTGAAATAAATTAGAATTTAAATGCATAAATAAAAATTTGTAAACTTTTGTCTCGTAATCCAAATAATCGCTAAAAATTAAGTTAACATGCCGTGCTGCCAGGCTTTTTTTGTGAAAAATCGTCAAAATTTCGAAGAAAAAAAATCGTCAAAAGTTTTAAAAAAAAAAGTCGTCAAAAAATCGTCACTTTAAAAAATGTTAAAAAAACACATTTTTTAATATATTAAAATTTTAAAACGCACAATAAATTTTTTTTGCCCACTTTTGTTTAATGAATTTTTTTAATTTACGTACACAAAATATTTTTTAGCTAAATAAAAAGGAATTTTCTTTTAAAACAAGTGACAACATATATGAAAGTCATTCGATTTTTCATTTGTTTCAACAGACAGCAACATTCAATTTTAACTGCTGATAAAATGAGTATCATTAAATCTTAAACAAATAAAATTTCTTACATTTATTTTTACTATAGCAAACAAACAGCAAGTGTTATTTGTTTTAGAACTTCAGAATGCTTCAAAATAAGACACCGTTAAGACCCACGGCAAAATAATGTGCTCGATTCGGGAGTACTTTTTTACCATTCACCAAATTTTTAAAAATTTGATTTTCTTTTAAATTTTAAGATTTTAAAATTTTTGTTCTTATTAAAATTAAATTTATAGTTAATATCTTCAATAATTACAAGCAAAAATTTAAAAATCTTTAAATTCGAAAGGATATCAAATTTTTAAGAAGTAGGTGAATGGTGAAAGAGTACTCCCAAATCGAACACAATGTTTTTTTGGGCACCTTTTTAAAATTTTAAAAGGATATACTACATTTAAAAAAAAAAAATTAGTATCAAACATTTTTTGTCAAAAAACTTACCTTTTTGGAGCTAAAAATGAGCCTTCGAACCACCCCAAAAAAAAATTACTCAAAAGAGCTTAAAATGAACGTATCAAGTATTTTGTTTGAAATTTTATCGATAAAGACTCCAATTATTCTCTGAGTTTCAGTTTTTAAGTCTAAAAAGAGGGTTCTTTTGGATGAATCGTTTTCATACAAAAATTTTAAATATTTGCTCCATTTTTGGAGTCACTAGAGAGTGTGTTTGTTAACTGGGAGTTCAAATATTAAAAAAAAAGATTTCTCATGTAAAAATAGCAACAATTAAAATTAAATTAAAAGATAATCATTTATTTTTGACTTTAAACGACATAATTTTTTAAGTGCCGTTCAGGGATGCCAACTTAGTGCTTTTCGCGCTAGATCTAGTGCTTTTTGATGTGTCAAAACGCGAAAATTTTTGACCTAGTGCCAAATTAGAAAAACGCACTAACGTGGTGCTTTTTAAATTTTCAGGTTGTGCTTTTAGTGCATTTTAAAATTATTTTTTATAGCCTCCAAACAAAGTATGGCGGTTTACTTAGTTTGTTATTTCGAGTGTAACGCATCGAAATATAAGTCGGAGACTTCACAAAGTATATATTTTATTGATTTTTGATCGATTCAAAGACATTTTTTGAATGTCCGTCTGTCTATTTGTGAAAAGCAATATGCAGTTCAAACTAAGAGCTAGACGCCTAAAATATGGAACGAATTTATAATTATGGTCAATAACTATTGGTCGTATTAAGTTCGGAAAAAGGGGCAAAATCGGACTAAGGGGAAAATGTTTTCTCTTGAAGAACTAAACCAACCTCTAAAAAAATGCCATTCTTTGTAGGTTTTTTTTTTGTATTTTGGTTTAATATTTGAATTCTGTTCTGGGTGAAGTTCAAAGACTAATTTTGGCTTTTGAAGTGGAAAATGCAGACCATGTAAAATTGTAAAGCGATTTATATCGGTCGCTCAAAAGATTAACCAACAAACTTATCAAAAATTTTGTTTGAATAAAAATATTTTTTTTATCTATTTAAAAAACAGCCCAGTGCTTTTTTACCCTTTTTTTCAAGCAAATTTACGCGTTTTTACCCGTTTATAAAATTTTTGTGCGCGTTTTGCTTTCAAATAGTTGGCATCTCTGGTGCCGTTATATTTCCAAAAGAGAATGAAATATTGTAAATTTGTGTCTTTCTTCTGTATTTTATTTAATCGAATTTCATTTAATTTTTGTTTTCAAACCATTGTAAAATTACAAAAATTGGAAATTTAAATTTTTGTGAATAAAAGTGGGGTTACAAAAAATCGTCAAAATGTCATTTTGCAAAATTTCATGAAAAAATCTTCAAATGACGAAAAATCGTCACTTCTGGCAGCACTGCTAACATTTTAAAACTACTTATTTTTGTAAAAGTACACCTAACGTATGAATAATAATAAAGTTTTAATTAACATTAAGTATACGTATACATCCCTTTTAATTAAGAGTTTTCAAAAATTATAGAATTTTCAGCGTATTGCAATTTTAATTATATTCTAAAAAAAAAACTAATTTTGACTTTTATGAAAAAATTCATACATTTAATGAAGCAATAGAATAAAACTTAAATTAAAAAAAAAAAAAAACAAATTATGTTTTGTCCAAAATGTAAAGAATAAATTTAGTTAAGTCCTAGGATTAACTCAGACTTATTTACACTCTAATCAAAACTTGTTGAAATTTACCCAATTTATAGTAGGAAACTGGACTCCTACTATAAATAGGGTAATTTTACTCTGAATATGTAAATTGAATAAATTGACCACTTGTGGTCAATTTAAATAAAAAAGAGGTGAATAAAATATAACATAAAAAAACATACGGCGCCAGCCAGCATAAAACTCGCCACCTTCCGATTTAACGGTACACTACGCTACGGAAGCTTATACTTTTGTCTGGCGTTTTTGTTATTTAACATGTGTGTATGTATGTTGTTCGACAATTTTATTTACACATTTGTGTGATAAATATTTGAATGCTGTGTTTAATTGGTTTAAAAGTATTTTACGCATTTTGTGCTTATATTAGCACAAAATGCGTGCTATTCAACAAAAATTTACCCAATTTATAATAGTAAGTTTACATGCGTTTTTTAGAGTGTATACCATTTTACATTTTGGACAAAGCTTAATTTTTTTTCCTGTTTATATTAACTAATTGTATGTAGATTAAAAAAAAATATATAAGTAAAAATCTGGACTCGATTTGACCCATTTTTTAACTAAATAGAGTTAATCCTAATCTTAATCCGGTCTGCAAAAAACAAGAATATTATTGCTAGTCCATTGATAAAAAAAATTCAAACCTAAATTTTAAATTTTACTTTAGTTTTGAGAAAATATAAATTGTTACACATTTGCTATTTTTACTTGGGTTGTTATTATTACTTGTGTTATTTGAACAAATAAACCAATTTCATTGTTTATTATTCGTATTATTATTATTTTTTCTCTCTTTTACAGCCGTTGTTGTGACAAAAAAAGCTGTGGAAACCGCAATGAAACACCATCAGATCCTGTCATTATTGATCGGTAAGTAACAAAATACTTGTATTGAAGCTTAATGGTACATGATGCCACAAGTATTAAGTAGTATCAATATTTATGTAAGTACACTGAAAAAAAAGACATAACTAAATTTAAGGAAAAAATGTCTTTGAAAATTTATCATGAATTTTCCTAAAATTTAGTTAAATTTAACTTAAAAATGAGAAATTTTCTTAACTATGAGGAAAAAATTTTAGTTCATTTACTTATAATTAGTTCAAAGTTTTCTTTAAATGGATTTTTTAAATATTAGGAAAAAAATTCTTACTGCCAAAGAAATTTTCCATAAATCTAAGAATCGTATCTTTATTTTTAAGACATATTTCTTAAAAAACAATTTAGTTCAAGTTTAGTTAAAATTTACTAAAAAAACATCATCGTATTTCTCTTCTTTGAATTGAGAAAGTGTACTTCTTAGAATTTAGTTAATGACTTCTGAGAATTTAGTAAATAACTTCTTAGAATTTAGTTAAAAATTCAAAATGGCGATATCTCGAAAACTAAGCTAGATAGAGCGAAACGGATGAAATTTTCAAAAGAAAGACTACAAAGAAAAATATGGAACAGCCTAGCTCTGCATATCTGTCGGGGTCTCAAGACCCTAATTTTAGATCTAAAATTTGAAATTCCCGAGATTTTATATATATACATATCTCGGTAAATACTGCCAACACGAGAAAACGTCTAACGGCATTTTTGTAGCTCTTAACTCTTAGAACACTTCCGCAAAATACCCGAAAGCCCTCCGATTAATAGTTTTTGAGTTATCCGGTTTTTAAGATTCTCAAGACCCTATAAGGCCCCTTATTACCGTATCTCGAAAACTAAGCAAGTTAGAGCGAAACGGACACAAGTTTTGGTTCAAAATCTACCCTTAAAGGACCCAACGGGGTCTCGAATTAAATGGGGTCCGAACCCATGGGTCCAGGGTCTAGACCCAATCTATTTCTAAAATGTTAAGTATAATTTTTCCTATTTTCTAGTTAAAATTGGCTTAAAATTAAATAACTTAGATTTCCTTATTTTTGGGAAAATTATGAACTAAAACCAAGAAAAAAAATCTTTGGAGCCAAATCATTCCCTCTTTTTCTCAAAATTGAGTTAATTTTCCCAGATTTTAGTTCACTTTTTTTTTGAGTGTATGTGTGTTTGTAAGTAAAGTACGACAATATCCTTTCACATAAATATCAACATCTATCCATAAATGTTTGTGTGTTTGTGTATGCAGTCTTGTCATTTTTTTAAACATGAACTTACCGACAGACATCAATTCAATATTTTTAATATCGCATGTACAAGTACATGCATACATTGACTATAAACATACATAATATACATACATATACTTACTTACTACTTGCTCGTATATATTTCACTGTTTTAATATAGATTTTCCCTTTCGAAGATGACATTTTAAGCAGCTTTTCATTATAATAAATATCAGACGATACATGCTATAACACACACACACACACAATCAGACACTCTAATACAGACTGAATAACACGCACTCATACACACAGAAAATTCACTTTGTAAACTACTACACAGATAAAGGCGAAAGCGTCCTTCATGTCCTTGTACTACGTAGTACTACACCATTTGTAGATGAATTTAAGGAAAACACAAATTGTCAATGCAACACATTAAAGAAATTTTTAAATTTTATTGAAAAATTTCCATTAAAAATTGAAAATGGAAACGGTTTAGTGCATAGTGTTGTAGTTTTAGCCAAAGATAATAACAACAATAACATCTTTTGTTGATTTATGTATATTTTCGAAATAGAAAATATAGAATAAAAAAAATGCACTAAAAATAATAAAATTATAACCAATCAATTGATGTACTTTACTTACAAAGGAGGCCCCCAACCGCTATACACCGATTTGCCTGAATCTTAAAATATACATATGGGGCATTCCAAACCAATTGTCCAGCCAAAAAAAACCATGTGTATCATAAATTTCTGAATAGGTTGTATAAATTGCCCTATAAGGAACTAAGAAAATTTTGTTTTTGGTTTTTCAATTTTTTAAAGACTGGTTATACAAATATCTAAACTTTAAAAAAAATTTACAAAAATTGACTTTTTAAAAAAATGGAAAATTTCAGAAAAAAAATTTTAATCGATAGCCCATAGAAAACTATACAAGAATGTAAATTTTTGAGATTGTGTCACACTCACGCGTGAGTCACGCAAAATCTACTCATGCAATAAAATTTTCTTACCAAAACACACCAAAAAATTTTTTTTACAAAAAATTAAAAAAAATCTAGTCACGCAAACTCCAAAAAATAAATGACTCACTCACTAATCACTCACTCAGATTTTTTTTAGCTCACGCTCACTCACAATCACGTATTTGCAATGAAAATCACTCACGCCTGATTAACACGCGTGATTCACGTGAATCACGCAAATCACGTGACCATCGCCTATCTCTAGCTAGATAGATATATCTTCAATCTTTCGAAAAAAAAAGTTTTTCTGATTTTTTTCTTTAAAAATGCAAAACTTTTATGACTTTTTTGTCAAATAGGACCCCTTTTTTCTTTGATTCAAAAGAAAGCTCAGATCTTTTTCTTTAAGAGTTGTGGGATGCGAGTGAGATATCTATCAAAAAAAAATTTGTAACTCAAAAAACGGTTTTCCAATATTAGCGTATGCACTATTAGGACTGTGATAGTGTTAAGATTTTGATCCGCTACAACCCCTAATTTTGTTAAGTTCAAAAATATGGCCCCTCATCGTGGTCAAAGTTGGGCATAAAGAGGTAAAATCCATTAATCTTCTGCCCCTGCACTCTACTTCCTAAAAGCTTATCCCCATAACATGGGTGGGGACTATGACCGAAACAAATTTGGACATAATCCTAATAAAAAATGGATTTAATTTCTAGAAATATTGGGGTTAACGACCGCGTAGCAAATAGCCATAATCCTCATTACAGGGACATTTCTTGTTGATTTCTTGTTGTTTTAAAAGTTTTTCTGTGAATACAAGCTCCATGTCTTAAACCCACCCGCTTTGCAAAATAAGGATTTTCTAGGTAGCAGACCTATACGCTTTCAATTTTTTATGCACAATCCCAATATTTATGCGATTATGACCGATTCTATTTCGGCCATAATCTTCATAGAAAACGGATAAAATCCTGATGGGTACTATGACCGTTTTGAAAGTGGTCATAGTCCCCACAACTGTTTCCGTTATAGGGGTAATATTCGTGGGGCTATTTCCGGGAACAGCTTTATTCTTATTCCAAATTCTTGCTCCGCCCTAATGTACAATATATTTGTAATATTAATTGCATCAAATTAAAACATGTATTTTATAGGTTGTAAAATACTTTAACAATTTTTGCATACTCATACTATTAAATGATGTTACAAGTATTCGTTAATCATTTTATGTTTTATTGATTCATAGACGTGTAACATTTAAAATACAATGTTGTTTTCATTGCAAGTACTTAAATGTTGTAAGCAGGACCGTAACCTAAATATGACCAATAGGGACAAGGATAGAGTGTAAAACACTCTATTGAGAGAAATTATTAATTTAATAAAATTTAACGTCACTGTTCCGACGAAAGCCCCTATCAGATTTTCATCGTTTTTTTAAGAAACCCACGAATTAGCTCACGCAGAGAAGAGATATGATTGTGGCAACCATAATCTAAGAGCGTCATATTATGATTGAAAATTTAATCATAACTTGTTTGTAGCAACCATAACATTTTTGCAGAAATCATGTTATGATTCTAAATATTCGAAAAATTTTAATTTAGGACCATAATATGGTTGCAAAAAAAATTGTATGATTGCTATAAACATATTATGATACAATTTTCAATCATAATATGACGCTCTTAAGTTATGGTTGCAACAATCATAACTCTTCTCTGAGTGATATGTTTTATTTCGCGGTACTTTTTTCGAAAATACTTAAAAAATATTGCAATTTTTTTCTTTACAACGCAAAAGTATGCGATATAGCTACACTCTAGTTAAAATGACTTCAGTTTCCTACTATAAATTAAGTAAATTTAAACAAGATGTGTAATTTTACTTAAAACTAATTCGATTTTACTCAATTTATAGTAGTTTGAAATTGGAATTTGTTGAAACTTAGTGCCAGTTTACAGAAGGCGAACGATACACACGAACGAAAATTTTTTTTAGAGTGTTTTCTTAAAGTCCCTTTAACCCTTTAACGACCATTTTTTTGTTTCATAACTATTATTAGGTTACAGTTTGCAACAATGAACCGAAAATCACAATCGCTTAGGCAGAAAATATATGGTCCTCATAGGGTAAAAAAAAAAATTGAAACACTTGGAAATTTTTATCGGAGCAACGACGATATAGTAAATCTAACACATCTACATATCGTTACGACTAGCGATGTGTGTATGAGTGACTTTCTAATAAAGTTGTCACAACCGCAAACATTGCCAACTCATTTCTGAGGTTGTCGTAACCGGTCATGTGGTTGTCACAACCTCAACTTAAGGCAATCGCAATTTGTAGGTGACAACCGCAATTATTGTTGTAACAGTTTCGACAACCTCAAAAATGTGGTTGGAATATTTAAGGACTGTAAATAACTGGATTTGTTATGTGAATGCACACAAATGACCGAAATTTTAAATTACTTGCAAGCTTATTTTATAGCAAGTTTCTGGAAAAAAGCTAAATGTCTATCTACCCTGTTAGATAGTCCTGGATACATATTATCGGTGCTCTGGCGAAACCAACAACATTTTTATAAGAGACCAAAAAAGTCTTGATTTTGTCGCTTTGCTTCCGTAAATGTGATCATTTTGTAAAATTAATAGGTGTTTTAGTTGGTGCGGCGACAATATGGAACTATAAAGTTTAAATTTCGGAATCAATTGTATTTCTAATCCTTAACCGTGTAACGTTACCGCTCTGCAAATTCATATTTGTCATTGACAATTTGGTTGTCACGTGTCAACAAATTATGTAACATCATTGGTTCATCCTTTGGTTCTGTCCTTTATACAATTTAACTTAACATAAAGTAACATCTCTGTATGTTTTTGTTTGTGGTGTGTGTGTGTGTGTGAGTAAATTTTTATAGCGTGCAATATGTCGATAAGTTAACCACCGTATACAATTTCCGTGCAACAAAAATTTAAATACAAATTTTTATTTTCATACCCTACATCAAAAATTATGGGGTTTTATTCACTTGTTCGTTATGTGTGTTAAAAATCCAAAAACAATATATATTACTGATCCTTAAGCGATTTTGTGTTAATCCAGAGATTAACACTTATTGTGAGGAAAAGCATTTAGAAAATAATAAATCTTCTGGTAACGTTATAAAATAGCTCTATAAAACTGCGACGTAATACAAAAGGTTTTTGTAATTTAATTTAACACTTGAAGCATTTGTATGCTTGAATAAGTTTATAGAGTTAGAACTGGAAAGTCTAACCAGTAATTTTTATTAGTCCGTACCTTTGAGAAATTTCAAAATTTTAAATTACTTTAAAAATTAGGGTAAATTCGATTTGAAAGTCAAGTAAATAAATTTGGTAACTTTTTGCAGTGGAACACAAGTCGAATATTTTAATTAATTTTCAAACATTTTTTTGATTAATTCAATTAAAATTTTAATTATTATTTTTTAATGACATTTTTTTAATTATCTGAAATATTTAACTTTATATGCGCATTTTCTTCATTAGTCTGAAATTAACTAAAAGTTTAACGAATTTTTGGAAATTAATTTTTCTATTTGTCTATGTAGGTCGCCCAAAAAGTCGTCTGCAAAAAAATTTGTTTAACAAAAATTATTATAAAGGGTATTTAAAATTCGGAACTGCCGACTATAAAATTCTTCCTTGTTTTATTATTATTTTGGTATAAATTGCCAACGCATGTTGTCAGTTATGTTCAACATGAAATGTCTACTGGCCCTTATCCACACAAAATATGTAATTGGGAAGTTGTTTGGTTAATTGGTTACCAAAATGAAACAAGATGAAATAACGTAAAAACATAAAAAACCCGGCATAACGCATAACACACGTGAATTCAAATTTCATCAATTTATAGTAAAAAAAAACAATAAATAATACACTTTATTCTATTTTAACGATTTTGTTATATATTCAAGCAAAGGAGAGATATGATTAGAGAAATTGTAATTAAACAACGTCATTTTATGATTAATTAATTAATTGTACCAGGATTTGTTTGTGGCAATCATAATATGATTGCAGCAATCATAATATGTTTGCAGCAATCGCTTGATAATCCTAAATAATCCTTAAATTTTGATTTAGGACCATAATATGATTGCTATAAGTATGTTATGATTGCTATAAAGACATTACGCTACAAGCCAGGAACATTTTTTGGAACAGATTCCTGTTGCAGTAGATTCTGGAATATGTTCTATGGTAACACCGTCCGACAGCCAATATTAAACATGAACCGTATGATATACTTCTGAAAGTAGAGATTAAATAGAGTAAAACTGCATTAACAGTTTTTCATTTCGTGATCCTGTTTCCTTTTAAAATAACTTCAAAGTTTTAAAGGATACATGTTGTAAAATATTTTTGAAATATTTCGAATTGCCCCAGGATGACACTGGTGATAACAAATGAAAGAGGAGAATCTCCATAATTTTTCCATTTTTTTAGTTTGAAACTAGATACTAAATATAGTAAAACTGCATTTACAGCTTTTCATTTCGTGATCCTCTTTTCTTTTAAAAGGAATTCAAAATTTTAGAGGACTAAATTTTTTGTAAAATATTTGTACTTGTCCTAGGATGCCATTTGTGATGGCAAATGAAAGATATGGATTTCAGCTAATTTTTCCATTTTATTCTTTTCACATATCAGGAAAAATGGACGTAAGTAACGTCGTTCCAAAACTTTATCCTTCATTATCATTTAAAATTTTCATCAAAATATTTTGATAAAGTTTTGCAAGGGCATTATTCACATCCTTTTTCCTGATATGGCAAAATAAAAAAAATGGAAAAATTAGCGAAGTAACTCCTTTTTCAGTTGTCATCAATAGTGACATTATAAGACAAGTACATATAAATGTTGTTTTTTTATTTTTAGTACCAAAAGGTACATAAAAATAAAATGTATTTATTCGGCCTTTATATATGTATATATATTCGATTAGAGTTTTATTCTAGTTCGAGGCCCAAAAATATTTCTATTGTCATAATAGAGTATTTTTAATTTATTGCTTTAAAAAAGTTACTATCTCATAGTATGTCTGTACTGATCAGTTTCATCCCCACTAAAGGAATCTTCAGCAGTCTTTAGAGAATCATCGTTGGTCAATCAAACATCAAACCAGACATAATATTTGATATATTTCCCAAGTTATATGAGAAGTACTATTATGAAGGTCCGAAATCTGTTTTCCAACAAAAATAACTCTTTTATGACAATATCATAAATAGAAATATTTTTGGGCCTCGAACTAGAATAAAACTCTAATCGAATATATATACATATATAAAGGCCGAATAAATACATTTTATTTTTATGTACCTTTTGGTACTAAAAATAAAAAAACAACATTTAACACAAAGTTTAGTACGACTTATCCTACCAACACTATTGTTTGGTTAGGCACTGTTGTTATTGTAAAATAACAGCAACACATATATTAATAGTTACCGACGGTGATTTAATATATACAATTTTTGCTTTAAAAGAGTTATTTTTGTTTGAAAACAGATTTCGGACCTTCATAATAGTACTTCTCATATAACTTGGAAAATATATCAAATATTATGTCTGGTTTGATGTTTGATTGACCAACGATGATTCTCTAAAGTCTGCTGAAGATTCCTTTAGTGGGGATGAAACTGATCAGTACAGACATACTATGAGATAGTAACTTTTTTAAAGCAATAAATTAAAAATACTCTATTATGACAATATCATAAATAGAAATATTTTTGGGCCTCGAACTAGAATAAAACTCTAATCGAATATATATACAAGTACATATATTTAAAAAATATTTTGCAAAACGTAATCCTTTAAAACTTTGAAGTCTTTTAAAAAGGAAACAGGATTAGGAAATGAAAAAATATGCAGTTTTACTTAATTTGATCTCTATATTCAGACATATATCATCCGGTTAATGTTAAAATTGGCTGTCGGACGGTGTAATACATTCCGCAACCGATTATTTGGAATATTTTGCTGGCAATGATTATTCATAATAAGACGTTTCAAAATATGATTACCACACCCAAAAAAAAACGTGGGTATTCAATACTAATAATTTAACTAACGAACTAATATTTTAGTCCAAAAGGACCTAGTGCAGGAATTGGTAACCAATACTAAAATTTTTAACTAATATTTTTCAAAACCAGTAAAAATTACTAATCTTAGTACTTTGAAGATACTAAAATTAGTAACTTATTAGTAGATTTGGGTACAAAATCACTTACTAAAACTTTTACTGTAGAATTATTTTAAGTGCACAATCATGTTTTTTGTCTACGTTTATAAAATCCTAAACTCTGCCCACAAGCATGGTCCAATTAAAAAAAAAAAATGGTCTTAAGCCTATTTCAAAATAAACGGTTCAAAATTGGTTACACAATGTCCTAAAAAAATGTTTATTCACAAGGCAATTGACCGTATAAATATCTTTCGTATGTCACATACCAAGTTTTGATATGTTCACAAGTTATTAAAATTTTACAAAATGTACATCCAAACATATTTGCATATTCATTTGCATTTTTAACATAACTTTTTAAATTTTTTATATAAGTTTTTTTTTCATACTGGAACACATGTATATCAAGTTGTAGATATAATATGAACTTTACCTTTTATTCCATCCAACACACTCTCAAAATACTCGTTTAAAAACACAAATATACAAATAATAATAATAGTCCTTCACTTCACTAGAAAATGCATTTAGAAAATTAAAAAATTGTTGCCACCAAAAAGCTTGATAAAGTTAATAGAGGAAAACAACACAAAAAAAGTGTATCAACAAAGTCGGTAAAAGTTTTGTCATCATTTAAAACGATTACACAAATAAAGTCACGCGATATGAGAATGCAATTGAGCCAAAACAACTGGTAAAAAACTGAATATATGGCAAAAAGGGTGAATATTTTAGTTAAAATAGCAAAACCACTATCATAGCACTAACCCCAATTACTGTAAATGTACTACCTATATATATTAGAGTGTATGGAAATTTGAAAATTGTTTATTATTAATCGAAAAAATCTCAGTGCCTCTCCTTTAAAACTTTGGTCAGTTAAGACCAAAGCTGTTTTTGGTCCTAATTCGGTATTTACATATTTTTGATCATTTTTGCAGTGGAGAACGAAGATGATTCTGATTATCAAATTTAAGAAATATCGTGCAAGTTTGACATATTTTGAAGTCCGAAATTGAAATTGTTGCTTAACTGAATATTCGTTCTTAAAAATGTCGATCTTCGAAATAAATATTATTCAAAATTCTTTAAAATGCGATTTTTTTGGCGAACTGTTTGGTCAAATACTATTGATCATCATTGCTCTCATTATCGGACCGCCAACTTTTCGGTATTTGCATTCAAAAATAATAATGTTTGCTTAACTTTGGTTTCGTTCTTAAAAAAATGTAGATCTTCGAAATAGAAATTGTTTAAAATTTATTAAAAAACTTTTTTTATGACAAGCTGGTAATGATTATTCTTCCATCTTTAAAATGTCAACTTTTTGGTATTCGTATTTAAAAAAAAAAATCGTATGAATTTTTCAGCAGGCATTTTTCAAACGGAAGAGGGTTGCTACAACGGGTATTTGGCCCACTCTAATAAATATGTATGTATGTCAACTAATAACCGTAATAAATATTTAGATAATTGCAAAAAATCAACTTTAAAGTTATAAGAATATTAATAATAATTTAATTAAAAATAAAAAAAAAATTAATTGATTGCTTTACTGGGTTCTAAAATAATGAAAATTTTTAAAACATATGTGGCATTAAAGCTATAACGGCTTACAGTTGACTAAATTTTGTTTTTACCTTTTACCAATAGTAAAGAGTCTACACTACCAAATACTAGGAAAATATCTAAGTCCCGAAAAATTTTTTAATTTTCACAATTACTTTTTGCGTTTTGAATTAAAAAATTTCATTAAAAATGCTTTTAGTGCAATGAGATGTAAATTTACAGTTTTATTAGTAAAAGGTTGGTTAATTTTCAGGAAATATTGCAAATTTATAAGATACTAGCAGGCCCGCCCGGAACTTTGTCACCGGTAATAATAAATACGGTATTAAATAAGGATCAGGATTAGATTTATTTTGTAGTTTAGAATTTTATTACATTAGAGTTCCCATTTCTAAAATTGTACCTTGCAGAATTTTTATTTTATTAAATTTTTATCGTTGAAATCTTTCATAAAAACTATTTAGAACAAGCAATAAAATTCAAACAGCCCCGTTTAGCCCAGAATCATGTACGTTCCGGTAAAAATATTTATTGAAATTTTTCGAGCCCTTATATCGTTATTATTAACATCATTTCATTTCCCGTATCATTCCATTTCGTTCCCCGTTGTATTCCATTTCGTCCCCTATTCTATTCATTTCAATTCATTGAATTCCAATTCATTTCGTTCCATGTAGGCTTCATTCCTTTCTGTATAACATGTGTTATAAAAAAATATAAACATATTAGGGTCGTTATCTCAATTGATATAAAAAGTACCATATTGCCCTACCTTAACCAATTGTTTACTCCTTTTAGCCCTTAAAAACTTTAATTTTAAAATATGTCCTTTTCTTCATTGTTAATTCTTCTGGAGGATTTCAGGGGATAGTAAAAATACCACAGTATTATAATTTACCCTTTAAACCCCATTAAAATCTAAATTTCTAGAAGGAACTTTTTCAGAATGATTTTTTTGGCTGGAGGATCCCACATTTCAAGTTTCTATGACCAATATTTCAGGAGATAGAAAAGGTTAAAAAGTTCATTACTTTGCATTTATTTGCTCCATTAAAATCGGAATTTCCAAAAAGGAAATTTTTCAGAATGTTTTGAAATCGGATGAGTTGTCTCGGAGGTTTTCAAATTTGAAGTCTTTTGACACAAAGTGATCCTTAAAATGGGTCACCTAACTCAACTTGAAGGAGAATTTTAAACATTGGTGAAATCATTTTTGAAACATCATAAAAAGTTTCGTATATTTTAAAATTTTACGTCGATGAACCGTAGGACCATTCTTAGTATTAGAGACAATTTAAAATCGAATTAGTAGTTTCGGAGATTTTTAAATTTTAAATTTTTTTTACCAAAACTGGGCGTAGAAAGGGCGTGGTCGATGAATCCTAGCCTATGTCCACCCTGGAGGAACAATCTAAATATTGGTGAAAACATTTTTGAAATCGGATGAGTAGTCTCATAGATATATAAATTTTAAGTTTTTTGCCAAAAGCGGGCGTAGAAGTGGGCGTGGTCGATGAATCCTAGAATGTATCCACCCTGGAGGAGCACTCTAAATATTGGTAAAAACATTTTTGAAATCGGATGAGTAGTTTCAAAGATATTTAAATTTTAAGTTTTTTGCCAAAAGTGGGCGTGGTCGATGAAACCAAGCATATGTCCATCATGAAGGACCATTCCAAGTTTTTATTGGTAAAAAAATTTTTGAAATCAGTTTAGTAGTTTTTGATATTTTTAAATTCAACGTTTTTTGGCAAAAGTGGGCGTAGACACTTCTACTACTTTTTTTTATGAATTTACAAGAAATAAGAAATTCTTCTGATTTCACTAGATTGTTTTTGTAAGTTTACCAGATGTTTTTTAAATTGTAGATAGTTTTTGACCCAAATTTTTTATATCTCTTGGGCTTGATATTTCGATTTTTTTTTAATTTTTTTTTCTACTCGCCCTCTTTTGTGCAAAAATCATAATAAAGAAGTTTGTTAACATATATAAAGAGGGAAAAGGTGTCCCCATCGTCCCGTGCAGACCGCTTCTTCAAATCAATGCCCCTGTCAAATTTATTTTTTAATTTTTTCACCATTTTGGAGGTTATAAAAAATTTAGCACAGCTTAGTTTTTGAAATAATTGTTATACCCTCCAACCCCACGCATAGAAATATCGATCGGGACCCAATTAAGTATATCGTCACCTAAAATGCAAAAGGTCCTAACTAACATTTTATTAATTTTACAGGAGAAGCAAAAAACAGTTTAGAGTAAAATTTTTAATTTTACAGGAGAAGCAAAAAACAGTTTAGAGTAAAATTTTTAATTTGTTTGATGCTTTTGATTGAATTGGGCTAAAATTTAGTGAGGACCTACATTTTGTGAATGAATCACAAAATGATTAAAAAATGTATTTATAGTTGCGTTTATTGGCGACTTCGCAAATTCACATGTTTTTAATTTTTGGCTATAAAATCGCTAATTTTTATTATGTGACCCAAATTTTTTGTTGGGACGTGTAGGTTAATAAAATACACCAGAATCTATCAAAATACCGATTTTGAATTTTTTTGTTAGTTATACCTACTTTACACTATCACACTTTTCCATTATACACATAAAAATTTAACAACTTCTAAAGGATTTATGTAATACTTTTTGATTGAAACCTAGTCGTATCTAATATGTGAACAATTTCTGACCAAATTTTTTTATATAATCTGTCCCTAACATGGTGAAATTACGCTTGTATAATGGAAAAGTATAATAGTGGAAAGTGGGTATTAGGGCGTTTTGCATTTTAGGTGACGATATATATTATTGATCCATGATCGATTCTAAGACATTCTATGAATGTCAGTTTGTCTGTCTGCATGTAGTTAACATAATTAAGTACAAAATAAAAGAGCTAGACTCCTAAAGTTTGGTACTCATACGTCTCATTGCCATAGGCCCGTAAAGCTTGTAAATATGTAAAATCGGATAAAATAAAAGAGCTAGACTCCTAAAGTTTCGTACTCATACGTCTCATTGCCATAGGCCCGTAAAGATCGTAAATATGTAAAATCGGACCAGGGGAAAATTTTTAAAGTTTTTTTCGGTCTACCCCTTTTGTGGGCGTGGATATAAAAAAATCATTTAATTAATGATATCATTTTACTTCTTTAGTGCAAAAAGCTTTATAGTGCGTGGGGGAATTTGTCACTTTTTAAACCATTACACCCCAAAAAAAATGTTCCTGCAAATTTTTTTTTTTTTTGTATTTTCGGGGGAAATTGTCACCTTTTAAACCATTACACCCCTACAAAAATGTCCCTGTAAAAAATGTTTTGCATTTTTTACCATGTTAGAGCAATGGTTCCCAACCCTCGATTCTAGACCCCCTGAGGGGCAATTCGAATGTTTCAGGGGGGCAACGAGATTTTAAGGTTTTTTTTTTAGAAAAAATTACTTTAAAAAAATATTTTTTAGTTAAATTAACTACAAATAAACAAAAAAAAATTGGTAAACCAGTAGTAACTTCGATTTATAAAACAAATTTGTAAAATTTACAAAATTTTCTTGAGTGCAGGGGGGCATGGTAATTTTGCTAACTTAAAAGTGGGACATGGTTCAAAAAAGGTTGGGAACCATTGTGTAAGAGGGTGTAAAAGATTCGGCACAGACGAATTTAACACTCTCACTTGTCTTATACATCAAATGCCTTTTTTTGAGCTCTAATAATATTTATTTTCCCTAAGTAAAGCCCTTAAATTTTCGTCCCGGTTTTACTATTTGTCTTACTTTCCGAGATATGATTATATAACCCCTTAGGCTGGATTACTCAATGCTCCGTTAAAAAATAACTCTCCGTTAAATTTAACTTTTTCATACAAATTTTGACATAAGGCTCCGTTAAATTGGCAGTTAACAGCAAACTTTTCATTGAGTGAAATATATTTGCTATCCTTGTGTACAGAAATCAGTTATTGATAATGAGTGTCATATTGGTAGATTTCAAAGTCGCAACACTTAAAAAATTTTCTCGGTAAAAAATTTGTATATTAAGGCAGTATTACACAAAAAACATTAACCGCCAATTTAATGGCAAAAGCAGACTTTTGTCCTGACATGTAATAAAAAAAAAGTTGTCTTACATCACCGTATTCTTACTATTATTACATTTAGAATTACGAAATTAGTAAAGGATTTGTAATTGTATCATTCAAATGACACCACAAAAGTAATATCACTGTGTTGTTTTTTTTTTATAATGTAGTCAAATTATTTATCACCATCTGGTCAATCGTTCTCATTGATCAACGAATAATTTCCTCTACTAAATTTAATTTTTTTTTATAAGGTTAAAACTACAATAAAAGAAACAAAAAAAAGAGCAAAATAAAAACTCCCATAATTTTAAAATCAACAAGCGTTCGAGTGAAAACAAGCAAAAACGTTTACATGACGAAACCACACACCGTGAAATGCGAACAATACTTAATACATTAGTGAACAGTGGTAGTGGTGAATCCTTAAATTCATTTAATTCTTGAACTCACACGAAGCGCATATTTTCATCCATCGCCCTTATAAAACATTGGAATAATTTCAAGTCGACTTTAAAAGAACAGAATAAAAACAAAAACAGCAAAAAAAAAATAATACAATAATAATGCAAAAGTGTCGTCTTAGTTGTAGTTGAGGAACAACTAACAAATCATAAAAAATCAGAAAACCAAAAAAAAATACACTCAAATCAAATAAAATATCAACAAAAAAAACAGTGGAATTGATCTGATGGTTTAAATGGGCCGCCGCCGACACTCTGTGATCGTCACTGTTACTCTACGCATAATTTGAAATTCGGTTTTCTGATTTAATACAATGGCAATTTTTGATTTTTGTAAAGCGACCAAACAAAACGACAACGAAACAAATTCATCAATAAAACATGTGCGTGCAAAAACAAAATCAACAAAAAGTTCCTTTTGGCCAAAAGGAATTGTGTTGACTTTAACCAAAAACCAGTTGCTGTTACTACTACGAGTTGGTACAATAGTTGCAAACATGCCAGTAGTATGCGAATAAAATGTTTCAACATTGTACGTACATATGATCTTTAGTTGTGTTACAGTATCCCCACTAACCAGCCATCCAACCATCCACCTTTTGATTGATCTGTATTCAAGACTTTTCACATTAGTATCTCTCTCACTTAGTCCAGTTAGTTTGTTTTCTGTGACACACAGTCGATCGAGCGGACAGACGGATGGACAGACAGATGACCAGTCAGGGAGTCTTAACGACAATTTGAGTTATTTTGATAAAATGCTGCTGCTGCTGTTTTAGCAATTGTTACTTACAAAAGCCTTAAAAACAAAAAAGTTTCTTTTGTTTTGGCAAAAGCTGGGTGACAAGTCACCAACGCACTACTGATTGTCTGTTTGGTTGGTTGTTTGGTTGGTTGGTCTTACCGTTCGAACGATCGATCGATCGTAATGCATAAGTGGCAGGGACCTCCACTGAAGTTTGCGCTTTACGCGCTATTTGCAACACTACTCTACATGAACATAGATCAAATCACCGAATCGCCGGCATTAAATAAAACTTAAATAAACCAGAAGAAAAGATGAGGATCAGTTTGCCGTTTAAAAGATTTATCGATAGTTTGTTAACTGGTTAGTTGCTTGGTTAGTTATATCGATCGTTCGATGGATGGATGGATTTGATGGATTTGATCATTGCATCTTAGCTCTGGTTAAATTATGCTTACATACACAATCGTACATACTGACGAACGTATGAGTATGAATTGTAACGCGTGCTAGATTATAACGAGATGAACCCTTTACTTGTTGTCATTGTTTCTTGTGTTGAATGTCTTGTACGCTCTCTTATAGATTGATATTATGCACACATATGAATTAATTCGAATAGAATAGATCGTTTCTCTATGCCGAAATGGTTTTACTAGTCTCTTTTTTTTTTTTGTTCTTTTGTTTTTTGCAGTACATATTATTGGTATGGATTGTTTTTTTTTAGTTTAGTTTTTACCGGCGGCATTCTTGAAACATTTTCCTAAGTTTAACTAGATTTTTTAAGCCACTGTGGTCTCTGCTGATTGACGAGTGCTAAGATGCCGCCGACAATCTTTTTCAAGTAACGATCATCGCCATCATCCACATCATCAACAGCGGCAGCATCATCGTCATCATTATGATCATCTTCATCGTTGTCGTCAACAACAATGAACATCAACATGACAAACATGGTTGTTGCAAGTTTCTAGCCACCACATATCCACAGAGTGTATGATGTTTGGGGTAAAAAAAAAAGTCATATCTACATACATACATAAATATGTATGTATGAATGTATGTACTTGTGAAATGCATAAGAGCTCTTAAACTACATACAAACATACATTCTTGTGTAAATAAGTAGTACAGATCTCTATGATACACACTTGGATTGACGGATTAACCATTTTCGTAAACACGAATTTTTAGGCTCGTTAAGAAAACTTGGTCTGATCATATTTTTATTGTACTTTATTTATAAAGTTATGTGTAAATGTATGTGAGTTTAATCCCAGCAAACATACAATTTGACATATCACATAATCAGTTCCTCCCTCCTCCATCACCAACACTACATACGAGCTGTAGTCTAGAGTATTGAATCCAAACCTGCAGCATTAAGATATCTTTAAAAGTCACCTAAAATAATGATCGCTAAATAATGATCAAAATAAAAGAAAATTGGAACGAGATAAAATTACTTGCAATTGAGAGAACATCTTGGAAAATTTTTGTAGAGACCCTATGCTCTACGGGAAGTTAAGTAGATAAGAAGAAGTAAGGCATGAGTTTTGGACAAAAACATATGATTTCATGGCATCTTTATTGTGCTCAATCAACGCTACGAAGGAGTGCTTCAATCAGAAGGAAAGCTTTAATCAGCTTTTATCAGTGCTACCAAAAAGTGATCTGAACTGTGACATCAAAATCTTGCATGAATTCAGATGGTTTTCAAGCTTTCTTTGATTCGTTTTCTCTTTCCAAAAATTTCTGCTGGAAAAGTAAGACAGTTTTTAAGGCTGGGCTATGCTATCGTAACCATACCATATCAAAATCAAATAGAAAATTCCGTGACCGTCTGTTAAGAAAACTCATTGTGCTCTCATGTTATCAGTCCCCTAACGTAGCGTAGCGAACAAAATCAAATAGAAAATCTAACCGTCTGCAAAGAAGAATAGTTTCTCTCATATGCTATCATATAACGAAAACCTCTCTACGCTACGCTAGGGTACGGTTACGTTAGAAGTCGGTTACGGGAAGCTAACGCAGGCTTAAGTCAGGATTTAACATTAAATATAAATATCTTGATCCGATGGTCATTGTAAGGTAAGGTTTGATGCTGCTGCTACCGCTTTATGTCAACACACAGAGACTCTAAGGTTCGTTGGTTCACCACATTAAAATACTCGATGTTTTCGTAAGTCCCCTCATCAGTTTAAGAAATTGCTTTGTTATGGCAAATTGTTTGCTGGGTTGTACATTATGCTCTAAAAAGGAAGAATGACTAAAAAAAAAATTAATAATTATAATTATTGAACGTCTCTCTAGTAAACAAACAATCATACGTGAGACATTCCTATCACTGATTGTTAAGATGTGTTATAATAATCCTAAAATACACTTACACTCACTCATTCGCTAACAGACAACAAGACTCACATGGTCTGCTGGCTGTGTATGGTGGATCCAAATGGAAATGTATTTATGGACGTATACATATGTATGTATGTATTTAAGTATGTAGAAGGATGTCATTGCGTACATTGTCTTGTTGGACATTTAAACGAGATCATTAAAAAATATATATATATGTGTAAATAGATGGATATATATTTATGTATGTAAAGAATGAAATATGTAACATTATGTCGATGACGTTGTCTCTCTCCTCTTATCATATTGGTTTTCCAATTTGCAAACTCTGCTTAGCAAAACAACAAAAACATAAAGCGTTAAATTGCCAATCAACAATTATGTGGAAGTACGCACTCTTAAGTCGAATGCAGCCACTATGTGAAGTAGAAGTAGTAGTAGCAGTAGTGCGTATTTTAGTTAGTTAGTATGTAGTGGTCAAACATTTAATTAATATGCCAGTTATGGGATAATTACGAATGTTACAAACAGCACTAATAACATCACGTTAAATAATGAAATCATTATGTATTGTATGAAAAAATGCAATTACTTACAAATCAGAAAATGATAATGAAATGTCACAAATGTCTATACAATACAAAAACAAATAAATATTTAGAGTCTCCCGAAAAAATATTTTTTTTAAGATATTTTCAATATCATGAGGCATGTCATAGACTCAATTCCGTTCGGATTTAGAAGAAGTGGTTTACTCGTAAAACGCAAAGTGAATATTTTTTTTCGGAATGAAACCACTTTTATGCAATTCAATTCCACTTTGATTTTTGACAGTGATTTCATTCCGAAAATTATAATATTCGTTTTGTGTTTTACGAGCAAACCACTTTTTCTAAATCCGAACGGAATTGAGTCTGTGACATGCCCCCATATTTAAAGGTTGGTTTCTTGAAAGTCTGCTCATAAAGTTGGAAACGTTTTGTAATTCAAAAAGATCATTTGGAAATTAATTGAAGGACTTATTGTGGAAACAAAGGTATTATTGCGGAAACAAAGGACTTATTGCGGAAACATTATAAGGGAATTGTAAAATTGAATGAGGTTCCAACGGAATTGGAATGTGTTTATATTCCTCTAGCAACTTGCAAGCAAATTTACGGCTTTGCTCCGCGACGGAGACTCATTAGAAATGGGCACATGGATGGACTTGTGAAACTACACCACAGATTTGGCCTTATCTTAATCAGAAGCGCACAAGTGAGCTGAGGAGAGATTTCTCTCCTCGCTTCCAAGAGGAGAGATTTCGACAGTGGTTGCTGTAATTACCGGACACCGTCTTATAGGAAAGCATACAGAGCGGTTAAATATGGCGTCAAATGACTTTTGGCGGAGTTGTAAGGATGAGGAGTTGAAAACTTTACAACACTTTATATGCCATTGCCCTACACTTTCTGGTCAGAGACTTGCTCCACTGGGATCTGGGGTGCTGCACGATCTTTCTAATTTGTCGGGTGTCCAAATTCAATGTCTTAGGAGATTCAAATTGATTTAACGGCAGGGACTAGAAGGGGAACCGCATTACCGTCCCGTGGTATCACGAGCACTGCTCACGTAAAACGTCATCAGCCAATTACAACCTAAACTAGGATAAACAAACATTATTTATTAATACTTCATTATGTAACCAAACTCACAGAAACGATTTTGGCTGATATTCAATAAATTTCAACGCAATTCTTTGTGATAGTACTATGGTTGTTTTTAGTATCAATTTGTACCCACAGCTAAGGCAATTATTACAACTTTCCCATCCCTGCATGGTATATATTCTTGATATACCCAAAATAATTTTTAAGTAAAAGTTTTAGTAAGTGATTTTGTACCAAAATCTACTAATAAGTTACTAATTTTAGTATCTTCAAAGTACTAAAATTAGTAATTTTTACTGGTTTTGAATAATATTAGTAAAAAATTTTAGTATGGGTTACCAATTCCTGCACTAAGCTCTTTTGGACTAAAATATTAGTTCGTTAGTTAAATTTGAAGTATTGAATGCCCACATTTTTTTTTTGGGTGTAGAAATATATAAATGAACAGAAGCTGTCCGACTAAAAAAAAAAAAATAATACGGCGCCATATATCATTTGATCCCAAAAATGGAGGATCCAAAAATATATTATTAGATCTTATTAGATCAAGGTTGATATAAGTAGATCCCAAAAATGGAACGGTATCAAATTTGATATTATAAAAAATTAGATCCAATAAGATATAATAATAAATAATTATAAATAATTAGATCTTATTAGATCTAATATGATCTTCAATATCAAATTAGATTAAATTTACTGTTCCATTTTTGGGATCAAATTATATTAAGTTTGACCTTATAAGATATAATCATATATTTTTGGATCCTCCATTTTTTTTGATCAATTGATAGATCAATTTATATATAATTATATTAAAAAATATATGATTATATCAAAACGTTTTTACTCGGGTGGCCCTTTTTAATAATAACAAGTGAGAGTGTTACATTCGGCTGTGCCGAATCTTTAATACCCTCCAAAATGTAAAAAAACAAAAAAAAAACAGGGGCGTCTTTTTTTGGAGGGGGTGGTGGGAGACGTTAGGGGCACCTTCCCCTTGCGATTTTGAACTTCTTCTGAGATAAGAATGTTACATTTGCTTAGCAAAAGTACACAAAACCCTTCAAAAAATTCGGTTTTTCTTTGGTTAGTTTAGTTCGCCAAGGGCGAACTTTCTTCCCCTTGGTCTGATTTTGCCCATTTTCGAACTTAACCTGCCTAGGAATATAAGACATATTCGTGCCAAACCTCGGAAGTCTAGCTCTTTTATTTTGGACTGTATCGTGTCCTCTACAGACGGACGGACGGATATCGCTAGAATGTCTTAGAATCGATCACTGGTCAATAAAATATATACTTTATGGGGTCCTAGACCGATATTTCGATGCGTTACACACGGAATGACAAAGTGATTATACCCCCATACTGTGGTTGGAGGGTACAAAAATTGTCAGGCTCTTATTTAAGACTAATTTCACCATTAAAGGTTCAAAAATATGCATCCTATAAGTCATGCTGTTTTAAACACACACATTTTTCGGTAAACCCTAACAAACATACTTATGTGAGTTTAAATGTTTTTTTAAGGTTTTGATCTTGTTTAAAGTTTTAAAACATATTTATACCCTACACCACTTTGTGGGTATATTTGGTAGATCGTATAATCAGTTTGTGGTGATATTTGCTATAACTACCCAAATATTGGTCATAGACCAACCTTTTAGCATACCGATCGACTCAGAAACACTTTTTAAGTCGATTAGAGACAGAGTCACAGAGTCTGTCTATCCTGGGTCCATCTTAAACTTGCAATACTGTGCGACAAATTTGGTGTCATCAAAAATTAACTGACAAGGGAGGTATTTACAGGGCACCCACCGATTGTTATGAAACTTGCATATCGAGGGCCTATATTCAAAACCCTCTATCTTAAAACACACAACTTTTTAGGAGAGTCAAAAAACTGTTTATTTCGCGTATTGTTAGAGTAATTAAAATTCGATATTCTACAATATTTTTTTAAATTAACTACAGAATCTCACATATAATTCGTTTTTAAAATTTTGCACTATTGGGGATTCTATGATAGATAGAGGGTTTTGTTTCTCAAAAATATTAAGTACATGAATGAAAATGATCAGATAGAGGGTTTTGCATTTTAATAAAAATGAATTATGATTTCATTTACGACATCGGTCAATTTTTAACGTGATTTATCAATGATAATGGCTTATAAAAAATTCCGAAATCGGGGTTTTGGTCCAAAGGTGCTGATTTTTAAGACAAAAATTATTTTTTTACCAAATTCATCTCAAAAGTTTTACCAGTTTGTAGTGATAGATCGATTTCCAGTTTCATTTTGATGTGACTGCACAAGAAAAGTGTATTTCAGTAACTTCTAACCGTAAAACTTACAAAAGCTCATGGTGTAGTGCATTATATAACCGATCTAGACTGACTATAATTTTTTTTGCTTGTGTTTTTTAAGGTGAAAACTTATAAGTTGGACACATCTTCTTATTTTGTCATAGTCAATATACACTGACTTACATGCCTATGTTTTTTGTTTATATTGTTGTTTTTTTTTTGTTTGTATTTCATGTTTTTGTTGTTGTCTTACAAATCCTTGTGGCTTTAAAAGAAACTCTTCCACCGCCACGTAGTATAAAAATTGCATAGTTTTACTTTGACTGGCAATCTAAAGCATTCACGGCACACTTCAAGCGGTTGCCGCTTACCATATTAGTGGACATCCCTGGAGCAAACTACTACTGACTTGCTGACTGCTTGTTTAACAGTGGCAGACATGCAGACCACCCAAGTAGCGTAATTAGCTAGATTGTCTCAGCATGACTGAATATACTATAAAACCGAAGATTCAACAATTAAAAACATGTATTTTAAAAATGCAACAATTTTAACTAAAGCAACAAACTTAAATTTACAAAATAAGGAGAAAAAATAAATAAAAACAAAATCCTTACCAAATGTCTAACTATATTAGATTGAAACGATTTGAATGTGAATACATAAGTTCAGGGCATTTTTTTTTTTTTGCAAAAGGTTTCTAGGACCATAGTAAGAATTGAAACGAATTTCAATCAACAAAAACGCGGATTCAATAATTTTTAAATCTAAACTCCTCCGATGAAGAAAATTGTTATATCAATCATCAAATTGTAGGTGATTAATTAATTTTTTTTTTCAATCAATCACTTTTTCGATTTTGATCAAAAATTTTATCAATTTTTTATTTAAAGTCAATTAAAATAATGATTGATTTAACAAATGAATTTTAAGCTTATGACAAAATTATGAAGAAATTCATAGTTTTTGCTTTCCGATATGTTGATGACAGTAAAAAAAAAGTAAAACCCGAGTATAAAGTATTTGTTTTTTTTATTAATGAATTTTAATAAATTAAAGCGAAAAAAATCTGGTATGTTGGTCATTTTAATTTTGTTAATCAATAGTTTTAATTGAAATTTTTTAGCCAATAATTTTTTGTGTCTACTTCAAATTTTTATTGAAATGATAAATTTTCGTATTGCCGCAATATCTTTTCGACGATATATCGCTCATTGTTTGCAGGATACATTTATTCATCCGGTCACATCTATAGCAAAGAAAAATATTTAACAACCATGATTTTCATCAAATCCAAATCATTTCTCTAGCGTTGATTTTTTCAGATGCCCAAAACATTGAGTGTATCCATATCGATACAATGTAGCGAAAGGGTTAATATAAACAACAACAAAAAAATATTTTGTTTATTTTTGCTTATGTATACACACACACACATACAAAAATACATATGTATGTATATATTTTTACTACAGTTGAGTTTTATGATCTTTTATTTTTAGTTTTATTTTTGAAAATCCCAACAGCATGAGTTTGAATCCCAAAGCAACCCCAATAAATTTATTTATGTGTGTGTGCCAGAAATAAACATAAATAAAAAAGCACCCTTTTCAACAATAAAGTGGGGGACGGAAGCTGGGGGGTTGTCGAATAAAGTACCATAGCATAAAATTAAGGGAGACTTTGAGTGTTTTATCTCAAAAAAAAAGTACTCAAACTTTGAGAGATTTTTAAAACAAAAACCGTTTTTAGTGAAACATTATAACCTAGGTATAATTTCAATTCATAAATTAAGAAATGCAACAATTATTAAAATTTTAAAATTTTATATGAGCACAAATTGTTTCAAGTATGCATGTAATATTATAACAACAAATTTACACTCAAGAGACGCAACAGGACTATTATGCTCCCAAAGGACTTAGAACACAATGCTCTCTAAAGAAAAAGAAACGAAAGTAAAAGTACAAAATAAAAAACAAAAAGCTTTCATTGTCATCATTACGTTTATAACCAAAGGAAATAAAGTCTCAACAAGTCATCCAAGAAGCCCTGTGGCAACAAAGATGTAACTTTCTTCGTTATCCACTTACTTACATATTTGGCAATTGCTGAAGGGTTTATTTTTTTGTTAACCAAAAAAATCTAAGGAATTTCCCAAAACAAAACAACACTTTTATTTCGTAAACACTACACGCACAATGTCTACGAAAAGCTTAAAAATATTCTACAACAAAAACAAAATGGTGGTGTGTGTGTCTGTTTGCTTGTAAGTGACAATGGCGTAACGGGAATACAGCTTTCTATTATTTTTCGTTCTATGCCATAGTATTTTGTTTAGCAATAATGGCGGCTTCCTTTAAAAACTGTAAATTCGTGCACTTCCTTTTCAAAAAACATTAAAGTGTTTAACCATTGAATAAAATCAACAAAGTATTCTTTCAGAATTCAAAACGTGATATATTTACATGTTTGACCTTTAAATTAAAGGTCAATTTAAAAATAATGCTATTATTAAGATCATACAAATAACAAAAGGAAAAATCACGTTTTAAAAAAAAAAGTCATTACGCACATCATTGATTTTATAAATTAATTTTTAAACTTTAGTAGACAAGAAAATATAAACGTAATGATTTATTTGTTTAAATTTATATGGAAAAATATAAATTACTGAAGTTAGGAGACAATTTCACCTTTATCGAAATATTTCTACGAACTCGTTTATTATGCTTTTTGCACTTAAGTAATACAATTTTATTAGTATTTTTATTATTTTTTTATATACACGCCTACAAAAGGGGCGTGCCAAAAAAAAATGTTTTTCTTTTCCCCTGAGTCCAAGTGCAGGGTCTAAAGCATCTTAAAACATAAAACTGTTTCATTTGTTTAACAAAAATACAAAATAACATGTTAAAAAATGGAGAAAAATATCTCAGGGCTCTACTTTTAAAAATTTTACAAAATCCCAATGTTCCATAGGAATGAATTTTTATTTAGTTCTTCTGAATTGCCAGGGTTGCCATTGTGAACTACCTTTTTTAAAGGATAAAATTGGATACTGTTGTACAGCAAAAACTACTGAATCGATTTTGATGAATTTTTTTTGATATGTAGATTAATAAATTCTCTAGTATCTACCGCGGCCATTTTTGGATATTTTGACCTAATTAAAAAAACAAAAATTTTGAAAATACTTGATTTTGTTCGCTATTTTCATTTTTTGAAAAATTGTAAGTTTTCCTAATTTTTTCGATGTTTTGAGTAAAAAGGAGTTGGTACTAAAAAAACAGCCTTTAACAATTTTTAACCAGATAAATAAAAAAATACAAAATATTATAAAATTCAGTTTTTTTTATTTAAAAGATAAACTATCGTAATATTTTTAAAATCAACTAGATTTGCCAGGGTTGCTTATCAATTCCCAAGTAAAAATTTTTATATGATGCAATATATAATGATATATGACACAATATATATTAATACGCATTTTGATCCGAATAATGGTGGATGTTTTTGCATTAAAAAAGATCTAGATCCGAGTTTTGACCAGACATTGCCTTATATTGGTGGATCTAATTAGATCTAATTGCACAAAAACATATAAAATCCTGGTGTTTTTTGGTTTGGGTTGAGATACACCACAGGTCAACGATACATTCACCAAACATATAATTTTCAAAAACAAAAAAAATGTTTGGGTACGCTTCGAACCAGATAGGTGATATACATAACCCTAACAAGAAATGTTTAGGAACATTTTAAAAAGTTTCTTATACTTTGCATAAAAAACTTTGAAAATTTTTGGTTAATTGTAAACATATATGAGGAGTCGCAGAACAAAACGTACTTTTTCGCATTTTTTGACAAATTGATTTTTTGTTCTTTTTATATTATTTGGTTCGAAATCTATCAGAAAAAATGTTCATAGCGTGAATTATTTTTGTTTTTCATCAAGAAAATGGATTCCTTAAAAATTGGTGTGTAACAAAACGTACTTTTTTGTTTATTTTTTTATCAAAACGTACTTTTTTCATACTTCATTCAAAAAATAAAAAAAAAAATAAAATGCCCACCAAGATTTTTTTAAGCATTCTTGCAGGCCAGTGAAGGACTCCCTCCTTATTCTTGTTATTGGTCTATTTACACCTCACAACCACAGTATGGAGGTACATTAACTTTGCCAATTCATGTGTAACGTATCTAAATATGGGCCAATGAGGCTCTTTTGTAGTTTTTTAATAAATAAGAACATTTTTAAAACACTCGATCAAAATAGTATCGGCTAAAAAAATACGCACATCAAAACGTCGTTTTTCAATTATTTTTAAACAAAACGTACTTTTTTCATTATTTTTTAACAAAACGTACTTTTTCCAAAGTAAAAGTGGTTTTATATTAAACATCCTTAATATATAATGTGGTGACTTATGGCAGTTTGATACATCTCTTGATAAGCAAAAAATTTGTTACCATATTCAGGTTCATGCAGTTTTTCAAAGGGGCGAAATAAATAAACCTCAATTTCCCAAAAAATTTTAATATGCGAAAAAGTACGTTTTGTTCTGCGGCTCCTCATATAGGTTTATATGGAACAGCATAAGCTATATATAATTTTAAGTTAAATTATACAGAAAAATAAATTTTGTATTGACCCTCATATAATTTTATATAATTATATCAACCGTACACCTTTTAATACGAATCATGATTAAATTATATATTACTACATATGACTGCATTTAAAAAAATTTAGAAAATATCTCAGGGATGTATAATCATATATAATTTATTATGTTTGTATCAAGTTATATATTGTAATATATGTTTATTTTTACTCGGGTTGTGGGATGATTTTTTAAAGGACAAAATCGGCTGCAGTTGCACAGCAAAAACTACTGAACCGATTTTGATGAATTTTTTATTTGTAGATTACACAGCTCAACAAGAAAATGCATATTGGATTCTGGTTTGTGATTTGGATAGTGTCTGTTGCGCTGATTCCAAATCCGAAGCCCAAATTTGTCTATCACGTCAGGTTTTTGAGTAATTCGCGGTTAAAGTACTGAAAAAGGGCGTTTTTACCCTTTTTAAAAGCTTATAAAACAAGATCCTGACATGCAAATGACTTGGTATCAAACTCATTCGAAAGCCTGTAATTTTCTCTTAAAGATAAGATAAAATGTTCTAAAAATTTATTTTCTAAAATGGTAAAAAAAATTTGCAAAAACCTTCCATTTTTTTTTAGTATTTAGTTTATTTACACAGTGTTTTTTAACAAATTTCCATACAAATTCATATCGTCGAACTACTATATTCAATAAATGCCAACTTTAAAAAGCTTACTTTTCAGGAGAGCTAAAAAACTAGTTATTTCGCATATTATTGCAAAAATAAACAATGTACCTTCCATAAAATGGTTTAAATATTCTAAATAATTTATACCGATGCAAAAAATTTCATATTTTGCACTGGTTTGCGTATTTTTTTGAGATGGCATTTATTACTATATCAAAAACCAAATATTTTTTTAGAGTTGGCATATTTTGTCGGAAAATAAAAATACATTTTTTTTGGAAAAATTTTTAAATTTTTTTTTTTTTTGGTTTTTGTTATCCTTAGT
Source organism: Pegoplata infirma (assembly GCA_963921195.1). Taxonomy (NCBI): domain Eukaryota; kingdom Metazoa; phylum Arthropoda; class Insecta; order Diptera; family Anthomyiidae; genus Pegoplata; species Pegoplata infirma. Next base: position 239,403,094 of record OY992538.1, on the reverse strand, counting down.
ACGGTAATTGCAAAACTGAACAAAAAATTAAAAATCTTTGCATATTTTTAAAAGTTACTAGCTCCGAAAGCCTTTTAATCTCAGGGTGGTCAACTTTGGCACTCTGTAACTCACGCTGTATTGCAATAGGGTCACTCCAAACTAGCTATTTTGAAAGCTTATATCATTGACTTTATTTGCCCCATTCAAAATGTTTCAATCTGATAAATAGTTTGAAAGTTACATAAATATAAGCATTTTTTTTTTTGCAAACACTATTTACCGATATTTTCAAAATGGCAATATCTCGAGAACCAGTCATTAGATATCAAAATCTTTACAAGATTCGTGTTTAGCATGGCAAATGCAATAAGATATGTGGTCTAATTTTTTTTAAAAAATTTTTTGAAAAATTTTTGGAAATTTACAATGGGAGTTGGCATTTATTTCCATCAAAAAAATATGTACTTTAAGTTAGCAGAATAACAAAAATGGATGTAAAACGACAACAAATTATTTTTTTGTTCACGATATGTAAATTTTAGATTTAAAGCACTTGTGGCTAATGTTTTTTTTTTTTTTCATTTAGAGAATTAAATTCCAAGAAGATTTGATCTTGTCTGAAAGAGAAAATTACACACTTTCGAATGAGCTTGATACCAAGTCATTTGCATGTCAGGATCTTATTTTATACGCGTTCAAAAATGGTCAAAATGGGCCTTTTTTGACACTTTAACCACGATTTTCTCAAAATTGTGACCACAATACAGGTTTTAATTTGTGCAGGAAAATACGCATTTTCAAATCAGGTTTGGCTCAAAACCGCGTAAAACTACTGAACCGATTTTTATACTTTTTTTGTTGAATTGTAGATTGTTAAATTCTCTAGTGCAGGCATTGGCATTGTTTTTTCATACAAAAGTAATGCCATATCCCAAGTATGGTCTGAAGGCATTAAAAACTATCGAGTTTTGAAAATCTGTCCAATTTCTAGAGTGAATAACGATCAATATCTAACAACTTCATTTTTTTGGCGCGTCATAATATGTATTCATAATCCTCGATCGATTTTAAAACATTCTATTAATGTTAGTCCTTCTGTTTGTTAAAAACACCCTTACTTTCGAAAGACCACTCTGAGGCTACTTTCGCTTTGCATACATATTTTAAATTTATCGCATCAGATTGGCGTCGAATCGAATCGATACAGTCGTTCTAAAGTGAAAGACCACTCTGAGGCTACTTTCGCTTTGCATACATATTTTAAATTTATCGCATCAGATTGGCGTCGAATCGAATCGATACAGTCGTTCTAAAGTGAATTGCAGTGAATTTCAGAATTTCAGATGGATTTTTTCGCAAAGTCGCGTGTTAAAAACCCTGCTTTCCAATTTTTTAAATATCTACAAAAATATTTTGCAAAGTGTTTCTGTCACTCAAAAAAATATATTTACACTTTAAAAAATTTTACACGCAAAAAATGGGCACTCGATATTATTTTTTTTTTTTACAAAAATGGCTAAAAACTGTTTTTTACTCCATATTTAATTTTTCACTTAAAATTGTTTTTCTAAGGACACACCTTACTTTTTACAATAAACTATTTAATTAGTGACAATTACTGGCATAATGTTAAATATTAAAAAAAAAAAAAAAAAAAAAAAATTTCTAAATGTATCCATATAGTTCTGTAAGAAGTAAATGGTCAAATGTCATAACGTATTATTAAAGTGTTTGCAATAATTTACTATGAAGTGTAGGCATGAATGTCAAATGCCTTTTTCTATTTTTTTTTTTTTTTTTTGTTAAATAAATCGAACAGATGTTTGCCGAAGGGCAATTAGTTATTTACACCATACGTAAATACATATATAAATATGTACGTATCTACTATACTAAACTTCTTTGTTTGTCTTTTTCGCCAAAAAAAAAACAACAATCAGAATGTAGAAATACTAGCAGAAGTAGTATCAAGTGCACCCAATAATAACCCCAGGGCGACAAATTGAATTCACACGGATAAATAAATTTGCCTAAGGATCAACTAGCAAGCAAATACACATTGACTGATAAAATATTGCACAGCAGGCTATTTTTTGTAAAAAAAAAAACTAGCAATACAGCAACAACAACAATTTAAATTGTAAAAAGTAGTAGCAACGACAATGATGATGATGATATCAAAACGCCCATTTTTCATTGTCCCTTGCAATAAACAGAATCTCAAAAAAAAATATATATAAATAAAACAAAATGAGCAAAATACTGTAGTGTATGACAAAATTTTCATAACAAAACAATCACAATTATTTAGGAGGGTTTGATAAGGAAATACTTACAGAGATACGTATAATTTCAAGTATCCTTAAACTCCACATGAATCTAAATGTTTTGATGTTAGTAATTCAAAATCAAGGGGATATTTGTTTACTTATTTATTTGTTTTATTATATTTGACACATAAAAATGACATTTGTTAACAATTAGCTGAATTCTCAATTTAAAAAGTGATAATTGCTGATGATCAAAATCCTCATAAAAAATATATCACAATACGCTCAACTAAAGAATGAAAAGACAACATGTAAACTTTCGTTAATTTATATTTCCAATAAAAAAAATATATCGAGAGTTTATATTCAAAACTTGCTATCTGCAATTTTATAACACTGCAGTGATGTTATATGTGCTGACACAGACTCTGATGGCCCCACTTAAACTTAACCTTAAACCTATGTATTAAAGTCATCATCAGGTTAAGTTCGTGAACAGACAACGACTACTGTTTTTGGATGTAATATGGTCCGCTAAATTAAAAAATTTCATAATTTTTTTATGAAAAAACACATTTTTTAAATAAAAATCGTTGAAAATTAACAAGTTTTTTATTTATTCTAAAAGCCTAAACCTTTACAAAGTGGGTTTCATAAAAATCTATGGGCAAACACCAAAGTTATAAAGAATTTTATGAAACTACACATAAAATTGTGAGAGTGTTAAATTCTGCTGTACCGAATCCCTCCAAAATGTTAAAAAAAAATACAAGGGCGTTTGTTTGGTGGGGCTGTGGGGGACACACCCCCTCACGAAAATGTTTACTAATTAATTTATTATGCTTTTTGCACGTAAGTTATACAGTTTTATCATTATTAAAACAATTTTTTTTTAATCCACACCCTATAAAAGGGGCGGTCCAAAAGAACAAAATGTTTAGTCTCCCGGGTCCTATTGTCGGACTCTGAACTTCTTCTAGCAAAAATGTTTTTTGTTTAACAAAAATTCAAAAAAAAAAGTTAAATAATTGTGTTTTTCGGAGGTTGGTTTAGTTCTTCAAGGGGGGACTTTCCCCCCTTGTTTTATTTTGCCCATTTACGAAATTAACCTGTCTAGGACCATAAGACCTATTCGTGCATAACTTAAGAAGGCTATCTCTTTTATTTTGTACTACATCGTGCCATCTACAGGCAGACGTAGGGACATTCAAAGAATCCCGAGGAAAAATGTTTAAGGCAAAAACCACCATAAAATGAAATGTTGCTTTTCGAGTTTTTACAATAAGCCCTTCATATGTAAAATTTTATATTTATGGGGCATTCCATGTCAAATCGGACACTTTGAACAATTTTTTTTTAGATTTTTCCAATTTGTTTACAGTATCCTTCGACAACTCCTTCGTAGTAAATTTTCAGATTTTTTTGATGACCCGTTCAAAAGATATCGAATTTTTAAAAATTGGTAGTTTGTTCCTTTACTCAAACTTCTTTTACTCATAACTTCTTCAATAATGGTCCAAATTTAAATTTTTTTTTTCAAAATTTTTGTTTTTTTACGTACTTTTAAAAACAAAATCCCAAAATATTCTTAAAAGTGCTCTAGTATGCGATTTTTAAGTTTTAAAATTTAAATCTCATTTTTGAATATGTTTGTACTCTTCGATTTTTTTTGAATTTTTTTGTGTAAAACTTCTATCGATTCTACAAATTTTTTGCACAGGAGGATCGTGGGATAACGATTATTACTATTTTTCAAAATTTTTTGAAAAAAATTTATTGTAATTTTACAATCGAAAAATCATTTCTACTGCTCAAATGGTGCGTCATAGAGGGGTCATTTATAAGACCGATCCCCATTAATTTTTACGTCTTAACATTTCTTTGGAACAAACTAATGCCCTATCTCCAATTTATAAGGGGGCTCCCATACAAAACGACATTTTTTTAAAATTTGCTCCAACTGCCCTAAAAGTGCCCTTAGAGCAACAAAATGTATAATATTTTTTTAGTCCAAACATTTTCTCTGAACACACCTACCCTCTATCTTTAACTGTTAAGGTGGTCCCCATACAATTTTTTTTTATTTTTTGTAAATTTGTGCGTCCGAGAGGGGTCATTAGTGAGACCGAACCCCATTTATTTTTACCCAAAATTTTTTTTTTAAACATACCTACGCCCTATCTCCACTCCCTAAGTAGGCTCCCATACAAATAACAGTTGGAGCAAATTTTACCAAAAATTAATTTTGAATGGAAGCCTACTTAGGGAGTGGAGATAGGGAGTAGGTATGTCATTCCAAAAAAAAATTACCAAATTGTAATTAAACAAATAATTGAAATCTTTTCAAAAACTTTAAAAATTAATGTTCAATAAATTAATTTTTTTAATAAAATGTCCCTACTGGTTTTAAAATTAAACAAATTTGTTTGCAGACATCTCTAGATCAATGGTTCTCAAACGGTGGGTCGCGACCCCATAGGGGGTCGCGAACAATTTTGTTAAAACCTTAAATTTTGGTAAATTTAAAACCCATTTTTTAATTGTTGTGTTATAAAAATATGCAAACACTTTTATTAAAGAAATAAAATTTTTCCCATCACTTAAAGACCCTCCGTAATCACTGTGCAGTTGTTAATTTCCCGGGATGTCCAACACTGATTTGTAAAGTTTTTTGGCTGAGTCTGGGATCTGACAGTTTGTTTTCTATTAACTTTCCGATGCTGATTCCGAATCTGGGTTCCAAATTTTTCTAGTACGTTAGGTTTTTGAGAAAATTTAAGGCAAAGATCACAAAAACGTATTCTTGTGAATTTTTAAGAGCTTTGTTTGTGAAATTTTTGGACACGTCTGGGATCTGACCACTTTTTTCGATTTACTTTTTAATGCTGATGTCGAATCTGAATCCGAATAACGGATCTAGATACGTGATCGAATAAAATTTCGAACAATACCAAACATTGGTACATAATTTTGAAAAAAGAACAATCATTACTCCAAATTGGACTTTAAATGCTTTCTTGGTTAACATTTATTCATTTCTGATCAGGTTAAACTGGAAATTTTCTATTATTTTCGGAAATAAAAAATTTATGACGATAGTAAGTTTTGATATTAAATGTCGTGGTTCGGGACCTGGTTTCCAAAGTTTTGAGGAAATTGAGGTAAAATTTTACAAAAATTTTGTTTTTTTTATTTTTTTAAATGTTATTTACGTGAAATTTTTGGTATGCGTCTGGTATCTGACCACACGGTTTTGAGTAATTTTTCAATGCTGCTTCTGAATTTGGTTTCCAAATTTTTGGGGGGTTGCAAAAAATTTTAAATATTGAAAAGGGGTCGCAAAGCAAAAGTTAGTGAGAAGCTCTGCTCTAGATCAATAAAAAATCAAAAATATATACACTTCATTGGTTTCAAGATCTATTTTTAATGCGTTAAATACGAAATGAAAACAAAAATATCAAGATTATTAACACTTAAAAAATTTTACAATCGCCCTAATGTTTGGAGCGAATACTGTGCGTAGTTCAAGTTCAACATTAAGCAGATGCTACGTTCAATACAACATACATATGAAGAGAACCTACATATCTAAATTATTATTATTATTATTTTTTGATTTGTTTATCGCTTACTTTAAGTGTTGAAATACATATAATTGTGATTTATACACATTTAACAAAAAAAAAATACTCCTATTAAATTTAGGAAATCATTACACACATATGACACATTGCCTTACTAATTATGAAATAAGTACTTTCAATATTAGTTTTCGCTATTTTGTTTTTTGAAACAAACAAAAAAAAAACAGATCCAAAAAAAATTAACATCCCTTATGCGTTGTAGTAACGTACATCCTTCGTAATGTACTATTAGACAGAGCGGTAACCATATTTCTTCTTTGAGGGAGGAGGGGGCCAGTTGTTTACTTTTTAGTAAAAAATGTTTTAATTTTTTTTGTGAAAATGCAGATTCTGATTTTAAAATAAATATAATTTTTTCTTTAGAAAAGTTACTGAACATCTGCAATTTTGTATTTGTGTAAAAATGTTAAAGGGATTTCAAATAGCAGATCCTTAGGGTCTACCCTCCCCTCCCAATGGCTACACCTATGATATTTCACATAATTTAAAGGTTTGAACAGTTGGGTAAAAAAAATTGTATAAATTTTATGAGTTTTTTTTTCTTGATTTCATTTGGTGGTAGACTAAAGTGTTTGGTATTGAATTACAATCGTATCTATTGTTGAAAATAATACAATATAGAAGTGAAATTTGAATACCAAAGTAACTTAAAATACAAAAAAAAAATATATTACGCTAATCCATGTAGTACATGACTACAACTTCTCATCTTTGTTATATGTACTGAATGTAGTGATAGATAATTTAAATATTTTTTTTTAACATTTTTATGTTAAGGTAATAAATATTTCAAGTATCTACATAGTTTTAAGATCTTAAAGGTTCTAAGAAAACAAAATGAAACAAATTGTAGAAAAATTTAACCACCTTGTAAAATGCACTTTGCTGTGACAACATTTTTCGAAATGGGTGTCAAATTTTTATTGATTTTTAAAAGTGAAATATTATGACAAGCTCCAAGGATAATGAATGTTTCACTTTTATATCCCCTTTTCTAGTGATATAAGTTTGTCATTACGTTTGTAACATATCGAAAAATATGTATAGGACCCTGTAACTAAAAAACTTGGCATATATACATTAGGGTGAAGCAAATTTAGTCAAATTTCCCGACTACGAATTTTACGAAAAAACTAAATTTCTTAAATAAAAACCTTTCTAATCAAAATTTTACATATTTGTTTTTGTTTAAAAACTAAATCACTAAAAAATGTTCTTGCAATCAAATTCCTTTGTATCCAACATGTTTTGGAAATTGTTAAGGGTATCCAAAAATTCGACCAAGTCGAATTTAATTTGTTCACTAGTTTAATTTCTAATACATTTAAAAATTATTTTTAATTTTTTTATTCTTTCTTTTAGATTTTTCCTGAAATTCTTTTTGAAATGCAATCAAAATTGCTTAAAAAATGCTGGCAATCCCAGGGATATGCGAAGATTTCAGGTATGTTTCGAAGTCATAAATCAATATTATAAAAATAAATAAATTTAAACACATATATATTTTCAATTTTTAGGTTGTTATAGCCACACAAGTGAGTGTTGAGGGCCCTCTATTGGCTATTTCTGATAATATGTTTGTACACAACAACTCAAAGCATGGCCGTAGAGCCAAACGTTTGGATACTACGGAAGGTACAGGCAATTCCTCCCTGTCCATAACGGGGCATCCCTTAGCGCCTGACAGTACCTATGATGGTCTGTAAATCAAAATTTCATTAAATTTATTTTTAACAACAACCATTTTGTTGTAGTTTTTATTTTTTTTTTTTAATATTAGTAGTACATTTTGTTGAGACATACTCTGTTTAAACGATCAATGAAATTGAACAAGTCAAACAAACCGATTCAAAGTTATTAAAACATTAGATTTATCAGATTAAAAATTGGCTATGGCTGAATGCATCTGACCTTTAAATTGGTTTAGTTTTTAAAATATATCGTCAATTAAAATGCACAACAGCGTAAGAAAACTCTTTTCAAAATCGAGATATTGATTGATTTTAGTTATATCAAAATACATGTCCCCACAAAGTTTTAGCTCTATAAGTTCAAAAATTACAAGTTTTACGATCAAAATTAAAAAAAAAAATATTTTGTTCTTTCAAAATTTTTTTGGTTCCCCTATAAAATTATCAATATATGATTTGATAGTTAAAAGTTTGACCTATCCGATATAATATCACGGACTTATGAACAAAATTCAAAAAAATGCTTAACATGTTTTTTTTGCTTCTACTGTAAAACAGCAAAAAGTTTTGTTACGTTGTTTTGCATTTTAGGTGACGATATTTACATTAGGGTGGGTCGAGGATTTGCATATTTGCGAATCTCGTTAACTAATATCAAAAGGTCGGTGCGCATTTTCGAGCTGATAACGGGGAAAATTATAAAAAAAAATGTAGGAGGGTACTTTTAATCCTCTACAAGCGGTTTTAGTTCGCGGTTTTTGGAAAAAGAAATATTTAAAAAAAAATTATATTTTAAAAATTTTGTAAAATAAAGCTTATTAAGAAAAGGATAAAAAAAATTAGCTGATAAATTTTGGTCCATGGAGTAATTTTAAAAGCCCGAAAAGAAAGATTTTTTTATATAAAAACAATAAATTTCATTTCAAAATATCATTCAATTGGTACATAAGTCCGAATTAAGTACAGGAAAAATACAAATACAAAATTGGCGAGTATTTATTGCTATCCGCGAAGTGCAAAAAGTTAGCAATTTCCCAAAAAAAATCAAAATGGATATCAAAAATTTGGTAAAATAAAGTGTATTAAGAAAATAAAAAAAAAAAATAGCTTATCGGTATGATCCATAAATGCGTTTACAGATACAGATACCAAACCGCTTACATATTTTTTGATTTAATTTTCTTTATACGATTTATTTTACCAAATTTGTGATATTTTTGCTCTAGACGATATTCCTGTTAGTTCGGGAGTTATCACAATTTTCCAGAAGGTCCACATTGTTTCATATAAGGAAATTTTTAAACACTGATATGGCCGATAAGAAGAGATATCCCAACCTTAAAATCGTTTCTTTTACATATATTTTAAGTTTCAGGCAAATCGTTTCATAATTTATTTCTGCACTCAAAGGATTATGTTAGTAAAATCAACTGAAAATGTCAGTTAAAATAACTACTTTGTAAGTTGTTTTGGGGTCAACTACTTTTTCAGTTAAATCAACTAATAATGCTAGTTATTTTAACTGACGAAAAACAACTGACTTATGTGGTAAAAACTACTTACATTTGTAGTCAAAACAACTAAAATGTAGTAAAAATAAAATAATCAATATATAATTTTTTTTTTTCAAAAAATTAAAAAAAAAAAAGTTAAGACTAAATTTTTTCCAAGTTTTTTTTTTAAAAAAAAAGTTGTGAAATATAAAAAAAACGAAAATTTATTTTCATTTTTTTGGAAAAAAAACGTTGAACATTTTTCAGATATAAAAAAAATAAAATTAACTACTTTAAATAACTGTTACTACATCACAGAACTTTTTTGTTAGTAGTTCAAAAACACGACTTAAAATAACTAACAGAAATAGTTGTTTGATATTTTTTATACAAAAACAACTGACTTTGTAGTTGAAAACAACTAACTACTGTAAAATATACAAATAACTAACATGTAGTAACTTACATAACACTGTGCTACAGTGAAAAAATACTTCTGATGTGACATAGTATATCTTGTTGGTCTTGTCGAGTAGATCACAAAAATGCCTATTAAACTTGCCAGACACCCTCAAATTTTAGAGTTATTGTCAAAAAACGTTTTTTTGGGACTTTTCTCACTAAACCTTTTGTAATTCAGAAAATTTTCAACCGATTTTTAATTTTTTAACTGTTTTTAATAGAAGAAGGATGGGGCTTTCCGTATATGTGAATTGGTCTATACACTCAGAAAATTATGTAAGTTACTACATGTAAGTTGTTTGTATATTTTACAGTAGTTAGTTGTTTTCAACTACAAAGTCAGTTGTTTTTATATGGAAAATATCAAACAACTATTTCTGTTAGTTATTTTAGGTAGTTTTTTTGAATAACTAACAAAAAAGTACTGTGATGTAGTAACAGTTATTTAAAGTAGTTAATTTTTTTTATATTTTTTATCTCTGAAAAATTTTCAGTTTTTTTCCAAAAAATAAAAATAAATTTTCCTTTTTTTTTTATTTTTCACAACTTATTTAAAAAAAAAAAAATTGAAAAAATTTGGTCTTCAAATTTTTTTTCTGAAAAATTTTTTCAAAAAAAAAAAAATTATTTATTGATTATTTTATTTTTACTTGTTTAGTTGTTTTGACTACAAATGTAAGTAGTTTTTACTACATAAGTCAGTTGTTTTTTGTCAGTTAAAATAACTAACATTGTTGATTTAACTGAAAAAGTAGTTGACCCCAAAACAACTTACAAAGTAGTTATTTTAACTGACATTTTCAGTTGATTTTACTGACATAATTTTTTGAGTGTACATATAAGAAAGATATTTATTGATTTTTTCAATAAAATCTATTATTTTTTGTTATTTTTTGAAAATTTTTCGAGTTTATCAATTTTTTTCTGCTATAGTTTGTTTAACAACCTTTATATTTATAATCGTATTTTTAAAGAAAATTTAATTCTGAATTCGATAAGCTTTATCCTAAAGAAATCGGATAACAATTGGCAAAGTTGTGATAGTTTTTCTAAAAAAGAAAATTAAGATTTTGCAGGAAATCGTCGTTCAGATATCCCAGGCAAAAAAAAATAAATTTATCATAAGAGGTCATGTACAATATTTTTAAAGGTTTTTGGCACGCAGAATCCGAATCTGGCCTTTTAATTGCTCTATCTCGTCAGGTTTTTGAGTTATTTAACATAAATTGATATATCAAAAACTTTATAGGATAGCGCAATTTCAAGGTCAAATTCAAATTCAGGAGGTCAAAAACCTTTAAAATAATGATACGCGACCTCTCAGTATGTTCGTTTATTTTTTTATTTTTTTTTTGCCTGGTCAATTTCATACAAAATCTTAACTTTCTTTTTTAGAAAAATTATCACAACTCTGTCAATTGTTATCCGATTTTTTTGGCATACCTCATTTTAAAAGTATATTCGATTTTGTGTTTTTTGTAGCACAGTGTAATTTTCTGAGAGTGTTAAAAATATTTTGGACATTTAAATTGTGTTCACGTATTCGGCCAGGTCGAATTTGATTTTTAAATTGTTTTTTTTTTCTTTAGATTCACATTAAGTTCATAAATTCAAAAGATCGTATACATATTGTATGTACAGTGTACACTGAAAAAAAAAATGTTTAGTAACTTTTTAATCACATGGTTTAATATAAAAAAACATTATATTGCATAAGTTTTTTTCATAAAAAATTTGTTTTAAAACATTTTATCATAATGATTAAACCCTTTGATAAAGTAAATTAAAATCTTTATCACCATTAATGACAAGTGACATTTAATAATTTCATTATATTAATGAAACATTTTTTTTTTTCAGTGTAACTAAATAGTACTAGTTAACAAAGTTTTAGTTGTTGTTATTTTTTTTTATTTTCTTCCAATTGGCATATATAAATAATCCTTTCCTGACCTAACATTTTCCTTAAAAAATAATGACTTTGAAATCCGTCTTAAATGTAAATTTTTTATTATTTGTTCTTTTAGGTTTATATCCTCCGTTACCTGTAGCAACGCCCTGCATTAAAGCCATATCACCTAGTGAGGGCTGGACAACGGGTGGGGCCACTGTTATTATAGTGGGCGACAATTTCTTTGATGGTCTACAAGTGGTTTTTGGCACTATGCTAGTATGGAGTGAGCTGATAACATCACATGCTATACGTGTGCAAACACCGCCTAGACACATTCCCGGTGTGGTGGAGGTAACATTGTCCTACAAAAGTAAACAATTTTGCAAAGGTTCACCGGGTCGATTTGTATATGTTTGTAAGTTTTTAACATTTAACTGTTTCAAATAGAAATAATAGCCAGGTTAAGCTTCGGAATGAAAAATAGTCAGCTAAAAATTGGCGTACACGCAGAGAAAAACAGATTAGAAACGTGATTATGTTACATCACATTATAATCCCCAAAAATCATAAAGTAATCATTATTGATCTTACTACGATTATTAAATATCATAATATGGTCGCTTTAATCATATTTTGATTAAAATTATCAATTGTAGTAATATCCCCTGCTTAATCATATTTCACCATGCGTGTAGGCCATTGTTTTGACGTTCTGGGGATATAAAACCATATGTGAGTGACAAGAAAACGCCTGTAACAGAGTAACACGGGTACCCGGGTACCCACTCACAAATTGTATGTAAATTGCATGTTCTTAGAATCGTAATGCACACACCAATGGATATAAATAAACAATTAAAATTTATAAGTTCTCGTAAAGTTTTAGCATTTCTACTTGAAAATTAAATTGGTACCCGGGTACCCTGTCACTCACATAAGGGTTAAAGAAAATTTGTTTTTTTATGTTGTTTTAAAAAAAGAGTTTTATACACTCCACTCAAGTGATATAGCACCCCTCTTCAAGCAAGTATAGGTTTTGTAAAAATCCCGGGTGAAAATAACCATGTATGTTCATATATGATGCATATATGGATGTCCATACAAGTGCATATCCGTAATTTGAGGGTACATGTACATTAATGATCATACATTGTCATACATGAATTTGTATGCATAAATTTTTTTTGTATTTTTTCCATAAAATGTCTAATAATTGAAATTTTTTCAAATATAAATAATTTGTATTAATTTATGACACTGTTAAATTAAATAATAATAATAAAAATTTGAATTTATTTAATTAATTTATGACACTGTTTTTTTTAATAAAAACTAACGAATATTTTAAAAATATACTTTGGACTTTATGACACTTTAGGGTAATCAAAGCTTCGAAGAATTAACCACTTTTCGAATGAATTCACAAATAAAATCCATTCGATTTTAATAGTCACTGAATGCAATTATTTTTATATATTAATATTCCTTGGAATGCATTCGATTGTAACCATTAAAACGAATTCTTGTTTATGAGAATTTTAAAAATTGAATGCATTCTTTATTGCATTCATATATGAAGGGCTTACTGCAAGAACTTGATAAGCAACATTTTATTTTTTCGTGTTTTTTGTCTTCTGCTGATGTTCCATTGACAGATTTTTGGCAGAAGTCTTGCTTTAACGCTTCATACAAGTATATTGAGAATAAAAGTTCTGCAAAAGTTATATTTTCTACATTATTTTAAAAGTTTTAAGGCAAAAACCATCATAAAATGAAATCTTGCTTATCGAGTTTTTACAATAAGCCCTTCATATTATTCATGAGACTTTTAAAAACCGAATTTATAAAAACTTAGGCATAAAAAAATACATACAAAAGTTCGGTAAAGTTAAGCCAAAATTTGGAAGAAACCCAAACAGTGGCTGAGCGTCACTTTTTGCCAAACTCCGTAACCGAGCCCAAACGTTCGGTCGGGCATGTATTATATGCCGATGCATAGGATATATGAAGGTGTATGACATATACCAATCAATACCTTGTTGCATATTTACATATATGGAATATTACATTACTTGTGTATGTTCATATATGCTCCCATATATGACATACATTTCCATATATTGTTAATATACTATCATGTATGAGCATGTATGAACATACATGGTCATTTTCACCCGGGATGCTGACAAAATTGGGTATTTTTAGAACTTAAAAAATCTTCAACAGGAAAATCCTAGCTCGTTCTCGAGTTATTGCTAAATAATTACAGTGTTCGACAACAGAAACCTTCCAGTGAAATATCCAACTGATGTTTATAGATTTAGCTTTCCTGATTCCAAATCAGGCATCCAATGATATTCGCTGTTAAAAGGTTAAAAAAACCAACAATTTATCACTTTGGGGATCCACTGTTACATATTCTTACGTTGCTTCCAAAAAATAGGATTTGATTTAATATAAAATATACGTCCTGATTCCAAAACTGCAAACAAAAATTTTCTAGCATGTTCGGTTTTCGAGATATTCGAGATATTCGCGCAAAAAAAATTTCAAACTCAAATATCTCGAAAACGGAAGATGCTACAAAAATTTGGGTTGTCATTTTGGAATCAGGAGGTAAATTTTATATGAAACCAAGTCATATTTTTTGGAGCAAAAGAATATATCACAGTGGACCCGCAAAAGTGTTAAATTATTGTTTTTTTTACTTTTAAACAGCGTATATCTTTAAAACAGTACATGCTAGAAAAATTTTGATGGCAGATTTAAAATCAGTAATAAAATATCTATAAGAATCAGTTGTATATTTCATAGGGAGGTTTTTGTTATCGAACAGTGTAATTATTTAGCTATAACTCGAAAACAAGATCAGTTAGGATTTTCATGTTAACGATTTTATAAAGTTCTTAATAAAGAGAAATGAAATTATTTTTACAAAACCATAACACTTTTACAAAACCATAACTTGTTTGAAGAGGGGTATTATAGTGGGTTTATAAAAATTTTTCATTCCGTTTATAATACCTCTGAAAATAGGGTAGGGCCCCATAAAGTCCATATATGCATTCATGATCCCCGATCGATTTTAAGACGTTCTGGCGAAGTCCGTCCGTTCGTCGTCTGAAGATTGCCAAATTGTATGTCTAATTTTTCTGGTGAGGTTGATTTGATCAGAAAATTTGTTCAGTGGTTCAGATGTTTTAAGCAAAACCGTAAATTTCAGTTTTTTACTTATACCCAATTCACACCTGAGGACGAGATTTCACCTCAGGTGTGAATAGTCCTTTAAAATAAAAAGTTTCTAGTCAAAACTTTTGTACAATTTTTTTTACGTTAAAAAATTTAAATCACAAAAAAAAATTGTTTTTGCACTCAAATTCATTTGTATTTAACATGTTTTGGGCATAGTGGAGGGGTATTTATAGATTCGGCGAAGTCAAATTTATTTTTTTATACCCTCCAAACACAGTATGGCGGTATACTCACTTTGTTAATCCGTTTGTAACACATCGAAATATCGGTCGGGGACCCCATAAAGTATATATATTATTGATCCATGATCGATTCTAAGACATAAGGTGCTCTGAACGTCCCCCACTGACCCACATCACCCCCCCCCCCCCCCCCCTAAAAACAAACGCCCCTGACAATTTTGTTTTTTTTTTTTTAATTTTTTTCACATTTTGGAGGGTATAAAGATTCGGCACAGACGAATTTAACACTCTTACTTGTTTTTTACTTGTTTCATTATTATTTTGTAATGTATCTATCATTCCGAAGTTTTTCCTACCTTATTTTACCGGGCTAAAAATATATTTTGCCGTTTCTTAAATATTTTTTTGTCTCTTTTTCGGTTTAAGCAGCCCTTAATGAACCTACCATTGATTATGGTTTTCAGCGTCTGCAAAAGTTAATACCACGTCATCCTGGTGATCCCGAAAAGTTACAAAAGGAAATTATCTTAAAAAGGGCAGCAGACTTAGTGGAAGCCTTATATTCCATGCCACGGTATTTAAGACTTATTCTAATCATTCAGGCATGAAAGTTGTTAATATTATTTTAAATTTATTTCTTCGTAGATCTCCTGGCGGTTCGACCGGTTTCAATTCGTATGCTGGACAACTAGCGGTTAGTGTACAAGATGGCAATGGTCAATGGACAGAAGATGATTATCAAAGAACTCAATCGAGCAGTGTAAGTCCCCGAGGTGGTTACTGCAGCAGTGCCTCTACACCACATAGTTCGGGCGGCGGTTCTTATGGCGCTACCACCACAGCAGCATCAAATGGTTATGGTCCAACACCCAATATGGGTACGTTGTCTTCATCGCCCGGCAGTGTGTTCAATACCACATCAAGTCAGTATAGCCAAATAACGCTTTTCTTTCTTTTTATATTTAAGTGGTTTTTGATTTGAAATTTAGTTGTTTTTCGTTTATATTTTTTTTCCTTTGATCAATTTTAATTGTTTTTAATTTGTTATACAAGCTTCCGTTATTCAATTTGATAAATTTGGGTTTTAGTTTCTATTATTTTTGTTTTTTAAGTTTTTATTTTTACTCTTAAAAAAAAAACAACGGGCACAATTTCGAAACAAAAACCATGAAAACATTTAAAAGAAAAGAATACAAAAATAAAAAAAAAATCATAAACATAAACTGTTATAAAACCAATGCTCAGCTTGTGCATTTTCGCCATTAATTTCAACAGTGTCCTCAACTTGGCATCAGGCTTTGGTACAGCATCATCATTCACATCCACACCACTATCATCATCCGCATCAGCCTTGGCACAATCCAGCAGTATCAGCGGCCACTGCGGCAGTATAAATATGGGAGTCACACAGTCTTAGTCAGTCAGAGGGTCAAACGGTCTGCTGGTGAACGATTAGAAAACAAAATGGAGGTGAGGTGTGAAATGATATATGTATCCATAAAATGTTTAAAATGAACAGGCATAGAGAAAGTGACCCATGCCTCCGCCACCACAAAAAAACAATGACAGCAGCAACAAGCACACTAGAGTCTCACCATACAGCCGCAGTCACTTTACTACATAGATCAAATTGTAACTAATAAAAGCCAACTAACTAACCATCCAACCAACCAACCAATCAACCAACACAAACCGCCTGTGACCATCATCGTCTGCGATGACTATAAACACTTAAACACTCTAATAGAATAGGTACTACATACTATGATTTTATTTATTTTATTTAAACATTTTTTTTTGTAATTTTTGTTTTTTGGTGATTTTATAAAATTTTTAGTTTATTTTTTATTTAGTTTTAATTTTTTTTATACCCAAATTCTAAAAATTTATGTAAATTTAAATAAATTTTTTTGTAAAGTCGTCTACTCTAAATGTATGAATAATTTTTATGTGTATTTTTTTTTTCTTTCTTTATATTTAAATTTAGTTTTTTAATTTGAAATTTTTATTTTATTGTTTTTTGTTTGCTTTTGTATTGCAGGAGTTAGCAGTTTGAGTTTTAATCCCTTCACTTTGCCCACTTGCAATACTCAAGGCTACAGCAATTCACAGCTAGTGACGTCGTCTAAATAATATTACTATTAAGAATCTAGTGTTGGCAACATTGAAAAGAGGCCTACATACGTACACAAACACACACATACGCATACACACTAGATGGACGCCAGGAAATAAAAAGGATTTTCACGATGAGTTCTATAGACAAAACATGCAAATGTTTAATAACACAGTGATACAAAATCGAACTTTCCGAATCGAAGTGAGATGAAACCAAAAGCAAATAAATGTTGACATTTTACACAATAAGCCCTCAAGGCGTTTTTTTTTAGTTCAAGGCGTTGTTTTAAGTTTACACGCATTTAAAGTTGGTGATTTTAAAGCATTTAAAGTTTTTGGGTATTAAACATGTCCTACTTTAGGGGCCTCTGGTTGTGCCCTTATTGGACATGTTGGGTCCAGCGGTCAAACTAAAGCTCAAAATTACGTTAGCTATAACCGGTATGAATTTCGCTGCAATCGGTCCCGTACCGACTTACTAAATAGCCAAATTATTAAAAATAATCAAGTTGCTTGTTATTTAAAGGCGTATGATTGTTATTTAAAGGCAATTACAAAATTAATCATACGCCTTATACAGTTTTCAAGCAAATATTCTTTAAATTATAATAAATGTTTACCAACTTCAAATGCGTGTAAAAAAAATCTAGCGCTGAACTAAAAAAAAACTTAAGGGTTTTATTATGGAATATGTCATTTGCTCTTGGTTTCATCCCATTCCGATTTTGGTTGTTGCACTGTGTAATTTGCTACAATGCCACTGTTACAAAGATCTAAAGTGCATGTTGCAATTGTTTCTAGTTTGCTGGGTTTAAATGTCCCATTGTTAAAATTCTTAATATGTAATTTATAAATATTTAAGCAGCACTGTGCAATATATTTAATTTTTTTTTTTTTTTTCGATTTTCTAATTTATATATCCTGCCAATTGTATGTACAACTAGAATGAATAAGCTTCAGTAAATTGTTTCATAAAATCAATTAAATTTTTTAGAATTCAGTCGATGATAAAATAATTTTTCATAAAATTTATGAAAATATGTGTATACGCTGTAAAAACTTCATTGCCTGGTAATGAGTCAGCATTACCTGCCAGATTATCTGGGAATAAATCCTCACTACCCGCATTATTATTTGATGAGTAATGAAATCTACATATGAGGCATTTCAGTCCAAATGTCCCGCTACAGAAAAACATGTGTCCCGTGAATTTCTGAATAGGTTGTATTAGGGTTTCTAAATTCCCGGACTTTTTCAATTCCCGGGAAATCGTTTTAAAAACATCGTATTCCCGGGAATTCCCGGGAATTTTTTAATTAAAACAAATTTTGAACTTTACCATATAAAAATTGTTTTATTACAAATTATGGTCGTATTTTCCAATTGAAAACCATTTTAGATGTATTCTTTAGTGAAATAGTTTTACAAACCTGTATACGTAGAAAGCAGGGGTAACTCATGGATAGTAGTGTCAGTAATAACGAAGTCGTTATCTACAGATGGCAATCTTTTTTTGGAAAGTATTTGGGAACGATTTGGGAATAACGAAAATAAACATTAAAAAATTTTAAAATTATGAATGAAAATTATTGTTGTGTCACTTGAAAATAAAAAAATACATAATAAAAAAAGAAATGAATATAATTAAATCAAAACAACCAGCAAAATTAAACGAAAAATAAAAGGTAAACAAAATTTCCAGCTTTCCCAGACACCATTTGCAAAACTAACACCACCTTTAAACGTCAAAAAGAATTGACTCTTGCGTAGTCTTTATATATTTAAGTTTTTGGTAGAAAGTTCATAAAATCTATTTTTTTAGAAATATAGTTTTAGTACTTGCATTGACGTATTTCCACTCCATGCAAAATTGTTCACAATTCGGAATAACCCGATTTTTCATCAAATACGGTTTTAATAACTTGTTGGAAAATTTTTCTTAATTTGACTACGCCAACCGTAAAAAAATTATATCTTGAAGATATATTTAATTGAACTTTCGAATTATTAAAATTAATTGGTTTAAGGCATTCCGGCCAAAATGAGAACACCAATGTACTATGTAGCCATTGTAACAACGTATTTTTACTGGTTGCTGGGATAGAACTCGCGGCGGCCAAGGTTCGTTAAAAAATATTTTTTTTTTTTCACGGCCGATAGATATCAGGCTTTACATCATATATGAAGTTTTAATCTGAAAAACAGGGCTGTTATATATTTTTTAAAATATCGATATTTTTGTTTAAGCACTATAAAGATTGTTGTTCTGAATATGAAATACTAAATTTCGTAAAGAAGAAATCGTTGGAATTTTAGATTAAGAAAACTTTTGCCAATTTGCAACCAACATTTGAAGTGAAATTTAGTTTGATTCCGTATTTTGTCACGCAATCGATTAAAGAAAAATAATTATTAGGCCTAAATAATATGCAATCTGAAGCATATCCTCACTAATTTTTCTTTAAAAATTTGAATTCTTTCAAAGTTTTAATGGCATTTTTATTAAATCATTTAAGATTGTGTTAAAAATATGAAAATTAAATATATTTTTATTAAAAAATTAGCGACGAATTCCCGAAGAAAAAATCCCGGGATTTTAAGAAAAATATTTCCCGGGAATTCCCGGGAAATTTTTCCCGAATAGAAACCCTAGGTTGTATGAATAGCCCTATATGAAACTAAGAAAATTGCATTTTTGGTTTTTCAGTTTTTAAAAAACTGGGTTTGTATTTGACCAAGCCAATATTGGAAAAATTGTTAAATTTATCAATTTATCAAAAAATCCGGCCATTTTTTTTTTATTTTATTTTTTTTAAAGTTTAGATGTTTGTTAAAAAAAAAATCAGACATGTGGTTTTCGTTTTTTTTTCGAGAAAACCGCATTTGAATTTTGAATTTCATAAGAATTTAGTAATTTGCTTGTATTTTCTTGTTTCAACGTAGCGTATGAGTAATATTTATGCAAATATTCAATGCTCATTCGCCATGTTAAAACAAGAAAATACAAGCAAATTACAAAATTGTTATGAAATTTAATGTTGAAATGCGATTTTCTCGAAAAAAAAAGAAAATCACATGTCTGAATTTTTTTCTGTAGATAGACAAACATTTAAACTTAAAATAAAAATAAAAAAAAACAAAACTGGCCGGATTTTTTGATTTTTGATTTTGACTTTTTTGAAAGATAAAAAATTTCGGAACATGTTCTGAAAATTTAAAAAAAAAAAATTTAATCGATAGCCCATACAAAACTATATAAGAATGTAAACTTTTGAGATTGTGGTGCATTCCGTTTTAATTTGACAAATATTTAAACAAGGCAACTCGGCACAAATTTGACCATTTTTACAATATTTGACCACGCCTCCTAAGCCCAGTTTTTGAAAAATTAAAAAAACGCAGTTATCTCAGCTCCATATAGGGCTATGCATACAACCTATTCAGAAATTTACGGGACACATGTTTTTCTGTAGCGGGACATTTGGTGTGGAATACCTCATATGTTGAGCAGTGCGTTTTTTTAATTGCAATTAATTCTTTCGGTGTAAATCTAATATACAGTTACCGGAAAAACTTAGCAGAGTTTTCAACTTGTTTTGATAGTGGAAAACATTTTTTAATGAATGGCATACAAAACAAGAAGAAAAGTTAAATTGGACTTGGCCGAATCCATAAATACTGGTTTTCACCCGGCAAAATAATTGATGTATGTGCTGCATCAATACACATCAACAGTATAAGCAATTTTTTTTTTTTTTAATTGTACAGACCATTTAAATAGCGGTGAAATTTGATATTTAGAAATAAAATAAAGCATTTACAAGTTGTTGGCACTGTAAACACTAATTCTGTGGCAAAAACCCATAACTACATAAGTCGAGTTATGTCCAAAATGTTTTTTTGCATTTTCGGAATCTCCATATCCATTTTCGTAGTGTATTAAATTTTTATGAAAATCTAACCTTAAAGCTTGATTTACACGTTAACTACCCTTGGCCACCCTTATCGGCTATTTCCCAGTATTGGGGGATAACAATTGTTAAATTCAAATAATTTTTCATACAAAGTTATTTAAACCCGTAAAATTGTATCACTAATACTGGGAAATAGGAGATAACTGTGGCCAAGGGTAGTTAACGTGTAAACTGCCCTTTACTTTCTGAGATATTGATTTCAGAACTCCACAACTAATTTTTTTAAAGGAAAAATAAAAATTGTAACAGCATATCTGACATAAGTTTTTATTTCTTTTTTTTTTAAATCAGCAATCGTCGAAGACGCTAAAATGTATTTTACAGGGATACATAACTGCACATCTCGAAATATGCTTACCCAATCACCTAATTATCACAAATCATACGAAAACGATAGTGTTTTTGTTTTAATGTAACTATGTTTATGATATCGTTATTTAATTAAAATATGATATTGTTTTCGCTATCGATAATTTCCCTCATAACGATAGTAAAATCGTCATTTTCTAGAATTTATCGAAAAACTATCTCAATTCCAGGCGATAACGATATCGTTTCAATATGAAAATGTATATCGTTTTCGCTATCGAAATTTCCATTAATAACGATAGAAAAATCGCCTAAAAATCGAAATCGAAAAACTCGAAAATGGTTCCTTTGAAAGAAATACGAAAAAAATCAAAAAAAAAAAAAACGAAAAAATCCCATTATTAACCCTTTAGCCCTCACACTAGCCGATAAAAAATCGGTAAATCTTAGATTTTGGTCCTCTATAGAAGAAGTATAAGCTATAGATAACTTCCTTGTAAGTGGAGGATATAAAAATATTTTTAACCTTTCGTATTGTTGCGTTATTAGAATTCCTATCCGGTTCAATTAATTTAATTTTTTAGAGGATCATTCATAATAACTGAAATATAACTAAAGTAAGTTTATTTGACAGATATTGCATAAAAGTTGTTCAAATAAACTTACAATAAGTGAACTATAAGTATTACGAATAAGCCCCTAACAATTAGTCTGAAACCCTTTAAAAGCCTTTATTTTTTTAATATGATAATATGTACAAATTTCAGACGACGATATTTATCCAATGTGTGATAAAACGCTGCCATTTGTTTTTTTTGATAACTGTGTATTAGACTGGCCCGAAAAAAACGTTTTTGCAAAATAGGTACATAAAGGACCCAGACGCAAAAGTTGTACAAAAGGAAGATACAATTATCAATCGTATTTCTAAAAGTGAAAATGGTTTTCGACGATTTTCAACGGTTTAAAAACAAAAATTAAATTCAAAAAAATTTTAAATTTTGGCGAAATATTTAAATTTTCGCCGTCCAACTTTTTTGCCATGGTATGTATATGCAATTGGTTAAAAAAATACATATGTAAATATAGTATGTATAAAAACTGTAAATAATCTATACAAATGTATGCATTAGGGTGGCATCGAAATTTCAACTTTGGACTTTTAACATTTTCGGGTCGAAATATTGTGCTACTTTGCCTAAAACTGATGTGGACAAAATTTCACCCAAAGCGGATAACTTTAACCCGTATCCCTTTAAGTCCATACAAGCAAAAAAAAAATATTTTTTATTTTTTTGTTCTTAGATGTTAGTAAGCTTTATTAGCTTGTAAAGGCAAAAAAGCTAATTTTGATCGGACAAGTTTTTCAATTCCAGAATTGACTTTGAAAAAAAATGAGGCTGTTTGGGTGCTTACTCTAAAAATTTTTCAAAAATACATTGAAGATTTTATGAAGAGGTTTTCTTTTTTTATTAATTTATTTTTTGGTGACATGGGAATTTTGTCCTTAAATATGGCCAAAACTCCATTTTTGCAGTTTTTTACCCCAATTTTGGACCAAAATACGATATCAAATTATATCTATTTTCAAGAGCAACAACAAAACTTTAATGTATGCTTGTAAAAACTTAAAAAACAAATGTTTGAAAAAAAATTTACAGCCTTACCACAAGAAAATAAAACAAATTTAAAATGAGCTTTTAATTTTATTTCCATACAAATTGTTTTTGTTTTTAAAATCGGCTTTCAAAAAATGTATTGAAAATTTGAAATTTAAAATAAAACTTTTGTTAAAATATACTTTTTGTTTTCTTGTGGTAAGGGCCTTAGAGTAAGCACCCAACCAGCCTCTACTTTCTTCCATTTTGAAATTCAAAAACTTGTCCGATCAAAATTAACTTTTTTGCCCTTAATAAGCTAATAAAGCTCACTAACATTGAAATATAAAAACTAAAAACTCGAAAAACTATTTTTTTGTTTGTATTCATTTTTTTTTTACCTTGTGAACTTTGACCTCAAAAGGGCAGGGGTTGAAGTTATCCGATTTGGCTCAAATTTATTCTACATCAGGTTGAGACCATGTGGCACCGACGATATTCAATTCAAAAAAAAATTCGCCCCACATTTCGCTGTCATCCCAGTATGCATACATAGTATTTGCTAATAGGCTAGACAAAATTAAAAATGTGAAAATCAAAAAACAATTTAAAAAAAAACTTTTAATAAAATAATGTATACGATTTATTTTTTGTAATAATAAAACACATATGTACACACAAACAGTTTATTAAAATATGTAGCATTCAGTGATTTCTATTCACTCAATCTGTATTAAATCTTAAAAGTTTGTAAGTAAAGAATTTTTTCATTCTCATTCAACATAACCGATCCTTTCGTAACTCTAAAAATAATAAACTTATAAAATTATTAACAATAAGTAGTCCAATTTAATAGAAACAAAAGAAAAATACTTTAAATTTGTTATACCTTTTTCTTTTCAAAGTAAGCCACGTTTGACACATATAGTGACGGACGAATTTTTAATAAATTAAAAAATAAATGCAAATCTTCAAAACGATAAAAAATATAAAAAAAAAAACAAGTAAAAAAAATATAGTCGGTCAAGACCGACCATATGATGCCCTACACCAGTGTTCCACAATCCAAATTTGAGTGGAACAGGCTTCTATTTGTGGGCATTGAAGCACATGGAGTTCAAGTGCCTTTTTTTATATTGACTTTCTATTAATTTTCCCATATTTTTCGATATTTTGAGTTAAGCAACTTACTTTAGGAAAAAACACATTGGTTTTTAGTCCGTTTTACGCTAACATGGCAACACTTTCTACGACTTAGGAGTGAGTGAAACCAAAGTTATAAAGTAATCCATCGACCGTTTTGTAGATCTGGCATCACCAAAGATAATTGGAAAATTCTGGCAATGCCAAACTAAAGTTCAAACGTAAAGCAAAGAGAGACAAAAAACAATCTGCATTCTCACTGTAAAACTGGTATCTTCCATCTCGCTCACATTTCGATTTGTGATAAAATTTCGTAAACAATACCATATGGTTTTTGTTTACTACTTTTTCAAACGCCATTTGTTATCCTACTCTATGACTCTGAGTGAAACCACAAAAACCGATCTGACATCCATTTTTCTTATGGCGCGTTATATCAGTTTTCTCTTTCTAACCTAATTCTTAGAATTATTTGAAAATATTAACCATATGGTTAAATAATACTTTTTTGACACCTGTCACTTATATCCAGCCAAATTGGGCAATTAATTTCAATTCGACATTTTCAAACACACTGATTTTTTTGTGTCATTCGTGGAAATAACAATTTACAAGTACATACACGAAAAGTTTGAAATAAAATAAATAATAATAATAAATGCAAACAAACAAATAATTAAATACAGTTTTCAAAAATAAAAAAATAATATCAAAATACATTCATACATATCGTTAAAAATTTAATACAATACGTTAAATTGAAAAAAAAAAATAAACTTTATATTTAAAACTTAAAAAAAATCATTTATGCATAATTTTTGACTCTGCATAAATTAAATAATATTTAGTATATCACAATTCATAATGTTATTATGCATTCATAAATACATACATTAATACATGAATACATTTATAAATAAACAAATACATATGAACTTATGCAATATGGGCATGTATTTACAAAATATTTGTTGTTGAATTTTTTTTTTAAATCTTGTTTTTCAATTTGAATCTTTAAATGAAAAAACGAAAATTATATATAAAAATTATTAAATTTATTAGTTTTAAGCTTTTTTATAGTTTTAATTAATTAAATATAAAATAATCTGTAAAAATAATAAATATAGTACATATCTACAAATATTATTTAATAGTTCATTCATTCATAATTAAAAATGAATTAAATATAATAAAAATTAAAAAAAAATTAAGATCATTTATTTATATCGATTAAGATTTGTAGCAAGTCGTAAGTACAACATACATCAGTGATTGAAAAAGTTAGTACCTTAGTACTTTTTCACTCTTAAAGATACCGTAATACCCCCGTGATTGATTAAGTACCTTTTCTATACCAGACGATTTCATATATTTGTTCAACCAAATCTAAAAAAAATCCCGAAAATCGAAAGATTTTCATTGGCAAAATGCTTTTTTTGAAAAAGTAAATGAGTGAAAAAGTACTGAAAAAAGTACTAAAGTACGAACTTTTCCATTCCTGGAAATAAATGAATTTTTGACTTTTTAGTCAACCTTTAAAGGTGTTTTCGCAAAAAAAATTAATAAATATATAAGGATGTCTTCAATTTAAGAAATTTTATATTGAATTATACCCAATTTCTGTACGACGAGTTGTTACAATAACAAAATGCAAGCAAATTCGTCGCAGACGAATGACATTCGTCGTAGAGGAACTAGGCATTAATTTTTTTAGAACCATTGCACGGTAGTCAATTCCGGCCAAAAATCATTTTTTTTTTTTTTTCTCTTTTAATCTTCATGAAATTTTGATGCTATATTACAGCTAATACTTCAAAACATACAACTAAAATCTTTTTTTTGGCATTGTAACACTATATTACCCAGCAAAAACTTACCAAGCTATTAACTTAAGGGGTTTGCAAAAACATGAGTAACTACTAGGGTGGCTCGTTTTTGGGCTTTTCTCTCTGATCAAATACTAATACCCGCCAAAAGTGTCGGTCCCCTAAGGGTAACGCACATGCAAAATATCCCTCCGATCGGAGTTTATCTTCTGTCTCCACTTTGAGCCTCAAAATTGGGGTTTTTGAAAAAAAGGACTTTAAAAAAAAAAAAAATTTAAGTTTTTTTATTAAAATAATTAAAAAAATATTTTTGTATAATATTTGATCGGAAATACTTAAATATGAAATTTAAAGATTTTACGATATCATTAACCCGTTCAAACTTGATACCAAAAAAATGCCATGATTTTGGGGGCATTCTCAAAACACCTTTTTTCAAAATTTGAAAATTTTATTAAAAAAAATTTTTAAATATATAATTTTTTCTTACTGAATTCATTAAGAACACTTTGGAGAAGAAAAATGTGAAATATGGCGGATATCCGTCGGGCCACTTTTCGGGAATCGCGGGGGGAAATTAGCGAATTTCAAGGAAATGTTGGTTTTATCAATAATTTGGATTAATAAAATCTTATAAATTTCATTTTTGGGCAAATTGACGGTTTTTTGGTGTCGTAGCATTCTATTAGATAACTGTAAGTTTGTCATGAAATCTTACAGATCTAGGACGTCTTTAACCCACATTGGCTGGGGGTCAAAATGACCCCTGCAGAAAATTTGAAGTTTAGAGCTTATATTTTGTGCTATAAACACGTATAAAACGGCTTTTGTGTTTTGTACCCCAACTACTATTTCGTATTAATATATTATCTTTCAAAAAATCGTTAACCCTTTTTGGTAGGGGGTCAAAAATGACCCATTCAATAATTTTTTTTTATTTTTTTATAGAAAATTAATTTGTGGCAATCTATTAGATAACTTTAAATCAGCCCTAAAATCTTACCTATTTAAGATATCTTTAACCCATATTGGCCAGGGGTAAAAAATGACCCCATTAAAAACTTTTAGACATAGTGCTTGATTTTTTTGGTATCAACAAAATATATATTTTTTACTGAATGGGTCATTTTTGACCCCCTACCAAAAAGGGTTAACGATTTTTTTAAGGATAATATATTAATACGAAATAATAGTTAGGGTAGAAAACACAAAAGCCGTTTTATACTTGTTAGTAGCACAAAATTTAAGCTCTAAACTTCAAATTTTCTGCAGGGGTCATTTTTGACCCCCAGCCAATGTGGGTTAAAGACGTCCTAGATCTGTAAGATTTCATGACAAACTTACAGTTATCTAATAGAATGCTAAGACACCAAAAAACCGTTAATTTGCCCAAAAATGAAATTTATAAGATTTTATTAATCCAAATTATTGATAGAACCAATATTTCCTTGAAATCCGCTAATTTCCCCCCGCGATTCCCGAAAAGTGGCCCGACGGATATCCGCCATATTTCACATTTTTCTTCTCCAAGGTGTTCTTAATGAATTCAGTAAGAAAAAATTATATATTTAAAATTTTTTTTTAATAAAATTTTCAAATTTTGAAAAAAGGTGTTTTGAGAATGCCCCCAAAATCATGGCACTTTTTTGGTATCAAGTTTAAACGGGTTAATGATATCGTAAAATCTTTAAATTTCATATTTAAGTATTTCCGATAAAATATTATACAAAAATAATTTTTTAATTATTTTAATAAAAAAAACTTAAATTTTTTTTTTTTTTTAAAGTCATTTTTTTCAAAAACCCCAATTTTGAGGCTCAAAGTGGAGACAGAAGATAAACTCCGATCAGAGTGATATTTTGCATGTGAGTTACCCTTAGGGGATCGACTCTTTTGGCGGGTATTAGAATTTGATCAGAGAGAAAAGCCCAAAAACGAGCCACCCTAGTAGTTACCTCCCAATTTCAATGTCAATTACTTTAACACGACGATGTCATTGGAGGTAACCACATTTTGCCTTTTTTTGGCGTAATGTAATGCTAATGGTAATAAGTAGTATTCAAAGCCATTACCACGTAAGCGATGCATAAACGACATCAAAATACATATCGTTTTGAAGGGAAATTTTAAAGTTTTTCTTTATTAAATTATTAACGAGTGTTGTCTTATCCAGAATCATTAAAAAATTTGGAAACATTTTGATTAGATTAGGCTCCAAAAATCGATGATAGTCAACTATCGTTTTACACGATCACAGTCCTGGTAAGTGTTGCCATTTTGTGGTATTTTGGTTTTTAGCACAATTCTTTAAAAAAAATTATTTCGAAAAACATAGTATGCAGCATTTATTTGTTCATTATTCTGCATATTATGTTATTTTCATCAAAATCGGCTTTGTTGTGCATTTAAGGGTTAACGTGGTATTGCCATACCAAAAGCACAGACTAAATACAGACTCGACAGTAGAGTTTTACAAGAAAAAATGGGGGAAAACTAAGCGATTTTAGGAGAAAACACAGCGGTTTTTAGTCCGTTTTACGCTAACATGGCAACACTTTCTACGACTTAGGAGTGAGTGAAACAACAAAAACCGATCTGGCATCCATTTTTCTTATGGCGCGTTATATCAGTTGTCTCTTTCTAACCTAATTCGTAGAATAATTTGAAAATATTAACCATATGGTTAAAGAATACTTTTTTGACACCTGTCACTTATGTCGAGTCTGTATTAGTCTGTGCCAAAAGCACAGACTAATACAGACTCGACATAAGTGACAGGTGTCAAAAAAGTATTCTTTAACCATATGGTTAATATTTTTAAATTATTCTACACTCATAGAAATATAGAAAGAGAAAACTGATATAACGCGCTATAAGAAAAATGGATGCCAGATCGGTTTTTGTTGTTTCCCTCACTCCTAAGTCGTAGAAAGTGTTGCCATGTTAGCGTTAAACGGACTAAAAACCGCTGTGTTTTCTCCTAAAATCGCTTAGTTTTTCCCCATTTTTTCTTATAAAACCCTACTGTCGAGTCTGTATTTAGTCTGTGCCAAAAGCACAGACTATAAACAGACTCGACAGTAGAGTTTTGTTAGAAAAAATGGGGGAAAACCAAGCGATTTTAGGATAAAACAGAGAGGTTTTTAGTCCGTTTTACGCTAACATGGCAGCACTGTCTACGACTTAGGAGTGAGTGAAACAACAAAAACCGATCTGGCATCTATTTTTCTTATGGCGCGTTATATCAGTTTTCTCTTTCTAACCTAATTCGTAGAATAATTTGAAAATATTAACCATATGGATCAGAACTACTTTTTTGACACCTGTCACTTATGTCGAGTCTGTATTAGTCTGTGCCAAAAGAGTATTTCCAATTAGAATAGTTGCCATCATCCATAAATATAGAGGGCGTATGCTTATTTTTTCCAGTAAATTCCGGAAACGGAAGAGAAGAAAAACATTATTATTATTAAAAAAAATACACAAATAAAAACCAAAGAAGTGCAAAAACGATTTGTTTTTATTTCCTTTATTGATTTGTATGTGGTAATCAAGATTTCAGTCATTAACAAATGAATTAAGAAATTTTAATAAACTGCCGGAAACAGCAAAGCCATATATAATAAAGATGCAGGAAATGCTTCTTCTCTTTACTGTTCACTAGATGGCGCTTTTATAACTGTTTCCAGACCCCTAGAGCTTGTATGCGCATTGTAAATATAGAGGGCGTATGCTTATTTTTTCCAGTAAATTCCGGAAACGGAGGAGAAAAAAAAAATAATTATTATTAGAAAAATAAACAAATAAAAACCAAAGAATAACAAAAACGATTTATTCACTCAAAAAAGTATGTCGGTAAAATCTACTACAAAAGACAGTTGTTTTGACTACATTTTGTCGTTGAAAAGGCGTCCACTACATAAACGGTAAAAACAACTGAACATGTTGTTGTTTTTAACTATTGATTTTCAACTACAAAATGTAGTAAAAACTACTACAAAACTGTTTAATACAGTTGTTTTTTCTACAATTGCCTGAAATTTTATTAAAAAATTTCTTAAACGTTTAAATGATTGATATTTATTTATTTAAAAAGCAATACATTTCAGTTGGTTGTATAGAATTTCGACATGATGACAATTTTTTGATATATTTATCTGGAATTATAGAAGAAAAAAATTATATTAATAAAATGTTAAACAAAATAAATTGATTGTATTTACCTTTGTTTTTTTAATAGTTCATTTCAAATTTTCACCGCTACTGATCAAAATTTGTCTGGAATAAAAAAAAAACGAAATGCTTTGGCAAAATTGATTTATAAAAAAAAGAATTAATTTGAAATGTTTCAAAAAAGTATGTACCTGCTCTGTTGTGTATACAAAGAAAAGAAAGATGGCGCGCTCATAAGAAAACAAAACACTGCACACATTTTATTTTGTTTTTTTCCCGATTGGTTTTTACGCACGCTTATGTGAGCGCTATATTATACACACTTGTTATCTCATTTATCCACTTATTTTCTTTCGCTCAAGAATATTTTTCCAAAAACATATTTTTTGTTATAATTAAATTTAATAAATTGTAATTTAATTTATTTAGATATTATTTATTTGGTATAAAAATAATTCCTTCCGCATCCCGCACGACCAACTCGGTCGACACATTCGTTTGCAATAAAAATTTCTAGAAAAAAACGAGTTTTAGAAAAAAAACTAAAAACAACTACATAAATCAACTATTGCTACAGTGTAGTATATTTTTTGTAGTTATTTTTTGAAACTACTACAAAAAAAGTTGTTTGAGATTTTTTCATACAAAAACGACCGAAATTGTAGTTAAAAACAACAGCTACTACTTACTACACAAACGACCGTCATGTAGTAACTGCAATAATTTTCTGAGTGTTTTTATTTGCTTTATTGATTTTTATGTGGTAATCAAGATTTCAGTCATTAACAAATGAAATTAAGAACTTTTTATAAACTGCCGGCAGTGAAGCAAGCCGATGCAAAATTTTTTGCGCGCCGCGTTTTTTTTGGAACAGCGCGGCTGAAAAAAAAATTCGGCTGCGCCGCTATTGTACGGTAAAAAACGGTTTTAAATCACGATACCCTACCGAACAAGTGGTCGATATAACATTCAGCATAGATGAGAACTTTAGGGACCAATTAAATAATGGTTTAATTACCATTTTATTGGAGTTATGGTAACAAGTAAGAAAATTATAGCGGGTCAAGACCGACCTTATACTCTACACCAGTGTTTTCCGGAAAATGTGTCCGAAGTTCAAACATGAACCGATTGGATCTATATTTTGTGACATCTTTATTTAGTGCACAAACTTAATTTGAGTCAAAGAATGGTCTAATTACAGCGCTCAACAAGCTTTTTTCGGTTTGAAATCTTAGTTTTTAGTTTAGATATCGCCATTTTATGTTTTTTTTATACCCTCCACTCTAGTGATAGAGGGTATATATAAGTTTGTCATTCTGTTTGTAACTCATCGAAATATCGATCTGGGACCCCATAAAGTATATATATTCATAATGCCCGATCGATTTTAAGACATTCTAGCGATGTCCGTCTGTACGTCTGTCCGTCTGTCTGTCTGTCTGTCTGTCTGTCTGTCTGTCTGTCTGTCTGTCTGTCTGTCTGTCTGTCTGTCTGTCTGTCTGTCTGTCTGTCTGTCTGTCTGTCTGTCTGTCTGTCTGTCTGTCTGTCTGTCTGTCTGTCTGTCTGTCTGTCTGTCTGTCTGTCTGTCTGTCTGTCTGTCTGTCTGTCTGTCTGTCTGTCTGTCTGTGGAAAATGCTGTCGCGGACAAAATATTGCACAGAGATGACTGAAACTTAACATATTTATTGGAAGTTCTCCCGAGAAGTTTGGTATTGCATTTGAGCGATATCGGTTCAGCGGTTCAAAAGTTATGAACGAAAATGTAAGCACACCTCCAAAATTTCAGTACATTCAACATAACCTAAAAATACAAAATGCTTTAATTCGGCTTCTGGTTGGCATATGTGAACATAATTGAACACCAAATGGTATTTAAACAAGTACGAATACAAAAAAAGAAAAAAATCGCGAATTTTTTTTACCAAAATTTTTTTTCGCGGAAATTTTTTTTTCAAAAAAAATTTTTTTTTTTCAAAAGTAATTTCCTTTTAAATAAAGTTTTTTGCAATAATCTTTTTGAAATTGTGGAGGGTATCACTACATTCGGCAAGGCCGAATTTAACTTTTTTACTTGTTTTTTTTTTAAATTCTCAACTTTTAAAAATTTACTAATGTAGTGAAAAAAAAAACTTTCTTAAATATAAGAAGATAAATATGATAAACTAATGGGTAGAAAATTTCGGAACTTTTCTAAATTTCTAAACTTTTAGTTAAATTTTACTAAATTGTGGTAAAATTTATGAACTATTTTGAAGAAAATTGTATCCCAAAATTAAGTTAGCTCTTTTGTTAGTGTGGGGACAACAAGTAGAAATGGTCAGATTCTTTATAATTTGAAAACATTCCAAATATATGATTACAAAATATGTTTTTTTTGGGTATTTATTCACATGCCAAATTTTGAAAGGATACCTGTTAAATTACGGGTATAAAAATAATGTTAGCCAAATTTGGGGGGCGTTTGTATGGGGGCTAGGTTAAAACATGGACCGATTATTTTTTTTAATTTCAAGAAGCTTCTTCCTTGGGAAAAAGGAAGCATAAATTTAATTTCAGTCAAATCAATTGATTGTTGCGATCTGTATCGTGCTCACTATATTTACATGGACGGACATCGCTAAATCGACCCAGAAAGTGATTCTAAATCGATCGCTATACTTGAAGTTTGGTTTAGGACCAATATTTCGGATAGTTACAAACATTAAGACAAACTCACAATACAATGTACTTGAGATGGGCACAAGAGCAGATTTGTGCGTGATTCACGCTTGAGTGAGACTGAAACTCAATTTTACTCAAGTGGTTGTGAGTGAGTTTGCGTGAGTCATTTTTTGGCGTGCTTAATTTTCTCTTTATATTTTCTTTCATTCCAAAAAAATCAATTTTTTTTTTTATAAAAAAAAGTTTCGTGAGTGTGAGTGAAGTTTGTGTGAGTACTCGTGAGTGTGAGTAAAAAGTCACTCACGCGACCATCTGTACCCTGTACAACAGAGTGGTGTAGGCATAAGCGTATCTAGGCCATTATTCTGGGGTGGGTAAAAGCCCCCCCCCCCCTTCCGAACAAAAAAAAAATTAAAACCAAACTAAAAAACATAAATAAACGCGAAATCAAAAAAAAAGTATTTAAAAAAATTAAAGTTAACTACTATTTTCGTTAAAAATACACTACTCACACGGTTTTTGCACAGACATGTTGGATACATTTTCTAAAGTATTTTGGCCTCCTAAACACGAATCTGTCATCAGAAAAGTTGTATCGAATCGCCTTCTCAAGATATAGGCATTTTCATTTTTTGTGGACTAACAAGGGAAGTATCTCAACCCTTATGAACAGATTTCCATGAAACGTAAAATATATATAAAAGAGACAAGTCTAAGGTTGGGGTGTCTCGGCTTATCGGCCATATCGGGGATTTAGGGGTTTAAAACATGGGTCAAAAAATGGCGAAAAAATTGTTTTTTGGATTTTTCAGCCATTTCTTTCTAAGAAACTATATGATGTTTACATATGAAAAGAAAGTTTTTTTAATGCCTATCCAACGGTGGCAAAAGTTTGGTTTCGTTAAATACTTTTTTCATGAAAATGTGTAAATTTTGGGGGGTATTTATATAAAGAAATAGAGCCACGATGTCCAAATGAATACGAAATAATCTTTATTAAATTTAAGTCGACACGTATTTTTGATCTAGATGATGTTCCTGTTAGTTCGGGAGTTATCGAAATTTTCCCGGAGGTCCACCTTGTTTCATAAGGGACAACGAAATTATGAAACACTGATATGGCCCATAAGCCGAGACACCCCAAACTTAAAATCATCTCTTTTATATATATTTTAAGTTTCAGGCAAATCGGTTCATAAGGGTTGAGATACTTCCCTTGTAAGCCCTCAAAACGAAAATTTTTTTAATATTGAAAAAGTATATGTTAAAGTTATTCATATTTATATTTATTTGAACTTGGTCCACAAAAATTAAAAATGGCTATATCTCGAGAAGGCGATTTGATACAATTTTTTAATGTGAGATTCGTTTTTAGGAGGCAAATATTTTTAGGAAATGTGATTTATTTTTTTTTTTTACCAAAAAAATCATAAAAATTGGTACGAACAAATGTATGAAAAAAATATTCAAATTTGGTTCAATATTTTGACTTCTTTTGCAAATATTCAGGATATAGAGTCTACTTAACACATCTGTTTTGAACAGGAAATTTCTTACAAACTTCGGATACTTATAAGGATATAACCATAAAAAGGATATTTTGAACTTCCTTATAATGTCCTGATGGTTTCCTTGATCGTACCGATTCCGGATTTCTTGCAAAAGTTAGGTAATTTTATTGGGAATTTGAATAAAAAAGATATGAATAACTTTTACATAAACTTTTTAAATATTAAAACATTTTCGGATTTTGCGTAAGATTTTACATTGAAAATAAATGCTAAGTGCAGTGGATCGCAAATTTTTTTTTAATTTGTAAACAAGAGTTAATATTTCTCAGAAATAATAAGGACTCAAACCGAACTAATGTACCTATTAAATTATAAAATATAAAGTCCAACAATATAAAACACAAATAAAATAGCAATTAAAATTCAGCAATCGCAATTAAATTTGAGAAAAGTTTAGTTGAAATTCAAATGAAATCTAGAAAAAAAGTATTGAAACCTAGAAATTTCATTTGAAATTTTGAAAAGTCCAATAGTCATTTAGAAATTGTAATTCTCAATTAGTTTTTCTGAGAATGCGAACTTTTTAATTTCAGTTGTGATTTCTATATTTTAATTGGACTTTATTGAATTCCAACATGACTTTTAGAAATTTTAATATCCAAATGGAACAAAATTGAGGAATATGCTCTTTTTAATTTCAAAATCGGCTGGAGTTTGAGCCGCCGATCAGCCGATGATATCGGCGGCGGCGCGGCTCGTGGAAAAATATCGGCTTAGCGACTCAGCCGTCAGCCGCGCCGACCGGCTTGCTTCACTGACTGCCGGAAACAGTTATAAAAAACGCCATCTAGTGAACACTAAAAAGAAGAAGCATTTGCTGCATCTTTATTATATATGTCTTTGTTGTTTCCGGCAGTTTATTAAAAGTTCTTAATTTCATTTGTTAATGACTGAAATCTTGATTACCACATAAAAATCCATAAAGCAAATAAAAATAAATCGTTTTTGCACTTCTTTGGTTTTTATTTGTTTATTTTCTAATA
Source organism: Pegoplata infirma (assembly GCA_963921195.1). Classification (NCBI taxonomy): domain Eukaryota; kingdom Metazoa; phylum Arthropoda; class Insecta; order Diptera; family Anthomyiidae; genus Pegoplata; species Pegoplata infirma. The sequence goes on along the minus strand of OY992538.1, from coordinate 239,367,865 downwards.
AAAATTATTTTTTTCCCTTCCGTTTCCGGAATTTACTGGAAAAAATAAGCATACGCCATCTATATTTAGGGGTCTGGAAAATTAAAAGAAAATATACCGAACCCTGCCTTTGAAATGTTTACCGAAATGTTCAACAGGGAAACAAGTCGAATTTGATTGTTTAGCTGAACAACCAAATGTATGGGGAAAAAAGTCAAATTTTGATCGTTAAGCGCTTGAACACTCATGAGATGTTTAAAGTCGCTAGTGTGAACTCCATATTTGATACAGATTGGGGTTTGTCTCTATTTGCTTTACGTTTGAACTTTAGTGTTTCTTCACAATACAGCAACAAGCAGCAGACAGCAAAATTTTTACATGTATTTTGTTGTTGCGCCAACAACAAAATACACTCAGAAAATTATTGCAGTTACTACATGACGGTCGTTTGTGTAGTAAGTAGTAGCTGTTGTTTTTAACTACAATTTCGGTCGTTTTTGTATGAAAAAATCTCAAACAACTTTTTTTGTAGTAGTTTCAAAAAATAACTACAAAAAATATACTACACTGTAGCAATAGTTGATTTATGTAGTTGTTTTTAGTTTTTTTTCTAAAACTCGTTTTTTTCTAGAAATTTTTATTGCAAACGAATGTGTCGAGCGAGTTGGTCGTGCGGGATGCGGAAGGAATTATTTTTATACCAAATAAATAATATCTAAATAAATTAAATTACAATTTATTAAATTTAATTATAACAAAAAATATGTTTTTGGAAAAATATTCTTGAGCGAAAGAAAATAAGTGGATAAATGAGATAACAAGTGTGTATAATATAGCGCTCACATAAGCGTGCGTAAAAACCAATCGGAAAAAAACAAAATAAAATGTGTGCAGTGTTTTGTTTTCTTATGAGCGCGCCATCTTTCTTTTCTTTGTATACACAACAGAGCAGGTACATACTTTTTTGAAACATTTCAAATTAATTCTTTTTTTTTATAAATCAATTTTGCCAAAGCATTTCGTTTTTTTTTTATTCCAGACAAATTTTGATCAGTAGCGGTGAAAATTTGAAATGAACTATTAAAAAAACAAAGGTAAATACAATCAATTTATTTTGTTTAACATTTTATTAATATAATTTTTTTCTTCTATAATTCCAGATAAATACATCAAAAAATTGTCATCATGTCGAAATTCTATACAACCAACTGAAATGTATTGCTTTTTAAATAAATAAATATCAATCATTTAAACGTTTAAGAAATTTTTTAAATAAAATTTCAGGCAATTGTAGAAAAAACAACTGTATTAAACAGTTTTGTAGTAGTTTTTACTACATTTTGTAGTTGAAAATCAATAGTTAAAAACAACAACATGTTCAGTTGTTTTTACCGTTTATGTAGTGGACGCCTTTTCAACGACAAAATGTAGTCAAAACAACTGTCTTTTGTAGTAGATTTTACCGACATACTTTTTTGAGTGTACATGTAAAAATTTTGCTGTCTGCTGTTTGCTGCTGTATTGTGAAGAACACTTAGTTTGGCATTGCCAGCATTTGCCAATTATATTTGGTGATGCCAGATCTACAAAACGGTCGATGTATTACTCAAAGTTATAAAGTAATACATCGATCTGGCATCACCAAAGATAATTGGAAAATTCTGGCAATGCCATACTAAAGTTCAAACGTAAAGCAAAGAGAGACAAAAAACAATCTGCATTCTCGCTGTAAAACTGGTATCTTCCATCTCGCTCACATTTCGATTTGTGATAAAATTTCGTAAACAATACCATATGGTTTTTGTTTACTACTTTTTCATCCTATTTTTTTTATCCTACTCTATGACTCTGGTATTAATTACTCTATTATGTGTGGATTACTCAATGCTCCGTTATAAAATAACTTTCCGTTAAATTTAACTTTTTCATACAAATTTTGACATAAGGCTCCGTTAAATCGGTAGTTAGCAGCATAGAAAAAAATAGAAATGAAACAGAGTCGTATTTCGCTTGAATAAGTATTAGTGACAGCACATTATGTAACTTTTGACGTTTAATAAAATTAATGCAACATAAAGGAGAACAACAACAAAGCAAAAAACAAAAGAGAAAAAAAAAGTTTTTAAACTATCAATAGTGCGTATTATCTTAAAAAAAAAAACGTTGAATAAAGCAAAAGGCTCTATGAAATAAGGCCCCAATGAAATAAGGCCCCAAATCAAAAATGAAATAAGGCCCCACAAATTTTTACTAAAAAAAATTGGGGTGTTATTTCATTATTTGGGGCTTTATTTCATTTTTTGTTTTGGGGCTTTATTTCATTATGAAATAAGTCCCCAAATTTTAGGAATGAAATAAGGCCCCAAATAATATTTTGGGGTGTTATTTCATTTTCTCTGAAATCTGCGGAAGCCAACGACGCAATGAAAAAGACTGCTAATGAAATAATTTTCACAGAAATAAGTCCAAAATGAAATGAAATTACTACAGAAGCTACAAAAAATGAACTTAAAAAGATTAGTGCAATTGCTAACGCGCCTACTGAATCTGCGATAAGTATTTTATAAATTTCGCTGTAAGATCGGATGAGAAACATCTTACGAATATGAATTTAAATCTCTATATTAATTTAAAATTTTTCTCTCAGAACTTAATCAATAATAAATTTTGTCTTTAATATATTTACAAACCTCGAAAAGGAATTAAAACTGGTTATATCCTTGGGCATTTCTAGGATTCTATTTAATTACTGATGAAATAATATGATGCTTGTTTTAAAAATATTTAAATGCATGTGGTGATGAAGGAAGCGCCGCAGGCGAAAAATTTTTACAACAGATTTTAACAAAAAATTAAAAAAAAATCGCGCGATTTTTTTTTAATTTTTTGTTAAAATCTGTTGTAAAAATTTTTCGCCTGCGGCGCTTCCTTCATCACCACATGCATTTAAATATTTTTGAAACAAGCATCATATTATAATGTTATGAAAGATATATTAACGACGACGGTAGGTTGTACAAAATCGAAGAAAATTTCGCCAAGTTCATTGTGCTAACACCACGCCCTCCCTGGTCAATAAAAGCAGTTATTTAGACGTATTCGGAATTTTTTGTTCACTCGCGGCGTGCATTTCGGTTTGTAGTAGATTTAATATATTTTGGATTTAAATTGAGTCCTTTGTATGTATGTGTAAAATTTTTAATTTACCAAAAATTTTGGAGTAATTTTTTAATGAAATAGTAGATAAGCTTATCGAACGGACTTAATATTTATTTTTGTTTTTATATTGGGGCCTTATTTCATTTTCAGAATGGGGCTTAATTTCATTATGAAATAAGGCCCCAAAAATGGGGCGTTATTTCATTTTATCTTTGGGGTTTTGTTTCATTTCATTGGGGGCTTATTTCATTTATTTTTTGGGGTGTTGTTTCATAATGAAATAAAGCCCCAAAAAATGGGGCGTTATTTCATTTCTGGTTTGGGGTCTTATTTCATTGGGGCCTTATTTCATAGAGCCAAAGCAAAATAAACAATTAATTTAATTAAATAAAAGACAAATTCCATTTTTTATAAACAAAGAATCTAATTTGATATTAAATACGTGTGAGATGAGAAAGAACAAGCTTTTTGCCACCATATTGGAAAATACATCAAATACAACACTGCGTACCTTCTAATCTTTCTATGGTTAGCAGCTAACTTTTCATTGAGTAATCCGCCCATAGAAAAAAATAGAAGTGTAACAGAGTCATATTTCGCTTGAATAAGTATTAGTGACAGCACATTATGTAACTTTTGACGTTTAATAAAAACAATGCAACATAAAGGAGAACAACAACAAAGAAAACAACAAAAGAAAAAACAAAAGGTTTTAAACTATCAATAGTGCGTATTATCTTTAAAAAAACGTTGAATAAAGCAAAATAAATAATAAATTTAATTAAATGAAAGACAAATTCCATTTTTTATAAACAAAGAATATAATTTGATATTAAATACGTGTGAGATGAGGAAGAACAAGCATTTTGCCACCATATTGGAAAATACATCAAATACAACACTGCGTACCTTCTAATCTTTTCTATGAATCCGCCCTATGAGTGTGCAATTACAATTCTGGCGTTGGCTTTGAATTTTGTGTAAAGAGAGGGCGTTTGATTTAAACAAAGGCTTTGGCCTTGAATTTTGTTCTGGCGTTTGTTTGTATACACACACACAAAGAAGAACAGAAATATAATTATTTGGTGGAAGAAAAATAAATTTTTCCTGAAAATTATTTTTTTTCGGTGAAACATAAAACTCCTTTGGTTTTTTTAATGATATTTTTTTGATATTTGTTTTTTTTTATAATAATTGGCAGTAAATTATATTTTCACTTTCTTTTATATGTACTTTTCTTCTAATTTTCTAATACACAGATGTGTTTCATAAACAAGATATGAAACACATCACAAAATCAACCCTTTTTTTGTAAAAGACTGGCAACGCCAAAGCAAGAAAAAAATTCTCACGAGAGAGCAAAGCCAAGAAAATAGAATTGATTCTATTCTGGCTTTGAAACGCTAGCGTTGGCTTTGAATTTTGTTCTACATACAAAATGTATGGGAGCGAGCAAAATTCAAGGCCAACGCCAGAATTGTAATTGCACACTGACTCTGGAATTGAATACCCACTGGGTGTTACCTGATTAAAAATCTACATTAATTAATTTCATCTGGCAGCCTTTGGCAAAAACTCGCTAAAAACAAAACTCTCTAGTATTGTTGTGTATTTATATACATTACTAAATGTAAACAATGTATTACATTATTAATAATATATGAAACACCTTATATACATAACGTAGTTATAGATAGTTATAAGTATCACAACATTGTTATACATATGGATTAAATAAAATAAACTGACTCTTAACTAAATCCAACATGGTGTCAGGTGTGGTCTTTAAATAAATTTTAAATAAGTGAAAGAATATTGTTTAAAAACAAAAGAAAATATAAAAATTTTATAAAACACAAGTTTAGAAAAACAATAAAGAAACAAAAGTCAAAATGGCAACAAAAATTGAGAAAATTGGCTCAGTTGCAAAAATTAATTTAAGGGCATCCAATATGGCCGTCGAATGGCGGAATTGGGTTGCACAATTCAAAATTTTTGTGACGGCTTCGAACTTAAATGAAGAGTCGGATAAGAGGAAAGTGGCCCTACTTATCCACCACATGGGTCCGGAAGCGTATCATATTTTCCAGTCTTTCGATGTGGACGCTGAGGAGGTAAAATATGATGACTTGGTCAAACTATTCAACAAATATTTTATACCAAAAGCAAATACTGCAATGGAGCGCCATGTTTTTTTTACAAGAAAGCAAAATGGCGGGGAAAGCATTGACGATTATATAACAGTTTTGAAAAATTTAAGTCAAACATGCGATTTTGGCAATTTAAGGGAAGACCTTGTTAAAGACATATTCATTTGTGGTATTTCGTCAGAATACCAACACATCAAAGAAAAGCTGTTGAGCGAAGGCGCAATCAAATTGGACAAAGCAATTATAATTGCAAAAAGCATTGCTGCGGCACGTGAAAACGTTAATCAAATGGACGGTCTTGGGTTGAATATTCTACAAAAAGGTAAATATTCTACTCAGCGTCATTCAACAACAAAGTCGTGCAGTAAGTGTGGTCAGGTGCACAAAAGCAAATGTCCGGCGGAAAATGCCATGTGTCACAACTGTAATAAAAAGGGACATTATGCTAAAATGTGCTATGCGAAAAAACAGCAAGGTGCTGGTAATTTTAAAGGTTATGGTCGTCAAAAGCAGCAACAACAACATGGTACAAAAAAGTTTATAAAAAATTTGTCTAACACAACTGGTGTTGAAGAAGCTGATGAACTATTTATTGGAACTTTGTCTTTTTGTCATCAACAACAACAAATAAAATCTGATGATTATCAACAACAACAAACAAAATCTAATGATTTTCAACAACAACATATAAAATCTAATAAAGGTAAAAATCTTCAGCAAGTAAAATCTTCTAAAAATCAACAACAACAACAACAACAACTTAAGTCTACTAATGGAGAACAACAACAACAATTAAAGGCTGCTAATGGAAAACAACAACAACAAGTAAAGTCTTCTAATGAACAACAACAAATAAAATCTAAAAATCATCAACAACAAGAAAAATCTTTTAGTAAACAACAACAAATAAAGTCTATAAATCAACAACAACAACAGTATCTTAGTAAATGTGGTCAGCAACATAATCAAAATGATTGTGTTCAACAAGTAAATCGTGATTATGGTGGTCAACAACAAATAGAATGTAAAGATGATAGTAGTCAACAACAACAACAAAATATGGTTTGTACATTACTTGATGTTCAGCAATATACAACACCAAACAACGGTTGGAACATAAACGTGCTGATAAATAACAGAAAAGTGGAGTTTCAAGTCGATACAGGTGCAGATGCCAACATTTTATCACAAGAAGCTGCCGAATGTTTGGGTTTAGCTGGTCGTGTGATAGCAACAAGTACAAAAATTAACACATTTAGTGGTGAGAGGTTGCCGATTAAGGGTAAAGTTGAAACTACTTTATTATATGATTGTAAAAAATATATTGATCAATTTTATGTCGTAAACTTACATTGTAAAAATATCATAGGCCTTGATTTAGCAAGGAAAATGTGTTTGGTAAAAACTGTGAAGATATTATCATCTAACAGTGTGGTTAAAGAAAACTCAGACATTTTTGAAGGTTTAGGGTTAATTCAAAACAAGTGCAACTTGATGCTTAAACCTGATGTTAGTCCGGTTGTAGATGCTCCAAGGAGAATTCCATTTGCATTACATGAAAAATTAAAAACAGAATTAGATAGAATGGTAAGTCTAAACGTCATCCAATATGTTGAGGAACCAACGGAATGGGTTAGTTCAATCGTTTTAGTGTCCAAACCGGATGGTAAAATTAGACTTTGTCTAGATCCTAGAAACCTAAACAAAGCTATTTTAAGACCCCATTTTCAGTTCCCCAACATAGATGATTGTAAAGCAAAGTTGAGTGGTTCACGCGTTTTTAGCACATTAGATGCAAACAGTGGTTTCTGGATGATACCACTTAATGAAAAATCCTCTAAACTATGCACTTTCAATACTCCTTTCGGGAGATATAGATTTCTCCGTTTACCTTTTGGCATAAATGCCGCTCCTGAAATTTTCCATGCGGAAATGATGAAGTTGTTTGGTGATATCAATGGTTTATTGATTTACATCGATGATTTTTTGATTTATGCGAAGTCGTCTGAAGAACATAACAACATTTTAAAAAAGGTACTAGAAAGAGCAAGGCAAGTGGGATTAAAATTTAATAAGGCGAAATCAAAATTTTTACTTAGTGAAATCAAGTTTATAGGTCACGTTTTTAACGAAGAAGGAGTCAAACCTGATAAGGAAAAAATAAATGCAATTTTGGAAATGCCAATTCCAAATAATGTCACGGAGTTGCAACGGTTTTTAGGCATGGTTAATTACCTAGGTGGTTTTATTGATAACTTGTCTCTAAAAAATAAACATTTACGAGATCTTTTGAGAAAAGATATCTCGTGGCATTGGAATGATACAATTCAAAAGGAATTCGATAATCTAAAACTGGAAATCACCAAAACACCAGTATTAACGTATTTCGATCCCAATAAGCAATTGACTTTAACAGTCGATGCATCCAAGTATGCAGTGGGGGCTGCGATATTACATGGGAAAAATCCAATCGCTTATGCCTCAGCGTCTTTGACAAATGCTCAAACAAATTATGCTCAAATCGAGAAAGAGCTGTTCGCGATACTGTTTGGTTGTGTGAGGTTTCACCAGTACACATATGGTACTCGTGTAAACGTCGAAACCGATCACAAACCATTAGTAACATTATTTGATAAACCCCTGTACAAAATACCTGCAAGGTTACAACGTTTTATGTTACGCTTACAGTCGTATAATTTAAGTGTGGTATACAAACCCGGAAAATTTTTGTATATCGCTGACACGTTATCAAGATGTCCTTTGAAAGAGAAAGTCTTAGTAGAATTTGATAATGAGGTTTCATTACATTGTAATTTTTTGAAAACTTTTATGGAAATTCCGTTTTCCAATGTTAATGATATAAAACAACAAATTAATCTTGATAAAACTTGTCAGAAGATAAAACAGTATATAGAAAATGGGTGGCCTAAGAGTCAAAAAATGGTTGATAAAGAGGTTGTACCCTATTTTAAAATTAAAGATGAGCTGACAATTTTGGATGACTTGATTCTTAAGGGAAATCAAATTTTAATTCCCCAGGTTTTACGTCGTAAAATGCTTGATGCATTACATGAAGGCCATATGGGCATTCAGAGGTGCCAAAGTTTAGCTCGTAAAACTATATACTGGCCCAACATATATAATGATATTTTGAACGTAGTTAGTAGTTGTGAAATTTGTCTAAAGTATCGTAACGCAAATGCTAAACTCGAAATGATTCCACACGAAATCTACAACATTCCGTGGTTTAAACTCGGTTGCGATATTTTCGAATTTAACAAAAAACAATACTTAATGGTAGTTGATTACTATACAAAATATTTTGAAATTGATATTTTAACCAATGGGTATTCAAGTGCAAATGTCATAGTCAAGCTTAAATCTATTTTCGCTCGTCATGGAATACCTCAAATTTTTATTTCCGATAATGGACCTCCGTATAATTCGAAAGAATTTAAAAACTTTTGTAGTGAGTGGGGCATTGACCACAAGACCTCAAGCCCATACTTACCAAGATCCAATGGCCTTGCCGAAAGATCAATTCAAACGGTAAAGAAAATGTTACATAAATGTCAAGAAAGTGGAACCGATCCCTATATAGCTCTTCTGCACTATAGGACAACTCCAAAGGCTAACATGCCAAGTCCAGCAGAGCTATTAATGTCCAGACATTTAAGGACAAAATTGCCATCATTTTCTAAAAACTTTCAATCAAAACTAGTTAATACTGAAGAGTATGAAAAAAAATTGAAAAACAAAACAATGAAATCAGCTAATCATTACAACAAAAATACAACTAATAGAAAAATCATTAAACCAGGAGATGGAGTAATGTTTAGGAAAAATAATCATTCGTTTTGGTTTCAAGGTGAAGTAGTGGAAGACTGCGAGGAGCCAAGATCGTTTCTCGTTAGGGATAATGAGGGTGCATTGTATAGAAGGAACGAACAGCATATTTCATTAAGACCTGAACCATCAACAAGCATAGTAAAAGATGAATCAGATAAAACCATTGTAGAAACAGGTGAAAAAGAAAAAGTTGATATTCAGAATTCTAATGATAATGCTTATAGAACAAGAACTGGCAGAAAAATTAATCCACCTTCAAGATATGATTGCTTCACTGAGTTTGATTAATACCTATACAGTTTTTATGAATCTTTTGTAATAAATTTATATCCTATCTCGAGCCAACTTTAAAATGTAAAACACAAAAATAATTTAATGAATTGAAAATTGTATTTTATTATTATATACATCTTTTTATAAAAAGGAAGATGTTGTGTATTTATATACATTACTAAATGTAAACAATGTATTACATTATTAATAATATATGAAACACCTTATATACATAACGTAGTTATAGATAGTTATAAGTATCACAACATTGTTATACATATGGATTAAATAAAATAAACTGACTCTTAACTAAATCCAACAAGTATGTTCAGTGTTGAAAAGCTCGCTAAAAAGTATCGAGTTTATATAGTACGTTCAGTATTGCGTTGCCATTTTGATGTAGCTGTCAAAAAAGCAACAGTAATTTTACTAGTGCTGTATTTTTTTTTGTCACTTTTGACTACTCAATACTACTCGTCAATTTTTTCAACTATGTACTCGTTTCAACTCAATACTTTTATTATTACGTTATATTTTTTTTAATAGTTAAATATAATAAAACCCTCAAAAATTTAATTCAGTTCATATTTATTCTAAATAATATTTATTTTTCCATACAAAAGGCATTTGCTATCAAATTTAAGATATGTTTAATCAATTTAAATTTTTTTTTTAAATAAAAATTTTGAAATTTTTAATTACATATATTTTAGGCTGAATTGCAGTTTATGGGGCACACGTAAATTAAAAAAACTAAAAACGCCACCCGACCAAGAATTAAAAAAGAAAAAAACCGAAATTAATGATTAGTGGCGCCGGACTCGGGAAGCACCTCTAAGCCCCGCACAAAGTTGCAAATTTAGCAATGATTTTAACCGGCCTGCTACCCTAGGAAACTTTACTTTGCGGAGAGGGTGGGTTTAATGCATGGATTTTGTAATCCCTAAGCCCGGCCGAAGGCCGGCTACGCAGAAAAAAATTTTAAAACAAAAAAAAAAATTTTTAAGATGTCCCTTCCCTGGATGTCCCTATTAAATAGGACCCCAAAAAAAGTTCCCGGAGCCACTAATCAATAATTTTGGTTTTTTTCTTTTTTAATTCTAAAGCGGATGGCGTTTTTAGTTTTTTCGATTTTAGTGTGCCCCATAAACTGTAATTTTGCCATATTTTATAATTACATATATTTTATTTGTTTAATACTGTATTTAAAGTGAAAAATATAATTGAATAGTTATTTTTTAGTACCGAGTACCAAACAAATTGGAAGTATAAGGTACTCGGTACTTAAATGTTAAATACTCTTACAGCACTAGTTATTACACGACGGGTTGAGTTAGAAAAAAGAACAGGTATATAAAAAAATTAAACTGTTCCGTGAACGTTTTTCGATTAAACAAATAAAAAATATACATAAAAAATATTAATAAACAAATAATTAATCAACGGAAATTTTAAAAAATTATCCATTAGTTTCAATATATTAATTGGCATGTTTAATTTTCTTTGCCGTAATAAGAAAAAATAGAAAGAGCAAAAATTTGCTATGTCATTAGCTAAGTGAAGTTGGTGAGAGAGAATAAAATAGAGTTGAAATCATACAATGCAGATTCGACTGCCTAAAAAATACCAATAAAAAATTGTGTTAATTTTTTTTTGCATAGTGAAAAAGTGTTTTAAAATAGTTTTGTAAAAAAAAGAAATCAATCTAAATTATTTTTTGTGCTTTATAAATATATTTTTCACAAAATACTTATGTTCAATATGAAATAGAACGGGTAAAAACAAAAAAGTATAAACAGCTGACGACGAGCTACGACTGGAAGCCCCTACGACGCCCACCGCGGTTGTGATTGAGTGAATCATTTTTTGCTTCTTGCTTCAGTTTTTCAACATAAAATGTTTCTTCTTTTAAAGTGCAGTTACTTTTCGTCTCCGTAATGGACACTGAACTTGATGATGATAAAGTAATTAACATAATAATTTTCTCGCAGCAACGGCAAGAAGCAGGAGATGCAAAAAGTTTATAATTAAACTAATAAAACGCAAAAAAGAAGAAAGAAAAAAAAAGGAATCATTCAAACGTTTTAGCAAAAGTTTTACATGAAGTCACGGTGAAAGTAAGCGGAAAGAAGGCAAATTATATTTTTTATATTTCTATGTGGAAACGCCTGCCCTGTATGTGCAAAGTTACCCAAAAGTAACAAAAAGAAAAAATAGAAACAAAAGTAAAAGACGAAAAGCACATTACAAAGAGGAGCAAGAGAAGTGGTGGAAGAAGAAAAACACTCCTCTGACTTCATACGCTGCTACTGCGGCCTAAAGTCATTTGTGCTGCTTTAAGACGACGCAGCCAGTGCGAGTGTTTTTGAGAAAAAAATTGTCTATTTGTGAACGAAAATAAAAATCGCATAATGGACGAAACGCAAGAAATTCGTCAGGTATGTTGTAAATCCAATGAATGGAATACATAAATATTAAATATGTTGTTTGAGGAAATGAATAGTTTTTGCCATTCAAGTTTAATTATAATAATTTTACTTATTGCCATTACATACTAGAGATAAATACATTCATATACTACTGCTTGATACTGTATAACAATGAAAGATATTCAGTTCGATTCTAAAATATTGGTTATTTGACCAGTTCAATATGAATTTGTTGTATACATACACCAGTTTCAATGTTAGTCAATACGTTAATTCTCTTGTTTTTTTTTTTTTGTTGTTTAATATATTTTAATGTTGTTGTGTTAAAGTTTTTTGTTTTTTTGTTGTTATTTTTGTATGGTGTCATTCGCCTACATCTATTGCCAAAAGAGTAGCTGTCAACTTTTTGTATAACATAGAAGACAACAATTCCACACACCACACACAGTGTGCGACGTGAGCACATACACTTTCTGGCCCCAAACCAAACCCCAGCGACCCCTTCGCATTTTTAAAACACATTGGTATGAACAAAATTCTATCGATACTCTGTGCACACTTTTGTGTGTCAGTCGTCCGTCGTCAAAGCTGATCGACGACGAGAGTAATTGAAGTTTATATCGTCATTGGTCATACATGCATAGTTTAGTACGAGTACATATTTACTCTCGTACATGAATATGTGTGTTGGCTAGAAGTATATACAGATATAAATATATATTCCTATGTAATGTTAACTTTTAAGTTTAACCTACACCTAATATTTTTAATTTTTGTATCTACTAACTTGGAATTTCAATTGATAATTTCACTTTTTAGCTATTTGTTTGGTGTTTTTTTTTGTCATCAGACTAAAACAGGTTCAACAGGCCCCTCTCAAATTTTGTCATTAGCTAAAGAATTTTTAGCCACAAAACGCTGACATAATTCGGCAAACTAAAAAAAGACACACAACAGACAAACAAACAGAAACAAGTGTATCCTATAAATAGTTGGTCATTTTCCTATTTTAAGTATTAACCATACAATTTTGTGTAAATGATTATTGGGACAGTTTAAAAATATTAGTACGCATACGCATCTAGAGAAATTCAAGCTATTCCCGGCAAACAAAAAAACTCCAGTGGTAATAAATGACTTACTACTAGAAATATTTACTTATATTAACTATGTAAAACGAATATATTTGGCCTGGAAGGCTTTGTATTACTAAACTGAATAAATAAATAAAATGAACATGTTAAAGTTGTTCGACTCTCCCACTCACTAGTAACATTTTTTAATTCCCACACTTTTTCACTTTATACTTCGTTTGATTTACGCGCATTCGTTAACAATCACGTGCGCAAGCAAAACTCTACTCACGTGGAACTTACGCATTTTAGACTCAAGCTTCTCAGGAGTTAAAAAAAAAAATGAACGTGTTGCTATAACAGCCTCGAATCTAGCAAACAAAAACGTAACAACACGTTTTTTTTTAATAGAGCAATTGATTGATTGTGATGCATTTTATCAAAATGCATGTCTTCAAAAAGTTTAAGTTCTATACGTTAAAAAAATACAAGTTTTATCATAGAAATTCCAAGGCAAGTCAGAAAAAGCAAAAATAAATTATAGTGGGCAAGTTCCCGTGATTCTACATATGATTTTCTAAATATCAAAACTTGATAGTATTAGTGATTCTGCTGTTAATATGAGTGTGTATTTGTTAAAATAACGAATTTATCAAAGTAAACGACGAAAAATCTTCATTCACGGGAATAAACTTTTTTACCCCTCCGCATTTACCACTCATAGGACGTCTTCTATTAGTAGTCTTTGGGAAATTCAAAAATATAGTAGTCATTTTTAATACTCCAATTTTTTGTACTATCAAACTTCACTATAAAATTATCAAAATGTGATTTGCTAGTTATGATGCATTTCATAACCCGAAAATATGTCCAAGATTTCAGATCTATCCGATGCAAAATAACGGACTTATGGACAAAATCCAAAACCTATTTAAAATCTTTTTTCGCTTCTACTGTAAAAAAGCGAAAAGTCTTGTTACGTTGTTTAGCATTTAAGGTGACGATATGTGCATTAGGGTGGCGCAATTATAGCTTTTTTTAAATTTCAAAAAAGTTGGGTTTTTGGAAAGTAGCTTGGAAGTAGGTCGATATTAACACACAAAAATATTGGACCTGTAAGTCACAGGCTTTGGGTTTCTTTTTTGACTTGAAAATCGGACAATTTCGAACAAAGGAAGGGGGGGGGGGGGGGGGGAAATAACTTTTTTTTTTTGCTTAAAATATACATTAATATTCGGACAATACTGAAAATGTGTTTTTATAGTAAAAAAAATACTTAAAAAACTTATATACCCTCCACTTAGTGATATAGGGTATATATAAGTTTGTCATTCAGTTGTAACTCATCGAAATATCGGTATAAATATACCCCATAAAGTATACCTATATATAATTGATCAGTGATCGATTTTAAGACATTCTAGCGATGTCTGTCAGTCTGTGAAAATGGTGACACGGCCAAAATATTTAATATATTTATATATAGCGGTTCAAAAGTTATGAACGAAAATGTAAGGACATCTAAAGAAATGTTGGTACATTCAACATAACCTAAAAATACAAAATGCTTTAATTCAGTTGCTGGTTGACATATCGCTACCTAAAAATACCAATGTCGTATGTAGCAAAACAGAAATTTCAGGAGACGGTTTTAAATATGAAATATCTTAAAAATGGCCCTACCGATACCCTCCAGTTATGGATTCAATATAGTCTGAGCATTCTATTTTCATTATTGTAATTATAATCAAAACGACGTTATTAGCGTTTTTGACTCCGAATATTTTTGTCGAAAAAAATTACATACGACATTCGTATTTTGAGGTAGCAATATGGAGCTAAAACACCTCAATTCAACCGAGGAGTTGACCGCACCCCCTCAAAATTTAATGAAATTAAGTACTGATGTTTACTTTAACAAGAAAGAGATTTTGCCAATTTTTCAGGCTTCTGGTCATTCCAGTATTCGAGATATGGGGTCTTGAAAATTGGCAAAATCGTATATATTTGACAAAAGTGTTCTGAGATAAATAAAGATAACTCGAAAAGTAATTACAATACACGTCTCAGTCAGGTCGCAAATAATAGATAATAAGACAGCCTTTTAAATGGCATTCCCCAAGATTTTTTTTGAAAAAGGTCAAAGGTCATTGGTTTTAACCTTAATTTTTGGAGAGGTATATCTCAAAAAACGATATTTTTAAAATTTTGGAAAAAATATATGTGATTAAGAATCATCTATACTACTTAAGTTTAAATTTTCAGGATGGAGACTTCATTGGAACTTTTTATATTAATAGAAACGTTGTGACAGGAAAGAAAAAGAGGTATAATTTCCCTTAAAATAAAAAATTTTTTTTTTTGTCTTTGAAATTCTGGTACCAAAGTTCATTTTTCTGAATGTTTTTGACGTGCTGAGTACAAATATGACCTTTTAACTGGCCTATCGCTATTACTTTTCAAGATATATGCACCTAAATTTTCAAAAATAACACAGCAATAGCATTTTAGCAATTTTCACATACTTATGTGCAGATATCTCGAAAACTAATAGCGAGAGGCCAGTTCAAAGGTCATATTTGGACTCAGCACGTCAAAAAGATTTAGAAAAATAAATTTTGGTACCAGAATTTCAAAGACAAAAAAAAAAATATTTTTTTTTCTAAGGGAAATTACACCGCTTTTTCTTTCCTGTCACAACGTTTCTATTAATATAAAAAGTTCCAATGAAGTCTCCATCCTGAAAATTTAAACTTAAGTAGTATAGATGATTCTTAATCACATATATTTTTTCCAAAATTTTAAAAATATCGTTTTTTGAGATATAGCTCTCCAAAAATTAAGGTTTAAACCAATGACCTTTGACCTTTTTCAAAAAAAATCTTGGGGAATGCCATTTTAAAGGCTGTCTTATTACCTATTATTTGCGACTGAGACGTATATTGTAATTACTTTTCGAGTTATCTTTATTTATCTCAGAACACTTTTGTCAAATATATACGATTTTGCCAATTTTCAAGACCCCATATCTCGGGAAGAAAAAGTACCAGAAGTCCAAAATTTTGGCACTATGATTTTTTTGTAAGGGCCCAACAATATTCCAAGTTTCATCAAATTCGAAAGGGGTAAGGTCAAAAATTCTACTTTTTTCGGTTGAATTGAGGTGTTTTAACTCTATGTGAACATAATTGAACACCGAATGGTATTTGAACAAGTATAAACACATTTTTTGACAAAAAAAAAGTAAAAAAATCGCGGATTTTTTTATCAAAACTTTTTTTTCGGAATTTTTTTTTTTTAAAAAAAAATTATTTTTAAAAGTAATTTCATTTTAAATAAAGTTTTTAGCAATAATTCTTTTGGAATTGTGGAGGGTATCAGTACATTCGGCAAGGCTGAATTTAACTTTTTAACTTGTTTATGTATTTTTTGTTAATTAAAAAAATATTTTTAATAAGTTTTTTGTTAAAAATATAACGTAGTGTTAGCTTAGTGTTTTTTTTACTTATAATTTTATAGTGCGTTTACACTAATCTAGTAAATTGCGATTTTAATCTACATTGCAATCTGTACCGTTTACATTGGCATTTTTTTCATGTGAGAAGATTAATTGTAGAAATAGAACAAGCCCGGCGATTGGCATTTTTTACATTTGAGATGATTAAGAGCCCAGTCACAATTGGCACCACCGACGACGAACCACTGCAAAAGAGAGAGCGACACATTAAAATTAAGCGACAGACTACCGGTCACATTTTATAAAGAAAAAGACGCTCATATCAGTCACACATTTATTTTTTTCTTTTGTCATCCTATAAAAGCAGGTATACAATGTTTCTTGTGTGCAACACACACACAATATATTAACTCCAATTGGAAAAATTAGCATATTTTGTCGAACATATGGCAACGCTACTTGATACAAATTTGTGAAAAATGAGAGGGTGGTGAGAGAGCACTACAAAAATAGAATAGAATCTATTCTGGCGGCAGTGTGGTCGACCACAAAGCGATTTTTTGCTTTTCATACAAAATGTATGAAAACATTATGTGGTTATCGAATGTGGTTCCAATTGTGACTCGGCTCTAAGATTGGCATCTGCAAACGCAATCTTGTAAAGTTAGATACAACTCTGTATTTCTATTGTTTTCATTTTCCAACACTGAAAAACACCGACACAAAGCCTGCCGTTTTGATATTGCCGCCAAGTTTGTTTATGCCGCCGACATTGTTATTTGTAAACGCCGTTTCTTCCCTTGTTAATCATACGACGACTAATTACCGTCGCTGTCTTTTGACGCAGTCACACACATTTATTACCAACTTCATGTTATAAATGCCAATCTTAATCTTCTCAAATGTAAAAAATGACAATGTAAACGGTACAGATTGCAAAGTAGATTAAAATCGCAATTTACTAGATTAGAAACCCAATGTAAACGCACTATAATCTAGTAAATTGCGATTTTAATCTACTTTGCAATCTGTATAAATAAATTTGTATGGGCAATATAATAGATTGGAACTGGATTAGAGCCACAATCTACTTTAAGCTAGCTTAGAGCAGCAGTGTAAATGCACTATAAGCAAAATAAACAGTTTTTTGACTCTCCTGAAAAATTGTGTTTTTTTAGATAGAGGGTTTTGAATATATGCTCTCGATATTTAAATTGTTTTTTTTTCTATAATAAAAGATCTTAATGGTATACAAAAAAAAATAAATTGCTAAATTTAAAAAAAGATATTCCTCTTCAACTACCCAGAAAATTTTTTTCGAAAAGAGATTCCTTTTACAATAGATTCTTGAATATATTCTACGGTAACCACAAAAAAACTACTTGCTCTAATTTGCTTTCGGGACAATTTCAAACAAAAATCATTGATTCTGGAACTTTAGGTAGAATCGGTTGCAGGGTAATATGATAAAAAATTTTCTGGGTAAGAGAATTGTACGAGCCGAAAAAATGTAAATATTTAAACTTGTTGTCCAAACTTAACATATCATATTTTTCATCAATAGGCTCGTTATCGTGCATCGGTTAAATGGTTACTATCCAAAGCTTACAACAATCGTGTACCAGACAACCTTAAGGAACCGTTTTATCGTGATCATGAGAATCAAGAACGACTCAAACCTAAGATTGTTGTCGATTTGGGAAATGCCACATTATATTGTCAGACGTTATCGAATTTATATTCAGATCCAAATTACCAAAGCCTTAATCATTGGTCCATCTTGCAAACATTAGCGCGCAAAGGTGTTCCTGTCAATGAGTCCCCAGATATGCCACTTACGGAAACTGTTTTGATTCAAACAAATCCCTTAAGGATTGTAAGTATAGCTAAAAATAATGTGCTTCATACAAATTGGGCATTGTATCATTTTTTTACTAGGTGGCTCATATGGCAGTTGTTGAATCAATAATGATGCTTTACGCCAAGGAAATAACATCCAATGAGCGTGTCAATAATGCCATTAAAAGAATTTCCGGTAGTAGTGGTCAACATTCAGCAGTTGGTCAAATTGAGCACACCATCTTGGGATGGGTATCCCATACATGCGCAGCTTTAAAAAAACGCATTGAACGTGATATGCAATCTGGACCTGAAGATGAAAATGTAATATGAATTACCAAATTAATTATTCTGTAAATACTACAATTAGAGTTTTGTTTATATTTGCAGGGCAAGCGCTTACAAGTTCCTGACATACCACCCGTACGTGATTTTCAAGATCTTTGCGATGGTATTTGTTTGGCACTTTTAATATCCTACTATTGCCCTAAAGTTGTACAATGGACCGATGTACGCATTAACTATTTGCCAGCTGTTGAAGACTCCATACACAACGTTTTAATAGTTAGCAATTTTTCCCAAAAATATCTGCCATACAACGTGTTCCATATGCTGCCTGAAGATGTCACTTATATGAGAGGGTATTAAACACAAAATTACATTAACAAGTAGCAAACATAATAAAATTTTATTTTTTCAGATCAATGAAACTGAATTTGCTGGTTCTGTTGGCCGATTTATTCAATCTTTTTGAAATACATCCAGCCAATTGTGTCACTTATCCTGGCATGGATTCTATGGGTATGTTTCACAGTTTTCTTTACCAGGATTTTATGTTTTATACTTTTGTGTTTTGCTTTATGTATATTATTATTTGGAAGAGGAATTTCAAACAGTATTGTCTTTAGCCACATTCACCACTTGAACATGCACTAAGCTAATCTTAAGTATCAAAAAGGCTTTTTGTAGTAGATTTAAGTAATTGTAAACGGAAAACAATTGTTTAAGGTGATTTGAAAAAGTTTTTTTTTTACAACGTATTTTTGGTTTAAAGGTGCATTGTTCCTCAAGAGACTTCTGTACTCATGACTATCTGTATTAAATTAGTATAAATTATTCATCGCGTTTCGATTTTTTTAAAGAATATCTAAATTTGTGTCATCTGGCAACTAAAGAAACACACACATCTGGCTTAAAAGTCACTATTTGTGTTTATAAAGTAAAGTATACATTTATATATGCATAATATATAATATGTATTACATTTATGTATGTTGTTATAAATCATAAAAAATGTCAATCTTAAAATAGTTTTTATACACTGCAACAAATTTAATGTTGTTATTTTTAATGTAACAAAAGTTAATAATAACATAAAGTATTTATAATGTGTGTCTAGAATTCTAATAAACAAAAAAGAAGATGCTATATAACTTTAGAAATAATGTACCCCATACTGGATAGTAGAAAAGAAATATCAAATGTTTTATAAAAAAAAATGTTTGCCATCTTAAAATTTAATATTTGTTTATGTCCTTCGGAAGAGGAATCGAATACTTATTTACTTTGCTTTAGGAATTTTCTTTTGTAAGAAGTCATATTCATTATATGTAACGGTCATTACAAAAAAAAACAAAAATATTTTATATTACACAGAAAATGCCTTTATTAACCAGCACCCCTGAAACTAAATACCATATCTGCGAACCTACTGATCACATCTTGACCAAACAAACATCAATCGACAGCTTGTTGAAATTGTTTATATTCTCTGCATGTAGAGTCGTTTATGGGTCATGTTAAAATCACCCAATTTTTAACAAAAATAAACTTTCGTTAATAACTGCAATATACGGAATTGTAGTTATCTTACAAACCAAACTCCCGATATTCACAATAAATCTCAAAAAAAAAAAATACATGAAAATGGGAGATATTTGATAAAAATTTTGTTTGTAGGAGTTTTAAATGTACTTTGAAAATTAAATTTAAAATAAAAAATCCGCCCCGAATCCTCTTAAATTCACTGTCTGTTGGCAAAAAATTTAAGCCTTTTTCAGTGAAACTTAGTTTGTCTGTGTTTTTGTCATTAATTAAGGATCTTTACAAACATGAATCAAATCGGTCCATGTTGGCCATTATACCATTCACCGGCAAGCACTTGTGGTAGGGTATAATATGGTCAGCATTGACTGGCTATAATCTTCTTTTTTGTTTTATAATTATGTACTTACTGTGTGTCCTTTGACTACTCACCACTTGTTGTAAACAAAACTTTTTTGTGTCCTCTTTGATTCACATAAAATTTATGTATGTATAGGTGTTTTATATAATTAAAAATTAAAACTAAAAATATTTTCTCTTATCTTTCTTCTCTCACTGTTTTTGTCATTTTAATGAAAACTGTTAAAAAAATATCGTATCCATATAAAACAGAGATCATCGCGAAACAGAATGCAGGCGCTAACGAACATGGAATTTATCACCGTCGCGGTTTAACTACGCCTATTGTAACACCGATACCAGATTTGAGAAGTGAATTAGATCAACCTTCTTCTTCACCATCGACCAGACCTCAATTTCAAGGTCATTATTGTAAAACAAAACATGAATATATAAAGTTTTTTTTTTTGTTTGTTGTTTATGATTGTTTTGCAAAACATCTAGTCACAGTTCTCAAGACTTCATTCAACGTTTTTGTTCTCCATTTATTTATGCTTGTATAATTTATTTATTATTTTGTTTTAATAATAGGTGCATGTTTATTTTTATACAATTTTCTTAATTTTTTACACATTCATTAAAAAGTTAGTTCCTTGCCACACACTTTTATAAGCTTACTACTTACAAATTACATCACACACATTCATTTCCCTGAGTTTGCCCGTAGTAATACCAAAAATCAGTAAAACATATGTGACTCCCAAGACAATCATTGGTCCCAGTCGTGTGTGTGTTTCTTTAAAAAAAAAAAACAAAAGATATTGTTTTATATATTTGAATTACCTCCCATCATTTGTGAGTATTGATTTTTGCTTTTTTTTATGCTCTAGTTTATGTTATGATCGATTACTTAAAAATAACTGCTCCTTGAGGATCCATCTTGTTTTCTAACCATTTTATAGCATTGTTTATTTTCTATTTATTGTTTTCAAATAACAGTCGACGTCCAATTGAATGAATGAATTATTATAGTCTAAGGACACAAATTCTTACAGGCTAGCTACTAAAGTTAAAACCATAATAAAGCAGGTTTACAGCAATGACAGTGAAATGACTGCATTTAATATAGGGGCATGTCACAGACTCAATTCCGTTCGGATTTGAAAAAAGTGGTTTACTCGCAAAACGCAAAGCGAATATTTTTTTTCGGAATGAAACCACTTTTATGCAATTCAATTCCACTTTGTTTTTTGAAAGTCATTTCATTCCGAAAAATAGTATTCTTTTTGCGTTTTACGAGTAAACCACTTATTTCAAATCCGAACGGAATTGAGTCTGTGACATGCCCCATAGTGTCACTGATACTTCTCCCATGTAATTTGGGCTTTGCATCTAAAAAAAGTATTAATAATATATTAAAAACAAACGTCCGTTTTCATAATTATAATCGAGCTGCTAACTTTTTTAAACACAATTTTCTAAAAGGGGAAAGCTTCTATCTTCAAAATTATAATGATAAAATAGGTGCCTTTGATCATGAGAAAACCTTTCCTAGCAGCTCGTTGATAGCCACACGTTGTTATGAATACAGGTGAAAATGTTGATGTTTTCCGCCTTGACACCACCTTTTTCGGAATAAATTAGTGATCAAATAAAGATGCATGTATAACAACTTCATTTAGTTTTTTGTTGCATCAAATTTAAAAAATGCTTTAAGAAGAAAACATTTTTTTTAGTAAATTTTAAATACGAAAAAACTGCCTAAAATTTTGAATATTAAAATTCGCACCAAAGAGCTTTCATACTATTGGACGTCGATTGTATTTATTGATATATTTTTTTTTTATTATTGATAATTTTTTTTATTTTTTGTATTTATAAATTTTGCGTTTTTAGTTTCATACACAAATTCTGCAAGTGGCTTCATTAACAAACCAGCACCCTCCATACAACCATCACAAACTGATCATCATTTAATGAGCGAAAATACTCATTTCGATAATGAAGGTAACACCGGGTGATTTTTTTTTTTTTTGCGATTATTTTTTGTTGATTTACGTTGTTTTTTTTTATTTATTAGCATTTGTAGTGCACAAATCACGTGGTATTACCACACTATCATCTATGCATATGCAGCAACAACAGGACCCTCTAATGCCAGCCCGTTTAAGGCAGGCCAAAGAGAAGACCAACACAGAATCAAAAGCTGATGAAAGAGGTTTGTTCTGCAGCTTTATTATTTATTATACACTTTTCACTTGCAGATTTGTTACAGTTGTTTAATTTTTATTTGATTTAAATATTTAATATCTATAAATGAATTTCATTGGTTTGTAATTTTGAATTTAGGTGATAACGTACCAGCTGGTAGACCAAGTAATTGGGAAACCAATCGCCGGCCAAGTTATGCAGGTATGTACTTTCATTTGCAATGTTTCAAATTATATTCGGTGATGACTTGATTCTTTGTCTCAACTTATAGGACGTAGATCACGTAGAAATTCTTCCAGTGAGGACTCTCAATTAACTATAGAAAACTTTGGAGGGTCCCAGGATCAACTGAATAATATCGAACGTTTCGATAGGGAAAGGGAACGGAAATTATCGAATACAACTATAGGTATTACATATTTGCAATAAAAATTAATGCACACATATTTTAATACTACATATTAAAATTTTTTGTTTTTATAATTTCCAGAACATGTGGTTCCAATACGATCTTCCATTATAGATGCTAGAGGTACTTTACAATTGGGGTATGACACCGATTCTGGTTCTGAAAAACAAGATCATGATACGGAGAAACAAGAACCTCTCAAACGTCAACCAAGGTAAATCCACGTTTTCTTAACATTTTCCATGATAATATTAGAAAGTATTAAAATAATAGTATTCCGAATTAAACACAAGTATTTAAAAAATAAAAAAAATTAATTTAGTCAATTTGCATATATATATATATATTTAAAACCCTCTATCATTAACTTTCACGAAAAGGACTTTTTGATGGCAAAATATTCAGTAAAACTGCTCTCATCTATGTGTAAATTTCAGAACAAAAATATTTTTTTGCTGTTTTATTTGCATTTTAGATTTTCTCTATCTTACAAAATATTTTTTTCTGAATGCAATACCCTTTATCTTTTCAAATAACACTAGTTTACATCCAAACTGCGCACTAACCGAGAATATTTTTTTGTATGTAATTTAGACCGCTAAACTCAAAATATCATCGAAAAAAATTCTCACGGATACGTTTTTTTATAATTTTTTTAGCGTTTTTTTGAGTTATTTTCACTATTTTTCTTATATCATGAGTTATGTACCCCCGATCTACTCGCGATAAAAACCAAATTAAAGTTAATCAAATTTGCAACAAATCCTACACACATGAGATCATAAGTTTACGCGCGATTGACAATGCATTTTTTGATTAAAAATTTATTTTATCTTTTTTTTTAATATAAATCGTTGTAAACTAACAAGATTTTTATTTATCTTAAACGACTGAACATTTACAAAGATAACAAAGTGGTTTTCATAAATACTTATCTATTTATGGGCAAACATTACAGTTGTTAAGAATTTTATGAAACAGCGCATACAATTTTCCTTGTATTTTTGATTTTTTTTTTTTTGTAATTAAAATTCGGCCATGAATTTTTGTTGAAAAACGTAATTTTTTGCTAACTTTTAAAGAAAGTATTAAGGTTTATTATTAATTTTTTGTCTTATGCTGTATTATAGAAGTTATCTTAGATAAAACATGCTAAGCACTGACCGATGTCCTAAATGAAATAATTGCTGTGTTTTTCAAAAAGTGGATTAATTTTCAGATTAATCTTATTTTGTTTAAAATAAATATTTTAACATGCCAAAACAAATTTGGAATATTTTTTTCAGTAATCTATGATAAATTAGCAATTGTAACCCGATAAAATGATAAACAAATTTGGAAAATTAAAAAAGTTATATATAAATCAAAATTAATCCAAATAAATTTTAGGATTTAATAAGTCCACTTTGGATTAATTTTGATTTATTTATAACTTTTTTCATTTTCCAAATTTTTTAATCATTTTTTTCGGATTATAATTGCTAATTTATCGTAGATTACGGAAAAAAATATTCCAAATTTGTTTTGGCATGTTAAAATATTTATTTTAAACTAAATAAGATTAATCAGAAAATAAATCCACTTATTGAAAAACACAGCAAATACTTATTTTTATTCATTAAAATGCAGATCCCTCTATCTGATCATTTTCATACATTTATATTGAATATTTTTGAAAAACATAAATTCACCAATAATGCAACATTTTTAAAATTAATTTATAATTATATGTTAGATTCAGTTGCTTTTAATAAATATTGTAGAATATCAAAGTTACATTACTCTTAATGTTACGCGAAATAAACAACAGTAAAATATATGTTAAAGCTTTAATTTAAAACCAACCGATATAAAAAATAAATATATATGTATTATGTTATTTAAACATGATTATGCGACATTTTATCAAATAGTTTTTTCTTGAATGTATCAACGAAAATACTACTCGAAAAGTGGAGTCAATTTAGGAAATTTAAATAGTTTTTTCTTACAGATCTACCGAACTTGTTTGCAGATTCGAAACGATTTTTAATATCAATTAAATTAAATTTTTCGTTAATTTTTTCATATATAAATTAAAAATTATTTAAAAAATATATATTTATTTATTTCGTGAATACTATTATTTTTATACCCTACACCTACACACGTGGTATAGGGTATAGTGAATTTGTGCTGATGTTTGTAACTACCCAAAATATTGGTTCTAGACCCACCTTTAAGTATACCGATCGACTCAGAATCACATTTTGAGTCGAAAAAATTGGCCAATGTTTTGACATATCCCCATACAAACGGTCTCCTTAAATCAACCTCCCGATTTTTACAAAAATTTATGAAAACATTGATGTTGTATTATATGGTCGGCATTGACCGACTATAATTTTCTTACTTGTTTTTTTACTTACTAACACCAGAAAACTGTGTTTTTTTTTTCTATTCCTTTGTAATAATAGTTGTGATAATGTTAATTTAGTATCCAATTCACAAAATAAAACCACAAACGCCATTAGCACTGTGCAAAAGCATTCCAATAGTCCAGAAATGGTATCAGAAGAGCCACGCGATCCAAATGCAACTTTAACTAGAAAATCTTCCAATGCTAGCGTGCATATGAAGACCTCAAACTGGCAGAATAATCAAAGTGGTAATACTTATTTTTTTTATATACATATGTTGATTTTGTCTTTTAATCATTAATTAAATTTTTGTAATTTATAGACACATTCGATGACGATACTCGTTCGTTGGAAAGCACTTATAAACTCTCTAATATACGCATGAAATTAGAGGAGAAAAGAAATAAGATTGAACAAGAAAAACGTAGGATTGAAATGGCTCTGTTACGTCAACAAGAAAAGGTATATTCAGGTTATTCACTTCAGAATTTTGGACCCTTGCAACAGTGTAATATTGCAAATTTTCTTTTAAAAAAAATGTTTAATAAAATATTTTTCTATTACCTTTTATATGATGCGGCGTTGCAAGAAAATATTCGCAATTTATTTTAATAGCAATACAATTGCTTCTATTCTCAAAAAACAAGCAAATATAGTTGCAATTTTGACATTGCGCAATTTTGCAAGACTAAAATTTCTGACGTGAAGTGAAGTCCATTATTGTTTACATTTCTATTATTTTTATTTGTATGTATTTATTTTTTTTTTAAATTATTTTCCGTTTTAGTTAAATCAAGAGGAGTTCATGGATGCCGATTATATGAAATGGGAAACAATGAGTAATGATTCTAAACGTACATCTGACATAGATCCAAATGAATTGGATAAATATCAGGTAGGTTAAATTGAATATGGATCGGTGTTGTTAGTCTAAAATATTATTAATCATCCCATATTATATCCATTGTGGTTTACATCTAAATATATGTATGTGTATTTTAATGTTACTAATTAAGAAATGCAGTAGAGGTATTCACGTCAACAATTTTTACCCTTGCAACATGGGAAATGTGAAATTTTTTAACACAAATAAGTGGGATAAAATAAAACCACAGAATTATTGTATGTGTGTTTGTTGTAAATGTTGCATTTCGCACATTGCAGTGGTAAAAAGTTCTGACGTGAATAAGGTCAGAATCAATTGATGTGAAAAAGTGTAGTAATGGCAAATAGTGTCCTTGTAGTCAATTTTATGTTAAATTTTATATAATTAGTCCTATTCATAATGAAAAAATGACCAGATACTACTATGTAAATTAGTTGCCAAAATGTCCACACAAAATTTTAAAACTTGACAAATAAATTTTGTCTTAAATTGTTGAAACTCTGTATAAATGGAAATTATGTTTCTTCATTTTTAACGTAAGAAAAGTTTACCGCTGCAAAATTTAATTTTTATTATCTCGTGGTGCGTAGTTACAGAAAAAAAATTTTACTTCAAAGTATTAGCTACAGTGACTGTCACTAATATTCGGTTGTTTACTCAAATTATTAAAAGCAGAAAAAGAAATAATGGAAAATATGAAAAGAGCGGAGTTATTAGTGGTATTCACGTCATCAATTTTTATCCTTGCATAGTGCGAAATGGAAAATTTCCTTAGTGCCCCTTAAGAAATTGGTAGCATTACTAATAATAATTATAAAAAATTTCATTGGCATTCATAAATTCCTTAATGAAATAAAAAGCATTAGCATTTTTAAACGTCTTATTGCCGTCGGCCTTTTGTTTATCTATGAAGTTTAAAACTTAAAATGGCTATACCTCAAAAACTAAGCCAGATAGAGCAAAAGGATGGGAATTTTTGGTTCTTAAAATCCCCATAGTTTCGTCGGTCCTCTTTAAATTATAAATCTAAAAAATTGACACTCCCGAAAATTTAAAAATTCACATACCTTAAGCAATTGAACTGAATTACTAAAAAACTATGTCTCTGGTGTCTTTCAAGTTTGGCGAACGAGTTCTAGAAACCAAGACAACAAAGACCTACAAAAATGCTTTTGGACTTTTTGTTGTGTTGCCAATATTTACCGAGATATAAGCATTTTAAAATTTTCGAGAATGCCAAATTTTTTGGGATTCACACATGTGAAGAGGGCCGGCGAAACTATTCAGAGTTCAGAGAGCCGAAAATTCCCTCCATTTTGCTTTATCTGTCTTAGTTTTCGAGATATCGCCATTTTAAGTTTAATTAAAAAAAATATTTATTGTGATCAAATGCTTTTTTCATCAATTCTAAATAATTTTTTAATGCATTTGCGCGGTTTCATTGGCATTTGTACAAATAATAATGAAAATTCAATGCCGATTAAAAATTCCCATGTATGGTTGTAAAAAATTCATATATTTTTTTTATAGTGGCTCAAACATATAATGTATCAGTATATATTAGATAGTAATATATAGGGCAAGTACTTTCATGAAAATGCATATTTTTACTCAGCATTGTAAACATAACATAAATATAAATATCAATGGATTTGTAATAAAATGTCATTGATTTGTAGTTGCATATTTTGGTATAAATGCATATTTGTGCATATTTGTGCATATTTTTATAAAAAATGGAATTTTCAAATATTTTTTCAAAACTTCATTAGGAAAATTCAAAACCTATCGCCTATTTCTTATAGAAAAATAATTTTATTTATAGAAATCATATTCTGATGCATTTTTTATAGAAAATTGATACTGGAACTTTTAGATTCTGAGAAATGTTTCCTATCTAAAATGTTCCTATTCTGAGACCTTTTACTAATCGCAAAGAAAAAAATGTTTTCGAATTTAAGATTCGGAAAAATAATAACTCGAGTTATTCAGGGTATTCACTTCAGAATTTTTTTACCCTTGCAACAGTGCAATATTGCAACTTTTTTTTTTTTTTTTTAAATTTTTTTTAGGGTTTTCACAGTAACGATTAAATTTGCCATTTTTAGTTTGGTATTTGGCAAATGTGCCAAAGTCAAAAAAATGCCTATTTGAATGTGGTATATTTTTCTTAAAATGCCCAACTCAAACCTTGTCTAAAAACAAAATGCCAGTGTGCAAATAAAAAAAAAACATAAAAATGACAACAGCTGTGATTGTTTATGCTGAAATTTCGAACGCGGCAACAAAAACATTTATACAAAAAGAAACTTACACATTTTTTGTGTTTATTTTAAAATTGTGAATGTAAAAAGTTAATTAAAGTTATTATGTGCAAATTATTAACGAAAAGTGCGCTCACGATATGTAAAGAAAAAATGGTGGCAAATACTTGACATTTAGTAAAATGGCAAATTTGCCAAATACCCAACCAAAAAAGGCAAATTTAATCGTCACTGTAAAAACCCCATTTATTTTTCTATTACCTTTTATATGATGCGTAGTTGCAAGAAAAGATTTGCAATTTATTTTAATATAAACATAATTGCTTTAATTCACAAAGAAACAAGCAAAAAAAGTTGCAATTTTGACATTGCGCAATTTTGCAAGACTAAAATTTCTGACGTGAATTCCATTATTATTTTTTCCGGATCCACTCTTTTCTTATTTTACATTATTTTTTGTTTACTTTTAACAACTTAAGATAAAAACCGAATATTAGTGGCAATCACTACACGTCAAAACCAAGGTAATATGCATACAATTTTATTAGAACTTTCAAAACACTTTTGAAAAACATTGTCAATAAGAGCTCTCAGGACGTTTTTATTTTTTGGTTTCAACTGTTATTAATTTCTGAATTTAGTTTTTCATTGTGAATACGGTTATTAGTGACGTTTGAAGTTGCATACTCAATCACCTTTAGTCGTATTAAAGTTCTCAGTGTATTTTGAGTCTCAATAAAATTTGTTTTTGTAATATTTCGTGATTAACCACATTTTTTACTTTAACAACAGGGTGGAGCAAGTTTTGGGTGTCGGGAATTTTGGCTCGATATTAACATACAAAAATATTGGAGCTGAAGGACAATGGCTTTAGGTTCCTTTTTTGACTTCAAAATCGGAAAGTTTCGAACAAAGTGAAAAAAAAATTTTACTTTTTTTGCTTAAAATATTAGTTTATATTCAGGACATTACTAAAAGGTGTTTTTATGGTAAAAAAAAATTGTTTCGTCTATAAATTTTTTTTGTTTCTTGTTTTGCAAAAAAATATTTTTAATTAGTTTTTTGCTGAAAATATTACGTAATATTAATTCAGTGTTGAGAAGGTTAATGTTTTTAATTATCGTATTATTTAATTTGTCCTTTAACGCCATTTTAAATTAAAAAATAACCCGTGTAAAAAAATAATTATATCAAAATATATCTTCTTTGATAAAAAACATATATGGATCATATCTAAATGGATGTAATCAGATTTACTCCATATATACTCATATTTGCTGCAAATATTTTCAGATCCGTAAATTGAATCTATCTGGCATATATGGCATATATGATCCTACATTTTCAGATCTGTTCATTTATGTAAAAATCATTAAGGGTCTAAAAATATCTGAAGCAGATATGAATATATATAGAGTATATCTAGTTACATCCATTTATATATGATCCATATATGTTTTTATCAAAGGAGATATGTTTTGATATAATTATTTTTTACACGGGAAGTTATTTATAAAGATTTTTTTTTTTAAATAAAGTTTACAAAAAAAAATTTTTACCATAAAAGTATATTTTCAGTAATGTCCGAATGTAAACTAATACACATTTTAGGCAAAAAAAAAAGTTAAAAAAAATGTTTTCGCTTTGTTCGGAACTTTCCGATTTTTAACTCAAAAAAGGTTCTTATACAGGTCAAATATTTTTATGTGTTAATATCAACCCTAAAAGGCAACTTTCCCGACCCCAACGTTTTCGAAATAAAAAAAGGTAAATTTGCTCCACCCTATTGTAAAACATTTTCCATAATTCGGTCTATTCGATTACCATACTACAATCTACTATTTTTTACTCATTTTACTACAGCTGGAAATTTTCAATACAAAAAGTAAACAAAACTTTCCATTTGTAGTAAAAAATAGTAAGAAATTTGGGTAATCGAATAGACCTATTAACTCATACAATATTGGTTTTAACGCCAGAAATGTTTACCCCTGCAAAAGTTTAACATTGACACTTTTTTTTTAATACTTAGCACTAACTTTTGTTTTCTCCTGGTGCGTATGTAATTAAATTATTTTTGGCGATATCGTTGTCATTCCTTGCGAAATGACACAAAACCAAGATGACGTGAATACCATTAAATAAAACGTTGGCAAAACCATTTCAAATATTTCATTTCTCAAACACTCCTGGTAAGGCAGGAACTTTCAAAATAATTTTTTAAAAGTATTGGCAAAAAGAGCTTCCAGAACTGTTTTTATTTTTTTTTTTTGTTCCAACTGTTATCAATTTCTGAATTTAGTTTTTCATTGTGAATACGGTTATTAGTGACATTATGTCAAATTTAAAGTTGAATACTCCATAAATCGCCTTTGATCGTACTAAAGTTATCAGTGTATTTTGAGTAATACCTTGATATCAGTGTATTTTTTGTAATACCTTGATCTTGTGATTAACCACGTTTTTAACTTGTACAACCTTTACCATCATTAACTCATACAGCAGAGCATCGCTATTTTAAATATGAATCTTCAAGATATTCAGCAAGATATACAAAGACTAGCTACCCAGCAAAATCAGATACAGGCCCAGCAAATGCAAGCTCAACAGCTCCTGCAGGCCCAACAAATTGCAAATATGTTGAATCAGGTAAAAACATCTACAGCACATCAAACATTTTAATGCACACGTTACACGTTTCCCAACATTTGAATTAAAATCATGAGTGTTTCATTATCCTGTCAAGGCACAAATGAATACAACTCTGATATTAATCGATTAAAAATTTTGTTGTTTGTTTTTGTTTTGTTATTTTTTTTAAACTCGAGATACGTCATAATTAAACACCCGCTATTTATGTTTGAGTAAAACTAAAAGAACAATGCTTCTATATACATATTGGAATGGCATTCACTTAAGATGTATTATCTCTTGCAAAATGTGAAATTTTATTTTTTTTGTACAACAAACGCATAATATTACATCTTAAAGCAAACTGTGTTTATGTATGTTTGTTGTAATAAATTAAGTATTTCACACTTAACAAGGTGGATAATTGCTGACGTGAATTCTACCAGTATTTTGTGTTAAAGAAATATTGCTTTTCTTTTTAATAGCAACATCAAAATTTTGGCTCACAGCAACATTTGGCAGATCCCTATCCGACCAGACCTTTACAGCATCAGCCTAATTTCGGATCATCACCTCATTTGCCCCAATCATTTAATGCAGGCGTTAATCCATATGGATCCAGGCCACCAAGTCGGGATCCATATCAGCAAATGCAAACTATGCCTGTGCAGTATATTAATGATAGCCATCCTTATATGTATGCCCAACAACAGCAACAGCCGTTGGTGCCACAATCTCAATACAACACCATGCCGCCCCATTACAATGACAGCAATGCCGTGCCTTACAACAACAGCAGTAACAACCACAGCTTTGGTGGGCCACAGTATAACAATCAACCGCCACCAGCGATGCAGCCTCATCATCCGCATCAACAGTACATTCCTCGACAAAGTATTTACGATGATTATCCCACACAATCGATGCATGGTCGTGAGCCAAACATGTCACCGCAGCCCAATAATTACTACGGACATGAGCCTCCAGTTCAACAGCAGTACCCCACACAAAGAAGAACCTGGGCTCAACCTTCGTTTGATGCCATGCAAATGGTTGACGTCAATGCTTGGCAAGCACAAAGGCGTCCTCCGAAATCCAACGACGATAGTGGGCCGTCCTGGGGAAGTCCTCAGACCGAAAACAACATACAACATCATCGTTCGTCCATTCACCAAAACGGCGACGGCCAACATCAACAAATGTATCCAGTACACTCCTCGCCTTTACACAATCAGCGCATGACCAGTGGTGGTGGTGGTGGATTAGGTGTTCAAAGGCAGCAGTCTATGACTAATTTAAGAGAAACCAGATCACCAAATGTTATTCCAAAGGCTTCGTCTGCACCTACGCCACAGGAGGATGTTATGGCGCCCCAGAGTATTTGTTTTATAGGCGATGAGGATGATATTGAGGAAATAGAACGTAACGTTATTGAGAAGATGCAGTCAACTGGCCTGTCTGAATACAGTTTTCCTATGCATCATCATCCACAGCAATTTCAACGCGATGAGATGAGAGACAACCATTACGACGATTACGGTTGTGGTGTCAGCGATAACATGATGCCACAAAAATTGAATATAACCAGTGGAAATCTAACCTATAGAATACCTTCACCCCAACGTCCGCAACTCCATCCAAATAGCTTCCAGGTTAGTATGAAACGAAAATATTATTGCAGATCATATACTTTATACCATTATTATACCACTATTAACCTACATTCTTGTTTTAGGATCCTCGATCATCCGAAAAGAAACCAGGCGAAAAGGGCTTTTACATATCTTTCGACGACGAGCAGCCTAAAAGACCTAAACCACCTTTGCGCGCCAAACGTTCTCCGAAAAAAGAAAAGAGCTTGGACAGTGTAGATTATCAACTATCGAACAATTCGGAGTCGGCAGATTGCAATGAAATGTTTAACAATGATGGTGCCGAGCCAAAAATACGACCTAAGGTACACAAACTCAACTACAGTGACAGTAATAGCAGTAACAGTCAAAAAAATACAATGGACATAAATAAAGCCACCTACAACAAATATACCGATAGTCCAATACATCTTAGTCAGGTCATGTCAGTGGGGGATAACAGAAACGAAAACAAATCAAGGAATTTCTTGTCATCGCACAACAACAACAACAATCAGCCGCAAACGCCTCCGCCATCTGTAGCCTCGACATCACCCACACTTATTAGCAGCAGTACTCCATTAGGAAACCGGGAGAGTCGAGAAGCCAATAACAAAGCTTTAGTTATAGGCACTGATACCTCAACACTTGATCCGGTAAGTCAACCATTCTCCATTTAAAATTGCAATATATGTAAATGTGTATGTGTGTTTACAGGAATCTGCCGAGGAAATGGAACGGCGTAAGGAAAAGATAATGCTTTTGTCACTCCAACGTCGTCAGCAACAGGAGGAAGCCAAGGAACGAAAAGAACAAGAGGCTGCTCGCAAACGAGAAATTGAACGTGAAAAAGAAGAGGAGAAACAACGTAAAAAAGAAGAACAAATGGCTCGCAGAGCGGCAATTCTCGAACAGCATCGCCTTAAAAAAGCTCTCGAGGAAGCAGAACGAGAAGTATGCAAAAGATATCTGCCTTCAATGCGGACGATCTCTTAAAAATAAGTTTTTTTTTATCTTGCAGGGTAAAACACTTGATCGTTCCGATATGGGTCACCACAAACCAAGTTCACAAACGAACACTGTCACAAGAACACGGCCAAAACCCACTCGTCCTCGTCCCAAGACGATACATGTCGATGACGGTTCTGTGGATATAAGCGAGGCATCTAGCATATCTAGTCGTGGGAAAAAGGGTTCTAGTACCAATATAACAGGTAATCTGTCGATTATTCAATCGCTTTGATGTGTCAAAAGGAATATTTTGTGTTAATCCTTTGGTGTTTATAAGTTGTATTCCTTATTATTTGGTTTATGTAATTTATGTTTATTTCATTTATTTGTTTTTTTTTTTGCATGGCTCTTTATTATGTTAAATTGATTGATTAAAACAATCAATCAAAGGCTATGGCCAATTGAATACCAATTCAATGCGACGAGATTATTACAGAGGCTCCCAAGATTCCCTTACAGTTAAAGGTAATGATTTAAGTTGTTTTTTTTTGTTTTTATTTTTGTATGTACAAACATATTTAGTTTATGCTTTTTTTGATTATTGTTGCTATTTAGCTCGTCTACAGTTAAGTAATTTTTAAGTTCTAACAATGGGCATTTTGCAGTTGTTTTCTTTATTTTTATTATTTATTAAATTTGTATTTGTCCTGCATGAAAAAAAGACTTATTTTGAAATATGTAGCCTTAACAACATACCGTCTACCGGCTTTGGTGTATTGATCATTTGAAAATGTTTCTCTTTCGTTAGAATCACCAGATGAGTATCCAAGTACAAGTTCAACGCCGATTGGACGACGGGGATCTTATAAATTATCTAAAGGTTGGTGGTGGGAATACAAATATGCGAATAAACAAAAAGTTACAAAGCATCTACATTTGTTTTTTGTTGTTCCTTGTTATGAAATTCGTTTAAGTTTTTTTTTATTTTTTTTTTCATTTTAAACTCAATTGCTTTCCTAACCCACCTTTATACCAAACAATAATTATTATTTTAAGTAATAATATCAATATAGCAAGACTTGAATTTCATGCTGGGTTTATGTTGCACTTCCGTTTGCATTGCATTTATTTTAATTAATGCCTTCCCACTTTCAGCATGCTACCTAATATTTTATTTTTTTATTATAAAACCCAATGTACGAAAGTACTTTATATTAACACACCATTTATACAGTATAAACCAAATATTGTTTAGGTTATTTATGGTTTTTTGGATTATTTTTTTTTTATTATATATAAGAAGGGAAAAGGGATTATGTTTTGTATTTTTATATCGAAAATAAGTTTTTTTTATGAAAAATTACTGCTCCTTAATAATTGAGAACATGATCGAATATTTGCACCCTTAAAATGTGGGAATTTTTCCAGAACCAAATGTTGAACGAGGTCGAACTCTATCACGTATATCAGTAGCCAAAGGAAGTACTCTAAATTTTCGTGGGCGAAAGTCAAATTCGCTTATGAACTTATGCGGTAAGAGTTTCAGTCACCATTATATTTATTTTTGTTTTTTTATATAATTTTCTTGTAAAACATTTTTTGGTTTTTAATTTAAATATGTGTTAACACTTTATTTATGATGGCTTTGTGGTACTTTTTGTTAAAAAAAAATGTGTACTTATTAACTTTTAACTGTTTTATTTCTTTACCAAATTTAATTTAAATTCATTTCATTCATTCATACTTTGTCACTCATTTCTCTTATTCTTCATCATTCCCAACAACATTTTTTTTCGAAATTTGTTTCCATTAAAAATACAAATTATATTTCAAAATACAAATTATATAAAACAGAATTAAAATTTCCA
Source organism: Pegoplata infirma (assembly GCA_963921195.1). NCBI lineage: Eukaryota > Metazoa > Arthropoda > Insecta > Diptera > Anthomyiidae > Pegoplata > Pegoplata infirma. The sequence continues at coordinate 239,332,244 of OY992538.1, read as the reverse complement.
TTTATATTCAAAAAATTTCCATTTTAAAAATTTCCAATTATAATTCAACAATTTTGAAATATAATTATAAAATGTTTAATTATACATTTCCATTTATAATACAAAAAATTTCAATTATATTTTAGATATTTTCATTTAAAAATTTTATAAATGCTTTTCAGAAAACTCCATTTGTATTTTAAAAATTTTCCATTTGCATTTTAAAATTTTCTAAATGTTTTTAAGAAAATTCCATTTGTATTTCAAAAAAAATCCTTTTGTATTTCAGAAATTTCCAATTGTTTTTCAAAAATTTCCATTTGTATTTTAATTTTTTTTTAAATTTTGTAAATGTTTCCTATGTTTCCCTCTAGAAGACAACATGGCGGCGGTAGGACCGGATTAAATAAAACAAAAGTATAAAAAATAAAAAAAACATTGTTAGGGGGTTGCCTTAAGGATTGAAGATAGAGGGGTAAGTATGTTCCGAAAATGTTGGGGTTAATAAACTGTTGGAGGTCGGTCATACATTTGACTCCTCTAGAGGAGTCAATTGTTTTATAAAAATGTCTTCGTATGAAAGCCTACTTAGGTGGTGGAAATAGGGCTTAGGGATGTTTGGAAAAAAGTTTAGGGTGGCAAAATCTCATATTTAACCTCTTTTTAGGTATACTTTGGCACAGTTGTGGGTTTTTTGTGGATTTTTGCACTTTCACGCCCAATACAAAAAACCCCACAACTGTTACGGAGCCGCCAAAAAGGAGGAAAATGTGGGATCGACCCCCTTAATATTTTTTCCAAACATACCTTTTTTCCAAACATACCTAAGCTCTATCTCCACTGCGCTTCCATTCAAAGACAAGAAAGACAAAATTGTCCCTAGGGTGCCTCTAAAGGAGTCAAATGTATGACCGATCCCCAATAGTTTTTCAACCATAACATATTTTCATGACATATTTACCCTCTATCATCAACCTTTTATAACTTTGTTTTCTTTAATCCGCTCCTACCCCTCCCATGTAGCCTCCCAGAGGGGTAAAAGCTAATCCGACCCTCATTCATTTTTACCCCCCAACATTTTTTTCTGAACATATCAACTTCCAAAGGGGGTTAAGACCTAAAAAATATTTTTTAATATATTTAAGACTTAAAAATTATTTTTTCTAGGCACTCTGGTGTGCAATTATGCGCGGATATAATGTAGGTTTGTTGGGTGGTGGAGGTTTAGCACTACCCAGATTTCTCAAAATGCTCCATGCCTTACGACTGGAATTTTTAAAATCCATGTTTTCAACAGACTTAGCCCTGCTTACTTGCCTCGTCTAGGCTCAATAGTAGTTTGGCTGCTATTTCTTGACATTCGTTTAGGAAGAATTCTTTGTACAGTCGGTCGCTATCTTTATTCCAGCACGGGATGTATGCCTGGAATGGTTTTCCTTGCGGTGGAAATAACTAGACCATCAAATCGGTCGTAATTCAATGAAGAGGGTGGAATAAAGAAAACGGCGTAGTCTATTTGCTTTGAAAAATGGTAGTTTGGTGCAAAAAGCTTTGCCTAATTTTTTCAAATTAAAAAAAAATGTTTAAAACTGTTACAAGCATCATTTTGTATCCGTAGTGCATATGGTGTGGGGGTTAAATATTATCGCCCGTATTCATAACAAAAACTGTATGTTAGATTGGTTCAAAACAAAAAGTTTTCTTTTGCACCAAATAACATACACCAGTATTAACAAAAAAAAACGAGTGGCTATCATCGAGCTGTGAACTTTTTTAAACACAATTTTCTGAAAGGGATAGCTTGACCCTCGATGTTAAGCACTTTTAGCTTCATTATAATTTTAAAACGAGTGCGTTTCATCAAGAACATACCTTTCTTTATTGAAAATTGCGAGTAAAAAAGTTAGCAGCTCGATGATAGCCACTCGTTATTTTGTTATCAATACCGGTGTATGTTATTTGGTGCAAAAAAAACTTTTTTTTTATTAAAATTTGTGTCTCAATTACCATATGAATTTGTTTTGTTATTTAGGGTTTTCACAGTGACGATTAAATTTGCCATTTTTAGTGTGGTATTTGGCAATTATGCCATTTTACTAAACGTCAAGTATTTGCCACCATTTTTTCTTTACATATCGTGAGCGCACTTTTTGTTAATAATTTGTACAAAATAACTTTAATAACTTTTTACATTCACAATTTTAAAATAAACACAAAAATACTGTATTTTTCTTTTTGTAAAAATGTTTTTGTTGCCGCGTTCAAAATTTCAGCTTAAACAACCACAGCTGTCTCCATTTTTATGTTTTTTTTTTATTTGCACACTGGCATTTTGTTTTTAGACAAGGTTTGAGTTGGGCATTTTAAGAAAAATATGCCACATTCAAATTGGCATTTTTTTTTTACGTTTGGCACATTTGCCAAATACCAAACTAAAAAAGGCAAATTTAATCGTCACTGTGAAAACCCCAATTAACTTCTATATAAGTTAACATTTCAATAAGTACAGTAGTATAACGATAATAAGACAATGTATGTTGTTTGGTAATTTCTAATTAATATTTTATGTTTGAAAATTATCCAGTTATGTAAACACTCACGGTATTCATACACCGTATTCAAAATGAAAAACAACTGCCTAACATCGAGTGTCTAACTTTTTTTATTCGCAATTTTCAATACGAGAAAATAAAGTTTTCGGCGAAAGTCAATAATTTTATGATTATAATGAAGAAAAAAGAATAAACCATCGATTGAAAAGCTTCATCTACTAGAAAACTTGATATACAAAGATAGACACTTGATGTTAGGCACTCGTTTTTTTTTTTTTTTTTTATTTTGAAAACGGTCGTCAATGATTAAAGAATCATTGTGAAAATTAGTTCTTATACTTTTCTGTTTTTAATTATTACTTTCAACACGACACTTTACATCATTTTTTAGTTTCATTCATATACCTATTTTTTAATTATTTTGTATTGGACTGCATTTATTTTGCATATTGGAGATATATTTGGATTTTTTGTTTTCTATCAACTGTTAGTGTTTTCATTGGCATTAGTTGGAACTGATGGCAATGCCAAAAAAAGCATTAGCATTTATTGCCAATGAAACTTTTGGGCATCGAAAGGAACTAATGGCAATGCCAAAAATGCTTTTATTGCCAATGAAATTATTATTTGTATCGAAATTATTATTTATTCAGAGTATTCACTTTAGAATTTGTTGACCCTTGCAACAGTGCAATATTGCAACATTTAAAAAAAAAAAATAATAAAATTTTTATTTTTCTATTACCTTTTATATGATGCGTAGTTGCAAGAAAAGATTTGCAATTTATTTTAATATAAATACAATTGCTTTTATTCACAAAGAAACAAGAAAAAAGTTGCAATTTTGACATTGCGCAATTTTGCAAGACTAAAATTTCTGACGTAAATTCCATTATTATTTTTATTTGTATTAATGCCAATGAAATCGCACATATGTATGTATGCCTAAAAAACTATTTTATAACTGATGAAAAAAGCCTTTGTTTACTTACAATAAATATATTTTTTAAACTAAAATGGCAATATCTCGAAAACTAAGCCAGATAGAGAAACATGGACGATATTTTTGGTTCTTAGAATCAACATAGTTTTGTCGGTCCCCTTCACATGTCTCATATCTCGGTAAATATTGACACAACAAAAAGTTTAAAAAGCATTTTTGTTGATCTTGGTTTCTTGAAATCATCCGCCAAATACTTGAATACCCGCAGAGTAATATCTTTTTCGTTATTCAGTTTCTAAAATTCTCAAACTCTATTGGGCTCCTAAATCGTCGTACCTGGAAAACTATTTAAGATAACGCTATTCTGACCAACATTGTGAATCTATGGCGAAACTTTAGGCACCTAGGGGTCTGGACATACATATGAAACGGACTCTATCAGGCTTAGTTTTCGAGAAAAACTATTTATTTTTCACAGAGTAAACGGAAATAAGACGTTTAATATTGTTAGTGCTTTATTTTCATTAAGGCATTTATTAATGATATTATTAGCATTAACAGGCATCGGCATTGATTAAAACAATGCTGATGTATGCTGACTTAAAGCGTTAGCAGCTACTTAAAGCATAAACTATAAAGTTTGAAATATAATATAGGAATGTTCTTGTTAAACAAATAAATCCAAATGTTAATTCAATATGGAAAACAGGCTTAATTTGTCATCTTTAATTTATACCTTTCCTAGTAAATATATGCCCATTTTTCGGACAAAATCACATCTTTTTATATATAACCAGATATCATTTTATAATAATTTGTAAATATAGATGTGATTTTATCCAAAAAATGGACGCATTTTTACTAGGGTTATTTGTTAACAACACATACGTCTTCTGCTTTTGATCTAACTAAATTAATTTCCATATTATTTATTTTTTCTTTCTTTTTCAAAAATAAAAAATAAAAATTGTTGAAAAACCTTTTAACATTAAAAAATAATTAACACTCAACTTAACTTAAATTCATCATTCACAATCATTCATCCACCTGATTAACGAATCCAAATAAATGTTTATTTTGTGATTGTGTTGTCTTCATGATACCTTTGATGTTTGGCTAGAAATAGATTCCGGTATAGGAAGAGCTACGCCTCCACGTCGAGCCCCCTCACCCGGTATGGGCACTTTAAACAGGCATATGCCTTCCCCATCGGGTCCTGGCTCGTTACCACCCGGTTTGATATCAAAACGTCGTGGCATGGATGATGGATCAAGCGATATCTCATCGACTGGCAATTCAATGATGGACTATTCGGGTTCGTATAAAAACTTCATCATTTTTATTTATTAAATCACATGATTTGTTTTTCATCCTTTTCATACACATCTATTAGTTTTATTAATTTTTTATTGATTTTTTATTATCATTATTTTAACTCTTGTAAGAAAGAAACTGAGGGTGAAGACAGGAAATGTAGGCTAGTGTTTTTTGTTAAGAAGATAAATTATAGTTAAAAAACACAGATATTTTATAAAATAATTTTAAGTGAAAATGCAATAACATTTTTTTGAAATGCTCTAAAGGATGTTTGCAAAATGCACTTGTGTTTGCATTAATTTTACAAACAAAAACTAACATTAACTTTAGTTGTAGTTGGAGTGCCTTGCTTATGTTAGAAATCTGATATTTTATTGTTTGTTGTAATTATGTTTGTGATCTTTTTTATATTCCCGTTAACTTTTTTTTTCGTTTTTTTAACAATGCTATATTATTTAAAGTGTGCACTTTTCTTATTTTCATATAATCATATAGTTCAGAGTCCCTTTAAAGGACTCTGTTCATTTCCCTATACACTGTAATTCCAGGGCTGTTTGTGTTAAATGCAAACCCGCGATGAACGTGTCTATTTGGTTTTTGGTAATGGTATTCAAATAATCGCATAAGTATTTTTGCTTACATTTTCTTTTACAAAGAACAGTTTTTTTTATCATAATGTCCATAATCACGATTTCCTTCAAATTCCCGACCCGTATACTGCACTACGTTTTTTGATCCGGCGTTACATGATTAAATTTACATAGCGTAATTTATGTTCATGTTTGGTATCAATCGTTCCAGGGATTCTCAAACATTTGTTTGATTAAAGACGATGCTAATGTCAAAAAAAATACAATACCAGAGTAAAAATTTTCTGATATAATCATATATAATTTGATAAAATCTTATTTAATATGCTTTCGTATAAATTTATATAAAATTATATCTATCACCTTAATACGCGTATTATTCTACTATAGTATAATATTTTTACTATGGTACAATTGGCATAATTTTAACGCAAATTAATTAATGATATCATTGAATAAACACACAAAGGCTTATCAATCTTCTCCAAAAAATAAAAAAAGCTTGCATCATTTGACAAACAGTCCTGGTTTATTTATATTATTGAAAAAATGCATTTGTGCATACATTAATATTCTATTATTCTATCCTCATAACAATGCAGGACCGAAGTTATATAAACAGCCAGCTGCCAAATCAAATCGCGGTATAATCTTAAATGCTGTCGAATATTGCGTCTTTCCTGGCGCTGTTAATCGTGATGCCAAACAAAAAGTACTCGAAAAAATTGCCCGCTCCGAAGCTAAACATTTTCTTATACTCTTTAGAGATGCTGGCTGTCAGTTTAGGGCGCTGTACAGTTTCACTCCGGATACGGAGCAAGTGCTTAAACTGTATGGTACAGGACCTAGTCAAGTGGATGAAGTCATGTTTGATAAATTTTTCAAGTAAGTTCTATCACAAACTAAAATGTTGTTATTGAAATAATTCTCCCCATATATTTTTTTTTATTTAGGTATAACTCAGGAGGAAAATGTTTTTCTCAAGTCCATACAAAACATTTAACTGTTACCATTGATGCGTTCACAATACACAATTCACTGTGGCAAGGCAAAAAAGTCAATTTGCTCAGTAAAAAAGACATGGCTTTGGTCATCTAATCACATGTATGCACAAAATTGCAATAAGTCTTACCAGAGCTTAACCGTAGAACCGATTATAAAATAAATTCGTATGTGTATGAGTTTTACAAGTGCATTGAAATTGCTTGAACATTACATGTGAACAACATACTAGTTATGCTTAATTAGTTAAAGTTTATTTTAAAAATTTAATTATTGAAAAAAAAAAAAAAAAAACAAAAACTGACTTCCCCAAATTCAAGTCCCCCTCTCCTGTTCATCCTTTTTATGTTAATAATATTTAATATTATATATCTATTAAATCTAAAAAATCTCTAATTACTCATCCTTCCGTATCTCCCAGTCTTTCAACACTCCCCCCCCTCCCTTCTAAATCCAAAACCTATTATAAGTACTGAAATAACTATATAACTAATATATACTAAAATATATAAAAAAAAATATTAAAAAAGTCGTTATATGTACATTGCAACAACAATTCAACTAAAAGATGAGAAAAGAATTGAATAGTGAAAGGTAAAAAAAAGTTAATGAAATAATCTAAAACTAAAGTCAAATCTATTATACTTTAATTAATTATACTCTATTAATAATAATTTATGCTGAAAATGCATATAAAATAAATAAAAAATATATTATATATACAAAATATGTATTACTTATTAATTCATTAAAAAAACAATAATAACAAAAATGAAACGAAAAAAGAAAACAAATATTTTTAAATATACATAAATTAATTTCATAGTTTTAACATGTTTTTAGTCTGATTATTTTTTACTACATATAATTATTACTTTTTGTTTCAAAAGTTTTGCTTGCTCTTATTTTTTTTTTATACTGAATACACAATATTAATGTCCGACCGATTAATCAATTTAATTTTTGATAACTTTAGTTCCTGAATTGAAAAAAATTAAACTAAATTTTCTTGAATTTTAATATTAATATTTGTATTGACAACACTATTTTTGATAATTTACAAAATTATTTTGTAACGCGCCACACAAAAAAAAAAATACGCGCGGCGCTCGGCGTTTAAGGCAATTGTGGTGATAATAAAATTTATTTTTTAATTGATATTTTTAGAAAACTAATCGGTCGGTCCCTCATTTTCATTTTAAAAACACACACAAAATAACACTAATGGAATTCACGTCAGAAATTTTAGTCTTCCAAAATTGCGCAATGTCAAAATTGCAACTTTTTTTGCTTGTTTCTTTGTGAATAAAAGCGATTATATTTATATTAAAATAAATTGCAAATCTTTTCTTGCAACTACGCATCATATAAAAGGGAATAGAAAAATAAAAATTTTATTAAAAATGTTTTTTAAAAAAAATGTTGCAATATTGCACTGTTGCAAGGGTCAAAAAATTCTGAAGTGAATACCCTGACTATTGCTCTTTTATACCATATATTCGCATTTATTAAAACTAGTTTAATTATGCGTTTTCTCCGTACAATTTTAAACACTTTATCTGTCAAAATAAAACGCCGTTTAATTTTGACAGATAAAGTGTTTAAATTGTATGGGGAAAACACATAATTAAACTAGGTTAAATGAATGCAAATATGGTATCGAATTGGTTTGTTTCAGTCATTTTATAGTTGCTCCAATTACGTACTATTTTTTGTTTTAAACACAAATACATACATAAATTAAAAACAAACAAAAATATAACAAACAATTCCACACATATTATGTATTTTATTATTAATAACAAAAATCAAGAATTTTGTATTTCAAATAAAAAAACTATATTAAATATTTTGTTCTTTAACCAAAAATATATTGAATATCTAAAATTTTTACTTAATGTAAGTAAAAAGTATAAAATTCGGCTACGCCGAAATTTTATAATTTAGGGTATTAACAAGTATTTCTACATTTTTTTTTATCGTTTACACGAAATAGAAAATTACTAGAGAAAGGTCAAAATACAATTTGTATAGGTTTCTTATTAACATGACTCTCATGTAAACATTTACGCCCAAATTCATAAAAAACTAAAGCGTTTTATAACAGGGGGTCTACTGCGTAACTCAAATCGAAACGAAAATCGATTCGAACAGAATTTTTATTTCTAAAATAATGTAATAAAAAATTTGTTTATTCAAGAAAAATTACTTGGAACTTGTAAGCGCTTCTCCAGACAATGTAAAAAGAGAAAAATATAAAAATTTACATACACGGTTGTGTTGATTTTAAAGGGTTAAAAATTTCGAACACTTTCTTTCGATTCGAATTACGCAGTAGACCCCCAGGTTTATTATTCGAATTTCCATACAAATTTGTTTTATAAACCTCTTATTAGCCTATTTTAACTTTTATGAATTTGAAGGTTAGTGACTGCGTAACTAAATTGGAAAGAAAGCTTTCAAATTCGAAATTTTTGAATCGTTTGTAAAAAAAATACATTTTTTTATATTTTTGCATTATTTTTCTACAATAGCATTTTCTTTCGAATCGAATTACGTGTTAATGTTTTCTTTTGAATTATTGGCCAAAAGAAAATGTTTCCGTTTCGAATCGAAATACGCGGTAACCCCCCAGATTTCAAATACACTGAGCGTTCTTTATCATTTATAACGATTTATGAAATTGTAAAAAGTTGGCAACAAACGTCACACTAAAGGTCTGGCATCACTGAAAAAAAATGGTTAACTGGACGTACTATACGTTCAGTGTTTAAAACACTCGCTGAAATTATTAGTACGTTCAGAATATAATAGCATTTAGATATCTTGGCCGAATGGGTTACAGCCGTCTGAGTCAAGCCACCAATGCGTAGCTGACGCCGTTTTTTGAGTATGAAAATTATGTCACTTTTCACGGCAATTTAAATTGTCTTGTATAATAAAAATGAGTAAAAACTTTTTTAACAATTTCCCCATAATTCCTCACGTTGCCAAAATGTATTATTTTTTATATGGAGTTTGACAGATTTTTTCCAGAGAAATCGAACAGAGTACTATGCTTTAAGAAAAACTACTAGATGAACAGTGTTGAATAATGTAATTAAAACTTAAAAAGTGAAAAAAATTGCGTGAGTGTGCGTGAGTAAGATTTTTGGGTGAGTGAGTATGCTTGAGAAGATTTTTTTGCGTGATTTATTTTCTCTTCATATTCCCTTTCGCACCAAAAAAAAAAAACAAAAAACGTTGTAAAATTTGGCTAAACTTTAAATTTTGCAAAAAAATATGCTCGTGAGTGTGCGTAGAGCAGACCTTTGAAGAATTAATTCACTTTTTGATTTGATTCGCAAAAAGATTAATTCATATTAATGAATCAAGGAATTAATTCTTGATGATTTGATTCAAAAGAATTAATTTCAACTTTTTGTTGAATGAATTAACTAATTTTTTGTTTAATTCCTTGTTTAAATAATGATTCAAATCAACTTGATTCAAATCAACAAAGAATTAATTCACTTGATTCAAATCAATTGATTCAAATCAATTGATTCAAATCAATTTGATTCAAATCAATTGATTCAAATCAATTTGATTCAAATCAATTGATTCAAATCAAAAATGTTTTGATTCAGTTGATTTAAACATTTTTTTCTTAAATCAAAGTATTTACTTTACACACGCACACACATACTATAACATATATTCTTGTGCGGTAGTAGCAAGCAAAAAGTCAAAGCAACAGAATTTTATAGTGTACATTTTATTGGCAGCATTTTTTAGCCTATGCATGCAAAGGAATCACAAAAATGCAAGACATTGCTTTAATATAACATTTATTAATTTGCACATATACATTAAGGGTGGGATAATGCACGACTTTTCGATATAATGGAAATGTATGTGTATAATAAAAATGTAAATCATTCATTGTTTTTGTGTTAAAAGTTATTTTTATGCTGAAGAGCCAAATTCGTTATTGACTAAAGTAAAGATAGGCGCGTGAGTGGATTTTGACTCACACTCACTAACGCAAAAAATAATCGGATCACTCACTAATCCCTCACGCAATATTTTTTTACTCACGCTCACTCACTATTCACGTGAGTAATAAAAAACTTACTCACACTCACGCGTGACTCACGCCAGATTCAATCACGCTCACGCGTGAGTCACGCAAAATCTACTCACGCAATAAAATTTTCTTACCAAAAAAAAAAAAAAAACTCGAAAAAAAAAAATTTTTAGAAAAATTTTAAAAAAATTGGGCAAATCAAAAAATTGTGCAAATCAAAAAATCTAATCACGCAGACTCACGCAAAAAATAAATGACTAACTCACTAATCACTCGCTCAGGTTTTTTTCAAATCACGCTCACTCACAATCACGTGATTGAAATGGAAATCACTCACACTCACGCGTGATTCACGTGAATCACGCAAATCACGTGACCAGCGCCCATCTCTAGACTAAAGGTACACATTTAATAATACTGTACAATTTGGAGTGTTGTTTATTGATGGCGTGGTGTGTTTAAAATTGGCGATATTCCAATGAATTTAACGCAATCAGACCTGATAAGATTTTTATAATGTGCATTTTTAGTGTTTGATTTAAGTGAAAAAAGTTTAAATCAAGTTGATTCAAACCAAAAGTGATTTGAATCAGTTGATTTGAATCAAAAGTGATTTGAATCAGTTGATTTGAATCAAAAGTGATTTGAATCAGTTGATTCAAATCAAGTGATTTGAATCAGTTGATTCAAATCAAAATGTATTAATTCAATTGATTCAAATCAACGAATTAATTCTTTGCAATGAAATTAAGTGATTTAAATAATGAATTAATTCTTTTCGATTTATAGAAACAGGGAATTAATTCAATTATCTTAAATCAGATTTAATAAATTGAATTAGGGAATTAAATCTTCAAAGGTCTGGCGTAGAGCAAATTGCACATAGAGCAAATTTTGCATGCAAACGTAACAAAAATGTTCTTTGTTATTGTTTTGCTCCAGGGGCCAATTTTTGACATATTTTGAGGAAGCGCTCCCTAGGTGTCAAAAGCAGAACATAATTTGGTTTATGTCTATACTTACAGGGCGTCAATTTTTGGCATCTTTTATTAGGTGTCAGAAGCAAAACTAAATTTAGTTTATTTCTAATAATACATGGTGTTTTTATTCCATGCACTTACTTTGCTCCACTTCAAAGAAAACATCATATTTTTAAAATAAAATTTGATATGGAGCACAAAATGACGAAATGTTATTTTAGTAAAACCATTAAAACTTTTTATTTATTGCATGTAAAGGTATGAAAATGTATAGTTTTGTTAAAAACATATAAAGCATTCCATTAGGAGTATTAAAAACAAATCTATCGAGTATTTTTAGAGTAAATTGATTATAAACCTATTTTATCGTTTTTCTCAAAACCGAGTTGATGGCGTATAGGCTAAAACAATAATAACCTGACGAACTAGTAACTTTAAGCCGCCACCGAAATTTTTTCGTCAGCCGCCGATCAAATTGATCGACTCTGGTCTCAGCAAACATGTTATTGTTTATCGCAGCAACATGGTGAGAAAATTAAAATTTCATGAACAAAAACTTTTGAAAAAAGTTGATTTTATCACATGGAAAGTTGATAATGGTGGTCAGGAAAACAAAGTCTTGCGCCGATATAACATCCGTAAACGGGAGGACTACACTAAGTAAGTATATGAAACACGACAAAACTATTTCAACTTCTGCTATATACATAGTTTGCTTCAATTCGTTTGGAAGTGGTTTCAAAGTTTTTCTCTAAAAACGTAAAACAAAATAATTTTTCAGAATAAAACCACTTCCACGTAATTCAGTTCCATTCTAATTTTTAAAAGTGATTTCATTCTAAAAGAAATTGGTTTGCGTTTTACGAGTAAAACAGTTATTTCACTTCCGAACGGATTTGAGTCTGTCTCATGCATCATTATATTCCAATTGTAGCGAAGACAAATAACAAAAAAAGTGAAAATGAACATGGCAATTATTTGGACACTTGTAATTTTCTTTTTGCAGATATAACAAGTTGTCCCGACAAATACGTGAACTTGTGGAAAAAATTGCAAAACTAGATAAGCATGAAACATTTAAATCAGATGCCACTTATATGTTACTCGAGAAATTGTATGGCATGGGCGTAATAAATGACAAATCTGACTTGGAAGCGGCCAGCAAAGTTTCAGCCAGTTGTTTTTGTCGTCGTCGATTACCAGTTGTAATGGTTAAAAGTGAGTATTTCCTTTCCGTTTTATCTTTTCCCTTTTATATCATTTAACCATTATTCATAGACAAATTATCGGAGAATATAAAAAATGCTACCGATTTAGTAGAAAGTGGGCATGTGAGAGTTGGCACTGAAATGATAAAAGATTGTGCTTTCTTAGTTTCCCGTAATTTAGAAGACTTTGTTACTTGGGTAGATGGGTCTAAAATTAAACAACATGTCATGTCCTATAATGATTTGCGGGATGATTTCGAAATTTAATGTTTATAAAGCTGTAGTCTAAATAAAATGAATATAAAAAGTTATATCAAAATCATAGTTACTGACAATAATCAATTATTTTTCTCAATAAAGTATATTGGTTTTATATATATACTCTGTAATGTGCAAGCCTACTTTTGTGTTAATTGCTTTTTAAGCTGCATATTGATTTGAGGTTCTTAGAATCTCCATAGTTTCGTCGGTTCTCTTCAAATGTGTAAGCCCTAATGGGTCTAAATTTCGACAAAATTGGTATTCCCGGAAATTTAACAATTCACATACCTCGTTAAATACTCCCGAAACGAAAGAAAAGTTCAACATTTTTGGTCCATTTCGCCCAAATCATATAAGGTCCAGTCACCTAGGTCCCTAAGGTACTGCAATTTAGGGGTCCAATAGGCGCTTGAGAATTTTAAAAACTGAATAACTAAAAAACTACTAATCTGAGAGCTTTCGAGTATTTGGCGGATGAGTCCCAGAAACTATGAGCTAAAAAAATACTTTTAGACACTTTGTTGTGTCGGCAATATTTACCGAGATATGAGCGTTTGTAAATTTTCGGGAATGCCAAATTTTTTGGATTCAAAATTAGGACCCATTGAGGTAAACACATGTAAGGAGGACTGGCGATTTAAGAACTATGAAACAATTTAGAGTAGAATTAATTCAATAGAGTACACAATTGAATTACTAGGAATTCGTTTAAAAATTAAATTAGATCTTCAAAGCTCTATTATTAGACTTCTGATTGTGAGTTGAATTTTTTAACAAGTAAAAGAAGAAAAGTTTATATTAAAGAGGCCCTATGAACTTCGACCAGAAGGATCTATTGTGCAGCATAAAAAGCGAGCCCTTTAATAAAGCCGAGAATCCTATTTGGTAGAGAGTTCCACACGTCAGTCGGAGATATTAAGAGCTCCCCAGATGTTGAAGTCTTCTACCAATCAGTCTTAGGCATGAACAAAGTATGTGTTCTGCCGTCTCCTCTATCTCGCAGAATCTGCACGTGTCCGTGTCTGATAGATTTTTCTTCCTTAGTTGGTAACGTAGGTTACAATGTCCAGTTAGGTAGGACGTTAGGATTCGAAGATCCTGTTTGTCCAAAGATAGTTGTCGTTTCTATACCGAGCTGTGGATGGAGTTCTTGAGCATAGATTCACTCCATTTTTGAGTACTTACCTAACATGTCCCGATGGTAGTCCAAAGAATGGTTTAGGGCCAATAAAGTTGAAAGAAGTACTCTTGCTACATTGCCAGAGCTGGCAGCAAGACTCAGAAGTAGTCGATTCTATACCGAGCTGTGGATGGAGTTCTATGAGCATAGATTCACTCCATTTTTGAGTACTTACCTAACATGTCCCGATGGTAGTCCAAAGAATGGTTTAGGGCCAATAAAGTTGAAAGAAGTACTCTTGCTACATTGCCAGAGCTGGCAGCAAGACTCAGAATACCTCTATTATTTTTCAAATCTTTTTTGATGTTTTATATGAATAGAGATGTTCAGAGTCTTGCTGCGAGACATGATAATGTAGCATAAGAGTATTTTTTTTTTAAATAATTTTAAAAAGTGCTCTTGTACTACCAGTACCAGGGCTGGCAAGTATGTCCCTAAATAACACCAATATATATTCCGGGATTGAGAAATATGCTGTAATTTCGGTCTAAACTAGGTTTTTTTTTTAAATAATTTTATTTCGATCAATACATATTACACTAAATAATACAATCTTATATTAATATATACATATACAATATGCATATAAAAGTGTATGTGAACGTATTAAAGTAGTAGTTTACCAATCAGATATAACTTAAAAAATAATAAAATTTTAACTTAAATATTAAAATGCCCTTTGCGAGAAAATACCCCAGAAGTAAAATACACACTATGGTAGTTTGAAAAGTTCTTAAGAGAAGTGATATTCAATGAACTTTACTTGTATGGATAAAAATTAAATTTTCACAATAATACAAGAAAAGGCCATTGGAATAAATTAATCATTTATCAAAAGAACTTCTTGCACTGACATTATACCATTTTACAATAATGTAAGTCTCTTCATCTAAGCTCTAAGGTCGTTTGTCGTTTGGTTAGTCATTTGATTTGTTCAATTCCCCTTTAGTACATATTTAATAGAAAAGTCTTACGTTGTTTGATTACGAAGTAATACGCATGTTCACTATTCATCATTATTATTGTTGACCGCTACAGATTTTTCGCCAAGGACACGCATTGCATTTGAATAGTCTGAATCAATTTGTGGTATAATTTGTTTGTCGTTTGGATGCAATGTACGTATTAGATCAGTTAATGAAAGGAATGATTGACGTCCAATATCATCAAGGTCTGGCGTTAAAGATGGTATATGTCTATTTTCCTCGTTGTTTCTTTTTTCGACCTCTTGTGAGATCTCCTTTAATCTTACTTCTACGGCGGGCATTTCAGGTGTATTTTCAATTTCAAAACTTTCCAAAGATTTCTCTTTGGCTATCAACTCATCAGATTCTGTTTCTTCTAGTTCCTGGGAGTTTGTTGATGGTTTATCGTTGTCTTCGTTTTTTTGTGCACTCGATTTGTTTTCGTCTGGTGTTTCCTCGTGATCCTCATGCAGCTCCTCAGAATTCTCTTGTTGGCTAACTTCTGCCTCATGGTCAATCTCCTCGTTTGTTAAGTCACGCCCTTGAACTTCGTCACCTTGGCTGACATCGGCTTCTTCGCCTATGTGCTCGGCTTCTTCGTTCTCATACTGGCTATGGTGAATATCGCTGGCTTCCGTGGCCGCTAAGGCACGTTCCTGATCTAACTTCAAGGACACATAAGAAGGTTGATTGGTTTTTTTGACCGTAGTAAAGGAGGACATTAGAAATGGCAAAGGAGTGGTGGTTTTCATTTCAGACTTAATAGCTTCGACTACATTGCGGGGTGTAGTAGTGGTGATAGGGCGTCTAAATAAAAAAGCGAAATAAAAAAGTTGAGAAAAAGTAACAATGTTAGTATTTCTATGCAGTATATTGGAACAAATAAATCTAACTACACATGAAAAACTACTTTAGGAAAGCTAAGCCCCAGTTCACCACTATAATTTATTGTTATTACTATTATATTTTTGTTATTCTTTTCAAAATAAATATCATAAATAAAACGGTTAGTTGTAATTGATTTAAAGAACAGCGAGATGTTGGGCTACCGAAAGGGAGTTACATAAACTATGACAGTTATAGTGTATTACAGAAGAGGAAAATTTATGGTACAAAGGATTAGTAGTGAAGCAGCAATGTGTACTATTAAATATGTATATTGGTTAGGGTACGCAGAGTCAACCACTCAGTAATTCTACTCATCATTATAATATTGTGTAAATTTATATGACTTGGGGTTTAGCTCACCTAAAATAAGTTTAGATTGCAATTTTATCTTGAATCAGCGTATGTTTTTGTTTTATCCAATAAGTGTTTTGAATTTATTAATTATATTATGATTATTCTTAAAGTAACATTTTATAGACTAATTTTGTGTGTTGGATTCAAATTTATATTTTCACATTTTTTATTAAGAATCCCCTTAATCTTTAATGAAGGGGAGGCTCTTCTTACCCCTGCGCTGAAGAGACGGGAATGCTACCGTAATTGTAGTAATAACAACGTGTTTGTTCACAAATAAAGTCTTTTACGGCGGAACAGTCTTCTGGCATCCATTTCAATGTGGGCTGTTTCAAAATTACGCAACCTTTTTCGGCGCCGCTGCTGCTGTTGAAAGAAAAAACCATTATTTAATTGAGTGTTTCTAACGAGAGCCAAGATAAGCTGCCTTTTAAAATGTTTAAAGAAATTTGGACTATACTTGGTGGTGCCACAGCGGGGTCAAAAAATCCAAAATACACTCAGAAAGTTCTTATAGTTACTACGTGTTAATTGTTTGCAGATTTAACGTTACTACATATAAGTGCATTTATTTTCTGATTAACCTTATTTAGTATAAAAAAAAATTTTTACGTAGCAAAAGAAATTTGAAATATTTTTTCCTTAATCTACGATAAATTAGCAACTATAATCCGAAAAAATAATTAAAAAATTTGGAAAATAAAAAAATATATAAATAAATCAAAATAAATCCAAAATGGACTTATTAAATCATAAAATTTAAATGGATTAATTTTGATTTACTTATATTTTTTTTAATTTTCAAATTTTTTTTATTATTTTTATTAAAAATAAATATTTCAAAATTTTTTTATTATTTTTATTAAAAATAAATAAATGCTTATTTCTCGTAGATTATGGAAAAAATGTTACAAATTTGTTTTGGCATGTTAAAATATTTTTTTAACCTAAATAAGATTTATCCGAAAATAAATCCACTTATTGAAAAACACAGCAATAGTAAAAAAAAAATACTAAAATTTGATTTAACGAGCACGAAGTAATTTAATCTTACATTAAAATACGAATACATATTGCTCATTTACTTGTATAACGTCATAACTCAAAATATTTTTAATTTTTCAGAAATCGATTTAAAAGTTTACAATTGAAACTGGTTTTCCATTGAAAAAAGGCGGTATATTGAAAATGTAATAATAGCGTGTTCACTTTTCAAACGGTGAGTATAAAAGATATTAATACGAATTTGCATGATAAAACAAATAATTCTGCAGGATTACAAGTAAATGAGCGATATACAAATGACTATTAGTTTCAAATTAAGAACTTGAGTTTTACATTTGGATTAGCTGTGGCACTGGTTACCAGATTTGTCAGAGGCACAAAATTCGCCACCTTAAATGACAAGCAAAAAAAAATCAAGATTCCACACATTTTTATGGGAACATGAGGTTTTCGTTTGTATTGTAGGCAACAATATACTGCGAGTGTCAAAAGAAAGTGTACAGTGCCAATGTAGCTGCAATTCGTTAAATACAAAATTAACCATAAAAACCAGTGGGTGTCAAATTGTTTGGATACCATTTATTTTGCTCTCTCAATAAGTTGGTTCTCTTAGTGTTGCCTTTGCTATTGCATGTAAAAACTCTCTTAAACATTAAGAGAACCAATTTATATAAAGTGACATATTGTTTTGGGGTCTATCAAAATCTCTAATCATCTTTACTCTATGATAAAAACCCTTATTAATATCAATCGAGTATTAAAATAAAGATGCTGCGTAGGTAATTAATTAAGTTTTAATTTAAGCGTTAAAGCGCCAATATTCAGTAAAAAATAAATTTCTTACGAGGGTCGAACTGAAAAAAAAAATAAAAATATTTTAAGTTATTTTTTTTTTCAAACTCACAATTTTGTATTCTTAGCGCTCGTCTATTAGTTCAAATTTATTTATCAAATAAATTTTCCAACAGCCCAAAAAAAAATTTTAAATCAATAAATACAGTTTGAGAAACATGTATTTTTACACCTTCAATACTTTTGACCACCAATTTTTTTTTTTTGTAAACAAAGAACAAATTTTGTTAGATGCTGCAAAAAACATTAACAAATTAAGCTTGTTGCTTTGTTTACAACATATGTTTTAATTTTTTTGGTCGTTTTAAAAATTAGTAGTATATAAAAAATTAATTTTAGCTATTGCTAAAAATACAAAACTGTAAGTATGAAAAAAATCAACTTGAAATATTAAAAAAAAAAAATTAAAGTCTATAAATAATATCGTTTTCCAATTCGATCGTCGTAGAACAATTATTATATACTCAATCTGAACTCTATTAAGCTTTAATTGAAGCTTAATAAATTTTTCATCAGATCACTTTTTATAGTACTCGATTGATAATAATAAGGGTTTTTGTTGTTAACTTTGTCTTAAACAAATTACACCTACTACATATAGGCCTGTACACTTTATTTCGACCTTAACTGTATAAGTTTATGTCAAGAAAGTTATTATGTACCTGTCTCTGGCAGTTCTTTGCGGTGACGTATTGCTATTATGATCAACGGGATCCAAGAGACCGGCTTGTATGGCATCGGCGGTGTTTTCGAAAAAGTCAAATGTGGCATTAAATGGCAGGCCAGTACTCATCCATAGAAACATGCCGGTTCCCAAACGATTGCCGGAAGTCCAGAAGTCATAATTTCCATAGCCGGCATTTTTTAAATAGGTGGTCATGGATTCAGCCTTTTCTTTTGTCTCAAACGAGGCTAATTGAAGACCTAATGAACGACAATACTGATAAGCCAAAAAGTAGTTTAACTCGGGTGAATAAGGATTCATGCGGCTAATAAAGTATTGTACTCCATCCAGATGTATTGTGGTAATACGTTGTCCTAATATTAAACATAAAAAAGAAAGTTAATTTTTTAGTATCAAAATCTTCAAATATTATTTGTAGGTGCATATGAAGGGCTTATTGTAAAAAAACTCGATAAAGCAGGTTTTACATTATCACACTTTGTATAATGGATTTTGTATAATTTACTTTTTTGGAAATGTATAACGTATCAGAAAATATTCTGAAAATTTTCTAAAAATAATATTTTGATTTCGAATTTTCAATTTTATTGTGTTAATTTAAAATTAAAACAAAATTAAATAAATTGAGAAAAGTTAATTTATGTTTTTGTGTTTTTTGCAAAACTTTTTAATAAAAATGGCAACGTATTATTTTTTTGTAATTATACAATTTTTAATGTGCTTGCGTTTGAATAATACATTTCAACACACAAAGTATAACAATGTAAAAGCCCTTTAAGCAACATTTCATTTTATGCACTCAGAAAATTATGTAAGTTACTACATGTTAGTTGTTTGTATATTTTACAGTAGTTAGTTGTTTTCAACTACAAAGTCAGTTGTTTTTGTATGAAAAATATCAAACAACTATTTCTGTTAGTTATTTTAAGTAGTTTTTTTGAATAACTAACAAAATAGTACTGTGATGTAGTAACAGTTATTTAAAGTAGTTAATTTTTTTTTTCATTTTTTTTTTTTTTATTTTTCAAAACTTTTTTTTAAAAAAAAAAAAAAAAAAAACTTTGAAAAAATTTGGTCTTCAAATTTTTTTTCTGAAAAATTTTTTGAAAAAAAAAATTATTTATTGATTAAGGAGTGAGATCATAAAAATGTTAACACACATAAAGTTAAATAAAAAACAGACTACTGAATTTTAAGACTTCAAACCAAATTTTTATTAAATAAAATTTAATACAAAATCATAACAAAAAAACCGCATGGAACTCTAACCACTACGAACAAAGTTATCCACTTTTTCCGGAAACCCTCCCATTAAGGCTTTTATGGTAGTTTCTGTCACCTTTTTAGAGCAGGTGGTCCATCTACGTTTGAAATCTTGCATGTCCTGGGAGACCTTTTTTGTGCCCTTTAATTCTTTTTTAACAAGAGCCCAATATCTCTCCACTGGCCTGAGCTCCGGGCAGTTTGGTGGATTTACCTCTCTTGGTACAAAAACCACATTATTATCATTATACCACTCCAGCGCTTTCTTGCTGTAGTGACAAGATGCTAAATCGGGCCAAAAGTAAGTGGATACATTGTGCTGACTCAAGAACGGAAGAAGTCTCTTCTGCAAACACTCCTTGATATAAATTTCGCTGTTTATAGAGCCAGATGTCACAAATGACTGGCTTCTTTGGCCGCAGCTACATATGGCTTGCCATACTAGGAATTTTTTGGGGAATTTCGTTTGCTTTTTTGACCGAAATTTTTCCGCAACATTTCCTCGAACATCGGAAACATAAAATTCTTGACCAGGGAGCTGCGCAAAATCAGCCAGGACATAAGTTTCGTCGTCCATTACACAACAGTTGTATTTTTTTATAAAATTTGATTTCAATTTTCTAGCTCTGGTTTTGACCTCCAAATTTTTAAAAGCGTTTCTATCGGGAACTTTTTGAACTTTGTAGGACTTTAGTCCCGCCTTACGTTTCACTTTACGTACAAAAAAGTCTGAGCATTGGGCTAACCGAGCGGTTTTTCTGCCAGATGTGTTAGGAGCTCTCTTAAGGATGCTTTTAACTTTATATGCCTTACCAATGTTACGATAACCAGTCGTTGTTCCTGTTCCCGGCTTCCTTTCAATTGTTAGGTGTTCCAGATACCTTTTTACCACTTTTGAAACTGTTTGGCGGCATACATTAGTTTCTTTGGCAATTTTTTTGTATGTCCATGTTTGGTTTTGTTGAAAATATTTAATTATTTTTGAACGCACTTTTCTTTCATCGTCCATTGTGTAAAAAATTGCAAATTAAAACTCATGATGTAAATTAATTTATTAACTGACATATTTTTAAAATGTAAACTGCCGAAAAAAAAAAAATTTGGAAGCTTTACACCAAAGTTGTAGGCAAAAATGTGTGTTAACATTTTTATGATCTCACTCCTTATTTTATTTTTACTAAATTTTAGTTGTTTTGACTACAAATGTAAGTAGTTTTTACTACATAAGTCAGTTGCATTTTGTCAGTTAAAATAACTAACATTGTTAGTTGATTTAACTGAAAAAGTAGTTGACCCCAAAACAACTTACAAAGTAGTTATTTTAACTGACATTTTCAGTTGATTTTACTAACATAATTTTTTGAGTGTGGAGGTTTTTGCCTTAACACTTTTGAAATAATGTAGAAAATAAGTCATTATTTTTTTTTTATTGGTGAAAAAACCTTCGAAAGAGTGATGATATCAAAAAATCTAAATTTCAATGTTTACGTACTACATACGTCTGTATCTCTAGATAACTTTAGTATGTAATACTTCTCTATTTTATTGAATAAATAAATATTGAATATTGATGTTTTTCAATATTTTTTGTATATGAACTGTTCTAATTATAACAAGTTAGTTCATTGACTTTTGTTTCCAATTTGGGGAAAACCCCTTATGGCCATGCCAGTATGACCATTTAAATATTACACAAATTGTATAAAACCGTCTTTCTATGTATTCTTTGCTTTTCTATGTACAAGAGTAGGTAATTACATACGTTATTTTACCTTAGGTGCGTAAGTGGTAAAAATCATTTCCTGTAATTAATATTCAAAACATATCAATCTACACTTTTCTCTTTTTATTTTTTCATTTCCATAGGAATAAATTTAATTTATTACTTCTAGATATGGAGTTTAAAATCAGAACATATCTAGCTAGAAAAAAAAAATGTTAAACTGACCCAACATATTCAACTTAAACTAAGTATACCCTAGCTAAATGTAAGCAACAAGTTTTTCGTGAATTTACTTCAAATTAACCTAAACATTTGATGTATTCGACTTTGGGAACAGAATTAAATACCGAAAGGTTTTTAATAAACAAGTACAAACATATCTGTTGTTTTAATAAACAAGTACAAACATATCTGTGTCAAATACCCATAACTACATAAGTCGAGTTATGTGTTTTTGCATTTTCGGAATCTCCATATCGAGGGCGCACATTCAAAACTTGCTATCTGCAGTATAGAAATATAGCAAATTTTGAATATAAGCCCTCGATATCCATTTTCGTATTGTATCAAATTTTTATGAAAATCGGACCATTACCTTCTGAGATATTGATTTTCGATCTCCACAATTCATTTTTAAAGAAAAAATAAAAATCGTAACAGCATATCTGAGTTAAGTTTTTATTCCTAATTTTAAAATGTATTTTACAGGGATACATAACTGCATGTCTCGAAATATACTTAGATTAAAATGTAATTTTGTAAAACGCAATAACAACATCAATGGTTTTCACCCGATATCTCCGTTGTCCTAATATATATCAACTTTTAAAGTAGCGAAGATTGTGTCGATAATAATGTTGAGATATTTACATGCACATAATGTTCAATCTTTAAACCCAGATCTGGTATTTTAATTTAAAGCTTAAAAATGCTCTTCTGAAAAGTAGTATAAAAACACTAACTATTGCTAATTTTAAATTAAGGAATAAAAACTTAAGTCAGATATGCTGTAACGATTTTTATTTTTCCTTTAAAAAAATGAGTTGTGGAGTTCTGAAATCAATATCTCGGAAAGTAATGGTCCGATTTTCATAAAAATTTGATACAATACGAAAATGGAGAGTCCGAAAGTGCAAAAACACGTTATGGACATAACTTGACTTATGTTGTTATGGGTTTTTGCCACAGATATGTTAATATAAAAAAAAATAGAATTATATTCAAGGTTGGCAACCGACACCCACCCAGAATAACGGTATTTGGCTATTGTGCAGCAACCAATAAAGATATGGACATATTTAAAAGCTTTTATGAAAGTAGATGAAATTTCTAGTATTTTTGATGTGTTACTTTGTGTTTGTACCGGTTCATTTTCGTTTTATAGGCCAATACCTTTAAAATACCATTTCAAACGGTATTATAAATGTATTGGCGTATATTTCGAAAAGCAACCGGTACAAACGTGAAGTAACAAATCAAAAATACTATAAATTTTATCTACTTTCATAATCATCTTTATTGCTGTACAATAGCCAAATACCGTTATTCTGAGTGGCTATCAATTGCCAACCTTGATTATATATACACTCAAAAAATTATGTTAGTAAAATCAACTGAAAATGTCAGTTAAAATAACTGCTTTGTAAGTTGTTTTGGGGTCAACTACTTTTTCAGTTAAATCAACTTACAATGTTAGTTATTTTAACTGACAAAAAACAACTGACTTATGTAGAAAAACTGCTTACATTTGTAATCAAAACAACTAAAATGTAGTAAAAATAAAATAATCAGTATATATTTTTTTTTTTTCAAAAAATTTTTCAGAAAAAAAATTTAAGACCAAAAATTTTCCAAGTTTAAAAAAAAAAAAAAGTTGTATAAAATAGAAAAAAACGAAAATTTATTTTTATTTTTTTGGAAAAAAACTTTCAAAATTTTTCAGAGATAAAAAAATAAAATTAACTACTTTATATATATTCGATTAGAGTTTTATTCTAGTTAGGTACTGTTGTTATTGTAAAATAACAGCAACACATATATTAATAATTACCGATGGTGATTTAGTATATACAATTTTTGCTTTAAAAGAGTTATTTTTGTTGGAAAACAGATTTCGGACCTTCATAATAGTATTTCTCAAATAACTTGTGAGATATATCAAATATTATGTCTGGTTTGATGTTTGATTGACCAACGATGATTCTCTAAAGTCTGCTGATGATTCCTTTAGTGGGGATGAAACTGATCAGTACAGATATACTATGAGATGAGTAACTTTTTTAAAGCAATAAATTAAAAATAATCTATTATGACAATATCATATATAGAAATATTTTTGGGCCTCGAACTAGAATAAAACTCTAATCGAATATATATACATTAGAGCGACTCAAAAAAAAAAGTGATTTAGTTACCCCTCTGAAAATAAAGCTTGATATGTTTTATGATGATTCCCAAAATATTTTTATTCTAGCGTTGACCATCCGTGAGCTGGACCAATTTTAAAAAAGGTCCTTTTTTCAGTTTTTCGAATTTTTTTGTACTTTGCTCCAAGACGACATAAATAAAATTTGGTGTCATCGAAAAGAGTTTTTGACGCAGCATCCAATGGTATATAAAACTTGACCACTTGCGACCTGCAAATTGCGATATTTAACTAAATACATATTTTCGTTTCGGGTTTTCATACAAATTCTACGTATTTGGAAATAATGTTCTGCTTTTCAAATTGAATCAGTTTTAAAATAATGTTTATTTTTTTTTTTTTGGTAATTATTCACATTAAACGCGAAAATCGCGATATATTTTATATTTTTTCAAATATAGGCAATATGGGTATCAAAATTTTTCATTTTTCAATTATAATAACCTGGTGATAAGTAATATCTGTTTTCAAATCTAGGATGCTGTGAGATAAATTTAAGTTTTTAAATATTATTTTTTAACAATGTTCTGCTTTTCAAATTGAATCTGTTTAAAAATAATGTTTATTTATTTTTTATTATTCACATAAATCGCGAAAATTGCGATATATTTTCTCTTTTTTTAATATAGGCAATATGGGTATCAACTTTTCTCGTTTTTCAATTATAATAATCTGGTGATAAGCAAAAGATCAAATCTAGGATGCTGTGAGATATATTTATGTATTCAAATTTTATTTTTTTAGTTACTAACAGAACACCAGATTATTATAATTGAAAAATGAAAAAAATTGATACCCATATTGCCTATATTAAAAAACATATGTAAAATAAATCACGATTTTCGCGTTTTATGTGAATAATAAAAAAAAAATAATAAATTGACATTATTTTAAAACAGATTCAATTTGAAAAGCAGAACATTGTTAAAAAATTAATATTTAAGAACTTAAATTTATCTCACAGCATCCTCGATTTGAAAACAGATCTTTTACTTATCACCAGGTTATTATAAATGAAAAATTAAAAATTTTGATACCCATATTGCCTATATTTGAAAAAAGATTAATAAATCGCGATTTTCGCGTTTTATGTGAATAATTACAAAAAAAAAAAAAAAAATTAACATTATTTTAAAACAGATTCAATTTAAAAAGCAGAACATTATTTCCAAATACGTAGAATTTGTATGAAAACGCGAAACGAAAATATGTATTTAGTTAAATATCGCAATTTGCAGGTCGCAAGTGGTCAAGTTTTATATACCATTGGATGCTGCGTCAAAAACTCTTTTCGATGACACCATATTTTATTTATGTCGTCTTGGAGCAAAGTACAAAAAAATTCGAAAAACTGAAAAAAGGACCTTTTTTAAAAATGGTCCAGCTCACGGATGGTCAACGCTAGAACCAAAATATTTTGGGAATCATTATAAAACATATCAAGCTTTATTTTCAGAGGGGTAACTAAATCACTTTTTTCTCTTCCATACAAGTTGAGTCGCTCTAATATACATATATAAAGGCCGAATAAATACATTTTATTTTTATGTACCTTTTTGGTACTAAAAATAAAAAAACAACATTTAACTACTTTAATTAACTGTTACTACATTACAGTACTTTTATGTTAGTTATTCAAAAAAAAAACGACTTAAAATAAATAACAGAAATAGTTGTTTGATATTTTTCATACAAAAACAACTGTCTTTGTAGTTGAAAACAACTAACTACTGAAAAATATACAAACAACTAACATGTAGTAACTTACATAATTTTCTGAGTGTAATCTTTTTTACACGGGTTGCTGATTCCAAATCACTCAAGTGTAATAATGCGAAAATCGCCATTTTTCCTTTTCAATCGTGATTAACTAAAAATCTACACTCAAAAAACTATGTAAGTAAAATCATCTGAAAATGTCAGTTAAAATAACTACTTTATAGTTATTAGAAAATTATGTAAGTTACTACATGTTAGTTGTTTGTACATAACAACTACAAAGTCAGTTGTTTTTGTATGAAAAATATCAAACAACTATTTCTGTTAGTTATTTTAAGTCGTTTTTTGAACAACTAACAAAAAAGTACTGTAATGTAGTAACAGTTAATTAAAGTAGAAAATTTCATTTTTTTTATCTCTGAAAATTTTTTAGTTTTTTCCAAAAAAATAAAAATAAATTTTCGTTTTTTTTTTTATTTTTCACAACTTTTTTCTTTAAAAAAATAAAAAAAAACTTGGAAAAATTTTGGTTTTCAATTATTTTTCTGAAAATTTTTTTGAAAAAAAATTATGTATTGATTTTTTTATTTTTACTACATATTTAACTGAAAAAGTAGTTCACCCCAAAACAACTTACAAAGTAGTTATTTTAACTGACATTTTCAATTGATTTTACTAACATAATTTTTTAATGTATGTAAAAAAGTTCATAAAAAAAATCGAAAAAGCTAAAACTAAAATTTTATACAAAATATGACCCAAAAATATGCATTTTTACCGAAATAAAAGCAAACTATGCAAAAAAAAATGCATTTTCAACAATATATGCAAAAATATGCACTAACGAATCGATGCCATTTTAAAGCAAATTCTTGGATTTGCAAATATATGTACCTATTTGGTTTATGCTGTTCTAATAATTACGGGGAAAACATGCATTTGCATCAAAGTCCTCTCCTTGGTTATAACCAAATTAATTGTTTTTTACACTTTAACACTTTTTTCCCGTAGACTTTATGATTGTACCAATTTTTTTACATTAATTTAAAATTCTCACCCAAGTACCGAGTTAAAAAAAAAATAAATTAAATTTAAGTTATTTTGTTTAATATTTTTTTTTATAAATTTTGAATAACTTTATTATTTGTTTTAGTTGTTTTTATTTTATTACATGTGTCAACCGTTTTATTAACAATTTCAAATAACTGCAAATTTTAGTTATTTTAATTTGAAATGTTGTTAAAAAAAATACACTTTCAAATTGTTTAAATATAACGTTGAAATTTCAGAGTATTTAAAACATTAAGTTCTCATCGATATCGTTTTGATTTTTGAATAGCCATTTTGTATGTAGAGAAATACACTTACCTGTGGAAAGGACCACTAAACTTAATAGGCATATAAAAACTTTATTCATTTTGCTGGAATTTTATCTTTTTTTATTTAAATTTTTTTTTTTTTGTTTTTTTTTTTTTGAAAAAATATTCGTGCTTTCAGCTTTCTATGCGATATTCGTGTTTAGCAAAGCTAGTCTAGATTTAAACTAAACTCTTTGAAGGGTAACGTAAAAATATCAAGCTTTGGTTTTTGGCCAAAGGTTCACAGTTTCTGTTCTGTTTTATTATTTCTTTTTTGTTGGTTTAATTTTTTTATGCTTTTCTTGTTATATTCTAGCAAGAAGAATGTTTGAACGAACTCCTTCACAGATAAAAAGCCAACCAACTAACACACTCACTAGCTCACTCACACTCCCAGATTTTATATATTTTTGTATATATAGAAATAAATTGTTCCTTTGTATGAACGTTAGTTGGTAGTTATGTATGTATTCAGTAATGTGGCCACAATAATATGGCTATAATTGTATATATGGTTTTAAGCGCGAGTTGTTGTTTCCGATTCGAATTCTCGATCGCGAATGCCTGAAATTGGGATACCATGTAAGCTTAAAAGGAATTTTAAACAGACATCCGTAGGAAAGTAAATAAGCCAAGAAGAAAAAAAAAGACGACAACGAAGAACTCTTAGGCCATCAGTTTGTATATGTATACGTACATACCTACATGCATGACAGACATTCAAAAGAATGAATTTAAATTAAAAAAAAAAAAAAAATATTCAAAAGGCCAGTACTAGGTTTGATAAATTGACTTTTTTAAAAAATGGAAAATTTCAGAACGGGTTCTGAAAATTTAAAAAAAATCTGTAATTAATATTCCATACAAAACTATACAAGAATGTAAGTTTTTGAGATTTGTGGTGCATTCCGTTTTAATTTGATAAATATGTAATCAAGGCAACTCGACACAAATTTTACTATTTTTCCAATATTTGACCACGCCTCCTAAGCCCAGTTTTTGAAAAATTTAAAAACCAAAAATGCAATTTTCTTAGTTCCGTATAGGTCTTTCTCCACACTAGAAAAAATAACAATACCTTTGTTTTCTCTTGCAAACATTTTGGTTCCCGAGTAAAAAAAAATTGTATGGTAAAACATGTTATCTTATAATATTATATATAATTCATCAGATCCCATATTGCTTAATTTGATCCGAAAATTGGCCGCGCCAAAGTTATCTCATAACATCCCGAGTAAAAAAAAATTGTATGGTAAAACATGTTATCTTATAAAATTATATATAATTTATTGGATCTGATTTTGCTAAATTTCATCCGAAAATTGGCCGCGCCAAAGTTATCTCATAACATCTTATAATATATGAAGTTACAGTTTAATATTTGATTGTATGTGATTTCATCCGGAAATTGGCCGCGCCAAAGTTATCCCAAATTATCTATTATCATGATTTTGTATTAAATATGATATGATATGATGTAATTTCATCCGGAAATTGGCCGCGCCAAAGTTATCTTAAAATATCCAATATCATGATTTTATATTAAATTGGATATTATATAATGTAATTTCATCCGAAATTTGGCCGCGCCAAAGTTATCTTATAATATCTGATATCTTGATTTTATAAAAAAATTATTGGATACTTTTTTATCCAAAAAATGTTTCTGTTTTTAGATTTATTTTTAGATATAATAATGTCAAACTGAAAATAAAAAAAAAAAAAACTTCGAACGGACGGGGATTAGAACCACAAGTCTTCCGTTTTGTAATCGCAATCTCTACCCTCTAGACCAGCGGACGTTGTTAGCAAATAACAACTTTAAAAGACTTGGTTTTAAATAAATTGATCGTATCTAATTATATCAAATTGATCTAACATATAGTAATATATGATAATATCCAATTAAATATGTTATTCACTTGTACACAACTTTCAAAAAGACTTAGAAAATTTTTGATTAAATTTGCAAAAAAAAAAAAAAATTGGAATGACGTACAGCGCTATTAGGGGCTTCCATGGTAAGCTTAAACAATAATTTTAATGTAGCGGTATGCCTTATTTCCAAGTCATTGGCTTCCAAAGTGAAATAAGACTTTGGCTTATAAATTTTAAATTTTTCATGGAATCAGGAAATCAGAATTAGATTTGAGATAGGGTTCCAAAAATCATTGATAATTTGATAATTTAAACCAAATATAGCTATTATTAACTATATAAATGCAATATAAATTTTTAAAAATGATTGCAAAAATTCAAAAAGTAAAATTTTTTAAGTTCTAAAAAAACAAATGCAATAAAAAAGTGTTTTCCATTTAAAAAAAAAATTAAAAAAATATATTTTTTTCTGGAATCGAACTCGGGCTCCCAAAAATGATAGATAATTTTATAATAAATTAAATATAGTTATATATAACTATATAACAGCAATATAATTTTTTAAAAATGATTGCAAAAATTCAAAAAAAGAAAAATTTTTAGTTCTAAAAAAAATAAATGCAATAAAAAAGTGTTTTCTATTTAAAAAAAATAAAAAAAATATATTCTTTTTCTGGAATCGAACTCGGGTTCCCAAAAATTATAGATAATTTTATAATAAATCAAATATAGTTATATATAACTGTATAAAAGAAAAATCATTTTTTTAAAATGATTGCAAAAATTCCAAAAATGAAAATTTTTTAGTTCTAAAAAAATTATACGCAATAAAAAAGTGTTTTCTATTTAAAAAAAAATAAAAAAAAAACCTTTTTTTCTTGACTGGGCCGGGAATCGAACTCGGGTTTCCAAAAATCATATGTAATCTTATATGATACAATAAAAAGTTTTGTATAACCATATATGTTGACACACAAAAATAAATTTTGAAATACTGGCATATATAATTATATATGGCTAGTTGTTTGGTCAAAAAAAATATTTTTTATATACATGATTATATCAAAATATATATTATATTACATATGCGACCATTTATAAATATATATTGAGTTTAGACGAAATTCGCGTATATATAGTACCATACAAACACAGATATGTTATCGTTTAAGACACATATAATTGTATCTATTATTTTTGTTGGAAATTTTTTTAGTATGGAACCATATATAGTTTTAAATGGTATTATATTAGTCATATATAATTATACATAAATTGATACTGGATTTTTTGTTTAGTAAAGTCCTATACATAATTAAATATAAAGTCACGTATAATAATGTATGAAATCGGATTAAGTTTTATGTGCAACGTATGATTACATCTACCATTTATATTAATATATTATGAACAATATAATTAGATATGATTTTATATGACATCATTTAAAAAAAATTGAAAATTTCAAAGTGAGATATAATTTTATACTTTGACTCATATAGTTGTATATGGTTTTATGAAAACATATAAAATAATATACATTTATATAAATTCCTTTTTACTCGGGATATGAAATTACAGTTTTATATTTGAATATATGTAATTTCATCCGAAAATTGGCCGCGCCAAAGTTATCCTAAAATATCTAATATCATGATTTTATATTAAATATGATATGACATGATGTAATTTCATCCGGAAATTGGCCGCGCCAAAGTTATCTTAAAATATCTAATAACATGATTTCATATTAAATATGATATGACATGATGTAGTTTCATCCGGAAATTGGCCGCGCCAAAGTTATCCAAAAATATCTGATATCATGATTTTATATTTAATATGATATGACATGATGTAATTTCATCCGGAAATTGGCCGCGCCAAAGTTATCCACAAATATCTGATGTCATGATTTTATATTAAATATAATATGACATGATGTAATTTCATACGGAAATTGGCCGCTCCAAAGTTATTTTAAAATATCTGATAACATGATTTTATATTAAATATGATATGACATGATGTAATTTCATTCGGAATTTGGGCGCGCCAAAGTTTTCTTATAATATCATGTTTAAAAAAAAAACTACCCAAAAAATGTTTCTTTTTTTTTTTTTGATATTATAATATCGAATTTATATAAAAAAAACCTTTGGTGTCACGGAGATTTGAACTACGAGTCTTCAAATTAAATTGGCCGCTCCAAAGTTATTTTAAAATATCTGATAACATGATTTTATATTAAACATGATATGACATGATGTAATTTCATTCGGAATTTGGGCGCGCCAAAGTTTTCTTATAATATCATGTTTAAAAAAAAAAACTACCCAAAAAATGTTTCTTTTTTTTTTTTTTATATTATAATATCGAATTTATATAAAAAAAACCTTTGGTGTCACGGAGATTTGAACTACGAGTCTTCAAATTAAATTCTCGTCCAATCAGCAGAAAAGTTTGCTGAAAATACACCTATTTTGATCATAATCTCGATAAATGCTGGTAAATTGATTTATAATAATTTTTACGTTTAAGCATACAATTTATTATTATTTATTTTTTTTTTTCTATCCACGCTAACAAAAGAAGGCTGGCCGAAAAAAATACATTTATTTATCCCCATCACAATGGACCTCAGAGTCTACGTGTGTTGACGTAAAACGTCAGCAGCCACTTACAACCTATCCCCTGGGTCGACGTGTAGGACTTTGAAATGACACAAAAATGTTTTAAAAGGTTGTTATAGTTCTTCAAGGGGGAACTATTTCCCTATGGTAAATCGGTTCTCCGTAAGGCACGACTTTTGATAAGTTTGAACATGATGCATTAATTGCTACTAAAAAAACAAGGAAAAGTTAAAAAAAAAAAAACGAAACAAGAAAAAAACTGTGGGTTATTTCAATTTTATACCCTGTTCTCACGAGCATCTAAAAACGGTTTTAAACGACATTTGTTTTAATTTAAAAAAAAGTGTTCACACGTAATTTCACTCGTTTTATTTTGGTTTTTATGTTTTTATTTTGACATTTGCATTATCAGCTGATAAACATGTACACATTTTAACATCAAACGATATTAAAATATTGAAATTATATTCATTAATTATACATATAACTGTTTATAATGTTCAAGAATTGTTTAAAGATAAAAATAGCACGATTTGTTTTTTTTTTGTATTATTTACATTTTAGTAATAAACAATGTTGCCAATATTAATAAAATGCTTTAAAAACGCTGAACATTCAAAAATACTCAATTCAACCCCTGGAATTCCGCTTGTTTTAAATCGTTTTAATTTTAAAACGAGCTAAAAACATTTTTATTTTGACATATTACAACAAAAAAATGTATGGTAAAACGAGTCATAAAAATGGTTTTTAAGCATAAACGAAAAATGTTGCTAAAAATGGTTTTTAGCTGTAAGTGAGAACAGGGTATTAACCTCTGTAACTATTACAGATAAAGAGGTATAATTATTAAACATTGCACAATGATTGTTTAAGGTTTTTTCTACACAACTGCATTTGGAGTTTTCCTAAATTCCAAAAATTTAAGGTTTTATTAAATATTTATCTCAGTTTTACTGACAATGGCTATCACAATGGACCTCAGCAGCCACTTACAACCTAACGTAACCTACTGCCAAGGGAAGTCTCCCTGGTGTTACCCTCCGATCTTAATGAAATTTTGATATGTTGTTCAGAACAAAAATAATTACAATGTGCTCGATTCGGGAGTACTATTTCACCATTCACCAAATTTTTAAAAATTTTATATTCTTTTGAATTTCTAGATTTCATTTTTTTTCTTGTTGAAATATAACTTGTAGTTAATATCTTAAAAAATTACAAGGAAAAATTAAAAAATCTTAAAAGTCGAAAGGATATCAAATTTTTAAAAAGTAGATGAATTGTGAAAGAGTACTCCCGAATCGAGCACATTATTTTTTGACTTATTAACAAAAATGTCCTAAAATGTTGTTATTTTACTCAATATGACGAAAAGTTGTGCATGTTTCGACACGTTCTTTGCATACTTAGTCCCAATTCACAACAGGCAATTTAAATTGCGGCAATTTTTGTGTTTCTCTTTTGAACTTGCCGTTTATGTTCACACACTGGCAATTCTGTTCGGCAATTCCAAAAAGAAATGTGAAAGTACACTTCAGATTGAGAGTTGCGAATGAAAAAATAAAACGAATTGCCAGTACGAGCAAGTTTTTTCCCCTTTCCATTCCTCTCACCTCTCTCTCCTATAAACTAAGAATTGCGGCAATTAAAATTGCCCTGTATAAATTGGGACTTAGATAGGTTTTTTAAAGACCTTTGATTTGATTTTTATATATAACGTGACTAGATTTCTTTGCAAAATATAGAAGATGAAAAAAACTGAAAAATCACCGTTTCCTTTCCCCTCATTTGCATATCCTAAATATGAATTCGGGCCACAAAATAAAACAAATTCCATAAAGATCGGCTGGTGAAGCTAGAGAGACTTCCCTTCTTCTTCCCTTTAAAAAAGATTTTGTTCTATACGAGAATTACCATGACCTTAACGTAGAGATAAACGAGTCATCGAAGCATGAGCCAAAATATTGCCACCAATGGGATTTCTAGCCCAAGCTTGAAACATAGAAACCACCATCAATAAAATTGGGCCACCACTTGATTGGAAATGACAACAGCAACTGAAAATTCATCGGCCAAACGTAAATGCATTTGTCGAACAGCCAATTCACCGCGACCAGCATAATCGGTGCCACATAAAGCAGTGGCACTTTCCACTACAATTAAGGCACATCTGAAAAGTGAATGTTGGGAGATTTTTTTACGTTCAAACTCAAAAGATGTATAGAAAATTACCTTGATCCTGCAATCATTGATGTTCCCTGAATAAGCAACTGAGTCAGATAATTTAAATTAAAGGCACGTGAAATATCGTAAAAATCATCGTATACCAGCTTATATTAATCGGTTATAGCCAATAAGCTTTTGGGTCGAAATGAACCCTCAGAGTCAATACATAAACATTTACCTTTAGAACCATTTTGGTTTGTGGGCAGATGACAAAAAGTATTACACAATTGGGTCTATCCAATTCCTTAGAAATTTGATTTGTGCTAAAAGTTTGTCCCTTTGTTTCCAAAAGCCTTTGACGGTAAATATTTTCGTTTTGGGAGCAAATGATTCAAGGTATTGATTGATGATTCCACGGTATAATAACCAGCATCCTTTAAACGTTGTATATCATTCCTGTCACTTTCTGTTTTTAAATATGCAACGGACCAAATTCTTCTTCAAAATCTATTGTAGTAGCCAATGATCTGTCTGTTTGCTGGTAGGTCATAATTAAAGGTGTTTACGCTTGGCAAATCACAATTTTACGTTTTTTTTATTTCTTTAAAACTCCCGTTTGATGATTTTAATTTTTTTTTGCAACATTAATGTGTTTTAATAAAAACAAAAAAATCGCACCAGAAAAGAAAAAAATAGTTTAAATGTTGTCAGCTGTCAAAGTTATTAGACACATGGTTGCCATACATCATATTTACTTTAGGGTTTGAACACAACGAAGGCTTTGGCTTCGGATTTTGAGAAAAGAGAGGGCGATTGATGTAAACAAAGGATTATTCTTTTTGGTGTTTGTAAACGCAAATAATTATTCTTTTTGGAGTTTGTAAACGCAAATTATTATTTATTAAAAATGTTAGGTAACTGAAAAGCCTGTTTTAATAAATAATTTTTTAAAAGGGTCAAAATCCATTTTAATTAAGAGTTTGGTTTTAAGACCTGAGTGCCAATTAGCAAACGCAAAAAACACTTACACTTTTTAGAAAATTTTTTGATAAAAATACAACTCACCAAGTGTTTTTGCCAAGTTTATAGAACAAAAACTTGGTTAAATTACGTAAAAGTTTTTTAGGCTGGATTACTCAATGCTGCGTTATAAAATAACTCATAAATTTAACTTTTTCATACAAATTTTGACATAAGGCTCCGTTAAATCGGCAGTTAGCAGCTAACTTTTCATTAAGTAATCCGCCTTTAGTGAGTTGTATTTTTACCAAAAACTTGGCTAATAAGTTAAAGTGTTTTTTGCGTGTATGGTAACACAAAAACTTATTGATTACTTTTTAATTAAAAGGGTCCTATAACTGGTAACGTAGAGAAAGCTAGATCTTACTTAACGGCTAGTTACTTAACTGGTAAAGTAAGCAAGTGTCAATCAAAATGCTTTAGATTTTCACGTGATCTGTTACAGAGTCATAGAGTAGGATAACAAATGGCGTTTGAAAAAGGAGTAAACAAAAACCATATGGTATTGTTTATTACAAATCGAAATGTGAGCGAGATGGAAGATACCAGTTTTACAGTGAGAATGCAGATTTTTTTTTTGTCTCTCTTGGCTTTACGTTTGAACTTTAGTTTGGCATTGCCTGAATTTTCCAATTATCTTTGGTGATGCCAGATCAGAACCTGATACGTTTTTTTAGAAGCTGAAAAATTTTCTTTCTGAGACCTGCATTAGAAATTTTAAAATTTTTTTAATAATTTTTTGGGGTAAATTTTCTTATTTAATTTCTCTGAAACATTCAGTTTCTGAGACATAATTGAGAAATTTCTCTGAATCAGTTTCATTAGCGGTTTTCACAAAAAAAGAATCGGATAAATGAAGAAAACAATAAAATGTTTGACAGAAATACATGTATTTTGTTGTTGTATCTGTCAAACATTCTATTGTTTTCTTCATTTCTCCGATTCTTTTTTTGTTTTCTATTAAGGGTGAGAACCGCTATTGTGCTTTAGAGGCAAAGCGTTGAGAACCAATAGTAAAAATGAACTGAGATGAATTAAAATAAATGATGAATTTGTATTATTAAAACAGATAAAACGATGTGAAATAACATATTCCCTTAAAATTACTTTTAAAAGACTTTGACATATTTGGGCCGTTTTTTTATAAAAACTGTGTAACAAAAATTGTCCTTTTTTACTCGAAACTAATTTTTTTGTTTGTTTATAAGGTACTAGCTTACCATCCCGGTACTTCGTTACCGGTTGTATTGAATACCGGATAATAAAAGGATCAGGATTACTCTATCGATTTAAAAAAAAATCCTCTACATAGTTTTTGTTTTATTTACTTGTGGACGTTTAAGTCTTTCATAAAATAATATTTTAATGAACAATTTAAACAATAAAATTTGAATAACTTCGCTGGTACGTAATCATGCTCGTTTCGGTGAAAAAATATATTGACAATTTTCGAGCCCTTATGTCGGGTTTTAAGATTTTGAGTGAATAAATATTTCAGTGAAAACAAAAAATTGGAATAGAAATAAGTTTGAGTGGAAAAATATATAGAGAAAAAATATGGAGTCAAAAAAGTTAAATATGTAAAATTTAAGTAAAAAGTATCATTCCATATTGTTCCCAGCTCTATTCCACTTCGTTCCCCGTTCTATTCCATTTCACTTCCAAGTCCATCTCCTTTCGTTCCATGTAAGTTTCATTCCCTCCGTATGATATGCGTTAAAAAAATAAAAAGTTCTGTTGTCTTTATATTGTAGATATGAAAAGTTCCATTTTACACCACTGTTACCAGGTACACCTTTTTACCCTAAAATTTTAAAATATGTCCTTGTCTTGGGTGTTATTTCTGCGGCTTTTAGTTCAATAGTTAGATATCTCAAAATAACCATTTGCCCCCTTTTCCCCGTAAAATTATATTTTCCAAAAACTGTTTTTTTGTGCTAGGTGATCTTTTATTTAAAACTTCAAGTTTCTGAACCATTATTTCAAGAAATATAGGAATAACCAAATTTGCACTTTTTATCCCCTTTACGATCGGTCGCGACCCTTAGAAACAGAATTTCCAAAAAATAACTTTTTAAAGCATTCAAAATTTCAGTGCCTAGGATAATTACTTCATGAAATATAAAAAGTATCAAAAAACACTTTTTTACAGCTCTAGAAACAGAATTTTTTGAAAATACTTTAGCAGAATGTTTTTTTCACCGAAGTCCCCTACATTCCAAAATTCAAGCTTCAACGGTCATTATTATAGGAACCAAAAAAAAAGTACCAAAAGTACACTTTCATATCCCCGTCAGAAACGAAATTTCCAAAAAGTACCTTTTCCAGAAGGTTTTTTTCTTCACCGAAAAATCCTACATTCCTTTTTATAAAAGGTTCTTTTTATAAAAGATACTTTTTATAAAAGGTACTTTTTATAAATGGTACTTTTTATAAAAGGTACTTTTTTTAAAAGGTACTTTTTATAAAAGGTAGTTTTTATAAAAGGTACTTTTTATAAAAGGTACTTTTTACAAAAGGTACTTTTTATAATAGGTACTTTTTATAAAATGTACTTTTTATAAAAGGCACTTTTTATAAAAGGTACTTTTTATGAAAGGTACTTTTTATAAAAGTTACTTTTTATAAAAGGTACTTTTTATAAAAGGTACTTTTTATAAAAGGTACTTTTTATAAAAGGTACTTTTTATAAAAGGTACTTTTTATAAAAGGTACTTTTTATAAAAGGTACTTTTTATAAAAGGTACTTTTTATAAAAGGTACTTTTTATAAAAGGTACTTTTTATAAAAGGTACTTTTTATTAAAGGTACTTTTTATAAAAGGTACTTTTTATAAAAGGTACTTTTTATAAAAGGTACTTTTTATAAAAGGTACTTTTTATAAAAGGTACTTTTTATAAAAGGTACTTTTTATAAAAGGTACTTTTTATAAAAGGTACTTTTTATAAAAGGTACTTTTTATAAAAGG
This sequence comes from Pegoplata infirma, assembly GCA_963921195.1. Lineage (NCBI taxonomy): Eukaryota > Metazoa > Arthropoda > Insecta > Diptera > Anthomyiidae > Pegoplata > Pegoplata infirma. Next base: position 239,294,258 of record OY992538.1, on the reverse strand, counting down.
TACTTTTTATAAAAGGTACTTTTTATAAAAGGTACTTTTTATAAAAGGTACTTTTTATAAAATGTACTTTTTATAAAAGGAACTTTTTATAAAAGGTACTTTTTATAAAAGGTACTTTTTATAAAAGGTACTTTTTATAAAAGGTACTTTTTATAAAAGGTACTTTTTATAAAAGGTACTTTTTATAAAAGGTACTTTTTATAAAAGGTACTTTTTATAAAAGGTACTTTTTATAACAGGTACTTTTTATAAAAGCTACTTTTTATAAAAGGTACTTTTTATAAAAGGTACTTTTTATAAAAGGTACTTTTTATAAAAGGTACTTTTTATAAAGGGTACTTTTTATAAAAGGTACTTTTTATAAAAGGTACTTTTTATAAAAGGTACTTTTTATAAAAGGTACTTTTTATAAAAGGTACTTTTTATAAAAGGTACTTTTTATAAAAGGTACTTTTTTTAAAAGGTACTTTTTTTAAAAGGTACTTTTTTTAAAAGGTACTTTTTTTAAAAGGTACTTTTTTACCCTTTTTACCCCCGTAGAATCAACATTGGCAAAAACCCAGCCTTATTGAATCTTTTTTCCGGAAGGTGAACTTACATTACAAATTTCAAGTTTCTAGTACCATTATTTAAGTAAATGTAAAAGGTACCAAAAGTACAGTTTGTTACCCTTTTTACCCCTTTAGAATCATCATTGGCAAAAAATCCAGCCTAAATGGATCTTTATTCCGAGAGGTGAACATACAGTCCAATTTTCAAGTCTCTATGACTATTATTTCAGGAGATATAAAAAGTACCAAAAGTACACTTTTTTACCCATTTTACCCCCGTAGAATCAACATTGGCAAAAACCCAGCCTTTGTGATTTTTTTTCCGGGAGGTAAACCTACATTGCAAATTTCAAGTTTCTAATACCAATATTTAAGGAAATAAAAAAGGTACCAAAAGTACAGTTTTTTACCCTTTTACCCCCTTAGAATCTTCATCATTGGCGAAAATCCAGCCTTAGTGAATCTATAGTGCGGGAGGTTAACATACAGTTCAAATTTCAAGTCTCTGTGACAATTATTTGGAAAAATATAAAAGGTACCAAAAGTACAGTTTTTTACCCTTTTTACCCCCTTAGAATCAACATTGGCAAAAGTCCAGCCTTACAGGATCTACATTCCGGGAGGTGAACATACAGTCCAAATTTCAAGTCTCTATGACCATTATTTCATGAGATATAAAAAGTACCAAAATTACAGTTTTTTACCCTTTTTACCCCCTTAGAATCAACACTGGCAAAAATCCGGCCTTAGTGTATCTATGTTCCGGGAGGTGAACATACAGTCCAAATTTCAAGTCTCTATGACCATTATTTCAGGAGATATAAAAAGTACCAAAAGTACAGTTTTTTACCCTTTTTACCCCCTTAGAATCAACACTGGCAAAAATCCAGCCTTAGTGGATCTATATTCCGGGAGGTGAACCTACAGTCCAAATTTCAAGTCTCTAGCTTCAGCGGTTTGGGCTGGGCGATGATGAGTCAGTCAGTCAGTCAGTCAGTCAGTCACGTTACTCTTTTATATATATAGACTAAATAAGATTTTTATGGTGTTAATAAACATTATAAATAGTGTAATCGCGTTCATAAGGTTTTTATATATTTTTTTTACAAAACATTTTGGTTTTTGCGGGAATTCCCGGGATCCCGTGAAATTTAAAAATGAATCCCGCTTTCCCGGGAAATGAAAAAGTCTGGGAAAAGAAAAACTCTAATAACCATATATGAGAATAATCACAATTGGAGCGGGAAACGTTTTTCCGCAACTGTTCACATACGTTTTATATGATAACAAAATTCCGCCGCGTTTTTCCGCCAAACTAGATTCAATTCTATTGTTATGAGGACAATTGCGTTTTTCCGCTTCCCGCTCCAATTGTGATTATTCTCTATGTCGCCACACAAAAATAAAATTTAAAATACTCTTATACATATGTATATATGGCTGGTTGTTTGGTTCAAAAAATATTTTTTATGTATATAATCATATAACAATTATATATTTCATCACATCTTCGACCAATTATAATTATATATTGAGTTCGGACGAAAATTCCGTTTATATAGTACCATACAAAAACAGATATTTTATCGTTTAAGACACATATAATTATATCTATTATTTTTGTTGAAAATTTTTTTAGTATTGAGCCATATACAATTTTAAATTGTATTATATCAGTCATATATAGTCTTACATATATTGATACAGGATTTTTTGTTTAGTAAAATCCTATACGAAATTAGATATAAAGTCATGCATAATAATGTATGAAATCGGATTAAGTTTTATGTGCAATGTATGATTACATCTACCATTTATATTTATATATTATGAAAAATATAATTAGATACGATTTTATATGACATCATTTAAAAAAATTCGAAAATTTTAAAGTGAGATATAATTTTACACTTTGGCTCATATAGTTTTATATGGTTTTATGAAAACATATAAAATAATATACATTTATATAAATTCCTTTTTACTCGGGTTTATAACAATGTTTCATAGTTTTAAAAAATCAAAATAGACCGTGCAAAATGAATAAAAAAAATTAATTAAAAAAATTAATTAATTCAAAAAAAAAAAAAAAAATATTAATTCAAAAAAGAATTAATTAAAAAAAGAATTAATTCAACAAAAGAATTAATTCAAAAAATTAATTATGTTATTCAAAAAATGAATTATTCAAAAAAAGAATCGAAAATGAATTAATTCAAAATGAATTTAGAGCTTAAAAGTGCTCTCCTTAAAAGTAGTATAAAAACACTTCCCAGCAAAACTTAGATTACCAAATAAGGTATAAAATAAGGTATATGATCTCTTATTTTATACATTGCAGCATTGATGATTTTAACAGGCGATGAGACTCAAAGTAATGCATCCACATTATCACATAGAATACCAGTAAGGTATAAAATAAGTCATAAATTTATAACAAAGAATACCAGTAAGGTGTAAAATATATGATATTTTTTAGGTTACGAGTAAGGTATATAATATAGCATACCAGAACGTAATATATAAGGTGTTACGAGTAGTGAAAAAGTAATTTTGTATTAAATTTACTCACGTGATTGTAAGTGAGTGTAAGTAGATAAAATATGCTAGTGAGTGTGTGTCGTTAGAAATTTCTTGTCGTGAGCCCATCTCTAGTTTAAACTTCTGCATTTTTTATAAAATAATTATTTTTTATGTTATTGTAATGCATTATGCATTTAATTATAAATAATGCATTATTTCAAACTTTCAAATAATACATAATGTAACCAAATATAAATCATCCATGATATAATGTTTAGAAATAATAAATATGAAATACATTTTTCCAATAATCATGCATTATGTAGCAAATTATTAGTAATGCATTATTTTTTACTTTAAAATAATACGTTGTGGAACAAATGTTTGGTAAGACATCCTAAAATAATGCTACAAATAAGGTATATACATTACCTGGTAATGTGTTATATAATCACTACCCATTACCAAAGTTTTGCTGGGTTATGCTCTTATTTCTTTTTGCCACAGATATTAAGCCTTTATTTCTAGAGTCCGACCGAAACCAGTTTTCGAGGCCGAACCGAAACCGAACCGAATATTCGGCCGAAAAAGTAATATTCGGCCGAAACCGAACCGAAACCGAAACTTAAAAAAAAATTACCGCTTGGCATGAATAAAATTATTAAAAAGTTGGTAATGATAAAAATACAGCATATAATGCTTTTAAACAATAGGAATTGTTGTATTTAAAAAAAAAATAGGTTTTTTAAAAATCTTACATAAAAATTGTATATTTCGTTTGTAGATTAGGAGAAAATAATTTTTGAACTGAAACAGTTTTACATTTATTGCATAAACTTGTAACATTTTCTTCAATTGAACTGAAACAAGTGTAATAAAATACGAAATCAAAAAATTCAGCAACTTTTTTACATATATTTTAAAATACCAAAAAGTTTCGGTTTCGGCTAATATTCGGCCAAAATTTTGCCGAATAGAGGCCGAAACCCTATTATTCGGCCGAAACCGAAGGCCGAAACCCTATTATTCGGCCGAAACCGAGACCGAAACCGAATATTCGGTCGGACTCTATTTATTTCCCATCTGTTCTTTCATTTTTTTATACCTATTTTCTAAAACGTGGAAATACTCTTGGAAATTTACACTTTGAGCTCTTTAGGTACCTACAGACGACGCAATATAATATTTTTGACCTTTACCCGCAATTGGCATACATAAAAATATTGTGTAAAATATTGAACTGAAAAAATACAAGCAGATTGTACATACATAATATTCAATTCAACTTTTGTATACCAAATAATTTAAATTTTTTGGATATTGTAATTTCAGTGTTGCCATATGGCTTTAAAAACGGGAAACATTTTTTTGATAAATTCCTATTCAAAATTTTATTTTAAAATTTTTCAAAGAAAATGCAACTTTTTCATAACTATTCTATACAAAATCAAGTAAAATCGAAGATGTCGAATAATTCGACACAAAAAACAGGTTTCTCAAATAACTCGAAAACCTCTTTAAAAAAACGGACAAATAGAAAAAACCGGTTTATCGAATAACTCCGAAACCGGTTTTGACAACTCTAATGTTACCTCAATCATGAAGAAACTAGTGGTTATTGACAAATTTATAAAGAATGGTCTTACTGCAATGGTACAATTTTCGTCTTTTACACTCAGAAAATTATGTAAGTTACTACATGTTAGTTGTTTGTATATTTTATAGTATGTAGTTAGTTGTTTTCAACTACAAAGTCACTTGTTTTTGTATGAAACAAAATGTAGTTATTTTAACTGACATTTTCAGTTGATTTTACTAACAGAATTTTTTGAGTGTAATTCCCAATGAGAGTAGAGTCGAATATGTATTAATATTTTAGTTTGATCATTAACGATTGTCATTAAAAACCCTTTGCTACTTGTAGTGTAGGGTTTTTATTTTTGCTAAATAATTTTGACAATGGGATCTGACAAATTCCGAAACAGAAAAATAATTTTCTTAAAAAAAATAAAGTTAAAAAAACGGACGTCAAAGTCGATTTTTAGCAAAAAATCGATTTGTGTGACCTTCAAACCTTTTCCGAAAATCTCAAAAATACTTTACCCTATTAGCTTTCAAACTATGCTTAAGCACCCAAGAAAATCGAAAAAAAGTTTTTTTTTGGGATGCAGTGGGCGACAATACATTGGAAACTTTTTTATAATAGATGTAATTTGTTAAAAACAAAGTTAACAATACTAAACGTTATTATTATCAAATAAGTATTATTTTAAAAAATGTTATGTAGGTAATTTATAAAGCTTTAATTTAAGCTTAATGGCGTCCAGATTGAGTAAATAATAAATGTGCTAGGGTCGATCTGGAAAATGAAATTATTTATAGACATTTTTTAGATAATTTTTTAAAAATATTTCCAAATCGATTTTTTCCAAATTTTTTTAAATTTTTAATGTTTGAAACTAGAGATGGGCGCGTGAGTGATTTTTGACTCACACTCACTCACGCTCACGACAGGAATTTTTGAATCACGCACACTCACTCACGAGCATATTTTTTCTACTCACACTCACTCACAATCACGTGAGTAAATTTAAAACAACTCACACTCACGTGCACTCACGCAAGCTTCACTCACACTCACGTTGACTCACACTCACGAAACTCTTATTTATACAAAAAAAAAAATTCAAAAACTAATTTAAAATTTTTTTCAAAATTTTGAGCAAAATTTACAGTTTAGCGAAATTTTACATATTTTTTTTTTTTTGCTTTTTTGGGCCGAAATCTTAAGTTAAGCCAAATTTTACAATCTTTTTGTTGCTTATTTTGTTACGAAAGGAAATATAAAGAGAAAATAAATCACGCAAACTCACGCAAAAAAATCGACTCACGCACACTCACTCACGCAAAAATCTTACTCACGCACACTCACTCACGTAATTTTTTTCGCTACTCACACTCACTCACAATCAAGTGAGTAAAATTGAAATCAGTCACACTCACGCGTGATCACGCGTGATTCACGTGAATCACGCTCTAATCTGCTCATGTGCCCATCTCTATTTGAAACATTAAAAATTTAAAAAAAAAATTTCGAACAACCCACACAAACAAACAGTGAAATTTTTTAAGTACAGTAGAAAAATCCACATTTTTTGACCTCCAATTCTTTTGACCATCTGTTTTTTGTAAACAAAGAAAAGATGTTATTGTTTATTAATTTTGGTACACCTAAATGTATAGTAATGAAATATTAAAATAATTAAAATTTTTCTTTGTTTACAAAAAATTGGTGGTCAAAAGAATTGGAGGTAAAAAAATGTGGATTTTTTCAACTGTACTTAAAAAATGTCACTGTCTGTTTGGGTTATTGGAAAAATTATTTGTTCGCTAAATAAAATCTATTGGACCTTTTTTTAAATTTTTAATGTTTGAACTTGGAAAAATTCGACTTGGAAATATTTTTAAAAAATGTTCCAAGAAATGTCTATAAATAATTTAATTTTCCAGATCGACCCTCGTAGCACCTTTATTATTTACTCAATCTAGACGCCATTAAGCTTAAATTAAAGCTTAATAAATTACCTACACAAAATTTTTAAAATAATACTCATTTGATAATAATAACGTTTAGTATTGTTAACTTTAGTCTTTAACAAATTGCAAACCAATTTACTTGGGTCATTTCGAAATAAAAACCTTCCGCATAAACATCTGTTTCTATAACCCTATCCAAAAAAAAAAAAATAATAAAATTTTCTTCGGACTTTTTATTAAAATTTATAAATTTTTGTCATATACAGTGGGCGACAATACATTGGAAACTTTTTTATACTAGGTCTATTCGATTATCTTACTACAATCTACTATTTTTTACTCATTTTACTACAGCTGGAAATTTTCAATACAAAAAGTAAACAAACTTTCCAGTTGTAGTAAAAAATAGTAAAAAATTTGGGTAATCGAATAGACCTACTACTATAAAAAAGTTTCAAATGAATTGTATAAAAAAGTAGTATAAAAAAGTTTCCAATGTATTGTCGCCCACTGTATGCGACAAAAATATATCCCTGCAAACAAAACGATACGACATCGATTCGCCGGATGTATTGCTGATACGATAAATGTTATTGCGGCAATTATCGAATTCGTATCGCCGCACGTTGGGTTGAAATGGATCAAAAGTGGCGCTTTATTCAAAACTGAAAAAAAATTTTTTACAAAAATTATTAATTTAGGGTTAAAGTATATAAAATTACACTAAAAAATCTGTCACAACTATTATTCTGAGTTGTTTACTTTTCTTGCTATCCGCCGTCAAAATCAAATAATTTTTTGTGTTTTTGAATATGGTGCTAAAAATTGAAAATCAACTTATTTCTAGATTTTTTTTTTGGTATTTATTCATTCAAAGGTAATTTTTTTATTATGGAACCATCAACTTCAGGCATTTTCAAATACATTTCTGTTTTTTGTTTTTTGAAAATTGTTGTAAAAATATTTTTGAAATTTTTTTGCAAAATGTTCCAAAATTGGAGTATTTTTAATACTTGATGGAATATAAAAAAAATGTAAGAGGTTGTTATTGCTTATACATTGTGATAGTAAAGCATATAGTATAAGCTTTAATTTAAAAGAAAAAAAACGTCCGCGTTTAATGCCGTTATTTTTTTATTTAAGATTTTATGAAAAAAATACGGTCTCTTCAATAACACTTCATCACAAAAAAACAAAAAAGTTTCTGACCCAGAAACTAGACCCACTTATCCTTATGTATTTTGACCTTCTAAAGTCGATTCTGCCGTCAGAATTAAATTCTATAGTTGGGGTTTCCTGTGATTTACAAGGAAAGTCCGCAAAGTGAACCCACCTAATTTCCTTGTGAATTTGACAGTTACAAAAATTTTTAATTTTATTTCTGTATGTAGGGTGCAAGTCTGATTTATTACGTAGAAAATAAGAGTATTTTAAATAAAATCCGTCAAAAATACCAAAAGTTACATGCATTTGAACAAAAACGCGTTATTTCAGTTTTATACAAAAACAATTGTATTTTTGTTGTGAATCAATGCATTTTTGTTGAAATGCTAGTAACTTATGCAATTTTTGATGGATTTTATGAAAAAACCTCTTATTTTCTTCGTAATAAATCAGACTTGAACATTACATACCGAAATAAAATTTTAAAAAATGTTAACTTATTGTTAGTCAAATTAACAAGGAAATCAGGTCAGTTCACTTTTGGGGACTTTCCTTGTAAATTAGAGAAAAACCCAACGATAGAATTTAATTCTGATCGCGGAATTGAATTTAGAAGGTAAAAATACATAAGTATTAGTGGTCTAGACCTTTTTTGTGGGTCTTTGTAAGCTATATATAAACAAGTAAGAGTTTAAAATTCGGCTGTGCCAAATCTTTGATACCCTCCAACAAGCAAAAAATATAAAAATGACAGGGACGGTTTTTGTGGGGAGTGAGAAGGGGGCGGGGTATGCAGATGTCTCTGGGTGGTGTAATATAATATCTGACAAATATGATAAAAATAGTTCAGAATTACAACTTTCCTGACTTTTTTAAGGAAAATTTTAAATTTGGTGTAACACAAAAATCCGACTTTGAACAAATTTTATGCAAGTATTAACCCATATTTATTTTTTATTGTTTTAAATTTTTATTATCGCATTAAAAATACTTTAATTTGCAACTGTATTTATTAAATTATCGCTTTTGGTTTAAAAGTTACAGCTTAAATTGTGAATCAAGTTTAATATTCAAGAAACAATAAAATAATTCTGACATGTTAAAAATAAATAAAAACCACATGTTTTCTCTTTAAAAGGGTGCTTTCTAATGTATTATTTATCATTCATCAATTAAAAAATATTATATGTTAAAATTACTGCTTCCCTGAATAAAGCGCCACTTTGCCTCTCATTCAACCCAATGTGCGCCGGCGATACACTTTTCGGGAGAAACTGTTACCCGACGGCAATACATCCCGGCGATACGAAAACGATTCGTCTTGGTGATAAAAGGGCAATATCGCCGTATAATCGGATAAACGAAAAATAATAGATTTGTATGTATCGCCGTAATATCACCAAAATGATAAACCGGCGATATATGTAGCTATATCGATTCCCTGAAGCTGAAAATAGACATTATTTTTTTCATTCATATTTTGGTCATGTTAACAGGACTAAAAACATTTGCATTCACCTAAAAAATATATCCGCAACATTCGCTTAATTTTTTATTTTATCTTTAAACACACATTTGTGTTTTTCGTCCCAATTTATATTCTTTCAAAGATTTCTTGTTGTGCTTGATAAATTATTTTATTTTAAATTGAAAAAGAAATAAAAATGTTCAATATTTTTTTTTGTTTATCGCCAAAATATTGTTCGTATGAGAAAATGGCGATATAATAAAAATACTACTTTGATTTTTTATTAAAATGGTACATTTTCGTATCGCCGCAATATCTTTTCGGCGAGATATCGCCCTATTGTTTGCAGGGATTACATTTTATTAAATTCATTAAAATTTATAAATTTTAATAAAAAGTCCGAAGAAAAAATTTTATGCGGAAGGTTTTTATTTCGAAATGACCCAAGTAACTTGGTTTTGGTATCAGTACAACACTGGCCATCACGTAGGGATAGGGCCGAAATTTGGTTATACCATTTCATTCGATAAAACAATTTAGGAGAATTCGATTAAACAATTTAAAAGAATTGCAATTTTACGTTTTAGCATAAAATTTTAGTTGATGTCGTTTTCGAAATACTGCCTTAGAATTTTTTCTTGCTGATTTTGAAAAAATAAAAACCAATTGTAAGAATTAAATTTTTAAAGGTCTGGTGGATAGTTACCTTTTAAGATACGTGCATACATACATCCATACATACAAATGAAGTAAATGAAAAGAAAATAAATTAAAAAAAAAAGTATTAAAAAAAAGAATAGTCAAACAAACCAACCAACTCTAAACCGAAAGACAGACAATTCAACAACACCAATTCTATCCCTATAAAAAAAGTGCCAAAGTAAAATTCAATAGTTTATCTGTATATTTGTCGGTGTGGCTGACGGTCGTTGGGTCTAAATGACTAACTGACACGACAACATTTCTACATACATATATTTTTATATCCAGCCAGCCAGCACCCATACTAATCAAAATATATTTTTAGAATTCTTCTCTTCTTATAATAGTTGTGTGTCGTTGATGTGGTGTACATATTTATGTGAAGTTTCTTAACGTGATTAATTTTCAAAAAAAAAAAAATAAAAAAAAAAATGATGACAAGAGTATGTGAAAATTCTTTAATAGCCTTTTTAATCACATTTACCAGGGGTCTTTGTCCACAGTTGAACCAAAATATTATTTTAACCAATTGGTATTGTATTACGGTTTTTTTTTTTTTTTTATTTTGTGTGTTATTGTTGTTTTTAGTAATTGAATTCTGTAACAAATACGTTTTGTTACCTGTTAGCTAACTGATCTTGCTACTTACTATGTTACAAACATACAAATACCACAACCCTTTGAAATTTTCACGGGCAAAGGAAGGAAGCAATAATGTTTTAAAATACCAATTTCTGCGCACACATATCGTTAGCTGAAATGCATTACCATGTGTAGCTAACATACAAATTAATTTTATTTATTGATAACACAGTACGTTGGAGCAAATTTTTTTGAAAATCGTAGGGGTCGGGAAAGTGGCCTATTATGGTAAATTTTAATTTTAAATTTAATTTTGTTTTGCCTTAAAATTTTAGTTTATATTTGGGTGTTACTCAAAAAGTGTTTTAGTGATAAAAAATCGACTTCTTTCAAGTCAAAGAAGGAGCCCAAAGACATTGCCCTACCCCTCTTCAAGCAAGTTTAGGTTTATGTGATTTATTTGGCCCACTATCGGGAAATTTAATGACTTTTTATTTGCTGCGAATATGTTTAAAACACTTTTCAAGGTAATTCTTAAATAATTTTACCATACTAATTACACAGTGCCACAACTAAAATCGGAATGGGATGAAACCAAAAGCAAATGAAATTTGACTTATTCCATAACAAAATCCTCAAGTTTTTTTTTTTAGTTCAGCGCTATATTTTTTTCACGCATTTGAAGTTGGTGAACTTTAATTATAATAATAGTTGCTTGAAAATCTTATTCGAAATGTTTTTTGCAGTTTATTACTCGTACTTATTTGGATAAACCTTTACCATGTAAGAATAAAAAAAAAGAACTTTAAGTAAATCGAATAATCGACAAAAACCTGTGTATGACTAGAATATGTTAATCTATCACCAATTCTGTTATAAAAATAGTTACAACAAATGTACATACAGTGCCGGTCAAAAAAATAGCACCAATGACAAAATCTCTATTCATTCAATTAAAACAAAATATTATGTGCGTATTTGTTTAAAGTAAATATGCAAAACTCTTATACTTAGTATATACCCCTTAAATATTTTTACTTTTTCCAAAAATTGTGGACGGTTCTTTTTTAATGATCGATATTTTAAAAAAACTCTGAATCAGTGCAGTCAATAAAATAGCACCGAATGACAAAATTTCTTTAAAAAAATTGATATTGTTTTAATTATTTAAATAAAAGTGTTAAATATTAAAGAAAGATTGTTTTTATTTATAAAAAAATTTAATTCATTACAAAATTTGACATTTATTTTCAAAAAATATGACGTGGAAGGTATTACACTCCTCAAAAACGTGCTTTTGTAAAAAATATGATTTCTGAACATAAACCATATTCTGAAATAGGAAAATTGGTTGGATGCGCTTATAAAATGATTGGAAATTCAACAAAATTAACTTTAGAGCTTGAAAAACTTAGTCACAAGCGATGTTTGTCACCATTAGTGGTTAGGTGTTTGTAATGACAATGGAAGAAAGCCCCATCTACGGCAGCTCCAGAGGTAAAAAAGGACAGCAAATGGCGAAAATGGTTGTCAAAGATTACAAAACAACAACATTAACGCTTGTAGATTCGGAAAAGTGCGCCTACTCTCACTTAAGCATGCTGCAAGTCGTTTGAAGTTTGCTAACAGTAACTCAGAATGAACAGCTTAAAAGTGGATCAATGTTCTATGGACAAATGAACCCATTGTTTTTTTATTTTGAGACATAGGATCACATACCTTCGTTAAAAGACCCTAAAACGCGGAATTCAATCTAAAATTCGAAATAAAAATAACTTAAAATGGTGCTTATGGTGAGAGGGATATTTTCCTCCTGATGAGTGGGGTTCATATATTGGACCATGGCTCACATATTGGACTAGATCAAGCGTGGATATACACTTAACGTTTATATCCTCCAGAAAGTAATGTTACCATAAGTTTCTGAGCAAATGCCTCTAATTTAGGTCTTTTAGCAAGTCCATTACCCAAAGCATAATGGGAAATTGGCGAAAAATTGGGTCTGGACAATAAAGTAAACGTGATGGAATGGCCTGGTGAGTCCCCAGATCTAGACCAAATCGATAGTTAATGGACAGCTATATAGAAGGGAGTGTCTCGAATACAACCAACTTGTAATGATGCTCTTTGGGTGGCTGTTCAGCAAATCTGGAACTCAATTTCGAATTAAAGATTCCAAAATCTCGCAAATTCGGTACAAAAGCGTTGTACAGAGGCAATTGTCAACAATGAGCACTCGACAAAATTTTTTTTTAATATTTAAAGATATCAAAACAATACTAAATTCATAATCCATTCATTTTTCAAATTTAAGAATTAAATTTTAATACAAAAAGTACTGTGGTGCTATTTTTTTGACTGAGTCTTTTTGAAGTTTTTTTAAAAACTCTGAAAATTTTTAATAAAATAAAAAACCGAATTAGCCTTTTCTTATGTAATATTGTTTCACACTCATGTAAGTATCTTATGACACGTTGTCAGTGGCATAAGTTAAAATTGTTAAAAAAAAAAAACCAACGAAGAAAATTTTGTTTTATCCTGGTGCTATTTTTTTGACCGCAGCTGTACATACCCAGCAAAATTTGGCATTACTAGTAATGGGTTTTGTAGTCCGAAACAGATGTTTATAAGTAGTTACTTATTGAATGAAACACTACACTTAGAAAATTATGTAAGTTACTACATGTAAGCTGTTTGTATATTTTACAGTAGTTAGTTGTTTTTAACTACAAAGTCAGTTGTTTTTGAATGATATAAAAAAGTAATAAGTTAATTAGTTAATTAAGGGCGGATTACTCAATGAAAAGTTAGCTGCTAACTGCCGATTTAACGGAGCCTTATGTCAAAATTTGTATGAAAAAGTTAAATTTAACGGAGAGTTATTTTATAACGGAGCATTGAGTAATCCAGCCTTAAACATTTACTGGGCTATTCATAATGAGTAAATTAAATATAATGTAGGTTTATTTGACTGATATTGCATGAATATTTGTCAAATAAACCTACTTTAAGTACACTTTAAGTATTATGAATAAAGGCCCTAAAATTTAACTTGCAAGTGCTTTTATAACATATTACTGAAAAGTAGTTACTTTTGGGCTTAAAATAATGTTAATGGTAATGGGTACTCATTATAAATAATGTACTTGGTAATGATTACTTTTCACAACTCATTACCATGTTTTTGCTGGGTATATATGAATCAACAGGTACCAAATGCACATTAGGCCGTATCGATTTTTTCTTTTTTTTACTGAAAAGTGTCCAAAAAGTTTCTATTGGGAGTCAAAGTGGCTCCATAAAAATTTCTTAAAAATCAAAAATTTCCTTCTGCTCCCTCATCGCGGATGATGTAAAAAAACCTAAAAAATTACGCATTTCTTCTTATTTCAAGGCAATCATTTTTTTTGTCTTTTATTTGGAAAAAAAAATTCTAGTCTGCTAAACAAGATCGCATTTATAAATAATGGAAAACCCTTTAGTTTCTCGAATTATGGGACTTTTAGTTACAAAAAATCGCGAAATCCTATAAGTTATCACTTCATTACCATTTTCTTCGAGCTAAGCCACTTCAAAAAACTATGCTATGGTGGAAAATTTTCTGCTAGTATTCCAAATGCCTCGGGGGGTCTTATAAAAATCAAAAAAATCCTTTGGCACCCACATTGCGGATTAAGTAAAAATGAGCAAATTAGAGCGTGATTCACGCGTGAGTGTGGCTGAATTCAATTTTACTTACGTAATTGTGAGTGAGTGTGAAGGGAGAAAAAAATTGCGTGAGTGAGTGTGCGTGATTTATTTAGTCTTCATATTTCCCTTTGTACAAAAAAAGCAACAAAAAATTGTACAATTTGGTTTAACTTCAGATTTCGTCCTTAAAAAAAGGTAAAAAAAATTAAAATTTCGCTGAACTTTAAGTTTTTCTGAAAATTTTGAAAGATTTTTAAATTTAAATTTTTGAAATCTTTTTTTTTGTATAAATAAGAGTTTCGTGAGTGTGAGTAAAGCTTGCGTGAGTGCAGTTGTATTAAAATAACTCACGTGATTGTCAGTGAGTGTAAGTAGAAAAAATATTCTCGTGAGTGTGCGTGATTCAAAAATTCCTGTCGTGAGTGTGAGTCAAAAATCACTCACGCTCCCATCTCTACTTTAAACGCAATGAGGGGGCAGAAGGAACTTTTTAATTTTCACGAAAATTTTATGGAGTCATTTTGACTCCCAACAGGACCTTTTTGGACCGCTCTCAGCTCAAAAATAAAAGTAAAAGTCGATACAGCCTAATGTGCATATCTTAGCAAAAAGGTGTTTGTTTGTTCAATAATTACTCGTATTAAAAAATGATGAAATAAAAAGTACAATTTCCTATTCAATCATTATGCTAGATGATTTAGCCTTTTCCCTTTTAACTTTTATTCTTTTTCATTCTTTTTCTTTGTAGAAGTTTCCTTTAAACCACAAACTTGTTTTCTTTTTTTTGTTTGTCCAATTCTTTTGCATTCAATATTGGTGTACTATGTGTTTTATTTGGTCGTACCATCATCATGTACTAAAAATGAATAATAATGAAAGAAAATGTTTAAATGTGTACGAGAAACGAGTGTCGCATGACAAGTTTTCTATTGCTCTCTCTTTGAAAAAAACAGGCTCGCAAAATTAACAAAAATGTCCATCGGTGGTCATAACACCGCTTACCAAATCGATTTTTTTGGGTTCCGGTTTGAATTTTCATAGATATGCGCTCCAAATTTTATACTGCAAACACGAGAAAATGTCCAACGGCATTTTTGTAGCTCTTGTCTCGTAAAAAATTTCCGCAAATTATCCGAAAGCCCTCCGATTAATAGTTTTTGAGTTATCCAGTTTCTACCGTATCTCAAAAACTAAGCAAGGTTTGGGTCAAACGGACACAAGTTTTGGGTCAAAATCTATGGGGACCCTTAAAGGACCAACGGGGTCTCGTGTTAACAAGGGCTGGACCCATGGGATCCGAACCCATTGGTCCAGGGTCTAGACCCAATCTAGTTCTAAAATGTGAATGAACTAAAGTGTAATATAATTTTTCGCATTTTCTAGTTCAAATTGGCTTAAAATTAAATAACTTTGTTTTCCTTATTTTTGGGAAAATTATGAACTAAAACCAAGAAAAAATCTTTGGAGCCAAATCATTCCCTCTTTTTCTTAAAATTTAGTTAATTTTCCCAGATTTTAGTTCATTTTTTTTTTAGTGTTAAGTCTGATCAGTGATCACCCTTTTTGGACTTATTTCACAATTATGAAAGATCTAACCAAATAGGAATACAATCGGTTCGTGTTTTTAGTTTTTTTGTGCTATTGTTTTATATTGTTTTAAGAAAAATCCTTTTTCGTGATAAAATAAATACTGTAAGAAATTTAAAAAATTAAAGTTCTTAAGTTAATACATAATTTAAATTGACATGTTTGTGTACTTATTTCTCAAACTTACTTTTTTAGAGAGTTTTTTTTAAGATTTTTAATAAAAAATTTTCTTAATAAAAATCCATTTTATATAGAGTGGAAATTTCGCTAAGGGATCACGGGAAAATTAAAAAAATTTCACGCTTTCCCGGGAAATGAATAAGTGCGGGAAAAAACCCTAGTTAGCATATACGATCTTATTAGTATTAACACGACAAATCCAAAACTTAAGAGATTTTTTCGTCGTAGTTGGTTGAAGATAAAGTTTCAACCACATAAATAAAAAAAATAATGTTCTCTTTTTAAATTGAGATATATGTCATCTCTATAAATAAATTCACTTTGGTCGAACTTAACTGAACTCAAGAACACCAGCATAGCGCAAAGTCACTGATAAACACGATGAGTTATTCTAAACACACAGAATAGGTCTTATATGTTAGTTATATATTGCTATCAATTCCATACTATCCATTTTCATTTACTCTGCGTAACGTGTATATTAGGGTGATTGGACCAGTTTTCGAAACCGGTTAAAACCGCTTTTTCGTGGTTTACAATAGTCGTTATTTTTAAATCTTGACTATTCGAAAACTGGTTAGACCGGTTTTTGGACTGTCGAAACTCGGTTTTTTAAAATGGCTTTTATGATTTATTCGATTCAACAATACCCTTGACAATGCCGAAAACATTTATAACAAAAAATAGTTTGAGTGCAAAGTAGAGATGTAATCGTGAGTAACTCTTCAATCACGCTCACGAAATTAAAACAATCACGCCAATCACAATCACAGTTTTATCACGCTCACGATATAATCACGTTCACAAAATGCTCATGAATTGAAAATATATATAAATTTGTTAATGTTTTACCCCAATACTGTGGTTGAAGGGTACCACAGTATGAGGTAACGCATCCCTCTTTAAAATAATGTGCTGGATTCGGGAAAATGGGTTCAACCGGTTTATTGTCAATTTAAAAAACTGAACCGGTTTTTTGAAATAGCTTATTTTAGATGTATTGAAAAAAGTTGAAAATTCAATCAACCTAGTGTGTATATCCGTCAAGCCACCACCATCAAAGTCGACGACTTTAATATCTGTAGTTAAATTTTTTGGCTTAAAAATGAAGTAAATTATTGGTTCGTTGCAATAAAAATATTGTATAACGCACCCTAAAATGCAAAAGACCGTATATACAGAAAATTTAAAATCGAGTTTTTATTATCAGGTTGAGACAGGGGTTTATTTAAAATAAAATTTATCAGTAACACTGGGACTCTATGTAACTGAATGCTCAAAACTCGCCAATTTTGTCTGCAGATAATTAGATTCTAATTCGAATCGAATTACACATTAACCCCCCCCAGTCACAGACTCGAAAATTATGACAGGTGTCAAAAAATTGTCTTTAACCATATGGTTAATTTTTTCAAATTATTCTATTAATTAGGTTAGAAAAAGAAAACTAATGTAACGCGTCATAAGAAAAATCGATGCCAGATCGGTTTTTATTGTTTCACTCACTCCTTATTAGTAAAGTGTTGCCATGCTAGCTTAAAACTAACTGAAAACCACTCTGTTTCCTCCTAAAATCGCATAGTTTTCCCCCATTTTGTGTTACAAAACTCCACTGTCGAGTCTGTATAATCTGTGCCCCAGTATTATTAATTGTGCCGTATTTTGTTACCGTTATTTAGAAACGGCTAGGATTGCCAAACTTTGGTAAAAGGTACAGTTAAAACAGTTTTTTTTACCGATATTTCGTCGAAAACTATTTGTGCTGAACCGAGAAAACCGGTTCACCCACTAAGCTTATTTATGGTTAACCGAGAAACCGGTTTTCGATTTTTTTTAAATACTCATCAACAGTTGCTTAAACGAAATATGCAAGTCGTAGAATCTGTCCCGGTATACCTTCCTTGCAGTCAATTTAATTGTAGTTTTTTTTTTTTTAATTTCTGCTGGTCAAATGCGTTTCGTTGAATTTTGACAACCCTTTTAGTTTTAGGCACGCTTTTATATGCCTTCAGCAGTTTTATAACCCATGACCATGGCTAAGAAAAAAAGCATTCTGCGCATTTATGACATACACTACAAAAACGTATAAAATGTATATGGCTGTTTGTATGTATAGTGTCGGACAAAACATTTTGAACAAATATTAAATTTCGACTTTTTTTGTTTTTTTGTTATATCTAATTATGTTAGCCATGCAAATCCAAGTGAAAAAATAGAGGAACATTTGTATTTATAGTTTTGCAGCTGTTCGTTCACTGTAATTTTTTAAATGAACACCTGAAATTCAGGGTGGTTACCGCGTAAGTATTTCTTTGAGGGTGCTGTGGCTTAGTGGTTAGCGCGTTGGACTACTAGCCAGCAAGCCTGGGTTCGATTTCCGGCACAGGCAGAACAACATTTTTTCAGATATTTATTAGTTTCTATTTATAACTAATATCTATCGCAGTACCCTCCTTCGTTGATAAATAGCACTAAAACGTCAACGAAGTAAAATAATGGCTATTAAACACAGCTTCAAAAAATAATTCGCCACATCAATAACAGATGGCGATGCAACAACTGTACTCAAAATCAAAGACATATATAATAAAGATGCAGCAAATGCTTCTTCTTTTTACTGTTCACTAGATGGCGTTTTTTATAACTGTTTCTGACAGTTTATTAAAAGTTCTTAATTTCATATGTTAATGACTGAAATCCTGATTACCACATACAAATAGTTTCTGCACTTCTTTGGTTTTTATTTGTTTATTTTTCTAATAATAATTATTTTTTTCTTCTCTTCCGTTTCCGGAATTTACTGGAAAAAATAAGCATACGCCCTCTATATTTACAATGAGCATACAAGCTCTAGGGGTCTGTCAAAATTATCAACACGCGCAATTACAGTGTTGCCATACTGAAGCCCTTCTATCTTTCAAATCTTTCATCTCTCTTCTATCCCCTTTCCGAAAGAAACATCAAGGTTACATTAGTAATTAGAGCTCTCGGTCAGTACCGGGATCCCGGGAATCCCGGGAAACGGTATTCCCGGTTTCCCGGGAAATCGTACCGGGATCCCGGGAATTCAAAATTTCCCGGGAATCCCGGGAAATTGATAGTATATTATGAAGGTGTTTTGGTCCACAAATTGGAACCAAATGACTGGAATTTTTGCAGGTACAATATACAGACATGTACCAACATTGGTATAAAAACTTAACACATTTGGTGGAACGATATGGAAACGCCAGCTCGGAACCAAAAAATAGTTCGTAATTTTCATACATTTCAATGAAAATATGCTGGTTTTATGTATTTCCCGGACTGGCGTTATGCCGTCATTGCTTCAATCGTTTTGAAATTTAAAACCAGTAATAGCGCATATATGAAGATTATTTTTGCCTTATATCAGCTTATTCGTACCATAGGTGTAAAAACGCCGGTCCGGGATAGACAGAAAAATAGCATTTTTTCTTTATATAAAGGAAAATATTGAAATTTTATCAGTTCCCGGAACTTTGTGAACAAATGGATGCAGTTATTTAAATGAAATTGAGCACAAAATATTCGTATACATCCACGCACTATAGGTACTATATATAAAGAAATTCGGATTAAAAGTGTTTAAACTATGGGCCAAAAACACAAAAAATTCTGTGATTTTTTTCAACGATTTTTTACCTTTGCACCGGCGCCTCCGCATTGATTAACGAAATTTCGCGATATTGATAAATTATCATCTCTACATCAGTGCGAGCCCGTATGCTAAGTATCAGTGGATTTTGTGAAAAAAATGTGAAAATGCCGGTCAGGGATCGGATTTTTTTTTGTAATTTTCATACATTTCAATGAAAAATTGCTGATTGCATGTATATCCCGGACCGGCGTTTTCACATTTTTTCACAAAATCCATTGATATTTAGCATACGGGATCTAACTGATGTAGAGATGAAAATTTAGCAATATCGCGAAATTTCGTTAATCAATGCGGAGGCGCCGCACAGTGGTCAATTTCGCGAGATAGCGGTCAAAACTCTATAACTTTTGACCGGATTGGTATTTTTTTACGCAATTTGTTTTGTTCAATAGGTGGGACTTTAAGCTTCAATTTGCGTGATCAAACGTAAAAATCGACTGATAGGAACGTAAGTAATGTGGAGTTAAAAATGCATTTTAATTTTTTGTTGAATTTCCATGTAAAAGTTGAATATTTTGACATTTTAAATAGGTATTTTTTTTATAATTTCTTATTTTTTTCAATCGTATTTTCCTACCAATACTTATTTATTATTCCTAAACTTAATTTTGGTCAGAAAATGCCAACATTTGGCCCCTGACATTTATTTAGTCTCAATATTCACAGGGGCCAAAGGTTGGTTTTTTTGGAAGAAAGCTAATTCTTGTGAGGATTAAACTGAAAAATAACACTGAAATTCCCAACAATATCAATACCATTTGGATATATTATATACAGAACACAACATCGATAAAATTTTAGGTAAACTTTTACTATTGATTTAAAGTGCACATATATTTTATTTAAATGTATTAATAAAAATTTATACTAAAATTAGAAACAAATTATAATCTTTAAACTACACTCAGAAAAAAAACTAACTAAAAAATGGGAAAACTAACTAAATCCAAGGAAAATTGATAATGATTTAGCTCCATTGCCATGTATTCCTACTTTTTAGTCCATATTTTTCTTTAAAAGAAGGACAAATTTGAACTAGAAAATGGGAAAAAATCTTCCATTTTTTGGTTAAAAAAACATTTCTGATTAGGAAATTTTTCCTAAAAATTATTTAATTTTATATTTTTTTAATGGTTTATTTATAGAATATCATGTGAATACACACATAATTCTCATTAGGTACATATTTTATTAGAAATATAAAGAAAGGTTTGTTTCTTAAAGACAAGTAATAAATTTAATTAGTTTTTTTAGTTAAATTACAACAACAACTTTGTACTTGACGTTTGTTCCCAGACTATGGGAAAACACGACAAAGCCAAGGTCTTTGTTGTGATTAAAATATTATGTTTTTTTCTAACACATACATGTGTAGAAAAAAAATGTAAATATTAAATTTATTACTTGTTATACAAGATCAAACCTTTTGTATTCATGTACTACAAATAATAAACGAAATGTGAACTACAAGCAAGCATGAAAAAAAAAATAAATCAACAAAACAATTTCAAGTTATGAAATATTTACTAAACTTGTGGAAAAAAACTTCCTCAAATTAAAGAAGATAAATATGATGAACTAACTGGTAGTAAATTACGTCCTAAAACTGAATTTTTTGAACTAAATTTTGTTTGAAGAAATATGTCTTAAAAATAAAGATTTTTTTTCAATTATTTAGGGAAAATTTTTTTGGCGGTAAGAATTTCTTCCACGTATTATGGAATTCTATTTAAGGAAAATTATGGCCTATTTAACAGTCCATGAACTAAAATATTTTCCTAAAAGTTAGGAAAATTTCCCAACTTTTAGTTAATTTTAACTTAATTGTGGGAAAATTTATAAACTATTTTGAAGAAAAATTTTCCAAAGTTTAAGTTTCTTCTTTTTTTTGAGTGTAGTACATAAACATAATATAACAGGTACTTGGTTTTACCAGCTATTTCCATTGGTTTTAAATTTATTTGCAATTTTCAAGTATTTAAGTTGTGTAATATTAGATGGCAATAAAATCTTTTTTACCTTTTCCAAATGAATTGCTAGATACCACATAATTTGAGAGTTAACAGGTACTTGGTTTTACCAGTTATTTCCATTGGTTTTAAATTTATTTGCAATTTTCATGTATTTAAGTTATGTAGTATTAGATGGCAATAAAATCATTTTTTACCTTTTCCAAATGAATTGCCAGATACCACATAATTTGAGAGTTCTATTGTAATTTTTGTCAAAATTTTGATACACCCTTCTATGTGGACTAGGTCCAAATATGGGCCAACTTCTCCTAATTTCAACAGAATTTTTTTTGGGTCAATAAGAACTCTTGTACAAAATTTCATCAAAATATATGCATAATAGTCACTTTCACATACAAATAACTTCTCAAAAAATATGAGGAGCATTTGTACCGAATATCTTACCTTGGGTCAGAAAAATTGCTGTAGCTCAAAAAGTGCAGTCCCGATGCATGGACATGTATATATAGGAATGTAGGGGAGAGTTAGGACTACAAAATAGTAAATTTGTGTTTTGACTCAGCTTGACTCACAGGAGTTGTGCTCTATGAAGTAGGAAATTTCCGATAAATTTGACCTTTCTTAAAAAAAATATTTAAATTGTTCTGAAAACAGTAGAGCTTAAATTTTTTTACCAGTAATAGGAAATAAGTTAAGTTACAACACAAAATTTATTTTGTCCAAAAATCTTGAAAAACAAAAAAGTTATGATCATTTAAACTTTAAAAATTAACTAAAAATATCATAAATTTACTAAATTCTGAAAAAGCCCATTTTGGACCACCCTGTTCTCAGTGAAATAGTTGAAATAGAGTTCTAATTTTTTGGCTCCCGAGGTTTACTACTGTCTACTTTCATATGAGTCTAATAACTTTAAAATCGGAGAACAAAAACCAAAAGGAGTTTTGGCCGCTATCTCAAAATATTGACCACAGTGCGCCGGTGCAAAGTGTGAAAAATCGTTGAAAAAAATCGCAGAATTTTTTGGGTTTTTGGCCCATAGTTTAAACACTTTAATTCCGAATTTCTTTATATGTAGTACCTATAGTGCGTGGATGTATACAAATATTTTGTGCTCAATTTCATTTAAATAACTGCATCCATTTGTTCACAAAGTTCCGGGAACACATAAAATTTCAATATTTTTCTTTATATAAAGGAAAAAATGCTATTTTTCTATCTATCCCGGACCGGCGTTTTTACATCTATGGACCGAATGAGTTGATATAAGGAAAAAATAATCTTCATACATGCGCTATTACTGATTTTAAATTTCAAGACAATTGAAGCAATGCCGGAAAAACGCCGGTCCGGGATAGACATGAAACCAGCAATTTTCCATTGAAATGTATGAAAATTACAAAAAATATATATATATAAGGCAAAAATAATCTACATACATGCGCTATTACTGATTTTAAATTTCAAGACAATTGAAGCAATGCCGGAAAAACGCCAGCAATTTTCCATTGAAATGTATGAAAATTACAAAAAAAAAATCCGATCCCGGACCGGCGTTTCCAAATTTTTTCACAAAATGCCTTGATACTTAGCATACGGGCTCTAACTGATGTAGAGATGATAATTTATCAATATCGCGAAATTTCGTTAATCAATGCGGAGGCGCCGGTGCAAAGTGTAAAAAATCATTGAAAAAAATCACAGAATTTTTTGTGTTTTTGGCCCATAGTTTAAACACTTTTAATCCGAATTTCTTTATATGTAGTACCTATAGTGCGTGGATGTATACAAATATTTTGTGCTCAATTTCATTTAAATAACTGCATCCATTTGTTCACAAAGTTCCGGGAACGGATAAAATTTCAATATTTTCCTTTATATAAAGGAAAAAATGCTATTTTTCTGTCTATCCCGGACCGGCGTTTTTACACCTATGGACCGAATGAGTTGATATAAGGAAAAAATAATCTTCATACATGCGCTATTACTGATTTTAAATTTCAAGACAATTGAAGCAATGCCGGAAAAACGCCGGTCCGGGATAGACATGAAACCAGCAATTTTCCATTGAAATGTATGAAAATTACAAAAAAAAATCCGATCCCGGACCGGCGTTTCCAGATTTTTCACAAAATGCCTTGATACTTAGCATACGGGCTCTAACTGATGTAGAGATGATATTTTGTCACTATCGCGAAATTTCGTTTATCAATGCGGAGGCGTCGGTGCAAAGTGTAAAAAATCGTTGAAAAAAATCACTGAATTTTTTGGGTTTTTGGCCCATAGTTTTCACACTTTTAATCCGAATGGCTTTATATGTAGTACCTTTAGTGCGTGGATGTATACGAATATTTTGTGCTCAATTTCATTTAAATAGCTGCATCCATTTGTTCACAAAGTTCCGGGAACTGATAAAATTTCAATATTTTCCTTTATATAAAGGAAAAAATGCTATTTTTCTATCTATCCCGGACCAGCGTTTTTACACCTATGAACCGAATGAGTTGATATAAGGCAAAAATAATCTTCATACATGCACTATTACTGATTTAAAATTTCAAGACAATTGAAGCAATGACGGCAAAGCGCCGGTCCGGGATAGACATGAAACCAGCAATTTTTCATTGAAATTTATGTAGATTACGAACAATTTTTGGTTCCCGAGCTGGCGTTTCCACAACGTTCCACAAAATGAACTAAATTTTTATACCAATGTTGATACATGTCTGTGGATTGTACCCACAAATTTCCAGTCATTTGGATTAACTTTGTGGATCAAAACACCTTCATAATCAAGTATTAATTTCCCGGGATTCCCGGGAAAATACCGGGAAACCCGGGAATCCCGTTTCCCGGGAAATGGGGACCACTGTTAGTAATTGATAGGCAGCATTGCCTAAAGGTACCTACAGACGACGCAATATTATGCACAATATTTTTGACGTTTACCCACAAATGGCATACATAAAAATACTGTATGAAATATTGTACTAAAAAAAATACATGCAGATTGAGCATAATATTGAATCGTCTGTAGAGGCCTTAAGTGTTGTTTCTTTTTAAAAAAAAAAAAAAAAAAAAAAAGGAATAAATTTTTTTAGTAACAAAATTCTTAAAGACTGTCAGATCTTCTTCAAATAATGTAAAAATATAAAAAAATATAATTCAACGTAATAGAATTTATTGTTGCGACATGTTTGAAATTTCCGAATTCGAATGATTTCTTTCGAATAAAGTTACGCGTTAATTTCCCAGGTGACAAAACATTTTGAACAAAATTAATTTTGAATAAAGCTACGCTCGTTCACAATGTCAGAGTCACTCCAATCCATGACAAAGATTAAAATGTTAACTGTGCAAAATGCAGATTGGAGTTCTGTCAAATTCTAAATGTCATTTTTCTCTGTTAAAGGTTGGAAACTCCAGAGTAGAACACGTTTGACTCTGGAGTGAATTAAAAAAAGATAGTCAAATTCAAAAATATGAAAGTGCAAAAGGGACAGGTATAAAATTTTCCACAGATTGGAGTACTCCAATATGTAGATTGGAGAACTCCATTCAGTTCCTTTTGACGTTGATAGGTGTTGTTAGTTTTACAAATCACATCTGGGAAAGCTAGCAGTTTTGTTTACTTTTTATTTTTCTTGTAATTTTGCTGGTTAATACGATTTAATTCAGTTTATTTCCTTTTTTATTATTTAAATTTTTGTGTTTTTAAGTGTCACAATTTTCATTTCGAAATTTTTAAATGTTTATTTTTGTTATCTAAAAAATTTCCCAAATACTTTCCAAAAAAAGATTGACATCTATAGATAACGACTTCGTTATTATTTGAATTTTTTTTTATCAATTGTTCACAATACTTTACCAACGCTTTTGCGATTGTATTTTTCTACCTGGGTATTAGTTTCAACAAATACAAATGCTTCTCTATTTTCTGGGCTTTAATTTGCATGGCTAACATGATAAGATTTTATCTTTTTATTATTTTATTATTAAAAGTTAGAATGTAATTTTTGTTCAGAATGTTTTGTCCCACACTGTACATATTTGGATAAAAGGCTCCACTCATGCACAGCAACATCACCATGATCATCGACTTCTTTTTTATGATTTTTTTTCCCCATTTCCTTTAGAATGAACGTCAGAAATTCATGAATTCTCAGGGATTAAGATTTACGCCTTTCAACTCTTTAGATATTATTATTATTATTGTCGTAGACGTTGTTGCGGTTGTTGTTGTTGCCTATCTGTGGTTTTATTCGGTTTTGGTAATATGCAAGATCTGCGAGTGTACGTTCAAATGTGGTAGGATCTTCTTTTTGCCACAACTTACTGAGCTGAAGACTGAAGTCTTTTGGTTGGCATTAATGTTTTTTCTTGTGTTTTTTCCATCTTTTTTATGTTGTCTCGCAGATATCTACACTATGCTTTGTCTAAAAATAAACTCTTTGGCAACGTTTGAGGTATTTATTTAGCCTTTGGCTTATACACATAATCGTCTTTAAGATGAAAGAATTGAAAGACAAAGTAGAAGAAGACACAATTTTATACATTTTTGTTATTGTTACTTTTGTGAATTTGATTCTATGTACGTGCAAAATCTCCTCTTCATCCATCCATCCATCTATCTATCCATCCAACAACCATCCGATTCATTCGTTGGTGTCTTATGCATCGTGAATAAAAGAACATATAGTATTTGTTGTGCATATATATATAAAATAATACATGCATGTTCCTTTGAACACACACACACACATACTACATACATACAATGTTTATTAGGGTAGTCTAAAATCGCATGGGACTACAGGATATGTCCATTTTTTTAATTATCACATTTGTTGTTTGGGGTCAACTAATATTCGGTCGGTTAAAACTATCGTAAATGCACTTCTGAACTTAAAAATGAGGTTGGATGCAGGGGTAACAAAAACTATAATTTATAAAGACTCTTCAGTTTCTTTTGGCGTTCACAGGTGGTGTGAGTCACAAATGGCATATGGGAAAGCTGGAAGTTTTGTTTAATTTTTAGTTTTCTTTGACTTGCGCTAGTTATTTCGATTTATTTCAGTTTGTTTTCTTTTTTATTATACATTAATATATTATTTTATTTTAAAGTGTCACAATAAAAATGTTTATTCAGAACCATAGATGAAACATAGATGCGAAGGTGTCAAAAATTGAGTTATCAAAGTACAACTTGTAAACATGTATTGTGTGGTGAATTTACGTCGACAACGTACGTATGAGACATTAGAAAAAGATAGTGATATTTTTTTTTTTCGCCTTCCCCTCTATGTATTTGTACTCTATGTTTAGAAAATTCAAATTTACTTTTTGTTATTCCCAAATACTGCCAAGCTAATCCCATGTGTTACCCCTGTTCCCAAATACTTAAAAAAAGGTTGCTTTTCAGGGGTAACACATGGGATTAGGTTAGGTTGGATGGATAGGCGTCCGCCATTTGGCGAATTTACTCGGAGGCCATAAGGTCCATTGTGATTCCCTTAATTTTTATTTTCTTGCTCCCACTCCGATACAATGGTATACTTCTTAAACCACACCGATTCCGTAAGATATTCAGGTCATCAAAAAATCTTTGCCTCAAATGATTAAGGCCGCTCTTCATCAGACCCGGAAAATCTCACAACAATTGCTTCCCTGACTCCTCCACTTCCCCACAACTCCTACATTAGTTCCTGTCGAAGATTCGCATACGAACGGTCATTTGGGCGACGCCCACTAAAAGGTACTCACATTAATAGGCTAACCATCCATTTGCCTAAAGTAAGAAGACTTATTGTCCTCTCAGTATTTGGCAGTGGCCACATTGTTCTCGATATTCTGCATGTAGCCAGTGATATCCAGCTGTCCTTCGTTCTAATCTCTGATATTCTATTAATTTCGTTCATAAATTCCACGACATGTCAGATCCAACCTCTTTCCCCACCGACTCAAAGCCATTTCTTGCACATTCACCAGCCAATTCGATCCCAACGACCCGACCCCACTTTGTCCAGGGACACAGATTACCTTGACTGTGTGGTGACTAATTCGACGAAGCGATTGTGTACATTTCCTAACGATTGCCGATTTTACAGTGTTTTATTCTTAGGCCTTCAGAACTGCAAGACTATCCACAAAAATTTTAATGGCGCAAAAATTAAGGTCCCTTGTCATAATCACATGAGCGGCTTTATCAACTGCGAGTACCTTAGCCTGGAAGACACTACACTTTACCGGAAGTCTCAATGAGACCCTGATTTCGAAACATTCAGAACATACTCCCGAACCCGTACTCATCTTCGATCCGTTCGTAAAAATTGATATCGCATTCTCTGTTATAATAGAGTTTTCCGCCCAATCTTCCCTGGTAGGTACTTCGACTTCTGGTTCTGTTAAAGTTTGTTTGCTGTGAGATATAGTCGATTTTATGTTCCAGTTTCGTCCCGCCCATTGTACTTAATATGGTCGATCTCTTAACCTGAGAGCCGATTTTACTGCTGTGCTCTTGATGCAGGAATTCGGGATGAATGTTTAATATCACTTTCAGGCTGAAGAGTAACCTTAATCAACCCGACAACATCACTGAAAGTCGTGTCAACAGATCTACCCTTAAGATAGGCCTTGCTGAAGTTGTCTGATGTAAGGGTACTTCTCACATAAACATCTACCAGTCTTTCTAATCCAATTCTTTGCAGTATTGTGGTTTATCTTTCTCGCTTTGGGGATAAAGACAACTTTTACCTCCCTCCACTCAGAGGTTATATGTACCCCGATGTCAGGCTGCCCATAAAGGTATGCAGCAGTCATGGCATAATTAATCCGAGGGAGTCCTGCAAGAGTGCCGGAAATATCATGTCAGGCCCTGCCAATTTGTAGGGCTTGAAGGAACGGACTACCCACGTTATCATCTACCATTGTTCTGATGAGTTCAGCTATCGGAATTGCATTTGCTGAAAGTGTACCCAAGGGAGTTTCTCTCTTCACCTCGTCTCTGCAACCCGGGAAGTTCGGAAGTTCCTGACTGCTTTCAGCGAAAGATCCATCGGGCTTATTTAGATAACTTGGTTAACCGCCTCCGAAGTTCCCTTCAATTCTCCACGGAAGATAGACCAAGAATCATTTTTCGCCTTTCTGGTTTTCCTCCTGAAAGCATTAAAGCTGAGACGAAATTTCCTCTGATCTTATTTTTTTAGTTTTTCATGATCACAATTTGTGTTTAATCTAAATTTAATCTAACCATTTTTAATTAATTTCCCTTATTTTGTTTAAAAGTGTTGCAATAATATTTTTCAGTCATAATTTTGAAAAATATCTAGAGATGCCACATTTTATTTACGAAATTTCTCTATCGTGTAAACGCGCCTTTAAAGGAGAAAAAATAATATAAGTCTACTAGTGTTGTAAATTGTGGTTACTTTTGACTACTCAATACTACTCGATACTTTTTCAACTGAGTACTCGATACTACTCAATACTTTTTTTAAAATTAAAAAAATTAATAAAAAAGCCTTCTAAAATATAATTTAATTAGTTTTTCTTCTAAATTCTATTTATATTTGCATGAAAATGCATTCCCTATCAAATTTAGATTATTTTTAATTAATTTAAAAATTATTTAAAAAAAAATAAAATTTTTATTCATTTTCAAACACACAGTTGCATTACATAGTTGTATTTTATTGGTTAAATTATGCATTTTCAGTGAAAAATGCAACCCTGAAAGTATTGAGTAGTTACTTTTGAGTATTGAGTACTCGGAAAAATGGGCAGTATTGAGTACTCGGTACTCGGTACTTAATACTTTTACAACACTAAAGTCTACCAAAAAACTGCATTAATTAGGGGAAATACATGGCAGGAGTTTTTGCCAGATTATAAAAAAAACATTTAGTAACCTCTTTTTGCATTTAAGCTGACGATGTAAATATTTGCATTATTTAAATTCATTACTTAATATAGGTTTTCGGTATACCTTAACGATGAACCAGAAATATTATGCATCTATAAAATACTTATACCTCAATTTTTTTTCTCAGTACCTATTATGTAGGTACATATTGAACAAATCATGGAATAAACCAGAACTTTGATTTGAAAAAGAACAAAAAATCGAACACAAACACACAACATTTACTGTAATTTCGTGCAATTCAAGGAGTTTTTTTTTATAACAGTATGCTTTAATTTTCCACGACATACTAAAGGTCAAAAACAATTGTGAATTTCTAAAATTGCTGTAAACAATTGGAAAATAAAGTTGGATTGTTGTAGATATCAACAAAAATACTACATGGAATCGCGAATTCTCAGGTAGATCATGTAAAATTCTTTAATTAGCACTTAGCAATGCACAATACATAGTACACAGCGCCGGTCAAATCATTTCCAACAAAATTCTCATGGCACATAAAAAAATGGAATATGTTTTTTTTTAAATCATGCCTCCAAATTGGACTCTTATAGATATACATATCATATGTGCGCCAACCAGAACCGCTATGTGTATTTAATTTTTTTTTTTTTGAAGAGTTTTTAATTACCAGCTAAATTTGGTACTTTTGAGCACTTTTTTAATGTAAATAGAAAATTTGTAAGACTATTTAAATATTTATGAAAGAAGTAAGGTTTTAAAGCACCGCGAAAGGTCAAAATAAAGCTTGCGCGTAAAGTTATGAACTGATATAAAAATAACGAATGAAGGATTTGTTGGAAATTTGATTGTCTTTAATTTGGTTCTTATTGCGAAAAGATCAGATGAACGGAACTCAAGATATAAGAAAAAAAATCAAAATACCTCCAAATAACGCTAAAAAAATTATTTGCGCGTAAAGCTATGAACTTATGAAAAAATGATGAATGTAGGATTTGTTGGAAATTTGATTGTCTTTAATTTGGTTTTTATTGCGAGAGAATCAGATAAACAGAACTTAAGATATAAGAAAAATAGTCAAAATACCTCCAAAAAACGCTAAAAAATTCATTAAACAAAAAGTTATTCGCGAAATGTTCTTTTGATGAAATTTTTGAGTTTAGCGATCAAAAATACATATAAAAAAATTATTCGCGGTTAGTGCGCAGAAATTGTTTTTCATTTGTAAACGAGAGTTATTAACAAAAATCAATAAGGCGTTTCATGAAACCGCGTTTACAATTAAACCGCTTACCATCCCAATTTGGGATTTGCATATGTTGTTAAGTATATTTAGGGCTATATGTGCAAAAAAATATAGGAAAATTAAAGATACGCATTTTGAGATATTTGCAAATTAAGGACATTTTTTTAATTTCAATATCCTTTTTGCAAAGCATCCTATCCTTTTTCAAAATTCTATTTTAAGACCAGGACATAACCATTATTTTGCGCTTTATTTCGTGACAATCGGATGATGCGTTCCAAAGATACGATCATTTAAACATCATGTATTTTTCATTAAATTGTTGCAAAATACCAACTTTGAACAGCGATAAAACGCGAACCATTCACAATTTTGACTAAATAACAAAAACCGAAATTCGACACAGATCTCGAGAATTGATATGCCAATTTTTATGCAAATTAAAATAGGTAAGGTCGAAAAAGTGTTTTTTTTGTTTTCAAAAATTTTGGAATCCTTCTATATCTTTAATGGACAAAAAGTTGTTTTGGGCACGAACTTCCATAAGTCTTTTACTGTCAAAGTGTTTCCCAGCTTCTATATTTAATATTAAAATTGACATCTAGCCAGCATTTTTCAGTAAACACCCGCAATTGACATTTTAGCTTATCAGAAATTTCGGCAAAATTTGTTTTTTTGCGTAACACGTCATGTGACTCGGTTCTAACTTGTATTTGTTTGAGCTAAAACATGAATAATAGGTCTATTCGATTACCTTACTACAATTTACTATTTTTAACTCATTTCACTACAGCTGGAAATTTCCAATACAAAAAGTAAACAAGACTTTCCAGTTGTAGTAAAAAATAGTAAGAAATTTGGGTAATCGAATAGACCTAATATTGAGTAGATTATAATTCGTTTACCTTACTATAATCTACTCATTTTTACTACTTTGGCTGGAAATTTTCAATACAAAAAGTAAACAAAACTTTCCAGTTGTAGTAAAAATGGTAAGAAATTTAAGTTTACAAACAGATCTAATATTTTCAAGCCGCTTCCTATATTTCTTTGCTTCCTGTAGCTTTGAACAATAATTAAACGTAATGAACATTATTTCAAATATTTTAAAATAATTCTCTGCAATATCTTGCAAAGAGTGAGCTATTTTTTGATTTATGAAGACACCATAAACTCCAATGAAGAAAAATTATACGATTGCGCAAACTCAACTGTACAAAGCTTTTGAAACTACAACAACAACCAACTGAGCTGAATTGAGCCTTTTGATAAAAAGTCCAAGTATATTTTTTTTTTTTTTAATTCTGACAACTGATATACGCGTCTCGTACAGTGGTGGTACTGTTGCTTTAGCTTAGCAATTTGGTGAATATTGTATCATTAAAGAATTTTATATCACAACAGCAACAACAAAAACAACATCAGAGATAGAACTCGATGACTAACTAACATGACCACCAATTTTTATTATTTCTCATTCTACATACCGTACACCACTCTGTGGTGCAGGGTATTATGAGTTTGTACTGATGTTTGTAACAGTGACCGGACATAATCCCCACGGACATTATCCCTATATCGGAAATGGGGATTATAAACACATGCATCATGGTCATAAATCCCATATTAGTTGTGGGGACTATGACCATTTCCAAAAAGGTCATCATTTCCTTTCCCTGTTGGGATTACGACCGAATTTTTTTCGGTCATAACCCCACTTATATTACGGGAACTAAGTTCAAAGCAATTACGGCAATAATCCCTGTTTCTTACGGAGAGGGTAGTTTAATGCATGGACTTTTTCATCCCTACGACAAAATAAATCAATTTATGGGATTGTGACAAACTAGTATAGTAGACATTAGACCTAGTACAAATTTGACTTTACTAACAAGGGAAGCCTCCCTTTTTTTGTAGAGCAGGAAAAATAAATATTTAAAATAAATATTTAATGAGGGAGGAAGAAAGGGTAATTTTTCAATTTTTTGCGTTTATCTCCTATATTGTGCAAAGGAACCTAGTCATTTTATATACCAAATGAAAGGTCTTTGGAAAACCTATCTTCGTGAATGTGTCCAAACATGCACAACTTTTCGTCATGTCCACAAACACTACTCCCTATTTCCTTCTCCTCATAACCTATTTTCCTAATACCAACACAATGCATTGCATTAGTAGGGGGCATCCCCTGAGTGTTGGCTCAAAGTAAAAAAAAAAAAAAAAGGATTTAAAATACCTGAAATACGAGTATGATACTAAATTTGCCTATAATAATTTGAGTAAATAGGCGTAAATCGTAAAAAACAGAAAAAGGACAAATCGCCCACCATAAAAATGAATTTGGGCCGCCAAAAAAAATACGTGTCGAGTTAATTTTCGTTCTGAACGTATCCGAATTTCATGAAGATCGGATGCTTCCATTGTAAGACCATTTTTGGACTTACACAGGGCACCCACCGATTCTCCTGAAAATTGTAGAGGGGAGAAAAATAGAAGTTACCTGTTTTTTTAGCTGCCCAATCTCACATTTAGCGGGTCAAAGGGGTGGGAAAAAACGGGATTATTTTCGTTTTTTGAGGATTTTTCACATTTCTTCAAAATAAACTATATGAATATTTTATACAGATCGAAAAGTTTTTTGAAGGCCTATCCGATGGTACATAGGTCGTATCGATATTCGGGTATGTTAAGTCCTAATTTTTAAAAATGTAAATACTTTGGGGTAATTTATATTAAAACTAAGCTGACCCGTATTTTTGCGTTTGACGAAATTCCTGCTAGTTCGGATTTTCCCGAAATACCTAATTTTTTCATAAGATGGCAACCCTTTTTAAATCTTAGATTGGGCAGCTAAAAAAAACAGATAACTCTTATTTTTCTCTTCTCATTCCAATACGCAAGTTTCATGACAATCGGTGGGTGCCCTCTAAAAAACCTCCCTTGTTAGTCTCCATGTAAATATTTCTTCCGGTATTCAGTTAAATCGGTTTATTGACAACAAAAAGAAACCTCTTTCACTTGGTTCGTGCGTTATTTTTTGCACTTATTAAAGATTTAACAAAAGACATACTCATGTTTGTTCTTGGGAACCATTTTCCGATAATCACTGGTGTAGAGTATAATTGGTCGGCCTTGGCTGACTATAATTTTCTTACTTATTTTATTTTTTTGTTTTTGTGTAATATCGCATTAATTTTATATACAAAATATATATTTTTTCTAAAAAAACCCAAGTAAAATACACACAGAGAATGATAAACCATCTATCTGTTGAAGACTCACAATTAAATAATAGCCATTGTTGATGACTGTTGCCTATAAACTGTAATTACTTCTTTAGGTTTTAGAATAGAGTACAATAACATTCTGAAGATGTGAAGAAAAAGATAATTTATTGTTAACTATGTAAGTACATATATTAGCGCGTCCCGAATACTAAATTTTTATGCCTTGCCCCATATTTAACGGGAAAATTTAAATCGTAATAAAATATTTTTAAATCCACAACCTTTGACAATTCTAAGAAAGAAACTATCAAAATAGAACTGAAATGCCACTTTTTCACCACAATTTAAATTGTCTTGTATAATGTATAATATAGGAGGCCTCCGTAGAATAGTTGATAGCGTGCTAGCTAGCCTATGAAACAGGGGATCGTGGGTTTGATTCCCACCAAAACCCTGATTGTTGCCAATTCTCGGTTAGTTTAAAATTATTAAAAATTATATTAGTTTAAAATTATTTAAAAAATAATTAGTACACACATTTCCATCAATTATAATGGACCAAAACTACTTTATGAAAATTATTTAAATATTTTTCGTGGAATATTCTTTATATTGCACAATTTTTCCGTACAATTTTGCCGAGCAGTTTTTTATCAAACTACACTAAGAATGCAATTTTTGGGACAATCATTTTTACATTAAAAAAAAAACAAATTCGGGACGCGCTAATATACGTGCGCACACAAAAAAAGAAAATCAAAATACCCGTATCAATCTCCAAAAGTATCCAATGGAGAAATAGGAATTTCGATTTTTCAAAAAAAAAAAAAAAAAAAAACAACATAATACCCACTAGTTTGTCCCGTAATTGGCGACTTCATAAATACATTGAAGCTATTTTGTAAACAAAAATAGCTCACAATGTTTTTTGTTTTGGGGTCAACTACACTTTCGGTAAAATTAACTTACATTTATTTTCTTGTGGTAGCATTAAAGGTTTCATTAAATATCTGAAGCAATTGGGCATGGTTTGACAGGTTATTTTTTGAAGACCAATAGTAAAAAAGTTAAAGACCGAATCTAAGAATACCGTTCAAGTTCCCAAAAGATTTTGAATACAAATGAATTTGCGTTGAAAAACACCTTTCTTTAGTTGTAAAAAACACTGTAAAATATTTTAGTGGCTCTCTAATGTCATTCAAAGCGTGTTTATTAAGTACACTTTTTAATAAATTTAAATAAATCAGAGATTTATTGAAAAAAATCAAATTTAACTGTTCAAAAATATTTTTTCAAATAAAAATTAAAAATAACAGTTTCAAATGATTTATATAAATATCTGTTCAAAATGACAGAAATAAAAAACTTTTTTTTTTATAACTGTTATTAAAAACTCTTTGAGCCTTAAAAACTCGAGTTATTAAAATAAAACAACAATAAACGCATGCAGAAGAATCCTATTGATATCTAATACTTCAATCATTGATTTAAAGAAATAAACTTTGATTGATTTTTTTAAAAGTAACTGTTATAACAGTTATTTACTCAAATAAATATAAAATAAAAGTTATTTTAGATTGTTTGAACAAAAAGTTTTTAATAACTGTTACTACCTCCGTCCCGAAATATTTTTAACATTTCTATAGATTTTTTTGTCCCAAAATAAACTTAACATTTTATTAAGCAGTGTTTTAGTTGAAACAATACAAGATAAAGTTAAAAAAACAATCTTATACTAATCTCGTGTACTAAAACTGTAACAAAATTAATTAAAAATATTTGCAAGATGTCCCTATTGCATCCATAATGCATTTATTAAAAACCGTTAAAAGGGCCTCTAGCGTAAAATTTCTTATTTCATACGCCGCATTTTGTAATAATTTTCATCTTTTCGACCAAAGTGGCCATAATGCCTGTTTGTAACGTCGAAAACAAGTTGTCTCATTTATCTGGATGCAGTTTATTGCATCCATTTTGCACGTGAATTGAAAAATTGCAAAGCTATAAAGAATTTTTAAATTATTGATATGTCCCGATATGTATTAACAAAAAAATCCCATCTTTTTCAAAAAATCCTCCATAATCCCAGCCAAAATATAGAAATGTTAAGATTATTTTGGGACGGAGGTAGTATTTTTTACTGTTATTGAAAAAATCAAAAAAATGTTATTGCAAATTTTAACACGGGACATCTTCAGAAGTCTTTTCATATATAAAATACTAAGTTTGGAAAACATTCGTTTCATGATTTTTTTTAAACAAAAAGACACATATAACTGTTATATTTGGTGTCTGAAATAAATACATTTTTTTAGTTTACTTCAATTTCACTTAAAAAAATAGTAGCTCTTTCTTTATTTGAGAATAGAACGGTTCAGATCTTGGTTATTCTATTTTTTTTTATTTATAAAAAGAATTTCATTAAAAAAATAAAAATATCAGCTTTTTTTGACTTTTTATGCAATTTTATCAAAATTTTCTTTTAGCGAAAGAATTTCAAAAAAAATATTGCTTGAAGTCACGAATGACATATATAAAGGATGAAGAAGAACGACAGAAATCGGTGTGTACTACAAAAAAAAATGTCAAACCAAAAAGGAATTGCAAAAATTGTCAATTTAATTTTTTTTTAATTTTTTTTGAAATACAAGAAAATTGTGTGATTTTTTGCAATTTTTTGGAAAATTATTAATTTTTCCTAATTTTTAAAAATTAAGTAATTGTTTCTGCTGAAAGTGTGTGAAATTTCAAATAATAAAAACTAAAAGAGAACACCGAAACTTGTCAAAATGTTGATATGGCCGACCAGTTGTCCAATCTTATTTAACCTTACATATCTAAACCGTGCTTGAAGTTATCAAAATTATAATAGAAATGTCAATTTTTAAAAATACTTTACGAAATACACTGTATTTTGCATTGGTATTTTAAGTAAATATCATAAATAGAATCTGGAAAAGCTTAAAATTAATGAGAAAGATGGTGAAAGATGAGAAAGATAAAGAATGATAAACTGAAAAGAGCTGAAGAGCTAAAAGAGCTTAATTAAAGAGCTACACAACTCTAAACAGAAAATTCTCTCTTCAATGAAATTCTTAAGCCTGTGTGAAATTTATGTTTTTTTTATATGGAGTTTGACAGATTTTCACGTGAAAACCGAGCAACTTACTTACCTTAAGCCTTAACATCATTCGGACATATCGTGTATGTACTTTACTTATTGCTAGTCAACAAAAGTTCAAAGAACTTTCATTTTGATTATATAAGAAAATATTAATCATTAAATTTAATTAGTGAAGAAATAATCAATTACTAAAGTGTGGCTGTAGTATTCTTTGATTAAAGATCAGTTCTTTTTCTAAACTTTATGCCTAAAGTTAATGCCTGCTGGGTTCAATTTCATTAGCTTACCCTTTTTGTAAACAAAATCAATAATAATGATCATAAATAACTAAATATGTATGTATGCATTGGTTTTCGTTGTTGATCATACCTACAAAAAAGTTATTAACTATTTATAATTAAAAATCTGAATGTGTGTGTGTGTGCGTAATTAAATTTCATCTATTAAAAAATTGGAATTTACATAAATAGAAGGGTGGAGCAAATTTTCCTTATTTTCGAATTGGAAAATCGTCGGGGTCGGTATAGTTTTTTTTAGGGTCAATTTTATTTTTATGAGTTGAATATCGAATAGTATTTTAAAACATAAATAGTGAAGTGTAAAAACGAGTCATGTATGCCTAACCTGACCAACCATCCCGCTTTTGGCGGGATTATCCCGCTTTTTTAAGGCTGATCCCGCCTTGATTTTTCATCCCGCTTTTTAAACAAAAGTCCCGCTTCATCCCGCTTTATCCCGCTTTTTGAGTTTTGGAATAGCAAAGTACAACTTAGGGCCGATAACACAAACGAACTAACCGGAAGATAAATTGGGTTTAGTGCTAACCGGAGGTTATAGATGTCAAATTTGTATGGGACTAACCGGAGGTTACGTTAACTTTGATGTAACTGGATATTGTGTTAACCGCACTTATAGTTTTTTTATTATACTTGTATTTTGAGTAAGATATTTTTGAGCATATTAACTATTTCTCCGTTTAAAGATATTGTTAAGAAAACTTTTTTACTCAAAAAAATGTTGACAAGAGAACCCTACAAGGCAATTTACATCAAAGATAAGATCCTTTTTAATCAAATTTAATTTTTATATAAATTTTTTTAATTGTGACACTTTCAATATTCCGAAAAACTCAATAAAAAAAGTATTAAATTTTAATACATGTTTCCTTCACAAAATTTCTCTGATGTAAAGGAATTTTAATTACAGAAAAACTCTTAGATTCTAAAATATTATTTACATAGAAAAATAAACTTTTTCTGAGGAATGTTCTGATTTTAAAATCCTTTTCATATAAAAAAAAGTTTTTAATTCTCTGATCGTAGAAAAATTCTCAGATTCAACATTTTATTGTAGAAAATGTCCCATTCTTAGAAATATTCTGAGATCCGGAGACATTCCTTCTACATAAAAATTTCCAAATTCTGATGCACTTTACTTCTGGAAAAATTCTGAAATAATTCTCATATTTTAAGGTAATTTGCAGATTCTAAGAACTTTTTTGTGTACAAAAATCCTCAGATGCTGAAACATTTTTCATAAAAGAAAAGTCTTAGATTCTAAAAAACTATCGGTTTCTAAAAAAAAAAATTCCTAAAAACAAAAATTCTGATACCATTTTCTTAAAATAAAGTCTTAAATTTTAAAGCCCCGTGAAAAAATTTATTAGATTTTATCTGATCTGTAAAATCTAATTATATCAATTGTATCTGATAAAATTTATTAGATACGAGATTCGTCTCCAATTTGTCTCCGTAATTGCATCTGATCAAATGCATCTAATCAAATTTTCTAGTCAAACTTCTTTTGCATTTTTTTATATAAAAAAATCCCTTAAAAGTTTTTCCAAAATTTTTTGCATTTCGGAGGGTATTCGTGGGTTCGATTAAGTCGAGTTTAACTTATTTAAAAAAAATCCCGCTTTTTAGATTAAAATCCCGCTTTTTCAACATTATGATCCCGCTTTTCAGTCAAAAGTAGTTGGTCAGGTTATGTATGCCTAACCTGACCAACAGCTTTTGACTGAAAAGCGGGATGGAAAGGTTGAAAAGGCGGAGGTTTGGTAAAAAAGCGGGATTTTTGTATACCCTCCACTTACAAGGAAGGAATCCCATAGCTTACACTCCGATTGCTCTGGAATTTATGTATCGCTCATTTACTTGTATAGTGTCATAACTCAAAATATGTCGTTTTTGCGTAAACCATACAGAATTATTTGTTGTATCCAGCTTTATACTGTGTTAAAAAATCGTATTAATATCTTCTAAACTCACCGTTTGAGAAGAGAACACGCCATTATAACATTTTCTATGTACGGGCCTTTTGCAATGTAAAACAAGTTTCAATTGTAAACTTTAAACAGGTTTTCTGTGAAATCAAACATTTTGCGTTATGACACTCTACAAGTAAATGAGCGATATGTTAATAAGTACCGAAAACTAAGTTTAACATGCTATTTTTTATCGGCTATTCCGGTGGTTTAAAGAATGATTGCCACCTTATGAAAAATAATGGCCTTTTGGGAAAATCTGAATAAAAGCCGAACCAGCGGCGTATCCAGGAATTTGAAAACGGGGGGGCTCAATTCCCAAAATTTTTTTCGCCATCGCCTATTAATATTTATTTTTAAATTTATGGGCTTAAAAGTTTTTAAAAAATTGCGAAATTACTTGCAAATATTTGGTTTTTAATACCGAGTGGCGGTTTTGAATTTCAATATGGCGGATAAAATTCTTCATGCACGGGTTGGTGGAATCGCTTAAGAAGAACTTGCAGTTGGATTTTTAAAATTCAAAATTTCGGATCCAACATGGCGATAGTTTTTTTTAACAACAGATTCACTCAAAACTCTTTACGCACCGGTTTGTTGGGTTGCTAAATTAGAATCTGCCATTCGAAATCTAACTTTAGATTCTTATTTAGCGACCCCAAAAACTAGGGTATAAAAAGTTTCAAGCAAATCGGTTAATTTTTTAAAAATATTTGTCGCCATGTTGGATCCGCCATTTTGAATTTTAAAATTCCAACTTCAGATTCTTCTTAAGCGACCACAAAAATCTGTGTTAAAAGAGTTGACGAAGAAACCCTCAAATACACGAAACAATTCTAAGGTTGTGGGTAAAAAAATGGGGAATTTTTTTGAATTTTCAGACATTTCTTTCTAAGAAACTACTATGAGAATAAATGTTTTTGTAAAAATTTGGCTTCGTTAAATATTTTTTTCATGAAAATGTGTAAATTTAAAATCGTCTTTGAAGTTTTAGAGAAATCGGTTCATAAGGGGTGAGATACTTCCCTTATGTTATTGTCTGAAAAATTTTCTGTAGAAATAAATTTTCATGATTCTGATGTATAATTTTTATTAGATAGAACTAATATTATGTGTTTTTTTATCATATTTTACTGATTTTAGGTATAAATGACTTTTTAGAAACAAACTCAAGAGTTTTTGTAAAAAAATAAAATATTTTCTTTTAAAATCAAAATATTTAGAAACTTGTGAATTTTTTTTTTTTATAATGCATTTTTGTGTATAAAATTTTAACAACCCGAGTAAAAAAGATTTTATATAATTATATATAATTTGATAAAATTTTATAAATTTATATCAAATTATATATAAATTTATTGTTACTGAAATATTATTATATATAATTAGATATAATTATATCTGCTTTATATAATAATATATAATTTTATATACATCTTTTTTAATGCGAAAAAAAAAAATATTAGGTTATGCAAATGTTATATACTTTATACACTCCAACCATAGTATGGGGGTATATTTTATTGTTCATCCGTGTGTAACGCATCTAAAAATCGGTCTAGGACCCCATAAAGTATATTTGTATTATTGATCCATGATCGATTATAAGACATTCTATGAATGTCCGTCCGTCTGGCTACATAAGACACGATTCAGCCCAAAATAAAAGAGCTAGACTCATGAAGTTATACGAATATATTTATCTTATGGTCAAATGCAGGTTAAATTCCAAAAATGAGCAAAATCGGACCAAGCGGAAAAAATTTCCACTTGAAGAACTCAGCTAACGTCTGAACAACTAATTTTTTCACGATTACGAGTGAATCTTGATAAAATGTTATTAGTTTTCGCATAATATACGCAAAAATCTTGCTAACGTGATTCCTTCTAAACACTTGGCAAACTATTTTTTTGCGTGCAAGTATATGCATTAAGTAAGTATATTTTTAAGCTGAAAAGAAAATTCAGTAATATTTCCACAGCTTTTTTTTTAGTTGCTACATTGCTAATTTTAGTCATTTATTTTTGTGTTGCTATTTCTTTTTGTTTTTTTGTAATTTTTTTCAAAATAAATGAAACATCAAAAAAAAAAAAAAAAAAACTTATTTTAAAACTTCAAAAAATTTTCATAGTTTTAAAATTTTGGAAATTGTAATTAGAACAATAGCGTGTTAAATAAAACGCTTTCTGTCTTACGTTCTATTGTTGTTTAGATTAAAAAACGCTAATTAAAAGGTAAGCAGAATATATCTAAA
Source organism: Pegoplata infirma (assembly GCA_963921195.1). Lineage (NCBI taxonomy): Eukaryota > Metazoa > Arthropoda > Insecta > Diptera > Anthomyiidae > Pegoplata > Pegoplata infirma. Next base: position 239,252,622 of record OY992538.1, on the reverse strand, counting down.
AAGAGGTATGGTAGAAAGATTGTAATTTATGTATATTTAATATCGTTACAGGCCCTTCAAATGTTCAGAAAATTGTTTGACAAGAAGTGGGAACAATTTTGGAAGTTGTAATTAGAAGTTCATCAATAGCATACTAAATAAAACGATATTTGCACTACATCATCGACAAAAACATCTACATATCTATGTGTTCTTTAACGTTTTTATTATTTTTCCAAAAGAATAGCTTCAAGATTCATTTAAGAAGTCCTTTTAAATATGAATATTAAGTGGCTAGCAACATTTTTTCCAAATTACATATAGGGAAGTAATTCATATTTATATATACCTACATATTGATGCAATTCCAAACAAACATTTTAAATTTTCTTTTCATGTTTGGAAAATTACCTCTAAATCAACATCTCTATGGAATATACAATGTGAATGATCAAAACCTCTGACTATGGAATTAAATAACCACCATTTTCTCAAGTTGGTAACAGAAATCACCTTGCCATGTTCAAATTTTTAATGCATTATTGGGACATTGTTTAAACCAAAACCCTTGAAGGCAGCGTGTGAATATTTTATCAATAAAATGGGCGTGTCCAAAGTTTTTTACATAACCAAAACTTATTTGATTCGTGTGTTCTATTGGAAAAAAGTAATGATTTTTTTAGTAATTAAGTTATTAAATCTGTAAACACAAGTTTTCAAGTAGTTTGTTTGCTCTTTTAAATAAATTATTGAAAAATTTAACTTCAACCCCTTTTACTTTCAAATAGCATCAGGAATGATTATGAATAAGTAACAAAATTTCGCAAGGAATATCGAAAAAAATATATATCTTTTTATATAAAATTATATATTTTTTGATAAAATTATATCAAATAAGATAACATTAGATAAAAAAATTTTTCGGATAAAATTTTATCAAATTATATCTAATTTGATATAATTTTATATAATTTGATCAAATTTTATAAAATTTTATCCACCAATTCCTGGATAGAATTATATATAATTTTATCAAATTATATATAATTTGATAAAAGTGTTTATATCAAATTATATATAATTATATATAAATTTTTTTACTCGGGAATGTTCAAATCGAAAAGGGGGGGGGCACGTGCCCCCTGTGCCCTCCCCCTGAATACGTCCATGAGCCGAACTAACAGGAATTTCGCCATAAGCAAAAACACGACTTAAACTTAATAAAGATTATTATATATGAATTTGGGGGTCGTAAGAATATACTTCTCTATTGGATAGGCCATAACAAAAAACCATTCCATCCATATAATCAGGGTATTCACTTCAAAATTTTTTGACCCTTGCAACAGTGCAATATTGGAACTTTTTTTTTTTTTAAAAAATTTTAATAAAATTTTTATTTTTCTATTACCTTAAAAGTGCAGGACAATGGGAGTGTAAGCTATGGGGTACCTTCGTTGTTAGTGATAGTAAGTTTGTCATTTGTTTCTAGTAGTTCAAAAATAAAAAGAATGAAAAAACGTAATTTTTTACGTCCAAATTCATAAAAAACAAAAGCGTTTCATAACAGATTTATTAGTCGAATTTCCATACAAAATTTTCTTTATAAACCTTTTATAAACCTCTTGTATCTTTTATGAATTTGATAGTTAATGTTTAATGTTATTTATTTTAAAAAATTTTGTCAACAGTAAAATTTAAATATTCATGTTTGTTAAAACCAGAGACCAAATAAAACAGTTATATGTGTTATTTTGCTTTAAAAAAATCATTAAAAGAATGTTGTCCAAAATATGCATTGTATATATGGAAAGACTTCTAGAGATGTCCCGTGTTAAAATTTGCAATAACTTTTATTTTTTGATTTTTATCAATAAAAGTATAAAATAACCCAGCAAAACTTTGGTAATGGGTAGTGATTATATAACACATTACCAGGTAATGTTTATACCTTATTTGTAGCATTATTTTAGGATGTCTTACCAAACATTTGTTCCACAACGCATTATTTTTAAGTGAAAAATAATGCATTACTAATAATTTGCTACGTAATGCATAATTATTGGAAAAAATGTATTTCATATTTATTATTTCTAAACATTAAATCATGGATGACTTGAATTTGGTTACAGTATATATTATTTGCAGGTTTGAAATAATGCATTATTTATAATTGGATGCATAATGCATTACAATAACATAAAAAATAATTATTTTATAAAAAAAATGCATAAGTTTAAACACGAGATGGGCTCACGACAGGAAATTTCTAACGACACACACTCACGATCATATTTTATCTACTTACACTCATTTACAATCACGTGAGTAAATTTAATACAAAATTACTTTTTCACTACTCGTAACACCTTATATATTATCTTCTGGTATGCTATATTATTTCATTTCTCGTAACCTATAAAATATCATATATTTTACACCTTACTCGTATTCTTCGTTATAAATTTATGACTTATTTTATACCTTACTGGTATTCTATGTGATAATGTGGATGCATTACTTTGAGTCTCATCGCCTGTTAAAATCATCAATGCTGCAATGTATAAAATAAGAGATCCTATACCATATTTTATACCTTATTTGGTAATCTAAGTTTTGCTGGGAACAGTAATTAAAAACTTTTTGTTTAAAAAGTTTAAAATAACATTTATTTATTTTAAATAACTGTTATAACAGTTATTTGTATTCAAATCAATCAAAGTTTTAATGTTCAAATCAATAATTGAGGTATTAGCTATCAATAGGATTCTTTTGTGTGCGTTTATTTTAGTTTTACTTAAATATATCAAATTTTATAAGGCTCAAAGAGTATTTGATAACAGTTAAAAAAAATAAAAGTTTTTTATTTCTGTTATTTTGGACAGATATTTATATAAATTTTTTGAAACTGTTATTTTAAATTTCTATTTCAAAATAATATTTTTGAACAGTTAAATTTGAGTTTTTTCAATAAATCTCATAACGGTTATGGTCTCTGGTTAAAACAAATGAATAATTACTGGGATGGTTTTCAATTGTTTATTTACTGGTTTTGTGTTTTTCATTTGTTTTTGCCTTCAAAATATTTTGAGTGTGAGTTTTAGATTTGTTTCGTCTTTTTTCAATCCAAAAAACTTTTACACTCAACTAAATTTACAATCAAAAAACATTTACACTGAAAAAAAAAATAACACTCAACAAACATAACAAAAAAAATCGTTAATAAAAAAAAAAATATTTCTAGTCAAAATCTTTGCTCGAAAAAAATTAGATTGAATAATAAAATTGTATGGGTACCCAGCAAAACTTAGATTACCAAATAAGGTATAAAATAAGGTATATGATCTCTTATTTTATACATTGCAGCATTGATGATTTTAACAGGCGATGAGACTAAAAGTAATACATCCACATTATCACATAGAATACCAGTAAGGTATAAAATAAGTCATAAATTTATAACGAAGAATACCAGTAAGGTGTAAAATATATGATATTTTATAGGTTACGAGTAAGGTATATAATATAGCATACCAGAACGTAATATATAAGGTGTTACGAGTAGTGAAAAAGTAATTTTGTATTAAATTTACTCAAGTGATTGTAAGTGAGTGTAAGTAGATATAATATGCTAGAGTGTGTGTCGTTAGAAATTTCTTGTCGTGAGCCCATCTCTAGTTTAAACTTATGCATTTTTTTATAAAATAATTATTTTTTATGTTATTGTAATGCATTATGCATTTAATTCTAAATAATGCATTATTTCAAACTTTTAAATAATACATAATGTAACCAAATATAAATCATCCATGATATAATGTTTAGAAATAATAAATATGAAATACATTTTTCCAATAATCATGCATTACGTAGCAAATTATTAGTAATACATTATTTTTCACTTTAAAATAATACGTTGTGGAACAAATGTTTGGTAAGACATCCTAAAATAATGCTACAAATAAGGTATATACATTACCTGGTAATGTGTTATATAATCACTACCCATTACCAAAGTTTTGCTGGGTAATTGTATATACGGTTATGCGAAAACAGGGCTCCCAGCAAAACTTTGGTAATGGTTGGTGATTATGAAACACATTACCAGGTAATGTATGTACCTTATTTGTAGCATTATTTTAGGATGTCTTACCAAACATTTGTTCCACAACGTATTATTTTAAAGTGAAAAATAATGCTTTACTAATAATTTGTTACGTAATGCATGATTATTGGAAAAAATGTATTTCATATTTATTATTTCTAAACATTAAATCATTGATGACTTATATTTGGTTACATTATGTATTATTTCAAAGTTTGAAATAATTAATTATTTATAATTGGATGCATAATGCATTACAATAACATAAAAAATAAATATTTTATAAAAAAATGCATAAGTTTAAATAAACTAGAGATGGGCTCACATCACGAGCATATTTTATCTACTTACACTTACTTACAATCACGTGAGTAAATTATAAAAAATTACTACGTAACACCTTACTCGTATGCTTTGCTATAAATTTGATCAATTATTTTATACCTTACTGGTATTCTTTGTCATAATGTGGATGCATTACTTTGAGTCTCATCCCCTGTTAAAATCATCAATGCTGCAATGTATAAAATAAGCAAACCTTTACCTTATTTAGTAATCTAAGTTTTGCTGGGCTATTGTAGTTTGCTTTATAAACTTATCCTAAGAGAATATAGGGGACATCCCATGAGTGTTGGTTAAGTAAAAGGATGGAGGATGCCACTCGCCGAATGTCGAAATATTGGAAATAAATAAAAAAAAAAGAGAATAAAAATCCAGAATTCGAGCTCAAATATTTTATTTTTATATTTAAAGGTCGAATAAAAAACAACTTATAATATTAATTTGTGTGTGCAAGTTTATTTTGATGTTTTTTTTTCCCTATTTCTTTATGTTACCCCGGGAGCAAAAAAACACAGCTTTAGTTTCTGTAAGTTGTCCTGATGGACCGTAGAGGGCGTCTCAGGATGTAGAAGGAACGCAAATAATATCTGCCTTTGAAAAGCTTTGCAAATTGCCTGTCTGGAGGTTTTTGGCAGCACCAGCATCAGATGCCTAATAAACTACCACATCTTAAATAAAACTTATAAATGAAACTTCAATTTTATCGACTACCGTGCAAATTATGGTTCCTTTTGTAATAAAAACTCTAAAGGCTTGTTTTTTGCAGACCGGATTAAGATTAGGATTAACTCAATTTAGTTACAAAATAGGTTAAATCAAGTCCAGACATTTTTGTTATAATTTTTTTTCTGAATCTACATACATTTAGTAAATATAAACAGGAAACAAAATTAAGCGTAGTCCTTTAACATTTTGGACGGTGACATGACATAATCCCCACGGACATAACCCCCATTTCCGTTATGGGGATTATGACCAAAAAGAATTCGGTCATAATCCCCATAACGGTAGTGGGGACTATGACCGAAACAAATTTGAACATAATCCCAATAAAAAATGGACATTATTCCCAGTTTTATGGGGACAATGACCACGTAAAAAGTGGGCATAATTCCCATTACAGGGATTATGTCTTCTATACTAATAGGTCATAATCCCAATAATTATGTAAATTTTTTTTGTCTTAAAAGTTTTTCTGCGTAGCCGGCCTTCCGCCGGGCTTAGGGATTACAAACTCTATGCATTAAACCCACCCTCTCCGCAAAATAAAGGGATTATGACCGAAATTGTTTTGGACTTACAATTAGTCCCCATAATATGAATGAAGGGACATAATCCCCATTGGGACTATGACCGTTTTTGAAATGGTCATAGTCCCCACAACTAATATGGGGATTATGTCCGTAATCATTGAGTCATAATCTCCATTTCCGTTATGGGGATAATGTCCGTGGGGATTATGTCCTGTCACCAATGTAAAATGGTATAAATAAATCTAAGTTAATCCTAGGATTTAACTAAATTTATTTCTCATTCTTTACATTTTGGACAAAGCTTAATTTGTTTTTCTGTTTAAATTTACAAATTGTATGTCATTTCAGAAAAAAAAGTAGAAAAAAAAATTCTGGACTTGATTCGACCCATTTTTTAACTAAATAGAGTTAATCCTAATCTTAATCCGGTGTGCAAAAAACAAGGCTTATATTTAGGTTTTCAGCTAATCCGGACAATTTTAAAACTTGTCGCTGTGTGGGTTTAAATGGGTTCCGATTTGGTTTATAATATAAATAAGGATTTTAAGACAAAAGGAACAATCGAAAAAAGTAGTAGGTAGTAATATGTAATTGAATTTTAATTTTATTTCATTACAAGATATAAGGATTGAATAGCGTTCATTCATTGCAATGATAATACCAAATACCAATTGCATTATGTACATATATTTTAATTTTTTTTATTGATAGTTAATAAATAGTAACGTCTCTATCGAACGTTAGCATTTATATTTTTAATATTTATTACAAATTACTTTCACTGTACGTACGCAAAGACATGTCAAGACTTCCTGTTCTTACAACACCTGTTTAAGTATTAATATCTTATACACATCACATTAAATGCATTCAACGTGGGGACAAACGTTCACATGCACACATACATACATATTCCATTCATTATTCAGGTATGTAAAGAATTCTTACTGGGTTGACATATATAAATATATAAACACTAATAATAAGTACATATGTGCCGGCGTGTGAAAGTGTATTTTATTCTTATATATTACATGGATTTTTTTTGTTTTTGTTTTAATTACTCAATGCAGAACAAAATATGTCATCATTTCATCTTATATAAAAGCAAAAAGATTGTGAGGACTTTTATATTTGATTGAAACATTAGCACGCTAACCACAAAGTACCTACCGCCGCCATGAGTAAGTTAGTAGTCATTTTTTTGGTTGTCTTAGTTTTGAAGAATATTGAATGTAAGGCACAAGTGGAACATGGCTCCATCACTGGACCCAGCGGCGTAAGTAGTTTTTATACAAATTAATCATTTTTGAAATTAAAAAAAAAAAAAAAACTAATTTGAATATTTTACATTTTAGCGGTTTGAACGTACAGAAAATCAAGCAGCACCACCGGTAGATTTAAGCAAACCTCCTGTATATTTACCAGAATCCATTCCTATCCATGAAGAAGTAAAGGAATTTCACGAGACGATATAAAATTAAAAGGAATGAATGCAATTGAAGAGAATTGATTGCTATAGATGATATTAAATTATTTTAGAATAAGTTGTGTTTTTTAAACTGTTGTTTGTAATGCTTTTCATTATGCTTAATAAATTTGTAAAACTAGTTTTTCAACAGCGAAATCCAGTTGAATGAACAAAAATCCGAAACATGTCGCTTCTTACTTAAGCTGGTTAGGTGCTAGTTCATTAACGTATTATAATAAGTAGGGCAAGTACTTTCATGAAAATGCATATTTTTACTCAGCATTGTAAACATAACATAAATTAAATATCTATCCGAATCAAAGAATTTGCAATAAAATGGCATTGATTTGTAGTTGCATATTTTTGCATATTTTGGTATAAATGCATATTTTTGCATATTTTGATATAAATTAGACTTTTTTTAAATTTCATCAATATTTTTTCAAAACTTCCTTAGGAAAATTTAAACCCTATCCCCTATTTTTTATAGAAAAATTTATTTATTTATAGAAATCATAATCTAATGCATTTTTTAAAGAAAATGGATTCTGGAAGTATAATTTTTAGATTCTGAAAATTTTTTCCTATTTAAAATGTTCCTATTCTGAGATATTTATGAATTTCTCTTCACTAATCGTAAAAAAAATGTGTTTGAATTTAAGATTTTTTACAGGAAAATTGAATTTTTATTTTGATTAGAGTTAGGGTGGGGTCTTTTGCCTTTAAGTTAATTTTTTGACTCGAAAATCGGAAAATTCCGAAAAAAAAGTATTTTAAAAATAAATATTTTTGTTTAGAATAAAAAACACGAAGTATTGAAAAATAACTTGTTTTAGAAAAATGTATTTTAAAATATTTTTTTTTTTCTTTTAGAAACTTTTTTACTTCAGAAATATTTAGTGACGCGAAGAAAAAACTTCTCAAGTAAAAAAATATTTTACTAACTAAAAATTGTTTCCACTCAATAAAATATGTTTAAGAATTGTCGAGGGACTCAAAATATTGGACAAAACCCAATTTATGTTGACAAATTATTTTTTTTTAGTAAAAAAAATAATTTTTAGATGCATATTTTTAAAGTTTTTAGTGCATATTTTGGATTTTTAGACGCATATTATAGGCACATATTTTCGTTTTTTAGATGCATAAAAGTACTTGCCCTAATAATAAGTATATTCTTTCGAAATTTTACATAGAATTATTTAATCTTTATATGCATCAAGGTTGGCTGACTTTTAAATAACGGTATTTGGATACAGTGCCGCAAGCTTATTATAATTTAACTTTCGAAATACAAGTAAAAGACGTTTGAAAGGTTTTTCATTCATAGTTTTTATTACGCGCACGTGTAAGGAAAGCGTCGTTTCGCTCATCCGTTTTAAGGGCACCGTTAAACCTTACTTGAATCGGAACCCTAAAAGGTTTCATATGGACTTGTAACATTGGTAACCTTTTTATCAGTCCATTCTGGGCCGCGGTGTAGCATCATCGTTTTTTACTCAAAATAAAAAAGAAAATGATATTTTGTTATCGAAATTTTTTTTTTGTGTGGCAGTAGGGCTTTTAATCCCAAAGTCCTGATCCCGACGGGATTTTTGTGATTAGGCTAATGCGTAATTTCGAAATTTCTAATTTTTAATCCCGGGACTTTCGAGATCTCGATTTTAATACCGTCCAACCACAGTATGGGGGTATACTCACTTTGTCATTCCGTTTGTAACGCATCGAAATATCGGTCGGGGACCTTACCAAGGAGTAAAATAATTTGTTGCCAACTGGTAAATTTTTAATGAAAATTTAAAATTGCCTAATTTTAATTAAGCTTTTAAGTAATTTTAGAGTTGATTGAATTGTAAAAGGACAAATAATGCAAAGACAATGAGATATTATTGCTTAAAAGTATACTTTTGTATATTTTATTCAAAAGTTGTTTCTTTTGGGCTTAAAGTAATGAAAATTGTAATGAGTACTCAATATAAATAATGTACTTAGTAATGATTACTTTTCACAACTCATTACCCTGTTTTTACTGGGTAGTTAAGTAAGATAAATGAATATGGATGTCTTTCACAGGAGGATTTTCTACCTGTAGTTATTGCCTGGATGGCTGATCGTGAACGCGTGGATTTAAAGTGCGAAAGTGCAAAAATACCCGAACATTTTTAAAAACCCGATAATTTAAAAAAAAACCGAAAAATCCCGGTATTCAAAATATCCCAAAAACCCGGGATATTTTGAATGCCGAGTAAATTTTGTTAAACGTGGATGCGCTGGTTAATGTTAACGGTAATGCGAAAACATGGCTATTGAATGATTTCATTATTTTATAATTTTTTTTTATCAATTTATGTATTTATGGATGATTAGTTTTTGCAAAGACATATATAACAGAGATGCTGCAAATGCTTCTTCTTTTTACTTTTTATTAGATGGCGTCATCTAGTGAACAGTAAAGAGAAGCATTTGCAGCACCTTTACTATAAACAATGTCTTTGCTATTTCCAGCAATTTATTAAAAGTTCTTAATTTTATTTTATAATGACTGAATTTTTGTTTACCACATAAAAATCAATAAAGCAAAAAAAAAAAAACAAATCGTATTTACACTTCTTGAGTTTTATTTGTTTGGTTTTCTAAGAATCATTTTTTCTTCTCTTCCGTTTCCGGAGTGCCCCTAAAAGCATACTTTGATTTGTTTACAAAATCAGTGCCATCTCGATTAACTTTTTGGCACATTAAGAAAACCCGGTGATGCCAGATTGCTAGAATTGCTAGAATTGCAACCACTTCCCCGGCAAAATGTTGCCAGATTGAAATTTTGATTTTAAAAAATGCAAAATTCTTTCAGTCTGGCAACCTTTTTTCCGGGGAAGTGGTTGTAATTATAACAATCTGGCAACACTGATTTTCCCAAATAAAAAACTTGGCATCACAATTGCACAATCTCTTCAAATTGACAGTGATGCCAAGTTTTCATTTTGCAAAATCAGTGTTGCCAAATTGTTATAATTACAATCACTTCCCCGGAAAAAAGGTTGCCAGATTGAAAGGATTTTGCATTTTTTTAAAATCAAAATTTCAATCTGGCAACATTTTGCCGGGGAAGTGTTTGCAATTCTACCAATCTGGCAACACCGGGTTTTCTTAATGTGCCAAATTGTTAATCAAGATGGCGCTGATTTTGTAAACAAATCAAAGTATGCTTTTAGGGGCATTCCGGAAACGGAAGGGAAGAAACAATAATTATTACTGGAAAACTAAATAAGTGTAAATACGATTTGTTTTTTTTTTTTTGCTTTATTGATTTTTATGTGGATAACCAAAATTCAGTCATTACAAAATAAAATTAAGAACTTTTGATAAATTGCTGGAAACAGCAAAGCCATATGTATATAGTAAAGATGCTGAAGATGCCTTGGGGGAAATGAAATTTCTCCCCCAAATCGAATTTTTAATTTGCGAACTTTATTTTCGAACTTTTCTATAGGAAAAACCTTCGAATTTTTCTATAGGAAACATCTGAGAAAAAAAAATTGCAATACAAAATAAAAAATAAAATCAGCTGACATGTAAAACGTACGGAAAATCAAAATTTTCTAGGTTCGGCTGCTACAGCACCGTCACATATTTCACATATTCGTTTAAGTACCTGCTTTTATATATTTTAATACAAGCTAATACCCTATTCACACTTACAGTTTTAAACCGTTTTTAGCAATTATTTTTAGCATTTTCTGTCAATATACTGTAATAGAATAAAGAAAGTGATAAAAATATTGCTGTTAAAAACGATTTAAAACTGTACGTGTGAATAGGGTATTATACCCTATTCACACTTACAGTTTTAAACCGTTTTTAGCAATTATTTTTAGCATTTTCTTTCAATATACTGTAATAGAATAAAGAAAGTGCTAAAAATATTGATGAACTGTACGTGTGAATAGGGTATAACGTCCCTAATACCCTATTCACACTTACAGTTGTAAACCGTTTTTAGTAATTATTTTTAGCATTTTCTGTCAATATACTGTAATAGACTAAAGAAATTGCTAAAACTTTTGCTGCTAAAAACGGTTTAAAACTGTACGTGTGAATATGGTATTATAACGGTTAAAACTGTACGTGTGAATAGGGTATTATACCGTTTTAAGCAATTATTTTTAGCATTTTCTGTCAATATACTGTAATAGAATAAAGAAAGTGCTAAAAATATTGCTTCTAAAAACGATTTAAAACTGTACGTGTGAATAGGGTATAACACGTCTCCGAACCGTATTCGCTCAAGTAAATAATTAATTTTTGTCCTTTTCTCTCTCCCTCTTAATTTTTATATGAAAATTTTGCCACATTTTTATAAATATTCTGGCAAGTGTGCATTAAGTTAGTATAATTTTAAAAGTTGGCAACATTATTGTGTTCATCCTCCGCCTTCGATGACAATGCTGAGAACGATTTAGCTGGTGGTTTAAATCAGTACATACTAGAGTTGTCAATTATTCGACTTTCAACTTTGTTCGAATAATTCAAATAATTGTTTTTCCTCGTTCGATCAAACGATTAAAGATCAAAATTTATTCGATTAATCGAAGAGAATAACGAATAAAAAAATTATTTTAAAAAATATTTTTATTAACAAAAAAATAAACAATTCATATAAAAAAAAAACTTAAAATAAGAAAGTTAAAATTTTTATTAACGAAAAAATGCATAAAAAACTTAAAAATAAAATATTTAAAAGTTAAAAAAAACTTAAAAATTGAATAACTGAGATCACGTTTAATTAACGGATGTCGATTTTAATACTTGTTGAGAAATAATTCAAATACAAATTATTATTTGAAGAATTCAGACAAAATATATCATAAATGATTTTAATTTTTGTCAAATAAGACAATTTAAGTTGTTCTTAAGAAATAATCTTTTAAAAATAAAAGTTGACTCACTTTTTTTGCTTTCAAACGATTCTTTCGCTAATTGTTAAAGTAGGTGATATAGTAAGAAGAGCATACAAAAGTTTATCTAATTTTTCTGTTCTTTTTTCAGATTTTCCCAAATATACCATATCGTCTGATATATCGCTGAAGTCCTTTTTATTTTCTGAATTTTTAATATGTACTTTGAATTGAATTATTTAACTCTCATAAAAGATTATTATTTTCATTACTAATAACTTCCTCTATTTCAATACTTTTATCTGAATTATTGTGATTACTTTCAACATAAAATAATCTGGAGTATAATTCATTTCCATATTATTTTGTTTCGCTTTTTGGAGAATATTTTAAGAAACTTTCATTGCTCGGAAAATTTCCAGAATTTAGAAAAATTATTACCGTATTTAACACTTTTATACGTCTCTCATTAATTCTTATTTTAATACGTTTTAGTAAGTCTGATGCAAAAGAATTATTAATTTTTCCTAATTCTATAATGGATGTGCTATCCAGGGCCATGGCTACAATATATTTTAACTTTCCTACATTTTGTATAAAATCTTTCAAAATTTATGAGAATAAATTAAATTCTTAGCATTTATTTAATTTTTTAATTAAAAAAAATTGTTCGATTAATCGACATTAATTAATCGATTTATTCGTTATTCGAAAATCGTAATTTTTGAATTATTCGAACAAGAGTTGGGTTTTGTTTGATCGATTAATCGAATTATTCTTAATCGACTGACAACTCTAGTACATACACTCGTTTTATCCAAGCTCTTGTATTTCGCAACGTTATCGATTCCTAAAAAAGGTTTAAAATATTATAAGCTACATTAAACCATATTTGTATAACTTACTTTATTTCTATATTTTTTTTTTTCAGTTGTGACTTTATCATTGGATGAAGCTCCATTTGTAAAGCTGCCAAAATTTGTATTTGGAAACGTCTTGTTTATCTTCCGCCTTCGTTGTAAATCCTGCTAACGATGTTCCCGAAGGTTTGAAGCAGCATATACTCACTTTTTAACAAATCGCTTGTCTTGTCTTTCGAAACGTTATGCATCATTTCTAAAAAATTAGATAAAAACTATTAAGAGGCCACATTTAACCAATTTATTTAGAATACTTACTTCATATTTATTTGCCCAAGGGGGGAATACTTGCAATTGCAATGTTTATAATTTTTGCTTCATCTAATTTATGTATGTATGTAATTGGAAGCTGCCAACATTTAATGTCAATGTACTAAAAACAAAAAAAAATTTATATAAATGAGTAATAACCTTGTTCTCACGTACAGCTAAAAACCGTTTTAAGAAACATTTTCTTTCAATATACTGTAATAGAATAAAGAAAGTGCTAAAAATATTGTAACTAAAAATGATTTTTAGCTGTACGTGAAAACAGGGTATTATACTCAGTATAATATACTTGGGGTTTTCACAGTGACGATTAAATTTGCCTTTTTTTAGTTTGGTTTTTGGCAAATGTGCCAAACGTAAAAAAAAATGCCAATTTGAATGTGGCATATTTTTCTTAAAATGCCAAACTCAATCCTTGTCTAATAAAAACAAAATGCCAGTGTGCAAATAAAAAAAAAACATAAAATTGAAAACAGCTGTGATTGCTTATGCTGAAATTTCGAACGCGGCAACAAAAACATTTATACAAAAAGAAACATACAAATTTGTTGTGTTTATTTTAAAATTGTGAATGTAAAAAGTTAATTAAAGTTATTTTGTGCAAATTATTAACGCTCACGATATGTAAAGAAAAAAATGGTGGCAAATAGTTGACGTTTAGTAAAATGGCAAATTTGCCAAATACCCAACTAAAAACGGCAAATTTAATCGTCACTGTGAAAACCCCAACTGTATCCGTACTTGCGTGTTTCTTCACAATTCAGCAGCAGACAGCAAAAGTAAAGAGCGCGGCAGTTAATTTAAATAGAAAAAGTTAAATTATTTTATTTTTCTGTTAAATTTTTTATTGCTATATCATATCGAACAAAGATTATGAATTTATATTTTTTTTTGGGGTCTTATTGTTAGATCCATATTTCGATGTGTTACACACAGAATGATAAATCTACTTTACAAAAAACAAGTAAACCGGGTACAATATTTTATATCATACAAAATGAAACAACCGTATTAATATTTATTTAGAATTTTTAACCCCCCAGTATGAAGAACGTATGACGATCGTCAAAAATTTATATATATTTTGTTTTTGTAACAATAACAAAATACATGTAAATTTTTGACGTTTGTTCGTTTTAAGGGCTACGTGCTTAAATTTAAATAACTTCCACTATACATAATAGAGGGATTCCGTGAAAAAAGAACAATACTTTTTATTTGATTTTTTCTGTAAGTACAGATCGAGCACGGGCTCTAATTATATTTGTTATAAGGGTTCAAGTTGAAAAAATGCTTTTGTTTTCTCTTGCAAACATTTTGGTTTATAACAATGTTTCATAGGTTTAAAAAATCAAAATAGACCGTGCAAAATGATTTAAAAATAATTTAATTTAAAAAATGAATTAATTCAAAAAATGAATTAATTCAAAAAAATAATTAATTAAAAAAAACTTAATTCAAAAAATGAATTAATTCAAAATGAAATAATGGGGGCCCTCGTAGCCTAGTTGGTAGCGTGTTAGCCTTTCAACGTGGGGGTCGTGGGTTCGATTCCCACCAGAATCCTTAGTTTTTTTCGCTGCAACGAGACGACGGTCATTGTTACCAGTTCTCGGTTATGTTGAATTTATTAAAAAAGAGTTGTAAATAATTAGAAAGAATAAATAAAAATAATTGATCATGTGATCAAAACTATTATTATATTATATGAATTAATTAAAAAAGAATTAATTCAAAATGTATTAATTCAAAAAGAATTAATGCTTGAATTAAAATTGAGTTATTCACAAAATTAATTAATTCTTTTTTAAATAATTCAAATTTAATTCAAAGAATTAATTCAAGCATAAATTAATTCATAAATTAAAAGTTTGATTTGAGAAATTGAATGGTGAATTAAAATTTCGAAGGTCTGCTGTGGAGGGTATTCATGGATTCGGCAAAGTCGAATTTAATTTTTCTACTTGTTTTATATGCAGTTTGACAGATTTTCATGTGAAAACCGAGCAACTTAAATAGAAACAAGTAAGAGTGTTAAACTCGGCTTTGCCTAATCTTTTATACCCTCCAATATGTAAATAAAATATAAAAAAATGTTGATAGGGGCGTTTTTTTGGGAGGGGGTGAGCGGGGACTCCTTGGGCCTAAGCGCAAGACTTTAAACTTCTGCGAACATAAAAATGTTTCATTTCTTTCACAATAATACTAAAAAACGTCTAAAAAATGAGCATTTTTAAGAGGTTGGTTTAGTTCTTCAAGGGGAACTTTTTTCCCCGGGTCCGATTTGGCACATTTCCGAACTTAACCTGCCTATACACATACCCAGTTGGCAACGTCCTCGAGCCATCCTCAGTGACGGAGCGATGACATGTCAGAGTCACACCTGACATCCACAAGACATCTCTATGTACTGGGTTGGGGACAGTTTCATACAAATTTTCAAAATGTCCTCACTCAAAGTCAGCAGTGGTCAGGGCTGACCTTCTGGGGACATGTCACCTAAGACTTCTTTGGGGAAATGTCTGACATAGGTCATGCGAAAATACAAAAAATTTTCGTATTTCCTTTAGTTTTTACTTTTATCCATTTTCCTTTATAAATTATCTTTCTCATATTTAGAAAAAACTTTTCGCCTTTTTTAGTCCCAACTGGATTTGAACCTGGAACCTCTAGTTTATTAGTCCCACACCTAACCACTTGTTCCAAACTTTATTTTTAAAATTGTTTGTCTATTTATTACTTTTATTCTACGTGTTAGATTTTGATTTTATTTTAATTAAGTCGATAATATTGCCATCTTTTTCTTGGAAATTGAAGAGTTTCCCAGATTTAAAATTCCAATTTAATATACTGCTATTCTGAAGACATTTCCTTTTAGACGTCTTAGAGGAATTGTCCACACTCTTAAAGCAAACATTCAGTGCTGACAATGTTAGGACATGTCATCAAGGATTGCCTATGATTTGTCAGAACCTGAAGACATTTCCTCAAGGAATCACTGTGGAAATTTCATCAGTGACGCATTTTCCAACTGGGCCCAGTTGGCAACGTCCTCGAGCCATCCTCAGTGACGGAGCGATGACATGTCAGAGTCACACCTGACATCCACAAGACATCTCTATGTACTGGGTTGGGGACAGTTTCATACAAATTTTCAAAATGTCCTCACTCAAAGTCAGCAGTGGTCAGGGCTGACCTTCTGGGGACATGTCACCTAAGACTTCTTTGGGGAAATGTCTGACATAGGTCATGCGAAAATACAAAAAATTTTCGTATTTCCTTTAGTTTTTACTTTTATCCATTTTCCTTTATAAATTATCTTTCTCATATTTAGAAAAAACTTTTCGCCTTTTTTAGTCCCAACTGGATTTGAACCTGGAACCTCTAGTTTATTAGTCCCACACCTAACCACTTGTTCCAAACTTTATTTTTAAAATTGTTTGTCTATTTATTACTTTTATTCTACGTGTTAGATTTTGATTTTATTTTAATTAAGTCGATAATATTGCCATCTTTTTCTTGGAAATTGAAGAGTTTCCCAGATTTAAAATTCCAATTTAATATACTGCTATTCTGAAGACATTTCCTTTTAGACGTCTTAGAGGAATTGTCCACACTCTTAAAGCAAACATTCAGTGCTGACAATGTTAGGACATGTCATCAAGGATTGCCTATGATTTGTCAGAACCTGAAGACATTTCCTCAAGGAATCACTGTGGAAATTTCATCAGTGACGCATTTTCCAACTGGGTAATTAATTATGGTTGTATCAATTTCTATATTCCCATTTATAATAATTTTTACTCGGGATGTTATTTATTTGTTAAATATTTCGGCATGTTTTGTGTACATCAACCATAAGAAATAACCATTAATCAAATAAATTTAAACAAAAAAAAAAATACATGCATATGGAGCATCTTTTCGAAATTTAACACATTTTTGCAAAACAATTGAATTTGCAGTAAGTTTTAATTAAATTTGACAATATAATGCGATAATGGTCCAAAATTAATATTTTACATGCATTTTTCAAAAAAAAATTATCGAAATTTTTTTTCATTATATGTATGTAAATCAATGATGCCCATTTCTTTACACAATTGTGAATTACGCTCTTCACACATATTCTTACGCTCATTCATTTAGTCGTTGATGAGACATCGAAAGATGCACATGCTATACTGAACATCGCTTATGTTTTTTTATATGCACTGCCAGAAACAAATGATGCCATTCAAGCAATTATCTGTTATAAAATTCTTTTTTAATATACAATGCCTTTTATTATTAATTAAACTAAATTTTTTATTAATTGAATTTATTTATAAAGAATTAATTCATTAATTATAATTGAATAATTCACAAAATTAATTAATTATTTTTAAAATAATTTAAATTTAATTAAAAAAAATAATTTAAACATGAATTAATTCATTAATTAAAAATGTAATTAAAAATAATGTGAATTCATTCACAATTAGAATTTAATTCTTTAAAGGTCTAAACGTTTTATATGTCTTAAATAAGATCTTCTATTAATGGTTAATTTATAGTAAATAAAATTTTCTAAGATCTAAAAAATATGTTTCTAAAAATATCTTTAAAATTGTATAAAAATAAATACAAATATATATTTCAATCATTAATAATATTTCAATTATTACTCTGATTTTAACGACATCTTTTATAATTCGGTCAATTATTTTTGCTCAGTGCAGTCTCTCTCGTGCTCACTAATACTAATGCAAAAACTTTTTGGACAACGCTGATGTAAATTAAAAAACGGTTTGAAATATAGGAGTTTTACAATTTTACTTTGAGTACGGTTATTCTAGCTCAGGAAATTTTTTATATTATTGAACCCTTAACATAAGTACATTAGACCGACTCACCTTATATGGGCAAAAAAAAAGTTAAAGTTGTACCCCGCTCAAAATTAACTTTGGCATGTTTTATGAAGATTCCCAAAATATTTGGGCTCTAGCGATAATCTCCCGTGAGCTAAACCGCGTCAAAAATGGATCCAAAAATGGTATTTTTCATGAATAAAAAATTCAGTAAATTTTTTTTTGTCCAATGAATGACCAAATATAATAGATATTTAGGAATTCTTTGATTCTGCATTAAAACATTTTAAAAATCTAACCACAGACTCGAGATAACGAGATGTTTATGTCAGTTTTTTGATGCTTTTCAATTCGATTTTACTGAAAACTTAAATAACTTTGGTATTTTTTGTCCGATTTTCACTTCTAATACATCGTTAGAAAGGTGTTGACCACCGCTTGGGATTTTAGTCAAAAATTAACCCTTAACTGCACTGTCTTACTTTTTTATAACATTTACTTCGACATCATTAAAATCCATTTTATAACCACAAAAAGCGTATATTTGTGCAGGAAACACGTTTAATTAATATATTTGGCCTCAATTAATTTAACCCATGCATGATCAAAATATTTTGGCAAACATTTTTAAAAAGTTTTTGGGGAAATTATTGAAAACTAGTTGTAATACTTTAAAAAAATTAAATTAAATAAGGTTTTGTTTATCTAGACGTGCTTATTAATATTAAATAATTATTACGTGTAACACTTTTCCGGTAATTTTTTTTTTCGAAATTTGTGTGTGCAAATTAGTTTCAAAAATAAAATATAAACAAATTCTGTCTTAATCGCATATATTCGCGCAAAAAACGCATCTAATAAATAGAAATATAAATTATATTATTTTTTTTTTAAGTATTACAACTGGACTTAAATTTTTTCCACATTTTTTTTTAAATTGGTCATGAATGGGTTAAATAAAAAATATTAAGATCTATTTATTAGATAAGTTTTTTGCACGAATATATGCGATTAAGAGAAAATTGGTTTATATTTTTGCACATACAAATTCCGAAAAAAATTGACCGGGAAAGTGTTACACGTAATAAATATTTGATATTAATAAATAAGCACGTCTAGATAAACAAAAACCTCATTTATTTTATTTTTTTTTAAGTATTACAAATAGCTTTCAATAATTTCCGCAAAAACTTTTTTAAAAATGTTTGCCAAAATATTTTGATCATGCATGGGTTAAATTAATTATGGCCAAATATATTAATTAAACGTGTTTCCTGCACAAAGATACGTTTTTTGTGGTTATTAAATGGTTTTTAATGACGTCGAAGTAAATGTTATAAAAAAGTAAGACAGTGCAGTTAAGGGTTAATTTTTAACTAAAATCCCAAGCGGTGGTTAACACCTTTCTAACGATGTATTAGAAGTGAAAATCGGACAAAAAATACCAAAGTTATTTAAGTTTTCAGTAAAATCGAATTGAAAAGCATCAAAAAACTGACATAAACATCTCGTTATCTCGAGTCTGTGGTTAGATTTTTAAAATGTTTTAATGCAGAATCCAAGAATTCCTAAATGTCTATTATACTTGGTCATTCATTGGACAAAAAAAAATTTACTGAATTTTTTATTCATGAAAAATACCATTTTTGGACCCATTTTTGACGCGGTTTAGCTCACGGGAGATTATCGCTAGAGCCCAAATATTTTGGGAATCTTCATAAAACATGTCAAAGTTAATTTTGAGGGGGGTACATCATCAACTTTTTTTTTTGAGTCACTCTAAAGTACATATATGTGGTTTCTGTTTATTACTGTACACAATAAGTCATTAAAGAAAAAAGGGCAGAAAAAGTGCGACATTTTTCCAGAAAAGAAAACGCCATTAGAGTAGTCTTTCGTTATTTATGTGTTCCTAGAACGATATTTCGAGGTGTTACAAACGGAATGACAACCTTATTATATGAGTGGAGGATTTTAAAATAACTTGAAAAAACGCGTGATTCACGATGACTGCCGAAGTTTCCAAGAGGATATAGCTCACGTAGTTAATATTTATTTTGACAAACTTAAAAAATAAAGAAGGGGTAATTACATAAAATACTATCCATATGTATCTATCTATAAATTAATATCGATGTGATGGTATCCACACCACTCAGAAAATTTTTTTTAATAATAATATTCGTGCATACACTTTAACAAGAGCATCCAGTAGTTATTAATTATGAATTCCATTTGGCTTGAACACCCAACAAGCCTATTTATGAGCAATGTTCATTTTCAATGTTCATATTCAAACACTTATGTTTTGATCTACATAGATAGCAAAAGATTATTATTAATAATATTGGAGAAAAAAACACTTGTTGATTAAACATTTCATTAGTGTGAGTTAAGGAACACAACAGCTGCCGATGTATCATCCCGAGTAAAAATAAGTATATACGAGCAAATTATATTGTTCTAAAGAAAATCTAATTTTGAACTGATTTTATTTGATGTGCAGCAGAAAAGGCTCTATGTATCCTTTTATTTATTTTCGATCGTGCTTTCAACAGACAGACAGGCGGTCAAAGCTAAATTATTTTACAATCGATCAAGTATCATGAATATATATAATTTATGGATGGTCTTACAGCTTAATAATTAATCTAAAATTTGCTTAAAATACTTGTTTTCGTTTAAAAGACATAGGCCCTTACCACAAGAAAACAAAAAGTCTATTTTAACAAAAGTTTTATTTTAAATTTCAAATTTTCAATACATTTTTTGAAAGTCGATTTTAAAAACAAAAATAATTTGTATGGAAATAAAATTAAAAGCTCATTTTAAATTTATTTTATTTTCTTGTGGTAAAGCTGATAAATTCTTGAATGGTAATGTGCTCTTTAAAAATAAAATTTGAACTCCGCGGACGGAGCTCCGTCCAATTCACCCAATTTGGTTTTTAAATATTAAGCCAAAACCACTGTGGCTGTGCACTGTTTTGAATTAAAAATAAACAATTTCATTCAGTCGTTAAAAATAAAGCAGTGCTGTATCATTGTCAGTGCTCAAGTAAGTTCTTTCTTCAATTTCACATATAAAATTTTGTGGAACGAATATTTAGTTGGTTCTAAATTCATTTTAATTTTTCATACATGTTTTTTTTTTATTTATTTGAGTATATTGTTATATAAAATCTTTTTTACTCGGTATATTAGAATTTAACAGCACTA
This sequence comes from Pegoplata infirma, assembly GCA_963921195.1. NCBI lineage: Eukaryota > Metazoa > Arthropoda > Insecta > Diptera > Anthomyiidae > Pegoplata > Pegoplata infirma. The sequence goes on along the minus strand of OY992538.1, from coordinate 239,231,322 downwards.
TTAGTTGAAGATTTGTTTATTATGATATCTTTTGAAAACAGAAGTTAATAAGAATAAACTGTTTTTTATGTTTAATAATATGAATGTAAGTGTGGAATAAAGTGCTATAATCTTAAAATCTAATTGTCTAAAAGAAGCAAAAAACTAAAAAAGTCGAGAAACAAATTTAATTTTTGTAATTTTTGCAGTTTGACGAAGATTGATTTATAGGGTCCGACCGAATATTCGGCCTCGGCTTCGGCCAAAAAGCACTATTCGGCCACTTTTCGGCTTCGGCCACAATTTTGGCCGAATAGGCCGAATACCGAATAATTGTATAATATTTATGCTCACGTGTTGAAAAACACACGAAACTTACTTGGAATCACATTAGTAAGCCACAAAAACATTTTACTAAGTGTTTTTGCAACTAAAAACATTTTTTACATCCAAAAAAAATTTTCGATCGAAAAAAATTTACACTCTAAAATATATTTTTTTACAAAAATGTCCAAAAATTTTTTTGCTTAAAATAAAATCATTCTAACCAACATTCTCATGCATTTGAGTATCCCGCCGAGTCGAGTTTTATTTTTTTTCTTGTTTTTACTACATAAATATTTTTTTTTTAATATTCGGCTTCGGCTTGGCCGAATAGTGAAAATTTGGCCGAATATTCGGCTTCGGCCAAAAAAGGTGTATTCTGTCGGACACTATTGATTTATTTGCATCTAAATATGTGCAAAATTTTATAAAAAAAATGAGCGGAAGTAGGAATAAATTGCATGTGAAATTTTGGTCTAGTAGAATAAGGTGCTAAAGAATGGCCCACTTATAATCTGGACGACTTATAAGTTTTGAATGAAAAGACACATTTTTATAATTTATTTATCAAATTAAAGGAAAATTTTCCACCTTTTTATTGGTACCGGTTTCAAGTTTGTAGGCTAAATATTTTTTCGTACAGACGCCATTAAGCAAAATAAATATTAAGAAATTTTGCACACTTTCACGTTTTTTGAGAAATACAGCTGTTCAGAAATTGCTTAAACTTTTTAAATTCTAAAATTTACAGTGCTTAGTGTTTTGAATCCTTACAGGGCTATAGTAAGCATAAATTTAAAACCATAAACGCGTAAAAAAAAATATGGTTTTAGCCCAAGTTTGAAAAAAAAACATATCAAGTTGAAAAAAACATACCTCCCTCGAATGAATCCTGTAGGATTAAAGTTTTACGGAGCGATAAATGACTAAACCCGCAAGAGAAAATCGAAGTTCGATGCCAAAACATGATTTCGCTTTTTAAACACCAATGTTTAAACGAAGTTTAAAGGTTGCCACATGAAACCTGCGTCAAATTTGACGTTAGAAATCACATGGAGTAAAAAATGAGTTTTGCCCACAATTTTAACCAATCGAAAAAAATTTCTTCATCTTTTTTTCGGTTAATGACGTCTGTACTAAAAAATATTTAACCTACAAACTTGAAACCTGTACCAAAAAAAAAGTGGAAAAATGTCCTTTAATTTGATACATAAATTATAAAAATGTGACTTTTCATTCAAAAGTTATAAGGCACATAAGTCGTCCAGATTATAACCGGGCCATTCTTTATGTTCCTTTTTTGGCTTGAAAATGGGAAAGTTTCGAACAAAGTGAAAACAAAATTGTTTAACCTTTTTTTTGCTTAAAATATTATTCGGAGATTACTGAAAAAGTGTTTTTAAGCAAAAAAAAAAAATTTTTATTTATTTTTTGTTTCTCGTTTTCCAAAAAAAAAAAATATTTTAATTTACCATTTTTTTGGTCTGTATTTTTTATTTTTTTTAAATTTCTTTAAAAATAACTTAAAATTTTTTTATAAATTATAAAATAATACAATAATTAAAAATATACATCTTTTAAATACTGAGTTAATATTACGTTATATTTTCGGTTAAAAACTAATTAAAAATATTTATTTTTGCAAAACAAGAAACAAAAAAATAAAAAAAAAAATTTTAGCATAAAAGCACTTTTTCTGTAATGTCCGAGTATAAACTTATATTTTAAGACAAAAAAAAGTTAAACATTTTTTTTCACTTTGTTCGGAACTTTCCGATTTTCAAGTCAAAAAATGAAAGCATGAAGAATTCTGCAAAAAACAGTACCCATTTTTTATATCAAAATAATTAATGTGTTTTTAGCGCGTTTGGACATAGCGTAAATAGATATAGAGTATCTATTAGATGAGTTCTCTCTGCTCAATAAAATTTGAAATCATGCAAGGATGTTTCGGGAAATTTTTTGGGAACCAACACTTAGAATCTTAAAAAATCAAATTCCAGGTGGCGCTACAAGTCATATGTATATCTATTTTCTAAATTAAGTGATTTATCAGAGTATCATGTTTTAAAACCATTTAAATGAAGGGTGAGTAAAAATTCGTATACAATTAAGTAATCAAAAGCATATAAACTAGAGCCATCTGGGTTGTGTCACATGAACTAAAAACACTAATTAAGATATTCCAAAATTGCAAAAACAAGCCTGATAAAACGTAGGTAATTTAACAAAAAAAAATAGCTGTTATATGGTTTATTTTGAACAACTTTTCCCATAACGATTTAAAAAATTTGCACAATTTACGATATAATTTACTAACCATTAAATTTTTAAGTTTAACCTCAAAAATTGGGTAGATTACCACAAACCGCACTTAGAATTTTGTAAAACTATATTTTGTTTATATATGAATATAACACCTTTTTCCACATTCACACTTTAACTATAGATAGATTAGATTAGAAAGCGTTTTGTTTTGCAAATGGACACATATTAAAGCATTGGATGTTTTCTACACGTTAACCATCTCACAATAAGAATTTTTATACACTCAGAAAATTATGTAAGTAAAATAAACTGAAAATGTCAGTTAAAACAACTGCTTTGTAAGTTCTTTTGGGGTCAACTACTCAACGACAAAAAAAAGAACTGACTTATATAGTTAATAAAACTTACAGATTTAGTCAAAACAACTAACATATGTAGAAAAAACAACTATCAAAAAAGTAAAACATACATACATAAAATGAATCCAATCTAACGGTGGCCATAACCTTGTAAAAATTCGGCTTCGTTAAATATATTTTTCACAAAAATGTGTAAATTTTAGGGGGGTATTTATGGGGGTATATTTATGGCCCTATGTTCCAACTAGGAATTTTAAAGGACTAAATATATATATATTTATGTGAAGACATAGACCTACGATATCCATATGAATACAAAAACAGAAAAGGTTAAGAATTGCGACCTGTAAGCAGAAACAAAAAAAGTCCATTTTTCCCCACTGTGCGAAGGTACACATTGTTTCAAAAGGGAGCAATGAAATTAAAAAAAAAACAGTTGTATGGCCGATATGCCGAAAAACCTTAAAATCGTCTCTTTTATATATATTTTAAGTTTCAGACAAACCGGTTGATAACAGTTGGAATACTTAGTTGTTCAAAAAACGAATTCAAATGATTTCTAACAAAAATAGTTGCTTGACATTCCTCATAAGAAACAACTTACTTTGTAGTTAAAAACAACTAACTACTGTAATAAGTAGGGATGTGATAATCCAAAAATGATATCGACCAATTATCTTTCCGAATCACGAAATTTGCGTTCAAATGCCATCGATTTGTTGTTGCATATTTTTGCATATATGTATATATTTTAAAGGCATATTTTGTGCATATTTCCAACTTTTAAGTGCATTCTTTTGCATATTTTGTCATAATTTAGCAAAAACACAAATTGAAATATATTTGTTTCAAAAACTATTTTTAATTTTTAAAATTTATTTTGAAAATAAGAAAATTCATTTTTTTTCTTTTTAATTTTTTTTTGTAGATTGTCTTAATTTATAAAAAAATCTTGTTTACATAAAGTTTTAAAAGTGTATATTTAAACTCGGCGTTATTTTTTGCTTTTTAAGAAGTTTTTTTGTAGGAAAACAAGATTTTTATTGCACACATTTTATTTTTTAGTGCATATTTTTAGGCTTTTTAGTGCATATTTTGAATTTTTTAGCACATATAGGGCATGAAAATCTCATCCCTAGTAATAAGTAACTAAAATTTAGTATTCGGGAGAAAATATAAAATTTTCCTAAAAATAGTTTAAATTAATTATTTTAAAGGTTTTTCCTATCTTTTTACCTTAAATTGCAATATTTTCCATTTTCTGATCTGTTATTAATAATTATATATAAGTTTTAATTTGTTGCAATACTATTAAGTTAATTCTCAAAATATGTAAATATTTTTGTGATATTTTAAGTGTAACGATGATAGTAAATAAATAAAAAAAAAAAAAAGTGTAGTAGTACAGTAATATTCAGTTGATTTTACTTACAATACCTTTTTGAGTGTTGCAATAATAGTTTGATCAAATCAGTACGATTTGGTAAGGCTGCACGCCTTACCCATCAAGTTAAAATAATTTTAATTTTTAATTTATTAAGGAAATAATACTTTATAAGGTCTGTTTCAAAGTGGATACAAATTAATAGAAAATGATGCTTTATTTACCATTGAGTGCAATTTTGTGCTCCACCGTCAATACAGTGAGCAAAAATCATACAACTATTTAAAACACATCCATAAAAATTAACAATATGTACATGAAAAGCTTTCAAAGTGAGCTATACAAAGCAACTAAACAACAATTCAAGCGTTTGTGATGATTACATGTGTTTTTTTATACCCTCAACTAGAGATGGGAACATTAACAGATTAGTGCGAGATTTACGTGTGAGTGTGACTGAACTAATTTTACTCACTAGATTGTGAGTGTAAAAAATTATTGCGTGAGTGAGTGTGCGTGAGCAGATTTTTTTGCGTGAGTTTGCGTGATTTGATTTCTGTTCATTTCGTCCCGAATAATGCAAATAAGGGATGTAAAATTTGACAAAACTTAAAAATTTAAAAAGTTTGATAAAACTTAAAATTTTGTTAAAAAATTGGTAGATTTTTTGAATTTTAATTTCATACAAATTTTTTCTTTTTGTATAAATAAGAGTTTTGTGAGTGTGAGCCAACGTGAGTGTTAGTGAAGCTTATGTGAGTGCACGTGAGTGTGAGTTGTCTTAAATTTACTCACGTGATTGTGAGTAAAAAAAAGTTCGTGAGTGAGTGTGCGTGATTGAAAAACGCCTGCCGTGAGTGTGAGTCAAAAGTCACTCACGCGCTCATCTCTACCTTCAACAATAATTATTTAAGGTAAGTATGTATAAGTTTGTCATTCGGTTTGTTACATATCGAAATATTAATCTGGTATCCAATGAATAGGCTGACCATACGTACTGATTTGATCAGTACATGTACTGATTTTTGATCACGTGTACTGATCAAAAGACGTTGTACTGATTTGTACTGATTTTTTGAAATATGTACTGATTGTACTGATTTTTGAACATTTCAACATAAAAAATAATTTTGTTCGAAAATTTTATAAAAAAAACTTGAATTTCCATAAAATAAGTCACTGGAGTAGTTTTTTATAACTTAAGTCAAAGAGTATAAGAAAGAGATGCAGTCGCAAAGATTTATAAATTTACAGCGAATCGAAAACAGTGTTGCCATAAGAGAATTTTGAAAAAATGCCAAATGGCAGAAAAAAAAGTGCTAAAATGCTCTACAGACCAAAAAAAAAGTGCTAGATTTTTTTTTTTCATTTTTTAAATTAACAAATAATAATTTTTAACAATAACTCTAGTTTACAACGAAAATGCGCACTAACTGCGTCTACATATTTTTTGACCGCTAAACTTAAACATTTTATAGAAAAAAATACTTCTAATGAATTTTTTTGCGTTTTTTGGAGTTATTTTCACTGTTTTCCCTATATCTTGAGTAATGTACCTCCGATCTACTCGTGATAAAAACCAAAATTAAGTTAATCAAATTTTCAACAAATTTTTCACACGTTACTTTCCCATCTGTTCAATAGTTTACGCGCGATAGACAAATATATTGTAAAAATTATTTTTTTTTTATCAAAAAAATTCATTTGTTGATTTAAAATTTTTTTTTAACGAATCGTTGCAAATTAACATTTTTTTTATTTACCTTAAAAGCCTAAACCTATACAAATATAACAAAATGGGTTTCATAAAAATCTATGGGCAATCACCAAAGTTATAATGATTTTTTTGAAACTACGCATAAAAATTTCCTTAAATTTTTTTTGTATTTAAAATTCAAGAATAAAAACTGGGTTAAATACCATAATTTTTTTTGTGTGTATTTTCATATGATACGTCATAACTTCGGTAATAACTAGAGTCCGACCGAATATTCGGTTTCGGTCTCGGTTTCGGCCGAATAATGGGGTTTCGGCCGCTATTCGGTATTCGGCAAAATTTTGGCCGAATATTAGCCGAAACCGAAACTTTTTGGTATTTTAAAAAATTTGTAAAAAAGTCGGTGAACTTTTTGATTTCGTATTTCATTTCACTTGTTTCAGTTCAATTGAAGAAAATGTTGCAAGTTTATGCAATAAATGTAAAACTGTTTCAGTTCAAAAATTATTTTCTCCTAATCTGCAAATGAAATATACAATTTTTTTGTAAGTTTTTTAAAAAACATATTTTTTTTTTTCAAAAATACAACAATTCCTATGGTTTAAAAGCATTATATGCTGTATATTAATCTTTAACAACTTTTTAATAATTTTATTCATGCCAGGCGGTAATTTTTTTAAAGTTTCGGTTTCGGTTCGGTTTCGGCCGAATATTACTTTTTCGGCCGAATATTCGGTTCGGTTTCGGTTCGGCCTCGAAAACTGGTTTCGGTCGGACTCTAGTAATAACCCATAGATTTTCATCAAACCGACTTTGTTATCTTAGTTAAGGATCAGGCTTAAAAAAACCATAACAAATTTTTTTGTTGCGGTTTCAATCAAATTTTTTTCTGAATTTCGATTGCGTTTTCTTAATTTAAGCTGGGTTTTCTGAATTTCAATTGGGATTTTTGAATTTCATTAAAAATCTTCTTAATTACAATATGGATTTCTGAATTTCCAATGGTTTTCTCGATTTTGATTGGGTTTTCTAAATTAAAAAAGGTTTTTCTCAATTTCATTTTTCTAAATTTCGACTAGGTTTTCTAAATTTAAATTGGGTTTTCTGGATTGCAATTGTTATTTTTTAATTTCAATAATTTCTTAATTTCTATCTGGATTTTTAAATTTCAATTGGGCTTTCTGAATTTTAACTGGTATTTCTAAATTTTAATATATATTTTCTTAATTTCAACTTATATTTTCTAAATTTTTGAATTTCAATTTATACTTTCTTAATTTCTTAGGATTCCTGATTTTCAATTAGGCGCCATGAAATAAGTCCCAAGAAAAAAAATTAAATAAATTCCATACGATTTGGGAACTATTTCATTATACACGTGCAAAGAAAGCGCCGCAGGCTAAAATTTTTTACAAGAGATTTAAAAAAACAAATTAAAATGTAAAAAAAAATGCTGAAAATGCTAAAAAATTTTAAAAAAGTGCTAACTTAGCACTTGGCACTTTTTTCTAAAACTTTAGTGCTAAGTCCAAAAAAAAAGTGCTAGATCTAGCACTAAAAGTGCTAAAATGGCAGCACTGATCGAAAATTCTTTGAGCAGCACACTTCGCCCTTGCTTTGTTCATTTTCGTAAATTTCACTAATACATTCTTATATTTAAAGAAGAATCGCAGAAAAAACACTAACACTGTCGCAGTTTTTATTGTGTAAATGAAAATAACAAAACAAAATAGGAAGTGTGCTGCTGAAATTATTTTCACTTGTTAAAAGTCGGAGGGCTTGTTGTTGTTAAAATTGAGCGACAAATACCCTTTGACTTAAGTATGACAAAGGGATAATTTGAGTTAAATCAGTTCTAAAAAGTTTAGAGTTCGTGAATAAAGAGGTTCATTAACGCAAAAATATATCTGAGCATGAGGTTATTTTGATCCTATAAATATGAAAAGGTTTATATGAAAAGGCGCCCATTATCTTTGAGGTTTTCTAAACGAAAAGTTCGCGGGATAATAGATTTTTATATTGAGGTAATGTCTTCAGAATTTATTTATTTATTTTATTTATTTATTTCATTAATCAATCCGAAGCCAATTGGAAGTGAATCCGAAGTGAATTGGACAAATCACTCAGAAAATCAGCCGCTATTTAAAAAACAGTTTTATAAAAGTTTTATAAAGTTTTATAAAACTCAGAGTTATCAAAACTTGTGGAAAAAAGTCCTCAGAATTTGTAGGGATTTTCTTAAACTCAAAACCTGTGGGTTTTTGTTGGTTATAATTTCTGGACTGAAACGATCAAATTTTTTGCAAGATAACGACAACAGTTTAAGGCAGTTGTTTTTAAACCTTTGTTTTTAAACAGCTCTTTTCAAACAGTTGTTTTTACCGAAATACTAATTGCCCTAAGTTTGTTAGTTTAACCGAATTTTTTTGAGTGCTGAAAAAATTATCAGTGTTTTGCCATAGAAAAGAGTTTTTAGATATGTATTTCACGAAAATATTAACGTAAAAGCCTGGGCGTACTGATTTCAGTTCAGAAAAAAATGGTCACCCTAATCATAACGCCATACCACAGACTATATACAGACTCGACAGTAGAGTTTTATAAGAAAAAATGGGGGAAAACTAAGCGATTTTAGGAGAAAAAACAGCGGTTTTTATTCCGTTTTACGCTAACATGGCAACACTTTCTACGACTTTTCGTAGAATAATTTGAAAATGTTAACCATATGGTTAAAGAATACTTTTTTGACACCTGTCACTTATGTCGAGTCTGTATTAGTCTGTGGCCATACTGTTGTTGGAGGGTATAAAATATTAAAAAATGTATATTTTTTTCTATTCGTGAGAATTTTGTGAACGTGATTATATCGTGAGCGTGATTACATTTTTTTCTACTCATGTGAGCGTGTGTGAGCGTGAGTAAAACAAAAAAGTTCGTACGTGATCGTGCGACATTAAAATTTTTATTTCGTGAGCGTGCTTGATTGAAAAGTCACTCGCGATCCCAACTCTAATAATGAAAAAAATAAATAATACAGTCAAACTCGGTTATAACGAACTCGGTTATAACGAATTCTCGGTTATAACGAACTAATTCTAAAGTCCCGACGTTTTGGCATCAATTTTCACACAAAATACTTCTTTTATAACGAACTCGGTTATAACGAATCCTCGGTTAAAACGAACTGCTTATTATGGTCCCACGAACACAATTTCATGTGTATTTACCTTTTTATAACGAACTCCCATAAATATTTTTAAATGAGTGGTAATAATGTTTATCAAACTAACAAAAGGTTGAAATTTTGTGGTTTATTTTATAATTTTTATAAAATGTATTAATATTTTTAATGATTTCTTCTCAATAAGTAGATTATTTACGGAAAAACATCAAATAAAACAAAATTGGATCTATTTAAAAAAAAAAAAAACTGGGTTAATAAAAGATATAACCCGCTTATAACGAACTATTTTTACTGGTCCCTCGGAGTTCGTTATAACCGGGTTCGACTGTATAACTAATTGGAAGTGCCAAAATCATGTTTGTTGAAAATATTGAAACATTTGTTTTTCAAACAAACAGGTAACACCAACATCATTGGTTACTTTTTATTAAATAGAGTATTTTTGTGTGCAGGGTATAAATATTTCGACACAGCCGCATTTAACACTTTTACAATTTATTTAGTCATACTGTATTTGGATTGATAGTGTAACAAAAACAACTCTTAAATAATTTCAGATAGTGACATGTATTTCATTTCAGCCAGTGTTCGTCGGTTTCTGATTGTCGGGTGTATGATCTTATTTTAAATATGTTTAGTATAGTATTGTGGTGTTACTTCTCTTAAAAACAATAATAAAATAAAAATCGTACATGCAGTCAGTCAGTCTGATTTCAGGCATCGAGCGCGAAATATCCAAAAATTTGAAAACGTCAATAAACTCTGGGGTACAAATAATTTTTTATTTTAATTTATTTTCTTAACAAAATTTATTGTTGATCTGTTTTAACTTTAATTTATTAAATATTTTATTTTGTTATTTTTCTTCTCTTAATTATTGTGATTTTTTTTTGTTTTACTACATATTTCGTGGTTTATATAAATATGTCAATAGAGTTGTTAACTTGCTTTAGATTGCATACGTAACATTTAATAATACTTTGTTGGATATAAACATCCATTAACAAAAAAAATATAAAAACATTTTGTATTTGAAATAAATTTGTAAAACGAAGCTGCGAGTGATAGAGATGGATTGTACACGAAAAAGAGATGCAAAAAAATAAATAATTAACCCTCTAAAATCAAATTTTGGTCAGGTAAAAAATTTCGACCATATGTTTGTAATGAAAGTGTTATAAAAAAAATAGTTATCGCGTAGTTTTTATGATATTGCCCATAAAAAGTTAATAAAAAAGATAAAGATTTTTCCAAAATTCCAAAAAAACGGATTTATCAGAAATGGATACTTTCATCGAATGACGAACTCCGACTGCAAGATTTTTTGAAAAAAGTGTAGTACACTTTTTATTAGTTTTTAATCGTAATACAAATAATTAGTGTCCGACCGAATACACCTTTTTTGGCCGAAGCCGAATATTCGGCCAAATTTTTACTATTCGGCCAAACCGAAGCCGAAGCCGAATATTAAAAAAAATATGTTTTTAGTTGCAAAAACACTTAGGGCCTAATTTTGTAAATCACTCGCGTTGAACGCATCACCAACGTTAACGTGAACGCGAGGCTCAAAAAGTGCAATTTTGTAAATCACTACGTTATTGCGTTCAATTTTTACGTCATCACTTGAAATGTCAATTATATTTGAATCAGTGTTGCCAGACATTCTAAAATTAATAAAATTGGCCACCCATTTTGTAGGGGATACACACCCATTATCGTGGGGAAACACATATATATGATAAGGCAACACCTGCATAGAGAATATTTGAGAAAAAAGAGAACAAAAAAAAGTAACATAAATTAGTTGAAAAAAGCAATAAAAATCACAACGAGATGCTTTGCTATTTTCGATGTTTTTCTTCTGCCGGAGAAGTTTTTTTTACACATTTATTACTTTTTTGTTGTATATTTACATATTCCAACATTGTTTATTTATTTTTTGCTATTTAAAAGCATATTTGTTACATCAACGCCCCAAAATTTCAAGTGATCATTTTGACACTTCAAGTGATGAAAAAACACTCTCTTGCGTTTTACAAAATTCCATTTTCCATACAATTTGTTCTACAAACACGTAAGTCAACGCGAAAAAAACAGCTGTTCAGTGCTCGCGTTTTACAAAATAGAAAATTGTCCAACGCGAGATAAAAAGGCGCGTTGCGTTTTACAAAATTAGGCCCTTAGTAAAATGTTTTTGTGGCTTACTAATGTGATTCAAAGTTAGTTTAGTGTGTTTTTCAACACGTGAGCACAAATATTATACAATTATTCGCTATTCGTCCTATTCGGCAAAATTGTGGCCGAAGCCGAATAGTGGCCGAATAGTGCTTTTTGGCCGAAGCCGAAGCCGAAGCCGAATATTCGGTCGGACACTACAAATAATATTACAAATAAATTTGAGTGAAAAGAAATTTATTAAGTTTTGGGTACCAAAATTTTATTTTGAGTATTTTTTTTTTGTAATTTTTGTAAAAAAATTTTAAAAAATTTTTGAGAGTTATTTTTTTTAAAGTGTTAAACTTTTTGGTAAGTGACAAAAATACTTTGTAAAATATTTTTTTGGCTTTCATTCGTCGAATATTTGTGTCAAGTTCCAGCAGACTCTAAGTCGGTAAAAAGTTAGCGGGGTTTCTACAGACAGGAAGGAGGACGGACGGACCTTAATCATATTAAAATCAATTGGAGATTATGAATGTACATATGTATATTAGGGATATAACTTTTGAACATTTTTTGAAAATATCGAATCGGCCCTATGCAGGCAGTATAGGGCATAAAAAACTATGAAGAATGGCCGTCTCCCCTTTTCGTTGTCTTAAAAAAAGTTTCCGCATAAACCTCTTTTTTGAAGTTTGGTATATTCACATTTCTTGTAAAAAAATTTAAGTATCAACATTAATATAAAAACACAAAATTTTCCTTGGGTTCAATATTTTTTCTTATTAAAAATGTAATTTTCTTACCAAATATCCAGAAAAAAAATATTTTTGAACACATTTTTAGCAGATTATTTTGTAATTTTAAAGAAATAATTTGCTATCTTTCTTTTTTCAAGAAAATTTTCAAAGTTTTTTTTTTCAAAGTGCAATTTGATGGGCTATTGTTTGCTGAACTTCTAAATATTGTTGTTCTGATTTCAGTTAATTTTAAATTTAGAAAAAAAAAACAGTTTACTAAATGTCAAAGCTTCGACGAATGAAATCCTTTTCGAATGAATTCTCAAAAAAATCCATTCAATTTTCATAGTCAGTGAATGCATTCGATTTCATAAATCAACATTGAATGCAGTCCTTGAATTCATTCGATCGAATGAACAAAAATGAATGCATTCGATTTCTTGTTCATTCGACTTAGAAAAATCGAATGCATTCGATTTTTTATCATTCCACTGCGAATGCAATCTATTTTTTAAATATATAGACCAAAACGGATCCAAATTTTGGTCCATAGTATCGCCTACTCTCTTTACATACGATGACCCTAATGGGTTCTAATTTTGAATCCAAGAAAAATTGGAGTTCCCGAAAATTTAAAAAATGCACATATTAACTGCCTATACGACAAAAAAAGCTGAAGAGTGTTAGCGATACTATGGACAAAAAAATGGCTCCGTTTTGCTCTATCTTGGTTAGTTTTTTTAAGTTTTTTATGCAATGAATGAATAAGCCATTCGATTTTTCAAATTGAATGAAAAGAAAATCTATTGCATTCGCAAGTGAATGCATTCGATTTTTAAAAGTCGAATGAAAAAAAATCGAATGCATTCGATTTTTGAAAGTCGAATGAAAAATAAAACGAATGCATTCGATATTTATAAATCGAATGAGTCTAAAGTGAATTCATTCAATTCGCTAAAATGTGATTGGGGAATGCAATCACTAAATTTTCACTCAGAATGACAAATCGAATTAAGGAATGAAATCCTTCGAAGCTCTGCTAAATGTCAAATTAACAAAGTTATGGCTTATTATAAACTCTGTATTTAACAAATAATGTATGCAAACACATTTGAAATCTATTAAAGATATTTTATTTTTATTCAAAATAATCTCAATTTAAAAATACACTCCAAAAAGAAGACATTTGGCAACCTTCCATTTGTAATTTAATTTACATTTGTAATAAATGTACAATTAAACTGAAATTTTGAGGAATCATAGCAGATTTATATCGAATGTTGGCGCAAAGACATTATCTAGGCATTAGAGGGTTAATATCGTGCATTACATTACAAAAACAATTAATTAATAACTTTGAATTATTGTCAAAATGGTATTAACTGTTTAGTACATCTAAAGTTCTTTATTATTGTTTTATAATCACATGATCTGGTATCTTTATTACATGGTGCTGACTATAAATGGGGTATTCTATGCCAAATCACAGATTTTTGGACACGTCCCCCTTTGCTTTTGCTCATTTGCCAATATGTTATTCCAAGCTGGTTTTGAGAAATCGATTCTTTAAAATTTCAATTTTTTTCAAAAAGATTTAAATTTTTCAATAAATAAAATATCTTTAAAAAAATGGACAACATTTTGTTAGTATTTAAATGTAGTTTTAGAAAAAAATATTCAAAGTTATTATTTTTTAGTTTTTAGCGTTCACAAATTAAAGTCAACTTTTTTAAAAAGTCCGAAACCTTTGATTTTACGCAACTTTTTAGTCATAATTCGAGATGTGATCATGATTCGTTCTATTTTTTCGAATTTTAAAATACCTCTTTTGACCCTGATTATCCAAAAAAAAAATTGTTGTTAGTTATTGACCGCAACTCCCCTCAGATATATTTATTTGGGTGTAGAAGTATTCTTCATGTTCCAATGTAATAAGATGTGATTTGGCATGGAATGCCCCATGTACAATAGAATCTTGTTGATTGTCAATCTTTATAATAAATCTATTTTTTTATAAATATCAACGCAATAATATATTTATACACATGTAAATTCACACATAAATATATACGTGTGTTTTTCGGCACGAAAATATGAAAAAAATAATAATTATATTTTTAATTTTATTAATAAAAATTTTACCAACATTTAAAATATACTACGTACCATAGATGGGAAATGCTGAGTATTGTAAAAATTAAAGTATTTTGGTACTCGTACTTAACCCATTTTGGACCAAGATTCAATTTTATTCTACCAAAGTACTTGACAAGTACCAAAGTTCAAAAAATACAATTTTTTTGAACTTTTATCTTAATTTTTCAAAAACCTGACGTTATGGAAAACTTTGGAAAACAGATTTGAAATCAGCAGTGAGAATATAATCGAAAACGAGTGTCCAGACCCCTACCCATCTAATATATTTTCAAATGTTTGGCCTGTGTTTTATAATTTTGTCATTATAAAAAAACGTAACTTTTTAATGGGTTGAAAGGTGCATTTTGTATCAATTTTCTTAGCAAAAAAAAAAAAACAAAAAAAAATTACAAAACAACTCTATATTTCCGTCCCCTGCTGTGGGTTTTTGGAACTTTTTCTACGAGTATAAAAACTTTCATTGTATTAGTTTTTGCTGAAGAATTGACTGGTGAAATCTAATTTGCAATACATTCCGCTGTTTTTTCCTTGCAGAAAAATCAGCTTTAAAACGGCGTTTTCAGATGCGTTGAACCACCCCAAGGAACGACAATGTTTCCTAAAAAAATACCGGAATTCTTTTTAGCTCCCCTAAATCCATAAAAAAATGATGTTACCCGACAAACAGATGTAGTGACATAGTCCCCAAACGAACCGTAATATTCATATCTCATTTTGCCGAAACGGTATAAATTAATCCCTTAGCAATAATTTTACCATTTCAAAGTGAGGCAAGTAAGAAACAATGAAATATGTGGTAATACGTTTAAATAGCTTACAGTTGTGCTAAAAACATAGCACCAATAACATTGATTTCAATGATTAGCTATAATTTCATATTTATTTTCTTCTATCTTTTATTCTATCTATAAATTGGACCGATATGGTTAATTAACCTAACTCACTATTTTTCGATATAAATTTCTAAAATTCCTCTTTACCCCAATTCGATCTATACACGCAAAAAAAAACTTGTGTCGGAGTGAGCAAAAATCTGGCATAATTTTACCAAAAATATGCTAAAACTACAACCGACGAAGTAGTTTTCGTAATTTAGCCAAAACACTTATGTAAAAAATTTTGAAGAAAATGCTAATGCTATTTAAGTAAAAACTTGGTAAAATATACCAAAAGAGATATGGTGAAATATTCTAAAATTATTAGAAAATATGACTAAAAATAATGCTAAAAGTTACCACATTTATGCTAAAATAAATTTTTAATAAATTTTTGTAAAAATTTGTATATTTGTTGAATTTAAAATTTTCACAGAATAAATCCATATTAATGTAATAAATGTTGTGTAGGATCTAATTTACCACCGACCAACTGACCCTTTTTGTACAATTTTCTCGAGTGACTGCTGCCTACGCTTCTTCTTGAAGTAAAGGATCCGCTTCACGAATTTATTTAAAAGCATCCTGTAAAAATAGAAAATTATTACAAAACATAAATTTTTAATTTAAAAAATTGGTAAACCCCATTGGTCTCTTGGTAAGGAGGAACACTTACTTTGTCATTCCATTTGTAACTCAAAACAGGTATGGACTCCCTTGGCTTTGGGTTTTTAGGTTTTAATTTTATACCTAAAGGCAGGATTGGTGTCCACGCTCTTTATTGTAGTGAAGGATTCGCCATAGCTTCAAAAATTTATTTAGCAGTACCCTGTAAAAATAGAAAATTATTACCAAACACTAATTTTTAACTAAAAATCTATTAAACCTTATTGGTGTCTTCGGAATGCGGGTATACTCACTTTATCATTCCATTTGTTATTCATCGAAACTTACGTCTGGGACTCCATTGGTTTTTCTTAATGAATGGTGTTTTAAGCAGACAAGGGAAAAATTCGAATTTTATTTAAAATTCATAAGGTATTTAAAATAAAATTTTTGTTTAAATAAATTTCTCAAAAACATTTGAATTTTATTATTTCCAAAAATAAAATTCTCAAAAAAAATAGAATTTTATTTTTCTTTAAATAAAATTCAAAAAAATTAAAGATTTTTATTTTTGGTTTGAATTTCATTTTGTAAAACAAATAATAATAAAACAAAGTAATAACTGTTAGTTTATACTTATGTGGTAAACTAGAATTTTTAAATACTATGAATGTTAATTAATGGTAAATTTTGATTAAAAAGAAGTTAATAAATCCATATTACAATAAATGTTAACATAGTTAGAATGCATTCTACATAATAAATTTTTTACATCCTTAAGATAAAATATTTCAGAATTAAAAAAATTGCATATAAAAAACTTAAATGGCATTATAGTCGTGGACATTTTCTAACTGTATCTAACACCTATTTTCATAATTTTCTAAGGGAAAACAAATATTTCAAATATATTTTATAGAAAAATGTCTCAGAATTCCAGACATTATCTTAACAAAATATTTAAATGCTTATTTGACTCTGAATAAAAGAGTTTTTTTATTGAAACATTTTCCACAATTTTAAAAATTTTTCTGTAGGAAAAATATATTAAAGGTTATAAGTTCTATAGAAAAAATCTATAAAAAATAATCCCTCAGAAACTGGGAATTTTTCCTAAGAAATACTGTTTCAGAATCCCAAGAATCTTTCTGCAAAAAAGATTTCTCAGGATCGGATAACTTTTCAATAGGAAAAACGTTTAAGAATCTGAGCTTTTCTATGAGAAATATATTTTCAAATGTAAGAATTTTTGTTATGGAAATATTTTTAAGAATATGATTTTTTTTAATCTTTTAGAATCTGCGAATTTCTATATAGGAAAATTTTATAAAAATCATTGATCAAAACTTTTCTATAGAAAACTATATTAGATGTGAGATTTTTTGGAACGAAAAAAATTGCTCTGAATCTAAACATTTTTCTGTTTGTAAGAATTTTGTAAGAATTGTCTATAGAAAATTTATCTCTAAATCTTCAAATTTTCTGTTAAAATAGTGTCTTAAAATGTTTCTTTAGAAAAATGTCTAAGACCCTAATAATTTTCTATATGAAAAATGTTTCAGAATCTGAAAAACTGCCTCAGAAAACACTTTTTTTATAGAAAATTGCTATAAAATTAAAGATTCTATTTTTAGAAAAGTGTACAAAATTTCTTTATAAAGTTTCTGTTCGAAAAAGCTTTCAGAATCAGAGAATTACATTAAAATATGAGAATTTTTTAGAGGTTTACTATAAATAAGTGGATCAGAATTTGGAAATTACTAAAATACTATTGCATAATAAGTTTGAACTAAGTAAATTATTAAATTACATTAAATGAGAAGATAGTGGCAATTTACTATCATATGAGGATGTATTTAGATAATTAAGTTACCTTAATATATAGAAATACTCGAACATTATTAAAATATTTATTTGTTTGAAATCTATTTATTTGTATGAAAATAAAATTCTTTTTTTTTGTTAATAAAATTCTTTTAAGAATTTTAAATAAAATTTTTTATAATTTTATTTCTTTTAAGAATTTAAAATAAAATTCTTTAGAATTTTATTTAAAATTCAAAATTGAATTTTATGAAAAATTCAAAATTGAATTTTATCAATAACGAATTTTAATTTTTATTGTTTTTCCTTGTCTGGTTTTAAGTGATGAAAGCAAAATTAACTTTAACATTCTTTTATCTTACATTTATTTATCTTTTAGAAAACTAATTATTTATTTTTATTTATTAATTTATTTTTATTTTATTTATCAATTTCCTTTTTACGTTTTTATAACACAAAAAATAAACAAACAACGCACACAAAAAAAATGAAAATGGCGGTCTGTATTTGTTTTTTTGTTGTTTTCTTTCGATAAATTTTTGTGCAGGTAATTTGCGTTATTGTGCAAGCTACTTGGTTATTTTACATAAAAAATGAATTATGTTACTTTAACATCGACAAGCATAATATTAGCAAAAATTTGGTAAAAATTTTTTTTTGGTATGAAAAAAGTTTTACCAAGTAGGATTGCTCAATCTTACACAGATTTTTTTTTTGCGTGTAGAAAAACAAATGTTATTTCTTTATAGATTCCGCTAAAACCTGTTACAATATATTTCAAATTCTCAATTTTATTGAAATTTGGACAGGACGTCTGTCACGTCCATTAGTTTTAAATTAAATTATTTGCTATGTAAAAAATAAAGTTGTTCGAGCTCGAGGTCAAGTGTTTGTAAAGTGTTTGACATCGAGCTCGAACAACTTTATTTTTAACATATTGAATCTGAAAAGTCCAATAAAAAACAACTTTAATTTAAAATTATTTGCCTTAGGTACATATTTAAATAAAAAATAAATTTAGTTTGTTAACTTTAATTTTATAATTTTTTTACTGTGTAATAAGAATTAACGTTAACAAAAAATCACTCTTTATTAAAATTTAATTGGTTCTAGATTTTTTTCGATTAAATATAAATTAAAAAAACGACAAGATTAAGCGTTATTTTTTATTTATTTTTTAAGATAAACACAAACGCAAATCTAATCAAAAATGTTCACGCGATTAAACTGAAACAACCTAATAAAATAATAACTACATATGTGTATTAGGCTGGAGTGTTTTTATACCTCCGATATTCACAAAATAGTAGTGGGGAAAAGTTGTGATTAGGTGCGAATACTAAGTTTTTGATAGTAAGCTTATTTAGACTTAAATTTAAATGCTTCCAGAAAAAAATATGTGGTTACATCCCTTCCAATTTTAATGTTCATTACTTAAACATGGCGATATCATTGAAGGTAGCCACTCGTTTGCATTTTCGGGTGTAAAGTAATATAAGTAGTATTCATACCCATTATACTCATAATGAAAATGGGAATGAGTAAGAACTTGTTAATTTTCACCCATTCCCATTTGCATTACCTGAGTATGAATACTACTAGTTACCACCAGAGTTATATACTTTAAACCTCAAAAGTCAAAAAAGTGGTTACTTTCAATGACATCGCCAACGAAATACACCAAATTTTTCGAGGTTGCCTTACATTTTCACTCATAACTTTTGAAATGATTTACCGATTTAAAACAAAAATAATAGCCATCTGACCTGGAAAATTACGCGAGCGTTGGTATCTTATACCCTATTCACACTTACCGTTTTAAACCGTTTTTAGCAATTATTTTTAGCATTTTCTGTCAATATACTGTAATAGCATAAAGAAAGTGCTAAAAATATTGCTGCTAAAAACAGTTTAAAACTGTAAGTGTGAATAGGGTATTATACCCTATTCACACTTACAGTTTCAAACCGTTTTTATCAATTATTTTTAGCAATTTCTGTCAATATACTGTAATAGAATAAAGAAAGTGCTAAAAATATTGCTGCTAAAAACGGTTTAAAACTGTAAGTGTGAATAGGGTATAATACCCTATTCACACTTACAGTTTTCTGTCACACTTACAGTTTTCTGTCACACTTACAGTTTTCTGTCAATATACTGTAATAGAATAAAGAAAGTGCTAAAAATATTGCTGCTAAAAACGATTTAAAACTGAATGTGTGAATAGAGTATTAAGCGTTGATAACGGTAAAGGATTATTGCCGAAACTAGAAATTTCTAGTATTCGACCGAATATTCGGCTTCGGCCAAAAAGCACTATTCGGCCATTATTCGGCTTCGGCCACATTTTTGGCCGAATATGGCAGAATACCGAATAATTGTAAAAAAATTGTACTCACGTGTTGAAAAACGCACTAAACACACTTTGAATCATATTAGTAAGCCACAAAAACATTTTATTAAGTGTTTTTGCAGCTAAACAAGATTTTGCACTCAAAAAAATTTTTCGATCGTAAAAAAATTACACTCAAGAAATTTTTTATTTACAAAAATGCATAAAAAAAGTTTGTTGCTCAAAATATTTTGTTTAAGACAACATATTAATACATTTGTGTATTCCGCCAAGTCAAGTTTCAGTTTTTTCTTGTTTTTACTGCATAAATAATTTTTTTTTTTTGAATATTCGGTTTCGGCCGAATAGTGAAAATTTGGCCGAATATTCGGCTTCGGCTACGGCCAAAAAAGGTGTATTCGGTCGGACACTAGAAATTTCGTCATTTCCTGTATAAAAAATTCAAGGCCGCTGTTCCAAAAAAAGTAATTCACATAAAAAATGTGAAAATGAAAATTTCCGAATTTTTTTGGTGTTCTAGATTTCACATCCGAATTTCTTTTTCGTTTTGTTTCACATAAATAAAATTTGGTGAAAGTAAAACGAATGCACTTTTTTCCTTATATTTTTTTAAGTATTAATTATTCGATTTCAACTTCGAATGAAAACATGATCAACAAAACACTAAACTTGATTTCATGTGATTCGGAAATTTTCATGTGGATTGAAAAGTTGTGAAAGACAGAACAGAGGCCCAAATATCGGTCTAGGACCCCATAAAGTAAGTATATCGAGAGTTTATATTCAAAACTTTCTTTCATTTTCAAGAAAATGACTTTTTGATGGTAACGTGTTCAGTACAACAGCCTTCGTTTATAGTGGGAATTTGAGAGCAAATTTTTTTTTTCATAATTAATTTTTCTGAATGCAAACCCCTCTATCACCCCTCTATCTTTATAAATAACACTGTGCAACAGCGAAAGAACTTGACTACTTATAAAGGTTCAATTCTAGTACCAAAAGGTAGTAAAAATAATTTTGCTCAAATAGTGAAAAAAGATTTTGGAGGCCTATAATAAGAAATTGGTCACCAAAATGTACAATCCGAGTATAGTCAAGTTCTTGTGTTTTTCAAAAAGTCTTTATTTGTTTATAGTGTAATTAATTAAATTTTTTTTTTTGGAAAAACTTCTCTTGCAATACAAGTAATTTCATAATTTTTGCATGCTGAACATGAATTTGGCAAAATTTTAAAAATACTTCATATGGAAATATGATCTGTTTATTGTTGTCAACTGATTTTTTGTACTGTAGTACTTTACCGCTTTGTTTGGGTTCTATTTAGTTTTGTAAATGGATCATGAGTTGATGAAAATATTTGCCAATATAAACGAAAGAATGCAAATTTAGCAAGTGTTTAAGAAATTAATTTAAGCTTGGTGTTCTACACGCAGAAAAAAATCTGTGTCGGAGTGAGCAAAAATCTGTCGTAACAAAATAAAATTTAAGTTTTTTTATTAAATATGTATTGGTAAAAATTTGTACAGTGCCAACCAAAAGTTTTTACACATAGCTATAGTAGATACAATTTGATAAAAAAAATACAAAATTTAAAATATCAGACATTTTTTTATGAAACAACTATTTTTTATGTGTTTTGTAGGTAATTAATTAAGCTTTAATTTATGCTTAATAGTGTCCAGATTAAGTTAATAATAAATGTGCTACGAGGGTCGAACTGGAAGATAATAATTTTAATAGACACTTTTTAAAAATATTTCTCAATTTTTTTTTCCAAGTTCAAACATTGAAAATTCAACAAAAAAAATTCACGTATTAATATTCATTTATCAACAATTTTTTTAATGACCCATAAAAAAATCTAAGTGTTTTTAAATGCTGTAAAAAAAAATGCATTTTATGACCTCCAATTTTTTTAACCACCAATTTTGTGTTAACATAGAAAAAGGTAAATTATTTTCATCTTTCATTACAATACACTAAGGTGTACTAAAATTAATAAACAATAAAATATTTTCTTTGTTTACAAAAAATTGGTAGTCAAAAGAATTGGAGGTCATAGAATTTGAATTGTTCTGCAGTATTTAACAAATTTTAAGTTTTTCTTGGGTCATTAAAAAAATTAGATGATAAATAAATATAAATTAGTAGACTTGTTTTTAAATTTTTAATGTTTGAACTTGGAAAAAATTTTTAGAAATATTTTTTAGTTTTTTTTAATGTCTATAAAAGTTTCAATTTCCAGTTTGACCCTCGTAGCATATTTATTACTAACTCAATCTGGACGCTACAAAGCTTAAATTTAAGCTTAATAAATTACCTCCAAAAAAATAGTCGTTTGATAAAAAAGGCGTGAATATTATAAAAATATATTTGAACAATAATAAAATTGTGTTACTTAAGTGCAAAAAGCATACCACGCCCCCACAAAAAAAAATCCGACACCGCCGAATTTAACACTCTTACTTGCTTCATTTTAACAATTGCGTTGAAAATAATAATCAAACAAAATTTTTCCTTAACCGCATTCGCCCGTATGTTAGTGAATAAGATTTTTGGTGATTAGAATGTTTTTGGTTTTTATTGCGATAAAATTATTTTTGTACCTCGAAGTTTGCAAGAAAAAAATTCACAGTAATAAACATTGTAACGGCCTTAAATAGAAAATATTGGAAAAATAAGCCATGGCAATCGGAAGTTATCACATGGGATACTTTCTTGTCCGTTTAATTCCCATAATTTCTAAACTTGGAAAGTGACTTGTTAATTAAAATAAAATCTAACTAAAGGTGCGTACAGAAGACGCAATATAATGCACAATATGCAATTATATTGATCGTGTGTGGGTAATATTGACGATTGTACAATGGTCAATCTAACCCACACACCATCAATATAATTGAATATTGTACATAATATTGCGTCGTCTGTAGGTACCTTAACAGTTGAATTCATTGAGTTCAACAATGTTTAAAATTACTGGATTACGTACTAATTAAAGCTGGTTTCACTAAGAATTCCCTGCTAATCACAGCAAGGGTGTATAATATTAATCATTCTTATATAAAAATATTAATATGCAATAAGTTGTTTTTAAAAGTAAAAATTAAAAAAAAAAAAACAACAACAAAATAATTGTTTATTATCGCATTTCATTTAACACAAAGTGTACAAAAATATCACCTTCCCAAGCAGAAAAATACAAACTATCCAGTACTGGTCAAGTAACATAAAACGGCGGTACAAGTAATGTAAGGACGTAGTATTTTTGGTATTTCAGTACTGACCCGGTAAATCAAATCATAAAAACCAAAAAAAAAAAAACTAGCGTTGTTAAATTTACGAATTTTAATTGATCTTTTTCGAATTTATTTCGAGTTTTTTCAAATGGAATCTTGAAACCTAAAATCGATTTTTTGAATATCAAATTGAATTTTTAAATATCAAAGATTCAATTTGTACTTTTGCATTATACGACTGCTACATCGTCAAGCGATATTGGATTGTACAATGTTAAAAATCTAAATCCAAAATAATCACTGTTGCCAACTTGGAGGTTTTCCCGCTAAATCTAGCACTTTTTGTTTCGATTTAGCGGGAGAAAATTGGTTTTAGCGGGAATGGTGTTTTTTGGCGGGAAAATCTAGCGCTCTTTGTTTCTATTCAGCGGGGAACACGTATTCCTAAAACACTTAAAATCGCTAAGTGTGAATTCCACAAACAGTAAATTTGCGTGGAAAAAATAATTTGAAGTTTTTTTTTCAATCAAAAACGCCAAGTTTGTCGATTTTCTGCGATTTTTCGTAATTTAGGTTTCCAGCGCTTTTTTAGTGAAAAGTCAATTTGCGTTTGTGAATTTCTGCCTGGGTTGTCATGGTACCAATTTTCGAATGATTCTTAAAATTATTTGTAATCTTTTTTAAAGCATAAATTTAGGCAGAGAAAAAAAAATAAATTTTAACTTTAATTCTTATGACTCTTTTCTAATTTAAAAATTGTTTCCACCCAGTATCAATGATTTTTATTTTCTTTACTCTCAAAAAAAAAAAATAACTAAAATTTGTGCGGGTATCATCATTTACTTGAAGGTTTTCACGAAAAAAAGCCGGTATTTTTTTTTTTGGAAAAATGTTTGGGCCTTATTGTGGCTCAACGCACCTTAAAACTCAGGTTTTTAACGGATTTTCTGCAAATCTAGACTGTGATCACGTAAAGTTGACTATCGTCGATTTTTAGAGTGTTGTTACTCCAAAAAAACAAGGGTGGTTTAAGTTTGAGTATTTTTTTTTTAAATAAAAATTAAACACACATTTTTAAAGAAAATGTATTATCTGTTTTTTAATCCAGTAACGGTGTTCTATAACTCTCGAATCGAAAGATTTCTCACATGAAATATGAAAAACGAAACAGAAACATCGTGAATCGGCACAAAACCTGACTTTTCGCATTCGACTGTTTCTGTAATTTTGTTATGCGGAAACTTTCTGTCAAATATGATTTTTTTCAAAATTATTGGAAAGATGCGAGAAAAACTGTTTATGTAAACCAATTGATCGAAAACTTTTGAAGTTGAAGTGTCAAAATCACTCACATTTAAAAATGGTGCGATATTTCGTAAATTAAACAACTTTTGAGTTATAATAAATAAAAAACAATTTTTTTTTCAAGAAAATACTATCAACTGATATTATTAATGATATACTATTTAATTTATTATCATTAATTTAATTTATTATTTAATTTTTGTTTGCCAATGTTACAAGTGTTATTTAAAAAAAATGTGAAATTCTTTTTTTTTTTGTTGTGATTTTTATTATTTTCTCGCCTTGTTTACCTTTTTGACAGCTGATTTGGAATATTCCAACAAAAATGCTGCCGTTTTCGCATTGATATACAGAAACAGCTTTTTTTCCAGAATCGAGAAACGATGGAATTTTTTGTTTCATACTTTTCGATGCGAAAACTTTTCCCATAAATTACAGAACACCCCCACAGATAGAAGTTTCTACAATTTATGAATAATATATTCCAAATATCCCCGGGTGCACGCTTACACACGTCTATTTTTTTTAGAAAAACTCTCGATGACATTTTGGCAAAATTGTGGCACTATCTCGACAATTTCACGCCGAGTGTTGCTTTAGATCTTCGTGAAATTATTCTCCGCGGAAATTTCGCTCACAATAAATTCATTGTTTCGTTGGCTGTTTGGCGCACCATTGTTTCTGATTTAAACAATACTCTTAAATAACAACAAATTTTGGTTCATCGCCTTGAGCCTTAATGGCTCCAATGCCAAATGAAAGAAGACTATCAAATAAACAAAATCACTTAAGGGGTTTGCAAAGTAAGTCTGAATATATTTTTATGACACACTGAAGTTTTTAATTTTTTTTTATCAAAGGCGTTTAGAAAACATTAAAAAACTTTAATAAATTCACATCAGAGAAGGTTAAATGTGTTCAGAGAAATTGTGTGGCGGTTCTTTTTCTGTAGCATATTGATCTTCTAACTGGCATTTTAATGGTCGTTTTAGTACTTTCTCACAAATTAACTGCAAAAGTCTAATAAAACTAGGGTAACCATTTTTTCTGAACTCAAATCAGTACGCCTAAGTTTTTATGTTTTTTTTTAGAAATAACTCTCTCTTTTCCATGGGAAACTATTGGCACTCTAAAAATTTTCGGCTTAACTAACAAACTTGGGGTCAATTAGTATTTCAGTAAAAACAACTGTAAAAAAACAACTATCATAAACTGTTATCGTTACTTTGCGTAAAATTTTGTTGACTTCAGAAAACTCAGATGTTTTGAGTATAAGATAATCCCTCAGATTCTGAGGATTTTTTCTTTAAGTTTTGATAAATTTTCCTTTAAGAAAACTTCCCAGCTAATAAGCACATGTTTTTAAAAAAAACACTTATGCTTTTTTCAACAAACACTGATGACATTACCTCATCGAACATTTTAGAATAATTTGGATCCATGCAATTTTATTTAAATTTATTTCATTCATAATAAAATATCTTATCGCCAGAATTAAGTTTAAAAAAATACTCTACTCTAATCATAGAAAAGAGAAGGTACGCAGTGTTGTATTTGATGTATTTTCCAATATGGTGGCAAAATGCTTGTTCTTCCTCATCTCACACGTATTTAATATTAAATTCAATTCTTTGTTTTTAAAAAATGGTTTTTGTCTTTAATTTAATTAAATTAATTGATTATTTTGCTTTATTCAACGTTTTTTTTAAGATAATACGCACAATTGATAGTTTAAAAACTATTTTTCTCTCTTTTGTTGTTTGCTTTGTTGTTGTTCTCCTTTATGTTGCATTGTTTTTATTAAACGTCAAAAGTTACATAATGTGCTGTCACTAATACTTATTCAAGCGAAATACGACTCTGTTTCATTTCTATTTTTTCTATGACTCTAATACTATAGAAAGCGATCTATACACACGAACGAAAATTTTATATCTTTTGTTGCTACAATAATAAAACACCTGAAAAAATTTCGTTCGTGTGTATCGTTCGCCTTCTGTAAACTGGCACTTAAAGTTTTTGTGTAGAATTTGCGAATAAAATTATTTTTTATGTTGAAGTCGTCAAAAATCAGTACAATCAGTACATATTTCCAAAAATCAGTACAAGGTTTTTTGATCAGTACACGTGATCAAAAATCAGTACATGTACTGATCAAATCAGTACGAATGGTCAGCCTAAATAAAACGTCCATTTAAAGTGGTTTAATGTGCTACAAATATTTTCCTTATAAAATTTTATTTGCGGTTGTCAAAGGTTGAAAGTTCATGTGACATGATCAAAATGCTTAAAAATGGGAAAATATACAAAATCATGTTTTTATTGTAGTTTTTTACTAAAGCAGTGTTAAACAACTCGAAAAAATAGTGTAAATACTATATTCCTGAGCTAAAAATTACATTTTTAAGTGTTTTATAAAATTTTATGATGAATAACGCTCAAACGCAACAATTCGACTCAATTAAATTTTTTTCAACTCACGCTTTAAGCCATGTTTAGACGTGATTAAAATTACGAAATTCAATGAATCAAGCGAATCACGTCCATTTTTAGTCAGTATTTTCCCTGTTTAATAGTAATTTATGTTCACTCCGATTGTTTTACAGCTCTTATAACTAAAACTACCGGTTGTACAAGATGATGTCCAAGGGCATGTTGTCGTTTACCGTTTTCTGGTGTTTAGTAATATGTTTGGAACAAATTAACGCCAATCCGATAAATGCTCATAACGATGTGGTTACAGAGTTCATAATTTTGCACAATAACGATATGCACGCGCGCTTTGAGCAGACGAGTGTTGACAGTGGCAAATGTTCACCTGAACTGGCCAATTCCAATAAATGTTATGGTGGTTTTGCCAGGGTTGCATACGAGTATGTAAAGAACTTAAATCTTTCACACCATTTATATTCATAAGAAAATATGTATTTATTTCTCTCCTTTTATATTTTTTATAGAGTACGCAAGTATAGACAAGAAGCGCATGATGGTGGAACACCCGTATTATACCTTAATGCTGGCGATACATATACTGGTACCCCCTGGTTTACCGTTTTTAAGGACAACATTACGGCTGCCTTCCTTAACAAATTGCAACCCGATGCTATAGTAAGTAGTTTGATAATTTCGTCATGATTACGTTTTTTTTGTTTAAGCATTTTTTCTTATTTAGTCTTTAGGAAATCATGAGTTCGATGAAAATGTCAAGGGTTTGGTACCCTTTTTAAATGAGGTAAATTTTCCCGTATTGGCTTGTAATTTGGATCTTAGAAAAGTACCGGAGCTAGCTGGTGCCAAAAACTTTTACAATTCAACTATATTGGATGTTAAGGGTGTGAAAATTGGTGTTATTGGTTATCTTACTCCAGAGACAAAATATTTGACTGTTCCCAATGAGGTTGAATATCTAGACGAAGTTGAAGCCATAAAGTAAGATTTAAATATGCAATTAGTCGGAAAATCCGTAAGGAATAAAATTTGGGTTAGAGTTTAAAATAGAAAATGAAATGTATTTGCACAGTAGACATGCACGCCACTAACGTAATTGTCGTGAAACACGTGAATTATAGTGATAAAATGTGTTTCTACGTGAGTGAGCATTATACGGGCAGAATTAAAAAAAAAATTCTCAAAATCAAATTACACAATTCCGATTTCAAACACAATTACAAATATCTTGGAAAATATTTATTTCACACGATATTATTTATAATTTCAGTAAAGAAGCAGCTAGGATTAAAGCTCAAGGTATTAATATTATAATAGCTTTGGGCCATTCCGGTTATCAGAAGGACCAGGAAATCGCCTTAAAATGTCCCGATATTGATCTTGTTATCGGAGGACATACCAATACGTTCTTATACAATGGTAGCCAACCTGATGCAGAACGAATTGATGGTCCCTATCCGACCTTAGTCAAGCAAGCTAGCGGCAAAAAAGTGCCAGTAGTTCAAGCGTATGCTTACACAAAATACTTAGGTAGACTTCATGTTCAGGTAAGTTAGTATGCCAGACTTTCGACACTTTCGAACTTTTTAATCATATAAAATAATTTTCGAAACCATTAAAAAACATTTCAATGTTGGCCTCCACAACTTTCTAAACAGCCGTAGTGATATCTAATCCATTTCAATGATTAATTTTAGTTTGACCAAGGCGGAAATCTTATCGAATACGATGGTACCCCCTTACTTCTGAATGCCGAAATACCTAGAGAAGATGACGTGGTCCAGCTACTTGAAGTATACCGTCCCAATATTACAGCTTTGGAAACGAATGTCGTAGGTCATACTAAAGTCCACTTGGAAGGTCGTGCAGAAATTTGTCGCAGTCAAGAGTGTAATCTTGGCAATTTAGTAACAGACTCCATGATATATGCTCGAGTGTTGGAGGATCAAGGTGGTTCATATTGGACTGATGCGCCTATTGCATTCATAATGGGAGGAGGTAAGAATTAGAAACATACGAGAGCAAATTGTTATATATTTATATCCATACTTAAAATATTTTTTGGGTAAACTGAGAACACTGTTCGACACCAAAAACCTCTCAGTAAAATATCTAACTGATTCTTAAAAATTTTGTCTCCAGATTTCAAATCTACCATTGAAATTTTTCTACCAAGTTCCGTTTTCGAGACATTTGCTGTTAAAAATTCAAAAAAAGTATAATTTAGCACTTTGACATATTCTTACGCTGCTTTCACGAAATAGGACTCGATTTTATATGAAATGCACTTCCTAATTCAAAAACAGTAATACAAATTTTTCTAGCATGTTCCGTTTTTGAGATATTCGCGTTTGATTATTTTAGTTTAACATATTTTGCGCTTGAATTATCAATAGCGAAGATCTCAAAAACTGTTTGCGTTTGAAAAATTTGGATGTAAGATTATACAAAACCAAGTATTATTTGTAGTTACCAACGCAATAATAGGTTTGTGGATTACCAAGCACTATTATTTAGCGGGTGTTTTTATATATTCAAATCCAAATACCTTAAAAGCTAAAGTTGCTAGAAAACTTCGGATGACTGTTTTACGAGCAATTACAAGGTCCATTTTATATAAAATTAAGTAATTTTTTGTGGGAGCAGCTTAAAGAGTGCTTAATTAGCTGGGATTTTTCTTTGAAATTAATCAAAACCTATTTATACATATATTTATACCCTACACCTCTCTGTGGTACAAAGTATATGGACATTGTGCTGATGCTTGTAACTACCCGAAATATTGGTCCTAGTCATTTTAGCGTTTTTCGTTCTTCCGTCTGTCCGACCGAGGTATTATTTCTAACTAAACGTATTGTATTCATAAATCATCATTTCAAGTTTTAAAGAAATCGGACCAGTTCTACATGTAGTCCCCACACAAACCACCCTCCCGATATTCTCATAAATCTCTTAAAATTCATAAAAATCGGAAATTATTTATACAAATTTTGGTTGTAGGTGGTTAACGTGTACTTTGGTAACCTAATCAAATCCGATTATAATTGGATAACTTTGGGACTCGGTCCCCACATACAAATTTAGCCCGATATTCACTTAAATCGGTCTAACAGCAACAAAAGGAAACCTATCGGTCCCCACATACAAATTTAGCCCGATATTCAGTTAAATCGGTCTAACAGCAACAAAAGGAAACCTATTTCTATCAAATAAGGTTTACGTGTGTTTTTTACACTAACTAAAATATACACTCAGAAAATTATTGCAGTTACTACATGACAGTCGTTTGTGTAGTAAGTAGTAGTTGTTGTTTTTAACTACAATTTCGGTAGTTTTGGTATGAAAAAATCTCAAACAACTTTTTTTGTATACTATAGTAGTTTCAAAAAAAGCTTTCAATTACCAATTAAATTAAACTAAAAAAATATCTTTACCCGTTCAGAAGCTAGCAGCATTTTAAAGTTTTAAATTCGAGGGGGTAAAGTAGGCATATTGTATATAATTATTTTTTCTCTGGTAAACGGTTAATGAATAAACATATTTATAACATTTATCTACATTTTAGGCATTCGCAGCACTATTGAAAAACGTTCTGATGGATCAATTCTTGCCACCGATGTTCTTTCTGTGCTGCCTTTTAACAATGATTTGTATATGACCAGAATTAGTGGAAAAACTATTCTGAATGCTTTGGAACGTTCTGCCAGCATGGAAGCAAAAGATTCAAATGGTGGCTTTTTGCAAATGTCTGGAGTACATACTACCTATGACTACAACAAAGAGGTGGGAAGTCGTGTTATGTCAGTCGAAGTTAGGTGCTCCGAATGCAATGTTCCCACCTACGAGCACATGGACAATAACAAGTTGTATAATGTAATTGTACCCAAATTTCTTATAGACGGTGGTGACGGCCACACTTTTACAGAGAACAATGGATTTGAACCACAGCGGCTGCAAAAGAATGATTACGACACATTACTGCAATATTTAAATCAACGTGAATTCGTGTATCCCGAAGTTGAAGAAAGAATAACTATCGTTGCGAGAATTGACGACGGAGGTGATGGTGCCATGTCATCAGTTGCAAATGCCGCTATAATAGTTGTCATGTCTTTGCTGACGGTCGTGCTTACTAACTTTAACTTGTAAATTGTTAATGTAGGAAGTGGATAAAACTCAGGAAGATTTTTTATTTTATCAATTTAATAACTTTGCTATGTATGTTTGTATTACAGTCCTCTTTATTTTAATTATTGAATAAAAGTTAAACAATTTCCTTGTCCTTTGAAAATCTGTGTCAAAAAATTTTAAAATTGACTTTCAATTTGAATTAGCAATTTTTAAGCAGATTTTTCTGCTAAAATCGATATTTTAAGTAAATTCTCTATCATTCAGTAACTGTTTTAGAAAATAACAAAAAATTTTCTGCAATTTTACTGATTCTGTTTGCCAAATGAATTTTTTTTACAGATTTTTAGCAGATTATTTTGTTATTTTACAGAGTAAGTCTGTTAGTATTTTTTAATTTTTTTACGTTTTTTAAGATGTAAATTTTATTTTAGATTTTTGTGAAATTAAAATCCTAAAACTAAAAATTATCAAAATTAAAAAAAAATATATACAGCATTAATTAATATTACAAATATATTTAGTTATCTCGTTGTTAAAAAAATATTTTATAACTTTTGTGTTAAAGTTTGAACTTAAAATTTTTTCTATTTATTTTATTCTTAAAAAAACAGCATTAACACTATGAAAAAATAAACCTAAAAAATTTTCTTGAATTTTTTCATTGAACAATACAGATTTTTAGCAAACCGAGATTGCTAAAATCAGCAAGTTTATCATATGGCTCAAAATCGATATAATTTCAACAGATTTGTCTGTTGAAATAAGCAGATTGCTCAGTTGAAATCAGCAGATTTTTCTGCTAAAATTAGCAGATTTGTCTGCTGTTTCGACAGATTTCTCTGTTTTTTCACCTAGATAATCAAGACATATATTTAGCAAACCGCGTCTGCTAAAATCAGCAGATTACTCGAATGAATCAAAATCCAATGCAGCTAATTTTAAATTGATATTAAAATAGTTTTTTTAATATTTTCTATTCCCCCATGATCCAAGTGTTTAATTTATTGTTTACCATATAATTACAAATAAATTTGCTTATTTCAACCTAACCGAGAACTGGTAACAAAAAAAAAAAAAAAAAAAAAAAAAAAAAAATAGACCAAAAGTTCTGGTGGTAATCGAGCCCACGAACACCATGCTCATAGGCTAACACGCTACCAACTAACCTACGGTACAATGCCGTGATTCAGTATGTCGTAAAAAGTGAGTGACTAAAAATTTTGTACGTAAAACAAAAAAAAAATTGAGTTTTTTGTTTTACGTACAAATTTTGTAGTCACTCACTTCGAACGAGATAGCGAATCGCGCAGTAAGTATGAGCGCCATGGACTTAAAGGTTTGAATGGCAGATTTTAAAACCTGGCGCCACGAAAGTTTTTTATATGAAGAAAAATCTTTGTATTGCACACATTAATTGTTTTAAGTACATAATTTTGAAGTTAGTACATATTTTGGACTCACTGTGGTTCTGTCCGGCTTTATGTTAGACAAAAACTAGATAACTTTTTTATGTTCTTCTGTACCTTATTTGGAAAACTTGGTCTAGGATCTCATAAATTATATATATTCATGATCCTCGATCGATTTTAAGACGATCTAGCGATGTCCGTCCGTATGTCTGTTGAAAACACGATTACTTTTGAAAGGGCTCCTGAATTTTGGCATATATGCTGGTCATTTGCCTGGGCAGGTTGGTATTGCAATTCAGCGAAATCAGTCCTGTGGTTCAAAAGTTATAAACAAAAGAGTAATTTCGGCAAGGGTTTTTCGCGATTTTACGAGATAAAAAACACGCCAACTTTCGAAAAACAATTCTGCTGAAGCTTGGCATATATTTTTGACGTTTCTGGTTCGTAGTCTGGTTCGTTTTGAATTTCAGCCAAATCGGTCCAGTGCACAGTGCCACATTTGGCCAATCTAGGATGACAAAAATCCAATTTTATTTATATTGACTGGAAATTCGGTATAAATGTTCGTTTTGACTTCAAAAACAACATTATGAAAAATATAGGTGGCCAGTAACGGCCACGCCCACTTTTTAAAAAAATTTTAATTTTGATTGTAATTTCTTTAAACTTGGTATATATACTCTCAAGGACTGTAGAAATAATATCACAAAAAAGGGGGCGGTCAGACAACTGCGACGCCCACTTTTTAAAAATGTGTTTAAAAAATATGTAAAAACAAGGTTTACATATCGCCCCACTGTAGTCGGCGCACTGTGGTCAATATTTTGAGATAGCGGCCAAAACTCCTTTTGGTTTTTGTTCTCCGATTTTAAAGTTATTAGACTCATATGAAAGTAGACAGTAGTAAACCTCGGAAGCCAAAAAATTAGAACTCTATTTCAACTATTTCACTGAGAACAGGGTGTTCCAAAATGGGCTTTTTCAGAATTTAGAATTTAGTAAATTTATGATATTTTTAGTTAATTTTTAAAGTTTAAATGATCATAACTTTTTTGTTTTTCAAGATTTTTGGACGAAATAAATTTTGTGTTGTAACTTAACTTATTTCCTATTACTGGTAAAAAAATCTAAGCTCTACTGTTTTCAGAACAATTTAAATATTTTTTTTAAAAAAGGTCAAATTTCTCGGAAATTTCCTACTTCATAGAGCACAACTCCTGTGAGTCAAGCTGAGTCAAAACACAAATTTACTATTTTGTAGTCCTAACTCTCCCCTACATTCCTATATATACATGTTCATGCATCGGGACTGCACTTTTTGAGCTACAGCAATTTTTCTGACCAAAGGTAAGATAATCGGTACAAATGCACGTCATATTTTTTGAGAAGTTATTTGTATGTGAAAGTGGCTATTATGCATATATTTTGATGAAATTTTGTACAAGAGTTCTTATTGACCCAAAAAATAATTCTGTTGAAATTAGGAGAAGTTGGCCCATATTTGAACCTAGTCCACATAGAAGGGTGTATCAAAAATGACAATAGAACTCTCAAATTATGTGGTATCTGGCAATTAATTTGGAAAAGGTAAAAAATGATTTTATTGCCATCTAATATTACATAACTTAAATACCTGAAAATTGCAAATAAATTTAAAACCAATGGAAATAACTGGTAAAACCAAGTACCTGTTATATTATGTTTCAAAGAGGTAAAAAAGATCATGTTGAAACTTCGAGCAATAGTATATTAATCCATGCATTAATTTTTTTCTTCATTATTGTTTAAACAATGGCTAAATTCAGTTATAGTGTTCTATCTGATATATATTTTGAACGGAAAGATGAAAACGACATTATTTTACATATAATGAATAATCCATTCTTCAAAATATGCGACAAACAAGAAATTAAAATTCATACCTTAAAAATAAAAAAACTTTTTAAATACTTTAAGAAAACGGTACAACCAATGTTCCAGAAACAAGAAATTGTTTTACTCACGCAACCAAGAATGGCTAAGAAATAAACTTATTTTTAAAAAGCCATCAGCAACTACCACGGAAACTGGAAAAGGTGGTCGACCAGCAAAGCCAATTGATAATTGTAGTGAAAGATCACGAAGAAGCAAGCTTAAACATATCAATGAAGAAGTTTCTTGTAGCATCATAAAGGATTCATTTCTGCATCAAATTCAACCATCGAAAACTAAAAAGAGTAAAATTGATATCATTGAAAAAATAGTGGAAGCAAGCCCCAGACGCACAAAAAGGATTTTAGACACCAACTAAAGAAAATAAATTTACTCCAGAAGAAGCATTTGCACTATTTTTGGATTTGAAAATGACTAAAAACCAATATACAGAATTGCGGAAGCGAACCAATGAAAAAAATTGTGGAATTTTTCCATCATATCGAGATATAGTTTCTGCCAAAAAAGATTGCTTACCTTCACCAACTTCTATTAGTGTAACTTCAAGTTCAGCAGAAACAAAATTGCCGGATCTTTTTGAACACACTGCAGAACGATTATTAAAGACATTTGATGCTGACTATTTAAAGAAGTTTAAAAATTGCAGCATGACTTTAATTTCTAAATGGGGATGTGATGGGTCCTCTGGCCAGAAACAATACAAACAATGTAATGCGGAAAATTCATCAGATGCCAATTTATTCATGATTTCTTTCGTTCCATTACGTTTAACAAAAACTTATATTGGTTCAGAGCCGTCAACTAGTAGAGCTGCAGAGATAGATGTACGGAAGAATGAAATTCCCTCGTCAACAAAATTTTGTAGACCAATAAAGTTTGCTTACAAAAAAGAAACTAAAGATGTCATAACTGAAGAAGTTGGCAAAATAAGAGATGAAATTAAAGAATATTTGAATTTAATGACCAATGCATGGAAGTTAACTTTAAAATGTCACTTACAATGATCGATGGAAAAGTTGCACAAGCTTTAACCGAAACAAAGTCTTCGTCAAGCTGCACCATATGCCAAAAAACATCAAGTCAATTGAGCCAACCACCAACACAAGACGATAGTTTTAATGAAGCATATGAATTTGGAACGTCACCTCTTCATGCTAGAATTCGTTTTATGGAGCATATTCTTAAATTGGGATACGATTTGGAATTTGGCCCGTTAGGCGAAACAGTGAGAAACAACAAAGAAAATTTGGAAAAAAGAAAGCAAAAAAAAAAAGATATTCAAGAAAAATACCGTGAGATAGGCCTTATAATTGACCAGCCAAAGTAAGGAGAAGGAAATTCTAATGATGGAAACACAGCAAGGAGATTTTTTTCCGATCCAGAAACTGCAGCTTCTATAACTAGAGTAGATTATGATTTAATACGACGATTCCAAA
The DNA here is from genome assembly GCA_963921195.1 of Pegoplata infirma. NCBI lineage: Eukaryota > Metazoa > Arthropoda > Insecta > Diptera > Anthomyiidae > Pegoplata > Pegoplata infirma. The sequence continues at coordinate 239,195,495 of OY992538.1, read as the reverse complement.
TCATATTAGAAGTTATAGCATGTAGCAAAAAGATAGAGGCAAAAAAATTTGGTCAGTATGCTAATGAGACAGCAACCCTTTATAACCAAAAATATTCTTCTCATATGCCAACCACAGTTCACAAAATTTTGTTCCATGGGGAACAAATAATTCAGCACAATATGCTTCCAATTGGAGATCTCTCAGAAGAAGCGCAAGAAAAAAGGAACAAAGACTACAGATTCTTTCGCGAGCACAATACAAGAAAAATTTCCAGATATTGTACTAATGAAGATCTTATTAATATTTTGTTGTGCACATCAGACCCATATATGTCCAGTATTCGACAAAAATGGAAATCAACCTCATTAGAGTTAGATGAAGAAGCTAAACAACTACTGCAAAATGAAAATCAAAGCTATTTGGAAGAAATTTTTACTAATATTGTTTAATTAATACTAGTTTAAAGATTATAATTTGTTTCTAATTTTAGTATAAATTTTTATTAATACATTTAAAAAAAATATATGTGCACTTTAAATCAATAGTAAAAGTTTACTTAAAATTTTATCGATGTTGTGTTCTGTATATAATATATCCAAATGGTATTGATATTGTTGGGAATTTCAGTGTTATTTTTCAGTTTAATTCTCACAAGAATTAGCTTTCTTCCAAAAAAACCAACCTTTGGCCCCTGTGAATATTGAGACTAAATAAATGTCAGGGGCCAAATGTTGGCATTTTCTGACCAAAATTAAGTTTAGGAATAATAAATAAGTATTGGTTGTAAAATACGATTGAAGAAAATAACAAATTATAAAAAAAATACCTATTTAAAATGTCAAAATATTCAACTTTTACATGGAAACTAAACAAAAAATTAAAATGCATATTTAACTCCACATTACTTACGTTCCTATCAGTCGATTTTTACGTTTGAACACGCAAATTGAAGCTTAAAGTCCCTCCTATTGAACAAAACAAATTGCGTAAAAAAATACCAATCCGGTCAAAAGTTATAGAGTTTGACCGCTATCTCGCGAAATTGACCACTGTGCGGCGTCGCAGACGGTCGCAAAAGTTAGCCGTTGAAATAACTACTATGGATATTGGTCAATATGTCTAAAAAAGTGCGGCGACCAATAGGAACCAAACACAAAAGTTCTATTCCATCAAACAAAATAAATATATAATTTTCTTTTCAAAAAATTTTATTATGTTAAAAATTTGATAAAAAACTGAAAAATTATTAAAAAAAGAAAGGATATGACTTGAAGCCTTTAAATATCCTTTAAAATTACCAAAAAAGAGTGTATAAATATATTTTTTTATTAAAAAGTTACAACAGTTTAAAATCGACCTAATTAATGCGAAATAATGAACACAACTTACAGGATCTTACAAGATGCAACTTTATGCACCCACATCTTAATAACGAACAGAATTAGCGTTCTTTTATGAGTATTTCCGTGCTATTAGGAATGTTTTATACTACATACAAACAAATCATAAAAATAGGGGAACTTTTTTTTTTTTATTTTTGTCGCGCTAGATTGGCCAAATGTGGCACTGTGCAGTGGTTCAAAAGTTATTAGCAAAACCGTGAATTTCAGATTGGTTTCACCTTAAATTCACGTGTTTAAAAACCGTAAAATAAGTTTTAAAAACATTGGTAAGTCACAAAAATATTTAACAACGTATTTTTTGTCACTCAAAAATAATTTTAAACTAAAAAAAAAAATAAACTCGAAAAAAATTTTACACTCAAAAAAAATTTAGTAATTTTTTTTTTCAAAAATTACTAAAAAAAAAAAATTTTTTAATCAAGATTGTTATTTTTTTACGTTGGAAAATTTACTATCACTTTAAAAGGGCATTGTAGTGGGTATTCGTAGATTCTGCCAAGTCGAATTTAACTTTTCTACTTGTTTTTTTTTTTCTTTTTTATTTCTATTTCCTTTTTCTAATAAAATACAAAAAAAAAAAACAAATTATATTATGTCTGTTCGTAAACAAAACTTTCCAGTTGTAGTAAAAATAATAAGAAATTTAGGTAAACAAACAGACCTATTATTTTACTTCTATTTTAAACATAAACCGAAAAAATTCGGTTGACCGTAAATCAATATGAAAATAAGTTGTTAAATTTAAGATTTTTCAAATGAACCGTAAACAGGGGTTTCAAAATCGCTGTTTTTATTTCAACATTCTAAAATAATTATAAGAATGAGAAAGTTTTTTATTTGACAAGAGGTTTAACCCATTATCGATCCACTGTTCAATTTTTCGAACAATAGAAATCACATTTTTCAAAAAAATATTTATGAATAAAAAAGGTGAAATTTATCTAAATTTCGTTACGAATGTTAAGTCTCATCTTTCTGCAATTGAAAAAAAATCTCCCCTTGACTACCGCAATTTATATGTGCATTAAATGCAATGTGCATCAGCACAGAATTTGTGTCAAGCAAAAACGAAAATTTTGCTTTTAATTTTTTTAATTAACTTTAAAATTTTTGTAGACTTAATTTATTATCAAATTCCACTAATTTGAATCATTTTGAAATTATGATGAAATAAATTAACAAAATGTCAAATAAATCCAAATATTAAAACTGCAAAAAAGCTGAAATACAAGCTCTTCTGGAATAACTGTACATTGAAAATTTTTTTTGAAGATTTTTTGACAAGATTTTTAAGATAATTACCCTATAAAAGTACACGTTTTAAAAAAGAAAAATTAAATTGAATATTGGTCCAAAATGGGTTAAAGAAACTACGAGTATAATGTCCAAAATGGGTCTGTTTTTAATAAAATTTTGCAAAGTAACCGCAGTACACATAAAAATTTAAAAAACTGAATTCAAGTTAAATATCTCTAAATTTAATATCTCCTATTTTCTTAATGATTTTAATTATATTTTTAAGTCAAGCTAATATAATTTATGTACTAATTATTATAACATTGAACAAAACCGGCTAGTTTTACTTCTATAAGTATTTGCGTCAGAAAAGTTAACCATAGCCCAGCAGGTAACGTTAAAAACATGTAAAAAATAAATACGTATTGCATACATATATCAATAAATTTAAATAGTAACATCTGCTTTGTTTTATGATTAACTATCACGTGAAGTTTAAAATTTTGAAATCGATTACGTCTCCAAGCATCGACAATGCAAAATGTTGTTTTGATTTGGTTTCAAATTAACGTCTCTGTTCTGTCTTTCACAGCTCTTTAATTCACATTAAATTTTCCGAATTGGATAAATAAAATTATGTGTTTTATTGTTTTCCTTTTCTTTAGAAGTTAAAATAAAAAAACTAAAAGCTTAAACAAAATTAGTAAAAAAATTTGAAAATGAAATCTAGAACACAAAAAAAAAAAATTCCGAAATTTTCATTTTAAACATTTTTTTTGTTAATTTTGCTAACCATAATCAAGTGCAAAAAGTAAAATTTCACGTGCAGAACATGGCAGAACAAACTTAATAGTTTAATAAATAGGAATTTAAACAGTTTCAAACATTTTGTTAACAAAAACTTAAATTTTCGAAACTCATTTCGTTAAAGTAAAATTTTACCCTAATTCCAATTAAAAAATCGAAAAATAAAAATTAAACAAGAATTTAATTGCCCATCATGTTTATCAATTATATTTTACGCTGTAGATAAATGTTGTAAATTCAATTTTTTTTATTTGCGTAAAAAAAATCAAAATTTTACGAACACGGCGATTTTTTTACAAAAAATTACATATTTAAAATACGTATTTATTTTTTTAAGTTTTAACGCAAAAAAGTTAAACAAAAAGAAAAAAATTACTTAAATTCAACTCAAACAACGGGATAACTGCACTCCGAAGCAATACCGCAGAAGTTCTTGCCCCTTGGTAAACGGAAATATCCCTCTTCACCCCAGGCTTTATCCCAAGAGTTCTTAACAATCCAATAGTCTTGACCATTTTCAGAGCCGTAGCCGACAACTAATACAGAATGGTTGACTTCGCCCTTATTGCATTCCTCATCTGAGTAAATCCCCTGTTTGTACAGCAACAAAGACTCCAGACCATTGACAGAGCAAGCAAGTGGTCCTAAAGTGCCAACAACTTTCTTCATTGTTACTTCATCTTTGGGGTCAATTGCAGCAAATCCGGTTATTTCTGCTCCCTTAAGATTATCTTTATATGAACAGGTATCTTTTTTATCCACGTAAGGATACTTTTCACCTTTAGCGATACCCTTTTGTGTGGTAACAAATTCGAAACCATACTCTTGGAAACCGCCATCACATCCAGCCAGACCGTATTCTTCCTTGCCACAATCAATTAGATTCTGTTCGGAGAGATTGATCAATTTGCCAGTCTTACGGAAAACATGACCCTCAATGGCACCCGTTACTGCAAAAGACCAGCAGGAACCACATTCACCTTGGAACTTAACAGGCGTAACTCCACCCTTTTCACGCCAATCAAATGCATCTGGAATTGGAGCACCAGCCTTAGGTGCAGCCTTTTGACGATGCTTTTTAGCTTGGTTTCTAGAAACAACAAAATACAAAATTCATAAACAAATTTGACTCCATCAATAAAAAATGTTTGCACAAACGTACTCTCCCTGGGCAGATTTACGATTACCAGTAAGCTGGCTCAAGAATTCAGCATTTGTCAGATCTGAAAAGGCATTAGCAGCCGATTGATATGTAGATTTACCAGCCTCGAAAGCCTTATTATTTGCATCAACTAAAGTCTTGTGTGCATTGAAAACACCCTCACGCAAAGTTTTTTCGGCAGCCGTGGCATATGTCTTGCCAGCTTTTTGCTAAATTCATTTAAATATAGAACACAGTCAAAAACATGAGCATAGAATATTGTGGGTGCTTATTTCATCTTCTGTAACACCTTCCATTCTGGTTATACGTCGTACGTTTTTACAATGTATATTAAACTCTACAGTCTACGAGGTGTTTACGAGCGTAAATAAGAACCCACAACCACATCTACTCACAGCAAAGTCACCAAAATTCTTAGCATTATCCACAAAAGGAACACTTTTAAACTTCGAAGCAATACCACCTACTCCCTGTTGAAAAGAGTTGGCTAAATTGCCGGCACTACTGCCAAATCCGCCGAAACCACCGAATTGGCCCCATGCCAATGAGAACAATAACGGCAAAATGTAGATAAACAATTTCATTTTCAATCCGTACTCAGTGAAAATGACTGAAGTTGATAAGAATAAAGAAAAAACTGTATGTTAAATTGTGAATTCAATTTGTTTTAGAAATTCAAATTAAACGATTAAGTGAATAACTAACAAACTAATCAACCAAGCAACCTACCTTTTGAATGTAATCGCCAATAATATTTTCACTTTGATCTCAAACAGCATCTTTTATAGATTTACTAATTGCTAATTCGTGTTTATTAATTAGCTACCGATAGATTATCAATAAATAGCATTGTGGAATTATTTACTACCCTACACTAGTTCACGTTGCGCAAGCTCTATGTTACGTTTAACAAGGCTTGTAACAAACTAAAGATTGTATTACATAAATATGTTTTAAGGCTTAATGAGACAACAATATGACAACTTATTACAAGTTCTAAAAGCTGATAACAAGTAGATCTGTTAATTTTAATAAACCAGATAAATACAGTGTAACGATATTTAACAAGAAACACACACAAAGTATACCAAATACTTCATCTGTTCTGGAACATGTTTCTTGTTGTGTCTTTTTGGGAAATACATAATTCGCTTAATATAGTACGTCACTCCAAATTTTAAAATATGTATTTCAAAAACCTGTAGAACAGAAAGTTCCCCGCCTCATTTTTTTAACCAAGGTTGGTTACCGAAACGAATAATGGTAAGGGTAACGGTATCTAATTTTTATATATTTCGGTAACGGTATATACCGGTACCAAAACAACAATACCGGCACGAACCGGCATTACTAATAAGTAGGGCAAGTACTTTAATGAAAATGCATGTTTTTACTCAGCATTGTAAACATAACATAAATTAAATATCTATCCGAATCAATGAATTTGCAATAAAATGGCATTGATTTGTAGTTGCATATTTTGGTATAAATGCATATTTTCTTATAATTTGGACTTTTTTTTAATTTCATCAATATTTTTTCAAAACGTCCTTAGAAAAATTCAAAACCAATCGCCTACTTCTTATACAAAAATGTATTTATTTATAAAAATCATATTCTGATGCATTTTTTAAAGAAAATGGATTCTAAAAGTATAATTTTTAGATTCTGAGAAATGTTTTCTATTAAAAATGTCTCTATTCTGAGACATTTTACTAATTCGTAGGAAAAAAATGTTTTCGAATTTAAGATTTTTTTGCAGGAAAATTGCGTTTTTATTTTGATTAGAGTTAGGGTGAGGTATTTTGATTTTGAGTTAATTTTTAGACTTAAAAATCGTAAAACTCCGAAAAAAGTGCAAAAAAAAAATATTTTAAAAATATTTTTTTTTAGAATAAAGAACAAAAAGTATTGAAAAATAAATATTCTTTTTCTTTTATAAAATTTTTTTCTTCAGAAATATTTGGTGACTCAAAGAAAAAACTTCTCAAGCAAAAAAATATTTTACTAATTAAAAATTATTCCACTCAATAAAAAATGTTTAAGAATTGTCGAGGGTTTCAAAGTATTTGACAGATCCTAATTTATGTTGACAAATTATCTTTTTAGTAAAAAAAATAATTTTTAGATGCATATTTTTGAAGTTTTTAGTGCATATTTTGGATTTTTAGACGCTTATTATAGGCACATATTTTCGTTTCTTAGATGCATGAAAGTACTTGCCCTACTAATAAGGTTAAAATTTGAAGAAAAAAAAACAAATAGTCTGAAAGCTAAAAATATTTTGTGGATTTAAAAAAACAGCATAAATTTTATTAAGACATTATTATTGTCATTTATTTTATGATTATTTCTAGTTATATAAAAAAAAATCAATAAAAATGGTAACATTTGCAATACCGGTACAATGCCGGTAACTTCTAATACAAATAACGATATAGGTACGGTATTTCAAAAATATATTAAGCGGTATCGGTATTCTATTGAAAAGGGTTTGAATCGATAACGGTATTATAAGGGTAACGGAAACTGATCATGTTTTTTATTAAGCTGCCTGTTTACTTGGCCTTGCGTAAAACACTTGAGAGCATTGATTCACTGCCTCTATTGCAATATATTTTATTAAGTGATAAAACCCATAAACTCTGATGCCTTTACCTTTTGAAACATCTCAGTTTCAACTAGATTAATGAAATTACATTACCCAGCAAAAATAAAGAAAATCGAGATTTTGGCAGCACAGCTTCTTTCTATTGCGTACCGTAGCGCATTCAAATAACGCTCTTAAGGATGCAGTAAAAGTAAGGGTAAACAATTTGAATTTTTTGTTAAATTTTTATTATAAAATTCTTTGTTGCTTTGATTGCTCCAATTAGCGCAGAAAAGACATACATATGATTTCACCGCATCTTAAGAACGCTTGTTTAGTGCTACCAACCAGCGCTCTTAACTAAGACATCGCCTCCGGGAATCATGCATGAGTTCAGGTGCTTTGGATGCGCTGCTTTACTCGGGATTCATTTCCAAAAGCTGCTGGCAGTTAAGCAAAATTTCGACTGGGTATTTAAAAAAAGTCCTTGTTAAAATTTAAGAAAATGCAAAACACTTATTTCGCGATATTTTGCGAATTCGAGCAGCGATTTGGCTTCCGTCCGTCCATGTAAACGTTGTAAACACGATATAGGTTGCTATTATCAATCGATTTGGTTGAAATTTGAAACTTAAGCTTCGTTTGGCCTAAGGACGAAGCCTATTGAAATTTGAAAAAATCGGTTCATGTTTAGACCTAGCTCCCATACAAAGGTCCTATTAAATTTGGCTTAAATGACTCTAATACCCGTATTATAATAGGTATCCTTTCGAAATTTGTCAGGTTAACGTGTTTTGTATTCAATTATTGCCATTCCGAATTTCAAAGGAATCGGACCAGTTCTTCTTGTAGCCCCCATACAAACCACCTTCCCGATATTCACATAAATCTCTCAAATTTCATAAAAATTTAAAACATTTTATTAAAATTTTGTTTGTATGTGTTTAAATTATACTTTAACCTTATGATTATAATCGGACCATTTTTGGACTTAGGCCCCATATGAAAATTTTGCCCGATATTCAGTTAAAGCGGTTTATTGGCAACAAATAGAAGCTTATTTCACTCAAATTAGTGTTTTTTACACTTATAAAAGATTTGACAAAAGTTAGATGCAATCGGTCCATGTTTGAACTTGGGACCAATTTTCCCGGAAACACTGGTGTAGGGTATTATATGGTCGGTCTTGACCGACTATAATTTTCTTACTTGTTTTTATTTACTTTAATTTGGTTTCCAATCTACAAATTATTGACTAAATGTGCGAAAACAAATAACAATATAATGCAAATGGTAAGAAAAAACAAGTATTAAAGAAATGAGATTTGACACAACAATTTTTAAAGTCAAAAGTATATTACCACAGAGTTGTGTTTTACTTTAAATATAGGGGTTTTCTTTCCCGTCTAAACGCGCCTTTAATATTAAAGTTCTTAAAACCTTTTTTATGTCATTTAGTATTACTACTGCATCAAATGGCAGAAATAAAAAAACAAAAATTAGGAAAAAAAAAAACTTGTTTGAATGTCCTTGCAATCCTTAAAAATTGTATCCTTGAAATCCTTAAAGTATTACAAACAAATATGTACCACTCTTGAAAATGTGATCAAAATCTGCTGCAAAATAACACATTTTATTCGAATTTCAATTCATTTTATTGGGATATCCTTTTTCCATTTAGGCAAAAATTATAGTCTAATTTTTGGCAAGTTCGAACACCTTACTAAAATTTTGTATACGAGTTGAAGTGAGTTGAATCTTAGAGCTAATGATACAAAAATATTAGTTTTTAACCGTTTCCTGTGTTTCTATTGTTCCCTGTAAAAGTTGTTTCCTGTAACAGTTGAATATTTCTGAAATAAAATTGGAAAATCTGAAATACAATTGACTATTTCTAAAAATCAGTTGATTATTTCTGAAATACAATTGAAAATGGTGTAGAACTATTGGTAAAATTTGTAAATATGTATCTTGTTATCTCAAGACTTTTCTCTAATTTTTAAAACTTTAAACCAAGGTTGGCAATCGATACCCACCCAGAATAACGGTATTTGGCTATTGTACTGCAACCAATAAAGATAGGGACATTTTTAAAAGCGATTATGAAAGTCGATGAAATTTCTAGTATTTTTGATGTGTTCTTTCGTGTTTGTAACGATTTTTTTTCGTTATATAAGCCAATACCTTTATAATACCGTTTGAACCGGTACATACACGAAGCAACACATCAAAAGAAACTAGAAATTGCATCGACTTTCATAATCGCTTTTAAAAATGTCCATATCTTTATTGGTTGCGGTACAATAGCCAAATACCGTTATTCTGGTGTGTATCGGTTGCCAACCTAGCTTTAAACCTTTATTATTTTAGACCATTAACATGCTAATATTTTCTCGTACAAAAACAACACTTTTTTTAATACTTTTTAAAGCCGAAATATTTTGAAGCTTAAAAAAAAAAGAATCACTTTTTCACGAGGCACTCTACTATAGATATGTACATATGAATGTATTTATTTACGTTTGTATGTACTTGATAGTGACATCTGCATTTAATGACCAAACCAGTTTCAAATGTTCTTTATCTATATTTAATAGTAATACCCTACACACACCCCAATCAATTCTAACACGTATTAACAAGAACAATTTTAGTTCACTTTTGAGTCTATGTCTAAGAATTTGTTTAAAATTCAGTTTGTTGTAGGTTTAGTTATGTCCCGAACTTTTTCGGCTTCCAATGAATTTTAAGTTTTTTAGCTAAAAGGTGGGAAGTTTATTAAAAATGTATAAGTATTTTATTAAATTTGGACTTGTTTTTCTATTAAGAAACCTTCAGATTAAGATAACGTGATTGTCGTGAAGGGGGCCCCTGTAGGTTAGTTGGTAGCGTGCTAGCCTATGAAACAGAGGGTCGTGGGTTCGATTCCCACAAAAAGCCTTGGTCTATTTCGCTACAACGAGACGACGGTCATTGTTACCAGTTCTCGTTTAGGTTTAAATTATTAAAAAAAAAATGATTTGTAATTATATTGGAAAATAAATAAAAACTGATCATTGGATCAAATTATTATTATTGTCGTGAGTCACGTGAATCTCTCGCGATAGAGAGTAAAATATGCTTTGTTGTTTTTAAAATTTTATAAAATACTGATTTAAATTACAATATAACCACGAAAATATCTTTCAAAGTGAACTTAATGCTTGATATTTTCTGTTTGTATAATGTTTTTTTTATTCGTACGTATTTTGTAATCGTGAATTAATATTTGTTCTACTTACGTGAAAAAATCGTTTTTTGTTAAAATTCTTTCTTGGTGAGTGTTCGTAATCGTGAATTTAAAGTCACTCAGGATCCAATCTCTTCATCAAATCTTTTTATACAAAACTTAATTTCTTCTTATTTAAATGACGAAAGTCCACAAAACCTATGATTTTGTAGAAATAGGAAATTTAAAAGACGTTATTAATTAAAATATAGAAATTTGTGATGAAATAAATTTCGGAAGTTTTAGAAAATAATATTTTTTTTTTTTAATTTTAGTTTTTGAGATATCTGCACATAAATTTGCGAAAATCGAATTAAAGAATTTTTCATATTTAGGTACAGATATCTCAAAAACTGAAAGCTTGAGACCATCTCTAAGGTCATATCCGGACTTAGCACGTCCAAAAAAATAAGGTATATTGAACTTTAGTCTTTGGTGGAAATAAGGTAAATAAACTCAAATTGATATTTACAAAAAAAAACTTTTTTGCTAAAAAAGAGAAGATCGATCTTTATGTCGACAGGCGCGGTATAGGGTTTGATTTAAGAAGCATGCATGCTTCTTGGGAAAATTTATTTTATGATTTTTCAAATATTTGTTTTGCCACACAAATCGACCTTACCTTTTGTACAACTCACAGTTAAGGTAAACTATTTAAAAATCCTAAAAAAAGTTATATTTCATTAAAATTTAACAAACACATCTTTCACAACTTTTCAATTTACATGAAATTTTCCGCATCACTCGAAATCGAATACGGTGTTTTCTTGTTCACATTTTCATTGTAAGTTTTAATCGATCAACTAAAAGTTAAAAAAAAATGCTTTACTTTCACTAAACTTTATTTAAGTGAAACAAAACAAAAAAAAATCAGAAATCTAGAACACCAAAAAAAAAAAATCAGAAATTGAATTATTTTTTTTTGGAACAGCGGTCTAAGAATATATTTTTTTAAATTGAATTTCAAAGATTTTGTTTGAAATTTGAACAGGTCAATTAATTAAAATTTATTTATTACATTCGAAATTAAAAAAAACTGAATTTAATTGATCACTCATTTAAAAGATAAAAAAGAAACATTTAAAGAAATCAATTGAAATTATAAAAATCAATTAAAGATTAATTAAAACTTAAAAATATCATTTGAATTAAAAAAAAAACAAATTTTTTGTAGTTAGTTCTATGTAAATATCTATAAAGTTTTTATTTTCAAATTAACGCAAAGTGGCAAATTTTTGAAAATTAACCGTACTAAATTTACCAAACAATTCTAACGGATAATGCCGATCTTCTACTGGTGCATGAATACGTATTTGACGCATATGAGTATCACGTCCGTTTTGATGATTGGAAATAACAGCAATTTGTAACATAAATGTTCGTATACATTTAACACTACCGTCCTTAATAGGTATAGCCACCCAACCTAGAAAAAATTTAATATAAAAAACAATTAAAATTTCTTAACGGTAACTTTTATTAGTCTATAGAAATTTGCACTTTTTGTATGCATTTCGTAAAAAAAATGAAAAAAAACTTAAACATTTTCTTAGACAGATATGAAGGGTTTCCGATCGACCAGTTTTTTTTTAGGTTATTGTCTCTTAAATTTTATAAAATTGCTACTTAAATTTAAAAAAAAAATAAATAAAAATTGGCCGTTAACAAACGGAAACAAAAATAAAAATTGTATAAAAAGGAAACTAACATTAAAAAATTAATTTTTTGTTCACATAAAATTTATAAAGAAATTTGTAAGATCATGGTTATGTACGTTTAACTTTCCGCATAGCTCATCAAGTTTTTTTGTTGGTTAATCATTAGATTTAGATTTAGATTTATTTAGTTTTTTCATTATTAGAACAATAAGAATAAATTCTTTTATAGTTCAACGGGTATTACATAAAGATTGACATAATTAATTAGTACAATAAATAATTAAAAAAAAGCAGTAAAATAGCAATAATAATAAAACAGTAATTAAAATATAAAATGATTGCAATAACAATATATTAAGTCAAGACAAAATAAAGTAAAGAAGCTATAGTTTATAATATAGTTTTTTTTTTTTTTTTTTTTTTATTTTTTAACATAATAGTTTTTTTATCGAAACAAATATAAGTTTAAGTTTATGCATTTCTATTTGTATTTGTCAGATGATAAAAGAGTTCATTTTTAAACAAATTTTTTGATGAAATGAATTTAGTATCGTTGGGCAAATCATTCCAGAGTTTTATGGCGTTAATGAAAAAAAGTCTACTAGTGTTTAAAAAATTATGTCTGGGCACAATTAGAGTCATGTTTCTAGTTGATTGACCAAAGGTAATTTTCTCATAAAGGTAGGGTGGGGTTTTTTGGTATATAAGTCTATGTAAGAATAGCAAATTTCTCATGTCAAGGTAATTAACAATGTCACAGCCAAGAATCATAGTTCTCCACGTAGTCATACTACTAAAACGGCGCAGACCATAGACATAGCGAGTTGCGTTATTAAAAGAGACCTCCAATTTATGAAGGGAGTGCGAATCAAGTTTACTGTAGACCTCCGCAGAGTAGGTTATTAGTGGAAGAATCAGTTGGACAACAAGACGCCTTTTTAACTCAATCGGTGTAAAGTTTGACGACATTCGTAGATTACGTAATGTCAGGTAGACTTTACGAATCACATTATTGATATGGTCACCACAGGATAACGAGGAGTTTATATAAAAGCCTAAATATTTAGCTTTCTTAACATAGTTAAGAGAAGTATTCCCCAGGCTTATTGTAGGAAAATGTATAAAATCATATTCATACTTACTGATAGGCAAAACTAAAGATTTACAGGGATTTAGTGTCAGATTATTTACCTCAGCCCATCTGCTAATCGATCTTAAGTCCTCGTTTAGTCTATAGCACGTATCTTCTAAAAGACCAATCCGATTTGATATATACAGTTGAATGTCATCTGCGTATGCATGCATCTTAACATAATTACATACACTGAACACATCATTTACAAAAATACTAAATAAAAGAGGACCAAGTACAGAACCTTGCGGAACACCAGAAGTTACTTCTTTAAGATAAGACTCTCTTCCATCAACTATGACCTTCTGAAGACGCTCAGATAAGTAATCCCTAACAAGACCAACAGATGCTAGTTCAAACCCAAACAAATTTCTTAGTTTCCAACACAGTATCGAGTGATCCACCTTATCAAAGGCTTTTGAAAAATCCAATAAGCACATTAATGACAAGTTTCCCATGTCATACTCTGATCTAATGTCATCGAGCACCTTCAACGCTGCAGTTGAGCAGCTGTGACCCAATCGAAACCCTGATTGTAGCGGAGATAGTAAATTATTCTCACTAAGATAATCCGTTATTTGACGGGACATCAAACACTCAAATACTTTTGATAAAACAGAAAGAATACTAATCGGCCTAAAATCTTCAGGGACAGACGCATTAGTTATTTTGGCTATCGGTGTAATCCTCCCAACTTTCCATAGTTTCGGAAAGGTAGATGTAGTAATACAATGATTAAAAATATGGGTAAGAGGACCAATTAAATATGGCAATACTATTTTCAAAAATTTTATACAAACACCATCCTCACCTACAGCATTTGATCTAATGTTCATCACAGCCAAAGATACATCAACTTCAGAAACTGCACAAAACTGAAAGGTACTACGACAGACAGCCGAAGGCTGGGGGCTAGGTAAATCTGAGTTTGCCATCCCTTCTCCACAAAAAAATTCGATTAGCGCGTTAGGATCTAAACAGCAGTTAGATACTTGACGAGAATGAACACCTAAACTCCTAATATTCTTCCATAACTGCCCAGAAGTCAGGGACGTATTCAATTTCCGAGCAAAGTACGTTTTCTTGGCTTCTCGGGTTACTAGACTGGCACGATTTCTAGCTCTTGTATACAGGACCCGATTAAAAGTAGTACGCCGCTTTTTCCATACATTATAACACCTATTACGTTCCTGAATTGATTGCTTTACATGCGAAGTATACCATGGACATGAGCTGTTCCTAATTTGAAAGCTACGCACGGGAACATTCCGATTATAAACATCTTGCACTGAGGATAGAAAAACATTAAGTTTACCATCCACTGTAGGCTCATACCAACAATCAGATAAATTGAGATTGGAAATATCAAAAAACAGTGCAGAGTAGTCAATTGAATTATAATCTCTATAAGTTATTATCTGTGGAGTTTCATCTCTATTGAGGTTTACATTTACAGAGCAAAATAAAAGGTCATGATCAGATACAAATGACATTTGGTCAAATAAGAGAAGAGATCTCATATCTGACAATAAGAACAAATCTAGTAGACTAGGATTGTCGTTAGGGGAAAAGCGAGTCGGCATTTGGCAATTAACAAATGATAATCCCACAGAACACACCAAATCATGCAATTCACTGCTATAGGAATCATTCAATAATAAATTGACATTAAAATCACCACAAGTTACATAAAAATCATAATCTATTATGTAGCTGTCAAATTTAGTAAAGAATGGTTCAAGGCTAAAATACCTGCTGGGGTTATACACACAAGATACTAACATTCTAGTCACGTTGTCATATATTTCAACATTAATGAATTCAACATCAGAGTTTTCTGATTTGGAAACAAGTTTTGACCTGAGATTTGATTTACAATATACGGCAACACCACCACCCTTCCTATCCGCTCCCCTACTATTGTGATATAGATTATACCCATTTATCCTGTAATGACATATAGAAACATCCTTGTTGAACCAAGTCTCAGTGACACAAATCACATCAACTCTTGAGTTTTCAAAGGTGTTTCTAACATCATCAAGTTTCAAACCATTTAAGCTTCTTGCGTTAAAATGCACAACGTTCAGTCCGCATCTCTGTTTACACAATATATTTAGTAAAGTGGAGTTTCTTAAATTAACACCATTACTCCTGTTAAAGCCTGCCATGATAATAATAAAAAAAAATATAATAAAATAAAAAGAAATAATTAAATAAAATAAATATCATAAAAAAAAAAAAATGTTGTTGCTAGCTCGTTTCTATTTATTTTGATATTAACTCCTCCAGATCCTTTTCATTGGCAACGTGAATAGCATCAGATTTGTTTTGGACTCTGACATAAACTTTTCCTCTTACTGAGAATACACTGCAGAGATTTGACTCGAGTTTATGTTTTAAAGCAATTTGAAGAATTTTTCTATTTTTAATGTCCAGACTTTCATATATACGGAAAGTAGTATCCCACTCAAAACCAGCTGAGCGCATGGATACTGTACTCTTGGTCCGTTTACGAAATTCAGAAAAAGCCTTTAGAGTGCGATTTCTATCAAAAGGTGTGTAAAATTTTACAATTACAGCTGTATCCCTATTTTTCTCAGATTTAGGTGGAACTCGAAATATGTCACGTATTTGAGGTGTCAAAAAGTCAATTGAGAAACAGACTTGATTAAAAATGCTTTTAAGATTTTCGCTTTCATTAAATTTAATTCCAAAAATTAGCCGGTTAACCGGTTTTTATAAAAATTTTTGATAAAATATGTATTGATATTAAGGACCCATCAGACGGCAGACATATGTTACAATTTGTCTAACGACCGAATGCAAATTTCTCGTGTAATGGAAAGTTGCACAACGTGTCAACCAACCGTTGAAAAAATCAAAATTTTTTGATATTTTGATATTATTACTAACAAGTTGTACAACTTGTTGTTGAGTGTAATTTCATTACATCCAATGAGTGTTCGCAAATATTTTCAAAAAAAAAAAAATTAGCGGATGGAAGACAAATTGGCTGACATGTTAACTAATGTAATTGAAGAACATTTTTGGTCGTTAAACAAATTGAAAGATTTGTCTGCCGTCTGATGGGCCCTTTACACTATTTTTTAGAAACACTTACAAAACTTATTGTTAGCGTTAAATACCAGTTTGTGGATATGTTGGTATGTCCGTCTCTTCCTTTAATATTGAAATAATTATCATTTTTTGTAAATAAGGCACCCAGTACAATTACTGATTCACTACTTACTTATTTTAAGAAATTTTTGAATGTTAATTTTTATTTGGCATTATTTTAACGTTAATTCAAAAATATTGATGTTTCTGTTAATTTTTTCTTCCGAGCATCAATCGTAAAAATCAGGTTCGGTTAGTTTTTAATTACTTTTAAAGAGACGTATAGCATTTAGGTAGGCTAGTTGCCAACAAGCTATCATCCTATGAGCGTGAGTTCCATTCCCACTAAACCTCTTGGTCGATTCCGCTACAACGAGACGACACGTCATCTAGTCGCAACGGTCATTGTTACTAGTTTACGGTTATGTTAAACTAGTATATGATTTGTTTTTATAATTGTATGGTAAACTTTATCACAGAGTCAAATAATTAATAGTATGGAGTTGTTTATCAATTTGGATATAATTTTATATATCCGCTTAACTACTTACTAAAAACTGCACTTTATTACACTTTATTTTTTCTTAGACCACATTTTATTTTAAATATGTCCATTTTTACAATCTTATATTCGTTATATCTATCTTATTTTAGCTCGAAATCAGAAGTATTTTCAGCTACCGTTACCAGTTTTGTGAAAGTTTATATTATAACGCATAATGTAACGGATAATTCTGTATCACTAACTCAAAAATCACGTTTTTTGAGTTATGACACTATTCTGGTAAATGAGCAAAATGTTCCGAGAATATGTTGGGGTTAAAATAAATATTGGGGGTCGGTCATACATTTGACTACTCAAGTGGTAAACTTAAGACATGAAGCGGCGGGAGCAAAATTTTATAAAAATGTAATTTTGTATGGGATCCCCTTAAAGGGTAGATATAGGGTGTATGTATGTTAAAAAAAAGGTTGAGGGGTTAAAAGCATTTTAGTAGCAACTCCGGGGAAATATTTGTGGAGTTTTTGCGCAAGTTTAAGACCGATTGAACGACATCGGTTTCTAAAGTATATATATTTTTAATTTCCTGTGTCCTTAAACGGCAGATTAGCCGGAATCGGAAACATATATATACTAAGCACGGACTTACCAGTTGGTTCGTTCAAATCCACTATTTGTAGCTCTTGCAAATCGTTAAAATGTGAACCAGCCCTTATGGAAATACGAGAAGGAGTATAGCTTTCATCCAATTTATAGTCAGTGTATATGTATATCTGGCTAATGTTAGTTTTACTATGAAATTGTATATTTACTAAATGAGGCAGTTGACCATCGGATTGCCAATATGTATCCATGATGTTGTCGCGTAAACGCTCAACACCAAAACCTAAATCCATAAAAAAAATGTTATTCTATTGCAGAATTAGTTTAGTTAACATATTTATTGGAAATAGCTTACTTACCTGGCTTACAAGATGATAAACTCCATACGGCTTGATTTCCTACTTCTCTTACCAGACCCTGACGTTCTTCTTCCAAGGGATCTTCTTTCGTTTCACTCTTTTCTTGTTCATCATTATTTCCGGCCACTTTGATTCGTATATTTTTTGTTTTATATTTTAAATACAAATATTTCTTTTTGATTATAATAATAACACGAAAACTTAATAAAACAAGGCAAAACAAGATTTTTTTGTTTGTTTTTTAAACAAATGCTTTGCTGTTCCTGCACATTGAAAGCAGCAGGCAGCAGTTAGTGTTGCCATCTATGAAATCAAAGTATATACAAGTATGGAATCAGGGGCAGTGCTGCCAGAAGTGACGATTTTTCGTGATTTTGACGATTTTTTCATGAAATTTAGCAAAATGACGATTGACGATTTTCTGATTTGATTTTCATACATGTTGACGATTTTTTGGAACTCCACTTTTATTTACAAAAAGATTTCTATTTTATCAGCAGTTAAAATTGAATGTTGCTGTCTGTCAAAACAAATAAAAAATATAATGACTTTAAACTATTTTTTAAATCGAATATATTTTTTAAATGTTTTAAAAGTAAATTCCTTTTTTAGCTAAAATATATTTTGTGTACGTAAATTAAAAAAAATAATCAAACAAAAGTGGACAGAAAAAATTTAATAATGCGATTAAAAATTTTAATTTTTAAAAAAATGTGTTTTTTAACATGTTTTAAAGTGACGATTTTTTGACAACTTTTTTTAAAACTTTTGACGATTTTGACGATATTTTTTCACAATTTGACGATTTTTCAACAAAAAAGCCTGGCAGCACTGATCAGGGGCACAGACTAAATACAGAAGTCTGTAACAGACTCGACAGTAGAGTTTTATAAGAAAAAATGGGGAAAAACTAAGCGATTTTAGGAGAAAACAGAGCGGTTTTTAGTTCGTTTTGCGCTAACATGGCAACACTTTCTACGACGTAGGAGTGAGTGAAACAGCAAAAACCGATCTGGCATCCATTTTTCTTATGGCGCGTTATATCAGTTTTCTCTTTCTAACCTAATTCGTAGAATAATTTGAAAATATTAACCATATGGTTCAAGAATACTTTTTTGACACCTGTCACTTATGTCGAGTCTGTATTAGTCTGTGTCAGGGGGCTAATTATGTAACTCAGTGATGCCTACTTTTTACAGTCAGAACGCGCAAAACAGTGGCTAAAAAAGCGCTAAATTTGAATAAAGTAAAAAGCGCCAAAAAAGCGCTAAAAAAATATTTTTAATTTAACGGTTTTAATTAAATTTTTTTATAAAATCATTAGGGCTATTCATAGAATAAGTCCAAAAATTGCTAAATATAATTTTTGAACAAAATTTTTTTTGTTTTTAATATAAAACCCACATTTTTTTTTATTTTCAACAATATGAATTTTGTGAAACAAAATAAAAAAAAATCGACCAAAGTTCCGTCAGGTACCATGTTTTTGTTATAGAAAAAGGTGAAACGTTTGCGTTTCACCTTTTTACTCTTACAAGTAGGATATTGCCGTAAATGGCTTTTGACACATCTTAACTCCTTAAGTTGTAAACTTTTTTAATTTTATGTTTTACTAAAACATTTTTGAAAGGCGTAAGTGGGTTTTGACTCACACTCAATCATGCTCACGCAAACAATAATGGAATCACTCACATATCATTTACGCTCACGCGTGAGTCATGCAAAGTCTACTCTCGCACTCTCGCTAACACATTTTTTACAAAAAAAAAAAACATTGCTAAAAAAAACAAATAAATAAAAAAAAAAAAATCAAATAAATTTAAAAAAATTAGCAAAAAATGAATCACTTATGCAAAAATTTGAAAATTCATTTATTTTTTTTCAACTCACGTTTACTAAAAGTTGATAACGATGAGCCACGACGAAAGATAAGAAAGATAACCGAATACGGATATTCTTCACAGGAGGAATCCCGACCTTTTTTTGAAGTTCACGACATCAAGAAAACTTTGCTAATTTTTACGAACGCGTGAATTTGTTAAAGTGACAAAAAATACTAAAAATTTTTGAAAATCCCGAAAAATCCCTAAAATTTCCAAAAAATCCCGTGAAAATCCCAGGATCCCGAAAGCGGGTTCCGAAAATTTTTCTTCAATCCCGAATCCCGGGATTCAGAAAAACCAATCCCGATTGGAAGCCTTACTATTAACCCTCAATCTTCCATTTTAGAGGTAAATTTAGTCCTTTTTTTCAAATATCGCCATAGAACATCACTAAAGCGACACCAAAAAAATTCGGAAATTTTCATTTTCACATTTTTTATGTGAATTATATTTTTTGGAACAGCGGCCATAATTTTTTTTTTCAAAAAAAATTTAAGACCAAATATTTTTTTTTTTTTAAAGTTGTGAAAAATAAAAAAAAAAAATAAAATTTATTTTTTGGAAAAAAACTTTGAAAATTTTTCAGATATAAAAAAATAAAATTAACTACTTTAAATAACTGTTACTACATCACAGTACTTTTTTGTTAGTTATTCAAAAAAAGTACTTAAAATAACTAACAGAAATAGTTGTTTGATATTTTTCATACAAAAACAACTGACTTTGTAGTTGAAAACAACTAGCTACTGTAAAATATACAAATAACTAACATGTAGTAACTTACATAATTTTCTGAGTGTATACATGTGTTTGTTGACAAAGTACGACTTGTAAACATGTTTTGTGTGGTGAATTCACATTAGAAAAGGATAGTGATATTATTTTTTCTTTCACCTTCGCCTCTATGTTTCTCTATGTTTTGAATAGAAACTATAAGTTGTAAAAAATAATTTAAAGTGCGCTAAAATTTTGAGCAGTAGTTTATATATGGGGCATTCCATGTCAAATCGGACACTTTGAATTTTTTTTTTTTATATTTTCCCAATTTTGTTTTTTGATAAAAGATATCGAATTTTTAAAAATTGGTAGTTTGTTCCTTTACTCAAACTTCTTTTACTCATAACTTCTTCAATAATGGTCCAATTTTATTTTTTTTTTTTCAAAATTTTTGTTTTTTTACGTACTTTTTAAAAAAAAATCCCAAAAAATTCTCAAAAGCGCTCTAGTATGCGATTTTTAAGTTTTAAAATTTTAATCTCATTTTTGAAAATTTTTGTAATCTTCGATTTTTTTTTAATTTTCTTGTGTAAAACTTCTATCGCTTCTACAAATTTTTTGCCCAGGAGGATCGTGGGATAACGAATATAACTATTTTTTAAAATTTTTTTAAAAAAATTTATTGTAATTTTCCAATCTTAAAATCATTTCTTTTGCTCCAATGGTGCGTCATAGAGGGGTCATTTATAAGACCGACCCCAATTAATTTTTACGTCTTAAAATTTCTTTGGAACAAACTATTACCCTATCTCCAATTTTTAAGGGGGCTCTCATACAAAACGACATTTTTTTAAATTTGCTCCAACCGCTCTAACTGTCCTAATAGTGCCCTTAGAGCAACAAAATGTATGACCGACCTACAATATTATCTCAACTCCCTAAGTAGGCTCCCATACAAAATTACATTTTTATAAAATTTGCTCCAACTGTTATTTGTATGGGAGCCTACTTAGGGAGTGGAGATAGGGCGTAGGTATATTTTAAAAAAATGATGTAGGATAAAAATAAATGGGGGTCAGTCTCACTAATGACCCCTCTCGGACGCACCATTGGACCGGTAGAAGCTGATTAAATAAAATAAATTTACAAAAAATAAAAAAAATTGTATGGGGACCGCTTTAACAATTAGATTAATTTTGTAAAACAAATTTACAAAAAATAAAAAAAATTGTATGGGGACCGCCTTAACAATTAGAGATAGAGGGTAGGTGTGTTCAGAAAAAATGTTTGGACCAAAAAAATATTGTAGGTCGGTCATACATTTTGTTGCTCTAAGAGCACTATTAGGGCAGTTAGAGCTTTTGGAGCTAATTTTAAAAAATGTCGTTTTGTGTGGGAGCCCCCTTAAAAATTGGAGATAGGGTATCAGTTTGTACTAAAGAAATATAAAGACTTGAAAATTAATGGGGTCGGTATTATAAATGACCCCTCTATGACGCACCATTGGAGCAGTAGAAATGATTTTAAGATTGGAAAATTACATTAAAATTTTTTCAAAAAATTTTAAAAAATAGTAATAATCGTAATGGGCAAAAAATTTGTAGAATCGATAGAAGTTTTACACAAAAAAATTTAAAACAAATCGAAGAGTACAAACATTTTCAAAAATTAGATTTAAATTTTAAAACTTACACTCATAAAAATTTGTTAGTATTCCTTACAAAAAAGTCTGTTACCATTACTAATAAAGTTTTCAATTTGTGCCCGATAACTTTTTCAGTTACCATTACAAACTTTGGTTTTCAAAAATTAGTAATCTTAAAAAACACTAAAAAAATTAGTATTACTAAATTTTTTTGTAAAAAAATTGTAAATTGTGTATTTTAAATTTTTGGTATTTTTTTGCTATATGTAAACTGCGTATTGCGCTTGTTGTCGCCATTACTATTTCAATGCAAGTCAGATTTTGTTTGAATTTTTGATCTGAAATATGTAAGAGAAAATATTGAATACATTTTTTTTAATACAAAATATAAATTACATACCACATAAAATAAATGCTTTGAAAATTGTGTTGAATAAATTGGTGTTCTAGAATAAAAAATACATTATATTGATATTATTTAAATGTAAGACATAAATATACAGTTGTTACCTGCTTTCATCATTTTCTATTTTGTTTTATTTATTGTCCTAAAAAAAGAGTTAATTTTAAACAAAAAATACTTTAACATTTGGTTACCTCTATTTTGTGTTGTAATATTTTGTTGTTCGTACATTTTATTATTTCTTCCGCTCCACGACGTTGTCAACTCAAATGCTATTTTTCAACTGAATAATAGAAAGAAAGGCATGAAGAAAAGTACACAAAATTACCAATACTATTCTGAGTATTAAGAAATCAACCCTTTGTGTACAGTGTACACAGTGTAGGTGTGTAGGTGTACTACACAAGAAAAAAAAAAACATCACAGATAGCGTAAAACAAAAAAGGACCGCAAGTGGAGAAGAAAGAAAAAAAAGAATTGAAAAAGGTCGGTGTTTTTTTGAATTTTGCATATCTTCTCTTTACTGCACGCAAAAAAAAACTTGTGTCGGAGTGAGCAAAAATCTGGCATAATTTTACCAAGAATATGCTAAAACTACAACCGACGAAGTAGTTTTCGCAATTTAGCCAAAACGCTTATGTAAAAAATTTTGAAGAATATGCTAATGCTATTTAAGTAAAAACTTGGTAAAATATGCCAAAAGAGATATGGTGAAATATACCAAAATTATTAGAAAAGATGACTCAAAATAATGCTAAAAATTACTACATTTATGCTAAAATAAATTTTCAATAAATTTTTTTAAAAATTTGTATATTTGTTGAATTTAAAATTTTCACAGAATAAATCCATATTAATATAATAAATGTTGTGTAGGATTTAATTTATCACCGACCAACTGACCCTTTTTGTACAATTTTCTCGAGTGACTGCTGCCTACGCTTCTTCTTTAAGTAAAGGATCCGCTATAGCTTCACGAATTTATTTAAAAGCATCCTGTAAAAATAGAAAATTATTACAAAACATAAATTTTTAATTTAAAAAATTGGTAAACCCCATTGGTCTCTTGGTAAGGAGGAACACTTACTTTGTCATTCCATTTGTAACTCATCAAAACAGGTCTGGATTCCCTTGGCTTTGGTTTTTTAGGTTTTAATTTTATAACTAAAGGCAGGCTTGGTGTCCACGCTCTTTATTGTAGTGAAGGATTCCCATAGCTTCAAACATTTATTTAGCAGTACCCTGTAAAAATAGAAAATTATTACCAAACCCTAATTTTTAACTAAAAATCTATTAAACCTTATTGGTGTCTTCGGAATGCGGGTATACTCACTTTATGATTCGATTTGTTATTCATCGAAACGTACGTCTGGGACTCCATTGGTTTTTCTTAATGAATGGTGTTTTAAGTTATGACAGCAAAATTAACTTTAGCTTTTTTTATCTTACATTTATTTATCTTTTAAATAACTAATTATTTATATTTATTTATTAATTTATTTAAATTTTATTTATCAATTTCCTTTTTACGTTTTATAACACAAAAAATAAACGAAGCACGCACACAAAAATTCAAAATGAATATGGCGGTCTGTATTTGTTTTTTTTTTTTTTGTTGTTTTCTTTCGATAAATTTTTGTGCAAGTAATTTGCGTTATTGTGCAAGCTACTTGGTTATTTTACATAAAAAATGAATTATGTTACTTTAACATCGACAAGCATAATTTTAGCAAAAATTTGTTAAAAAAATTTTTTTGGTATGAAAAAAGTTTTACCAAGTAGGTTTGCTCAATCTTACACAGATTTTTTTTTTGCGTGTGCATTTTGTTCCCTTTTTTATATCGTGAACCTATATTCAAAATATGCCAACTCAAATTTGACGGAAATGAGATTCGGATGGCAAATAGCTCCCCTATGTAACACCTATCTGCCATAAAAATTTCAGAGCAAAAAAATAATTTGTTGTCGATTTACATCCATTTTTGTTATTCTGCTAACTCAAAGTACATATTTTTTTGGTGGAAATAAATGCCAACTCCCATTGTAAATATCAAAAAAATTTTCAAAAAATTTTTTAAAAAAAATTAGACCACATATCTTATTGCATTTGCCATGCTAAACACGAATCTTGTAAAGATTTTGATATCTAATGACTGGTTCTCGAGATATTGCCATTTAAAAATATCGGTAAATAGTGTTTGCAAAAAAAAAAATTGCTTATATTTATGTAACTTTCAAACTATTTATCAGATTGAAACATTATGAATGGGGCAAATAAAGTCAATGATGTAAGCTTTCAAAATAGCTGGTTTGGAGTGACCCTATTGCAATACAAATTTAAAAAATTTTTCCAAAAAAAATGTATTTTTATTTTCCGACAAAATATGCCAACTCTAAAAAAATATTTGTTTTTTGATATAGTAATAAATGCCATCTCTGAAAAATACGCGAACAAGTGCAAAATATGAAAATTTTTGCATAGGTAAAAATTGTTTAGAATATTTAAACCATCTTGTGGAAGGTAAATTGTTTATTTTTGCAATAATATGCGAAATAACTAGTTTTTTAGCTCTCCTGAACAGTAAGCTTTTTCGAGTTGGCATTTATTGAATATAGTTCGACGATATATTTTTTTATTTGAAAGATAACAAAGTAGTTACAATGAAGTGTAATTCAATATTGAAAATAATAAACATATTCATACTCATCAAAGCGCAGTTTTACCATTAAAATAAAAAAATAACTAACTGTATATTTTTTTAAATGCTCTTTTTAATTTCCAAATATTTTAATAATATTTTCTTTTTGTATTTCATTAGTGCATTACTTTTCTAGAAAAGAAAACCAAAAAGTTAATACGAAATTTTTAAAAAATCAACTGAAAAAATTATTAAAAAATCAGTAAAAAATTAATAGTTTGTAACGCGAGTTTACTAAAACGAATTACAAAAAAATATTTTTTTAGTACAATTTAGTAAAAAAGTTGTAAAGTTGGGATACAAACAATTTTACAAACTTTTTTACTGACGTATTTTTTTGAGTGTAAAAATCGCATACTAGAGCGCTTTTAAGAATTTTTTTTTTTTAAAGTACGTAAAAAAACAAACATTAAAAGAAAAAAAATTGAAATTTGGACCATTATTGAAGAAGTTATGAGTAAAAGAAGTTTGAGCAAAGGAACAAACTAACAATTTTTAAAAATTCGATATCTTTTGAACGGGAAAATCTAAAAAAAAAAATTCAAAGTGTCCGATTTGACGTGGAATGCCCCATATATAAAGGCCGAATAAATATATTATTATTTCTATGTACCTTTTGGTACTAAAAAAATTGAACCTTTCATACAAATGTTAACATAAACAGAGATTAAGTAATACTTACTTACATATGAGGCATTCCACACCAAATGTCCAGCGAAAAAAAAACATGAATAGGTCGTATGGATAGCCCTATATGGAACTAAGAAAATTGCGTTTTTGGATATTCAATTTTTCAAAAACTGGGCTTAGGAGGCGCGGTCAAATATTGGAAAAATGGTAAAATTTGTGTCGAGTTGCCTTGTTTAAATATTTATCAAATTAAACCGGAATGTACCACAATCTCGAAAATTTACATTCTTGTATAGTTTTGTATGGGCTATCGATTAATTTTTTTTTTGGAAAATTTTCAGAGTCCGTTCTGAAATTTTCCGTTATTTAAAAAAATCAATGTATTAAAAATCCGGCCACATTTTTTTTTTAATTTACATGTTTGTCTATCCACACAAAAAAATTCAGACATGTGTTTTTCGTTTTTTTTTTCGAGAAAATCCTATTTGAATATTAAATTTCATAACAATTTTGTAATTTGCTTGCATTTTCTTGTATTAACGTAGCGAATGAGTATTTAATATTTGCATAAATATTACTCATACGCCATGTTGAAACAAGAAAATACAAGCAAATTACTAAATTGTTAAGAAATTTAAAATTCAAATGCGATTTTATCGAGAAAAAAAACGAAAACCACATGTCTGATTTTTTTTTTGTGTGGATAGACAAACATCTAAACTTTGAAAAAAAAATTAAAAAAAAAAAATTTAAAAAAAAACAAAAGTTGCCGGGTTTTTGAAACACAGAAAGATTTAAGATTTTTTTATGAAATGCCAATAGATAAAAATTTAATACTAATAAATCATTTCTTTGTACTAAAAATTCATTTGACAACTGGTCGGCCATTTCAATTTTTTTTGACAAGGCGCCCCAGTAGGCTTGTTGGTAGCGTGCTAGCCTATGAGTCTGGGGGTCGTCGGTTCGATTCCCACCAGAGGCCTAGGTCTGTTTCGCTACAACGAGAAGAAGGTCATTGTTACCAGTTCTCGGTTAGGTAAAATTAGTATATAATTTGTAATTATGTGGTAATTCTTAATAAAAAATAAAAATTCAGACATGTGTTTTTCATTTTTTTTTTGAGAAAATCGTATTTGAATATTAAATTTCATAACAATTTTGTAATTTGCTTGCATTTTCTTGTATAAACGTAGTATACGCTATGTTGAAACAAGAAAATAATAGCAAATTACCCAGCAAAACTTTTCGGAGTCATTCAAAAATAACTAGTTCTAGAAGTACTTCAAAGCTTGTCACGATAGGTTCTCAAAGAGCATCCTGGAACTAGTGATGTCACAACTAGTTCTAGAAGTTATCCAAAAGGGTAATATTTTGATTCCAAAGAGCTATTTTGGAGTAGTTTGGGAACTAGTGATTTGGAACTAGTCGTACATGACATCTGCACCACTTCCATGAAACAAATTCTGGTTCTCAAATAACATCTTAGAAGCTGTTTCAAAAACTTATAATTTTTTTTCAAAAAAGAAAAAAATATATAGTAGTATTTGATTACGTATTTCTCTGTTGCATCTTCTATTTGGAAAAAGTCAAACCTTTTGAAATATGTACAGAGGGGCTAAAAATATTATTAAGTATTGGGTAATTTGTTTGGTATTATTAAGTATTGGGGCATTAGTGCAAATAGGTTTTTATAGATCCATTCAATTACCTTACTACAATCTGCAATAAACTACTTTACTTAATACAGCTGGAGTTTTTTATTACAAAAAGTAAACAAAACTTTCCAATTGTAGCAATATTTTTTTTTTCAAAAATCCCTTATTCTCCTTCTAGATAATTTCTAATTGCATTAATGACTAAAAAAACAAAAAAATACTACTAATTTTGTTCAGTAAAAAGCTGATATTGCGTTATATTTTCAACAAAAAATAATTCAAAAATGTTTTTTTTTGCAAAAAAAAATGTACAAAATGTTCCTAGACTGCTTCCCTAGAACTAGTTCTGATGGTGACAATTTCAAACAAAAATCATGGGTTAAAGAATGGGATAAAGAATTGGTTCTAGAATGACTTAAAGAACCGTTCCATACATGGGTTCCTAGACTACTTTCCTAGAACTAGTTCTGATGGTTAAAATTTCAAACAAAAATCATGACTCTGAGAACGAGATAGAGAACTAGTGCCACAATAGCTTCTTGGAAGTAGTTCCTGTCGTGACAATTTCAAAGAAAAATCATGGGTTAAAGAATGGGATAAAGAACTGGTTCTACACTGAAAGAATTATTGTTCATTCCATCTATGAACAAATTTCATAAAACCAAATTCATAGAATCTATGAAACAATTCATTGGCTGAATGAATATTCATTAGTATTCTGAAATTTTTCATAGAATTTTATTCATAGATTTTATTAAATTCATAGAAAAAATTCATAGAATTAATGAATGTCATTCATAGAAGAAAATGCCATCAATATGCCATTTAATTTTTTAAATAATTAAAATAATGTAACAATAATTAAAACAGTTGAATAAATTGATTAAAAAAATAAAAAAAAAATAAAAAAAACATTTAAAAAAAAAATTTCATTGCTGCCCTGACCGGGGCTAGAACCCAAGACCTACCGGCTGAAGTGGCAATTGTCGACGCCTTAGCTATCAGCGCCACCAAAGAAGAAAAATCTCGCCAACTAACGCTTGGTTTTATAACGCTTCATTTTTGTAAATACACAAAATATTTGTTTTCTACAAACACACACACAGCTTTGGCAGAGCATTGTGACAGAGCAAAGACACAAACTTAATATGTTAGCAGAATATTATTCAAAATAGCTTTTAAGTGTTGTTACTTGTTTATATAATTTAGCTAAGTGGTTAGACACTAAGCTTCACGAACAAGAGGTTCTATGTTCGAATCTCGGTGGGGATAAGTTAAAAAAAATATAAATTTTTAAAAATAGAAAATAGTAAATAAATGAAATAATAAAAATAAAATAAAAAAAAAATAAAATTGAAATAATAAAATAAATAAAAATAGAATTGAATAATATTTTTTCCATAGCCTATGAACTTTTTCATAGGTTTCTGGTTTCTATGAATTTGTTTCATAGATTCTATGAAGGGCATCATTGGCTCACTTCTAATGATTTTTTTCATAGAATCAATGTACGTTTTCATAGCCGTAATGAACAAAATTCTTTCAGTGTAGAAGTAGTGATGGAACCGTTCCATAGGAGGGGTGATTGTTCCTAGACTACTTCCCTAGAACTAGTTCTGAGGGTGACAATTTCAAACAAAAATCATGACTCTGAGAACGAGATAGAGAACTAGTCGAGCAAAAAAGAAGTACTCCAGCACTAGTTCTGGAAGTCATGCAAGTTTTGCTGGGTTACTAAATTGTTATGAAATTCAAAATTCAAATGCGATTTTCTCGAAAAAAAAACGAAAAACACATGTATGATTATTTTTTGTGTGGATAGACTTTAAATTTTTTTTTTTTTTTTTTGATAAATTGACTTTTTTAAATAATTTAAAATTTCAGAACGGGTTCTGAAAATTTTTCAAAAATTTATTTTTTTTTATTTTAGAAAATTGTATGATTTTTTGTAATATTTTTGAAAATGATTAATTTGTGTTAATTAATCTTTAAAAGTTAAATAATTTTTTCTGCTTAAAGTGTGTGAAATTGCAAATAATAAAAATTAAAATAAAACACAGGAACTTGTCAAAAAATTGAAATGGCCGACCACTTGTCAAATCTTATTCAACCTGATATATCTAAACCGTGATATGTATCAATTTTTAGTACAAAGAAATGATTTTTTAGTATTAAATTTTTACCTATTGGCATTTCATAAAAAAAATCTTAAATCTTTCTATGTTTAAAAATAAATATTTGGAAGTACGGACATACTACATACTACATTTATACTCGTATGTTAGTACAACAAACATTTGTGTGTACTAAATATCGAAGTGCTATGTCACTTATCCGTCCTTGACCTAATTTCCATACCTATAGACGCAATGTCAAAACTTTATACGTATGTTTGTGTGTGTGTGTGGACTCTTAACTAATACTAAGAAACATATGTGTTAGCAAGACTCATCTCTATTTGAAAAATGTGTCATCTTGTAAAAACGTTTCTTCCTTTTCTCATATGTAAAGGCAAAATATTTAAAAATCCCAAAAGCCCAACCCATGTAACACTCCTACACATTAAATTTAACCTCACCGAAAATAAAAAATATACATAACAAACATACATACATGTGAACATTAAAAAAAAAAATTAAAAATTGCTTTATGAAATTCTCACACAAACAAAAAATTGCTCCTTTTAATGACTCATTGCTATCATTATTAGGATTTTATGCGTTTAAAAATACGTCAGTATGTATCTGTTCCTTTGCAAACTGTTGGTTTACTCTTTGTCAGAGGTACTCAACCGGTTTGTTTTCCTATTACCAAATTTGTTTCTGTTCCTTTTTATACTACACACTTAGGCTGGGTTTTTGAGATCTCAGTTAAACTAGTTTTAGTTAATCTGAAAGTGGATTTATGTTGCCATTACCAAGTTTGTAAACAAAACTTTGGTGGAACAGCTTAGTTTTGCTTAAAATGTTGGTTTTTAATGAAATAATAAAAAATAAATCATATTTCGCCAGAAAATCCGAGTTTCAGACAACGTTAAACTTAGTTTAAACTTAATCCACATCTCAAAAACCCGGCCTTAATGGTAGAGGGTATACATATGGGGCATTCCATGCCAAATCGGACATTTGAATTGTTTTTTCCATTCTACATTTGAATTAGAATTTTCCTAATTTGCTTACAGTTTTTTGAAAATTCCTTCGTGGTAAATTTTCAGATATTTTTGTGATAACCCGTCCAAAAGATACCGAATTTTTAAAAATTGGTACACTCAAAAAAAAAAAATATTGTAAAACTAGCAAAAAAAATGGTTAAAATTAGCAAAAAAAAACTGTAGTTTTGGACGTTGCAAACATTTTGGTAATATTAGCAAAACCATTTTGCTAATCAAAAAATTAGGAAAAAAAAAATGGTAAAATTACAAGAATACCATTTTATTTTTGTAAAAAATCAACCTTGTAAAATTATCAAAAAATATGGTAAAATTACCAAAAAAAAAGGTAAAATTGAAATAGATAAAAAAAATTTGTAATTTGGTAAAAAAACTGTTTTATTTAGTAATTTTTTTTCTCTGATTAGTAGTTGATTTAAAATTTGGTGAATATACTAAAAAAAATTTTGCCTGTTTTTGAGCACCACGTTCTTTAAATGTAGTAATAGCAGCATATTACTTCAGTTGTTGGATGGTTTCTTCGGCTTGATGGTGGCAGCATCTTCTTTTGCCTTCTTCTTAGCAGCTGTGTTGCAATAACTGGACTTCCAACAACATCAAAATCCAAAATAATTTTTTTTCACTTAAACACTTTAAACAAAAAATTTAAAGAACAACACTTCACTTTTTTTATTTTTTTGCGTCATTTTTTAAGCTTAAGTAGAACAAATGAGAATTGCGTAGTAGTCTACACAAGAAATTTCTTACATTTTCAGGTAAAATTTGTAAAAAATTAACAATTTTTTTTTTCGAATTTTTAATTTTTTTCACATACATTTAAAAAAAAAATAAAAAAAAAACTTTGGATATTGAAGATTAGATATCTAACTATGTGTTAAAATTTAAAAAAATAATTTTTTAAAATTATCAACTTTTTATTAGCAATTTAGGTGGCAAATTTTAAAAAAATTTCATATAAAATTAGCAAAAAATATGGTAAAATTAGCAAAAAATATGGTAAAAAATACTAAAAATTGTGTAGCCTATTTTTGAGCGCCCATGCAGTTGATGGATGGCTACTTTTGGTGTTGGCAGCATCATCAATCTGCAATGATTTTTTTTTCACACTAGAACACTTTAAACAATTTTTTTTTTTTAAACTAAGAAAAAAAAATTAAAAAGTATTACCATTTTTTTAAGGAAAATACTAATATTTTTGCTAAAATTGTAGTAAAATAAAAAAAAAAAAAAAAAAACTAGCAAGAAAATATAGTAAAAGTACCAAAAAAATTGTTGTATTTTACCAATAGTAAATTGCCAAAAAAAAATGTAAAAGTTAAATTTTTACAATTTTTTTTTGCTAAAGTTTGGTTGAAGTAAATTACAACACCTTTTACTAATATTTTGACTAAGTTATTTTTTTTTTTTTTTTGAGTGTAGTTTGTTCCTTTACTCTTAATAATGGTTCTTCAATAATGGTCCAAATTCCATTTTTTTTTTAATTTTTGTTTTTTACGTACTTTAAAGAAAAAATCATAAAAAATTCTTAAAAGTGATCTAGTATTCGATTTTTAGGTTTTAAAGTTTAGATCTCATTTTTGAGATTCTTTGATTTTTTTGAAATTTTTTTGTGCAAAACTTATATTGATTCTACAAATTGTTTCAATACTAAAAATTAAACTAACGAACTAATATTTTAGTCCAAAAGGATCTAGTGCAGGAATTGGTAACTTTTTTACTTCTTTTTTTGATTTTGTAAAATTAAACAATGAAAACGAAAAATTTTCAAAATTAAAAAAAAAAAACAAATGAGTGTTAAATTCGGCTGTGTTGTGTCTTGCACAGACAGACAGTCCGTCTGTCTGTCTGTGGAAGACACTTTGCTATAATGCCTTAAGCCGGAATTAAGCTAGAGTTATACACCCGCCACCATACCCTAACGTAGCGTAGAACTTTTTTGTTATATGAGAACATGACAGAGCGATTATTCATCTTTGCAGACAGTTACGCGATTTTCTATTTGATTTTGATCGCTGCGTTAGAAGACGGTTAGGGGTAGAAAGCCCTTCGCCCAAAAACGCCTCAAGCAATTTTTTTTTTATAATTTTCTTAACATTTTGGAGGGTATAAAAGATTCGGAACAGCAGAATTAAAAACTCTTAACACCGAATGCCGACCGAATGTAAACCCAACAACAGATTGAGAATCACCACTCTATACAAATTCAGGGGTGGAATCAACAAACCGCAAAAAGAAAAATATTTAAAAAGAGCAACGTTTTTTAAATTGAGTATTTACTCGTACCAAACATGAAACTTTCTGCTTTGTATTCCTCCAATCGATTAGGGTGGATGAATTTGATCAACTTAATACACAGAGTTTCGTGTACGAGGGCGGTTCGAAATGTTATTAGCCTGACATAATAAAGCAAAAAGTTTTGTTCATTCGAAATTTTACTCTGTTTTATGGACACTCATGTTAGATTTGATTAAAGAGGCCCTAATGATCTATTGCCTGAAATTGGTGCCCTAAATATTTAGGCTACACTCAAAAAAAAAAAACTGTAATGTTAGCAAAAAAAGCTTGTAAACCTACAAGAAAATTTGCTGATTTTGAACCCACAATTTTTTGGTAAAGTTAGCAAAAATGTTTTGCCAAAAATTAGTTAACTGATTTTTTTTTATTTCGACTTACACTCTAATTAAAATGATTTCAGTTTCCTACTATAAATTGGGTAAATTTACACAAAATATATAGTTTTACCAAAAAATTATTAGAAATTTACACATTTATAGTAGTATATTATTTGAATTTGTTGAAATTTACCCAATTTATAGTAGGAAACTGGACTCATTTGCTTAGAGTGTAGTTCATACAGATTTGAGGACCATATTGGGTTCGGACCCGATAGGTCCAGACCCCGATGGGTTTGACCTAGTTGGGTTCCTTAAAAATCGTCATAGTTTTTGATTCAAAAATTTTTGTCCGTTTCGCTCTATCTTGCTTAGTTTTTAAGATACGTGATTTTAGGGGACCACTGGGGTTTTGAGAATTAAAAAACTCGATAACTTCAAAAATATTACTCGGAGAGCTTTTGGTTATTTTGTGGTCTTGCTCTACGTGTTGAGAGCTACAAAAATGTTCTTGGACTTCTTATCGTGTCGGAAATATTTACCGAGATATGAGCATTTTAAAATTTTCGGGAATGCTAACTTTTTTGGATCCAAAGTTAGGACCCATTAGGGTCCACACATGTGAAGAGGACCGGCGATGCTATGGAGAGCTCGAGAACCAAAACTGGCCTCCGTTTTGCTCTATCTGGCTTAGTTTCCGAGAATTCCTGTTAACGGAGTGTTATTAGGGAAATTAATAGAAAATTTTGATATTTTTTAAGCTAATGTGCAAGTTGGTTCTAAATTTTCTGTAGCATTTTTTGAATTTCAATATTTTTTTTTTTATTTAGACATTTTATCAGATATTTTCAATCATATTTACCAGTAACCGGTTCAGTATGAGGTTATTGGTAACTCATTATTTGTTAACAAAAAGTATTCGAGCAGGTAACGTGTCCTCATTACATGAAATGCAAATTTTTTTACAAAAAAGACTAACAAAAAGTTTTTTACTCAAAATAAAATATTTCTTTTTAAAATTGTTAATTTTTTTCACGTTAGAAAATTTACTATCACTTAAAAAGAGCATTGTGTAGGGTATTCATAGATTCGGCTAGTTTAGAACACAAAAAAATAATTTTTCATCAAGACATCGCAATATCCCACAAGAGTGTCTTAGCAATGGAAAATTAAACGAATTGAAGTACGAATTGCTTGACCTTATTTTCCTAATTAAGCTCCCTCTGACTTCTTTCTACCTGTTTCCAAATAAAAGAAAAACAAGTAGAAAAGTTAAATTCGACTTGGCCGAATCTATGAATACCCTCCACAATGCCCTTAAGCTTAAGTTTCAATTTTCGGACAAATCGATAAAAAAAATTGCGAACTGCATCATGCGCACAACGTTTATATGGACAGACGGACATCGCTAAATCAACTCAAAAAGTGATTCTGAACCGATCGGTATACTTGAAGGTGGGTTTTGGACCAATATTTATGGTAGTTACAACTAGAGATGGGCATATGAGCAGATTAGAGCGTGATTCACGTGATTCACGCGTGAGTGTGGCTGAATTCAATTTTACTCACTTGATTGTGAGTGAGTGCGTGAGTAAGATTTTTGCGTGAGTGAGTGTGTTTCAATTTTCGGACAAATCGATAAAAAAAATGCGAACTGTATCGTGCGCACAACGTTTATATGGACAGACGGACATCGCTAAATCAACTCAAAAAGTGATTCTGAACCGATCGGTATACTTGAAGGTGGGTTTTGGACCAATATTTATGGTAGTTACAACTAGAGATGGGCATATGAGCAGATTAGAGCGTGATTCACATGATTTACGCGTGAGTGTGGCTGAATTCAATTTTACTCACGTGATTGTGAGTGAGTGCGTGAGTAAGATTTTTGCGTGAGTGAGTGTGCGTGATTTATTTTCTCTTCATATTTCCTTTCGTACTAAAAAAAGCAAATAAAAAATTGTAAAATTTGGCTAAACATAAGCTTTCGTCTCGAAAAAAGCAAAATAAAATGTAAAATTTCGCGGAACTTTAAATTTTGAAAGATTTTGAAAATTTTGGTTTTTGAATTTTTTTGTATAAATAAGAGTTTCGTGAGTGTGAGTGAAGATTGCGTGAGTGCACGTGAGTGTGAGTTGTATTAAATTTATTCACGTGATTGTGAGTGAGTGTAAGTCGAAAAAATAAGCTCGTGAGTGAGTATGCGTAATTCGAAAATTCCTGTCTTGAGCGTGAGTGAGTGTGAGTTAAAAAGCACTCACGCGCCCATCTTTAGTTACAACCATCAGCACAAAGTCATTATACCCAGTACCACAGAGTGATATAGGGTATAATCATTACTGGAAAACGTTTTACATCCAATGAAGATGCAATGGCAGCTGTAAACGATTATTTTGAGGAACTTCAGGAAAATTATTTTAACCAAGGAATAGAATTGCTAGAAAAACTTTGGACTAACAAGGGAAATCTACCTGATGTCACCCCCAAATCTTCATGAAATTTGGATATGTTCTTGAGAACAAAAATTAATTAGCCACCTATCTTTTCTTAGCGGCCCAAACTCATTTTTAGGGGGGGGGGGGGGGGTCGATTTGTACAAGGGAAATGGACCATTTTCAGTTTTTTACGATTTACGCCTATTGAATCAAATTTAACCTAGGCATATTTGGTATCAGATTAAAGGTATTTAAAAGACGTATCTTGTGATGCTAACAACTTGCCAAAAACGACAATATTTTTCGATTTGTATTTTAGTCAATATGACGAAAAGGTTTTAGACATAGGTTTTCCAATGACCTTTTATTTGGTATATAACGTGTCTAGATTTCTTTGCATAATATAGGAGATAAACAAAAAAAACTGAAAATTTTTTATTTGCACCCCCTTAAATATGAATTTAGCTTAAAAAAATACGTGTCCCTTTATTTTTCGTGTTCTACAAAAAAAAAAGCCAGTTCCATAAAGATCCGCAGGTGACACTAGGGAGTAGGGTTGCCAGATACTAGAAGTCAAATAACTGGATAATGAAAAATTTTCACCTGGATTTTGAAAAAGGATCTGGACCCATACATAATTTTTTTTTTATTAATTAAAAAAAAAAAAAATCAACCGATTTTCATATGTGAAACACATATTTTTATTTTGGACTAAATGGCCGTCTCTATTTGCCACGGCAAAATGTGCCTTTTTAAGGCATTTCTATTACTTTTTCGTCATCGACCTGAGGATTGTTAGAGTATATTTTTCTTTTAAATAACCCCACAAAATTAAGTCCAAAAAGGTCAAATCTGGAAGTAAAAAAAGAGCGACAACAACTGACCATCATTTGCAGATTTGACCCATCCAGACATATTTTTTTGTGGTTATTTTAAAAGCAAAATGTACGCCAAGAATCCCTAAATCATCGACGAAAACATTCCTGCCGAAATCAACGGTAAACTGGCCGAAATGCTCAAAAAAGTTGTAAAAAAAATTGTGAAAATGCAGTAAAAAGAGCACATTTTCCATTTACTATGTTATATTAATGATTAATATTTTATTCAAATAGTCCCAAAAAATTGTAAAAAATATTTATTAAAAAAAAAAAAAATTGTTAAAATAAATCCTTTTTCAACTGGATAAATTATGTTTTAACTAGAAACTGGACCAGACCTCAAGTAACTGGAAAATCCAGGCCATTCCAGGCCGTCTGGCAACCCTACTAGGGAGACTTCCCTCTTAAGTCGAATTTAACTTTGCTACTTGTTAAATCTAACTCTTGTTTTTCTTTGTTAGCCCACGAACATATCGAACAGCCCTCGTAGCTTATATTTGAACATTTTATGCAAAACGGAAAAATAGAAGACCCCATTGAAAAAAATTCAAACCACACGCCACTGTTATTTTAGTGTCTGTCTGTATGTTGGTTTGTTTGGGCCTCTATGCCAGGCAAATGTATTTCCACACATCAGTTTGTATTTATGTCAAGTCCAGCGCGGTTGATTTACACCAGAACTAAAAGCGATTTTTGTTTTTCAGTTTAAAAATAAACAACAACAACAACAAAAAAACAACTCTAGTGCAAAAAATAAACAGCAAACGGAATTTTTGTATATTTAATAGTGATACAGTCAGTGTTTTTTTTTTTCAAAAAAGATGCATTTGAATAATATCAATAAAGGAATTTTGCCACTAATATTCATTGTTGGCTTATTTAAAATAAAAGGTATTGATCTCAAGTGGAGTGAAGTGGGGAGTGAATTACAAAAAAAGTGTCTTTTAAATGATAATAATTAGTGATTAGTTGTTAATTGAAAACTATTACAACACACACACACACACACGCACGCACATACACAAAAAGGGGGTGTTTTCCCTTGTACCATATGAAATATGAAAAAAAAAAATACTGGTTGATTTTCATTAATTATGATTCGAATCAACTTTTGGCAATCACAATCTACGAAACTGAAATTTAATATTTCTCTTGGTATACAAAAAAAAAAAAAAAAAACTTAAAAAAAATCAATATTTTAAATTGATGTAGGTACATAGTATAAATAAGTACATACATACATACATAACAATCTACCTAAAACTTTACATAAATAATTATTTTTAAAAATTATTGTATTTTATTAAGATAAAATACTTATGTTGTACCATTCCAAACATCCATTCAATCAAAAAAATTAGTTTATTTGTAATAGACACTCCTATAAAAAGCGTGTAATGAATTAAAGTAATTGAAGTTAAATTTTGCTGTAAAAAATAAAAACAAAAAAAAAAAAAACAGAAAAAAAACATTAAAATATGATATTTTGGACGTGACTAAATGTGCTGTTTAGTTGTATTATTGTTATTTGCTTGCTCGGTTGCCCGTTTATCCATTCATCCATATGTCTGTTCATCGGTCGGTCGGTCGGTTCGCTTGCTTGTCCGTCCGCTAGTCCATCCATCAGTTTTTAGTACAGAGCTTCTCACTAACTTTTGCTTCACGGCCCCTTTTCTATATTTAAAATTTCTTGCAACAACCCATAAAAAAAAGGAAGACGGAAAATTATAGTCGGCTAAGACCGAATCGGTACCCAAGCCCAAACGTGTACCGATTATATCTATATATTGCGAAATCTTTAATTAGTGTAGAAAATACACTTAAAAAAAAACTGTAATGTTAGCAAAAAAAGCTTGTTAACTTACAAGAAAATTTGCTGATTTTGAACCCACAATTTTTTTGGTAAAGTTAGCAGAAATGTTTTGCCAAAAATTAGTTAACTGAAATTTTTTTATTTCAACTTAGTTCATACACATTTGTGGACCCGATTGGGTTCGGACTTGATAGGTCCAGACCCCGATGGGCCTAGACCTAGTAGGGTTCCTTAAAATTTGTCATAGTTTTTGATCCAAAATTTGTGTCCGTTTCGCTCTACCTTGCTTAGTTTTTGAGATACGTTATTTTAGGGGACCACTGGGGATTTGAGAATTACAAAACTCGATAACTTCAAAAATATTACTCGGAGAGCTTTTGATTTTAATTTGCGGTCTTGTTCTACGTGTTGAGAGCTACAAAAATGCTTTTGGACTTTTTGTTGTGTCGGCAATATTTACCGAGATATGAGCATTTTAAAATTTTCGGGAATGCTAACTTTTTTGGATCCAAAGTTAGGATCCATTAGGGTCCACACATGTGAAGAGGACCGGCGATACTGTGGTGAGCCCGAGAACCAAAAACCGAGAACCATTTTGCTCTATCTGGCTTAGTTTCCGAGATAGCGCCATTTTAAGTTTTGTGAAAATAAAAAAAAATTTACAATATTAGCAAAAAAGCTTGTAAAAATTTGGTCAACTCAATTTTAAATTTACCAAAAAAAAAAGTTCAAATTTTGTTTAAAATTGCTAATGCGCTAAATGAAGTTTACAAGATATTTTTGCTAACATGCTCAACTAAAAATTTGCTAAAGGTCGGCTTACTTGCTTTACCAAAAAAATATTAGTAAATCTACCAATGTATTATTTAGAGTGTACACGAACAAAGAAAATAGGTTTTTTATTGTCAATATACCGTTTTTACTCAATATCAAGCAAAATTTTTATATGGGGACTAACAAGGAGAGTCACCCTGGTGTCACCCTCCGATCTTCATGAAATTTTGATATGTTGTTCAGAACGAAAATTAATTCGACACGTATTTTTTTAGCGGCCCAAACTCATTTTTAGATGTGGTCGATTTACTCAATATGACGAAAAGTTGTGCATGTTTGGACGCGTTTTTTGCACACGAAGATACTGAAATTGCCGTTTCTTCCCCCCTCATTTTCACTCCCTAAATATGAATTTGTGCCGCTAAAAAAATACGTGTTCCTTTATTTTTCCTGCTATATAAAATAAAACCATTTCCATAAAGATCGGCGGGTGACACCAGGGAGACCTTTTTTGTAAGTCTAAAAATTGTCTTATTATAATTAAATTTAATAAGGTTGCCAACGTACACTTTTAACAACCACAAACAAATTTTTTTATTAAATATTTCCTATTTTCATGAATTTTGAGACATTTTTACAAATATCGGGAGGGTAGTTTTTATAGGAACTACCGAGACCAATTTCAATAAATTTTGGAATGATAATTATTACCAGGGACAGGACTATGTTTTAGGCGCCCAAAATATGTACTACAAAACCTTGAAATATGCACTAAAACTACAAAAATATGCGCTTTTAAAATTATAAAAATATTGCATTTCTACATTAAAAAAATTGTTTGCATATTAACAAAAAAAAACATATTTCGGCTAGGCAAGTAATTCGTATTTGATCTCGAAAAAAAATTGTGTGGCCTGTTGGGCAGTAAATTAAAGATGCTATAAAAAAAGTTCATAAAAATGAAAAAAATAAGCTAAAACTAAAATTTGTTTCAAAATATGACCTAAAAATGTGCATTTATAGCAGAATACTTGCAGAATATGCCAAAATGAGCAAAATATGCACTAACGAATTGATGCCATTTTAAAGCAAACTCTTTGATTTACAAAACTAAAATTTGTTTCAAAATATGACCTAAACATATGCAATTATAGCAGAATACTAGCAGAATATGCCAAAATATGCATTATGAGCAAAATATGCAATAAATATGCACTAACGAATTGATGCCATTTTAAAGCAAACTCTTTGATTTGCAAAGATGTTTGGTTTATGCTGTTCGAAGACTAACGATTAAAAACATGCACTTCCATTAAAGTCCTCTCTTTGATTATTATAAACGGTTATTATGTGCGGTTCACACTTGCTATAGCAAGTGCCAGTTTACAGAAGGCGAACGAAACACACGAACGAAAATTTTACATGTATTTTGTAAAATTTTTGCAAAATTTTCGTTCGTGTTATCGTTCGCCTTCTGTAAACTGGCACTAACCCCCAGTTTCTGTAATACGAACGCCATTCGTTCGTGACGAATTTGTGTGTATTTTGTTATTGTAACAAAAACAAAATACATGCAAATTCGTCGCAGACGAATGGCGTTCAGAAACTGGGGGTAAGTCTTTCAATTACGTTCTTAAGGACATTAAGGTGAACCCCATATTAGAGTAATTTTCGCCAAATGTAAAGAGAAATGGTTTGTCTGCGGTCTGGTGTCACCCTCCGATCTTCATGAAATTTGGATATGTTGTTCAGAAGGAAAACTAATTCGACACGTATTTTTTTTAGCGGTCCAAGCTTATTTTTATGGGGTTTTTCAGTTTTTTTACGATTTACGCCTAAAATTAATACATATAGGCATATTTGGTATCAGATAAACCTATAAAATACCATATGCTAACAACGTGTCAAAAAAGGTAAAAATTTTCGACTCATTACCAAAAATGTCTTAAATTTTGGGATTTTTATGACAAAATGTTGTGCATGTTTGAACACGTTCTTTGCACACGAACACATTTCATTTGGTATGTAATATGACCATTTTTTTCTAAACTGAAAACAATACGGCCAAGTTTTTCTTTTTTTGTCGTTGTTTTGCAGAAAATTTAGTTGACCTTAAACAACTTCGCTTTAATGTTTTGATTGTTTTAGTGCATAAAATATAACAAAAACCAACAGGTGTTGAAAATAAGAAAATCCCTCAGATTCTTATTACTTTTTTCGGCTGGACTCATGCAATTACATCATCTTTCTAAAAATATAGAAAATTAATGATCCCGGGAAGTTTTCGTTATAGAATATCTCAAATTTCAAAACCGCCTTTTCATATAAATTTATGAAGATCAAAATAACCTCATGCTCAGATACATTTTTGGGTTAAGCAACCTATTGCTTCACGAACTCTAAGCCTCTTAGAAATAATTCATTATAAATTATCTTATTGCCAGGCTTAAGTTAAAAAAAAAAAACTACTCTGAAGACGTATTTTATGAAAATTCAAGTTTTTTATAAAACTTTCGGAAAAATTATTTTTATGTTAAAATGAACAAAAATCAGTACAATCAGTAAACATTTCAAGAAATCAGTACATTTTTTGATCAGTACAAGTGATTAAAAATCTGGACTGTGATCACGTAAAACGATAGTTAACTATCGTCGATTTTTGGAGCCTTTTTGCTCCTAAACTAATCAAAATATTTCCAATTTTTGTAATGTTTCTGGATTAGACATCACACTTTAATAATTTAATAAAGAAAAACTTTAAAATTTCCCTTCAAAACGATATGTATTTTGATGTCGTTTATGCATCGTCTATCGTTTTCGTTTTACGTGATTAGCCCCCAGTACATGTAGTGATTAAATCAGTGCGAATAGCCTAAATATGACTAGATTTCTTTGCATACTAAGGAGATAAACGCAAAAAAACTTAAAAACTGCTTTTCTCATTTCCCCTCTCATCACCCCCTTATTATGAATTTGGGACGCTAAAAATATGAAGCTAAAAATTACCAAGGTTAAAGTACTTATGAAGCATATTCTAAAGAGGTCGGATTTAATTTTTGGACAGAGAATTTTCACATTTTAACTAATTTTTAAGACCCCAATGACCTAGGAGATGAAAATTGACATGTATATAGTGCGTAAGATATTTTTATCTATCTATCTATCTATCTATCTATCTATCTATCTATCTATCTATCTATCTATCTATCTATCTATCTATCTATCTATCTATCTATCTATCTATCTATCTATCTATCTATCTATCTATCTATCTATCTATTTTTATATCTCAAGAACTACCAAAAAAATTTTGTTTTTATATTTTAGAAATTTTGCTGCTTTTAGCAAGAAGTGCACAAAACTTTTCGCGAACCCCCTTGGGGGTCTCTACCCACCGTTTGAGAACCTTTGTTTTAGTATTTAGATGTATATTTATATGTAATATCGCTGTACATATGACCGTTTAAATGAATTCGCTTGGTATGCATGAAAATTTAAATATTGGAAAACTACATTCAACCAATTCTGACATCATCAGAACTGAAAAGTGAAACAAACATACACAAGACAAATGTAAAATATAAGTTTCGAACATCGAGTCTGTCCAATGCGTACAAATTTGTGACTAAATGTATAAATATGTTGTATAAATGTTTGTGAACATACGTTCAAACATATTTAGTATGGAACATGTACATTAGGGGTGGGATAGTGCACGTGTTTTCGATTTGGACACGCTAGAACCGCTTATTTTGTGAGGTTCGTAACAAAAATGTATGGGCCAAAAAATGGGGCAGATCGGATAGGATCTAGGGGTCGCTCATCGGGGTCAAAGTTGGGCGTAGAGGGGAAAAAATCCACAAAAAGTCCCAAAACTCCCCTGGTTTTGCTCCTAGAGGGGTCAAATGTGAGACCGGCCCCCATTATTTTTTCCCCCTGAACACTTTTGCCAAACATACCTAAGCCCTATCTCCAATCCCTAAGGGGGGTCCCATACAAAGGTTCAATTTTTAAAAAATCTTGCTCCTACCGCTCTAGCTGTCCTAGAATTCACCCTAGAGGAATCAAATGTATGACCGACCACCAATATTTTTTCAACCCCAACATTTTCTTAGAACATACCTACCCCTTATCTTCAATCCTTAGGGTGGTCCCCATACATTTTTTTTTTATTTTTTCTTAAATTGTCATATTAAATCAGCTCCTACCGGTCCAATGGTGCCTCCTAGAGGGGTCATTATCGAGACCAACCCCCATTAATTTTTAGCCCCCAACACTTCTTCTGAACATACCAATTCCATATCTCCAATTCCTAAGGGGTCTCCCACACAAAATGACATTTTTGTAAAACTTGCTCTCACCGCTCTAACTATCGCAGGGGTGACCCTATAGAAGTTAAATGTGTGACCGACCCCCAATATTTTTTCAGCCCCAACATTTTCCCCAAACAAACCTACCCTCTATTTTAAAGCCTTAAGGGTGTCCTCACACATTTTTTTTATTTTTTATTTTTTTTTTATAAAATCTGCGCCTACCGCTCCCATTCTGCCTTTTAGGAACGGTAAATGCAGACTGACCCCCATTTATTTTTACCGCCTACATTTTTTCTGAACATACGTACGCCGTATTTCCACTTTGTAGGGGTGCTCCCCTGGGGAAAACTAAATTAGTAATGTATGTAGAGAAGTCAAATGTATGACCTGCCCATATATTTTTTTAGCCAAAACATTTTCTTCAAACATACCTACCCTCTATCTTCAAGGTGTTACCCCACAATTTTTTTATTTATTTTATCGAGAAATCCGAGGTCGTTAATTTGTAATTTAATAGTAACTTTTGTTAAGCGTAAAAAAATATTTTTTTTAACTTGAAAATAATAAAAAATGATAAATAATATAACTATAAATCAAATTAATTTATTTTTATCGTGTGATGGATATTGTTTTTGATTTTCGGCCACGACCTGAAGCAAAACTATTTTTTCCTCCTCGTTACTGCACAACACGTTGTTATAGTCTTCTATTAATTTTACGCCTCTTTCGGCAGCGTTGTTGACAACATGTAATTTACGTAATATTTGCAGCGCTCGCTGGTAGTCCTGACGATTTTCCCAAGTATTTGGATCGGAAGCAATGAAATTTGTTGTTATTCCGAAGCGTGCAAAAAATTTTGGAGTCTCAGGTGTGACGTAGTGGCTTAAATCAGTTTACATGAGTTCATGATTCACTTGTTTCGATGCCATGTTAATTCTTTTCACACCTTCGAATCCAACAACATGTACTGGAGGATTACAATCCTTGTTGCCACTATCGCCGCTATCCTCTGAGGCATCTTCTTCCCCGATATCATCGTCTTCTTCTTCCTCGCTGTCTTCGTTAGACGATTCGTCCATCTCATCATCAGATAACTCTTCCTCCAATTCCTCTTTCTCTTCTTCAAATATACGAATTGCATTCGACATTTTTCGTTTTATTTCACAAGAGATATTCGGATTAAATAGTGCGAGAGCAACAGCTTCGCCACTGAGATACCAGAAATGTCCACAGAATCCCTTGACCAATCGTTGCGACAGAATCTTATCAATTGAAGCATAATTGGCAATCGCTTTCAAAAAATTCAAATCATTATTTGGAGCTTCTATTGCTTTGGTAGCGCTAAACCAAGCTATTTCGTAAATTGTTATGATGAAAATGGTCACATCAAGAAGTGCATTTAATTCTTTTTTGGCCAAACCGATATATTTTTGGAACAAAAACATTTTTAGGCAATATATGCCTTTTGCCATC
Source organism: Pegoplata infirma (assembly GCA_963921195.1). Lineage (NCBI taxonomy): Eukaryota > Metazoa > Arthropoda > Insecta > Diptera > Anthomyiidae > Pegoplata > Pegoplata infirma. The sequence continues at coordinate 239,150,574 of OY992538.1, read as the reverse complement.
CATCGAGCATGACTGATGGGTCCTGGTGGGCTAAAATGCTTATTAGGAATATTTTCGCCAAGGTATAATAACACAATTTCAAGAAACTCCTTGTAGTCGTCTCTGGGTTGCTTTTCTTTTATTTGAGCCCAACAAAACAACTTGATGTCAGTTTGGACTTGAGCTGGTATGTTGCCTGCCACTTCCTCAACTTATATGCCAAGACTGTACGGTTTGTCTTTTATATTTTCACACTGCTCTTTAAAACGCGCAAACATTAGCACTCCTGGTCCAGACGTTTTGCCGAATTTGGTTTCAAACACTTAGTTTTCCCCAGGGGAGCACCCCTACAAAGTGGAAATACGGCGTAGGTATATTCAGAAAAAATATAGGGGGCAAAAATTAATGGGGGTCAGTCTGAATTTCCCGTCCCTAAAAGGCAAAGTGGGAGCGGTAGGCGCAAATCTAAAAAAAAAAATTAAAAAAAAAAAAAATTGTGTGGGGACACCCTTAAGGCTTAAAAATAGAGGGTAGGTTTGTTTGGGGAAAATGTTGGGGCTGAAAAAATATTTGGGGTCGGTCACACATTTAACTTCTCTAGGGTCACCCCTGCGATAGTTAGAGCGGTGGGAGCAAGATTTACAAAAATGTCGTTTTGTGTGGGAGACCCCTTAGGAATTGGAGATATGGAATTGGTATGTTCAGAAGAAGTGTTTGGGGCCAAAAATTAATGGGGGTTGGTCTTGATAATGACCCCTCTAGGAGGCACCATTGGACCGGTAGGAGCTGATTTAATATGACAATTTAAGAAAAAATAAAAAGAAATGTATGGGGACTACCCTAAGGATTGAAGATAGGGGGTAGGTATGTTCTAAGAAAATGTTGGGGTTGAAAAAATATTGGGGGTCGGTCATACATTTGATTCCTCTAGGGTGACTTTTAGGACAACTAGAGCGGTAGAAGAAAGATTTTTTAAAAATTGAACCTTTGTATGGGACCCCCCTTAGGGATTGGAGATAGGGCTTAGTTATGTTTGGCAAAAGTGTTCAGGGGGAAAAAATAATGGGGGCCGTTCTCACATTTGACCCCTCTAGGAGCAAAACCAGGAGAGTTTTGTGGCTTTTTGTGGATTTTTTCCCCTCTACTCCCAACTTTGACCCCGATGAGCGACCCCTAGATCCTATCCGACCTCCCCCATTTTTTGGCTCATACACTTTTTTTACCAACCTCACAAAATGAGCGGTTCTAGCGCTTCCAAATATTGCTGCTTAAAATCTCACACGACACTATCCCACCCTTAATGTACATGTATTCTTTATGTACAAAGTGCATGTATGTCCGCACCATCGTCATGATCATCATAAATAACACAGTACAACACAAAAAAAAAATACGTTTTTCTGACGATTGATTATGGTAGGTTAGGGTGGTTCTTGGCATGGAAGTCGATAAGATAATAACCAGTTATTATCCCAGTCAGAGCTCGACATTCCCTTCTCGTAAGTGTTAGTAGATATTTAGTTTTCCCTTGATCATAAGTTGGCCACAAAATTCTGCGGATTTTGTTGCTAGTTGTCTCCACTTGCTGTTTGCCTTTGCAATTTGGTTTAAGGGCTTAAGGGCACCATGGTAACAATACCATCAGAATAAAGTTTCGCGAGTTCGTCTGCCATTTCATTTCCCTGTATTCCGTTGTGTCCTGGTGCCCATAACAAACTAACCTAGTTGTATAGAAAGAACATCTGCAAGATCTCGTAACATTGCAAAACTATTTTAGATTTAATATCCTTGAAGTGCTTTTAAAGCGGCCTGACTAGCCACGCAAAAATTTATGGTTATTCCCTTGGTTTCGTTTTCCATTTTTGAAAAACGAAAAATTTTTCCACACAAAAACATATTTGCTACAAATGTAGACTTCCGACCGCCAACGTAAGTTTACAATCCCGAGCACATAAAGGTTAAAAAAGGTTTTCTTTGTTTATTAGTTTATTTTTTGGTGACATCGTAATTTTGGGTTTAAATAGGGCCAAAACTGCATTTTTGCAGTTTTTGACCCCAATTTTAGACCAAAATACGATGTCACCAAAAAAAAGAAATTAAATCTATTTTCAAGAGCAAAAACAAATCTTTAATGAATGCTTGTCAAAACTAAAAAAAATATATATTTTTTTTGGAAAAATTTTTAGAGTAAGCATCCAACCAGCCTCAATTGTTTTTTTTCGAAGTCCATTTTGGAATTGGAAAACTTGTCCGATCGAAATGAACTTTTTTGCCGTTAATAAGCCAATAAAGCTTACTAACATTCAAAAATAAAAAAGTTAAAAAATAAAAAAATCGAAAAAAAAAATTTTTTGCTTGTATGGAAATTTTTTGTTTAACCTTGTGAACTTTGCTCTTAAAGAGCAGGTGTTAAAGTTATCCGATTTGGATAAAATGTTGTCCACATGAGTTTAAGACCATGTGGCACAATATGCGACCCGCAAAGGTTTAAAATCCAAAGATGAAATTTCGCTGCCACCCTAATATAGGGCTATACATACAACATATTTAGAAATTTACGATACACATGTCTTTTTTCGCTGGACATTTGGTGTGGAATGCCTCATATTTAATTACTTTTATTCTTAAAATTCCTTCTGACAAGGGAAGTATCTCAACCCTTATGAACCGATTTGCCTGAAACTTAAAATATGTATTAAAGTGACGATTTTAAGGTTGGGGTGTCTCGGCTTATCGGCCATATCGGTGTTTAAAAATTTCGTTGTCCCCTTATGAAACCATGTGGACCTTCGGGAAAAATTTGATAACTTTCGAACTAACAGGAATATCATCTAGGGCAAAAATACGGGTCGACTTAAATTTAATAAAGATTATTTCTTATCCATATGGATATCGTAGGTCTATGTCATCACATAAGTACCCCCCAAAATATACACATTTTCCTGAAAAAAAATATTCAAAGAAGCCGATTTTTTACAAGTTTATGCCACCATTGGATAGGCCTTAAAAAAACCTTTCTTCTCATATGAAAACATCATATAGTTTCTTAAAAAGAAATGGAAAGAAACGATTTTTTCGCCATTTTTTGACCCATGTTTTGAACCCCTAAATCCCCATTATGGCCGATAAGCCGAGACACCCCAACCTTAGAATTGTCTCTTTGATATATATTTTAAGTTTCAGGCAAATCGGTTCATAAGGGTTGAGATACTTCCCTTGTGAGAAAAAAAAATATTTAATAGTTTGTTATTTGAATATTTTTTAGTAATAAATTGTTTTTTGTTTTATATATTTTTTTTAATTATTGATTCTATAAAATTGTTGTTTTAATAATATCATCCTAATGTTTAGTAAAGTAATGTGACCTCGAGCTTGAGTAATTTTTCTTCAAAAAAAAATTTTTAGGTCGAAAAAAAAATATTTTTTATTAGTGTCAAATTTAAAACAGCATTTAAAAAATAATAATTATAGTAGTATTATTTATGTTATATATTTGAGGCATTCCACACCAAAGTTCAGCCAAAAAAAAGTGATGTCATGTCAATATGAAATCAATTGCAGAGTATTCGCCCTTAGGTCACTATTAAATAACACAAATAAAATTTCAGTTTTTTTAAAAAGTGGGCTTTGTAGGCATGGTCAAAAATTGAAAATTCCAGCATTTTTTGCCTAAGTATCTTTATTTCAATATTTATGCCAATAAAATGAAACACAATGATGTCTTTAAAATAAAAGTTTTTTATAGATTTTTGTATGGGCTATCGATTAAAAAAGTAAAAATTGGAAAATTTTCAGAAGAAGTTCTGAATTTTTTAAATTTAAACTTAAACTTTATTTATCAAAAAACATGCCACAATTTTATTTCTTTTTTAAATGTTTAAAAAATAGTTAAGGTGTATATCTATCTGTTCTGAAATTTTCAGAGATGCTTTTTTCCTTGTTTTCGAGAAAAAAAATTTTGAACATTGCACTATGCTTATAATTTACAATAATGGGGTATATTACGTATGCGAATGAGTAATATTAACTCTTAAAAACATTTAAAATAGAGATGTTTTCGTGGGTGAGTTTTTTTTTACGAACACGCACGCTCACGAAGGAAAAGTTTTAATCACGCACGATTTTTAATTTTCCTCACGTTCACGCACGCTCACGTGAGTAGAAAAATTTTTGTCACGGGCACACGATACTCACGTGAGCGTGACTAACCGTGAGCGAAATAAATTATCATGCGTGATTAAAATAATTTCCTTGGTGAGAGTGCGTGATGGTAAAAAAAAACTTACCCACGATCACATCTCTATTTTAAATGTTTTTTAAGAGTTAATATTACTCATTCGCATATGTAATATACCCCATTATTGTAAATTATTAGCATAGTGCAATGTTCAAAATTTTTTTTCTCGAAAACAAGGAAAAAAGCATCTCTGAAAATTTCAGAACAGATAGATATACACCTTAACTATTTTTTAAACATGTAAAAAAAAAAAAAAAATTATGTCATGTTTTTTGATATAAAAAGTTTAAATTTAAATTTAAAATATTCAGAACTTCTTCTGAAAATTTTCAAATTTTTATTTTTTTAATCGATAGCCCATACAAAAATCTTTAAAAAGCATTTATTTTAAAGACATCACTGTGTTTCATTTTATTGGCATAAATATTGAAATAAAGATACTTAGGCAAAAATGCTGAAATTTTAAATTTTTGACCATGCCTCCAAGACCCACTTTTTGAAAAATCTTAAATTTTATTTTTGTTAATTAATAGTGCCCTAAGGGCGAATACTTTGCAAATGATATCCTATTGAAACCACCATGGTTTTTCTGTAGTGGAACAGTTGGTGTGGAATGACTCATTTGTATATATAGTAAAAGCTTGAAACCACTCCGTCCCAATATATTTGTATATTTACTGCCTACTTGAGCAGTAACAGAACAAGCCCGGCACGGTTTTTCCATACGATTTGACAGATAAAACTGGTGGCCGGCACCTTGTTCTATTTTTTAAAGGTGGTTAAACTAATTCTAATTGGAATACGTTCCCCTTAGAGTAGAAACAGAACAAGCCCGGCACGACTTTTTCCATACGATTTGACAGATAAAACCGGTGGCCGGCGCCGGTTTGAAATACATCTTGTTCTATTTTTTGAAGGTGGTGAAACTCATTCTTATTGGAAACCGTCCCCCGTAACGCGCTTGTTCTGTTGCATGTTCCATTCCTGCATTAAAAGGGAAAAATAAATACTTGGAGAGCACGCATAATGTTATTTTGTTTTTTTTTGTCTTTTTTTAGGAATTGAGGCTGTGGAAAATCAAAAAGGCTCATCTGATAGCAAGCAAAATTTGGATTATGATTACAGCGACGAGGCAGATGTATCAAATGGTGATGTGTCTGCTCCAAAATCTACAATCAAACCCTACTTTGATAGCATTTCAACAACAGTCTATGCATCAATGGAAGGTGAAAATGTCACCTTAAAATGTTTTCCAAAAAATTTTAATGGTATGTAACATGTAACTTAAGTTATAAATTAGCGTTTTTTTATAATTAATAAAAATTAATTTTCAAATATTTTTTGGGTGTGTCAGTCAAAGAAAAAAAAAACGGTTAACCGTTTTTTTTTATTCCGGTTTAACCGAGAAACCCGGTTAACCGAAAAAGCTGATTTTTCAAAAATATCGATTTTTTATAAACTCTATTTCAAATAAATTTGTTTGCAATAATCCTTTTTACATTGTGGATGGTATCCATACATTCGGCATTGGCCGAATTGAACTTTTTTAACTTGTTTTTATTATAATTTTGATTTTCTTAATAACTTGAATGCAATCTTAATTCGAATATTTTTAATTTCAGATTCCAGACATCAAATATTATGGTATAAAGATGAACTACCTATATCTAATGGCAACACTTCATTATCCACAGATAAATATGCAGTGGATAACAAATTCCGCTTGACAATATTCAATTACAACAAAGAAACAACAGGAAACTTTTCGTGCGCTGTATTACCTTCCGATATTCGCCAATACGTTGCTATAGAATTTATTACTCCCCCCGATAATATAACCAACAATAATAGTGCTTCCGCTACTAATTACTTTGGATTGGGATTGATTCTAACATCTTTCATCATCATAATGTCTTCGATTAATTGAATGTCTTGAACTAAAATTACTTACAAAAATTTTTTTCGTACATAAATGAGGCTGGAAATTTTTAAATTTCACAAATTCAACAAGAACAATTTACAGATATTTACAGAAACTAAACAAAAAAAATGTTACCACTTGCAAATGTACTTACTCAAATACCCTAGTAAAAATGTTTAGATATATTCTTATATATCACATCTAATTCGAGATTTGAATGATCAGTACTGATCCACGTAAGATCAGTTTTGATCTGAGATTTGAAAGATCAGTACTGATCCTTCACATTTTTACTTGGGTACATATAATTTTTGTTGAGGTTGCTTGGCATCATCAGTATTTCGGACGGCAGCACAATTACTTAGATCGATAAGTAAGTAATCAGATGATGATGCGTTAAGTTAAATTAAGTTTAAATGACAACCCGATAAAACGATGTGAAATTTGAAAAATTTTCATCCTCGCCCAAGATTGTAGTAATGTTTTTTTTTTTAATTAATGAATACTTAAACAACAAATAGCAGCAGACTAAAATATGATTAAATTTAGCAACCGATACAGAATAATTATAAAATCTCAATTATAATTACGCATACATACATAGAGATATGTATTAGTTTACGTATTTAGTAAATATTTATTTAATTAGGAAAATTTTTAAAATTTTACGCAATTACTGTAATATTTTTATTTTTTGTATTTATATGCATTGCAAATTGTAAGCCAAAGATTATTTCGAGTGCCTCCATATACTATGTATGTATCTATCTATCTATGTATTATATATGTATGTATTTATTTTTATTTCTGTAAAGAGATTAATCCCCTAATTTTGTAAAACGCAACGAGCTGCGTTCTCACAATTTCTGTGTGCATTGCTCTTGTTACAACACTAAATTGCATTGCAATGTTTGCAACGCTGCGTTGCGTTTTAAAAAATTTGGGCATTCATCACAATTTTAACTAAAACAAAAAGAAAACACCGTAATTTTGGCGTTTGAAATTTTTAACACACAATCTATTGAATATTTGATGCTTTGATTGTGTTTAATCTCTTAAAGGCGCGTTTAGATGGGAAAGAAAAACCCTAGATTTAAAGTAAAACACAAATCTGTGGTAATATACTTTTGACTGTAAAAAATTGTTGTGTAAAATCGCATTTCTTTAATACTTGTTTTTGCTTACCATTTTCATTATATTATTACTATTTGTTTTCGCACATTTAGTCAATAATTTGTGGATTGGAAACCATTGTAGATTGGAACCATCTCTAAAAATGGAGATGACATCATACAAAAAATGTGTAAGTGCGAAAGAGAAAGGAACAAAATCCACTCTCTGGCACATAGTACTCCGTCATTGTGAATTCAGCTTTAGGGTCGAACCAGAATCAAATTGCGTCGCGCAAGACGTAAAAAAAAAACAAAAACAAACACATGAAATTTGAAATTGTTATGTCCGTTTGATTTAGGTACCTCACATTTAAGTGTGCAATTACAATTCTGGCGTTGACTTTGAATTTTGTGTAAAGAGAGGGCGTTTGATTTAAACAAAGGCTTTGGCTTTGAATTTTGTTCTGGCGTTTGTTTGTATACACACACACAAAGAAGAACAGAAATATAATTATTTGGTGGAAGAAAAATAAATTTTTCCTGAAAATTATTCTTTTTCGGTGAAACATAAAACTCCTTTGGTTTTGTTATTGATATTTTTTTGATACTTGTTTTTTTTTTATAATAATTGGCGGTAAATTATATTTTCACTTTCTTTTATATGTACTTTTCTTCTAATTTTCCAATACACAGATGTGTTTCATAAACAAGATATGAAACACATCACAAAATCAACCCTTTTTTTGTAAAAGACTGGCAACGCCAAAGCAAGAAAAAAATACTCACGAGAGAGCAAAGCCAAGAAAATAGAATTGATTCTATTCTGGCTTTGAAACGCTAGCGTTGGCTTTGAATTTTGTTCTACATACAAAATGTATGGGAACGAGCAAAATTCAAGGCCAACGCCAGAATTGTAATTGCACACTAAGTATTAGAAACGAAAAATTATTGGGCGTTACGCCTTACGCGACGTAATTTGATTCAGGTTGGACGCTTAAAGTAAATAAAAAATATATAATAAAATTTTATTTGACATTCAAATTTTAAAAGTTACCACAGAGTTATTTTTTACTTTAAATCTAGGGGAATTCTCTTTCGTCTAATCACGCCTTAAGGCCATAACAATACACATAGGCTTAAAATGTTGAACAAATTCTAACAACACGAAATAATGGTCCTCGACACACCTTTAAGCGTACCGATCAACACAGTCTGTTCACAATACAGGACTTAATTATGAATATATTTGACTTTATTTTGTAACCTTAGCTTCGAAATCGGTTCATTTTTTTACCTAGACCCCATACAAGCGTTTCCTTCCAATTTAGCTTAAATACCCCTAAAAATATGTATTTTATATATATTAATCATCATATAAAATTTAATAATACATATATAAATAAATCATATAAATTTTTAAAAATACTTGAAAATAGAAAATATTTGACAATTTTTTTTTTTTGCAAATGCAAACCGTATACCTACTAGGGCTGTCAATCCCGAATCCCGAAATCCCAGGATTTTTGTCATGAAATGAATCCCGGGATTTTTATATTAAAAATGTATGAGAATTTATTTTTAAAAATACAACTTTGTTCAATTATTGTTACATTTACATAAACAAATTAAAACTAAAACTTTTTTTATAATTTTATAGTAGCTAATTTGAGCTGAGAATTCTACCCAGGCTTGCTGAATAGTAGTCCAAACCATTAAGCCACAGTCACGGAGCCCTTTGACCAAAGTTTGCAGGTTTTGGCGAAAATTTTTCATAAAACCGAAACTTTGATCGAAGGGCGCCATGGGTAAATTTAATCCGACGTGCTTCTAATTTGTACCACATAAGTTTTAGGCGTAGAAGAATAAAAATTTTTCCGGACGTTCAAAATTGGAAGAAAAACTTTTTTTATATAAAAAAATTAAAGTCTAATGTATTATATTATTACTTTTCTGCTTTAAATGATTTTATTATTTAAAATTTTCTTTAAATAAGTTTTAAAATTATACAGTGCAGCAACGAAATCGGAATGGGATGAAACCAAAAGCAAATAAAAGTTGTCATTTTCCATAACAAACCCCTCAAGGCCTTTTTTTAGTTCATTGCTAAATATTTAATAATAATAATTACTTGAAAACTGCATAAGTGGCGTATACTTAATTTCTTAATTGCCTTTAAATAACAATCAGAATATTTAGAAATAATTTTTTTAATAATTTCGTTGTAGCGAAATCGACCCAAGGGGTTTCGTGGGAATCGAACCCACGACTACCTGCTTAATAGGCTAGCACGCTACCATCTAACCCACAGTAGCCCCCATAATATGCACAATAAAATTGAAACATAAAGAGTCTACTATTTTTTTACTTTTATAATCAAAATAATTTAATCCCGGAATCCCGAAAAATCCCAGGATCCCAAAAAATACCGCGATCCCGAAAAATCCCGGGATCCCGGGATTTCGATTTTCAAATCCCGAATCCCGGGATTTTAAAAAACCGATCCCGTTTGACAGCCCTAATACCTACTTTGCGAAAATATTCAAATTATATCAGACCATTTTTGGGCATAACACCCTTAAAAAAACCCCAGTAATAGGCTATATTCGGCAGTGCCGAATCAAATTTTATCGTCACTGTGAAAACCCCAGTAAACAAATGCGTCATGTGAAGTCACGGTTCACATATTTTTTAGTTTTACTAATCCAAGCCACAACAACAAAAACAAAGCCAAAGACAACAACTACAAATCAACGCACATAAAAACTCAACAACTACAAAACAACGCATTGGCACAAAACGGAGCGTGGCATATATAGAAACTAATCTCAATTGCTTTTAACTTCTTAACCCCTGGACCGATTTCACCATAATTAATACCAAACCAACCAGAAAAATGTTAATAATAAAAAATGTACCTATTTAATATTTTATTTGAATAAGTTTATCACGACCCGATATAAAGCATTTTGAAATGTTGGGTTATATGACAGGTGTCACGCCCTATTGTGCAATTCCGCCCACAGTTAGTTAACATTCCGTACCAAGTTTCGTTCACATTCTTCAACAGGTGTCAAGTTATAGCAAACACGCACATTTTTGAGGTTACTTTACATTTTTACTCATAACTTTTGTAATACTTGACTGATTAAAAAACAAGTAGAAAAGTTAAATTCGACGAGCCGAATCTATGAATACCCTCCACAATCAATGCCCTTTTTAAGTGATAGGTAATTTTCTAACGTGAAAAAAATAAAATTTTTGGTTAGAAATATTTTATTTTGTGTAAAAAAACTTTTTTTTATTAATTTTTGAAAAAAAAAAAATAATTTACTAATTTTTTTTTTTTTAGTGTAAAATTTTTTTTGAGTGTAAATTTTTTTTTGATTGTATTTTTTTTTTTTTTGTTATAGTGTAAAAATATTTTTGTGTGACAAAAATACCTTGTAAAATATTTTTTTGACTTACAAATGTTTTCAAAACATGTTTAACGGGTTTTCAACACGTGAATTTAAGGTGAAACTAATCTGAAATTTACGGTTGTGCTAATAACTTTTGAACCACTGGACCGATTTGGCTGAAATTTAAAACGAACCGGACCAAAGGAACGGCAAATATATATGTCACACTTCAGCACCCTCAGAATTGCCGTTCGAAAGTTACCATGTGTTTTATCTCGTAAATTCCAGAAAAACCCTTGCCGAAATTCACTCATTTGCTTATAACTTTTGAACCACTGGACCGATTTCGCTGGATTGCAATACCAACCTGACCAGGTAAATGCCCAACATATATGCCAAACTTCAGGAGTCTCCGTAAAGTCTTTCAAAAGTTAGCGTGTTTTCAACAGACAGACGGACAGACGGACGGACGGACATCGCTAGATTGTCTTAAAATCGCTCGAGGATCATGAATATATATACTTTATGGGGTCCTAGACCAATATTTCGAGGTGTTACAAACGGAATGACAAACTTATATATACCCTCTATCACTAGAGTGGAGGGTATAAAAAAAAAATAGCCACCTGACCAGGAAAATTACGCAAGTTTTGATATATTAAGGGCGAGTTTTTGAGATGTAAAATTTATTGGGTTTAAGTTTAAACTGAGTAAGACACAAATTCTGTTTTTGAGATGTTGTTTATTTTAAGTTTAACTTACCAATGTTGGAGAGTTAAACTAAGGTACAAAAACGTAAAAAAAAACACCTCTGATTTTCAAATGTTCTGGTTAGTGTTGCCATGTTGTGGTATTTTTTTCGAAAAAAGGTGCGATGATGGCAACTATTCTAATTGGAAATGCGATATTTGGTATGGCAATGCCGTGTTAATCGACATTTGCTAAACTTGAACTGAAAAACAAAATGCTTAGTTAAACTTGGTTTTAATTTAATAAAGTTTAATAAAACTTCCGTTTAAACTAAGTTAAAGCGATATGTCAAAAACGCAGCCTAAGCGATTAAATCGGTATCACTAGAGTGAAGGGTATAAAATTACAAGCCGATTTCAATTAAATTAAGTTGCCCTGTATTTTCTACACTAATAATACACTTTTCCAAATATAGATCCAACCAGTCCATGTTTGGATTTGAGATCCATTTTCTGAAAAACATTGGCGTTGGGTATTAAATGGTCGGTTTTGACTGATGATAATTTTAGTTGATTTACTTTTCAACATTTTAAGTCTGATTCTATTGTATGGTCCACCACTGTATATTTTTAAGTTATATTTTTATACCATCATTGTATTTTTTTATTTTTTTTGTTTTTTATTAATATAAATGTAATTGAATTTAAAAATTTTGTATTCAAATTCGAATAAAATAGAAATTGTATAAGTGTAAGTTTAAGTGAAAAAAAAATGAAGATGAAGATGAGGAAGAACAAAGTGCAAACCACCCCAGTGTTATTTTTAGTGCCTGCCTTTCTGCTTTATGTTCAAAAAAAAATATAATTATAGTACCTCCATACATACATAAATATACATGGCATAACTGTGCATGTGTAATTTAAGATTAGGAAAAATGCATTATTATACTATACAAAAAATACATACATACATACATTAAATAATATCTACTTAATACCAATTGTGAATCTTTGTTGTAAAAATAGTTTTCTTCCATAAGTCTACTTAAACAAAAAAACAAAATAAATATTTAATATTTAGATGATTCTCTAAAGACAAAACCAACAGAATTAAAAAATAAATAAATTTAAACAAAAATAAATCCTGCAACAATATTATTTCCTAGAAAAAGCACAAAAATAATCGTAGACTGTCATCCTGTAAGGTGAAAGTCAGAGAACCCAGCAAAACTTAGATTACCAAATAAGGTATAAAATAAGGTATATGATCTCTTATTTTATACATTGCAGCATTGATGATTTTAACAGGCGATGAGACTCAAAGTAATGCATCCACATTATCACATAGAATACCAGTAAGGTATAAAATAAGTCATAAATTTATAACGAAGAATACCAGTAAGGTGTAAAATATATGATATTTTATAGGTTACGAGTAAGGTATATAATATAGCATACCAGAACGTAATATATAAGGTGTTACGAGTAGTGAAAAATTAATTTTCTATTAAATTTACTCACGTGATTGTAAGTGAGTGTAAGTAGATATAATATGCTAGTGAGTGTGTGTCGTTAGAAATTTCTTGTCGTGAGACCATCTCTAGTTTAAACTTATGCATTTTTTTATAAAATAATTATTTTTTATGTTATTGTAATGCATTATGCATTTAATTATAAATAATGCATTATTTCAAACTTTCAAATAATACATAATGTAACCAAATATAAATCATCCATGATATAATGTTTAGAAATAATAAATATGAAATACATTTTTCCAATAATCATGCATTACGTAGCAAATTATTAGTAATGCATTATTTTTCACTTTAAAATAATACTTTGTGGAACAAATGTTTGGTAGGACATCCTAAAATAATGCTACAAATAAGGTATATACATTACCTGGTAATGTGTTATTTAATCACTACCCATTACCAAAGTTTTGCTGGGAAGCAAGTTTGAATCTTTAAATCCAGGCGCGAATCCAGCGATTAAAATAAGGGAATACTCATACGCCCTGAGAGAAAAATTACTATATATGTTATAATATTGTATGTGGGTTAGGGTTATGACTCATTTTTGACAAAATTTTTACCTATCAGCACGTGATAGGCAATACAAAATTAGTGTTAAAAATCGTATTTACGGGTCATTTTGGCAAAAAAACCTTCCGCACCTAACGCAATTTCTAAAAAGTTACAGATATTTTTTGTTTTTAGTACTATTTTTCAAAAATAAGGTAATTTTAACCCATCCGATGAATGATTTATATAAAAAAAGATCTTGTGAACACTTACGAATAAAAATAAAGCCTACCAGACTTTTACTTTTGGAGCTACATGCTGCTAAAGTTGACGTTATAAATAGTTAACGTTATGCAGTTAAGGGTTAAACCGCCAAATTTTAATCTTTAAGGAATCAGAAAAGTCCCTCCGAAAAGCATTCGTCATTTTAACGTAAATAGCTTTTCCTACGCATCTTTTGAGTCTCATATTTTCTAAGTTTTAATTGAACTAAGAAAATATTGACCAAATTTCAACTCGTTTGGTGCGGGAACTTTTTTGACGGAAGCGAAAATGTAAAAATGCAATTCTTAATATTTTTTTATGGCCTTTTTGGCTAGGGCATGTAAATTCTGATATTTGCAAAAAAATCCAAAAAGCACCCACATTGTGGGTGCTTATGTTTATCTCATTATATTAATTGCTGGATCCACGGCTTATAAATCCCAATAAAAATTTGAAAAGTCCGATTTAAATTCAGTAAAGCCAATTTAAAATTCAGAAAACGACAGAAAAATCAAAAAAGTCTTTGGGGTCAACTACTTTTTCAGTTTAGACAACTAACAATGTCAGTTATTTTAACTGACAAAAAAACAACTGACTTATATAGTAAAAACATCTTACATTTGTAGTAAAAACAACTAACATATGAGGCATTCCATACCAAATGTCCAGCGAAAAAAAGCATGTGTACCGTAAACTTCTGAATAGGTTGTATGAATAGCCCAATATGGAACTTAGATAATTGCGTTTTTGGTTTTTGAAATTTTCAAAAACTGGGCTTAGGAGGCGTGGTCAATAGGATGGCTCGTTTTTGGGCTTTTCTCGCTGATCAAATTCTAATACCCGCCAAAAGTGTAGGTCCCCTAAGAGTAACTCACATGCAAAATATCACTCCGATCGGAGTTTATCTTCTGTCTCCACTCTGAGCCTCAAAATTGGGGTTTTCGCAAAACAGGACTTAAAACAAAAAAAAAAAAAAAAATTAAGTTTTTTTATTAAAATAATTAAAAAATTATTTTTGTATACACTCAGAAAATTATGTAAGTTACTAAATGTTAGTTGTTTGTATATTTTATAGTAGTTAGTTGTTTTCAACTACAAAGTCAGTTATTTTTGTATGAAAAATATCAAACAACTATTTCTGTTAGTTATTTTAAGTCGCTTTTTTTAATAACTAACAAAAAAAGTACTGTTATGTAGTAACAGTTATTTAAAGTAGTTAATTTTATTTTTTTTTATCTCTGAAAAATTTTCAAAGTTTTTTCCAAAAAAAATTTTCGTTGTTTTATTTTTCACAACTTTAAAAAAAAAAAAACTTGAAAAAAATTTGGCCTTCAATTTTTTTTCTGAAAAATTTTTTGAAAAAAAAAAATTATGTGTTGTTTATTTTATTTTGACTACATACTAGTTGTTTTAACTACAAATGTTAGTTATTTTTACTACATAAGTCAGTTGTTTTTTGTCAGTTAAAATAACTCACATTGTTAGTTGATTTAACTGAAAAATTAGTTGACCCCAAAACAACTTACAAAGTAGTTATTTTAACTGACATTTTCAGTTGATTTTACTAACATAATTTTTTGAGTGTAATATTTGATCGTAAATACTTATACTGATACCAAAAAAATGGCATGATTTTTGGGGCGTTCTCAAAGCACATTTTTTCCAAATTTGAAAATTTTATTAAAAAAAATATTATATCGTCGAACTATATTCAATAAATGCCAACTCGAAAAAGCTTACTGTTCAGGAGAGCTAAAAAACTAGTTATTTCGCATATTATTGCAAAAATAAACAATGTACCTTCCACAAGATGGTTTAAATATTCTAAACAATTTTTACCTATGCAAAAATTTTCATATTTTGCACTTGTTTGCGTATTTTTCAGAGATGGCATTTATTACTATATCAAAAAACAAATATTTTTTTAGAGTTGGCATATTTTGTCGGAAAATAAAAATACATTTTTTTTGGAAAAATTTAAAAATTTTTTTTTTTTTTGGTTTTTGTTATCCTTAGTACGGTAATTGCAAAAACTGAACAAAAAATTAAAAATCTTTGCATATTTTTAAAAGTTACTAGCTCCGAAAGCCTTCTGATAAATAGTCTGATAAATAGTTTGAAAGTTACATAAATATAAGCATTTTTGTTTTTTGCAAACACTATTTACCGATATTTTCAAAATGGCAATATCTCGAGAACCAGTCATTAGATATCAAAATCTTTACAAGATTCGTGTTTAGCATGGCAAATGCAATAAGATATGTGGTCTAATTATTTTTAAAAAAAATTTTGAAAAATTTTTGGAAATTTACAATGGGAGTTGGCATTTATTTCCACCAAAAAAATATGTACTTTGAGTTAGCAGAATAACAAAAATGGATGTAAAACGACAACAAATTATTTTTTTGCTCTGAAATTTTTATGGAAGATAGGTATTACATAGGGGAGCTATTTGCCATCGGAAACTCATTTCCGTCAAATTTGAGTTGGCATATTTTGAATATAGGTTCACGATATATACCATTTTTTCTTTCTGAATTCATTAAGAACACCTTGGAGACGAAAAATGTGAAATATGGCGGTTATCCGTTGAGCTACTTTTCGGGAATCGCGGGGGGAAGTTAGCGGATTTCAAGGAAATGTTGGTTTTATCAATAGTTTGGATTAATAAAATCTTAAATTTTTATTTTTTTTTTTTAAAAGTCCTTTTTTGCGAAAATCCCAATTTTGAGGCTCAAAGTGGAGACAGAAGATAAACTCCGATCAGAGTGATATTTTGCATGTGAGTTACCCTTAGGGGACCGACACTTTTGGCGGGTATTAGAATTTGATCAGAGAGAAAAGCCCAAAAACGAGCCACCCTAGTGGTCAAATATTGGAAAAATGGTAAAATTTGTGGCGAGTTGCCTTGATTAAATATTTATCACATTAAAACGGAATGCACCACAATCTCAAAAATTTACATTCTTATATAGTTTTGTATGGGCTATCGATTTAAATTTTTTTTTGGAAAATTTTCAGAACCCGTTCTGAAATTTTCCATTTTTTAAAAAAGTCAATTTATCAAAAATCCGGACACTTTTTTTTATTTTTTTTTTAAGTTTAGATGTTTGTCCATCCACACAAAAAAATTCAGAAACGAGTTTTTCGTTTTTTTCGAAAAATTTCATAACAATTTATTAATTTGCTTGTATTTTCTTGTTTCAACAGAGCGTATGAGTAATATTTATGCAATTAATAATACTCATTCGCAACGTTAAAACAAGAAAATAAAATTTGCTTGAAATTACAAAATTGTTATGAAATTTAAAATTCAAATGCGATTTTCTCGAAAAAAACGAAAAACGCGTTTCTGATTTTTTTTTATGTGGATGGACAACCATCTAAACTTAAAAAATAAAAAAAAAGTGGCCTGATTTTTGATAAATTGATTTTTTTAAAAATTGGAAAATTTCAGAACGGGTTCTGAAAATTTTCCAAAAAAAAAATTTAATCGATAGCCCATACAAAACTATATAAGAATGTAAATTTTTGAGATTGTAGTGCATTCCGTTTTTCCATAATTTGACCACGCCTCCTAAGCCCAGTTTTTGAAAAATTCAAAAACCAAAAACGCAATTTTCTAAGTTCCATATAGGGCTATCCATACGACCTATTCAGAAGTTTACGGTATACATATTACCTAAGCCCAGTTTTTGAAAATTTGAAAAATCAAAAACGCAATTTTCTTAGTTCCATATAAGTAGGGCTATCTAAACAACCTATTCAGAAATTTACAGCACACATGTTTTTCTGTAGCGGGACATTTTGTGTGGAATGCCTCATATGTAGTAAAAATAAAATAATCAAAATATATATATTTTTTTTGAACTTAGAACATTTCTCAGAGAAAAAAATTGAAGATCAAAATTTTTTCAATTTTTTTTTAAAGCTGTGAAAAAATAAAAATAATAAATATTTTTTTTTAACTTGGAAAATTTTTTAACGATAAAAAAAATAAAATCAACTACTTAGAATAACGGTTACTACATTACAGTACTTTTTTGTTAGTTGTTCAAAAAACAACTTAAAATAACTAACAAAAATAGTTGTTTGACATTTTTCATAAAAAACAACTGACTTTGTAGTTGAAAACAACTAACTACTGTAAAATATACAAACAACTAACATGTAGTAAATAGAGATGCGCGCGTGACACGAATTTTTCGTGATTCACGCGTGATCGTGAGTACGAGTAATTAGAAAAAAATGTTCGTGCGTGAGCATTTCTGAGTAATTTTTGAAATATTTCTATTTTAGGCAGGTAGTTTAAAATCAGTTTTTGTTAAGAAAACTTTTGCAACTATAAACCTATAATTTTAAAACTTTCAACATAAGGTTTTTAGACATGTTTACACATTATACTTAAATATAAAGTCATAGATCATCTTTTAAAGGGATGCTGCCATAAAAATTTTTAAAAATTTAATATTTTAAATTTTAAGATTTTAATTTTTTTTCTTGTAACAATTAATGATTTAGTTAACATGTTTAATATATACAAGAACAAATTTAAAAATCTTAAAATTCCAAGGAACATCAAATTTTTAAAAATTAGGTGAATGGTGAAATCGTATTCCAGAATAGAGCACAATTACTCAGTTTATTGATAGATTACAACGAAAAATGTTGCTAAAATCGGTTTTTAGCTGTAAGTGAGAACTAATCTAACAAAGAGAGGTTGAACTGAGATAAAACAATTTTAACGTATTTTCACTTTTTATACTTACTCAATATTTTTTTCACCACGCGTAATTTTCAATGTCATTAAACCAGATAATTCAATTAGGCAAGGTTGGGTACCAACCTCTTTTAAATGCCAAGACTTGTTTATTAGCATGTTCCGAAATCAGGAAATTTTGGAAATTCTTTAGGGCATACCCCTAGAACGATGCTTAATAAGCATTGCTTATTGAAGAGCTGATTACGGAAAAAAAAGTTAAAAAATTGTGGAGGTCATCTTCTGGGCGCAACCAGCGATTAAAGTTTGCATCCGTAGTGCAGTTGGTCAAAAAAAATATTTTTTTATTTTTAAAATTAGTGCCAAAAGTTTCGTTAGGTAGAGTACATTGAGGAAAAAACATTTATAAAGTTTTCATGGAGCAATTTTGGTCCAGCGCATTTTTTTTTTAATTTTGATTTTCAGAATTTTTAGCAGTTGAGAACCTTTTCCCATAAATGTTTAGAACTGAAAAACTCTTTCGTTGTAGGTATAGATTTTATCTTTGCAAAATCTGAGTTTAAATCGAATATGGTTCCTATAGGAAATCATTACATTTATATAATTTTCTAAAACATAAATTCTGTGAAGTTGTTACTATTGAAAAAAAAAAACATTAGATTCAGATAACTTTCACCATTATACAATAATCAGATCTGAACACTTTTTTCGTTAAAAAAATCGGATTAAGACTATTTTTTAATGGGAAAAACTATTAGATTCTCATACAAAAATGTTACCAAGTCTTAAAGTTTCTATTTAAAAAGATAAATCTAATTGTTGCAAAAATGTAAAAATGCATTGAATTAACAAAAAAAAATGTAAGCGATTCAAATTCGGGGGGGGGGGAGTTAAAAATTTCTGGTGGGTGCCTTCCCCCCCCCCCCCCAAACAGGCTTATCTACGCCAATGAGCGGAACGTTTTTTATCTTAAAAGTTGCATAATTTATTATATATTTTTTTAAGTTTTTGTAAAAAACTGCTTTTTATACCATAGATGGGAATTTTTCATTACCATTGAAATTTAATTACCATTGGTTGATATCAATGGTAATGAAAAAAATGTCATTACCATTTAATGGTAATTAAATTTTTTTAATTGAAAAAATAATTACTATGAAATGTAATGAAATGCACCAATTGTTGAAAAACACCAATTATAATTGGTTTCAAAACCATTTGTTTACACATTTTTGTCTTTTTGAAAAGTTATAAATTTAAACATCAAAGCATGTTTTTTTTTTTTAATATGAATAAAGACAAAAATCTAAACGCAAATAAATAATCAAATAAAGAAAACTTCAAATATTGTGTTATACAAAAGGCAAACGTGCGTTTGGTTCATAAAATATGAAAAATTGAAATACAAAATAACAAAAAACAACAGATATTTTCAAATATAAACGATTTTGACAATATTGTGACGACTTTTACTAATGGTAATTATTTTTTTTAATTGATGCCATACCAATGGTAATTATTTTTTTTTAATTTTCATTAGTAATTAAATTGATTAGTAATTTAATTGGTGCAATTGATACAACCAATTGTAATGAAAAAAATTTCATTACCATTGACATCAATTTAATGGTAATTAAACCATCAATTAATTGGTGCTATTAATTAATTAGTCCCATCCATGTTTTATACAAAAGCTTGAACATAAACTCCGTATTATACAAAATCTTGCAAGCACTCTTATATACTCCGGTTTATACAAAAACTTGAAAAAAATATATAATAAATTACACCTTTTTAAAATTTCAAAACGTTTTGCTGGACCAAAATTGATCCATGAAAACTTTATACATATTTTTTTCTCAATGTACTCTACTTAACGAAACTTTTGGCGCCAATTTTAAAAATAAAAAAAATATTGTTTTTTGACCAAATGCACTGCGGATGCAAACTATAAGCGCTGGTTGCGCCCTGAAGATGACCTCCAAAAATTTTTTAATTTTTTTTTTCCCGTAATCAGCTCGTTTGTTAGCATTGTTCTAGGGGTATGCTCTAAAATTTTTCATTTTCGGGACACGCTATTGTTTATACCATTTACCATTTTTCTCGAAAAAAAATGCGCTTCTGAATTTTTTGTGTGCATAAACAAACATCTAATCTTTTAAAAAAAATATAAAAAATAAACCGAATTTTTGATAAATTGACTTTTTTTAAAAAAATGGGAAATTTCAGAACGAGTTTTAAAAATTTTTCAAAATAAAAATTTTTAATAACCCATAAAAAAAGTATACAAGAATGTAAATTTTTGAGATTATGCTGCATTGCGTTTAAATTTGGGTTTGGTGTGAAGTTTTTTTTTTTTCAAATATTTAGGGGACATTTCATCGGCAGTAAGGATTTCTTCCATGTATTAGGGATATCCGTTTAAAGAATACTATGCACTATTTAGCAGTAGGTATGAACTAAAGTTTTCTGGTTATTGTTTAGAAAATTACGAAAATTTTAGTTAAATTCGGAAAATTGTGTCCCAAAATGTGGTTAGGTTTTTCTTAAATTAAACCAAATAGCAAAATAAATTCCAAATCCAATAACGACAACATTCAGGTAACTAACCTTGCATTCGGATACATATTTTACACCCGTTGTTATCTAATGTTGAAATTACAAGAATAACTGTTATATACCTACCTATTTGCTTGAAAACTAATAAGTGAGTCATCGATATGCGAAATACTAAACAAATATTTTATCAAAACATAACAAACACGTTAAAATACTATATAGGCACCTACGACAAACAGAGCATTCAAAGAATTTTTTATACCTCCTCCAACCACAGTATGGGGGTATACTCACTTTGTCATTCCATTTGTAACTCATCGAAATATCGGTCGGGGACCCCATAAAGTATATATATTATTGATCCATGATCGATTCTAAGACATTCTGTGAATGTCCGTCCGTCTGTCTGTCCGTCTGTCTGTAGATAACACAGTCCAAAATAAAACAGCTAGACTCCTGAAGTTTGGCACAAATATGTCTCATGTTTATAGGCAGGTTAAGTTCGTGAATCGGCAAAATCGGGTCAGGGGGAAAAAGTTCCCCTTTGAAGAACTGAACCAACCTCTGAAAAATACACTTTTTTCCATGTTTTCTTGTATTTTTGTTAAATAAATGAAACATTTGGTATATTTTTCGCTATGGAAAGGTGCTCCCGAAAGTCCCCCACTGACCCCATTCCCCTTCCCTCCCAGAAAACGCTCCTGACAATTTTGGAGGGTATAAAATTCGGCAAAGCCGAATTTAACACTCAAACTTTTTTAAATTTACTTAAAGAAAGTCATTAAATTAAAAATGATAAGCAATCCAGCCTCTTGTCACAAATATGTATCCAACGACCTTATTGCCAGATTCGAGTATGTACTAGGATGGGCGCTGGTCACGTGATTTGCATGATTCACGTGAATCACGCGTGAGTGTGAGTGTGAGTGATTTTCATTTCAATCACGTGATTGTGAGTGAGTGTGAGTTGAAAAAAAATCTGAGTGAGTGATTAGTGAGTGACTCAATTATTTTTTGCATGAGTTTGCGTGATTAGATTTTTTTATTTGCCCATTTTTTTTTTAATTTTTTGTAAAAAAACTTTTTTTTTTTGGAGTTTTTTCTGTTTTTGGTAGGAAAATTTGAGCGTGATTGAATCTGGCGTGAGTCACGCGTGAGCGTGACTAAGTTTTTTATTACTCACATGAATAGTGAGTGAGCGTGAGTAAAAAAAATTGCGTGAGTGATTAGTGAGTGATTCCATTATTTTTTGCGTGAGCGTGAGTGAGTGTGAGTTAAAATCCACTCCCGCGCCCATCTCTAGTATGTACCAGTAAAAGCAAAAAAAAAACGTATGAATAATAAATAAATGTAGATATAAATTAAGTATACGTATACGCTAAATTTTAGCAAATTGATATATTAAGCGCTTATTTGTTCGAAAATAGAAAGGTGAATTTGGAATATGTTTCCCATGACTATATAAATAGGTTGTATTGGTAGCCCTATATGGAACTAAGAAAATTGTGTATTTGGTTTTTAATTTTTCAAAATCTGGGCTTAGGAAACGTGGCTAAATATTAAAAAAATTGTAAAATTTGTGTCGAGTTACCTTGATTAAATATTTATCGAATTGAAATAAAATGCCCAACAATCAGACACTGAATTTTAAAAACTTAACACACAAAATTTAAAGTTTTTATCAAATTTAAATTTTTTTATTGTGTTCAAAATAAATAATTTTTCTGCAATATTTTTTTTATTTTTTTCAAAAGTTCAAAGTAAATTTTTCTTTCAAAAAAATTAAAACAAAAAATAACAAAAAAAAACCCTTTTCAAAAAAAAAAAAAAAAAATAAATAATATTTATCGAAAACAAAAAAAAAAAATTAAAAGTTTTTTGTGAAAGTAAAAGTTAGAACAACCCAGCAAAACTTTGGTAATGGGTGGTGATTATGTAACACATTATCAGGTAATGTATATCCCGTATTTGTAGCATTATTTTAGGATGTCTTACCAGACATTTGTTCAACAACATATTATTTCAGGGTGAAAAATAATGTTTTACTAATAACTTGTTACGTAATGCATGATTATTGCAAAAATTGTATTTCATATTTATTATTTCTAAACATTAAATCATGGGTGACTTATATTTGGTTACATTATGTATTATTTCAAAATTTGACATAATGCATTATTTGTAATTGAATACATAATGCATTATAATAACATACAAAATAGATATTTTATACAAAAATGCATGAGTTTAAACTAGAGATGGGCTCACGACAGGAATTTTTGAAAAGTTATTTTTTGCAAATTATAAACAAAAAGTGCGCTCACGATATGCAAAGAAAAAATGGTGGCAAATACTTGACGTTTAGTAGAATGGCAAATTTGCCAAATACCACACTAAAAAAGGCAAATTTTAGTCACTGTAAAAACCCCAATTGTATGTTTTAAAAAAGACAACTTTTTACAAGTTGGAGATTGTCGCCGTGGAAAATTTCGGATAAACATAAGAAATCGAAGGAAATATGACTTTTATTGTTCAAGGCCTGAAAAAAACAAAAAAAAAATCATAAGAAATAATATTAAATATGGAATAATAGGTAATTTAATAGTAGTAATAGATAATGACAGAAACTATCATAAAACACTATTTTTGCAATAAAGTACGCTGGATTTGGTTAAATAATTCGGACATGAATTTTGATCGATTAACGTCATTTTATTAAACTTTGACCGCTGGTTGCCGACTGAAGATGATCATGCAAATTTGTTTTATAAATTTTTCCACAACCAGCATTTAATATTAATTTTTTCAAAATTGGTGCTTAAAAGTTTCGTTAAAAAATGTTCTTTTAAAAAATATAAAATTTCCATAGAAAATTTTCTTTTATCGATGTACCGAAAACTATAGAATTTTCTATAGAACATTTTTTGTATTAGAATTTTCTTTAGAAAATTTTTTGTATGAGAATTTTCTATAGAAAATTTTCTGTATTAGAATTTTCTATAGAAAATTTTCTGTATTACAATTTTCTATAGAAAACTTTCTGTTTTAAAATTTTATACATATTAGAATTTTCCATAAAAAATTTTGTGTATATATTAGAATTTTCTATAAATAATTTTGTGAACATATTAGAATTTTCTATAAAAAATTTTCTGTATCAGAATTTTCTATAGAAAATTTATTGTGTTAAAATTTTCATTAGAAAATTTTCTGTATTAGAATTTTCTATAGAAAGTTTTCTGTATTAGAAATTTCTAGAGAAAATTTTCAGTATTAGCATTTTCTATAAACAATTTTCTGTATTAGAATTTTCCATTGAAAATTTATTGTATTAAAATTTTCTTTAGAAAATTTTCTGTATTCGAATTATCCATAGAAAATTTTTCTGTAGAAAATTTTCTGTATTAGAATTTTCCATAAAAAATTTTCTGTATTAGAACTTTCTATAGAAAATTTTCTGTATTCGAATTATCCATAGAAAATTTTCTGTATTAGAATTTTCTATACAAAATTTTCTGTATTAAAATTTTCTGTACAAAATTGTCTGTATTAGAGTTTTTTCTACAAAATTTTCTGTATTAGAATTTTCTATAAAATTTTTCTGTATTCGAATTTCCTATAGAAAATTTTCTGTATTAGAATTTTCTATAAAAAATTTTCTGTATAAGAATTTTCTAAAGAAAATTGTCTGTATTAAAATTTTCTGCAGACAATTTTCTGCATTAGAATTTTCCATAGAATTTCTATAGAACATTTCCTGTGTAAGAAATTTTCTGTATTAGAGTTTTCTACAGAAAATTTTCAGTATTGCAATTTTCTATGGAAAATTTTCTGTATTAGAATTTTCTATAAAAAATGTTCTCTATATTTTCTATAGAATTTATATAGAAAATTTCCTGTATTAGAACTTTTCTGTACTATAATTTTCTATCGAACATTTTCTGTATTACAATTTTCTATAGAAAATTGTCTGTATTAGAATTCTCTACAGAAAATTTTCTGTATGAGAATTTTCTACAGAAAATTTTCTATATGAGAATTTTCTATAGAAAATTTTCTGTCTTATAATTTTCTAAACAAAAATTTTTTTGTGTTAGAACTTTCTATAAAAAATTTTCTTTATTAGAATTTTCTATCGAAAATTTTTTGTGTTAGAATTTTTAATCGATTTTTTTTTGTATTAATACAATCTAATTAGAATTTTTCTTAGAAAATTTTCTATAGAATGTTTTAGAATTTTCTATAAAAATTTTCTGTAAAAGAATCTTTTATAGAAAATTTTCTGTATTATATTTTTTTATAAAATATTTTCTATATTAGAACCTTTTCTAGAAAATTTTCTATCGAAAATTTTTTAATTAGAATTTTCTGTAGACAATTTTCTGTATTAGAATTTTCTATAGAAAATTTTCTGTATTATAATTAGCTATAGAAAATTTTCTGTATTAAAGTTTTCAATAGAAAATTTTCTGTATTAGAATTTTCAATAGAAAATTTTCTGTATTCGAATTTTCTATAGAGAATTTTTTGTATTAGAATTTTCTATAGAGAATTTTTTGTATTAGAATTTTCTATAGAAAATTTTCTGTATTAGAATTTTGTATAGAAAATGTTCTGTATTCGAATTTTCTATAGAAACATATCACGAAACTTTTTCGCACCAATTAAAAAAAAATATTTGGCCCCCAAATGCACAACGGGTACAAAATGATGGTAAAAACACCCTTAATTTTTTTTTTTTTAAATCTGAAAAAATCAGGCAAATACTTTTGCACCAAATAACATTAAATCGGGGGGTGAGACCGCAAAAAATAATACAGTTTTTTTTATATGCACTAAGGATGCGAAATGTGACACGGTAACATTTTTTTTTTAAATCTGAAAAAATTAGGCAAAGCTTTTTGCACCAAATTTTGATTCTTACGTAAGAAAAATCTAGCATGTACTTGTTTGCAAGTATTTTTTGCGTGTACTCTACAAAATAAACCCAATTCCACAAAGATCGGGAAACTTTTCTTGTAAGTGGTAGATATAAAAATAATTCAGTCTTTTAAGGTCCAACTTTGCAGATTGTTGAGATACATGTTGCCAGCTGTGTGTGTGTGTATATATGTGTGCGAAATATTTATACAAACGCGAGAATATAAAATTTTCGTTAGCAAATGATCTGACTACTAACTATACAAGTTGAAGGTGTTAAAGTACTCACTAGAAATTGTTTTATTGGCGCAATTACATTTTAGTTGGATTTTGATATTGCGACAAACTGGTAGTATTTTTGGGGGTGCACTGTGCACATGTTGTGAGTAGTAGGGTTGGAGTGATAAACACGCTAAAGTTTTATGTTGAAAAAATATTTGAATACTAAAAAAAAAAAACTGTTTAATAAATTTAATCAAAATAATAAATAGACGTACGCCAAAACTGCATAATCACGTAAAGTTCTCAACAAATTTAGTTGAATCTAGAATGCAAAAATAAATTTATTAAAGTGAAAAATTTGCAAACGATCGTGACCTGTTTCTGTGTTATGTGTTAAATCAAATCAAACAAAAATTTCAATTGTGAAACTTGGCTTTTTTGTTGATCAATCAATATATTGATATTTAAAATACTTATCCGTGTAGGAAGTGCGGTAAAATTATTTATTGTACTTTATACAATTTTATTTTTACCACTTTTAGTCTAACACAAGTTAACAAAATAACAAGAGGCCAACCAGCCAGTTAAATAGTTCAAAATGAACGCACAAAGATGGTTTATAGTTATTTGTCTATTTTTGGGATTTATTAGCAACGGTAAGTGTTAAATTTAGCTGTTGTGTCATAATTGAAATAGAAAATGCAAAAAAAAAAAACAAAAACAATAAAACATTTTCACATTGCAATTGTCAAATTATCTAGAACACATGCATACAAATACAATCAAATCATGTTTTTTTTTCATTTATTTTCTCTTACTCTCTTTCTCATCAACTTTTCATTTGTTTGTTTGTGCACATTCGTAAACGATAATCAAAATAAGTATTTACATACGTAAATTACATAAAGAAAATTCATCACGTTCCCAAATACATTATTAATATATACCATTCAACATACTATGGCATTTTAAAATATATAACCCAGCAAAGATAAAGTTAACAATTACCCAGCAGTAAAAAAACAAAAAAGTTCCTACTTTTATATTAGGGTGGAGCAAAATTCCCTTTTTTCGAATTTCAAAAAGATTGACCTTAAAAGTTGTCTTTTAGGGTCAATATTAGGGTATTCAGGTTAACCGATTAATTTTGGTCGATTAAATGTTCGAATAATTTAAAATTGCCAAAATTCAAATAACAAATAAATCGGAAAATTTGTCTCGATTAACCGAAATTTATCTTTTTTAATACTATTACTCATTGTTAGTTTTAATACAAATCACGGTATTGCTTAAAAATTGTCTGGCCTCAAAAAAAAAAATACCAAACGCTCTTTTAGTTTAAAAATAAAAATTAACCTGGTAACCTTGGCAAATATTTTTATACACTGCTACCACTTTAAATTTGTATAACACTTTTTCACGTGCTGAATCCGAATCATAGAATCGGAAATCGAATACCCTTACTTCGGGAGGATATTCGATTTACTATACTGTAAAATGGGTGACAGGACATAGTCCCCACGGACATTGCCCCCATAACGGAAATGGGTCTTATGACCGAATTCATTACGGTCATAATTCCCATAATAGTTGTGGGGACTATGACCGTTTCCAAAACGGTCACAATCCCAATGGGAATTGTGTCCATTCCTTGATGGAATTACGACCTAACTTTTTTCGGTCATAACCCCCATTCACATTATGGGGATTTATTAAAAAAATGCCACGATTTTTTTTTTACATGTTTAAAAAATAGTTAAGGTGTAAATCTATCTGTTCTGAAATTATGCTATGCTAATATTTTACAATATTGGGGTATATTTATTACGGATGCGTATGAGTAATATTAACTCTTAAGAAACATTTAAAATAGAGATGTGATAGTGGGTGAGATTTTTTTGATGATGAGTCACGCTAACGGAGGAAACATTTTAATCACGGACAATCTCTTATTTTGCTCACGTTCAGTCCCGCTCTCGTGAGTATCGTGGCCGTGACTAAATTTTTTTCTAGTCGCGTGAGCGCGAGGAAAATGAAAAATCTTGCGTGATGAAAATGTTTCCTTCGTGAGCATGTGTGATCGTCAAAAAACTCACTCACGATTCCCTCTCTATTTTAAATGTTTCTTAAGAGTTAATATTACTCATACGCATTACTCGTACGCCTTAAATATTTTTTAAACATGTAAAAATAAAATAAAATTGTGACATGTTTTTTGATAAATAAAGTTTAAATTTGAAAAATTCAGGACTTCTTCTGAAAATAATCCATTTTTTATTTTTTTTAATCGATAGCCCATACAAAAATCTATAAAAATAAACTTTTATTTTAAAGATTTCACTGTGTTTCATTAAATTTGCATATATATTGACATAAAAGTACTATGGCAAAAAATTACGATATTTTCGGCATTTTTGACCATGCCTACAAAGCCCACTTTTTGAAAAAATTAAAATTGTATTTGTGTTATTTAATAGTGCCTGAAATTCCTCATATTAAAGGTAAATATTTTTTTCCCCACTTTTTTAACAAAAATGTCCTAAAATTTTGTCATTTTACTCAATATGAAGTTGTGCATGTTTGGAAACGTTTTTTATACAAATAAATATATAGGTTTTCCAAAGACCTTTCATTTAATATACTACATGACTAGGTTTAATTGAAAAATATATCGTCGAACTATATTCAGTAAATGCCAACTCTAAAAAGCTTACTTTTCAGGAGAGCTAAAAAAGTAGTTATTTCGCATATTATTGTAAAAATAAACAATGTACCTTCCATAAGATGGTTAAAATATTCTAAATAATTTTTACCTATGCAAAAAATTTCATATTTTTCACTTGTTTGCGTATTTTTCAGAGATGGAATTTATTACTATGTTGAAAAACAAATATTTTTTTAGAGTTGGCATATTTTGTCGGAAAATAAAAATATATTTTTTTTGAAAAATTTTTTTATTTTTTTTTTTTTTTTTTGATTTTGTTTTCCTTAGTACGGTAATTGCAAAAACTAAAAAAAATTAAAAATCTTTGCATATTTTTAAAAGTTACTAGCTCCGAAAGCCTTTTAATCTCGGGATGGTCAACTTTGGCACTCTGTAACTTACGCTGTATTGTATAAGGGTCACTCACAACTAGCTATTTTGAAAGCTTATGTCATTGACTTTATTCGCCCCAACCAAAATGTTACAATCTGATAATTAGTTTGAAAGTTACATATATAAAGCAATTCAAATTAGAGTTGGCATATTTTGAATATAGGTTCACGATATAAGAAAATATTTTCATTTGCAACTTAATTAGGTAATTCACATGGGTATCGTATTTGTTGTAAAGTTGTATTGTCCTATCTAAAAACAGAGTTGTTAAAAATTATTTATCTCTGATTCGATAATTTTCTCATAAATTCTCTTCTTGTTAGCATACTTGAAAATAGCACACAAAACAGAGGTATAAATGTTGTATCGTCATATCGTGTAAGTGTCGTATTATTAATTTAAAGTTTAACCAACCCTGTTTTTAGATAGGACATACAACATACAACGCCAAATACGATACCCATGTGAATTCCCTAAATATGAATTTATTCCGATAAAAAAAAGATACGTGTCCATTTATTTTCCTGCTCTATAAAATAAATCCAATTTCACAAAGATCGGAGGGAGACACTAGGGAGACTTCCCTTGTAAGTTTTTTTTTTTTTTGCTATTTATATTAAAACATATTAAGCAAAAATATTTAAACAGAATCACTACCATTCCATCGATATCTCTACACATACGCACACGCTAAACTCTGTAAATACACAGATACAATAGTTATCTTATCAGAAAGCTTATCCATTTTTTGTTGTTGTGAGAGTATACCATCGTACGTAAAGAATGTTTATAAGAGAAGGTATTTATGTATTTACCTACATAAGTACGTAAAGAATGTTTATAAATTTGTTATCTCAGTTGTTTCGTAGTAAATACTTTCCATTATTGAATGTACCTACTACATACATAAGTTTAATTAAGTATACAAAAGTTGTTGTCGTAGGTAAATAATTAATTTTGAGTATAAAATGTATGATACACTTTGAAAAAAAAAAACATTTTGATTAAAAGAACAAACAAGTAAAACAGTTAAATTCAGCTTTGCCGAATATTTTGATACCATCCACAATAAAAAAAAAAAATATTTGCAAAAATCTTTATAAAAAAAAAAGAATTTTGAAATTTTGTTAAAAATATTGGTAAAAGAAAATAAAGCAACTAAAAAGTTTGTTATACATATATAATTATCTATATAATTAGTCAGGCATTAATTTTAAATTATTTTCATCCACATTGGGTAAATAATGTGCTCGATTCTCGAATACGACTTCACCATTCACCAAATTTTTAAAAATTTGATATTCTTTCGAATTTTAGATTTTAAATTTTTCTTGTAACATTAAAGTTAATATCTTTAATAATTACAATAACAAATTTAAAAAACCTTAAAATTTGAAAGAATATCAAATTTTTAAATTTTTAAATCGTATTCCAGAATCGAGCACAAAATTGATCGAGTTGAGAAAAGAGCAAAAATGCTCATAGGGGACGACAGCGTTTCTACATCCATTGATTCGCTTGAACATCGACGAAATGTGCGTTGTGTAGTTCTCTTCTACCGATACTTTCATGGGAAGCGTTCCGCGGAGATAAGCAACCTTATTCCGGTAGTACGTATATTTACCCGTAGTACTCGCTTATCGAATAGGGCACACCCTTTCGTTATTGACTGGTCAGTTGATCGTACTACACATTACAGAGAAAATTCGAAACTACCAGCTAAAGTATTTCCTGCTATTTTTGATATTCATAAATTTAAGACAAACGTCCATAGACACTACTCCCTCTTTCCTCCCTCCTAACCTTTTCCTTCCACCAACACAATGCATTGCATTTATAGGGGACATCCCCTGAGTGTTGGTCAAACAAAAAAAAAAAAAAAAGAAGGCGTGGTCAAATATTGGAAAAATGGTCATATTTGTGTCGAGTTGCCTTGATTAAATATTTATCAAATTAAAACGGAATGCACCACAATCTCAAAAATTTACATTCTTATATAGTTTTGTATGGGCTATCGATTTTTTTGAAAATTTTCAGAACCCGTTCTGAAATTTTCCATTTTTTAAAAAAGTCAATTTATCAAAAATCCGGCCATGTTTTTTTTAATTTTTTTTTTTAAGTTTAGATGTTTGTCCATCCACACAAAAAAACTCAGAAACACGTTCTTCGTTTTTTTCGGGAAAATCGCATTTTGATAACAATTTTGTAATTTGCTTGTATTTTCTTATTTCAACGGAGCGTATGAGAAATATTTATGCAATTAATAATACTCATTCGCAACGTTAAAACAAGAAAATACAAGCAAATTACAAAATGGTTATGAAATTTAAAATTCAAATGCGATTTTCTCGAAAAAAAACGAAGAACGTGTTTCTGAATTTTTTTGTGTGGATGGACAAACATCTAAACTTTAAAAAAAAATAAATAAAAAAAACAAAATAAAAGTGGCCGAATTTTGACGGATAAATTTACTTTTTTAAAAAATAGAAAATTTAATAACGGGTTCTGAAAATTAAAAAAAAAAAATTTAATCGATAGCCCATACAAAACTTTATATGAATGTAAATTTTTGAGATTGTGGTGAATTCCGTTTTAATATGATAAATATTTAATCAAGGCAACTTGCCACAAATTTTACCATTTTTCCAATATTTGACCACGCCTCCTAAGCCCAGTTTTTGAAAAATTGAAAAACCAAAAACGCAATTTTCTAAGTTCCATATAGGGTTATCCATACAACCTATTCAGAAGTTTACGGTATACATGTTTTTTTCGCTAGACATTTGGTGTGGAATGCCTCCTATATGAATTTTAATGTTTGATGCTCGCTCCTATTATTCTGAACGCAGCTGTTCATTAGAGTGGTTAAAAAAAACTTAAAAATAAAAAAACATACAAGTGTTTTTTTTTTTTGAGAAATCAAAAAGCCTTTTTTTAAATATTTTTTTTACGGTCCACCCATTTTATGTTATTTGGTGTAAAAAGCTTTGCCTGATTTTTTCAGATTTAGAAAAAAAGTTAAGAGGTGTTCCAAGCAACATTTTCATCCGAAGTGCATTTGGGGGATGCTTGACACGCCTCTAAACATTGTTTGAAAAATCTGAAAAAATCAAGCAAAGCTTTTTACACCAAATAACATAAAATGGGGAGGTAAGACCGCCAAAAATAATTAGCTTTTTAATTTCTTTAAAAAAAACACTTCTGTATGATTTTAAACAAAATAAATGTATGTGTTTTACGCTTTTAAGAGACTAATGATTCAATATATGAGGCATTCCACACTAAATGTTCAGCAAAAAATTATGTCGTGTTAGTATGAAATCAATTGCAGAGTACTCGACCATAGGACACTATTAAATAACACAAAAAAATTAGAGTTTTTCAAAAATTTTGCATTTCTGCCTTAATTTCAATATTTATGCAAACTTAATGAAACACAGTGAAATCTTTAAAATAAAAGTTTTTTATAGATTGTATGGGCTATCGATTAAAAAATAAAAACTGGATAATTTTCAGAAGAAGTTCTGAATTTTTCAAATTTAAACTTAAACTTTATTTATCAAAAAACATGCCACAATTTTATTTTTACATGTTTAAAAAATATTTAAGGCGTATATCTATCTGTTCCGAAATTTTCAGAGAGTTTTTTTGCCTTGTTTTCGATGCTTATATTTTATATCACGCATGCGTATGAGTAATAGTAACTCTTAAGAAACATTTAAAATAGAGATGGGATCGTGAGTGAGTTTTTTTTGACGATCACGCATTCTCACGAAGGAAAAATTTTATTCACCTAAGAATTTTAATTTTCCTCGCGCCTATGTACGCTAACGTGAGTAGAAAAAAAATTGGTTACGGGTACGATACTCACGTGAGCGGGACTGAGCGTGAGCAACATAAAAGTTCGTGCCTGATTAAAATATTTCCTTCGTGAACGTGCACACCCACTACCACATCTCTATTTTTTTCTTAAGAGTTAATATTAATCATACGCATTCGTAATATACCCCATATTGTAAAATATAAGCATAGTGAAATGTTCAACACTTTTTTGTTTGAAAATAAGGCAAAAAACATCTCTGAAAATTTAACTATTTTTTAAACATGTAAAAAAAAATAATATTGTGGCGTGTTTTTTAAAAAGATAAAATTTAAGTTTAAAAATTAAAAAAATTCAGATCTTCTTTTGAAAATTTTCCAATTTTTATTTTTTTAATCCATAGCTAGTGTTTATAAACCGGTTCACCAGTTAACCGAAAAACCGGGTTTTTCCCAAAATTTCGGTTTTTTTTTGCAAACCGTTTTTTTTTTGCACCGAAACCCGATTTTTTCTGTCGGTTAACCGGTTTTTTAAATACATTCAAAAAACGGACGTAAAAATTTCAAATTTGATGTGTTTGTTTTTTATACCCTACACCACTTTGTGGTACAGGGTATAATGAGTTTATGCTGATGTTTGTAACTACCCGAAATATTGGTCCTAGACCTACCTTCAAGCATACCGATCGACTCAGAATCACTTTTTGAGTCGATTTAGCGATGTCCGTCCGTCCGTCTGTCCGTCCGTCTGTCCATCTATCGGTTTAAGCACGATACAGGTTTTCGCAATTTTCAACCAATTGACTTGAAATTTGGAAATTAAGCATCTTTTGGCCCAAGGACGAAGCCTATTGAAATTGAAAAAAATCGGTCCAGGTTAAGACCTAGCCCCCATACAAACGCCCCCTTTGGATTCGGCTTAAATAACTCTTATAACTGTATTTTAATAGATATCGCTTTGAAATTTTACAGATAATCAAATTTTGTATGCACGAATCATCATTCCAAATTTCAAAGGAATCGGGTCAGTCCTTCTGGTAGTCCCCATACAAACCACCCTCCCGATATTCACATAATTCCCTCAAAATTCCTAAAAATGGAAATATTTGATACAAATTTTATTTTTAGGTGTTAAACGTGTACTTTTTTATTAACCTAATCAAATTGGAATATAATTGGACCATTTTTGGACTTAGTCCACCACATCAAAATTTCGACCGATATTCAGTTAAATCGATCTATTGGCAAAAAAGTAAACCAATTCCACTAAAATTTTATCTGTGTGTGTTTTCTACACTAAATAAAGATCTTACAAAAGATAGATCCAATCGGTCCAAGTTTGGACTTGAGACCCATTTTCCGGAAAACACTGATGTAGGGTATCATATGGTCGGTCTTGACCGAATATAACTTTCTTACTTGTTTTTTTTCTACGTCTTGCGCGACGCAATTTGATTTTGTTTCGACCGTTAGAACTGTATTTGCGTTTATTTATGTTGTGTATGAAATGTCAAAAGTCATTATACATACATACACATCTGAGAAACTACTTCGTTTCACCCCTACACCATAATGCACCCTAGTGTACAAATTTATTTGTCCTAAAAATGGTTTAGGCACTGTGTATGGTATTAATGGACTCGACCAAGTCGAATTTAACATGTCTGCTTGTTTTATTATAACGTTTTACAAAGCTTTAAATATCAAAAATCATTTTTACTTACAACTTTTTCCATTCCAAGTATTTATCCCTACCGATTTAGCAGTCATTAATCTTTTTCATTGTGCTTCGTATCGCATAGTAAACAAATCGTATGTATTTTTTGAACAAGTTTCAGTACGTATTAACCTCTAACATCTCACTCGACTCCTTTAAGCGCCATGTATTGCCCAGAAACAGCATAAAACTGAGAGTACGAACGATGATGACGACTACTATGTCGACTACGATTATACTGGCACTGAAAATGAGAATAGAACTCCAGACAATGACATGGAAAATCCCAAACTTTTAACAGCCATTGGGAAAGATCCACCATATTTTGAACAAACAGAATTACACATGTCTGTATTTCCAAAGTCGGATGTTCTTTTGAATTGTGACGTTAGAAACTTTCGCGGTGAGTAAGAGGCTCTGCAACAGTTTTGTTATCTGATAACAAAAATTGTATAGTAAACATATGTAGCTGCTAACTAACACGTATTTTTTATTTTTTGGTTTGCTCTTTCCATAGTCAACAATGTCGTCATCTGGTACAAGGACACAACTGTTTATGCCAATGGTCAGTATTCGATTAATAAGCGGGTGGACAGTTTAAAAAACAACTCAATTGTATTGAAGAACGTTCAGGAATCTGATGCGGGCAATTACTATTGTCAAGTTTTTCCCGAAAATATTCGTTTACACGTTGTTCTCGAAG
Source organism: Pegoplata infirma (assembly GCA_963921195.1). NCBI lineage: Eukaryota > Metazoa > Arthropoda > Insecta > Diptera > Anthomyiidae > Pegoplata > Pegoplata infirma. Next base: position 239,115,190 of record OY992538.1, on the reverse strand, counting down.
TTAAGAAAATGCTTACAATTGTTTGTGATGGACGTGATGTATTGGATCGCACTATAGTCTATCGGGAAGGTGAATCTCATATTTGTGAATGTAAGACGAGCGGATCCGGTGAAAGCAACAACATAAAGTGGTACATAAATGTAGGTTATATTTTCATTAAAACACTATAGTATTGTATATGCAGTTAATAATTTCGAATTCGGCTGAAAAATTACAAAATTTTTAGTATGCTACGGGGGTAAAATAAGAATCGCATTTAAGGTCCACATATGCTGATGTTTATTCATTCAATATTTAGAACTTTCTTCCGATAACACTCACTGTAAGTACGTGAAATTGGCACACCAAAACACAGAGACATGTAAACTTTATTTTGGGTCGTAGAACCCAGTGGTATGTACTCTTCTTTTTGAAAGATCAGCTCAATATCAAGAGACATTTAATTTTTAAGTTTGCAATTTTCAAGAAAAATATATTATTGTATTGGTCGGCCATCATTGTTAGAGTTAAGTTTTGACTAAAAAGTACAAAGTAATAAAGTAATTTTAGAAGAGTGTTTAATAATTCCAGGGAATTTTTCTTGAAAAATATAATATAAACTCGCTGGAAAATAGCAAACTTAAAAACAAAATACCTGGGTGTGATCCTTGACTCAAAGCTTTCTTGAAAAATGAATACAGAGTAACGGATCAAAAAGTCGTTATGTGCTTTTTACACCCGCAGGAGAATTTTCGGAAGAACGTGGGGTCAAAAATGGTATATTATTCACTGGATGTCTTGTGCGTTAATAAGAACAATACTTATCTATGGTGCCCTTGTGTGGCGGAGAGCAGTGAATAAGAAACCATATCTCTGAAACCTACAGAAGGTAGTGATTCTAAACATTTAGCCTGTGGACATCGGCGTATACAGGGGGGGGGGGGGGGGGGTCCCAACAACAACAACAAAAAAATATTTTTTTATATGTATTGGAAAACACGAATCTCACGAAAAAACAACAAAATTTTGTTTGTTGTTGTTGTTGGGCCCTGTGGATATCTATATCAAGATCACAGCAGCAAAATTGACTCTCAGATTAATAGAGTCGCAAATGCTTAAGAAACGCTCTTGTGGACACTTGACCATATTGAGTACTGTAGGCGGGACGGAAATATATCTCACCACAGACGAACTTTGACAAAACCTTCAAAGTCCAAATACCATTTAGGGAAGATTGGGCGGAAAATTCTGTTATAACGGAGCATGATTACGGTTTCGTATCTTGAAGTCTGGGACTCATTGAGACTTTCGGACAAGTGTAGTGTTTTCCAGGCTAAGGTACTTACAATTGCTAAAGCCGCTCAGATGTTAATGACAAGGGACCTTCGTCCTTGCACCATTAAGATTTTCGTGGATAGTCTTGCAGTTCTGAAGGCCTTACAGTCAAACATTGTAAAATCGGGAATCGTTAGGAATTGTATACAATCCCTTCGTCGAATCAGTTAGCACAAAGGCAAGCTAATCTGGGTCCCTGGACATAGTAGGCCGCTGGAAATGAATTGGCTAATGAACCTAACATCTTGGTTCCCATAGTGGAATTAATGAACAAAATTGATAGGATATCAGAGAATAGAATAAAGGATAGTTAGATATCACTGACTACGTGCAAGATACTGCCAAATCCTAGGAGGGCAAAAAGTCTTCTTATTTTTGGCAAACGGATGGTTAGCCTATTAGTGGGAGTACTGACAGGACACTGTATAATCGGCAAAATGTCCGTGCACATGGGAATATCTGATAGGGAATAGAAGTTGTGTGAAAGTGGAGGAATCAGTGAAGCACTTGTTATTTGAATGTCCGGGTGTGATGAGAAGCCGCCTTAAGAATTTGGGGCACCTAAACGGTGTCTCATTGACGTCTCTAGCATAATACCTTAGGGACTCGGGGTAATTTATGAAGAAAAAAATTGTATCAAAGGGGGAGTAGGGAAATTACAATTAAGGGAATCACAATGTGCCTTTTTTTGGATTTAAAAAAAAATAAAAAAAAACTTGTCTTGTGATGCATAATTTTGATGCGCTGAACACGAATTATAAAAAAAAAAAATAAAAATCGGTAGAACGAACACAAGGCTAAAATTCACTTTTTTTTTTTTAATTATTTTCTCACACATTAGTAAGGTATTACATTTTGTGTAAATGGCCGTGCAAAAATTTTCTGATGACTGAATCTCAATTACTAGGCTGTTGGTAAGAATAAAAAAAAATTGAGTTAAAAAATGTAATATTAAGTTGTCTTTATAGACACTAGTAACTTATTCGTCGTTAGTTCAAGTTTCGCCAAATTGGATTGGAACCAGATAAATTATCTATAGAGTCCTTTTAATTTATTGTTAATATATACTCGGTTTCATTTCGCAGATAAAGCCATTTTAATTTAATTCTTCGCTAATTGTTTAAATTCTTCGCTAATGTTTTAAATTCAGCTATTCTACGTTCATACTTTTAATGTACATAAACTTTCAGGGCCGTCGTGTTGATGAAATTGTGGGCGAAGTTGATCACGGCTCAATATTATTAAATGAGATAGATGATCATCACAATGGAATTTATCAATGTTTGGACGATGATAATACAGAAAAACCAAGACACGGCATGTTCAATATTGTGGTTCACTATACACCGAAAGTGACGACTCATCGACATCACATCAATACAGAAATCGGCGGAACGGCCGAACTATATTGCGATTACAGAGGTGATCCCATAGCAATAACCCGTTGGATAAAAAATAATAATCCTATTAGTTATTCGGAAAAGTACATGATAACAAATGCAATGGAAAAGCATTTCAACCGAACCATACTAATTGTTAAGGATGTTACAATTGACGATCTGGGTGAATATATATGTCAAGCAGAGGTAAGTATGTATTAAAGTTTTAAAGTTAAAAAAAAAACTTTAGAATATTGCATCAGCTGTATTTCTAAAAAGTCTATTATATTTTTGCCCTAGCATTAAGTATATTTCAGAAAAAGTCTTCAGGCGGGAAAACACGATATGGTAAGGTTTGCGGTATGCAGTATCGTGTATGACCACCTTTTGGAATTAAGAAACTGTTATATGTATTTCAGATATTTACAATTGTTTTTGAAAGAACGAAATTTTTACTTTAAAAATGTTAAAAAAAAACTGAATTTTATTAGCATCGAACCTGAATCAAATTACGTCCCAGCAAAAATTGGCATTACTAGTAATGGGTTTTGTAATCCGAAACAGATGTTAATAAGTAGTTACATATTGAATGAAACACTAATTATTTTAACAAGGGCGTGAGACAAAAATAACTAGTGAAGAGTATGGAGATAAATAAGTAGTTACTGCCTCGGATTACAAATAAGGAGTAAAAACCCATTACCAATAGAAAGTAAAATAATTAGTTAATTAAAACTTTTAAAATTTAACTTGTTTTTACTAAAACTTAAAAATTGCGTAATTTTTATTAAGTTTTTAAGTACTTTTTAAGTTAATTGAATTGTAAAGGTTAAAAAGTGCAAGAAGATATTATTACTTAGAGGTGCTTTTATAACATATTACTGAGAAGTAGTTACTTTTGGACTTAAAATAATGTTAATGGTAATGGGTACTCATTATAAATAATGTACTTGGTAATGAATACTTTTCACAACTCATTACCATGTTTTTGCTGGGGTCGCGTAAGGCGTAACGCCCAAACCATTTTTCGTTTATACAATTCAAATGTGAGGTACCTAAATCAAACGGACGTAAAAACTTAATGTGTTTGTTTTTGTTTTTTTACGTGTTACGCGACGAAATTTGATTTTAAATACAATCGGAAATATCTAAACCAAAGTTATAAAGTAATCCATCGACCGTTTTGTAGATCTGGCATCACCAAAGATAATTGGAAAATTCTGGCAATGCCAAACTAAAGTTCAAACGCAAAGCAAAGAGAGACAAAAAACAATCTGCATTCTCACTGTAAAACTGGTATCTTCCATCTGGCTCACATTTCGATTTGTGATAAAATTTCGTAAACAATACCATATGGTTTTTGTTTACTACTTTTTCAAACGCCATTTGTTAGCCTACTCTATGACTCTGATCTAAACCAAAGTTATAAAGTAATACGTCGACCGTTTTGTAGATCTGGCATCACCAAAGATAATTGGAAAATTCTGGCAATGCCAAACTAAAGTTCAAACGTAAAGCAAAGAGAGACAAAAAACAATCTGCATTCTCACTGTAAAACTGGTAACTTCCATCTCGCTCACATTTCGATTTGTGATAAAATTTCGTAAACAATACCATATGGTTTTTGTTTACTACTTTTTCAAACGCCATTTGTTATCCTACTCTATGACTCTGATCTAAACTACTAAAGCGCCCATCAGACGTCAGACAAATCTTACAATTTATCTAACGACCGAATACAAATTTCTCGTGTAATGGCAAGTTGTACAACTTTTCAACCAACCGTTGAAAATATCAAAATTTTTTGATATTTTCGCTGGTCGGTCGGTTGTACAACTTGTTGTTGAGTGTAATTTCATTCCATCCAACCGCCTTATTAATAGTATGTGTTTAAATGTGTGTTCGCAAATATTTTCAAAAAATTAGCGGTTGGAAGACAAATCGGCTGACATGTTACCTAACGTAATTCAAAACAATTTTTGGTCGATAAACAAATTGTAAGATTTGTCTGTCGTCTGATGGGCCCTTAACGATAGTTTTGGAAAAGCCATCGAAAATTTCTAAAATACAACCCAGCAAAAAAAAACATAATACCAGAAAGTTATGGAGTGCTTCAAAACTATAACTTATGTAATCAAATACAACAATAAATTACAAAAAACACAAAAAGAATCGCTCAAGCTTGTTTCTACTCCATAATTTGTAAGTATTCAATAAGAGGTGATTTTTTAGTTGGAAGCTGTAAAAAATTTTGAAGTATGTACTACTTACTTAAGGGCTCGTTAATTAAGTAACAGGTATTCGCTAGCTTTTTCTTACGTGACAATCAAAATGCATTAGATTTTCACGTAACATGTAACTTCGTTCAGTAATCGTTTACATGTATTGCCACATGATAAAAACGAACAGCTGATTTGTCACTACCACTTTTGTTGCGTTACCAGTTGAGTAACGAGCCCTTTAATGAATGTTTATATACTTTAGATCTGAATATCAGCTTTTTATGGAGTAAATCAGTGGGTGTCAGATTATATGGGGCCGAAAAAAATGCACTCTTTTTTTACAAAGGAAAAAATGGTTCACTTAATGTATGAAAATATCTGCAAATTTAAAAAAAAAATGCTGTAAAATTTTAAAATGGAATGAGACTCAAAGTCTCATGTAACTTTTTCTAAAAATTTTGTTTATACGATGATTTTAACAAAGTGTTTGCATAACCACAAGTAAATTTTGAATTTTAAAACAAATTTGAGTGTAGGGGGGGATATTGTAGTTTTTTTAAGTTAAAAGTGGGGCATGGCGCAAAAAAGGTTGGGAACCATTGGTTTAAAGCCTTCCGAATAGAAGTGGTACCGAATTTTTTCTGCTGGGAAATGATGACTTCCGAAATACAATTGACTTCTTCTGTAAAACAATTGCTGATATATGAAATACAAATTTCTAAATTGCATTTGGAAATTTCTGGTATATAATTATAAATGGCTGATCAGAAATACAATCTAAAAATTCTATTAACTTTCTCTGAATAACAATTGTAAAATCTCATATACAGTTGACATTTAAAAAAAAAACTTACATTTTATGATTTAGAATTCTATTGGAAAGAACGAGCTGAAAACTCACTTAATGTTAGAACCCGAAAAGGGTCAACTTGAAAATGTAACCATTGATGGTAAAAAAGTTACTCTACATTGGTTAGTACGAAGTCTGCAACCATTATCGGAAGCCGTGTTAGACTACAAAATGTCTGGAGTAAGTACGATAACGCCGAATAAGTTCTATGTACAGTGCTGTGCATCATATGCACCAAAATTCACAGGGAGCTTTAAGTTGCAAAAATTCCTGCTTATTCTAAATCGGGTTAAAAGATTTATTTATGAGGTCATTGACCCATATTTCGAGGTGTTACAAACTTAATGACAAACTTAAATTTATACACCTTCTATTACTTGAGTGGAGGGTATAAAAAATTAAAAAAAAAAAGTTAAATACATTATTTTTTTTTGCAATATTAATTTAACTAACAGTTTAATTGGTTTCTGGTAACTCCATAACTTTTTACACTTTTGTAAAAAAATATCGAGGCTTGGAATATAATGTAATTTTAAGCTCCATGTGAAATTTGCTGCAAATAACATAAATGACACTCTACATTTAGAATATGCATTTCTTACAGATATTTCTTTTTTAAGGCTTACACGTGGAGTTCTACCACCGTTATACACACTCAACGCCATGAGAATGGCATGTGGAAAGTTACCCATGAAATGGAGCTTGTCGCAGGAGAATGGCAAACGCGTATGAAAACCAAAAACATTGTGGGATGGTCAAAGTTTTCAACACCTTTTATATTTACAATTGAAGATGGAGGTAAATAGAATCATAAGTTAGTTGGGATTAGAAATGGGCACATGAGCAGATTAGAGCGTGAGTGTGACTGATTTAAATTTTACTCACATGATTGTGAGTGAGTGTGAGTGGAGAAAAAAAGTGAGTGTGCGTGAGTAAGTTTTTTGCGTGAATGATTGTGCGTGAGTCGATTTTTTCCGTGAGTTTGCGTGATTTTTTTTTCTTTTCATCCCTTTATAAAATTGCTGAAATCTTCATACAATTTTTGGGACATTTTGAAAAATTATATGAAGACGTCAGCGATTTCATAAAGGGAGAGTCAGCAGTATGTCAGGGGTGATTTTATTTTGCCAACTGGGATATTTCCTTTCGTACCAAAAAAAGCAACAAAAAATTTTAAAATTTGGCTTAACTTAAGATTTCGTCCTGAAAAAGCAAAAAAATCTTAAATTTCGCTGAACTTTAAATTTTGAAATTTTAGTTTTTGAAATTTTTCTTTGTATAAATAAGAGTTTCGTGAGTGTGACTCAACGTGAGTGTGAGTAAAGCTCCCGTGAGTTTGAGTTGTATTAAATTTACTCACGTGATTGTAAGTGTGAGTAGAAAAAATATACTCGTGAGTGAGTGTGCATGATTCCAAAATTCCTGTCGTGAGCGTGAGTGAATGTGAGTCAAAAATCACTCACGCGCCCATCTCTAGTTTGGATGTATCAAATTTAGCTTTTTGGCAAACTTCATTCCGACCCCCAACAGATATATTTGAATCTATGTAAAAAGAATGTGGTAAAAATGTCATGTTGATCGGTGATTATCTTTCGCTTTCCACGAGCTGTTGAAAACCCAGCTACGAAACACTATTTTTTCTTTACTAAAGCTTCTTTGGCAATTCAATTGGCAGCTTTGTTTCGGTGGTGGGAGACAACCTTCCTGGATTCAACTGCAGGAATTTGAACTTCTTTTGACATAAAAAGGTTTTGTTTGCTAAGCAAACGTACAAAAAACCTATAAAAAAATTGAGTTTTTTCAGAGGTTGGTTTAGTTCCTAAGAGGGGAAATTTTTCCCCCTGATCCGATTTTGCCCATGTTCGAACTTAACCAGCCCAATACCATAAGACATATTCGTGCTCTAGCTCTTTTACTTTGGACTGTATCGTGTCATCCACAGACGGACGGACAGACGGACATCGCTAGAACGTCTTAGAATGGATCACTGATCAATAATATATATACTTTTGATTTATTATTATGTTGTGCAATATCATTATAGTTTAATAAATATTTTTCCAATGTCAAAGAAAAAAAAATGGGGACCTAGACCGATATTTCGATGCGTTACACACGGAATGACAAAGTGAGTATACCCCCATAATGTGGTTGGAGGATATAAAAAAACTTTAAGAAACTATTTATATATTTGTTTAAAAAAGTGTGGTCATTTGATCTTTGAAATTTCCTGGACCCTTCACACTCGGGATAAAGATTAATAAATAAATTTATGTATTATAATTTTTACACATAGTTAATACAATTTTATTATTTCAATCGATTTCTTATGCTTAGGGAGCGGGCCCAAAAAATTGCACTTTCTGGGTGCGGCACTTTGAATATTACAATGCCCTACTTTAAAGGGTCCTAAATACTGAATGATAAAGTTAATATACTTTCATACTGTAGAGATTAAAAAAAGTCAAATTTTGTAAAACTCTGTTCAGAACCATTTCTAGAAGATGAAGTCTGTTGTAAAGCATTACTATTTCCCGATATAAATAACAATCTTTTTATTTTTCTTAATAATATAGATGAGAATGCCGACAATGAGACTGGAGGCACCAATAGGTTGGCTATGGCTGGATTTGGATCGTCAAACAGTGCTACACCATCGACATCCGTACACATTTGTTTTCAAAGTATTTTGTTATTATCCCTGTTACTTGTTGTAAATTATAGTTAAGCTCAAATGCATATTCATAAATGTACGTACGAGTATTTATATTTCCACTAACAAATACCATACATACATAGTCTTAAATAAATACTAAATTATTGTAGATAAATTTCAAATAAACCACAAATTGAAAAACTACTTTGAAAATAAACACAAGTTACTTAGCAATTTAGTTTAAGCCGTAGTTTGAAATGGAATCAAATATTTAACATATTTAATTTTTGCACGTTTGTGTCAATATTAACAGGGTAATGTAAAATGAATTTATTGTATTAATTGGCTCACAAGGTATTTTAATTTTATTTTAATACACTCAAAAACATATGTTAGTAAAATCAACTGAAAATGTCAGTTAAAATAACTACTTTGTAAGTTGTTTTGGGGTCAACTACTTTTTAAGTTAAATCAACTAACAATGTTAGTTATTTTAACTGACAAAAATCAACTGACTTATGTAGTAAAAACTACTTATATTTGTAGTCAAAACAACTAATATGTAGTAAAAATCAAATAATTAATATATATATAATTTTTTTTCCAAAAAATTTTCAAAAAATTTTTCAGAAAAAAATTGAAGACCAAATTTTTTCCAAGTTTTTTTTTTTTTTTTAAAGTTATGAAAAATAAAAAAAACGAAAATTTATTTTTTTTTGGAAAAAAACTTTGAAAATTTTTCAGAGATAAAAAAATAAAATTAACAGTACTTTTTTGTTAGTTGTTCAAAAAACGACTTAAAGTAACTAACAAAAATAGTTGTTTGATATTTTCCATACAAAAACAACTGACTTTGTAGTTGAAAACAACTAATTACTGTAAAATATACAAACAACTAACATGTAGTAACTTACATAATTTTCTGAGTGTACAGCACAAGTCAAATTAAAACTAAAATTTGAATAGAACGCACCTAGAAAAAACGTGGTATTGACTAACGCATTGCTAAAGCACTAGGAAACAGAGGATTAGAATATGCCGCTTTTTTTTTTGATCCGCCCCCATTTGTGGGCTTGGGCAAAAAAAATAATTAAAATTCCTTTTAAATTTAAAAAAAAAATAAAAATTATTTATTATTCGACCTATATTAAAATAATGATAAAACTTTTTTTAGTGCAAAAAGCAAACAAATGAATTTGTAACCATTAAAAGATATCAGGAGGAAAGGTGTCTCCCAAAAACTCCCTTTTTTGTTTTTTAATTTGAAAATCGTCAGGGTCAGAAAGTTGCCTTTTAGGGCCAATATTACAGAAACAAATATTAGACCTGTAGGGTAATGTCTTTGAGTTCCTTTTTTGACTTAAAAATCGTAAAGTTCCGAACAAAGTGACAAAATTTTGATTTTTGTTTAGCTTAAAATATAAGTTAACCCTCTAATGCGTTAGCTATTTCTTGTAAATAATTTTTAACCGTATTTATGGCCTCAAAAAAAATGCATCAAAAAAATATAGTATCCGTCGATTCTATGTGGCTCATGCCATTAAGAAGCTTAAAATATAAAATAAATTAAGTATATAAATAAAAGTAAGGCCGCCTAAAAGCGGCCCTGTGCATTATATGCTTCATATTTGGTTATTACTGGAAAAGTGTATTAATGGTATAAAATTTCTCTAATAAAATAAAAATTAGTTTTAGCGAAATTCCTGCCAGTTCAGCTTTTATTAGGATTTCTTGAAAGACCAAATTATTTCATAAGATGGCAACCCCTTTTTAAATTTAGGATTAGGCAGCTAAGAAAACCAGGTAAATTTTATGTTTCTATCCCTGCGTCCTCTGAAAGAATATTCTTGTAAGTGTAGGGTATAAAAATGTTTCGTTAAGAAAAATTATCAAGTTTTAGGGCTTTTCTCTCTGATCAAATTTTAATACCCGCCAAAAGTGTCGGTCCACTAAGGGCAACTCACATGCAAAATATCACTCCGGTCGGAGTTTATCTTCTGTCCCCACTTTGATCCTCAAAATTGGGATTTTAGCAAAAAAGGGCTTTAAAAAAAAAATTTTTTATTAAAATTAATTAAAAATTATTTTTGTATAATATTTAAAAGTAATTCAAACCCCTCTATCTTAAAAAACACAACTTTTCAGAAGAGCCAAAAAGCTGTTTATTTCGCGTATTGTTAGAGCAATTTAAATTTGATATTCTATAATATTTTTTTAAATCAACTACTGAATCTCACATATAATTCGTTTTTAAAATTTTGCACTATTGGGTATTTTCTGATAGATAGAGGGTTTTGTTTCTCAAAAATATTAAGTACATGAATGAAAATGATCAGATAGAGGGTTTTGCATTTCAATAAAATTTAATTATTATGATTTCATTTACGACATCGGTAACTTTTTAACGTGATTTATTAATGATAACGGCTTATAAAAAATTCCGAAATCGCGGTTTTGGTCCACAGGTGCTGATTTTAAAGACAAAAATTATTTTTTTTACTGAATTCACCTCAAAAGTTGACAAACTGTTGAGTATGCTATGTAAAAAATAGTAAAAAAAAATAAAAACGCGATTTTGGTCCACAGATGCTGATCATCATTGTGATTTTTATGAATAAAATTTTTGTTTCATAATGTACACGAAACATCCAAATTTTTGCCCATATTTTTCAAAAAAGCCAAACAAGTTCAGCATGCCAAAATTACATGCAAAAATACGTACTTAGATCAGAATTGATGAAGGAGAGGAAGAAGAATAATGATTACTAAAAATAAAAGTTTGTTTACACAAAATGGCAATAACAACTCTTCTGTTAGAAAAAACAACAGCAACAACCACACTCGAATTGAAAAAATCTGATTAAGTTGATACTTGCTTAACAGCCTACTTGGCGTATCGGTCTAGAGTGATTGTACGTTACAAGCAGTTAATAGCAAAGTATTACAGATGATGGGTTCAATCCTTGTCGGCTGCGATCTGTAAATAATTTTCACATATAGAGTTCAATTGACTATTAACTAAATAAATTTGACATTCAAAGTTTTTCTGAAGATTATTATAACTGGATAATATGAAACTAGTAAGAAACAAACCAGGATGCCTTAAGTTTTTAGAAAAATTAAAATTTTTCTTTCACATTTTTCTCAATTCAAAACCATATATAAAAATATTTTTGTTCTGAATTTTACACCATAGATGAGGGCCGTTTTACTGAATATTTTTCTATCAAAAAGTCATAGATGGGGGCCGTTTTACTGAATATTTTTCCATCAAAAAGTAATTTCCGTGAAAATGGAAGATAGAGGGTTTTGAATATAGGCCCTCGATATGTACTTTATGCGGTCCTATACCCTATATTTCGAGATGTTACAAACGGAATAACAAACTTTTATGTATATACCCTCTACCAGAGTGGAGGGTATAAAAATGAACAGACATGATCTATTATTTATGTTATTATTGTTGATACAATTTATATTCAATTATTATTACAAAGGCACTTATTATCCACCAATTGTAGTTTAGCTTATTGCTTGACCTACAGGCAGACGAAAATATGTACATACTAGAATATAATGTTTTTTCTTTTTCGGAAACAATTGAATTCTCCGTATTATCATTATAGGTTTTATCTTTATTGCTGCTATCATCATTATCATCATCATCATCATTATCAGCTGCATCATTCGAATCATTATCGCCAACCACAATTCCATATTTATCAGCTTCAGTTGAATAGTTTGGAAACTCAACTAAAATGTGATAGAGTACAAAAGTAAATTTTACATTCTGTATGTATGTACTTATGTATGTAAATTTATATGGATGCCTCGTGTAAATATTTACCTTCTCCGCCCGTTGCAAAGCGCAATATTTTGCTACTATCACTCCAGCCAAAATGATTGCGTGCCAAGACTACAACTTGATATATGCTGGCAGGATGTAAACCAAACAACGTGTAAGTTGTTGTATAAATCGGTCCTAGAAACAGAAAACATATGTATGTATGTATGTAGATGGGAACATTTTATAGAAGAAATCTTTAGCTTTTAGAATAGTGAACGCTTGCTTACCTATTGATATATCCGAGGGTATAGTCAGTTCTGTCCACTCTGGTCTGCTTGCCACCGTTGTGTATGACAAAACGCTTTCTATGTGTGACGAAACAAAAAAGGACATTAGCTGTGTTTCTTAATCATTCAATTAAATTTCGAATTAATTTTATTTATTTAAAGAAAAATATTTAATGAAGCCACAAAAAATTTAGATTTTTTACAGCATCTACAACAACACTTGAAAAAAATTTGGGTTGTTTTGAGTTCTAAAAAAAAACACAGCTAAGTATTATTTAGTATTGGCATCTTTTTGTACATTTGCAAACAAGTGAGAGTGTTACATTCGGCTGTGCCAAATCTTTTATACCCTCCAAATGGGGGAGGGGGGTTGATGGGAAACGTTAGGGGGAACCTTCCCTTGCGATTTTGAACTTCTTCTGAGATGAGAATGTTGCATTTTCTTAGCAAAAGTACAAAAAACCCAGCAAAAAATGCGGGTTTTCTTAGGTTGGTTTAGTTCTCCAAGGGGGAACTTTTTCCCCCTTGATCCGATTTTGCCCATTTCCGAACTTAACCTGCCTAAGGATATAAGACATAGAAGTCTAGCTCTTTTATTTTGGACTGTATCGTGTCCTCTACAGACGGACAGACGGACGGACGGACATCGCTAGAATGTCTTAGAATCGCTAGAATGTCTTAGAATCGATCGCTCGATCAATAAAATATATACTTTATAGGGTCCTAGACCGATATTTCAATGCGTTACACACGGAATGACAAAGTGAGTATACCCCCATACTGTGGTTGGAGGGTATAAAAAACACAGCTATTGTTTAATGGTAGATTTTATACGCACATGGGTTTTTTGACTTTTCCATGTACATACATATTCAATTAATCAATTAATATCAATTCACTTACCAGATGGTACTTGTCGGAATTTCAGTTTGAATTCAATAATTGGTGAGTAGCTCTCTGTTTGCCAAACTAACACGTGTGATGTGGGACTCTGCATGTCTGGGCTAATTTTAAAGGAACATGGCATGGGTCGGAATGTCACTTCCATATAGGCACTCTGTATGCCAATACTATTTTCTGCTCTACATTCATACATTCCCATATCCGATTCGCGGGCATTTTTTATTATCAAAGAATGCTTCATGTACGAGTAGTAACGTTGCACCGAGGCATTTCTCTGCAATTCCTCGCTATCCTGTCGGTGGTAGAATACACCCAAGGCAACGGGTCTTCCAGCATGAAACCATCGAACTTTAGCCAAGGGAGCAGATTCAACAAAGCACTCCAACTGAATACGACCGCCAATTTTAGAATAATATATTTTTTGAGGAGCACGAATTTCGGGGGAAACTATGAGAATCAATATATAAAATTAAAAAAAAAAAAAAAAACCAGTGAGAGTGTTACATTCGGCTGTGCCGAATCTTTTATACCCTCCAAAATGCAAAACAACAATATAAAAAAAAATCAGAAGCGTCTTTTTTTTGCGGGGGGGCGGGGGTTGGCGGAAGACGTTAGGGGCACCTTCTCTTTGCGATTTTAAACTTCTTCTGACATAAGAATGTTGCATTTGCTTAGCAAAAGTACGAAAAAACCCTGCAAAAAATGCGGTTTTTCTTAGGTTGGTTTAGTTCTCCAAGGGGGAACTTTTTCCCCCTGGTCCGATTTTGCCCATTTCCGAACTAAACCTGCCTAGGAATATAAGACATATTCGTGCCAAACTTCGGAAGTCTAGCTCTTTTATTTTGGACTGTGTCGTGTCCTCTACAGACGGACGGACGGACATCGCTAGAATGTCTTAGATCACGGAATGTCTTGATCACGGATCAATAATATATATACTTTATGGGGGTCCCCAAAATAAATATTTCGATGCATTAGAAAAGACATTCCCGGCAAATGACAGGAATGACAAAGTGAGTATACCCCATACTGTGGTTGGAGAGTATACAAATTATACAAGCTCAGATTTAGATTGTAAGTGCCTGCTGACGCTTTACGCCAGCACAAATAACACATAAAAATATATTGACATTCAATAGAAAATAACTACTTCTTATTTTAGAACAACCTCCAACTACTTCCCGGAGTTGTTCTTATCTACTGAATATCTATGTATATAAATACTTTTATATGGGTATGTCGCGAAAATCACCACCTCCTGAGAACTAAATATCTTCTAATTCTGGACTAGGCAAGAACGCCTGTGCGTTTTTTGTTTTTGTTGTGTTTGATTACATTTGTTGTAGCTTTAGGGGAAGTGGATGACTTTTTCCCTGGAATGTTAATCATGTGAACTATGCAAATCGTGTGACCAGGTCCTACTTCTAGTATTAATGATGATGTACGGTGAGTAACTCATACTTACATAAAACCAAAAGTTCAACACCATCTGAAACCGCCTCACCGACTCCATTTTTGGCAGTACAATCAACATTTCCAGACATATTACGCGATTTGATTTCCAATATGTGTGTCTGGCGATTTCCCACAAGATAATCGATAATCGTCTCATTATTATGAGTCCATGTTACCGCTGGCTGTGGAACGCCTTCAGTCTCGCATATTATCTCCAAAACCGCGCCAATAGGTAGTTCTATGAAACCGCTGGGCGTAGCAAATACACGAGGAGCATATTGTACCTCAATGGCATGTGCTTGCACAGCTTTTCCAGTGCTGGCAACAATTTCACAATAATATTTTCCAGTATCCTCGGCTTGCACATTCATGACTTCTAAGCTGCCATTGGCTAAAAGGTGATAGCGTTCCAAGAAAACTTGTTCTGAATGAGGTGCTTCCATGAGAAATTCCTCATCCCGGAGCCAACGTACAGAGCTAAAGGGGACTAAAATATATACACATTAGAGTGGATCGTATTGAGTACTCGGTAATCAAATACTCAATACTTTTACAACACTAGCTGAAATCGTATGATTTATATTGAGTATGATTTTTATTTAAAGGCAATTACAAAATAAAGTATACGCCACTTATACAGTTTTCAAGCAATAACACTAGTTTACAATTGAAGGGCTTACTGCAAGAACTTGATAAGCAACATTTTATTTTTTCGTGTTTTTCGCTTTCTGCTGATGTTCCATTGACAGATTTTTGGCAGAAGTCTTCCTTTAACTCTTCGTACAAGTATATTAAGAATAAAAGTTCTGCAAAAGTTATATTTTCTACATTATTTTAAAAGTTTTAAGGCAAAAACCACCATAAAATGAAATGTTGCTTGAAGTGTGTTTATATCATCCCACCGAGTCTTTGGATTTTAAGAAAGTAAAATATTACCAAAGTCTTAATACTGCCAAAAAATCATAAACAAAATCAAAAGACATTTTTAAAAACAGCTGTTTGTATGCAAATCTAATAACTAGGGATGAGATTTCCATGCAAATGCATGTTTATTGTCGATAGTCTAAAAACGACATCGACCAATTATCTTTCCGAATCATGAAATTTGCGTTAATATGGCATCGATTTGTTTTTGCATATTTTGGTGAAAATGCATATTTTTGCATATTTTGGTTTTAAATGCATATTTTGTGCATATTTCCAACTTTTTAGTGCATATTTTTGCATATTTTAGCATAAATTAGCAAAAACTTGTGTTTTGAAATTTATTTGTTTTAAAAATTATTTTAAATTTTAAAAATTTATTTTGAAAATAAGAAAAATATTTTTTTCTTTTAAATTTTTTTAATAGATATTTTTAATTTAAAAAAAAAAACTCTTGCTTATATAAAGTTTTAAATGTTACTGTTTAAACACGGCGTTATTTTTTGTTTTTTAAGAAGTTTTTCCTATGAAAACGAGATTTTTAATGCACACATTTTATTTTTTAGTGCATATTTTTAAGTTTTTAGTGCTTATTTTGAATTTTTTAGCGCATATTTTAAGCGCATATTTCCGATTTTTTAATGCATGAAAATCTCATCCCTACTTATAACACACAGCCATTTTTTGAAATATTTCATAAAATCAAAAGTCTTATTGGACTGTCAACAAAATCATATTACACACGATTTTTTGACAGATCTTAATACTCAGTGCTATGATATAAACACAGCTTTATCGAGTTTTTACAATAAGCCCTTCATATAAAATAATTTGTTAAATGTTTACGAAAAAATTTGAGTATTTTTTTCTTTTTAATTTAAGCTAGTGATTACTCAAATGGTTTTTTCCAATATTTTTTTTTTTGTGTGTGAATGCCATGCAGGCTCAATCATGTTAAAAACTACTTGCGTGTGTAAACGGTTTTCGTTTCACATATGTACATATATAGACACTTACACTTGTAACCACATGGTAATAAAACAGTATCATTTTCAAATGTTTTCACTGTCGTAGGTACACTGTAAAAGTCCCGACTGTATAACAATTCATCATTATTCAGTATATTTGATTCATTTGCCGAACTTAACCACGGTAATATTAAAATATTTAGAAAAACTGTTTTGAATAACATGATTCTGAAGAAGAGCTAAAATTTAATTTCACTTTCTGCAACTTGTTTTAGAATATTTTTCTTTTTTATATTAAATTAACAATTTTAATTCCGCTTGAGACCAGCGCTCAATTTGAACTGTTGAATTTGAAGTCACCATCAGATCTTGATCTTGTTTTTTTTTTTTGTGTGACCATTTTCACTAGTTCACTTAAAAAAAACACACAAAAAAAAAAAACACTTAAGAAAGACAAAATAATTGTTCGCCTGCGCATTTATTAGTATCTTATTGTTGTTATTATTATTCAATTAAGACGTGCTTTTGTTGCAGATGTGCAGATAATGCGCACTATTCTAGTTTTGTATGTCGCGGCCGTGTGTGCGTGTGTTAATGTACATACATATGTATCCCAGCAAAACTTTGGTAATGGGTAGTGATTATATAACACATTACCAGGTAATGCATATAACTTATTTGTAGCATTATTTTATGATGTCTTACCAAACATTTGTTCCACAACGTATTATTTTCAAGTGAAAAATAATGCATTACTAATAATTTGCTACGTAATGCATGATTATTGGAAAAAAAGTATTTCATATTTGTTATTTCTAAACATTAAATCATGGATGACTTATATTTGGTTACATTATGTATTATTTGAAAGTTTGAAATAATGTATTATTTAAAATTGGATGCATAATGCATTACAATAACATAAAAAATAATTATTTTATAAAAAAATGCATAAGTTTAAACAAGAGATGGGCTCACGACAGGAAATTTCTAACGACACACACTCACGAGCATATTTTATCTACTACAATCACATGAGTAAATTTAATACAAAATTACTTTTTCACTACTCGTAACACCTTATATATTATGTTCTGGTATGCTATATTATTTCATTTCTCGTAACCTATAAAATATCATATATTTTACACCTTACTCGTATTCTTTGTTATAAATTTATGACTTATTTTATACCTTACTGGTATTCTTTGTGATAATGTGGATGCATTACTTTGAGTCTCATCGCCTGTTAAAATCATCAATGCTGCAATGTATAAAATAAGAGATCCTATACCTTATTTTATACCTTATTTGGTAATCCAAGTTTTGCTGGGATGTATGTATTTTCCTGTGACATGTTTTACAATAAGGTAGCCAGCCACCCCTGACATAAGATGTTTGTTCTTTTTTAACTTTAATTTTTCAGTTTTTTTTTTTTTTTGTTAAAATGAAACGTATTACAAATCGGAATTTTATTTTTTTGTTATATTTTTCAGTATAGTAAAAAGGGGCTTGACAATTTACGCCCATTTGTATAATCGTGGTCTAATATGACCTATAGTTTCGCCCTCGGTTAGTACTATCTTTAATAAAAATCTCAACAAATGGGTTCAGCTGCTTTAGCGTTATTTGCAAATTCAATACAAAGGGGCGTGTCATTTTACGCTCTAATATGGCCTTTAGTTCCTGATTTGGTTAATATCAAAATCGATCCATCCACTCATAAGTGGAACAATATGAAAATTTGATTTTGCTACACCCTTCTGCCCACATACCAAAAATCAAAAATCTGGCTCTACAGTGCCACCAGCACTGAAAACTTCATTAACATCGGTCCAGCCAATTTGGAGTCCATACCAGAGCTTCAAAGGATTTCATTCCTTAATTCGATTTGGCATTCTCAATGAAAATTTTGTGATTGCATTTCCCAATCACATTTTAGCGAATTGAATGAATTCACTTTAGACTCATTCGATTTATAAATATCGAATGCATTCGATTTATTTTTTATTCGACTTTCAAAAATCGAATGCATTCGATTTTTTTTCATTCGACTTTTAAAAATCGAATGCATTCACTTGCGAATGCAATCGATTTTCTTTTCATTCAATTTGAAAAATCGATTCATTCATTGCATAAAGAACTTAAAAAAACTAACCAAGATAGAGCAAAACGGAGCCAATTTTTTGTCCATAGTATCGCCAACACTGTTCATTAGGGTCATCGTATGTAAAGAGAGTCGGCGATACTATGGACCATTCATTTTTTCCATTCAATCAAATGAATTCCAAGGACTGCATTCAACGTTCTATCCACCAATTTGGTGAAAGCAAAGTGGTTGCTCTAGATATTTCCAATCGTTCGATCGTGTGTGGCACGCTGCACTCGTTTCGAAGCTTATTGCGTTTGGTGTCGGTAGTGGTTTCTCCCGATTTATATCGAGCTTACTCATTATTGAAGATAGGTTCTCATCGGATGAGTTTCGGTTAAATTCAGTGGTACGCAAGGTTCTGTTCTTTCTCCTATAGATAGGATTAGGGTTACCAGATTTGAAATATGGAATAACAGTACATTTGGTCTCAAAAAACAGTACATTGCAAATAAAAACAGTACTTTTTTAAAAGTCTTATTTTATATCAAACTACAAAAACTTAGCCCTTTTACCCTGATTTCAAACAGATCTCAGCCAAAACGAGCATAAAAGGTTGTTAACAGAACGGTGGAACATTTTAGGTAAACTGTCTCAAATTTATTCTATATTTTATCAGTGTTGAAAAAAATTGAGATTGACTTTTTGGAGCATTTGACTTAGTTGCCGCGATATCTTACTTGAAAAGCTTTTGTAGTCTATGCTTTCGCTTAACTAAAACACCGATCTTACTATCAAAAACATATGAAAAATCCATAAAACAGTGTTTTAATTAAAACACGACTTTAAAAAGCAAACGCGAAAACGGTATTATTGCACTCAAACAAAGGCCTAACTAAATTTTGGGAAAATGTTTTTTTTTTTCACAATTTAGTAAAATTTAATAAAAATTTTGAAATTTTTTTGACATAATTTGCAACCAATTAGTTCATCATATTTATCTTCTTAGAATTGATAAAGTTTTTTCTTCAGGTTTAGTCAATTTTATGCAATTTAAGGAATTTTTTTTTTTTCAAAAAATGTTTCAAAAATTTTAAAAACTAAGCCAGAAAGATCAAAAAAAGTGTTCATTTTCGATTCTAAAAATCTATAAAGAATCTCCGGTCCTCTTTCAATGTATGGACTCCTCAATTTGAATCTAAAAATTTGGGCGTTCCTCATTTCTCTAAAAATATTGCCGAAACAAAAAAAAATGACAAATACATTTTTGTAGTTCTTTACACGACCGTCTTAATCCCTCCGTGTAATGGTTTTTTAGTTATCCCGTTAAGATTCTAAAGACCCTTTTGGGCCCTTAAATTCCCGTATCATAAAAACTAAGCAAGGTAGAGCGAAAAGGGCACAGATGTTGAATCAAAATCTATGACGATCCTTACCCATGGGTTCCGAACCTAATGGGGTCTGCCCGCAATCGTAACTTTAAATGAGATGTACTCAATAAAATAAATTTTTCCCCATTTTCTAGTTTTTTCTTTTTCTTATTTTTTAGAAACATTTAGATATTGAATTTAGTTAAGTTTTCCACTTTTTAAATAATTTTTCTTTTTGAGTGTGGTATAAAATTATATTGCATTTAGCTCCTTTTTAAAAATTGAATTAAAATTTTGTCAAATATGAAAAGTTTTTCGAAAAATGTTACATTTTGGTGATGAGTATAAAAAAACAGTACAAAAACAGTACACGCTTTAAAAAACAGTACTTTTGCGTACTGTTTTAGGTGCTGTGCATAAAACAGTACTTTTTATAAAAAACAGTACATGTACTGTTTAAAACAGTACGAATGGCAACCCTAGATAGGATTGAAAGTGAAACTTCCATTGGTAGCTATAGCTATTGCGAAATCAGACACTCTTGATGTTTAAGGCATGAAAAAAAAAATGTGATGTTCGTTGGAACCATTATGTTTTTCAAGTGTCGAAGGAAGCATTCAAAAGTCTTGGTTTCTTGAAACGGTTTAATAATTACTTCATTCCGTCTGAGCTCCTCACTATTTATACCGGCTATATCCGACCGAAGATGGAATACAAATCCCATATCTTGTCACGGAAAATATGCTCTAAAAACAATAAAAATATGCTCTTAAAAAAATGATGTCCCCTCTTTTACGGTGTTTTTTTACAATTTGTTACAAAATATACCTAAAAAATGACGCTATGTGGGGTAGTTAGAGGATTAATATGTCCCGAGTAAAAATTTTTATATGATGCAATATATAATGATATGTGATACAATATATATTTATACGCAATTTGATCCGAATAATGGTGGATGTTTTTGCATTAAAAAAGATCAACTTGTATAAAATATGATTTGATTTCATCCGAGTTTTGACCAGACATTTCTATATATTGGTGGATCTAATTAGATCTAATTGCATAAAAACATATAAAATCCTGGTGTTTTTTGGTTTGAGTTGACATACACCACAGGTCAACGATACATTCACCAAACATATAATTTTCTAAAACAAAAAAATGTTTGGGTACGCTTCGAACCAGATAGGTGATATACATAACCCTAACAAGGAAATGTTTAGGAACATTTTAAAAAGTTTCTTATACTTTGCCTAAAAAACGTAGAAAATTGTTGGTTAATTGGAAACATATATAGTTTTATATGGAACAGAATAAGCTATATATAATTTTATATAAAATTATACAGAAAATCAAATTTTGTATTGACCCTCAATTAATTTTATATAATTATATCTACCGTACACCTTTTAATACGAATCATGATTAAATTATATATAACTACATATGACTGCATTTAAAAAATTTAGAAAATATCTCACGCGATGCATAATCATATATGATTTATTATGTTTGCATCAAGTTATATATTGTTATATATGATTATTTTTACTCGGGGTTCTACAAAAATATTTGCCTTCATATTTTCTATAAAGTTGCTAAATATTCCCTACACTCACAATCAGATCTAAAGAAAACATAGATTCATATACCGATATGAAGCACACTCAAAAAATTATGTCATTAACTGTTTGTAGTTTATTTTAAAAGTTTTGCGTTTAGTCGTTTTTAAAAGAAAAAACATTTGTTTGATGTTCAATTTTTATTAATGACTACTTCAGTCCTTTGTTTCCAAAATAACACACTAAAAAATAAAGACTTTCATTAACATTTAATTTTTAAAGTCATTTATTTTTGTTCTGTAAGTAAAAACTACTGATTATTCTTTTGATTTTTAATGATTTGTGTCAGTATTTTTTTTTTTAAATTGTTGGTATTTTTTAATGAAATATCATTAGTTTTTACCTACACAAGTCAGTTAATTTTTTGTAGAAAAAAAAAATCAAAAAATTATTTATAGAAATATAAAAACATGTTTGTATCAAGTGACTTTGGCACGATGGGTAGAGTGTCTGGCCAGAATGTAGTTGGTTGCGGGATCGATTCCCCAAAAATTTTATTAAAAATTTAAAAAAAATATATTTCAATAAAAAATTGTAAAAAATTACCTACGAAATCATTTATTTTTATTGTTTTCGTAGGTTTTTTTTTTTGAAATTTGTTGGTAAAAATAACAGAACTATCATTAATTTTTAATGTTTTCGTTGGTTATTTTTTGCGAATTTGTTGGTAAAAAAGAGTGAAAAAAAACGTAATTTTTGAATGTTTAATGTTATTTATTTTAGAAAATTTTGTCAACAGTAAAAAATAAATGTTGATGTTTGTTAAAACAAATGAATAATTACTGGGATGGTTTTCAATTGTTTATTCACTGGTTTTAAGTGTGTTTTTCATTTGTTTTTGCCTCAGTGTTGCCACCAACAATATCGTAAATTACACATGGATCATGCCAAAATTACACATGAAACCACGAATTACACATGCTTTTGTTTAATAACATTTTTTTTGTAAATTTTCAAAATATAACTGTTAAGTCGGTTTTGACATAAGACTCCGTTAAATCGACAGTTAACAGCTAACTGGACATTTTGTAATCCGCGAAATTTCTGTCTGGATAACCTAAGTCAAATCGGAAGAAAATCTGAAAAACAGCAAAAAAATACATTGACTTCAGCTGAAAATCTGCTCATTTTAACCGAAACCCTGCTGATAAAAGCAGAAAAATCTACAGACTTGATGAAAAATCTCAACATCTTAAATGTATTTTCTAAGTAAAAAATTTTGAGCATAAACATAAACGAAAATGTTGCTAAATTTTAAAGGCAAAAAACGGCAGAAAAGGTTGCTTATTTCACAGAAACAGGTTCTTGTATTTTTTTTTTTTTTTTTTTCAAATCGTCAATTTTTTTTAGTTATGCTGTTTTTCAATAACAAAATTTTGAAAAATACTAATGATAACTAAGTATTTTTGTAAAATTAGCAAAATAGTCTGCTATTTTTTAATTTTGAACATTTATAATCGTTAAAATTTCACAAAATAAAAAAAAAAAAAAAAACAATTTCTGTAAAATTTCAAAATAGTCAGCTGAAATGTTCACAAAAATATTTTTGTAAGCTCAGCGAACAGAATTAGCAAAATTACTTAAAAATTTCTGTTATTTTTAAAACTGAATGACAGAGAATTTCGTTAAAATATCCATTTCTGCTGAAAAATCTGCTAAACGTTTTGTTAAAAAGAATTTATGAAAAAAAAAACTCAAAAAAGTAAAAATTTCGAATTACACATGAATTACACATGCAAACAATTACACATGGGCTACACATGAAAATAAAAATTACACATGACATGTGTAATTACACATGAGGTGGCAACACTGTTTTGCCTATAAAATATTTTGAGTGCAAGAACAGGCCAAAAGGTAATCAGTCGTCAGAACCCCGTAATTTTGGAAAGGGTTTGAAATTGTTGTTCAATGTATTTTTTTTTTTTAGCAGAGTTACCAGACATTTCAAACCGACAAGAAACAAAACCAAAACAAACAATTCAATACACTTACAAAATTAAAAAAAAAACATCCCAAAAAAATTAAAAAAATTTGAAATAAGTGTTGTTCTATAAAAAATTGCAAAAGAATGCTCTAAAAGTTAAAAAAAAAATGCTCTTAAAAGTGAAAAAATGCTCTAAAAATATGCTCATACGCTAAAATATACTCTTAAACCTAAAATATGCAAAAATATGCTCTTAAGGCTAAAATATCCAAAACTATGCTCTAACAAATCTATGCCAGATTTCTTAAAATCTTCTGAAACGGATAAATACCTTACCCATTTATCAATACAATGCGTAGGAAAAAACAAGCTACTGTATATTTTTGGTTTCCCTGGTTATCAGTATGTTTTTTACATGAAATAACGTTTTTAGATTTTCCATTTTCAAAGGGAATTCACTCTGAGACATCCCCCTACAATTGATTTTACTAACAAAATATTTTGAGTGCACTATTTCAAAGTAGTGGTATAAAAACTTAATCTATGGCTACTCTAATGAATACACACACACACATACAAACATACATACATATTAGCCTATCCCGAAAAATAAAATTTAATGTATTAGCTAAAAAACGATGCTCTTTCGAGAGCTGACGAAGTCCGTCTTTGTCTCCCTACAACCGGTTATAGTTCGCATTCGTAGTGTATTTTGTCAAAAAAATATTTTTTGTTTTAGCTGCACTCGGTGTCAAAATTTGCGGAATGTGGAGTACATTAAGGGAAAAATATTTGCATGATAAAATTTAATTCACTTATAAAATTTTTGCTGCAAAAACAAGAAAAAACATATTTTTTTCGACTTTTTATTTTTAAGTAGTTTAAAATGGTACTTAAAGAACATAGAAGATTTAAAGTACCCTTTTGAACTTGCTTGAGTAATATCCGGGTCCATGTGAAAATTTAAAGTTCAATATTATCAAAAACATCGAATTTATTTTCTTAAAATGCACTGGTGGACCAAAATTATTCCAAGAAAACTTTTTAAATATTTTTCCCTTAATGTACTCACCATCCCGCGAATTTTGACACCAAAACCTGTAAAAACAAACAGTATTTTTTTTGACAAAATGCACTAAATATACTAAAAGAACATGGAAGATTTTAAGTACCCTTTTGAACTTGCTTGAGTAGTATCCGGGTCAATGTGAAAATTTAAAGTTCAATATTATCCAAAACTTCGTTTTTATTTTCTTAAAATCACCAGTGACCAAAATTATACCAAGAAAATTTTTTAAATATTTTTCTGTTAATGTATTCAACATTCCGCGAATTTTGACACCAAAAGCTGTCAAAACAAAAAATATATTTTTTTTGACAAAATACACTATGATTGTGAGCCTAAACCGGTTGTAGGGAGGCAAAGCCAGACTCCAATTTTTTTTCAATTATTTTTCCCATTATCAGCTCTTTTGCAATACGCATCATCTTTTTGCTATTACCAGGTAAAACTCCAAAAAGACGCCATTTTCGGGACAAGCTAATACATTTACATACATATTTACAATTATTAGTTATTTCCTCCTGGGTGATGAACAGAGAAAGTTCTTTCTATAACGCGACAAATGTTTGAACAAGTGACATTAGCATAAGTATAAAATTAAATCGCCCGACAATACATCAGACAACAATAGTTAAAATAAAAAATTCTTAATACGGCGTTCACACTTGCTGTTTTGAAGTGTTTAAAAGTGAGATGTTTAAAAAAGTCTTTGTTCTGTATCCATTACGTTTTTATTCTGTTACTGGTGTTTTGTTAAACAACTTGTTTAAAGTCGCTAGTGTGAACTCCATATAACAGTGTAAAAGTAAAAACATATTTGTAACACGAATTCGGACATTTTATTTAGTGCATTATGCATGCAAACAGATATTATAAAGAATAATTTAATAAAACATTTAAGTTCCCTGACATCACTGCAGCGTCTTAAAAACGGATTTAAAAATATATAATGGTCGCGTTTAAACGACAAAGCTGCTACTCAACTGCTCCTCAATCATCGTCTCATCATTGACATTTAAGCTAACATGTTGAGAGAGCGCTAATCAACTTTTGTAGCGTAAAGCTAAGTAGTCAGTTGTAATCGGTCAGTCAATGATTAAGGACGTGTAAGCTGCGGCGTTGTAGTTGATTTAAGTTAAAGACAAAACTGTACCGCGTGTTTTTTTGTTGAGCCTGCTGGTTCACTCGGCATTGCGTCGGACACTTGTGGTCTGATTATATGTCTATTGGCACTTGGGAGCATTGTTTCACTGCCTCCATTGCAAAGGCAATGGTCGTTTTTTGTGTGCAAAGCCAACTTGAGTGTCTAGGCTTTAGCGTGGCGTCATCATCAATAACGGGATATCCCGTTATTCTTCGTGGTTGCTAATCTATTGTCACTTTAACCTGGTGTTGCATTTTGCACGTATGCCAACTTTTAAATATATACATACATATTAACAAAATACGATTGGACGTATTTTTTTTTGAATAACCTGGTTATGTCAGCCATTGAGCTGGTCCAACAGGCCTGAACAAAACTATAGACTTGAAATCTATAGGTTTAGTGCCACATCAAATCCAAAAAAAAAAAAAAAAGCTAAGTAGTTTTTCACGTGAAAAATTTTAAACACCTAGGTTAGGTTAGGTTGGCGGTGTCCGATTGACACCTCGCATAGACCATAGCGATAACACAAACTTTTTTCCGCTAGCGGTGCAAGTTAAACACGTTCAAAGTCATCCAAAGTACCGAAACTTATCTAAACGGTAATCAGTGGCGGGTACAGCTTTTGGCTTTGGGGGGGGGGGGGGAATTTTTTTTTTACTTCAAAGGAAAAACAATTATAATGCTTTGTCGGACGAGCAAAACAGGATACGTTTCATTTGCAAAAAAAGTGATGGGAAAGCTATAAAATCATAAAATTTATTAGTTTTTGCTTTTTCTAAATCTGAGAATTTTTCAATAGAAGAAATTCGTCTTACATAGAAAATATCAGATAATAAAAATGATTTTTTATAGGGCAAATGTCTCAGAATCTAAGACTTCTTCTCAGATTCTGAGACATTTTTCGTATAGAAAAATTTTTGGATTCTAAGAACTTTTTTCCACAGAAAAAGTCTCAGATTCTGAGAAATTTTACTATAGAAAAAGTCACATATTTTAAAGCATTTTTGAGATATTTTTCCTATAGAAAAGGTCTCAGATTATTAGATTTGTTCGTACTAAAAAAATCAGATTCTGAGACCTTTTTCTATAGAGAAAGTCTCAGACTTTTTCCTATAGAAAAAATTTCAAATTCTGAGAACTTTTTTCTATAGAAAAAGTCTCAGATTCTGATACCTTATTCCTAAGGAAAAAGTCTCAGACTCTCAGACTTTTTCCCATAGAATTCTGAGAACTTTTTCTTAAATAAAAAAAGTATAAAATTCTGGCACTTTTCCCCTATAGAAAAAGTGACAGATTCTGAGAAATTTTTAATTTATAAAAAGTATCTGATTGTAAGAACTTTTTCCTTCAGAAAAAGTATAACATTCTGATTCAAATACCATTTTCCTATAGAAAAAAGTCTTAGATTCTGAGACCCGTTCCAAAAGAAGAAGTCACAGATTCTGAGAAGTTTTTCCTATAGAAAAAGTCTTAGATTCTAACACCTTTTTCTTATATAAAAAAGACATTTTTTTCTAAAGAAAACGTCTTAGATTTTGAGACCTTTTTCCTATAGAAAAATTCTGGGATCTGTTTCCCAAAGAAAAAGTGTCAGATTCTGAGACATTTTTCCTATAGAATAAGTCTAACATTTTTAAATTTTGAGACCTTATTCCTATAGAAAAAGTCTTAGATTCTAAAACCTTTTTCCCATAGAAAAAGTCACAGATTTTGCGACCTTCTTCCAATTGAGTAAGTTTCAACTTTTGAGACTTTTTTCAACAATAAAAAGTCTCCATAGAGAAAACAAAGTAAAGAGATTGTAATTGATTCAACTCTCTTTTTTTCTCTCACGCGAAAACTGTCTGGGATCAAGGAAAATTTCTGTTTTTTTGAAGTCATGAAATTTGTACTTTATTTGCATTTTTAATAAAAATAAATTTACACTCGAAAAAAAATTTTCACTCAAAAAAAAATTTGTAATTTTTATTTTTTTTTACAAAAAAAAAAAAGTTTTTTACTCAAAACAAAATATTTCTAACCAAAATTGTTCATTGTTTTCACATTAAAAAATTTTCTATCCTTTAAAAAGTGCATGTAGAGGGTATTTATAGATTCGGCCAAGTCGAATTTAACTTGTTTTTTTATTTTTTTGGTCCGGTTCGTGTTTACAGCTAAAATTTTAAATTTGTCGGACGGTGTTATCAAGTCAATTGAACAGTTCACATTGGCGTAGAAAGCCAACTTTTCTGGGGGGGGCTAAAGCCCCCCCTAGATTTTTTTTTTTTTAATAAAAAAACCCAGACCTATTCCTGAAGCGTTCCCTTTAACATGCGTCTAGGTGTCCTAGAAACGAATGCCCCCAAAAGCGGTTAAAAATTCATATTTTTTTTTTTAAATTTTGATTCTGTAGATTTTTCGGAAATTTAGAACTCCTAGATATGTTTTGAGAATGAAAGATGTTTTTCCTATAGTAAAATCATTAGATTACTATGATTATTTTCAAGAAAAAGTTCTGATGATTGCAAAAGTTGATGATTATGTACTGTCGCTGGGTAAAAATGAAAGAAAGGTTGCCAGATGAGTAGCGTTGCTGGTATGCTCGCGTATTGCGCGGCTAGAACTCGCCGGAGGGGGAAGGTTCTTGCTACTCTAACATGGCTGGATGACAGTAACAAAACAATCCATACCAGTCTTGAGGTGTACCAAAAAAATTAATTTAAAAAAAGGAACTTAAGACCCGAAGTAAACAGACGCAAAAAAAAACGGAAACTAACCAAACACACCAACATACTTACACAAAACAAATCTGCCACATACACTAATGGATTTAACTGACGGGTGTTATGTCAGTCAGTGGCCCTCCCACTAGAAATCCATTGGATCTCACCATGACAACTGGTATTATCGATTTAGTTGTCCCAGAGTCGCCTCCACAAACACCAGTCACCCTACCTACCACATACTTACGGATTTAAGCCTTCATTTCAAAAACTAAGAAAACCATTTAGAATTTCAATGAACAATTCATGATACAAAATGTATAAAATTTATTTAAAATTTAAAATTGAACATTTTTATAAAAGTGACTTTAAATTCTGAATGTAAAAGTATATAAATTCTATTAAACATTTCATTAATTGACTGTAGCAAGAAAAAAAAATTAGGTTATTGTAGAAAAATTTTACATAAAATTAATTGAGGTTATTCTAATAAAGATGGCGATATGCTGCGGGTACGTATCTTGCTTAGTTTTATCTTTCCAGGTTTTTCTTGACGTGGTTTTCTATGTCGTTCGTTAGTCGGTCCAAAAGGTAAGTATCTTCCGTACGCACTTAAATATTCCGTACCAACATATATAAATATCTGTGCTTTTTTTATTTTTGTTCACTCTTCTTTTTTTTTTTTTGTTTTATTTTCTTTGCAGGTCAAACATTTAAGACTTTCCCTAGTGGCAATAGAAGCCCTGTAAATAAAACGTTCCCTAGGCCTGAGCTCAACCCTATGGATGCACGCGCACCTTTTTCCAATGATTATAAAAAGGGACTTATAAAAAAAAAAGGTAAATATCTTTCTAAATGCTTTCACTTTATCAAAAAAAAAAAATCACTTTTAATAATTATATATATTTCTTTTCTCTTTTCAGAGTTTGTCCGTCAAGCGTCCAGGTAAACGTGTCCACTTTCCGTCCAAAAAAAAAAAAAACCAGAAAATACCTGGCACCCCAAGATAGGCGGTGCTTCCCAAAAATGTTGTACTCGGCTGAGGCTGCTACCACCAAAGGATTAAGCTGGATCGGTCAGAGGTGTGATTGTAGATCTTGTTGTGTAGTTTTATTTTATTTTTATTTTTACTTTTCTTGTTGGTATTTATTTTTATGTTGATTTTAAAAAAATTGTGTTTGTAGGTTGTGTGTTTGTATATAAATATTTATCAAAAAAAAATTTTAATTTCAATAAAAAAAAATTATTTTGTATAAAAAGTATGGCGGCTTCTTTTATTTAGTTTAAAAAAAAATGGTGTCTTCCTTCGGTGCACATGACCGTCCTCCACAGCATCAGAATAAAAAGGAAAGATTTTTTTTTCCTCTACTTCCTTTTTTTCTTCTCATTTTCTACTCAATCATCTCCCACCAACAAAACTAAAATTCCCTTTTTATCTTGTAAACTTGGTATCACTTTTCTATAGTTGTTTATTTTATTCTTCTTCTTCTAATAACTTATATATTTACTAAACACCCTTAACCCTCTAAGAGCCGCACCTGACAAACCCAACCATCTTTAGACCCATTTATGGATCCAAGATGGGAGGGAAATGATTTAAAATCACTTTCTACAAAAAAAAAATAAATTTGGGTATTTTGGGTATTTTCATGAATCCCCACTTCGAAACTACGGTCTGGCAACCACCTACCCACACTACGGCCACAGACTATAAACAGACTCGACAGTAGAGTTTTATAAAAAAAAAATAGGGAAACCTAAGCGATTTTAGGATAAAACAGAACGGGTTTTAAGGTACCTACAGACTAGATATAGTAGAGTTTTATAAGAAGAAAGAAAAAAAGGTATTTGTCTTTTATTTAATTAAATTGTTTATTTTGCCTTATTCAACGTTTTTTTCTTTTTAAAGATAATACGCACTATTAATAGTTAAAAAAAACTTTTTTTTCCTCCCTTCTGTTGTTTGCTTTGTTGTTCTCATTTATCTTGCCTTGTTTTTATTAAACGTAAAAAGTTACATAAAGTGCTGTCACTAATACTTATTCCAGCGAAATACGACTCTGTTTCACTTCTATTTTTCTCTATGCACCTGTCCTATTTGTCGGGTCTGTATTAATCTGTGACTACGGTGTAACACCGGCCTCACCCAAAACCGTGGATCTTGCTGGTCTGGCATCCCTTTATTACCGAAAACTAACTGTCAAACCATCAAATGTAAACAAAAAGTTGTAAAAAAAAAAACGTGAATGAATACAATTTATGAATTAAACTCAAACTACATAAAAAAAAAGAAAATCAAAAATGTAAATAATAAAAAAAAATTATAGATAAAACATACGGGTAAGTATAAAAAGGTATCCAGTTCGTTAATCCCAACCACATATAAAAAGCCAACGAACCCAATACATGGAAGCTTAATGAAAAAAACTTTCTTTCTCTTTTCAGCACCCAGAACGTTTACCCTTGACTTTTGGAACATATGTCGAAATGAACAGGAAGTTCGAAAAGTTGGCATTCTGTCAACGAGAAAGACGTCTTTGATTTCTTTTCCTGTTGGACTCTTGACACGTTAGTATATGGTAGCGGACATATTCTCCTTTTCTTTTATAATATTATTTTAATTTTCACATCTCTGGCATCCCCAAAAACTTAAGGCCGAATCGACATTGCCGATACCTGTTTCTGGAACATTCACTGACGCAGTGTACCATTGCCGGCCAACAAAGTGGAATTTCCGCTAAAACAGCCACCGGTCTACCACAACACGAGGTGTTGCGTTCAAACGTAACCTACTGGTATTACACCGATTTTTTTCTACATCCACGTCATGGGTAGATACCATCCTACATATTCCAACGAAACAAGATGCTCGTGGATCAAAATTTCGTTACATACCCCGCTCTAACATAAAACAAAATCGCTAATATCTCCGCTTATACCTATCCGATAAGAACAAATTTGGTATCGTTATAAAAGCAATTTGAATTCCCATTCGGTAAAATGGTTATTATTTTGCCACCTGAAAAAAACACAACATACAACTACTGCGTACCATCGCCTCAATTACGCCTCTCCCTATAAAAAAAAAAACGGAAGGTAAGCAAACCCCGTAACTACAAAAAAAAACAGCATAATATTTTCCTTTTGATTTATTTCCACAGGTTGCGAAGCATCACCCATAGAGTAAAGAATATATCGGAGATTCTGATAGGCCCCAAAACAATATGTCACTTTATACAAATTGGTTCTCTTAATGTTTAAGAGAGTTTTTGCATGCAATAGCATAGGCAACACTAAGAGAACCAACATTTTGAGAAAGGAAATTAAATGGTAGCCAACCAACCCACTGGCATTACCATCAACCTTTAACGTAGCCACTGGGCCCCCCAAGTAAAAAGTGTTCCAGCATTGAAAAACTTTATGGCCATACTGCTGAATGTACTTTCCCAAGGTAAGTCAATGAATTTAAAGTGAAACTTGTGCTAGTATTGCCGGGATCAAAGAGCTTCCTCCCTGTGCCCTATTTGAAAATAAAACCCAAGTAAAATAATAAAAAAACAAAGTAATTCGTTTTCGCCTGTGACAGTAAAATTGCGTTAGTTTTCACTATATCACTTGGGACTTTGTTTCAACCATTTAACTCGCCCTAAATCCTCCTTAAAAAAAACACCTCTGAATACTTATTAAGATAAAAAAAAAAAAATATATAATGAAGCATTTGATAATCCGTGGCTGTTTGGTACCTTAGTGAGTGTGAATTACACAGTAGAGTGCGGTCACCACGAATACCCTCGGGATGAGCTCATCTCATACTGAGGCCCATTAAATTTCCGTATTAAAGTCGATAACCTGGCTTAGCTTACGTGAACTTCGATTGCCCGAGTAAAAAAAGTATTGACATAATCCTCTATATCGTGAACCTATATTCAAAATATGCCAACTAAAAAAAACAAATATATATGTTTTTTGACATAGTAATAAATGTCATAACCAAAAAAAAAAATACGCAACCAAGTGTAAAATACAAAATTCTTGGCATAGGTAAAAAAAAAAATATTTAGACTATTCAAACCACCTTATGGAAGGTACATTGTTTATTTTTACAATAATATGCGAAATAACTAGTTTTTTTTTTTTTGCTCTCCTAAAAAGTAAGTTTTATAGAATTGACATTTATTGAACACAGTTCGACGATATATTTTTTTACCTACAGTCAAACTCGGTTATAACAACTGACATAAATATTTCCTAATGTGTGGTTATCATGTTTATCAAACTAACGAAATGTTGGAATTTACTTTTTGTTTATATTTTAATTCTGACAAAGTTCCTTTACAGTCTTAAGGACTTCTCCTCAATAAGTAGTGTATTTACAAAAAAAAACAACCTCAAATAACACAAAACATATCCATCCATTGACCCAAAAATGGGTCTATGCAATGGAACTGAATCATATCTTATCTGTCGTGCTATATTAGGTACAATTTCATACAATAAGATGAAATCTAGAAAAAAGACAAGAAAAAAAAATCCCTGGAATCTTAAACGTGAATTTGGATGTATTTTATCAGACTGTATACATTACAGGGTGATCAATTATTCGACTTTTTTTTTCTTTAAGACTTTTTTTTCGAATAGTTCGAAAATCAGCATTTAAAAAAAACTTTTTCCCTTTCCTTACCAAATTCAGTAAACAACGACCACGGCCATTATAAAGCAGATATTGTCAACAAAATCGGTCAACAACATTTTAAATTCTATTTCAGACAATACCAATTGTATTTAAGAAATTTTCAATTATATTTCAGAAATTTCCAAATACATAATATATTTGAGAAATGTCCAATTTTATTCAAAAATGTTCAAATTTAATGTTATTTCAGAATTTTTCATTCATATTTCAAAGACATCCACTTATGTTTCAGAAATTTCCAATTGTATTATGAGGTCTCCATTTGTACAAATTGAAATGCAAATTAAAATTCTTGAGAAATAAATGGAAATTTCTATAGACTATGTATAAAATTTTGAAAAACAAAAAACAACAATTGTTAAATATTAAATTTTTTGAAAAGCATTTGGAAATCTTTAAAACACCAATGAAAATATTTTCAAATACAAATTAAAATTTTTGAATACAAATGAAATTTTGTAACACGCATTTAGAAAATATTGAAATACAAAGGAACTTTTTTCCCTTTAATACAATTGGAATTATACGAAAAGTATTCAGAAAATTTTTAAAAGTTAAGTGGAAAGTGTTTTACTTCAAACTTTCTTTTATTTTTACACAAAAATAACTAGCAAAAAAAAAAAAAAATTACTTAAAAAGAAAATTTTGATAGGCAACCAAAATGTTCACTAAATTTTTTTTTTTTACTAATCCTCTTTATACGTAAAAATTTGAAACTTTCAAAAATAATCATGTTATTATGTCAATGTTATTCCAAATGGTTGGTAATGTAATGGTATTTATGAACTCGGCAAAGTCGAAATTATTTATTTACTTGTTTTGAAATCAGTTGAGATTTTTTTTTTTTTTTTTTTTTGTTTTGTTGAACATCTTTTCTTTAGCAATCAAAATACACTTAAAAGAAATACATCAAGTAAAACTGCTTTAAAGATGTTGATTTAAAACAAACGGGTTTCGACAGTCAAAAAAAAAAACCCGGTCAACCGGTTTTCGAATAGTTAAAAATAAAAAAAAACGTTGCAAACCACGAAAAACCAGTCGTTCTTACAAAAAAACTTAGAAAAATTTCAAAAAAAAAAATGGAGTCATGTTAACTTTTATATAAAACACTTAGAAATTTAAAATGATGCATGGGGGTAGATGTTACAACATGTAGTTATGTATGGTGATATCTTAAAAAGAAAAAAACACCATTCAAAATTTATTTTATAAATTCATCTCGCAAGACATAGTGTCACACATGATCATATATGGCATAATATGACTATATAAAAGTATATAAGATCATATTATTTTATTTTTACTCGGGTTATTAAAACATTTTGTTCAAACAATTTAAAATAATTTTTATTTTATATTTATTGGAGTAAATAGCTGCTATAACAGTTATTTTCAAAAAAAAAAAAAAGTCAATCAAAGTTTATACCGTTAAATCAATGATTGAAGTATTAGCCATCAATAGGATTCTTCTGCATGCGTTTATTGTTATTTTAATTTAATAATCACATTCTTCCTCTTTTACCACAGGAAAAATTTTTTCGGAACAAATTCCCGGTTCAATAGATTCCTGAATACGTTCTACGGTAATCACAACCAAATTTCCCATGAAAAATTATTTTTCAAAAAAACTACTTGCTAAAAAAAACGATTGCTTTCGGGACAATTTCAAACAAAAATCATTGATTCTGGAATGTTAGTAGAACCGGTTGCAGGGTATTCTGATGCGTTGCGGAACCGATTATTTGGAACAGAAACTTTTGCTGGGACGTTATAGGTCCTAATAACTATCTTGGACACAACGTTAAATGTAACTGCAATGAGCTGCTCATCCTCTTTTCACCATTCAACAAGCCTTTGATAAAAATGAATTTCCCCACAAGACACTTACGACACATTAGGCAAAACCTACAACCAGAGCCATAGAGTAGTACCACGAATGGCGTTTGAAAAAGTAGTAAACAAAAACCATATGGTATTGTTTACGAAATTTTATCACAAATCGAAATGGGAGCGAAATGGAAGATACCAGCTTTACAGTGAGAATGCAGATTGTTTTTTCTGTCTCTCTTTGCCTTATGTCTGAACTTCCGTTTAGCATTGCCAGAATTTTCCAATTATCCTTGTTGATGCCAGATCTACAAAACGGTCGATGGATTACTTTATAACTTTGCCTACAACAGCTCAACAAAAATTCCATTCTGTTCATTGGAGACAACCTTCCCTAACTAAGTGGAACGACACTAGGCTGCACCCCCGTGTTGGAAGTGTGTATCCACCTTAATCCCGGATGCGAGGCATAGAAAAACAATCACGTAAGTACCTTAACCCATTATTGAACAGCTGTCTTACAGAGTGCCCACCAAAAATTCAGACAACGTACAAAGTATTTCGCTTATTTTACCTGTAAAACTCTTCAATTGTATAGCCCAAAATCAAATATTTAACCTATTTTTAAACTACGACCTTAAACCTACGAAATTCATTACAAATTCACCTCCACACTTTTCTTTCATCTAAAAGAGTGGGAACTTACTATCTACCTAAAACTACTAATTCATTTTCCTAAACTATAACTTAATGAGACCAGAATTCATCAAACCTTAAAGCTAGTGAGGCTTAACTATAACTCTTAACTAGCACCGGCAAAAATACTAAAAATTCCTCCTTAAAAAAAAATTTTAACCAGTATATTTTAGCCTTACTTTATTACTAAGAATTTCAACCTTAACTAACTATTTGATTTTCCCCTAGGAATACCACATTGCCAACAAATCAACACAACACATCAAACCACCAAGTGGAAGGCGGCTTTCATCGACAGCATATGATTGTACTAGGTAAGTCTTAGAAATCTAAGCTATCAGCTAGGCTGATCACGCGACGCGGTTAACTCCTTCACTTTTCTCACTTTAGCTAACCTTCCTAATTTTTCCCCGAAACCCCATCAATCCCAAAAAAAAACTTCCTCAATTGCAGACATCTTTACCTCGGTTCGTGATTAAGTAATATTAGAATTAAGATATCTAGCTTAGATTTAATATATGTTTATCTCGACAAGCGCGTAAATCCCCTTACTTCGGACCCCGGTAGACTTTTAGGACGGATTTTTAGGAACTTTTAAACGATCCTTTCCTAATCAAAAGTTCCGACGATACAACCTGTACAAAGTGTATTCGGTTGTGCGACTGGAAAGCTGATTTGGGAAAGGTGATCTAGGGAACCTTGGATAAGGTTGGCGACACAATACCCCTCTCTCGAAATACTTTCCAGCGGTACTTTTACGCCAGTAATGACCAACCAAAAATATTTTACAAAAATTTAAACTTTACCCAAAATTTTGGTTGTCATAGTTCAACCTAATTGCTCGACCTGCTGTAAGATCGTACTCAGATACATGTTATCCCCCTGATGACAAATTGTTCTTAAAGCTCTTAATAGCATTAGTTCTCCAGAGTGTTGACGGAACGGCATCATATGCGGGGATGACGGTTACAAAAGGTAACCAGCTAGAGACGTAGGCCATCATATATATATCTGATATATATATTTGGTTGAGCAATTTAACGAACTTGACATTACTAACGTTTTATGGTACCGCTGGTCTGCCATTACAAGAGAGTGGTGCTTGTGCCACCCCCTTATCAAAGATTCCCTGATAGGATTTTTTAATGCGATCCTTGCATAAAAAAAATGAAAACTCACTCGACTGAACAGCCGTATAAAAAAAACATAAAAGTCTGAATCGAAACTATTGTTTGAGGTCTTTACCATGGAACACACCTAAAGATTTTCCCTGTAGGTCCTCCACTTCGTAAAGGCTATTCCCAACAGGTTTAACAATTCTACACTTGAGAAATTTCCTGGCAAGTTTCGCGTTGAAGTTATCCTTGAAAACGCTTTGCTGAAAATTTCTCCGGTAAACTTCTTGTCCGGGAACAAATTTAACCTTTCGGCAACGGGTATTGTAGATCCGCTCGTTTCTTACATACGCGTTATGTAAGCTATCCCGAATTTTCTGTCGCATCAGATCCATTTTTACCGACTTCGGTACCATGTTATTTTCAGGATCCGATAACAGATCAAGCTTTCGCGCGAGCTTATAAACGCTTCCATGTCCTATCATGTTCATTCCGAATAGAGCATAGTACGGTGTAACACCTATCGAACTGTGCACCGACGATCGCAATGAAAATTCGATTTCGGACAAATGTTTGTCCCAGTCCCCGTGATCCTCTTTAAGATATGCTCGGATAGCTGACAGGATCGACTGGTTGACCCGTTCCGACGCATTAGCCTGTGGCGAATGCGTGGCGGTCCGAATATGTCTGATTCCAAAATTCTTTACTAAATCCGCGAACTCTTTACAAACGAATTGTTTTCCATTATCCGACATGATCGATTCGGGTGTCCCGAATTTATGGAAAACTTCCGAAATTAAAAATTTCACGACGTTCTTGCTATTGGCTTTCGGCATAGCCTTCAGTAGAACATATTTCGTCAAGTGGTCTAACACTATAAAAATAAAACAATTTCCCGATTTCGATCGCGGGTACGGACCTAAAAAGTCGACAAAGAGTCGTTGAAAAGGACGCTCTACCGGTGTTTCATTTCCCATCGGGGGACGTAAAGTAATGTTTGCAGGTTTGGTTTCTTTACAAACCTGACATTTTTGTACGAAACTTCGTATTTGCGTATTCATATTCGGCCAATAAAAATATTCTTTTACTCTCCGAAGAGTTTTGTGGAAACCTCCATGTGACGATTGCGGTGGATTGTGGGCCCTTTCAATAATGCTCACGGTTAGACCGAGGGGTACCCACAATTTCCAACAAAAGTCTTCGTTGAGCGGCACACCGTCATACGGAACCGTTCTTTTATAGACAAAATCATCAATGATTTTAAGATCGGGCAGACTGTCAGCGTTTTCTTTGATAGTTTCTATCAGATCGCGGTAATCATCAGCTTTAAAGGCTTCTGACCCCAAATCGACTAAGTGGTCGACACTAGTGGACACCTCCTCCATATCATACCGGGATAGGGTATCGGGAACAACATTTTGTTTTCCCTGCCTATGCTCAACGGTAAAATCGTACGATTGGAGATGGAGGCTCCATCTAGCGAGACGACCACTGAGGTCTTTATGGGACATCAGCCACTTAAGGCTGCTGTGATCCGTTATCACAGAGAAAGGCATCAATTCTATATAGGCCCTAAATTTCTTAATCGCCATGACCACAGCCAGACATTCACGTTCAGTGACGGAATAATTCTTTTGCGCCGAAGTGAGTTTGTGCGAAAAATAGGCAATTGGATGCTCCCCGTCTGTATCATCTTTTTGGAACAGAACCGCTCCAATGCCTACATCCGACGCGTCACACTGCACGTAGAAATGTCTGTTGAAGTCAGGGTGATTAAGAACCGGACTCGAAACTAGAGCGTCTTTGAGGCGATCAAATGCGACTTTTGCTTCGTCCGTAAAGTGAAACGATTTACCCTTTTTCAAAGTTTCAAAAATCGGTGCGGCAATGGTAGCATAATCAGGTATAAACCTTCTATACCACCCTGTCGCCCCCATGAAACTCCGAACTTGTTTCGCGGTTTTCGGGTATGAAAAACGAGTAATCGTGTCCACTTTAGCCGGGTCAGCTTTGAGTTTGCCCCCACCTACGATGTAACCCAAATACCTCAACTCTTTAAAACAAAACTTAGATTTCTGCACATTAATGGTGAGTCCTGCCTTGTTTAAACACTCCGACACTTCGCTTAGCAACTCCAGGTGCGTGTTAAAATCTGGCGAGACTACCAAAAGATCGTCTAGATAGACAAAAACCCGATCACGAAGCGCCGCTGGGATCACTCTATCCATTAACCGACATAACCTTTGAGCTGCATTACACAACCCAAAAGGCATGACAGTAAAATGGTAGAGTGGTCTTCCAGGCACCGTGAAAGCGGTTTTCTCCCTACTAGCCGGATCTAAAGGTATCTGCCAGAAAGCATCTTTTAAATCCACGCTGGAAATATAAAATGTGTCTCCAAGCCGACTGAGCAGACCTTCGATGTGTGGCAGAGGATACGCATCCTTGACCGTCAGAGCATTGAGCTTACGAGCGTCCAGGCATAACCGATTTTTTTCGCCCTTGCGGACTAAAGTCACCGGGTGACTCCATGGACTCTCGCTAAGTTCAATGACTCCAAGGCCAATCATGCGGTCCAGCTCTCCATACATCAACTTCTGAACCGCGGGGGATACTGGATAATGGCGATCTTTAACTGGAGTTGCATCCCTAGTGTCGATAGAGTGCATCTCTAAACTGGTTTTACCCAGGCCCTTTTTTGTATAGCAAGGGAATTTTGCTACTATGGCATCTAATTGGTGCTGTTGCTGTGCTGAAAGTAAATGAGTTGGGATATTTTCAGGGTTTTCAGTCTCTTCACAGAGGCTTACATCGTTTGTGGCCAAGCTTTCTGCACTGGCAAACAATTTAAAAGCCTTCATAAAATCGACCCCCAAAAATAACTCACGGTTCAAAGTAGGGACTATATAAAACGTAACCTCCTCTGACCTTTTATTAAAATTCACATTCGCCCGAACGCGACCGACGATCTTATGTGCGCTCCCGTCCGCCGTCCTAATAATAGACCGAAAAAAATGAACGTTTAAACCGGCCCTATTCACGAAATCTAGCCCATTCCTACCCAGACATGTCACTGTAGCTCCACTGTCAAGCAAACCTTCAATCTCTTGCCCATTGATGTTTAGCTTCAGATAAAATCGGGAGTCCTCACCTTCATGTAGGGTAGCTGCCGAAATTTCTTGGCGTAGCCGTTTCCTGCACTTATATCGCTCTCTAGCCTTTTTGATTCTGCTTGAGACCTCTCCAAAAATTCGGCTTCTAGCTTCATTGTATTCGCGCATTCGTATGTGTAGTGGTTTTAATACTTTTAGTTTTGGTTGTATTGTTGTATCGGAATTTTTCCTTGTGGTATTCACCAGGATTTTTACATCCGCCGACTTGGTGACCACCGAATGACCTTCAGGTGTTGTTG
Organism: Pegoplata infirma; assembly: GCA_963921195.1. Classification (NCBI taxonomy): domain Eukaryota; kingdom Metazoa; phylum Arthropoda; class Insecta; order Diptera; family Anthomyiidae; genus Pegoplata; species Pegoplata infirma. Next base: position 239,074,779 of record OY992538.1, on the reverse strand, counting down.
TTGTTGTGTCAGCTGGGTTTACACCTGGGTTTGCCGAACCTCCCCAGCTCGAGGCTCGCCCTTCACTTGGTTTCCCTGACATCTAGGACAGGTAGGCGCCACTTGACCCTCAGTACCACACTTGTAGCAGAATTTTCTGTCTTTTGAGGGACAGTCACTGCGCAGATGGCCTTCCTTTTTGCAGTGCCAGCAAGCAAACTTCTGAACAGCATTAATGGCATCTACTTCAGGCTCATGATGAAAACACAAATGATCATCATAATGCAGCTCATTTACGTTCCTCGGGACATGTTGGCGATAAAAGCTCTGTCGATCTCTACAGCTTTCAAGGAAATTTTCTTCGAACTTCGCCTCTTGACAAAAATCAACCAGTGTCGTCGACTTGTTCCTCCGCATCTTTTCAAACAAAGCTGGCTTCAGATTTTCTCTCATCACCTTGACCACATACTCTTCGGAATCTGGAACTTTTTGCTCGCTTCGTAGCTTCATAATTTCATTATAAAAATCATCGAACGATTCGTTTGGAAGCTGATATCGATTGATAATTTTCTTCTGCAGCTGAAACTCGTTTGGTACCCCTTTAAAGTGGGAGACGAAAGCAGTTTTAAGTTGCTCCCAGGTATCTATTCGGTTTAGTTTTCGATGCGTCCAGTACCAGGTGAGAGCTTTGTCCTTAAGTAAGTGATGGAACCCTCCCAACACATCATCCCAATCGCACCTAAACTTCGGTCTCAGAAATTCCACCTGAAACGCGAAAAATTCTGCCCCTAACGATTTTTCAGTGTTGTCAAATTTTATGCCCCACTTATCCAAAAGCACTTTAGGTCCTCTATTATTTCCATTCACCCCATAATTTTCCACTGGTTGCGCATAATTGTTGGCTTGCTGCTGCATACCGGGCTGTTGAGGTAGTGGCTGGAACGCCGCCTGTTGCGGTACAAAGTTGGGTTGTGTTATGGGTAGAAACATCGGTTGTTGGGAAAACGGTAGAAAATTGGGTTGTAGCCCATTTATATTTTGGCCAACTTGTGACGTATTACCACTGGTAGATGGAGTTGAAAGTCCGGGATTTGTTATTGGAACCAAAGCATACTGCTGACCATCGGATGTCGACTGCACATAAATAGGTTGCTGTTGTTGTGGCTGAGAAAAATTGTCTGGTCGACCTTGAGGTTGTTGAAAAGCTTGGTGTTGTTGTTGCCCGTACTGTTGCTGTAGAAAATGTTGTTGTGACGGTAGTAAATACGATTGTTGTACACCCATGGCATTGTTTCTCACCTCCTGTGGAGGCTGAAACGCTGCTGTGGGTGCCGAAGTTGCTGGTATTTGGGTTTGACCAACTGGTTGTTGTTGTTGAAATACGCTTTGCGATTGTTGTGTAAAAAGTTGCTGCTGTTGTAGATACGGTTGTTGACCCCCCATGACAGTATTTGGCACCGCCTGTGGCGGCTGAAACATTGCTGGGTTGGGTAACGAATTGTAATTTTGAAAATTAGCCAACTGTGGTTGACTTAAATTTTGTGGCAGTTGTCTATATAGTTGTTGTAGTTGTTGTTGTAGGTGCTGTGGCGCATTAGCGGCCAGATTTAACGGTGGCAGTGGCATTTGCGCTGCTGACTGACTTACGATTTGCTGAACCGGTGGTGGTCCTGATTGACTTACGGTGTTCGGTAGCTGGTGACCCGTTGGTGACAAAATTTGATTACCAGCTCCGACAACACCGGCTGACTGAAGCATAAAATGTTCAAGTTGTTGCTCCTTTTGTTTTAGTCGTTTTTGCAGACTTTCGACCTCCCGTCTTAGCATCGACCATTGGGCTTCACTATCACCTGTTCTATCTAAATCATCCCTGTTGCCATTTTGCTCGTTACCTAACCCATGGCTGTCATTTAGTGGCGTCAGTGGGCTATAGGCTGGTGCCGGAACCGTACTATTAGTCCCGTCAGGATGACTATGCGCACCTGCTACATTACTGGCTACTGCCCCCTCATTTACGTCAGCAAACTCCTGGGCTAAAGACAAAAAGTTCCTGACAGATGGAGCTAAAGAGGACACTGGGGCAGAAGGAACCGACGCGGTGACCACGGTAGTTGACATTGTCGCTAAAGTTCGCGGAATTGCTCCTGTAACCGAAGAAACACTACTCGTAGTAGTTGGTAAGCCTACGCTATCCATTGCCGAAAAATTAAACCCTGCCTCTTCTAACCTTTTTCTTTCCCCTCGAGTAAAAATTCTCGGTGGCTCGGACATAAAAAGAAAAAGCTGTTAGATCAGATTTTCAAAAAAAAAAGTAGTAAACAAAGCGCAAAAAATAATAAAAAAAAAAAAAATGTAAAAAATCAATACGCAAAATAAATCCGTACGACACCTAAATGGTGATATACCAATTTGAAACCAAATTGAAAAAAAAAACAATTGAAAAAAATAAAAAGCACAATTTCTCCCAAAGGAATGAAACTGCGATATATAAAAAAAATAAAAAAAATAATAAGATAAATAAATCCTAGTAAAAAAAAAATCAAGAAAACTTTCAATAAAATTTCTAAAAACGATAAAAATCTTTCAAAAACTAATCAAAATATGCGGTAGTATTTTCAGGTGACTAGTATTTGTGGAGTAGACTCGGGTATATCGGATTTTCCAATATACCTTGAATCCTTTAGGGTACATACTTTACGATTTTATTTGTATAACTCAGGTTTACGTGGGTATGTTGGTGTTTACTGAACAAAAAAAAACAAAACAGGTTCTATTTAAGGAAAACGAAATCAGAGATGCTGCAACTGCAGACTCGGTTTTCACACCCTGGAATCTCCAGGACTAGCGCCTACGATTCCGTTCCCATTTTAAAAACTAGACTTACATCTAGCCGGAAAAAAAACTTTCTGAACACTGTAATGTGTAGTCTATTATTTTTGTGATTCGAAAATAAAAAATAAAAAAAATATAAATTCCATCCTTAAGTTTTCCTTTGTTAGGTGAAGCAATAAAAGTGGGTCAACCTATTGACAATACTTTTAGACTCACCAAAAGAAAAACACAAAACGGTTGTCTTTTGTCTCAAAAGCCACCAAAGTATGCATCTTATTGTCGCACGCGTTGAGGACTCTTATCCCTACTCGAACGGGACTTACAAAAGATGTATACAATGGTCACTTTTAAAAACTAAAACACAAATAAAAAAATTAAAAAAAAAAGGTGTGAATTTAAACTTCAACTAGTGTGGCCTTAGTAGCGAAAAATATATACTTTCTTTAAAATTGAAGCAACTAGGTGACTATCAGCCTGAGCTGTCCCTAGGACTCAACTTTAAAAAAAAATTATATAAAAAAATTTTTATCTTTCGGTCAAAAGTTTTCTTTCCGTCCCATAAAATGTCGCAACAAATTAGCTGCTCTAGAGCGGGCCTAACTGGACTTACATTTTATGAGGACAGTCTGAATTCCTATTCCAAAAGGAAAGATTGAAGTTAAAAAAACCACTAAAACTAAGAAGTTTACTTCGGGCCCCACGTTGTCGGCGCCATTTTTGTACTGTCGCTGGGTAAAAATGAAAGAAAGGTTGCCAGATGAGTAGCGTTGCTGGTATGCTCGCGTATTGCGCGGCTAGAACTCGCCGGAGGGGGAAGGTTCTTGCTACTCTAACATGGCTGGATGACAGTAACAAAACAATCCATACCAGTCTTGAGGTGTACCAAAAAAATTAATTTAAAAAAAGGAACTTAAGACCCGAAGTAAACAGACGCAAAAAAAAACGGAAACTAACCAAACACACCAACATACTTACACAAAACAAATCTGCCACATACACTAATGGATTTAACTGACGGGTGTTATGTCAGTCAGTGGCCCTCCCACTAGAAATCCATTGGATCTCACCATGACAACTGGTATTATCGATTTAGTTGTCCCAGAGTCGCCTCCACAAACACCAGTCACCCTACCTACCACATACTTACGGATTTAAGCCTTCATTTCAAAAACTAAGAAAACCATTTAGAATTTCAATGAACAATTCATGATACAAAATGTATAAAATTTATTTAAAATTTAAAATTGAACATTTTTATAAAAGTGACTTTAAATTCTGAATGTAAAAGTATATAAATTCTATTAAACATTTCATTAATTGACTGTAGCAAGAAAAAAAAATTAGGTTATTGTAGAAAAATTTTACATAAAATTAATTGAGGTTATTCTAATAAAGATGGCGATATGCTGCGGGTACGTATCTTGCTTAGTTTTATCTTTCCAGGTTTTTCTTGACGTGGTTTTCTATGTCGTTCGTTAGTCGGTCCAAAAGGTAAGTATCTTCCGTACGCACTTAAATATTCCGTACCAACATATATAAATATCTGTGTTTTTTTTATTTTTGTTCACTCTTCTTTTTTTTTTTTTGTTTTATTTTCTTTGCAGGTCAAACATTTAAGACTTTCCCTAGTGGCAATAGAAGCCCTGTAAATAAAACGTTCTCTAGGCCTGAGCTCAACCCTATGGATGCACGCGCACCTTTTTCCAATGATTATAAAAAGGGACTTATAAAAAAAAAAGGTAAATATCTTTCTAAATGCTTTCACTTTATCAAAAAAAAAAAATCACTTTTAATAATTATATATATTTCTTTTCTCTTTTCAGAGTTTGTCCGTCAAGCGTCCAGGTAAACGTGTCCACTTTCCGTCCAAAAAAAAAAAAAACCAGAAAATACCTGGCACCCCAAGATAGGCGGTGCTTCCCAAAAATGTTGTACTCGGCTGAGGCTGCTACCACCAAAGGATTAAGCTGGATCGGTCAGAGGTGTGATTGTAGATCTTGTTGTGTAGTTTTATTTTATTTTTATTTTTACTTTTCTTGTTGGTATTTATTTTTATGTTGATTTTAAAAAAATTGTGTTTGTAGGTTGTGTGTTTGTATATAAATATTTATCAAAAAAAAATTTTAATTTCAATAAAAAAAAATTATTTTGTATAAAAAGTATGGCGGCTTCTTTTATTTAGTTTAAAAAAAAATGGTGTCTTCCTTCGGTGCACATGACCGTCCTCCACAGCATCAGAATAAAAAGGAAAGATTTTTTTTTCCTCTACTTCCTTTTTTTCTTCTCATTTTCTACTCAATCATCTCCCACCAACAAAACTAAAATTCCCTTTTTATCTTGTAAACTTGGTATCACTTTTCTATAGTTGTTTATTTTATTCTTCTTCTTCTAATAACTTATATATTTACTAAACACCCTTAACCCTCTAAGAGCCGCACCTGACAATTATTAGTCAAAATTCTCAGATTCTTTCTTTCAATAACTTTTGTCTATAAAAAAACCCCTTAGAATTTAGAAACTTTTTTAAATCACAGAAGTTACAATGTTTTCCTGAAGGTAAAACCCTAAGATTCGGTAGTTTTTATTACTGACAAAAACATCAGATTCATATAAAAACTTTTTTCAATAATTCAGACTATTTTTCAATGGGAAAAACTATTAGATCTTATATAATAATTATTACGAGTACTTAAGACTCATTGAATAATCATAACGAGTACTAAAGACTCATTACATATTAATATTATTATTATTATTATTTATTTTTGCAAAAATTAATGAAATCATTAAATTATTAAAAAAAATTTGTGAATGATTAAAATTCTGGCGGGGGCTAAAATTATTCTGGGGGGGGCTAAGCCCCCCCCAGACAGGGCTATCTACGCCTATGACAGTTCATGCGAAGAAATAGCGAATAGACTTTTTTAGAATTACACAAAGGACAATAAAAACGCAGGAATCTGCTAAAAAAATTAATGCAAATTTCAGGCTAAACCGTTGCACGCGCAGTAAATGCTTACAAATTCATTAATTATACAATGCACTTAAGTCAAGCAATGTTATCATTATTTAAATTACTTTTTCATATCTACGCCCACAAAAGGAATTGAAACATTAACTTTTGACCTCCCATTAGCACGAGTTAATTTTGTCCGATTTGTCCAAATTTTTAACTTCACTTTCAAGTTATTTTCCCTAAAAGTTAACAAAAAACTAAAAAAAACATCAATTAAATTTTAAGCGCCCTACATTTAAAAGCACGCTATTTCATAATGTGTGTAACACTCATACATGCGACAGACCATATGGACATGCAACAATGATACATATGAGGCAATCTACACCAAATGTCCCGCTACAGAAAAACATGTGTCCCGTTAAGTTCTGAATGGTTGTTTGGATAGCCCTATATGAAACTAAGAAAACTGCGTTTTTGGTTTTTAAAATTTTCAAAAACTGGGCTTAGGAGGCGTTTTCAAATATTGGAAAAATGGAAAAATTTGTGGCAAGTTGCCTTGTTTAAATATTTATCACATTAAACCGGAATGCAACACAATGTCAAAATTTACATTCTTATATAGTTTGTATGGGCTATCGATTAAAATTTTTTTTTTTTGGAAAATTTTCAGAACCCGTTCTGAAATTTTCCATTTTTTAAAAAAGTCAATTTATCAAAAATCCGGCCACTTTTTTTTTTAATTTTTTTTTTAAGTTTAGATGTTTGTCCATCCACACAAAAAAAAATCAAAAACACGTTCTTCGTTTTTTTCGAGAAAATCGCATTTGAACTTTAAATTTCATAACAATTTTGTAATTTGCTTGTATTTGTTTGTTTTAATGTTGCGAATGAGTAATATTAATTGCATAAATATTCCTCATACGTTCAACACGTGGATTTAAGGTGAAGCAAATCTGAAATTTACGGTTTTGCTAATAACTTTTAAACCACTAGACCGATTTGGCTGAAATTCAATATGAACCAGCTCAGGGGAACGACAAATATATATGCCAAGCTTTAGCATCCTCAGAATTGCCTTTAGAAAGTTATTGTGTTTTTTATCTCATAAATTCGCGAAAAACCCTTGCCCAAATTCACTCTTTTGCTCATAACTTTTGAACCGAATTTTTATTAAATTGACTTTTTTAAAAATGGAAAATTTCAGAACGGGTTCTGAAATTTTTTTTTGAGATTGTGGTGCATTCCGTTTTAATGTGATAAATATTTAATCAAGGCTACTCGCCACAAATTTGACCATTTTTCCAATATTTGACCACGCCTCCTAATCCCAGTTTTTGAAAAATTGAAAAACCAAAAACGCAAAAAAAGTTCCATATAGAGCTATCCATACAACCTATTCAGAAGTTTACGGTACACATGTTTTTTTCGCTGTACATTTGGTGTGGAATGCCTCATATGTACATATGTACATACATACATAGGAGTATAATAAGGATTTTAACACAAGAAGATGAATCACTCTCAAACAATGAATCGTGTTTGTTGCATTATACAACTATGAGAGTATGTTCGGCAAAAAAATATGACAATTAAAAGAAACCTTAAAGCGTATCTCAAGGAATGCCAAATTTGGTTTATTAAAGAGAATCTTTATCACAGGTAAGATTGAATTTAATAAAAACTTGTGTGTTTTTTTCTTTCTTTTACACTTGAAACAAAAACCTCATGAAATTAGATTATTTTGGGGAATTATACTCATCATTTCCGCTTGGAATGTAATATCGATTTTCCTTTTGACGCTGACGCGATTCTTATCTGATTCGATAAGTATTGGCATTGAGACGAGATATTTGCAATGGAATAATACATTTCCGGCGGTAAGTTTTTGTTTAACCAAAAATCGATCTAGTAGCCGTGTTATGGAGTTCGTCAAAAAGGAAAAAATACCACACACCGTATCCGCAACTAATTATGTGAAAAACCTTCATGATTATATGTTTACAAATCCCAACAATATCCATTTTAAGGAAGATTATTGCGATGGTTTAAATTCAACATGTGGCGTCGATATTTTGAGAGTAAGACAACAGGTAAGTTTGAAAACGAATTCATTGAAAGTTAATTTCACTCAAAAACCAAAAAGAAACCTGGCCGAGGAAAAATATACATACCCTGCAAACATTTGGAAGAAATCTCCCCTAGAAGAAATTGCGGCAATATCTTCTTTTTATCGTAATAAAAATTCATCAAAGTAGTATTTTTGAAAATCTTCCTTTTATCATTTAGAGGATATTTTAGCAATTTTTAAAAAAATCTGTTTTTTTGTCATTTATAAAGGCGATTTTTCACATGCGCGATACATATACGATATCTTCCTCCTATCATACGGATGTAAAAAATACGAAATAAATAAATTTTATTTATTGTCAAAAATATTTTTAATTTTTAGTTTTTCATTGTTTTTTCGGAATAAATGAACAAAAAATCATAAAAATTGGTGTTAAGAGGTAAGTAATGAATTCGCAAACAACAAAGGCATTAATCTGCGAAATTTAATAACTTTTTTAACTCCATTAGGTCCTGCAAATTTTCAACAGCTCAATGTGCCATTTTTGAAGATAATCCATTTCAAGATCATGGAAACAGTGAATAAATAAATTTTTGTTCATCACTATCGTTTGTAAAATATCTTCTTTAATTTGAATAATAAACATACTTTTATCTCCTATGAGAAAAAATGGCAACATCTTCTTTTTATCTTCCAGGTAAAATTTGAGTGATATCTTCAAGTTATCTTCCAAATGATTATCTGGCAATATTGCGTATTTATCCTCCAGAAGAATTGCCTTCATATCTTCTGGACGTATCGCTTTCGGGACACGATTTCTACTCACAAGTGTTTCTTCCGCAATACGAAGAAGATATCCCCCGCGATACAATTTATCTTCCAGGCGATACGCTTCCCTATTAGACTTGTCCGGTAATTATAGCAACCACCGTCGAAATCTTTCCTCTTGTAAGCGATATCAGCTCACTTGTGCGCTTCTTATTAAGAATGGCCAAATCTGTCGTGTTGTCTCACACGTCCATCCATTCGCCCATCTTCGTCGCGGAACAAAGCTGTAGATTTTGCTTGCAAGTTTCTAGAAGCATACCAACACATTCCAATTCTGTTGGAACCTGTAAGGTAGTTCCCAGTCTTGCAAGCTCATCGGCTTTGCAATTCCCTGGAATGTCTCTGTGCCCTGGGACCCAAAGGAGTTGAATGTCAAACTGCTTGGCCATCTCATTTAAAGACGTGCTTCAGTTAAGGGCAGATCTTGTTTTCAGAATCATTGACTCCAGGGACTTGACCGCGGCTTGACTATCAGAATAGATTTTGACTGCGGTTGTAGACAATACATTGCAGCTCAACCAGTCAGCCACCTACTCTATTGTCAGCATCTTTGCCTGATAAACCATGATCCGGCAATCTTCGAGCCAGGCTCAACCCAAGCTCCTCCGAATAGACTCCAATGCCCACTTGTTCGTGCAGCCTCGATCCATCCGTGTAAAAATTTATGGAGGCTTCACTACCCGCAATTCCCCTCATCCAAGACTCCCGGGATGGTATCATAGTGGTAAAGTGGCGCTCAAAAAGACTCATAGATTGATCTCAGTCCCCATTTTGTGGTATTGTTATCTTCTTCAAGATCACGCTATGGCCACAATTGCTGCTCCTCCATGCAGTGTGCTATTAAGTCGAATTGCCGACGTAGCCGCAGACTGTCTACCCAATATGTTCGATGTTATCTGGTAAAGGTGGATTTCTAATGCAGCCGTAGGTGTAGTACGAAGAGCACAGGTGATGCACATCGACGCCATTCTCTGTACCTTCGTGATAATGACACAGTTCCGTTTTGTCGCTAAAGCAGGCCACCAGGAAATAATTCCACACAGCAGAATTGAACGCACCACCCCCGCTGTATAAATCCAATGACGGCTTTAGGGCTTAAATCCCATCGTTTTCCAATGACTCTTTTACAGGAATATAGAGCAATCGGTGCTATAAGTAAAACATGTTCTGTTTAACTTGGATTAACTTCCAGACCACAGCATCTTGCCCAAATCACTGTATGCGTCTATCATTCGGTCCATTGTGTTGGTCTAATTCGTCTGAAATCCTCCGGAGGTGTGTGGGAACTTTTCCCAGCCTTCGGTGACATGACATAATCCCCACGGATATAATCCCCATAATGGTAGTGGGGACTATGACCGAAAATAATTTGGACATAATCCCAATAAAAAACGGACATAATTCCCAGATTTGTGGGGATAATGACCACGTAACAAATGGTCATAATACCCATTACAGGGATTATGTCCACTATACTAGTTGGTCATAATCCCAAAAATCATATTTTTTCTTTGTCTTAAGTTTATCTGCGTAGACGGCCTTCGGCCGGGCTTAGGGATTACAAACTCCATAAATTAATTTAGCGGCTTCGCTAAACCCACCCTCTCTGCAGAAAACGGGGATTATGACCAAAATTTCTTTGGACTTACTCCCCATAAGGTTGGACTTACTCCCCATAAGGTTGGACTTACTCCCCATAATGTGGGTTATGACCGAAAAAATTTCGGTCGTAATCCCAACAGGGAACGGACATTATCCCCATTGGGATTGTGACCGTTTTGGAAACGGTCATAGTCCCCACAACTATTATGGGGATTACGGATTGAAAAATGACAAGCGGATACGCATTCTCATTTTTAGAAATTTCTCTAAAAATGAGAAAATGTATACGCTTTTCATAAGATCAGGGTTGTATTTATTTTGATAATATTTAAGATGTGATGGTGTAAATACGCAAAGGATTTTTTAAAAGATTTTTTGACAAGCGGAGAAAATTTCGTATTATTTAAGATACGTATTTTCTTACGACTCAGTATTATAGTCTAAAGTGGGCTTAATTAGCATCGATTTTTATCCTATTTCAGCTTCTACCCAGTTCGTGTGAAGAGTTCATGACTACTGTTTCATTTCGAGGAGTTACATATGAAAACTGCAGTGACATCTTTAAATTTCATGAATTAGAAATGGGTTATTGTTATTTAGCTAATAACTTGCTAGATTAGTAAGTAAAAAATTATTAATGCCTCAATTTAAACTTCTGGTTAACTTATACTTAAAAATTCACAAAACAGAAGTCTGTTTAATTAGCACGTTCAAGTCAGCAAAATATCGAAAGGAATTTCTGCGCTCCACAGTGGATAGTCCATAAATCCAAAAATTTAATCGGGAGATATTGTAATGGAATCCACATTTTTGGAATTTCATTACAATATAAGCTACCTTGGCCGTATCAGACTCAATTTACGGAACAAAACATATCTGAAGCAGATATGAATATATATGGAGTAGATCTGATTGCATCTATTTATATATGATTCATATATGTTTTTATCAAAGGAGATATGTTTTGATATAATTATTTTTTTACACGGGTACTATAATACAGTTATTAGAGTCATTTGAGCCAAAACTAAAGAGGACCTTTGTATGGGGGCTAGGTCTAAATATGGACCTAGGCTTCGTCCTTAGGCTTAAGTTTAAAATTGTGTTTCCACCGTTTACATGGACAGACAGCCAGACAGCAGGCAGATAGACAGACAGACGGACGGACATCGCTAAATCGACTCAAAAATGATTCTGAGTCGATCGGTATACTTAAAGTTGGGTCTAGGACCAATATTTTGGGAAGTTACAAACATCAGCCCTGTACCACAGCGTGGTGTAGGGTATAAAAAATGATCGAAATTGAAAATAAAACAATTTTTTAATTACTTAAAAAAACTAAAAATTTTGAGTAAAGTTTTAATTGTGTTCAAAATCTATTCAATTTTTTTGTTAAGAATTTAATAAATTTTTATTAAAAGTCTACTGGTGCAAATTTAAGTAATTTTTTACACAATAGTTTAAAAAATTTACTTAAATTTTTTTGTGTGGGTGGCGCTGGGGTTAAGATATTTAGATATTTCCGTGCAAAAGAACATTTGTTGTTTCTAGTTTTCTAATAAAATTTAAAAAAAAAAAAAAATAGTAAAAAACTTATAAAAATAAAGAATGGGTTTTTGGAACTTCAAAATTTGTATAGTCTTCCCGGGAAATAAAAATCGTGCTGAAAAATTGTGATCTCTAGTAAAAGTTGAACCAGAAAGTTGAGGAAAGGCTTTCTGTTTGTTCCATTTCAAAATATCATTTAAAATTTATTAATTTATTTTCTTTTATTTACCCAAAAAATATTTAAGCGAGTTGCTTGATAACTTACCATTAAAATTTGATATTTCCCATACGGAAAAAAGTTTAAAGATTCACCTTAGAGGAGGCTTTTTATGGAAATATGAAGTATATTTTTTGTATTAGTATCCAAAAATAATTTTTTAAAACGTATAAAATATTGATTTTATTAGATGTATGTTCATAGTCCGGAGGACCTACCATATTTCAATTCAATCACATATGACGCTTTTTCCGATCCAACCGTCTACAGATTTAATGTAGAGGAATACGACAACAATGCAGATGTTAAACAAGAATCAATACAACAAAGATCTTGTAAATTTCCAGATGAAAGAGATGACGGATCACCATGGCATTATAGGTAAGTATAAGTGAAAAATAAAACTCTTGATATATTTTAGATTTAGAAAACTATCTATTTTACAACAAGAAGCTTTTCAACATGTATGTCGTTTTTGAGAATTCAATTTGAATTGGACAAATGTAACTGTACACATTTTACATCACCCAAAGTATGTAAGTATATATTTTGGAAAGCAGGTCATCCGGCTGGTAAATCAACTACGCTGAATCTAGTATTTTTTAAGATAAGTACTTGTTTTTAATGTATTTAAAGACAAATTATTAAATGTAAATTGATATAATATCGATTAAAATGCATCTTGTCCTCAAACATCGAATAGAACTTAAAAAACACACCTGTTACGGTGGTGTAAATATTGATCAATTAAAAAAATAATCATAATGTGTTTTCCAAAACATGTCCCCGTTTTGGCCGGATTTTACCTCTGTGCCATGTTTTATGGGTGTTTTTGAACGCAGAATTTTTTATCGTGAAATTTCGAAAAATGGTTATTGCCACTGGATTCCGAGAACTCTAAACATGATTTACCACCGGCTGCAAAGGCTTTGGTTATATGATTTTATTAAGGACCTATTCACACCTGAGGTGAAATCTCGTTCGAACGAGATTTCGATCATATGTTCCTGCATTATTTTATATACAACCATATGATCGAAATCTCGTTCATACGAGATTTCACCTCAGGTGTGAATTGGGTATAAGTCAAGGCTAACTTAAATTTTCTTCAATTTTATTTAGACGAACCTCAGTACTGTGACACAAAGGGATTAAAGTGTATTGAACAAGGTAAATTGTATTTTAATTGAATAATTAAAAATATTTGCAAGGAAGGTCTCCCCTACACAGAAAAAAATATTATAAAAAAAAAATTTGAGTAATCACTTGTTTATATTTTTAAAAAACAATTTGAGTAATTTTCAAATGACTTTATATATTAACTCAAAATAAATATTAACTCAAAAATTAAAATAATAATTTGAGTGAATAATTAAATGCAAATTTATTATAGCGTCTTGAAAATTAGCAAAAACGTGAAAATTTCAATAAAGTGCACATACAAAGTCGCCGATAACTTTCAAAAAGGTGCCATTTGAAAAGTAAGAACATAAGCTTTAAAATTACATGCATAATTTTTTTTTTAATGAAAGGTCAAATCAACTGAGAATTTTCGTAACCATCCAACTGGGGAATTTTTTCGGTGTGTCAATAAATAGTGTTTGTGTTTGTTAAATTTCTTTGTTGAAAAAAAATTCATTTGTCAGATCAACAAATTGTGTTTTTGTTGAATTTCTGTGTTGAAAAAAAAAAAATAAGATGTTTACTTTTGCCAGATCAAAAAATTGTGTTTGTTGAATTTCTTTGTTGAATTTTTTCAACACAAAATTCTTTTTTCAACAATCTAAATTTAAAAACGTTTGTCGATATTACAAAATTCCGTATAGGAGCGCTTTCAGTGAAAAAATTAATTGTATTCCAAAATATGGGGATCAATAAACAATTCGTTTTTTTCTGTGTAGAAACTAGACCCACAACTCTTTATGTATTTTGACACTCTGAATTCTATTTCACGTCTAAAATTTTATTCCATAGCTGGGTTTTCTTGTACAAGGAAACTCTTCAAAGTGAACATACATGATTTCTTTATAAATATTTATGTTTAGTAGTTGTTTTCAACTACAATTTCAGATGTTTTTGTATGAAAAATCTCAAACAACTATTTTTGTAGTCGTTTAAAAAAAATACAAAAACTAACTACATTGTAGTAGCAGTTTTTTTATGTAGTTGTTTTTAGTCTACGAAAAACTTATAATTTTCTAGAAATTTTTGGAAAAACGGATGTGTTGACAGAGTTGATAGTGCTAGATGCAGCAGGAATTATTACTAAACAATTTTAACCGTTTTTGACGTTCAGAAGTTTTTTTTTGTTAATAAAAAAATTCAGACAATTTGAGTTACAGTAAAAACAACTGTAATTTAAAGTTGTATTTTACGGTTTTGTGTAGTTGTTAGTCAATAGTTGAAAACAACGAAAATACAGATGAAAAAGATCACACGTCTATATGGTCTGTGGTATAAATACGGGAAAATCATGTCAAATTTGTACGGGATAATTAAAAACGTTATCAAAAAAGTTTAGCTAATTGTAACTTTTCATTATTTTCAGCTCAAATATCCACTCAAACAAAAGAGTATGTAGTTACTAAAAACGCCTGTTATCCATCCTGTATAGAACAGCAAGTCACATTAGTTGGGTATGTATCATAGGGGTGAAACGCAGTACTAAATAAAGCACTCGCGTTGCATGTCTATATGGTCTGTGGTATGTATATAAATAAAGCCCACATTAGACGATAAATAGTCCAACATGGTTGGTTAATATGTTCTTCAAATGCCATTTGCAATTTGCATGCACACGTTCAACTTGATTGGTTGACAAGTTGTATAACTTTCCCCTTATTATTGGAGCAATTTGCATTCGGTCGTCAAACAAGTTGGTAGATTTATCGGTTGTTGAATGTGGGCTTTAAAAAATGCTAAACAAAGTAGAATATGTAGGGTAGAGAGGCGCCACTTTTTTTTGAAGTGCTGTAAAATCTAAACACGTAGACTTTTTTTCTAAATTTCTTTTGATTGAAGAATCTACATATTTTAGCTTTAAAATGTTTACTCCAAATGGATTTTATCTGTTTGGCTTCTATTATTTTTTTTTTTTTTTTCATTTTTAAAGCAACCCAAATCGGCGAAACTGCCCCATTCATGAGGCACATGCACCAAGAGGGTTGGCACAATAGTCAAGAAGTTAAATTTCTAGAAATTCGTTAACAATATCATTTTTTGTAAGATTTATAATTAAAAAGATGATTTTATTAAAAACAAGTAAAAAAGTTAAATTCGGCCTTGCCGAATGTAGTGATACCCTCCACAATTTTAAAAAGATTATTGCAAAAAACTTTATTTAAAAGGAAATTACTTAAAAAAAAAAATTTTTTGGAAGGAAAAATTTCCGCAAAAAAAAAATTTGGTAAAAAAAATTCGCGATTTTTTTTTTTTTTGTCAAAAAATATGTTCGTGCTTGTTTAAATACCATTTGGTGTTCAATTATGTTCACATATGGCAACCAGAAGCCGAATTAAAGCATTTTGTATTTTTAGGTTATGTTGAATGTACTGAAATTTTTGAGGTGTGCTTACATTTTCGTTCATAACTTTTGAACCGCTGAACCGATATCGCTCAAATGCAATACCAAACTTCTCGGGAGAACTTCCAATAAATATCTTAAGTTTCAGTCATCTCTGTGCAATATTTTGTCCGCGACAGCATTTTCCACAGACAGACAGACAGACAGACGGACATCGCTAGAATGTCTTAAAATCGATCGGGCATCATGAATATATATACTTTATGGGGTCCCAGATCGATATTTCGATGAGTTACAAACAGAATGACAAACTTATATATACCCTCTATCACTAAGTGGAGGGTATAAAAATAATTTTATTGGAAAAAAACAAAAAATGTACTACCCGTGGGGCACATTCGCCAACTCCCCTGGGTACATCCGTCATCGGCGAATCAACGCCATGGGGTACCATTTTAAGGTGCATATGTACCCCATAAGGTACATCCGCCGTCGGCTAATGTGCCCCATTGGGGTACATTAGCCGCAAAAACTGCCCCATCCTCAACCTGGCGAATGTGCCCCAGAAGCAATCACTCACAAAAAAAAAAAAATTTTTACATTTAATTATTACTTCTTAAAACAAACTCATTGCTGTCTTTTTTATTGGATAGTAACGGTTTACTACAATGAGCAATATGTCTGTAACTCACAATATCACAAAGTTATTACAAAATATATTGAGAAGGTAATATTTATTTAGCGACCTAAAAAATACAAAAACACATCTGTTCGCTTTCACGTACAAAGTTGAAATAATTGATAAACACACATTTGACTCATTTGTCACAATTTGATACCTCTATTAGTTTAAGAGATAAGTGGGGTGGCGAATGTGCCCCTCCCTACACTTTTGTATAACTTTGCAAAGAAAACCCAAAATATGAGTAAGATGTTACCTCCCTTCCAATTTCAATGATCCATTTTTTCCCCCTTTTGGAGTGTAGGGTAATGCTGATAGTAATTAATAGAATTCATACTCATTGTCAGGTAATGCAAATGGGAATGAGTAAAAAGTAGTGTTTCCAATTATTCGACACTGTCGGTTAACCGGTTAGGGCATTATTCGAAAATTTACGAAAATTGGTTAATCGGTTATTCGGGTCGATTAATCGGAAAAAAAGGCAAATAATTGATTAATCGTCAAAAACAATGAAAAATTAATTTTAAACGATTTTTTTTAAAGTAATTTAACAAAAAATAAAAGTATTTAATGTAAAATTTCATTTTCAGTCTTTACACACAAAAAATGAGAATAATCTTAAAATTCAAAAGAATATCAAATTTTTTTAAAATTAGGTAAATGGTAAAAGAGAACATTATTTAGTAAGTTCCAAGTTCCAAAAAAATACAATTTATACTGTAAAACTAAATTTATACACTCAGAAAATTATGTAAGTTACTACATGTTAGTTGTTTGTATATTTTACAGTAGTAAGTTGTTTTCAACTACAAAGTCAGTTGTTTTTGTATGAAAAATATCAAACAACTATTTCTGTTAGTTATTTTAAGTAGTTTTTTTGAATAACTAACAAAAAAAGTACTGTGATGTAGTAACAGTTATTTAAAGTAGTTAATTTTATTTTTTTTTATCTCTGAAAAATTTTCAAAGTTTTTTTCCAAAAAATAAAAATAAATTTTCGTTTTTTTTTTATTTTCCACAACTTTTTTTTTTTTTTTAAAAAAAACTTTGAAAAAATTTGGTCTTCAAATTTATTTCTGAAAAATTTTTTGGAAAAAAAAATATTTATTGATTATTTTATTTTAACTACATTTTAGTTGTTTTGACTACAAAACAACTTAAAAAGTAGTTATTTTAACTGACATTTTCAGTTGATTTTACTAACATAATTTTTTGAGTGTACTGCAAATTAGTAAAGAAAAGTAGTAAACTTCAAGTACTAACCCTCTTACTGTATTTTTTACTGTAGGATTTCAACGTGTAAATCGCCCTTTATGCACACCTTTAAAAAGATCTTTTTATTTTCAGAACCAATGAAATTAGAGATATAGCCACTTTTGATATGTATTATGTAGAGGTGAAAATTACAAATTTACCCACCGTTCGATACAACCGTGTTGTCACACAAACATATTTAGATTTAGTGGGTAAGTGAGTGTAAATTATTATCAGGGCAAGTTAAAATTGGTCAAAAAAAATGCTTCCCAATAAAGTGGGTATGATACCTGCTTTTTCCAAGTTACTTGTTGCTGCATTTATTAGGGTTTTTCTATAAAAATTTCGATAACTTCAACCAAAAATTTTGTTATTTAATAATTTATTATTTTAAGCTAATTGGGCCTAACTTTGTAAATGTAAAATAAAACTCAGTTTTATCACATTATCGAAATTTCCATAGAAAAACCCTAATAAATGCAGCAACAAGTAACTTGAAAAAAGCAAGTATCATAAAGGCATAAACTATTCGTTATTGCTTTTTAAACGAAGAAGACTCATTTTTAATTTCTTGGACAAAAATCGTAATTTGTTATTTTTTTATCAAAAAATCCTCAAAATGACGATAAATCGTCAAATATTGCAGCCCTGAGAGAACGTCTAACTGAAAATATTTTGAGTGAATCTCGGTATTCACTAAGCGGTTTCAGATTCAGAAGAGTATTCTGATAACGTTGGTTTTATAAATATTATACTTTGATAATAAAATGTAGAACTTTTAGCTTAATTTATTGTTTTTTAGTTTTTTAACATTAAATTATTATTTTATTAAGCTTTTTTATTTGTCATATGCATATGCCTTGTTTAACAAGCACATTTTCTAATACAATTTTATATAAAAAAAAATAGTTCAAAACCATTAAGAACTATTATTGTGCCATGGTTCAAAACTAAAAAAAAATATTAATGGTTTTTAGTGCAGTCCGTGAACTTCAGGGGGGTAACTGTGTTTTTCGATTCGAAAAGAAAACCCTTTTTTAACTTTTAAACCCGCTTAGCGGGCTACTTTTTCTTCGCAATAAATGTGTAATAATTCATTTATTATGCGGGGCCGACCAAAACAAATGATATTTTCTAGTCATCTGGGCCCAACTGCTGGACTTTAAACTTATTCTGACATAAAAATTTCTCATTTGCTTAGCAAAAGTACAAAAACCTGTTAAATATAATTTTTAAGTTGGTAATTAGACGTTGATGAAACAACTCATCATTGTTTTTTAAGTTTTGTGCTTGATAATTTTAATATTAAAAGCCCAGATGATGTCTTTCAAAGAAAGACGAAATATCGGCAACAAATAAATAAAAATTATTTTTTAAAACTAATAAAACAAGGCCTAGAGCTCGAACATTTTCATTTCTAAAAAAAAAAAACCTGTTAAAAATTACTTTATTGTCTGTAGTTGGCTAAGTACTTCAAGGGGGAACTTTTTTTCCCTGATACAAATGTTCCCATTTCCGTACTTAATCAGCCAAATTGAAATTTGACAAAAATATAGTAGTTTAACAAATATATCCCCTAATAATAAATTGTAGGGCTGTGACCACATGATTTATTTAAAGACTACAATTCTACCAACCTTGCAAAAAAGACCGCAGTCCATTATCGATGATAGCTTGCGAGTAGCAACCATTTCTTTTTGATAAAAAAACGAAAAAGAGTTGCAAACGGTCAGATTAAGCATGAATAAGCTGCGGCGTTGTCGTTGATTTCATTAAAGGCGAAACTGTACCGCGTGTTTTTTTGTTGAGCCTGCTGGTTCACTCGACATTGCGTCAGACAGTTGCGGTTTGATTATATGTCTTTCGGCGCTAGGGAGCATTGTTTCACTGCCTCCACTGCAAAGGCAATGTACGTTTTTTGTGCACAGTGCTTACTTGAGTGTCTGGGCTTTAGAGTGGCGTCATCATAAAAAACGGGATCTCCCGTTATTGTTCTTGTCTGCTAATCTATATACATATACATTTGGAAAGTTAATAAAAATAAATTGTTGATGGCGTTTTAGTCCTTCGGGCACAGCCACAAATCTTCTTTCCTTCACATTGTTGAAGGGGGATAAAGTAATCTCAAATCATTAAAAAAAATCACCTTTTTCTGAAATTAAAAAACAGTTAAGTTTGGCATCATGCCACGCCCACAATTAGCAATAGTTTGAACTATTTTTCCTTGTAAGAAATTAGAAATATATAGTGATATCACCGTCCGACAGGCAATATTTAACATGAACCGGATGAGAATCAAATGGAGTAAAACTGCATATACAGTTTTTCATTTATTTTGACAACAAAAAACATGCTCTGATAGTTACCACGCCAAATAATTTTTTTAATATTTTATTATCAGTTTCAGTTGGAGGAGTTATTGGACTATTTGCTGGAGCTTCAGCTTTAAATATTTTTGAAATAATTTATGTAATACTGCGTAAAAATTAATTTTTTTTTTTTGCTTTTAAAAAAAATATCACTAATTTTTATGAATTTTATCACGCTATACAATAAAGCTTTGAGAAAATGTATCAAAAACCAAATTTTAAAAATATGATTATAGCCAAGGAAGATTTTTAAAACTATGATACGAAACAGGTGGTTAGTAGCCATAGTTATTATTTTAAAATTAATATCCCAGCAGAAATTTTGCTGAACGTTCAGCAGCTTTTGGAAGGGGAACTTGAGTAAAGGAGCGCATCCAATTGCGCTGAATTCATGCATGATTCCCTAAGGCGATGTCCCACTTTAGAGCGCTAGTTGGATACACAGAAACAGCGCTCTTTAGATGCACTGAAATCACGTGTCTTTAGAGCGCTGATTTAAGCAGAATAAAGATGCTGTAAATTCATGTATCTTTTTAGCGCTGATTTAAGCAGATTAAAGATGCAGTGAATTCATGTATCTTTGTAGAGCTGATTTAAGCAGAATAAAGATGCTGTAAATTCAAAGTTGAAATCAAATAACTAAAATTTAAAAAAATATAACAAAAAAATTCATTCGTTTTACTTTACAAAACTTTATTTATGTGAAACAAAATGAAAAAAAAAAAAATCGGAAGTGAACATCAAAAAAATATCGGAAATTTTCATTTTCACATTTTTTATGGGATTTTTTTTGGGAACAGCGGTCAAAGATGCTATGATTGAAGCGCTCTTTGCAGCGCTGATTAATGCGCAATAATGATGCAGTCAAATCATGTGTCTTTGTCTAAAACTCATGTTTTTTTATTCAAAAAGTGTTAAAAATATTAAAAAGGAAAGGAAGTGTGAAATTTTATCAAAAAATAATTACACATTATAAGTTTTATATAAAAAATCTTAAAAAAAAATTAAAATTTTTTCCCCTTCCTTTTACTGCATCCCTAAGAGCGCTCTTTGGATGCGCTACGGTATGCTATAAACAGATGCTGTGTCGCCAAAATCTCGATATATTTCTGCTGGGATCAGCGATAACACTGCGGAACACAAAAAAATAAACAAAAATTACGACCATCATTTCTATATATTTCGGATATGCTGATTGGAATGGCGTACTCCGTTTTTCGATGGTATGGTACAGTTTTCTTGCAAAATGTCGTTGAAGATTTGCTGATTTCGAGACAGGTTTTTAAGAAAAAAATTTGCAAAAACTAATATTTCAGTGTTTACCGTACAATAATTATAGTTTTTGTTAAGATAACTTTTGCAAATGAAAACTTTTTTGGCCAAATTTATGGTCTGTTAATTGTTTAAGGTTCCCACATTAGCTGTGTTCGCGAACTCAATAATTTGTACGAATTTGTACAAATTATTACGAATTTTGTCTAAAAGTCGTTCGCGTACTTTAAAAACCCAGTAACAAGAGAGAAAATGAGAGAAAAAAGTGACAGTTCTATTTTAGAAACTTGCAAGTTTTTACTGGATAAATTTTTGCCAGCAAGAATTATCAAGCACAAAAAAACATATGTTTTAAAAACGTATGACTATATTTTTGTAAACAAAATACAAAATATTCTGCAGTTACATTTTTGTGTATAAAATATGATTAAATATCAAGGAATGAATAAAACAAATACATCCTAAAATTAAATTTCTTTTATTAACAAGTTAAAAAATAAATACCATCAAACTAAAAATTTGCAAATGAAGGCAAAATTTTTTATAAGCTGATTTAAATCAGCTGTTTAACTAACTTGCAAATTTTTACGGATTTCTGTTCGCGTACTTTTTACAATTTTTCCATTTTGAGAGCGATTTCTTTTTAACTCTCTAACACCCGTTCTAGATTAGCAACCAACAAAGCAACCATAGAGGGTGTTCAGTGTTACATTTGATGTTTACAAACGCCAAACTTGATAGTAAGCAATGGTTAGCAACTTCATATAGAGTCTATATTATATCTATATTATAGACACTTGATTGCTAGCAATCTATAGTAGAACAGGCGCTCTACCATCAATTGTATACCATCATTGTATACAACTGTCCGGATTAGCAATCACAGCCATTACTATCGATTGTGACGTATGATGGAAGTGATGATTGCTAATCTAGACCGGGTGTAAATGTTTGTTGCTTGACAATTTTTACTGGGAAAGTACGCAAACAGACTTATTATATACTAAAAGATAGAGCCTTAACTTATCTCGTAAAGTGATGCTGCCATATACAAAAAAACAATTTTTCGCGATTTTCATCATGATGGTACATATAACATAGCTGTTATATGTTACGTACCATGATTTTGGTCCACTGATGCTAATTTTTGCTGAAAATTCTTGTTTAACTTTTTTGAAAAATATGGCTCTTGTGTAGATTATGAAAAAAAATATATAATCTTGATCAGCATCTGATCAGCATCTGTGGACCAAAATAGTTTTTTTTTTTTATTTTTTACTATTTTTTACATAACAACAGTTTGTAAACTTCTGAAATGAATTTGATAAAAAAAATCAGTTTTTTTCTTAAAAATTAGCACCTGTGGACCAAAACCGCGATTTCAGAATTTTTATAAACCGTTATCATTAATAAATCACGTTAAAAATTTACGGATGTCGTAAATGACATCATAATAATTAATTTTTACTAAAATACAAAACCCTCTATCTCATCATTTTTATTCATGTACTTAAAATATATTTGAGAAACTAAACGCTCTATCATAAAATCCCCAATAGTGCAAAATTTTTAAAAACGAATTATATGTGAGATCCAGTAGTTGATTTAAAAAATATTGTAGAATATTGAATTTTAATTACTTTAACAATATGCAAAACAGTTTTTTGACTCTCCTGAAAAATTGATTTTTTTAGATAGAGGGTTTTGAATATAGGCCCTCGATTTGATAAAATTCAAGTATGTATTTGCAACCCAAACATGAAGCTGGATTTGAATATCAAATTTATTTGGTGGTAAGCTCTTGGGAGTTGCCATTAATCCTACTTAACAAAAGGATTCTGTTGAAGGCAAGCCAACAACAACATAAACCAAAATTATATTTTTATGCTTAATTATGTTCGTATTTTGTTATAACATTCTCCTTATATTTTAAAAATGTAATAAAATAAACATAACTTACATTAATAATCACTTACCCCAAATTAGTAGTGTTTCCATTAGAGGTATACTGAAAAAAGAAGCTTCGTGAAAGTAATCAAAATTGACATAAGCTTAATTAAAAATGACTCACTTTTTCAACCGAACACTGGTTTCATTTGATCACTAAAACACCAGTGAGAATATTCGTAGAACTTGTTTGAAACGTTTTATGAAGTTTTTTATGAAATGAATGAAAGTACCCAGGCAGAAAAATACGAACGGGAGAGCGCTGGCAAAGTACTTTTTATGGTCGCTTGAGTGCTGGGAAAGCATCACAGTTTAGTACTCTCCCAGCGTCCAAAATGATAACCACGGTAAACGGTATGCCGTTGTTATTTAAAAACTAAAAATATGGTACTATTATAGCACTTTTAGAACAAAAAAATGGGACGTATCTAAATTGTATAAGTCCATAAGACACAAATTTTTTTTGTGTTTATTTGAATAAAGAAATTTATTAAATTAGGATAAAAAATTGATTGACTAATTTATTAGGATAAAAAAAATTTCGACAAACTTTGAAATATTTTCCTGGAAAATTTTGTTTTCCGTTTTCTTTGCGTTTTGGAATAAAAAATTTATTAAAAATGCTTTTAGGAAAAATTTTGTAAAAGTCCCGAAAAAAAGTGGTGTATTGAACCAAAACGGGTTGTGTTCCAAAGGGATAGGTCCAGTGACATTTCATATCCGAAGTTTAAGACACTTCCTCACAAAAGAAACAGGTGTTTTTATATAAAAGGTGACAAGTTTGTAATATGTGGGTCATTATGTATAAGTGACATATCATGAGAACTATCAAGGACCTGCCACTAATCCTGCAGGGAAATAAAAAATATTCCAATTGTTATGAAAATTAATAAATTTTAATAAAAAAATTATATTTTGAACGGATTTAAATAGAAAAAAATTGGCAAAGCGCTTGGAAAGCACTTTTTCGAATTCATGCTACCTTCTACACAAAAAATTAAGTGCTTTGCCGAGCCTTTTTCTTTGGAACGGCTGGCAGTTTCTGCCTGGGTATTTATTGATTTAATGTGGAAAAGCAGTAGGTAAGTGAAGGAAATTTGCAACCATAAATTAAAATTAATGAAACTGTCCGTTAATAACAATTTTTGATGAGTCACGTATAATTGTCACTGAAAATAACATTTGACATTTTTTATAGCTTTCTCGACTAAGTGTTTCTTCACAATACAGCAGCAAGCAGCAGACAGCAAATTTTTTACATGTATTTTGTTGTTGCGGCAACAACAAAATACATATAAAAATTTTGCTGTCTGCTGCTTGCTGCTGTATTGTGAAGAAACACTAAAGAGCACTTTACGGGGCATGCAAAATTTATAAAAAAAAAGCCTTAAGTTGAATTTACTGGAATTGGTCGGATTGCTCCCAAATTTTACCCAGAGATAGACCTTTTGATTACAAATCGAAAATATTCGGGTAATTTTTGTCGGCGAGATCTGGTTCGTGAGTTATGTCGACTTGAAGTTCGAATATTATAACTAGCAAAAAGCTTGCTACACAAAAAAAAAACTTTATTTAGCGAAGCCGTTAAATTAATTTATGGAGTTTGTAATCCCTAAGACCGGCCAAAGGCCGCTACGCAGAAAAGCTTTTTTTACGAAAATTTAAAAAAAAAAAAATTCTCAAAAAAAAAATTTTTTTTGGCCTTTTATGGGTTAATATTTTTTTTTACCAAAATCGAAGATATTTTAATTACCTTTCGAATGACGCCAATACTTTTGAAATCCAACAAGAAATAACGAAGATATAAGCAAAAAAACTTCAAGTCGAGATAACTCGCTAAATAAGTGTCGCCGACAATTTTTTTGGAGTGTGGTAATGTCAATTTTAGAAAAAAAAAATTACAAAATTACTTTTTTTGTATAATATGTATTTTATGGAACTAAATTAAAGCTAAAGTGCGTATGATACTTGCTTGTTTCAAGTTACTTGTTGCTGCATTTATTAGGGTTTTTCTATGGGAATTTCGATAAATTTAAAATTTTTGGTAGAAGTTATCGAAATTTTTATAGAAAAACCCTAATAAATGCAGCAACAAGTTACTTGAAACAAGCAAGTATCATACGCACTTAAGGTCAAGACCTTTCTATTGATATATAATGTTCAAAATTTCTCCATGGGTTGATGTAAACTTGACTTGTTCCGTAAACTCAACTTGTTCCAAAAAAAAATATTTAAATATTAAAAAAAAAAAATCGAAATTAAAATTTAAGGGGGCTGGGACTCCCGTACCAACCTTCATGTATGTATGGGTACCCAAATTAAAGACAATTTTCTCGCGATTGCAAGTACATATCGTCAGTGGGCCAACCAGAACCGCAATATGTATTTCAAAAATTGTTTAAGACTTTAAGTGCCTAACAGTGGAGTTTGAGTTTTTCAAACGGTACGCATTAGAAAAATTTGGATGCCAGATTTGGAATCATGAGGTCTCATCTATACTAAATCTACACTCAACCAAAAATCATTGTATTCCCAAAGAAAATCATTGTAAATTCAACAGAAATCATTGTTGATTTTGACCCTACAAATATTTATGTTGATTTCAATAAAAATTGTTGTCAGTTTTTGTAAAAGTTGATCAACTCGTTTTTTTGTAAATCAACTCGTATTTTTTGTAAATTCAACTCATATTTTTGTTGATATAAGAAATATTATTAATAAAAAAAAGCTTGTTGTTATTTGTTAATATTCTTTTATTAAGTAAAAATCACAATATTTTTTAGAATTATCACCGGCTTTTTAAGCTGCAATATTTCAACACAAGATTTTCACACACTTCTTTTATTTATGTTTTGCACTCGTAAACCATTCTCCAGTTTTCTAATGACACCAAATCAAAAGCCTTAAAAAAAAACAAACAAAAATGTAATATAGTATGAATACATAAAGTAACCAATGTATTTTATTACTTACCAAATATTTATAGATCAGAATCTGATCATCAGATCCTATTTTAATTTATTTTTATAATATTAAATATTTTATAAGAAACAAACACATAAAATAATTTTATAAGAGACAAACAAATTTCACATTGCAATGCATTGCTACCAACTTGATAATACAAAAATGAACGAACAGGGTTGTTTTTTCTTTTTTGGTTTTATCTAT
Source organism: Pegoplata infirma (assembly GCA_963921195.1). Classification (NCBI taxonomy): domain Eukaryota; kingdom Metazoa; phylum Arthropoda; class Insecta; order Diptera; family Anthomyiidae; genus Pegoplata; species Pegoplata infirma. The sequence continues at coordinate 239,048,528 of OY992538.1, read as the reverse complement.
TGAATTCTGTATAAGCGATGTAAAGAGTTGATTCAACTTTACTGATTATTCAACGATATCAACATTAATTTTTGTTGAATACGGCAATATTCTGTAAAACTTGATCTACAATGGGTTTACTAATTTTTCTACTAAGATATTTCTATGAGTGTAGTAGTAGTCTTTCTGTGCATTAGTAAAATTAACGAATTTATCAAAGCAAACGACAAACAATTTTTTTTCACGGGAATAACGTCTAAAAAAACGCTCACATTTTTTTATTTATAGATTTATAGTTTTCACGCACAAAATTTTACCATATCTTTAAATTTTAAAACAACGCGAATTTTTATAATTACATATATAATTTTTTTCACTTTGGTACATTTCATTTTAAATTTCGTATAAAAAAACAACAAAATAAATTCGTGTAGCTCCGATCAGCTGTTTTTTATTTGTTAACATTTTACCATAGAAAAGATTAGAAGGTACGCAGTGTTGTATTTGATGTATTTTCCAATATGGTGGCAAAATGCTTGTTCTTCCTCATCTCACACGTATTTAATATCAAATAAGATTCTTTGTTAATAAAAAATTAAATTTGTCTTTCATTTAATTAAATTTATTATTTATTTTACTGTATTCAACGTTTTTTTTAAGATAATACGCACTATTGATAGTTTAAAAACTTGTTTTTTCTCTTTTGTTGTTTGCTTTGTTGTTGTTCTCCTTTATCTTGCATTGTTTTTATTAAACGTCAAAAGTTACATAATGTGCTGTCACTAATACTTATTCAAGCGAAATACGACTCTGTTTCATTTCTATTTTTTTCTATGCATTTTACGCGCCAACTACAGACTACACATAGAAAAATAAAGGCGAAACATTTTTACATAAATTTTAAATGAATTTTTATCAAAAAATTGCAATTTACTTTCACGTGGGTCAAAGTCAACCTGAGTTTACCTTGTTAAATTAACTTTAATTTTGGCAGTAATTCGATAAAGTGTGGCATGATATCTTCTAGTTTTCACAATTTCACAAAAAATTGATTTCGGATGAAGAAAAAGTACATAATAGTGCCCCCCATTTCCCGGTTCTCGGTATTCCCGGGAATACCGGTATTCCCGGTTCAGGAACCGGTTTCCCGGTTCTAGATAAATTCCCGGGAATACCGGTATTCCCGGTTCTGATCCTGGTACCGGTTCTCAAAAAACAAAAAAATACCATACCATAAAATATTTAAATTACACCATTTAATCAGTATGTCAGAAATATTTAGTTGCGTTTGTAAAATTATTTAAAAATCATGTAACTATTTTCTTTTTAAATTCATAAAAAAAAATAGAAAAGGTGTTTTTCACATGTTTTGTATTTTTTTTGGTAAAAGCGAAGAAAAAATTTTAATTATACAAAATTTTACAAAATATGCGTACCGGGAATACCGTCAGAACCGGAACCGGGAATACCGGTATTCCCGGGAATACCGGGAATAATTTAAGAACCGGGAAACCGGTACCATTTCCCGGTAATACCGAGAACCGGGAATACCGGTATTCCCGGTTCTACGGTACTGACCGCAGGCACTAGTACATAACAATCATACACGCAAAAAAAAATCAGTGTCGGAGTGTAATTTGCCAGTGGCTGTGAAAGGCCCTTCTGAGTTTAGTTCGGTAGCACAACTCGCTAAAAAAGGAACGAGTGTTTCTTCCATCAATTAAACAAATAAGTTGTTTTGTTTTTGCTATATTAAAAAAAATTGTATATTAAAAATGGTTTTTTATTTTAAAAGTACTGAAGTGGATCCTCCAGCTGTATTGTACATGGGAAAGGACAAGTATGAAAGTAAGTTAGATTTTTTTTTGTAGAATGAATAAGTTTATATGTATAATATGTTTTCTTTGAAGATGAAGACTTAATCAAGTGGGGATGGCCAGAGGATGTATGGTTTCATGTGCACAATTACTCTTCTGCTCATGTTTATCTTAGATTGGAAAAGGTATTTATTTTGGCTAGTCTAGTTGGTAGACATTTCTCTGATCAAAAAAAAAAAATGCATCGCAGATGGAACTTTTAGTGCAGTGTACAAAAAAATTGTCAGCGGCACATGGTTCCCAACTTATGGGCCTCCAAAGTTCGGATATCGAATTTGATATATCTGCTCCGATAAATGTCCGATCAGACCAAGATTGGTTTCATTCGAATAATTATTCAAATATATACGTACCTTTATTTGACATTTAAAAAAAATAACTAACCCATTGCGGCGCAACACCAAATTTTAGATTTTTAACCCAAAGTTTTTAGAGAAAATGCGTTATATTTCAAAATTATGCCTTATGTATTTATCGAAGATAATAAAGATACAGCAATAGGGACAATTGCTAGAGTTTAAACTAGTGCCTACGGTCAGTACCGTAGTACCGGGAATACCGGTATTCCCGGTTCTCGGTATTACCGGGAAATGGTACCGGTTTCCCGGTTCTTGAATTATTTCCGGTTCTGACGGTATTAACGGTATTCCAGAGACTACCTGTATGTAAATTTTGTAAAATTTTGTACAATTAAAATTTTTTCTTCGCTTTTACCAAAAAAAATACAAAAACACTTAAAAAAACACAATTTCCATTTTTTTTATGAATTTAACACAAAAGTTACATGATTTTTAAATTATTTTACAAACAGTACCAAATATTTTTGAATACTGATTAAATACCCTGCAAACAAAACGATACGACATCGATTCGCCGGTTGTATTGCCGATACGATAAATGTTATTGCGGCAATTATCGAATTGTATCGCCAGCGATACACCTTCCGGGAGAAACTGTTTCCCGAAGGCAATACATCCCGGCGATACGAAAACGATTCGTCTTGGCGATAAAAGGGCAATATCGCCAGATAACCGTGTAAACGAAAAATAATAGATTTGTGGTATCGTCGAAATATCACTATAATGATAAATCGGCGATACAGCTATATCGATTCCCTGAAGCTGAAAATAGACATTATTTTTTTCATTCATATTTTGGTCATGTTTACAGGACAGGACTTTAAACATTTGCATTCACCTGAAAAATGTATCCGCAACATTTCGCGACCTTGGGACTACAAGGTTCTATCTGTGCCTATTTCTTTAAATAGAACCTTGTTGCTCTAAGGTCTCGATTTGCTGATTTTTTTATTTTATCTTTGAAAGCACATTTGTGTTTTTCTGCCAAATTTATATTTTTTCAAAGATTTTTTGTTGTGCTTGATAAATTATTTTATTTTAAATTGACAAAGAAATAAAAAAATTTTAATATTTTTTTTGTTTATCGCCAAAATATCGGTTGTATGAGAAAACGGCGATTTAATAAAAAAAATACTTTGAGTTTTTATTAAATGATAAATTTTCGTATCGCCGCAATATCTTTTCGGCGATAATTCGCCCTATTGTTTGCAGGGTATCGTAATTTAAATATTTTATGGTGTAGTATTTTTTTGTTTTTGGAGAACCGGTACTAGGATCAGAACCGGGAATACCGGTATTCCCGGGAATATATCTAGAACCGGGAAACCGGTACCAGAACCGGGAATACCGGTATTCCCGGGAATACCAAGAACCAGGAAATGAGGGGCACTAGTTTAAACTAAAACAGAAATAAAAGGAAAAGGCTTTACCCACTCTAGCCCTTATATAAAATAAATAAAATTTATGTATTTAACACCAAATGTGAATAATTTAAAAGATTGAAAACTAATGAAAAATATTTAGGCAAAACAAAAAGTTTACATAAAATATTTTTCAAAGACAACTAAATTATTCATGTTGAATGGAAAAGTACTTTCTCAACAAAGTATATTTCTAACATAAGCGTCCAACCTGAATCAAATTACGTCGCGTAAGGCGTAACGCCCAATAATTTTTCGTTTCTAATATTTAAATGTGAGCTACCTAAATCAAACGGACGTAAAAATTTCAAATTTGATGTGTTTGTTTTTGTTTTTTTTTTACGTCTTGCGCTACGCATTTGATTCTGGTTCGACCCTAAAAGAGTAATTCAAATAAAAAATGTTAAAATAAAAATTTCCGAATTTTTTTTTTTTTGGTGTTCTCAATCATACTTTGGACCTGGCATTACTTTTGTATGAAAAAACCATGTCAATGCCTAATATTTCATTGACATTTTACATTTAAAAAACTTAAGCCTCAATGCTTAGGTCCCATGTATGTTCTAGATTTCCTTTCGAGTATTTTTACTCGTTTTGTTATACCACACTGTGGTACAGGGTATAATAAGTTTGTGCTGATGTTTTTAACTACCCGAAATATTGGTCCTAGACCCACCTTTAAGTATACCGATCGACTCAAAATCACTTTTTGAGTCGATTTAAAGGAATCGGAACAGTTCTTGTAGCCCCTATACAAACCTCCTTCCCGATTTTCACATAAATCTCTCAAATTTAATGAAAATAGAAAATATGTATTTAATTAAAATTTTGTTTGTGTATGTTAAACGCGTACTTTAATAACTGCCGATTTAACGGAGCCTTATGTCAAAATTTGTATGAAAAAGTTATATTTAATGGAGTTATTTTATAACGGAGCATTGAGTAATCCAGCCTAAAACTTATTACAAAACCCGTGTATTTAAATTTTGTCATTCGTTGGGTAAAAAAAAGGGTACTGAATTTTTTTCAGTCTTTTTTGACGCGGTCCAGCAAACGGGAACTTACCGCTTGAGACTAAATATTTTGGGAATCAAAGGTAATTTTAGGGGGTACATCTTAATTTTTTTCTGCCCATATAAGGTTAGTCGGTCTTATACAATACATTAAATTGGCAGCAAACTGTAAAGCCTGAATTACTTTAAACGTGCGTAAAACGTAGACTCTTTAACAAAATTCAGTAAGTAAAAATAGTAAAGAACATTTTTATTTATGTTTTGGTTGTGTCTAACGCATTGTATTTTTTGTCACGTCAAAACGTAGAGAAATTCTGTTGAAAATAGAATTTCTCTACATTTCAACGTGACAAAAAATACAATGCGTTAGACAAAAACAAAACGTAAATAAAAATGTTTTGCCCTTTTTTTACTTACTGAATTTTGTTTAAGAGTCTACGTTTCACGCACGTTTAAAGTAATTCAGGCTTAAGTTGGATAATCCGTCCTTAAAAAAAAATGGTGTTACCAGTAGATTTTTTTGAAAGTACCCAGGCAGAAAAATACGAACGGAAAAGCGCTGGCAAAGTACCTTTTATGGTCGCTTGTGTGCTGGGAAAGCATCACAGTTTAGTACTCTCCCAGCGTCCAAAATGATAACCACGGTAAACGGTATGCCGTTGCTATTTTAAAGCGCTTTAGAAACAAAAAAAATGGTGCTATTATAGCACTTTTAGAACAAACAAATGGGACGTATCTAAATTGTTTATTTGAATAAAGAAATTTATTTAATTAGGATAAAAAATTTATCGACTAATTTATTAGGATAAACAAATTTTGGACAAACTTTGAAAGATTTTCTAAGTCCCGGAAAAAATTTGTTGCAGTTTTCTTTGCGTTTCGGAATAAAAAATTTATTTAAAATGCTTTTAGGAAAAATTTTGGAAAAGTCCCGAAAAAAAGTGGTGTATTGAACCGAAACGGGTAGTGTTCCAAAGGGATAGGCCCAGTGACATTTCACATGTGTTGTATCTTGAGTTTTAGACACTTCCTCACGAAATAAACAGGTGTTTTTATATAAAAGGTGTCAAGTTTATAATATGTAGGTCATTGTGTCTAAGTGACATATCACGAGAACTATCAAGGACCGGCCACTTATCCTGCAGGGAAATAAAAAATATTCCAATTGTTATAAAAATTAATAAATTTTAATAAAAAAAATATACTTTGAACGGATTTAAATAATAAAAACATTGGCAAAGCGCTTTCAAAGCACTTTTTCGAATTCATACTACCTTCTACACAAAAAATACAGTGCTTTGCCGAGACTCTTTCTTTGGAACGGTTGGCAGTTTCTGCCTGGGTACCTACGCTTATGAAAAAAATCCCTTTTCCCCTAAAGTCGAAAAAATTTCCACTTTTTTTAAGTTCCAATAACTTAAGATTTTGTTTTTTAAATGTATAATATTAACAGAAAATTGCCCAGCTAAATATATGGTTGCAAAGAACCGGTGTAGAACAACTTATTCTCCCACAGAACCTGTTCTTATTTTGGTGCTAAACCGATGTTTTTTTGTATAGAGATTATCCCGAAAGTAACAGCGAAGCAGAAATTGACGACGGTTCTAAAAAAAAAGCGTTCTGAAAGCACTGTAACAAAAAAAAACGTTTTCAAAACGCTATTTTCAAACGCTTTGCGAGCATTTTTGAAAAGTGTTCTGAAAGCACTATAACAAAAAAAAAGCAATCTCAAAGCGTTGTTTTGTAACGCTTTGCGAGTGTATTCGAAAAGCGTTGTAAGAGTTCTTTAGATTTTTTTTTTGAAAAAAATTTCTAAGTTCCAAAACTATTTTTGAATAATATTTTTTTTTTGTTTTTTAAGTAAAAAAAAATTATCAAAAATGTTTTAAGATTTTTTTTTTAACTTTCTAAGTTTCGAAAAATTTTTGGAAACATTTTTGGAGTACAAAATTTTTTTTTCGGATTTCACTTTGTATCAAACAAATTATTATAACCGAACTAAAACAGAAATTCTTTACTTTGGGTTTTTAAAGCGCTTTGATGACTTTAAAAAAACGTTCTCAAAGCACTTTTTTACATCGCTTTTAAAACGCTTTAAATCTAGCGTAGATCGAAGTTATCATTCGGATCATCTGAAGGCGCTTTGAAGTTGGTATACAGAACGCTCGTACAACCGTCCACAACGCTTTCACAACGCTTTTGCGATTGTATTTTTCTGACTGGGAGGTGTTTGTAAGCAGAAATATAACTTGTTTTTATTATTTGGAATCCTGTTCGAGTAGATTACAGAGTTAGTTGAAATTTACCCAATTTATAGTAGGTACCCTTTTAATTTGAGTGTACAAAAAATTTTCAAAAAGCACATTTCAAGAGTTTGTTCTGAATACCTACATGTAGGAATTTTTACCTACTTCTGACAACACTGATTTTGATTCCGAACTTGACAAAAAAAAATCACGGGATTTTTCGGATTTTACCAATCCCGGTTATTCAGGGTTTCCCGTTTGGCATCCGTAATGTACATACATATGTATATAAAGTTTTTTTTTTTTTTTTTAACAGGGTCAGACCATTGATGACATTCCCACAGCTATAATCGAGGATGCAGTTCAACTGGTTAAGGCCAACAGCATTCAGGGTAACAAATTGAACAATATCGATGTGGTATATACCATGTGGTCAAATCTCAAAAAAACTCCGGATATGGAAGCTGGACAAGTGGCTTACTTTAGTGAAAAAGCTGTCAAAAAAATACGAGTAGAAAAGAGACGTAATGAAGTTGTCAATCGATTGAACAGGACTAAAACCGAGGATTATCCAGACTTGAGACAAGAGCGCGAGAAACGTGACGCAGTCGAACGATTAATGCTAAAAGAAAAAGTCCGTACACAAAAGGAAATTGAAAAGGAACTTGAAAAGAAAAGACAGCAAGAAGAAGAACTTCGAAGCTATACGACACTTCTGAAATCTGAGAATATGACCACTAATTACGACAATGGCAACGATTCGGATGATTTTATGTAAATACAACATATGTATATAAATATACTGTTTTTCCAAATAAAGATCTTTTCACATTTTTTTGATTACTAGATAGTTAATTTATTACTTCTGACACAAATGCTTTTTTTTTTCATTTTATTACGTGTTTTACAAGGTTTGGGTTTTGTTAGTGTACAGGATTTTAAAGGGATTAATTTCTTTGTTTTTACCACACATTTAATTGGCTTTTTTTTAAATAAATATTTATATAAATTTAAAGAGAGGGCGGTATAATAAATACCACAATGTTCATGTTACTTTCTTTTGTTGTTTTTTGTTACTATGATACTATATGCATATACTATTTAATGTTTCGTTACGAACTTATACATATATTTTCCGGTTTTAATACTAAAGTTGATGCTAATTTGCGCCATTTGCATTTTTCTGAATTGAATTGCCACCGCCTATTATGTACATCGCTTTGTTGCCATCACGTTCACTGCCATAAATTTTTCCAGCCTTTTTCGCCATGGAACCCAAAAGTTCTTGAGACACTTTGTGCGCTGAACGTAAAGAATATGCCCATTCCTTAAGTCCAATTTCATCCTAAAACAAATAGGAAAAATTTAGTAAATGCCATGCTGGCTGGTATCAAGAAAAACCTACTGAATTTGTTAGTAAAATGCGACCATCACGTGAGCCATCGTTGACTCGTATTTGAATGCACTGTTCGCCTTTGTACGGTACGAAATCGGAGGATATATCTTCTATTTGATCCATGAATATCAACTCTGGCTTATTGTTGCTACTTTCTGAATGCAATTCCAACCTAAATACATTTGTGTCACATGTTATTTAGCACAAGTTATTTCTATCATGAAATAGTTGTTTCAATCTTACCGATTAGGATATAACTTGGCATATTTTGTTTGCCAAAGAGACGCAAAAGATCCACCGTACTTCTTTATATAGCCATGCAAAATGCAATCCGATTCCTTTTCGTCTGCATCAAAGTGCATTTTCTGTTTGGCTTTCTTCTTTTGTTCAATTTTATCCGTTTCCTGATTGATTGTTTCATAAACTGTTTCTATCACTTCTTGCTGCCACCTGTTTAACAAAAGAATATCATTAATTATGGTTAAGTCTGACCACCAGAAACGGTTATAACTGTTATACCTTTCCGATATTGTTAAATTGAAATTTTTATAGAGTTCCTGATCAGACTCTGTGAGTTTAATGCCTTTGGTATCTTCTTCATCAAATGATCCAATGTCGAAGGCATCTGCTGCATTTACCTCTCCACGTGGCGGTATCAAGGGTGGTGTATATTTATGCATGTATACTTGGTGCCAGTCGATGCCCGAAAAGAACGAATGTGATTTCACTTCCTCGGCCCTAAAATAAACGAGACACTTAGTATTTCTTGCATCGTTTGTAAAAAAAATAAAGCTTATTAAAACGACACCATACCCATTGCCCATGCAACCGAGACGTTTATCAACATCTCTCTGAAGCAGTAATTCTAATAAATTTTTCAGTTCGGGACTAAACGTATCAGGAAGTTCTACGTTCTATGCCAATCAATAACATTGGTAATGATAATTACAAAATTAGTTATGTAAGAATCAATAGCATTTACTACTATTACTCACCATGGTTAAGGTCATTTTATCAATTTCATGTTTATCTTTGGTTTTGTGCTGTCTGAAAGGTGAATGACCTTTGAGCAATTTATAAAGCATGCAACCAAAACTGAACCAATCGGCACAAGAATCGTAGGCTGTTCCCTTCGATAAAACCTCGGGTGCCATATAACCATGAGTACCCACCGAGGCATGAGGTTTCTTTCGCGAAAAATCACAAGCTAGCCCTAAATCCGAAATACGTATGTGACCATTTTCATCCAGCAAAATATTTGCGGGTTTTAAATCTCTATAAACTATGAAACGTTTGTGCATGTGTTCCAACCCCAAAATAACCTAAAAGATTCACACAAAAAGATACAAATGCAAATAACAGCGATTAACCTGTTGAGAAATTAATAAAACTAACCTCAGCTGCATAAAACTTCATTTCATCCTCATTGAAAACACCATGCTGTGACAAGTGATAATGTAAATCTCCTCCATTCATTAGATCCAATATAAAGCACAATTTGTCGGGTGTATGAAAAGCATATGTCATGCACACAATAAATGGGCAGTCATTCTAACCAAAACAAAAATAAATACATGTTTATTAAATTACCATAGATCCAAAAATCGTAATGATTAACACTTTTCTAACTTACACCAGTGCTAACAACTTGCAACATTGAACGTTCGTTAAGTGCCAACATTTCTCCCTGTTTCATTTTGATACGTTTTTTATCCAAACATTTCATGGCATACATTTTTCCAGTATCAGCTTTTCGACATCCGTACACTTCGCCAAATCCGCCACGACCTATAATTCTGTGTACGCTGAAGTCGTTCATGGTCAACTGCAAAGAATAAATGTAAATGAATAATGACGTATTATTGACACCAGGATGCTCACTAACCTGTATATTAAGTTCCAAATTTTTCCATTGACAAAAACGAGTAAACTTTTCACTAAAAAAGATATTCGGTGGTCAAAGTGAAAAAAAAAAATCAAAGTTTTATAAAAACATACCTTTCCAAAAATTTTTTAAATGGTTTGCCCTTTAAATAACTAAATATTTCCTCAATATATGGCTAGAAATAGAAAAAAAAAACACTAAATGAGCTTTTTTATTGGTGAAACTGGATATGGGCACATGAGCAGATTAGAGCGTGATTCACGCGTGAGTGTGATTGAATTCAATATTACTCACGTAATTGTGAGTGGGAAAAAATTGCGTGAGTGAGTGTGCGTGAGTAAGATGTTTGCGTGAGTGAGTGTGCGTGAGTCGATTTTTTTGCGTGCATGATTTTGCGTGATTTATTTTCTCTTCCCTTTCTTTTCGTACCAAAAAAAGCAACAAAAAAACTTTGAAATTTTGCTAAACTTAGATTTCGTCCGAAAAAAGCAAAAAAAAAAAGTTAAAATTTCGCTGAACTTTAAATTTTCCTTATACGGTATTTACACCAACGAAAACAACTTGTTTTTGAATATTTTTTTGGTTTTTGGCAAAAACTGCATGTATTTTCCATAAGGTACCTACAGACGACGCAATATTATGTACAATATTCAATTATATTGATGGTGTGTGGGTAAGATTGACCATTGTACAATCGTCAATATTACCCACACACGATCAATATAATTGCATATTGTGCATTATATTGCGTCGTCTGTACGCACCTATACAATTTAAAAGCTGCATTGCCAACTAAAACTGAACAAAAACTAGAATTTAGGTTGTGGTCTATGCTACTATTAATTCAGTGTGAATGTTTTTTCAATTTTCTTTTGGTAAAAACGAATGTCAAAATAAAAATATTTGTTTTTTTGTGAAATTAATATTCAAATCTTTTAAAAAAGTAAATAAATATGTAATTTAATTTTTTTAATAACGTGTGGCTATTGTAATTTTGTGTTTTTTAGTGAATTTAGAAAATAATTAATTTGGTTTGACAAACAAAAACCCTTTTTATTCGGTGTAAACAGTTTGGTTTTCCAAAATGCTTTTTTGCCAAAAACAAGTTAGTTTTTGTTTGGTCTAAACATAGTATTAAAAGTTTGGAAGATTTTTGAAATTTTAGTTCTTTATTTTTTTTTATAAATAAGAGTTTCGTGAGTGTGAGTGAAGCTCTGTGAGTGCACGTGAGTGTGAGTGAAGCTTGTGTGAGGGCGCTTGAGTGTGAGTTGTATTAAATTTACTCACGTGAGTAATTGTGAGTAGAAATTATGGTCGTGAGTGAGTGTGCGTAATTCAAAAATTTCTGTCGTGAACGCGAGTGAGTTTGAGTCAAAAATCACTCACGCATCCATCTCTAGTGTAAACTAATGACCAATCTTACCTCAAATAAATTTGTTGGTACTTCATTTTTCAGCAAATACTTTTGTACGCTTCCAACGGCATCTTTAGAATAGTCCTAAAAACATATTTAAAAAAAAAATCACATGTGTAAATTAGGGTTATAACTAAATTTTGACCCTAGGACCACACGATGTATAACGAGTGTTGTTTAAAAAAAAGTAAAACAAAAACAAATTTTAAAATTTTTCAAAACAAATCTTTAAACAAAAAAAAAATAATTAAACCATAACTTTATTAATGGGTCAGGTCCAGAATTTTTTTATATATGTATATATATTAGGGCGGGTCGATTTCTATATTTAAAAAAAAAACTGCAAAATCGTATAGCAAAAACAAATTCTACAAGAAATTTTTTTTACAAAAATTATTTAGAAAAAAGTTTTACTCAAAATGAAAAAATGCTGATGTCAAAAAATATTTAGTTATCAAAAAATGTTATTCTCTCTGATATGCAACTCCCTAATTTCATCCCACAAAAGTATCATGTGTTTTTTTTTTTTGACAAAATAACAATTTCCTAATAACATTATGATCCTCAATTGCATACTTTTACTTCCCTTTGTAAGTAACATACAAAGGCTTTGGTGGGAATCAAACCCACAACCCCTGCACTTACTTTCAGATTATCACGCTACATGTTAGTATTCTGCAGCCCAATATAAAATAAATAATGGAATAAAATTATCATAAACTAGCGATGAAAGCAGCGATTTTTTTTCTTCAAATTTCTTATTATAATTTTTCGTCTGTGTCGCTTTCATTACAAATCAATCTAGTTATTTATTTCTCCATTTCAGGGATTATGTCATAATACCAAAATTTGTTCGAATTATATCCAGCGGCAATTAGTAAAACATTATTTTTCACTTTGAAATATGTTGTTGAGCAAATGTGTGGTAAGAAATCCTAAAATAATGCTACAAAAAAGGGATTTGCATTACCTGGTAATTCATTACATAATCACCACCCACTACCAAAGTTTTGCTGGGATCTGTTTTGGGGAAAATGTGTTTTGTTAAAAACACAAACTTCAATGTTATTACTGTACAACATTTTTTTCGAAAATTACGGGGTTCCGACGATTGATTCTGGTAGAGGAGACCAAAAAAGATACACGTGTGTCGTCGTTTTGAAAGATCAAATCGGAATTTTATTTTAGAGGCGGTTAAAATTTCCCAGCTTTAGCCTGTTCTTGCAGCATATCGCATATACAGACAGACAGACGGACGGACAGACGGACATTCACAGAATGTTTTAGAATCGATCATGGATCAACAATATATATACTTTATGGGGTTTCCTACCGATATTTCGATGCGTTACAAACGGAATGACAAAGTGAGTATACCCCCATACTGTGGTTGGAGGGTATAAAAATTGGAGTCTGTCTTTGCCTCCCAACAACCGGTTAAAGTTCACAATCGTAGTGTATTTTATCAAAGAATGCTGCTTCTCTTTCTTTTAGAGATGCGCGCGTGACACGAATTTTTCGTGATTTACGCGTGAATCACGCGTGATCGTGAGTGAAATTCATTTTTACTCACGTGATCGTGAGTGCGCGTGATTAGAAGAAATAGTTTCGTGCGTGAGCAATTTTTTTCTCGTGAGCTAGCGTGATTGATTTGTGCTGTCTGAAACAGAAAACAAGAGGGAAAATCGTCAACATGTTGAATTTAAAGGGTAATTAATACCCAATTGTGATGTAAATAAATGTTTGTGATTGTTTTTAGGAATTTAAATTCTTTTTGAGCAAGAAATCGAAAAAGTAAAATAAAAATTTGTTTATTTTAATTTCGTGTCTTCGTGAGCGTGAGAATAAATTTAGTTACTCACGTGAGCGTGCGTGAACGTGAGGAGACAAATAAATTTCGTGCGTGAGCAATATTTTTATTTCGTGAACGGGAGCGTGCGTGAGTCAAAATTCACTCACGCGCCCATCTCTTATCACAAGTATTAAAAGTTAATGACAATTGTCCATATATTCATGATCCTCGATCGATTTTAAGACGATTTAGCGATGTCCGTCCGTCTGTCTGTTGAAAACACGCTAACTTTTGAAAGTCTTTACGGAGGCTCCTGAAGTTTGGCATATATTTTGGGCATTTACCTGGTCAGGTTGGTATTGCAATCCAGCGAAATCGGTCAAGTGGTAAAAATTTATGAGCAAAAGAAAGAAAACTCTGATGATGCTGAAAATTGGCATATATATTTTTCGTTCCCCTGGCTTGCTTCGTAATGAAACAGTATTTCAAAAGTTATTAGCAAAGCCGTGAATTTCAGATTAGTGTCACCGATAATTCACGTCTTGAAAACCCGTTAAACATGTTTTAAAAACATTGGTAAGTCACAAAAATATTTTACAACGAATTTTCGTCACTCAAAAATATTTTTACACTAAAAAAAATACACTCGAAAAAAATTTTGCACTCAAAAAAAATTTTACACTCAAAAAAATTTTGTAAATTACTTTTTTTTCAAAAGTTAAAAAAAAAAAGTTTTTTTTACACAAAAAATAAAATATTTATAATCAAAAATGTTATTTTTTCACGTTAGAAAACTTACTAGCAGTTAAAAAGGGCATTGTGAAGGGTATTCATAGATTCGGCCAAGACGAATTTAACTTTTCTACTTGTTATTTTATAGCAACGGTTTACCACAATGAGCAATATATTTGTAACACAGAAAATCAAAAAGTTATTACAAAATATACTGACTAGGAAATATTTTTTCCTCAACCTAAAAAACACAAAAGCACATCTGTCCGCTTTCACGTGTAAAGTGGAACGGCCAAATTTCATAGTGTGAAAGAAGATTGATAAATACACATTTTATTCATTTCTCACAATTTGATACCTCTCTTAATTTAAGAGATAAGTGGGGTGGCGATTGTGCCCCACTGTGGAATGTGCTCCTCTAAAATTAGGAATTTGAAACATTTTTAAAGAAGTTATAAGTAACAAGTAAAAAAGTTAAATTCGGCCTTGCCTTGCCTTGTAGTGATACCCTCCAAAATTTCTAAAAGATTATTGCAAAAAACTTAATTTAAAAAGAAATTACTTTCGAAAACAAATTTATAATGCGTCAACAAAACATCAACTGACGTTTGTTAACAGAAAAATCTATAATTTAATGTTACGTCTAAAACCGGTTATATTTATATTCAAATTTGATCACTTTTTAAATGGTTGATTTTTCGTTTGTTTTTACATATAAAAACTATAGTTTGTGTTTGTCAATCAATATACATAAATTATCATTTGATACATACATATGTGTGAGTTAATAATTCTTCCATAATAAAATTGTCATAGATTTCTCGAGCCATTTTCTTGCGCTCTTCATAACACTCGGTTTTTTCAAATAGTTTGATCTGAAATAAAAAAATATATACGTATATTTATATGCATGTTTTTTTTTTTTTGTTTTTGAAGTTTAACTTTGCAATATATATCCTTTTATCAGCTGGATGTATCGCTTTAATGTTTGAAAGTGAAATTGAAATTCAGCGTTTATTCATTTGGTGTTAATTACATTTTTTTAAATATTAATTATTTAATAATGAGTTAAAACATATCAACTCAAATAAAAAAATTAACATTTTTGACCTAACTTCTTTCGAGTTTTATGAAATTTGGAGTATACTTACACAAAAATTATAGTGCCAAAATTTTGGACTTCTAGTTCCTTTTTTACGGAAATATAAGGTCTTGAAGTTATCTCAAAAGGTTATCTCAAAAGATACTCAAGATACCAGATCTTATTCTGATTTTAGGTAATGAGACCGCCTTTTAAATGACATGCGACATTTTTTTTTTTTTTTGATTCTGGTAGAGGAGACAAAAAAAATATACTTGTGTCGGAGCCTACTTAGGGAGTGGAGATAGGGCGTAGGTATGTTTTAAAAAAATGTTGTAGGGTAAAAATAAATGGAGGTCGGTCTCACTAATGACCCCTCTCGGACGCACCATTGGACCAGTAGAAGCTGATTAAATAAAACAAATTTACAAAAAATAAAAAAAAATTGTATGGGGACCGCCTGAATAGTTAAAGATAGGGGGTAGGTGCGTTCAGAGAAAATGTTTGGACTAAAAAAATATTGTGGGTCGGTCATACATTTTGTTGCTCTAAGGGCAGTATTAGGGCAGTTAGAGCGGTTGGAGCAAATTTTAAAAAATGTCGTTTTGTGTGGGAGCCCCCTTAGAAATTGGAGATAGGGTATTAGTTTGTTTCAAAGAAATGTTAAGACGTAAAAATTAATGGAGGTCGGTCTTATAAATGATCCCTCTAAGACGCACCATTGGAGCAGTAGAAATAATTTTAAGATTGGAAAATTACAATAAATTATTTTCAAAAAATTTTAAAAAATAGTAATAATCGTTATCCCACGATCCTCCTGGGCAAAAAATTTGTAGAATCGATAGAAGTTTTACACAAAAAAATTTCAAAAAATCGAAGAGTACAAACATTTTCAAAAATGACATTTAAATTTTAAAACTTAAAAATCGCATACTAGAGCGCTTTTAAGAATTTTTTGGGATTTTTTTTTAAAAGTACGTAAAAAAACAAAAATTTTGAAAAAAAAAAATTAAATTTGGACCATTATTGAAGAAGTTATGAGTAAAAGAAATTTGAGTAAAGGAACAAACTACCAATTTTTAAAAATTCGATATCTTTTGAACGGGTCATCAAAAAAATCTGAAAATTTACCACGAAGGAGTTTTCGAAGGGTACTAAAAACTGTAAACAAAAAAAATTTTTTCAAAGTGTCCGATTTGACATGGAATGCCCCATATGTACATAATAAACACTAGTGATATATGTTATACTTAAGTGTCAATCTTTCGACACTGAAGAGTGGTGAAAAAAGAACATACTTTATGTAACACGCTCATATTAAATTCATCATTGTTCCAGTTGAAGAAGAAGTACATCTGGTTCATAAGTTGTGGTGAATTTTGTAGTGACTGTTAAGCTCTTTTTTTGCTGGGATATGTTCAGTTTCATTAACTTTTAACTTTTTTTATAGACAAAGTTTGTTTAAGTAGGTAACAGAAAACAAAAAACTCTAACACAAAATTTTAAACTGCATAAAATTTCAAACTTTAAAGCAATTTATCTTGCTTAATATGATTCAGCTACGCGAATAGTTTTTTGTTTATAAATATAAAATACCTGTTCATAAAATTTGAATTGCTGTATAGGTTCATCTGAATCATTTTCGCAAAAATCCTTGAACAGATTATAGCCTAAAATAAAATTTTATAAATAAACAAAATTATAATTTACAAGATATTTTTGTCAGAGATATTTACCTATAACTTGATGGAATATTTTATAAAACTCCAATTCATTTTCCTTTTCTAAATATTTGTACATAACACTACGAACACTGTATATGAGAAGAAAAGAAAAAACATACCATTAGTGCATCTTTTATATGAATGCAAAACAACATAACTAATTTCACAAAAAATATTTGAATAAAAAAGAAGTAGAAAGTTACACACGGCTGCGCTAAATCTTTTAAATTCCCAACTAAAAGAGGTTTCATTTAAAACATTATTTGATATATTTATGTATATATGGCCATACACAGTAGATCGGGTCGAAAAAAAAGTTCTCATTTGGCGCGCTTAATTTTAAAGCTTACCTCGAAAAAGTTCCGAAGCCAAAATATTAGATTTTTAGATCGCGATGTGGTACCGCCGAAATGGTTATTTGTTCATATCTTTGTCATTTGATGTCCTATCGTTATAAAAAAAAAATTGTTAGAAAGTCCTCAGCGAGTACTAAATTTGACCCACATTTGGTTTTGACCTCTGAGGTCATCTTCGTGTTATGAGTGTTCCCAGTCAGAAATTGCCAACCGTACCAAAAAGTTTGTGTTGGTATAATATCGGGCTAACGAAAAATACAACATTCTATAATATAAAACAGTTTTACTAAAAATGCTGTGTTGGCACAACTTTGTGTTTTCATAAAACACTGTAGTGTAGATTATAGGTCTGTTTGTTTACTTAAATTTCTTACTACTTTTACTACAACTAGAAATTTTTGTTTACTTTTTGTACTGAAAATTTCCAGCTGTAGTAAAAGTAGTAAAAATGAGTAAATTGTAGTAAGGTAAACGAACAGGCATTATAATTTAAAAGTTTAAAATTTTTATTTTAATTAAAAGTTTTTGATTAACTTAGACCTCAACTCTTTAATCTAGGTGAAAACTTTAGTAAATGCTTTTTCAACCAATTTTTACAAAATGGTAACTAACAAGCACTACATCGATATTTTCAGTACATCCCTAAGCAAGAGATCAATCCAAAGTCGTAAATTTGTAAAATCAATGTTAACCCAACGTCAAAACAAAAGTCGAGCGATCGTTGGCCACTGTTATCATTTCAACTGCGGAATGACGTCGTAGACTTAGAAACATGTATGATTTGCCAACGTTGGTACCGTCGCCGCCAACTTCAGTCCAACGTTGGCCCGTTTGTATTTTTCTGACTGGGTTAGTTTCTCAGCTTCCTACCCACCTAAATGATTTTTATTTTTCCATTAAATTATAGCACTAAAAAATTCATGAAATTCTTTCCTTAGAAGTATCCTCTTAAGTTAATTAACAAAAAAGTTACATTCGATTTTAAATTTCCCTAGAAAAAGATTCGAAACACTCCCAGGCAGAAAAATACAAACGGGCCAACGTTGGAATGAAGTTGGCGGCGACGGTACCAACGTTGGCGAATCATACCCGTTTCTAAGTCTACGACGTCATTCCGAGGTTGAAATGATAACAGTGGCCAACGATCGCTCGACTTTTGTTTTGACGTTGGGTTAACATTGATTTTACAAATTTACGACATTGGATTCAACTTTTGCTTAGGGATATATTGAAAATCTCGATGTAGTGCTATTTAGTTACCAATTTTTACAAATTGGTTGAAAAAGCAACTACTTAAGTGTTCACTTAGATTAAAGAGTCGAGGTCTATGTAAATCAAAAACTTTTTTAAAAAATAAAAATGTTAAACTTTTAAATTGTAACCTATAGTGTAGTGTTTTATGTAAACACAAAGTTGTGCCAACACAATATTTTTAGTAAAACTGTTTTACATTATGCAATGTTGTATTTTTGGCTTGCCCGATATTGCACCAACACAACATTTTTGGTACGGTTGGCAATTTCTGTCTGGGCTTGTTCGTACACAGTGAGCCTCAGCGATGTTAAGGTTCAACTTTAGTGTCGACAAAAAATGTAAACGCAGTTCGATTTCTACTTCATTAAATGTCACAAAACTGTTAACAGCGAAATCGTAGCTGCTCGCATTCGCGAGATATCACGAAATTAGTGTTTTTGTATTTTCTAAAATTTCGACAATGAAGTTTTTTAAATATCTTCAAAAACTGAGTATTGTATTTATTTACAGGTCACAAAACAGTTAACATCGAAATCATATCTGCTCAATTTCGTGAGAAATCGCAAAATTAAGAAAAAATAAATAAAAAATTCGAAAAAATTTTATTTTTCGCGTAAATTAGCAGTCAAGATATTGATTTGAGCAGTTTAACCCCCTTTAACAAGATGCAATTTAAACTGCATACAATATATTTGTCGTTTCTTGATTTTTTTTTTTCATTATTTTAGACACTAAAGAAAAAATAAATTAATTAATATAAAAGCTTGAACAGTAATTTGGCATTTTCTCGGGTAATTGATCATCTATAATTTTTCTGATTGCAGTTTTGTCAACTTTAATAACCTCAAATTCAAACTGCATACCACATTTTTGTCGTTAATTGAAGTAAATGTTTTTACAGACCAAAAATAACACATTGTTATTAGTAGTTTAGCGAGTTTTTTAGCGATATCTCGAAGAATTGAGCAGCAAGAATTTAAATGTAAACAGCCGTATCACCTTTAATCAATAGCAAATCAAACTGCATTTCGTGTTTTTCAACAATGTTAAAGGAACTTCTTTTATTAATTAAAACAAGAAATACCCCTAAAAAATCTGTTTTTCGCTATTTCTCGCGAAAGTGAGCAGCTATAATTTTTTTGTGGGCAGTTTTAATTTCTTCCAACATGTTCAAATCAAACTGCATACCACTTTTTTTCTTATTTCTAAAGAACCGGTTTTTAAATATAAATAAATAATAAAAAAAAATTATATAATTACGCGATATCTCGCGAAATTTAACTTCCACAATTTCGATGTCAACCTTTGATCAAGCACAAGTAAAATTGCATACCATGTTTTTGCAAAATTTTCCATATATTTAAATTTTGTTCCAAAAAATACTTAAAAAAAGAGGTATGTGTATGTTTTTGAAAATTTCTGCACTAATGGAAAACCATTAAATGTTTCATACTTTTTTAAAAAAATATCGCGAAGGGACGAAAATAAACAGTTTCTTTGCTCTCCTGAACACTTGCCCCAAATGACTCCATTTTTAGGCGCAGCGGCGATATAATTTATTTCAAATACAAAAAATTAAAAAAAAAAAACGATTTCTTATGTACAAATTATTAAATAAAAAAATTATTTTATTTAATACATTTTTAATTTTGTAATGATTTTTTTAGTTAAAAAGCTATTTTAAAAACTTAAGTACAGGGAAAGCGCTTTTAAAAGTACTGGGAAAGTCCTATAGTTTTTGTATACAAGTACCCTTTTATTACTTTCTTTTTGGTTCTGCAAGTACTTTGCCACTACTAAATGGTGTTATCATTTAGCATCTTAGCAACCCAGCAAAACTTTGGTAATGGGTAGTTATTATGTAACACATTACGAGGTAATGTATATCCCTATTTGTAGCATTATTTTAGGATATCTTACCAGACATTTGTTCAACAACATATTATTTCAAGGTGAAAAATAGTGTTTTACTAATAACTTGTTACGTAATGCATGATTATTGCAAAAATTTTATTTCATATTTATTATTTCTATTAGTTGTAATTGAATACAAAATGCATTATAATAACATAAAAAATTAATATCTTATACAAAAATGCATAATTTGAAACTAGAGATGGGCTCACGACAGGAATTTTTGAATCACGGACACTCACGAGCATATTTTTTCTACTCACTTACAATCACGTGAGTAAATTAAATACATCGTTACTTGTTCACTACTCGTAACGCCTTATATATTACATTCTGGTATGCTACATTTTATACATTACTCGTATGCATTACTTTGAGTCTCATCCCATGTTAAAATCATCAATGCTGCAATGTATAAAATAAGCTATCCTATACCTTATTTTATACCTTATTTGGTAATCAAAGTTTTACTGGGAAGTACTAAAAACCCCAAAACAAAAGGTACTTTGCCAGTATTAATACTACCTTATTAAATGCTTTAATTGATCTGGCCCGTATGTATTTTTCTGCCTGGGTAAGCATATATTAAATGCGTTTTAGTTGTTTCTAGCGCCAGTTACCAAATGAACATGAAATCGACTCGTGTGTTAATATGCGAAACATGCCTATATATAGTACAAGGTATGTTTCCCATTTGGAAGATCTTCCTTTTTAGAACTTTTGAAAATCAAAATTTCTTCAATATATGGCAACCCACACATATAATGTGTGTGTTTACTAAGTTCTTAAACATATTACTGACCTTGGATCGGGCAATATAAGTTTCTTACTGGCCCTTGCAGCTGGAGTGCATTTTGATTTCTCCATGGCCATCAAGTAACTGACATCTGCCAAAACAGCTTCTAAATCTGCCATTTTATGTTTTTATTGTTGTATTATTCTTGTTACTTCTCGGATTTGGTCTAACTTTTTATTTTATTTCATTTGTTGTATATTTATTTCATCTGTTGTAAAGATACATAAGTTGTAAGAAAATGTTAAAGAATAATAAAGTATAGATTTCTGTCTTGAGTATTGTTGTTCGTTTAATTGAATACAGCAAATGTATCACAAAAGACACTCTCTCCTTTTCAATGTACACACATTCAATCAACACCTCTTTAGTCTTTCAATAATACATATGTATATATGAACAAATGTTCTATTCTTGTTGAAAATTTAATACTTTTGTGAAAACACGCACTTTTAACAAGAAAACAAAAACAATTGATATTCTTAGTTTTGTTAACAATATTATGTTAGTAATGGATTTTCTTTAATTTTCATAATTGGAACATTCAATATATATTAATTTATCTATCCATGAATAATACACTCACTGATGCCAACTTCTTGTTATAAAAACCCGCTAAATCCGCTATGAAAATGGCTAAAACCACAAAGTGAAGTAATAAAATCTATCGCTTCAATATTTTGAACATTTTTCTTAAAAATAATGATGTAAAATATGAGAATACCAGAAGAAATATTTTTAATACCAGTGGTTCTGATTTATAAATTTGTATTACGGTTAATAAAACTAGTTTTTTATAAATAATTTACGAAAAAAGGTCAGAGAAATAGTAATTCACATTGACGTCGAAACTCCGTCGAACTTTCGTGTGTGGACAGTGTTGTTTTCAAAAATTAATAAGTATTTTGTTTTTGTTACAATAACAAAATACATGCACGTTCGTCGTTTGTTCGTCATACAGAAGTGTTTTTTCCTTGTGCTGTGGACCAAAAATCGCTAGATTTTCTGCTAACCGCTAAAATGTTCTTATCAAAAAAAAAAAACGTCTAATTGGCAGCACACTAATATTGATGTTGCTCATTGCGAGTACAGCTAAATGTGTCACCCGGTTTTACACCACAGGGAGAAACATATAAAACCAATTATGAACCATTCGGTAGGAAAATTACACCGAGAAAAATTCACTTATGTAAAGGGCCCATCAGACGACAGACAAATCTTACCCAAAGAAAATCGTAGTAAATTTAACAGAAATCATTGTTGATTTTGACCCTACAAATATTTATGTTGATTTAAATAAAAATTGTTGTCAGTTTTTGTAAAAGTTTATCAACTCGTTTTTTTGTAAATCAACTAGTATTTTATGTAAATATAAGAAATTTTATAATTAAAAAAGCTTGTTATTATTTTATTAAGTATTAATCACAATATTTTTGTATTATCACCGGCTTTTTAAGCTGCAATATTAGAACACGAGATTTCCACACACACTTCGTTTATTTGTGTTATGCACTCGTAAGCATAGAAAAGATTAGAAGGTACGCAGTGTTGTATTTGATGTATTTTCCAATATGGTGGCAAAAAGCTTGTTCTTCCTCATCTCACACGTATTTAATATCAAATTAGATTCTTTGTTTATAAAAAATGGAATTTGTCTTTCATTTAATTAAATTTATTATTTATTTTGCTTTATTCAACGTTTTTTTACAGATAATACGCACTATTGATAGTTTAAAACCTTCTGTTTTTTCTTTTGTTGTTTTCTTTGTTGTTGTTCTCCTTTATGTTGCATTGTTTTTATTAAACGTCAAATGTTACATAATGTGCTGTCACTAATACTTATTCAAGCGAAATACGACTCTGTTACACTTCTATTTTTTTCTATGCTCGTAAGTCATTCTCCAGTTTTATACACTCAACCAAAAATCATTAGAGGTATTCAGAGTCTTGTTGCCAAGACTTTTTTTTTTCTTTAAAAAAAATACATGTATTTTGAAAAGTAATTTTGAAAAGTGCTCTTTTACAACCAGTGCCAGGGCTGGCAAGCAAGACTCTGAATACCACTATTGTATTCCCAAAGAAAATCGTTGTGAATTCAACAGAAATCATTGTTGCTTTTGACCCTACAAATAATTATGTTGATTTCAATAAAAATTGTCAGTTTTTGTAAAAGTTGATCAACTTGTTTTAGTTGATCAACTTGTTTGTTTTAGTCGGGTTGTCCATTTCATAAGATATTGCATATTTCATGAGACATATCCCATTCCTTTAAATATATCCCTCCCCTCTAGGAGGTCCCCTTGGAGCGGTAGAAGCGGATTTAATAAATAAAGTTGTAAAAAATAAAAAGCATTGTATGGGAACCGCCTTAGGGGTTGAAGATAGGGGGTAAGTATGTTTGAAAAAATGTTGGGTGGAAAAGTATTGGGGTTCGGTCATACATTTGACTCCTCTAGAGGCACCCATGGAGCAGTTAGAGGTAAAAGCATTTCATCCCAGGTTTGAATTGGGTATTAAATGATTTAAGAAAAACAAAATTGTTTGATCAAAAGCGGTTTATTTATCATTAATTTTAAGAATTTATTTAACATTATAAGTAAGAAACTATTTAAAACTCATTATCATACCATTTTCGCACGGATTCCATAAAATCAATTTCCGTTCGAGTTGGAAATTATTTGCAATTCCAATGAGGATTTTGTAAAGGGGACGATAAATAATTTATGATATATGTATGTATACATGGGTGTGTATAACGTAATGTAAAAAAATTAAATAACCATATTATTATGTATATTACTATATGTGTTTACATGCATGGATTTATATTATTATGTTGTAGTTTAATTAAATTATATAGCGTTTCCTTTCCAAATAAATCTAATTGTATGCCCGATGAGATCATTTTAAACAATTTAATCTCGATTATTTGTGAAAGGACTCTATTGCACAAATCTAGGTATGCTGCTCCGAAAAGATGGAAAAAATTGAACGTAGTGAATGTCACTGCTGATTTCCATCATTCATTAGTTGAGCACTAAACGATAATTCATCCTAAAAACACAAAATATGATGGCATGTTGGTATTTTAGACAGAACATACATTAAAATAATTAAATCTACCTCAAACATATCTTTAAATGATGAGGACTCATTTCCAAACGGGCTTGGTGATCTAGATTCCGAAAAATGTTCTGATTGCTGATCATGCATTGTGCTTTTCTGCGTCATGCCTAATACCATACGCAAAAGATAAAACGATTTTTTATATCTAAAGAATAAAAATAAATGCATCTTACCATTGTTGTGACCCACTTTAAGCTGTCGAAATTGTTTTAAAGAGGCCATATCAGGCTGTATCATACTTAACAATTGACTTCGAGATTCATTAGGACTCTCAATGGATGTTGGTAAATCCAAAAGACGTTGATTTTGAATACCATCTCCAGGACCCATATGCGATATATGATTGAAATTGGTGGGCGCCGAAATCATTTTTGATCTTCTGTCGGTGCTGCTCAAAAAAAAAAGAATTAATAATATGCTTTTAACACTAAATAACTATCAATGGCAAGACTAACTTTTTAATCGTTTTGTTAATTTCTCTCATTGAGAAACGCCGTTTAGTGTTGATCCCACTTATGCGTTTAAGATTCTTTGATTGGAATAAACCCTCTGTAAGACGGCAGTATAGAAGGTAAAAAATAAGTACATATATGTTTACATAGTTTACTATCAAAGTTTTGTAGATGCTATGTCCACTTAACATTAAAATACTCAAGTATGAAGACCATACCAAGTAACCGACACTAAGTTACTTTCCCAGCAAAATCTCAAAATTTGCGTAAGTGGTTACCTACCATTTTCAATGTCCATTACTTTAACAAGCCGATGTCATTGGAGGTAACCACTTAACATAGCACATTGACAGGTAATGCTAATTACTAACAGGATTACTTTTTGGGGTAAAAGGCAAAATAGTGGCTAGTGGTAATGAACATTGAAGTTGGGAGGTACCCACTAGCTTACGCATATTTTGAGTTTTTGATGGGGTAATTCTTAATTTCTTAATTCGAACTGTTGATTTTTGTTTTAAGAAACATTTCTACGCATAAAATAAACAATTTACCAAATTTTGTAATTAAAAAGTTGGAGAACTGCGCTAACGACAAAACTTTAATAGTATTTTTTGCATGTAGAACGTACTTGTGTGAATATTAGCTAAATAAACGACATTCGGTGTATCATTGACGTGAGTTAAAACAATATTTCCTTGTTGACTTAGAGGACTTGATCGTTTGAGACCTATTGATTGCACCCATTCAGCTGTCTGTGTGTTAAATATATCTAAATGGGTTTCCGAAAATACCAGTAAATGCCCTTCCGAATAGGCTACAAATAAAGTGTGGTTGTAAATTAAGAAAAATGTAACTGCCATCTTAAATATTCAAACTTTCTTACTTATATTTGTAGGAACAGCCGGATACATAATCTCTCGATCGCGTGATTTGCGTCCTTGTAAATCTACATATATGGCAAGAGTTTGGAAAACCAAGAGATACTCCCCATAACCGCCTCCTGCACATTGTATTTCAATTACACGTATTGCATCCACTCCAGAGTAGTTGAGAAAGGCACAAAGTTGATTTTCGGGATGTATCAAAGCTATATTCAGCAATAAAGGTAATATGTTAATAAAACTCATTCACAATTGGCAATATCAATTGAAACAAGAGATGGGCGCGTGAGTGAATTTTGAGTCATGCACGCTTACGCTCACGAAATAATATTGCTCACGCACGATTTTTTTTCTGCTCACGTTCACGCACGCTTACGTGAGTAACTAAAATTTTTCTTACGCGCACGAAATAATGACGCTCACGAAATTAAAATAAAAAAAAAATATTTTACATTTATCGATTTCTTGAAAAAAAAGAATTTAAATTTCTAAAAACAATAATAAACAATTATTGAAATCACAAATTAGTATTAATTACCCTTTAAATTTAATATGATGAATTTTTTAATTGTTTTCTGTTTCACACAGCACGCAAATTCAGGAGAAAAAATTACTCACGCACGAAACTATTTTTTCCAATCACGCGCACTCATGATCACTCGCACTCACGAAAAATTCGTGTCACGCGCGCATCCCTTATTGAAACTTACACATGGCTGTTGCTTCTCCCTGCAATAAATAAGCAGTGAATCCACTTTGATGGCCAATAACCAATCTCATATCGGAGAGTATTTGAACACATTGCACTGTATAGGCCACTGTGAATTCACACATTTTTTGGTGTCTCAAGCGATTGCGATTTATTTCGTAAACGATTATTTGAGTTTGGTTAGTTGGTTTTTTCAAGGCCACCACAAAACAGTAGACCAACGTGGGCATTCGTTTAATGATGCCCGTACAAGCTGCCACACAATTTTTTGAATCGACTACTTTAATCCATTCCACATCACTGCATTCCAATGCCCGTATGGGCAGAAGACGTATGTGCCTCTGTTTTCCACATAACAACACCAAAATGTGCTCTTCTTCGATATACCAAATTTGAATAATCTTTTTGCTATCGCCAATACGAGCTATTTCGTACTGTTCAAAGTTTATGCAGTAGAGACCATCGTCAGTTCCGAGCAACAATTGATCGGGATAAACGATAAGTGCACTTAAAGCATTGCGCATCAGAGCCAGCGTACTGTCTAAAATTTCATTAACTTTGTAAATTGCTGTATTTGGAAGGTTGTTTCTCTTCAAAATGCGATGTAATTCACTTAACGCCACTACCCATTTAGTTTTCTCGGACTCATTATCAGCTAGCATTAATGTGTTCAGACAGGGTCCACCCTCAATTAAAGACGTCTTTATCTAAATTTGAACAAAACAAATTTGAAAATTATATATTTTTCCGCAAGTTTATGTTAGTAAACTGTTATAAGTTTGAAAGTTTTACGACGAATAATGAAAATTTTATTTTTCAGTAATAAAGGGCAGTTTACACGTTAACTACCCTTGACCACCCTTATCTACTATTTCCCAGTATTGGTGATACGGTTTGCCGGGTTTAAATAATTTTGTATGAAAAATTATTTGAATTTGACAATTGTTATCCTCCAATACTGGGAAATAGTAGATAAGGGTAGTCAAGGGTAGTTAACGTGTAAATCAAGCTTAACATAAAAACAAAATACAAATTGAAAACATAATATTTTGGAAGCAAAAATTATATACAAAGTATAAATTATGGGTGTTCACTCTTATCCTTCAACACCCCCACTAGATTGAACACCTATGCACATAAGATCACAACAATGAGAATGCTTCAATCTTGACAATGGCTTCGTTAGAACGTCTGCAACCATTTCTTCAGTATTAAGGTATTCAATAACGACTTTCTTATTTTCAACAAGGCCTCTTATGAAATGATGCCTTATATCAATGTGCTTTGACCGAGAGTGATAAGTACTATTTTGGGTTAAGTTAATAGCACTTTTATTATCGCATTTGATTTTTAAGGATGATGGTTTTCCAAGTTCAGTAAATACCATAATGCAACCATAATGCTTCTTGACCTGCGGATGACAACGCCATATACTCCGCCTCAGTTGTTGATAATGCAGTTGTTTGTTGCTTTTTTGAGTTCCAAGATATGCAACCTCCTTGAAACTTGAAAACGTAGCCAGATGTTGACTTTCTATCGTCAAGGTCACCTGCCCAATCAGCATCTGAGAATCCTTCGATATACTCATGTGAATCTTTTTCATATTGCAGCTTAAAATCTTTTGTACCTTTTAGATATCTCATAATGCGTTTTACTGCCTGCCAATGAGCTTTGCCAGGGTTGTTGTTATATCTGGCTAGAGCCCCCACTGCAAATGAAATGTCAGGACGACTCACCTGTGCAGCATACATTAAACTTCCAATTGCTTCTTGGTATGGTATCGACTTCATTTCGTTTATTTCATCTTCTGATTTAGGACACATAGCTTTAGAAATTTTTTGATTGACGTCTAACGGAGTCGCGACAGGTTTTGAATCAAGCATATTAAACTTTTCTAATACATTGTTGATATACAGTTCTTGATCCAACCACAATATCCCGTTCTTACGATCTCGAGTGATTTTCATTCCCAGAATGTAATTTGCCTCCCCGATGTCCTTCATTTTAAAGCTTTTGGCCAAATTATTTTTTATGTATAACTTGCTTTCTGACTTGTTTGTAAAAATTAATATATCATCGACATATATTGCAACGTAAGTAATTTCGTAATCTGTTGACTTGTAGTAAATGCAGGGTTCAGTTTTTGATTGTATTAGACCCATCTTTTTTAA
The DNA here is from genome assembly GCA_963921195.1 of Pegoplata infirma. Lineage (NCBI taxonomy): Eukaryota > Metazoa > Arthropoda > Insecta > Diptera > Anthomyiidae > Pegoplata > Pegoplata infirma. The sequence continues at coordinate 239,019,953 of OY992538.1, read as the reverse complement.
CGTACTGTCTAATTTCTTATTCCATACTCTACTGGCTTGCTTTAGACAATATAAGGATTTATTAAGTTTACATACCATTTTAGTGTCTGCATCAAAGCCTTCTGGAATCTTCATGTAGATTTCTTCATCAAGTTCACTTTGTAGAAATGCTGTAACTACGTCCATTTGGTCGATGTCCAAATCATGTTGCACTGCTAGACTAAGTAATAGACGTATCGATGAATATCTGACCACTGGAGAAAATGTCTCTTCATAGTCTATTCCGTAACGTTGCGAATAGCCTTTTATAACTAATCTTGCTTTGTATCTTTCAATATTACCATTTGAGTCTCTTTTAATTTTAAAGCACCACTTACTATCTATTGGTTTCTTGCCTTCAGGTAAACGTATTACATCCCAAGTACGATTTTCAACAAGAGCATTGAGTTCATCATTCATAGCATTTTTCCAGTGTTCTTTGTGTTTACTTTCTAGTGCCTGCTTTACAGTTTTTGGTTCTTTTTCTTTACATACCACATGACATTCATAACCGTATCTTTGTACTGGCTTAGAAACTCTTGATGATCTTCTAATGGCTTGTGGTGATGTGATTCCAGCATCAGATGAACTAGGTTGACCACTTTCAGAATCAAACCCCTCAAATAGTATTACGTCAGTTTCATCCGAGAAATATTCTGATTCATTGAAGTTTTCACTTTCGTTACCTTCTGTTATTTCCGAATTAACAGCACTTGGATTTGTAGCATCTTCTGAATTATTAACGTTTTCACTTTCGTTACCTTCTGTTATTTCCGAATTTACAGCACTTGAGTTTATAGAATCTTCTGAATGTATATCACTTGCATCATCAATTGGCCCATCAATGGTATCATCAATTTCATCAACCATTTCCCCCACTGAATCACATCCGGGGTATAAATAGAAATTTGAATCATCACTAGGCTTACCATTAAAAAACTGATTTTCAAAAAATTTGGCATCTCTACTAAACGATACTTCATTACGAACAGGATCATAAAAACGATATGTTCTAGTATGGGCACAATAACCAACAAAAATGACTTCCTTTGCTTTAGAATCAAGCTTTCTTCTCTTCTCTTTTGGTATATGAATTAGAGCCTTACATCCGAATACTTTAAGATATTTTAAAGAAGGTTTCTTACCAGACCAAACTTCTTCAGGTGTGACATCTTTGAGTGATTTGCATGGAGTGCGATTTATCAAATACACTGCAGTATTAGCTGCTTCAGCCCAAAACTTCTTATGCAAACCTGAATCGATTAATAGACATCTCGTTTTTTCAATAATTGTTCTATTCATCCTTTCTGACATACCGTTTTGTTGTGGACTGTATGGTACTGTTGTTTGATGTTCGATTCCACTTTGAATCATAATCTTCTTCATTTTATTGTTGCAATACTCAGTGCCATTATCACTTCTTAATGCTTTTATGGTCTTACCTGTTTGATTTTCAACACTATTTTTAAATTCTAAAAATTTATCAGCAACTTCATATTTAGTTTTAATAAAAAACGGAAAAACTTTTCGGCTATAGTCATCTATGAAGATAAGCATGTATCGTGAACCTTTTATTGAGTTAACTTCCATCGGACCGCAAGATCCGTGTGTATTAAACCAAGTACTTCCGTTGCTCTAGTTCCATGATCTTTAAATGGCAGCCTGGACAATTTACCTTTAACACATGAAACGCAGCTTTCTTTGTATGCATCGCATTTGACACCAATAACGGAACCGGAACTCATAGTCTTTAAAGCTTCATTGTTAGCATGGCCAACTCGCTTATGCCATAGCACGGACTCTTCAACTCTTGAATTTGAAACAAAAGCGTTATTATTAGCAACATTCATTCGAAACATACCATTTACATGTTCGCCTGTCACTATAGTTTCACCATTGGTATTTAAAACTCTACAGCCTGTATTATTGAATTCAACTTTAAAACCGTTTTTAACAATCTTGGACACTGACAGTAAGTTGATATATAAATCAGGAATATGCAAAACCTCTTGAAATGTTACCTTTTCTTTCCTATTTTTGCTTGGTTTCACAACTATATTAACGTCACCAACTCCTTTGACCTTTATTACGGAATTATTGGCAATTGTTACCTCTGAATTTTGCTCTTCATAATCGTTGTTGAAATATGTAACATTTGAGCACATATGAGCTGTAGCACCCGAGTCGAAAAACCAATCATTTTTGTTTAGCTGACGTACTGAAAAAGCTCCCATCATAGCATTAGCATTTTTCTTGAAATTGGGTTTTGACGACTTATTTGGGCACTTAGCTGCGATATGGCCGTACTTGTTGCAGTTGAAACATTTTGATGCCTTTTTCTTAAATCCTTTTTTCTGACTTACCAACGCTAAATCCTTTGAATCTGTCTTAACATCTTGTAGCAACTTCAATTTTATTGCATCTCCAGTAATTTTAATACCTGAGCTTTGAATCCCCATAATCATTGTCTTATATTCTTCTGGGAGTCCTGCAAGCATCATAGAGCCTACCCATTCTTCATCAATTTTCAAACCAGCAGATCTTAATTTGTGTGCTGTTGTCAAAATTACGTTCACGTATTCTTCAACGCTTTGGCAATCGTTCAACTTTGTTGAGCAAAACTTTTGAATAAGCCCAACACGTCTTACCAAACCGCTATCTTCAAATATTTCACACAATGTGGTCCAAATTTCTTTAGCACTTTTGCATTCTCTTATGTGTGGGTATATGGATTTATCGACCGTTAAAATAAGTTCTGCCTTTGCCTGAACTTTCTTCTCCATAAGCCCCTCATCTGGAAATATGCTTCAATGGCAAACTTCCAGTCTTCAAAATTTTCACATCCTCGAAGCTTTTCAATTTGTAAATTTGAAGACATTTTGAACCACGATTGTTATTTATTTATTTTTAATACTTTAACACAACGGACAGATAATTCGTTATTATCACACGATATAAATTATTCCACCAATATTTCTACCCTTATTTCACGGAAGGGCCCATAACCTGTTATAAGTTTGAAAGTTTTACGACGAATAATGAAAATTTTATTTTTCAGTAATAACATAAAAACAAAATACAAATTGAAAACATAATATTTTGGAAACAAAAATTATATACAAAGTATAAATTATGGGTGTTCACTAGGGTTTCTAAATTCCCGGACTTTTTCAATTCCCGGGAAATCGTTTTAAAAAAATCGTATTCCCGGGAATTCCCGGGAATTTTTTAATTAAAACAAATTTTGAACTTTACCACATAAAAATTGTTATATTACAAATTATGGTCGTATTTTCCAATGTAAAACCATTTTAAATGTATTCTTTTGTAAAATAGTTTTACTAACCTCTAAAATATACGTAGAAAGTTCATAAAATCTATTTTTTTAGAAATATTGTACCTAATTATAGTTTTACTATTTGCATTGACGTATTTATACTCCATGCAAAATTGGGTGACAGGACATAATCCCCACGGACATTACCCCCATAACGGAAATGGGGATTATGACCGAATTAATTATAGTCATAATCCCCATAATAGTTGTGGGGACTATGACCGTTTCCAAAACGGTCACAATCCCAATGGGGAATATGTCCGTTCCCTGTTGGGGTTACGACCGAAATTTTTTCGGTCATAACCCCCATTCACATTATGGGGAGTAAGTCCAAAGCAATTTTGGTCATAATCCCCGTTTTCTGCAGAGAGGGTGGGTTTAATGCATGGAGTTTGTAATTCCTAAGCCCGGCCGAAGGCCGGCTACGCAGAAAAACTTTTGAGTAAAAAAAAAATTCTTTTAATTTTGGGGATTATGACCAACTAGTATAGAAGACTTATTCCCCATAATGGGGATTATGGCCATTTGTTACGTGGTCATTATCCCCATAAATCTGGGAATTATGTCCGTTTTTTATTGGGATTATGTCCAAATAATTTTCGGTCATAGCCCCCACTACCATTATGGGGATTACGACCCAAATAAATTTGGTCATAATCCCCATAACGGAAATGGGGATTATGTCCGTGGGGATTATGTCATGTCACCAAATTGGGTGACAGGACATAATCCCCACGGACATTACCCCCATAACGGAAATGGGGATTATGACCGAATTAATTATAGTCATAATCCCCATAATAGTTGTGGGGACTATGACCGTTTCCAAAACGGTCACAATCCCAATGGGGAATATGTCCGTTCCCTGTTGGGGTTACGACCGAAATTTTTTCGGTCATAACCCCCATTCACATTATGGGGAGTAAGTCCAAAGCAATTTTGGTCATAATCCCCGTTTTCTGCAGAGAGGGTGGGTTTAATGCATGGAGTTTGTAATTCCTAAGCCCGACCGAAGGCCGGCTACGCAGAAAAACTTTTGAGTAAAAAAAAATTCTTTTAATTTTGGGGATTATGACCAACTAGTATAGAAGACATATTCCCCATAATGGGGATTATGGCCATTTGTTACGTGGTCATTATCCCCATAAATCTGGGAATTATGTCCGTTTTTTATTGGGATTATGTCCAAATAATTTTCGGTCATAGCCCCCACTACCATTATGGGGATTACGACCGAAATAAATTTGGTCATAATCCCCATAACGGAAATGGGGATTATGTCCGTGGGGATTATGTCATGTCACCGCAAAATTGTTCACAATTCGGAAATAGCCGATTTTGAAACAAATGCGGTTTTAATAACTTTTTGGAAAATTTTTCTAATTTTGACAACGCCAACCGTAAGAAAATTATATCTTGATATATTTAATTAAATTTTCGAATTATTAAAATTAATTGGTTTAAGGCATTCCGGCCAAAATGAGAACACCAATGTACTATATATGTAGCCATTGTAACGACGTATTTTCACTGGTTGCTTGGATAGAACTCGTGGCGGCCAAGGATCGTTACAAAATATTATTCATTCACGGCCGATAGATATCGGGCTTTTACTTCATATATGAAATTTTAAGCTGAAAACCAGGGTTGTTATATATTTTTTAAAATATCGACATTTTTGTTTAAGCGCTATAAAGATTGTTGTTCTGAATATGAAATACTAAATTACGTAAAGAAGAAATCATTGGAATTTTAGATTAAGAAAGAATTTGCCAATTTGCAACCAACATTTGAAGTAAAATTTAGTTTGATTCCGCATTCTGTCACACAATCGATTAAAGAAAAATAATTATTAGGCCTAAATAATATGCAAGCTGAATCATATCCTCACAAGTTTTTCTTTTAAAATTATTATTTTTCCAAAGTTTTAATATAATTTTTATTAAATCATTTAAGATTGTGTTAAAAATGTGTAAATTAAATATATTTTTTTTAAAAAACTAGCGACGAATTCCCGAAATTTCCCGAAGAAAAAATCCCGGGATTTTAAGAAAAATATTTCCCGGGAATTCCCGGGAAATTTTTCCCGTATAGAAACCCTAGTGTTCACTCTTATCCTTCAACATAAACTTACCTTAAAGATACATGGCACGTCCTTTTTAGCAGCATGAATTACGTCGCTCTCCCTTACACTGGTCACCGCAAACTCCGTATCTCTCATGTCCAATACTTGTGAGACATTTACACAAGGCAAAGCACTGCGATCAGCAGAAATGTCGTATAAGAACAACTTAAAGTCACAAACAACCACAAACTGACGCACCCAGCCGCGCTTGACTACACCCTGTTTGGGTACCTTTACATAGCCCTCGTAGGCAGTCCCTATACCCCGAGTGGGATCGATGCCCAATGGCCTTTTCGTTTGATCATTTGGTACAGGACATATAGTAGGAACCTTCTGACAGCAATTTGTGTGACATGCAAACCCGCAAATTTCACACACAACTCCTTGTCGCGTCAGACCGACCATAAGTGAAGTACAGTGATTACATTTGGTAGGACTGCTAAAGGTACGCACCAAAAACTGATGTATCTTCTGCTTGTGCACACCAGACGTCTGTTGCTGATGCTGATGAGGCTCTGTTGATTTACAACTCAAATTACTTTTTGAACTTGAATTACTAACACGAGGAGTTTTACCCTCTTCCCCATACGAAAGATTATGTTCTGGTGACAAATTCATGGGATAATTACTGCCGCCACTAAACACAGATGACATTTGTTGCATCTGCTGTCGTTGTTCGTCATCGGAAAAGAAAATGTTCGATGAGGAGTTCATCTAAATGGGGAGTAGAAAAACATTACAATGGCCTGATACTGTCTGACAGAGTACTCACCACTGTATCGCCCAATGAGAGTCCGCAGATATTTGGGTCAGATTCTTTAAACATAGCTGCTGCTTCTTTATTGAAATAATTATAAGATACCTGTGAGTTTGATCTTTCCAAAACTGCGTATATTGATGAATGGAAATGATTGGATTGCAAAAAACACACAACGTTATGTGCAAGCATATGTATTGCATATATAATTAAAAAAAACAAGTACTTAGTTACAAAAAAGAAACAACTAGACAAATTTAAGGAAAGACAGACACACGTTTTGCTCTCTTTTTAAAATAGTTTCGGTAAATGACAAATCCCAATGAAGAATGTAGTATAAATTTAAAACATTTAACAAACATTAAAGAGTGCGTTTTACAACAAAAACAATTATAATAATAACACTGTACTATAAGTACACGAAATTGACATAAAAAAACGCCGAGATAAACTAAATTTTGAGTCCTAGAATCCAGTGCATTCTCCGTTTTGGCAAGTCACGTCAAAATCAAGAGATATTTAACTTTAAGTTTTCGGGTTTCAAGCGATTTTGTGCCAAAAATTTATAATAAATCAATTGTATCCTCCTTAAAAGGGTGCCACGATTGTTATAGTTAAGTTTCGACTAATGAACAATAAATAAAGTTATTTCATAAGAGTTTTCTAGGTATTTTACTAGATAAATATAGGTAGTAAAAAATCGATTAAAAACAGGTTTTGGTTTTGACCTGACCTGTCAAATTGGAGAACGCCACTGGATTCAACGATCAAAATTTAAATTCACGTGTCAGCGTTTTGGTATGCACTTCAAAAGTTAAAATTATAGGTACTTACAGTGTAATAATACTAGAAATAAAACAGCAGGATATGGAAGAGAAAATCGCTGGCCTTAAAGAAGGCCTATGTGCAAGATTTTTTGTTACCTATGCCATTGTGGTCCTATGTTGCGTATATACACGCCCACGAAGTCATTTCGAGATTTTTTAAAACTGCACATAGGCTTTATTGAAGGCCAGCCAATGAAATGTTCCGTGCAAGACTTGGCCATTGATATACACTTTACTAACATGCAGGTATGTCTGTCTAGGGACTGCGTTGAAAAAATATAGTGCATACATTTTCACTTTTAAATTGTTTCTATTTTTTTTAACTGTAAATCACATTACCAAAAAACGAGAATTACAAGTCAAACGGATAAGTAGTTCGCACGAAAATACAAATTTTGTAAAATGCCTCATATTTATGCCTCTGCGATTATTGAGATAACAATAGACAACTTCGGCTTATTATGCCCTTGGCCTTTCAGTCTTTTGACCAGAGCTAAACATGTTTTAACAGGCCTAAGTACAGGGCAATAACGGGAATTTGCCTCGTTGTATACTTAAACAACTTTATTCTTTTGGTAACACTCAACCCCCTATTTACTGTAACGACACGCGGTAAGACCACTCCATATAAATGTGTCCCACAGCTGCAAATTGAATGTCAAAAATATATTTTTTGGAAATTTGGTTATTTTTGTGTTTAAAACTTTTGATTTACATTACCGCAATATTAAATGTTCTATAAAATTTTATCGACCTAAAAAAAATTATGTTTTTGTTTGCATGCCATTGCACAGATTGGGCCTAGTACACTTTGCGGTTTTTATAGAGGATTACTTCTAGATTTCAGAAACTTGAAAAAATATATTTGCGTAGTGCAAATATTTTTTGCAAATCGCAAAAAATTAGTTTGCATGCTCAACCGCTAAGTTTTTAAATAAGTTCAGTACATGGCTGAAAAGAGGATCAGACATCAGAAACGTAAAAAAATATGTTTGCGTAGTGCAACACTTTACAGGGAATAATTGAAAAACCGGGAAAACGGTACCATTTCCCGGTAATACCGAGAACCGGGAATACCGGTATTACTGGTACTACGATACTGACCGTGGGCAGTAGTATGCACTATACTTTTTAAACGCAGTCCTTAACATAAGAACATGCTTGAGGAATATGGAATGTGATAAAGGTTTTTTTCTTTCTTTTACATTTTTTCTTTACATTGGTCCTATAATCTAGTTTAAAGTATATTGTGGCTCCAATCTAGTTTCAATCTAGTTTCAATCTATTAGATTTCCCATACAAATTTATTTATTTTTAATCTAAGGCCTTTTTTGTTGGCAAACTTTGTTAACATGCATCAAAACGAAAAAAAAAAAAACGACACGTTAACTTCCATAAATTTCTCAATTTAATTTAGCGTCATTTGGAATACTTTTGTAAAATATTTCACATTTTCGTTGAAATGTTGATAAAATTAGCATCACTCTAAAAAACGCATGTAAACTATTATAAATTGGGTAAATTTTTGTTGAATAGCACGCATTTTGTGTTAATATAAGCATAAAATGCTTAAAATACTTTTAAACCAATTAAACACAGCAAATTATAAATATTATCCGTTAATTCAAATAATTTACACACAAATATGTAAATCAAATTGTCAACCAACATACATACACACATGTTAAATATCTAAAACGCCAGACAAAAGTATAAGACTCCGTAGCGTAGTGATTAAGAAGTGTACTTTCAAATCGAAAGATGGCGAGTTTGATACTCGCTGGCGCGAATGTTTTTTTGTTATATTTATTCACCTCTTTTTTATTTAAATTGAACACTAGTGGTCAATTTATTCAATTTATACATTCAGAGTAAAATTACCCAATTTATAGTAGGAGTCCAGTTTCCTACTATAAATTGGGTAAATTTCAACAAATTTTGATAAGAGTGTAGAACATTGATAATTATGCCAACAAAGTTCGACTCTAGTAGTAGTAATCCCGTATTCATAACAAAAATGGGTGGCTATCATCGAGCTGCTAACATTTCAAAACACAATTTTCTGAAAGGGAAAGCTTGCCCCTCTATATTTTGTCAAATCATGAATAAGTGTAAAAAAGACTCGCAAATCAAATTTGAATGAAATAGTCTTCGATTTGTTGTTAATAAACCGCTTTAACTGAATATCGGGAGAAATTTTTGCATGGGGCCTAATTCCAAAAATGATCCGATGATAATTGGATTTGATAAGGTTATTAAAGTAGGCGTTTAACATCCACAAACCAAATTTTTATTAAATATTTTTTATTTTTGTGAAATTTGAGTGATTTATGTGAAAATCGGAAAGGTGGTTTGTATGGGGGCTACAAGAAGAACTGGTCCGATTCTTTTAAAATTGGGATTTGTGAAGAGAAAACACAAAAAACCTGTCAATTTTCGAAAAGATACCTATTATAATGCGGTTATAAGAGTCATTTGAGTCAAAACTAAAGAGGACCTTTGTATGGGGGCTAGGTCTAAATATGGACCGATTTTTTCCAATTTCAATAGGCTTCGTCCTTGGGTTAAAAGAGGCTTAAGTTTCAAATTTCAAGTCAATTAAAAAAAATTGCGACCTGTATCGTGCTTACAACGTTTACATGGACATACAGACAGACGGACAGAAGGACGGACGGACGGACATCGCTAGATCGACTCAAAAAGTGATTCTGAGTCGATCGGTAAAGGTCGGTCTAGGACCAATATTTCGGGTAGTTACAAACATCAGCACAAACTCATTATACCCTGTTGTTGTTGTTGTTGTAACAGCTCGACATAAGCTGGGTTTGCTAGGTTGACAGTCCTTGGTCGGAGATGACTCTCCGAGTCGTTTCGGCTTTTCGAAGATCCGACTGTCGTGGAAACGCATTATACCCTGTACCACAGTGTGGTGTAGGGTATAAAAATATAAAAAAAAAATCCAGGAGCGTTTTTTTTTGGGTGGGGGAGTTTTTGGGGGGATTCCTTCCCCATTGCAATAAATGGTTACTTATTTATTAGCTTTTTTAACTTTAGTTATACCATTTTCTCATTATTTTAATGATTTTTTAAATCCACGCCCACAAAAGGGGGCGGGATGAAAAAAAAGAAACTTTATAGCCCCCCTGGGTCTGAGCGTAGGACTTTAAACTCCTTCTAACATAAAAAAGTTTAATTACTTTAACAAAAATGCAAAAAAAGCTATTAAAAATGGCGTTTTTTAGAGGTTGGTTTAATTCTTAAAAGGGGAACTTTTTCCCCCTGATCCGATTTTTCTCAATTCCGAACTTACATAGGATATGCCCATGAGACATATTCGTGCAAATTTTCAGGAGTCTAGCTCTTTTATTTTGGACTGAATCGTGTTTTATACAGACGGACGGACATTGATAGAATGTAAGTCAAGAATCGATCGTAGATCAATAATATATATACTTTATGGGGTCCCCGACCGATATTTTTATGCGTTACAAACGGAATGACAAAGTGAGTATACCCCCATACTGTGGTTGGAGGGTTTAAGAAACGAGTGCCTTTCATCAAGAGCATACCCAGCAAAAACTTGGTAATGACACATCATTATCATTCGCATTACTAATTAATGATAATGTAATAGTATTACTTTTGATTTATTATTATGTTGTGCAATATCATTATAGTTTAATAAATATATTTCCAATGTCAAGGAAAAAAAAATTACTAATTGTAAGTAATGATATAAAATTACCTTTAAACGTTAAAAAATAAGTGATAATTAATACGATTAATTTTTTCATATATTTTTTCTAAAACTACATTTAAATACCAACAAAACGTTGTCCAACTTTTTTTAAGATATCTATATTTTTTACTGGTCAAAATTAATTGAAATTTTTAATTTTTTATTTTTTTTTCTAAAATCGCCATTTTGAAAAATTTATTATTTTTTTTATTATATTTATTACTCAACACCAACTTGGTATAAAAGGCTGAAAATTTGCGTGCAAGTTGCATTTAATACATACTAAACATATCAAAACAAGTACAAAAAAAAAAGTTAAATTCGGCCTTGCCGAATGTAGTGATACCCTCCACAATTTCAAAAAGATTATTGCAAAAAACTTTATTTAAAAGGAAATTACTTTTGAAAAAAAATCTGTGATTTTTTCTTTTTGTCAAAAAATATGTTCGTACTTGTTTAAATACCATTTGGTGTTCAATTATGTTCACATATGTCAACCAGCAGCCGAATTAAAGCACTTTGTGTTTTTAGGTTATGTTGAATGTACTAAAATTTTTGAGGTGTCCTTACATTTTCGTTCACAACTTTTGAACCGCTGAACCGATATAGCTCAAATGCAATACCAAACTTCTCGGGACTACCAATAAATATGTTACGTTTCAGTCATCTCCGTGTAATATATTGGCCGTGATCACCATTTCCACAGACAGACAGACGGACATCGCTAGAATGTCTTAAAATCGATATTTCGATATTTTCGATGAGTTACAAACGGAATGACAAACTTAAGCCTGAGTAAGTAAAATAGTACAGAACATTTTTATTTATGTTTTGTTTATATCTAACGCATTGTATTTTTTGTCACGTCAAAACGTAGAGAAATTCTGTTAAAAATATAATTTCTCTACGTTTCAACGTGTCACAAAATATGCGTTAGACAGACACAAAACAAAAATAAAAATGTTCTGTACTTTTTTATTACTTATTAAATTTTATTAAAGAGTCTACGTTTCATGCACGTTTAAAGTAATTCAGGCTTTATATATACCCTCTATCACTAACAAGAGAAGTATCTCAACCCTTATGAACCGATTTGCGTGAAACTTAAAATTAGGGATGTCGCGAATATTCGTCACTATTCGGCATGTTTTTTGAATATTCGGTGAAATAAATATTCGTCAACAGTTTGCCAAATATTCGGCAAAATTCATTTCAGTTTGTTTTCTATACAAAAAAAAAAAACTTGAGCACTTGATTAAAATTCGAATTGTTAATGTACCAGAAAAAATAGTGTCAACAACAGCGTTGTAGTATTTTGGTCTGGTACTTCTTTTAATATTTTACTTAGGTAAAATACAGGCGTATGAATAATTAAATTATTCGGCGAATATTCGTATTCGGTTCAAACCGAATACCGAATAGTAAATATTCGGTAAAATGCCGAATACACTGTTCGCGACATCCCTATTTTAAATATATAAAAAAAAACGATTTTAAGGTTGGGGTGTCTCGGCCATATCAGTGTTTAAAAATTTCGTTGTCCCTTTATGAAACAATGTGGACCTTTGGAAAAATTTCCATAACTTTCGAACTAACAGGAACATCGTCTAGGGCAAAAATACGTGTCGACTTAAATTTAATAAAGATTATTTGGTATTCATATGGATATCGTAGGTGTATGTCTTCATATAAATACCCCCCAAAATTTACACATTTTTATGAAAAAAATGTTTAAGCCGAATATTTTCAAGGTTATGGGTATAACAAAAATTAATCGAGGGGTCGAGACTAAAAGTAAGTGATTTGGCCTGAAATGCCACATATATTATAAGTTATAAATACTGTTTTAATAACCATTACAGCTGGCGCCATCACTTGTAAATGTAATAGGGAAAGAAGTTCGAATCATAGTTATAATGAAAAGATTAAAATATAAAGTTATAACTATGTATTAGAGTTCGTTTTCAATTTTTTTTTTTTATTTTGATTTCTGGATATTATAACTTCTTAGAAGGTTTTTGTATCAATAAAAATAATGGCGTATTTTTTTTTTAAATTCCAACTCCTTGGAATTTAAGCTTTTTTTAGTTTTTGGAATCCACACGAATGCATAATTAGAGTGGTCCAAAAAAATAGTTTTTAAAAAAAAATATATATTTTTTGTTAATAAACAATGAAAAAATACTTACATCTGAGAAAAATGGTTCAAAAATTTTAATTTTGTAGTTACCCGTTCAAAAGTTATTAAAGTTTAAAAATTTAATTTTTTTTTTTTTTTTTTTTTTTAGTGAATTTCTAATTTTTTTAAAAAAATTTTAAACCCATACCAATTTTGGAGAGAGGAGTGGTCCGGTTGACGAAGAAACCATCATATATAAAGAAAAATTCTCTTATTTTTTTTAATTACTTTTTTGGACCACACTCCGAACAACTTTTTGGTAAAATTTCGCGCCTGAACAACTCGTGTTTAGTTAAAAATAAAGATAATTTAAATTGTTTAGCTTTATCTGCTGTGGAAAGGAATAGAATTGATTAGAATTATTGTTGTTAAATAGAAATAACACAAACCAATAAATTATTTTGTATTCACTAAAAAATCAAATTTTTAAACATTAATAACTTTTGAACGGGTAACAACAAAATTAAATTTTTTTTTACCATTTTTTTTCAGATGTAAGTATTTTTTCATTGTATATTAACAAAAAAAAATATTTTAATTTTTTTTTTTTAAATTAGTTTTTTGGACCACTCTAATCATGCATTCTGGTGCATTCTAAAAACTAAAAAAAAGCTTATGGGCCTAAGTTTCCTGTAGTGAAGTCAGATTTGACATATATTCAGCCGTTTTTGTTGTATGGGAAAAGGGACTCAAAATCCGCTATTTGAGTCGCCTATAGGCACGGGAAGGAGTTGGAATTTAAAAAAAAAATGCGCCATTATTTTTATTGATACAAAAACCTTCTAAAAAGTGATAATATCCAAAAATCTATTTTTCAAAATTAACTCTAATCAATAGGTTCCTGTATATTATTCACTGTCGGCCGGTGTTTGTGCGTCTGACAGCCTTGTGTGGCTGACAGACACATAATATTTTCAAGAGATATGCATCTTTATATGTTATTTTTGTGGAATTAGTATGAATCTTAAGGTTATACTTTGTTTAAGCGATTGGAATGGAATGGTCATTTTATTTAATATGTATATCGTTCCAACTAGCTGGTATATAACAAAACAAAACAATAGCTCGTGAAACAAAAACAAAATAACAAAGAAAATGTAAGCTAAGAAAAAAATAGGTATTAACCAAATACTAAAATTTAAAACCGAACACGATCAGAATTTCCCATACATGTATGTATGTATGTATGCATAATAAATAACATATTTTTTTCTATCATGCAATTTTATATAAGAACACTATTCCAATATGCAAAGGAACTCTAGACAAATTGAATCCTTTTTTTAATTTACGTGAGGAAAACATGTCTTGTATTTTAACTATTACCAGATAAAAATAACAAAAATATGATTTGGCTTTCAAATTCATCTGGATCAGCTAAACAGTGTTGCGAAATAAATTAAATGTGTCATTTTGTTGACTTCAACTGCAAAATAATCTGTAATTTAACGAAATTTCGCAACATCTTTAAATTATCGTGAAAAAGTGACTTTCAGTTTTGTTATGATAGTTTCTTTCTTACAATTGTCAAAACTTTTTGATTTATAAATGTTCTATTGCGATTTGAGGCGTTCAAAGTTTGAGTTAAATTTTCGCCGTGAAAAACAGAGTACGTGGCTTTGAATAATAATAGTATTCACTTCAGAAATGTTTACAGTTGCAAGATTGCAAGGTTTTTTTAATGTTGAATAAAATTTTACACTTTCCTATTAACTTTTACATGATAAGTGCCCAGTCAGAAAAATACAAACGGGCCAACGTTGGACTGAAGTTGGCGGCGACGGTACCAACGTTGGCAAATCATACATGTTTCTAAGTCTACGACGTCATTCCGCAGTTGAAATGATAACAGTGGCCAACGATCGCTCGACTTTTGTTTTGACGTTGGGTTAACATTGATTTTACAAATTTACGACTTTGGATTGATCTCTTGCTTAGGGATGTACTGAAAATATCGATGTAGTGCTTGTTAGTTACCATTTTGTAAAAATTGGTTGAAAAAGCATTTACTAAAGTTTTCACCTAGATTAAAGAGTTGAGGTCTAAGTTAATCAAAAACTTTTAATTAAAATAAAAATTTTAAACTTTTAAATTATAATGCCTGTTCGTTTACCTTACTACAATTTACTCATTTTTACTACTTTTACTACAGCTGGAAATTTTCAGTACAAAAAGTAAACAAAAATTTCTAGTTGTAGTAAAAGTAGTAAGAAATTTAAGTAAACAAACAGACCTATAATCTACACTACAGTGTTTTATGAAAACACAAAGTTGTGCCAACACAGCATTTTTAGTAAAACTGTTTTATATTATAGAATGTTGTATTTTTCGTTAGCCCGATATTATACCAACACAAACTTTTTGGTACGGTTGGCAATTTCTGACTGGGTGGTTTCAAGATTCTACAAATTTTTTGCCCACGAGGACCGTGGGATAACGATTATTACTATTTTTTAAAAAAATTTTATTGCAATTTTCCAATCTTAAAATCATTTCTACTGCTCGAATGGTGCGTCATAGAGGGGTCCTTTATAATTTTTACGTCTTGTTTTATTTTTACTTTACTTTATGAGAAATCAATTTTTTAGGAGTATTGGCGTTGCTATTTTAAAGCGCTTTTAAAGCAACGGCATACCGTTTACGGTGGTTATCATTTTGGACGCTGGGAGAGTACTAAACTGTAATGCTTTCCCAGCACACAAGCGACCATAAAAGGTACTTTGCCAGCGCTCTCCCGTTCGTATTCTTCTGCCTGGGTAGTTGCTATTCCAATAGCATGCTCACATACGTAAGGACCCTAGTTTGAAAACAACAAAAAAAGTTAAAGTGCCGACTACTGGTACACCCTATCATAACAAAACTGAAAAGCACTTTTTCAAGGCATTTTAATTGTCTTGTATAATAAAAATGCGTTTTAACTTTT
Source organism: Pegoplata infirma (assembly GCA_963921195.1). Classification (NCBI taxonomy): domain Eukaryota; kingdom Metazoa; phylum Arthropoda; class Insecta; order Diptera; family Anthomyiidae; genus Pegoplata; species Pegoplata infirma. Next base: position 239,004,048 of record OY992538.1, on the reverse strand, counting down.
TCAACAATTTCCCTATAATTACTCGCGTTGCCAAAATTTTTTTTTTTTATATGGAGTTTGACAGATTTTTTCCCGTAAAATCGAACAGAATAATATGCTTAAGCTAAGTTGTTTTTCACAAAGCTTAAATGTCCATATTATTGCAAAATTTATGAGATTTTAAATATGTATACTTAAAATCAGTTTAAACGATTTCCCCATAATATAGCCGCGTTGCCAAAAATATTTTTTTATATGGAGTTTGACAGATTTTTTCACGTGAACACGAGCAGAATATTAACTTTTAAGGTCACTTATGATCGAAAACGATAAATTTTGTAACAAATTTTCTTATAAAGATGTCAAAATATTGCAGGAATGTGCGGTTTCGCCAAAAACTTTCGCAAAAAAAACTCGATTTGTAAAAATTATTCTATTCTTATTCTACACACACATTCATACTTTCGAACACTTTTTTTATTACTTTCGAAACAAATCACTTGAAAACTGAATCACATTATGTGATATGAAGAAAAAAATCTAACTTACATACATTGAAACTATTTTTTGGACATACATAGATCATAAACATTAAATTACATATTTTAATTTTATAACTAACAATAATATTATAACCCTAGATTGGAAATGCCAGATTAATTGTCAATTTCCAATGTTAATAAAATTACATTCACTGTTAACTGTACTTAAGCCGAAATTCGATTCGGTTCGGTTTTAATTCCTTTCTAAATACATTACCGTATTACTTAATATATGTACTTCCACAGAGCCTAATAAAAACACTTAAGACATTATGTATATTATTTTGGTTTTGGCACTAAAATGAGATGAAATTTAAATGACAGTTACATAATTGACGACAAAAACCATATTTCATTTAAAAATGTATGCATATATTCAATATTGTACTTAAGTGCTTTTTGTTCAGTTATCTATTGCATATTATTGCGAAAGAAGAGATACAACATGCCAAGAAAACATGAAGTAAATCCAACCCAGGTGTAGACTTTGTTATGTGATTTTATTTCTTTCATAGTATTTTTTGTTGTCATTGAATCGATCAATATGACTTCACTTGGACTGCAGCTGGTACTTAAGTGCGGGCTGCCGTTTCGATTTCTAATCGAACATTCAAGTTCGGGGTTGGCACTGTTGCTGATGTTTTTATTAAAAAACGGAGGCTGCATTTCAGGCTCATTTTCTGATTTGAAAATATTTTTGAAATGTTCACTTATTCGCGTATACTGATTGCATTTGGCACACTTAGTAAATTTTGAGCGAGTTTGCTTTCTATCGATCAAAGTTATTTTTTCCAAACCTTTTAAGTCGTCGTTTATTTCATCGACATTAGCATCTACAGGGGCTGAAGTTAAGTGAAGTTAAGAAAGAAAAATTGAAAAAAAAAACTATTTATTTTGTATAACAGAAACATGAAACCAATTGAAATTGAGAAATTCATGCAGCATTTGAAAGAGAACAACAGTTTATGATTATTCAGTTTAGGTTTAGCTATGTCGCTCGTAAAACAGCAAGCAAGCTTTTAATGAAATGCCAATAAATAATTTTATTTGATATTTCTTCATTGGGTTAAGATTAAATAAAATAAAAACTAAGAAAACGAAAAAACAACATAAATTTTCAAGAAAAAAGTATGTACTTACAGCCTTTGGATGATTCTAGGCCCTTTTGGATGTCTCTTAATTGGGTTTCCTTATAATGAAGTTCATATATTGCCGATTCACAGCGTTTACGACACTCATTAAGATCTCTGTTGCGAAATATCATTATGGAGTAGATAATTATTGGATTTTAATTGTATACATACTTTTGCGTGGCTATTAATTCGGCTCTTGTCTTACTCAATTCATCTGATATAGCGGCTTTGGCTTGTATTTCAGATTGCAGAGATGACTGTAAGTTAAGTAGCTCCATTTTGTCCAATTTTTGAGATCTTCTATTGCGCCAGTTTTTGTTGTCGTTAGTTTTCTTATAAAAAGGTCCTAAAAAAAACACAATACACGTAACATATAATATGGCTTAACAAATGCAATTAAGTACCAGAATGCTTCAAATATTCCAGTTCTTCGGTCATTTTGGTAGCTAAAGCCTGCAAATAGCTTCTGGCATCTTTTTCATCGGACACCCATTGAATAATTTCAGACATTTGTTTTTCCCACTGACTAATTGCCTGACGCTTAGACCTTTATAAAAAAATGTAGAATTTAAGTACATGCGTAGTACTCTGTCTAAAAAAAACTTACTTTAATTCTTCAAAGTTATCTTCAAATTCGTTTTGCTTAGCCTGCATCTGCAGTGTTTTTTGATTTTGCAGCTCTACTTCCATTATAAGCCTCTGCTTTTCTTCCATCCATATATTTCTCTCTTTATCGTAGTCTTCCTTTAATTCAGAAATCGTATCTGTTGTATCGCTGAATGTATCCAGTTTACTTGATTCGTATTTCTCTCGGTTATGTTGCAGTTCGTTGAGTAGTGTCTCTTGGTATTTTTCGGCTTCTTTTAGTTGCTCTCTAAGGGCAGATATTTCCAGATTGTACCTGGCCTGCTGCTGGTTTAGTTTTTCGGTGCATTGAATTTCAATACGCTCTATTTCATAGCGAGTTGCATCGGAATTGAAGCTACTGCCGGCAAAAGATACATCCGAATTCTTTTTCTTATTTAACTCCTCTTGCAACTGGCGACAGAACTCTTCTGTACGCTCCCTTTGTTTTTTTTCCGTTGTAATGTCGGTCAAAGCATCTTCAATGCGCATTTCTAGCTCACGGCGACTCTTATCAGACTTCCTTAAGTCCTGTCGTAGACTATCTATCTTCTTCATAACAGTCTCCAGTTCTTCCTCTTTATCCCTAACCTATATATATGTATATTTCAAAAAAAGTAAAACTAATTTTAGTTGTCGTCCTAGTTTCTCCAAATAGCAGTTAAAACTAGTAAATCGGTCTGTCAAAAATTTCTGAATTAAAATCTTGTTTTAATAGTTCACGAATACGAAAATGTTGGTAGTTTGACATACGGATGGAACCTTATTGTCCTAAGGTCTCGAATTAGAGTACATTATTTCGCATTAAATAAGTCGAGTTTAGACTGATGTAACTTTTTAACAAAAAGAGATATTTATTTACTACTTGTTGTTTATTTTAAAGGATATTTAAATGCTTAAAGTCACATCCTTTCTTTTTTCAACTTTTTTATTAAATTTTTAAATTTTTAATATAATACTAATTTTTGAAAAAAATATATATGGACAATTTTCAATAACTTTTAATATTTAAAAAAAAATTTTAAAATGTATCTTTAAAAATCAAATCTTTATGTTAATTTACTTTTGAATGGCAACCCTATAATTCAATATTATTTGGTAACTCTAATATAAGATTTTTCTAAGTTTTTTCATTCCTTTTTATTAGTCGCTTTGAGAAACCAAGACAACAATGTGAATTATTGGAGTCTTAATCGAGATCGCGTCGGAGAAGCATCTATTCGTCACTGAAATTATTTTATAAATTTAGAAACGTGTTTGTGTTTGTCGGTCGCTAGTATTGGTTATTTCTCCGCGAGTACCGTTAGAGCCCAGTCACAATTGGCACCACCGACGACGAACCACATCAAAAGAGAGAGCGACACATTAAAATTAAACGACAGACGACCGGACACATTTTATAAAGAAAATGACGCTCATATCAGTTACACATTTATTTTTTTTCTTTAGTTGTCCTTTAAAAGCAGGTGTACAATGTTTCTTGTCTGCAACACACACGCAATATATCAACTCCAATTGGAAAAATTAGCATATTTTGTTGAACATATGGCAACGCTACTTGACAGAAATTTGAAAAATATGAGAGGGTGGTGAGAGAGAACTACAAAAATAGAATAGAATCTATTCTGGCGGCAGCGTGGTCTACCACAAAGCGATTTTTTGCTTTTCATACAAAATGTATGAAAACATTTTGTGGTTACCGAATGTGGTGCCAATTGTGACTCGGCTCTTAGACAACGGTGTCTAACCATACTCAAACACACGCACGTGTTAAGGAAGCGTCGTTTCACTCTTCCATTGTGAGGGCAATGGTCGTATTGTGTCCGGAGTTTCCCACGTGTTAAAACCCCACAAAAACTTTATCCCCACAAAGGTGGCACATAGACTTCGTGTCTCGGTCACCTTTTTATTCGTCCATTCGTGGACAAGGTGTAGCATTGCTACACCACTGAAGAAGAAGAAGAAGAATGTGAATTATTTTAAGTTTGTGAACTATTTTTACTTTAATAAACATTTTTATAAACAAAAACGATAAAATCTAACAGGTAATGGGCCCAGCATAATTCAACTGCGCATGAAAATGGAATCTTAATAAGATTCGTGAGCGAAAAGTTTAAAGTTAACTTGAAGAGTAGAATAGAAGAAAAGTTATAACGCCGGCAGAGCGAAAAGAAGAAAAGTGATGACGACTATTTCAAATGTGCAGTGTTGGAAAACGACAGTTGATCATTTTTTGTTGAAAGGAAGAAAAAAAACAACAAGAAAAAGAAGAAAAAAAGCGACAGTTGAACAGACAAGATTAGTTATGCAAATGTAAAAATTTATCCACTCGGAAGAGATAATTATGATACCTGAAAAATCCAGGTGGCAGCCCTGTTGATAAGAAATGATGTTTGGAAATACGTAAACGGAATGTGTGTTAAGCCGGATGGTACGCCTGATAAAGTGGCCGAGTGGGAACTAAATGATTCAAAAGCGAAATCCGATTTGATCTTATCCATTGCGACAACAGAGTTAACGCAAATTAAGAATTGTAAAACATCTAAGGAATTATGGGATAAATATAAGGGTATTTATCAATCTACAAGGCCGGCACGTAAGGCGATGTTGTTAAAGTCCCTAATTTTATTGAAAATGCAAAATGGTGAGAACATGCACAATCACTTGCAAAAGTTTTTGATGTACTTGACAAAATTCGGGAAATGGATATGCAAATAATGGACGATCTGGTAACAATTTTACTGTTGTATAGCATTCCTGACGATTATGAACAATTTAGAGTAGCTATAAAAACGCAGGAAAAATTGCCTGAACCAGAATCTTTGAAATTGAAGATGATTGACGAGTTTGAAGCCCGTAAACGTAATGATAATGAGAAAGGTGGAGACGCAATGTTTACGCAGAATAGAAATAGAAAATTGCAGCAGAATAGACCATCATATCAGAATAAGGCTGAACGCTTTAAATTTATTTGTCATAATTGTGGCAAAATTGGACATAAGGCCAAGGACTGCCGGTCAAAGACAAAGAGTCGAAATGAAAATAAAGCAAAATGTGTAGAGACAAACTCAGCTGTTGCAATGCAGGTAAATGGTGAAAAGGGGTTTTGGTGTCTAGACTCTGGAGCAACATCGCATATGTGCTCCCAGAAATCGAAATTTGCGGAAAAGTTCGTCTAGCTACCAAAAATCAAATGGTTGATCATGGTGAGACATTGTTTGTTCCAGATTTGAGATCAAATTTAATGTCTGTGTCTAGGATTACCGATCATGGTTTTGAGGTTATTTTTCGACACAACGGTGCAGTGGTAATAAATCCAAAGACGGGCGAAGAAATGTTAACGGCATCCAGAAAATCAAATTTATATTATGTCGAGAACTCATTAACACCACTTCAGGAATAGCATGAAAAGTTCGGTCATCTAAATGAAGCTGATTTGAAAAGTATAATAAGGCATGAAAAGGTTGACGGTATCAGAGCTGACATAAAAGGTAATTTGACATTATTTGAAATTTGCATTCAGGGCTGATCCTTGTGTGTACATTAATCACGACAATGGAATCATGACTGTGGTACTTATATACGTAGACGATTTGATGGTGACATCAAATGATAGTGGAACTCTAAATAGATTAAAGCAGGAACTCGCTAATATTTTTGAAATGAAGGACATGGGTCTTCTGAAATACTGCCTTGGTATCGAATTTGAGCAGAATCTTCAGAAAAATGAGAAAAAAATCAACAAAAATATACAAATGAAATCATCGAGAAATTTAGAATGAAAAATGCAAATGCAGTTTTGACTCCTTTGACACCAAACGAAAAATTATCCAAAGATATGACCCCCACATCAGCCGAGGAAGAATCCGAAATGAAGACCATTCCATACCAAAGTCTTATTGGTTCATTGATGTACCTTGCTGTGTGTAAAAGGCCAGACATATCACACGCTGTCAGTATACTTAGCCAATACAATACGAACTTTGGCAAACAACACTGGATAGCAGCCAAAAGGGTCTTAAGGTATTTAAAGGTTGAAAAAGATTTAACTGGTTACGCTGACGCTGATTGGGGATCAAATATTGATGACCGGAAGTCCTATACAGGCTACGCGTTTATTTATGGTAACGGAGTCATCAGTTGGGAATCCCGCAAACAGAAAACAGTAGCATTGTCAACCACGGAAGCCGAATATATGGCAATCTCCGACGCTGCTAAAGAAGCAATTCATTTGAAAGCTTTCCTGAAAGGTGCACACAAAAAATTTTTTTTTCCATGAACGATTTTCATAGTATTTATGAACAAATTCATACAATTTATTACTTATTCATAATATTTATAAACTTTTTCATAGTATTTATGAATAAATCATTATATGTGAAATTTAACAATTTTTAACATTTTTCATAAATACTATGAAAAAGTTTATAAATATTATGAAAAAGTAATAAATTGTATGAATCTGTTCATAAATACTATGAAAATCGTTCATGGAAAAAAAAAACTTTTTGTGTGTGTCTTCAACAATCAGAAAACTATTGTGATTTACAACGAAAACCAGGGTGCTGGCGCCCTTACTAAAAATCCCGTGTTTCACAACAGAACGAAGCATGTAGACATTCGTCATCACTTTGTCCGGGAACTTCTGGAGAAAGGAGATGTTATCATCGAGTACATTCCAACGGATGAAATACCTGCGGATATTTCCAAAGTCAAAACAAACATATATACCGAATTTCAAGTCAATATAAATAAAATTGGAGTTTTGTCGTCCTAGATTTTGTCTGTCCCGAAATATTCTTTATATTTCTATATTTGGGCTGGGAAGGATTTGCGAAAAAAAAAATTTTTTGTTAATACATATTAGGACACATTAATAATTTAGATATTCTGTATTGCTTTGCAATACGTGCAAAATGCATTCAATGAACTACATCCAAATAAATTAGGTAAAATGTGTTTGATGTTACAAACAGGCATCTATTATGGTCGAAAAGGTGGAAATAATTACAAAATGCGGCATATGAAATAAGAAATTCCACGCTGAGAGGCACTTTTAAAGGTTTTTAATAAATGCATTATGGGCATCTCGCAAATATTTTTAATTAATTTTATTACAATTTTAGTACACGAGATTGGAATAAGAGTGTTTTTTTTTAAATTATTCTTGTATTATTTCAATTAAAACACTGATTAATAAAATGTAAATTTTATTTTGGGACAACAAAAAATCGATATAAATGCCCAGCAAAAATTGGCATTACTAGTAATGGGTTTTGTAATCCGAAACAGATGCTACTAAGTAGTTACTTATAGAATGAAACACTAATTATTTTAACAAGGGCGTGAGACAAAAATAACTAGTGAAGAGTATGGAGATAAATAAGTAGTTACTGCCTCGGATTACAAATAAGGAGTAAAAACCTTGGTAATGGGTAAGAAGTAAAATAATTAGTTAATTAAAACTTTTAAAATTTAACTTGTTTTTACTAAAACTTAAAAATTCCGTAATTTTTATTAAGTTTTTAATTACTTTTTAAGTTAATTGTATTGTAAAGGTTAAAACTGCAAGTGCAAGAAGATATTATTACTTATTGTTAGAGGTGCTTTTATAACATATTACTGAGAAGTAGTTACTTTTGGGCTTAAAATAATGTTAATGGTAATGGGTACTCATTATAAATAATGAACTCGGTAATGATTACTTTTCACAACTCATTACCATGTTTTTGCTGGGTGTAAAGATTTTTTCGGGACGGAGGTAGTATTTCGCATGGACTAATAATATACATCTTCCTTGGTATTTCGTAAAAATTATAAGTTTTTACGGAACAGTTTACTACATTCTACGATTTTTTTTTTGTTTTTACGAAACAATTGTTTTTTATATAAAATAAATTTGTGAATTATAAGAATAAATTCCTATATACATATTAGATATTTATCCTTGTAGGAGTAAAAGGAACAAATATATATATATATTAGATATATTTTTTTATGAAAGTTAGTAATATTATATTTTTGTAAATTTACAAAAAAAAATGTTTTTTTATTTTTAAAAAATTATGAAAGCCCACTTGATGTGTCATCATAAAATCAGAGGCGGGTTAAAAAATTTTGATGATTATAGATTTTTTGGACAATATAAAATTTTCTTGTTATAAAAAAGCATCACCGATTTTTTTTTTAACACTGGTTCAATGATACGATTTTCCGTGATTTTTTTTTCAGTAATACCAACGCGCATTGCCTAAATATGTTATAAAAAATAGTGAAACTTTTCTTTTACCGCGAATTAATCGCGATTTTAGGTACTTAGATATTTTTTTTTTAAATCGTTTGGTCATTAAAGGGTTAAATTTATATCATATATTTTAGCAGAAATGATATATCCTGGCATGTTTTAATAACGCATGCAACAAATGTGTAGAAAAAAAATCTTTAAAATATTTTTAAGATTTTTAAAACCGCTAAATCTTAAAACCGCCATAACTTTTGACCCCGTTGCGCGATTTAATTGACGCGAACGAATTTCTTATTCTTAAATAGCTTCTAATATTTTTGCCAACTTTCATCGATGTGCCATCAAAACAAAAATCAAATCTTTTTTACCTCAAAATTTAAGTCTTAGCCGGAACTCCTCATATACACATAAGTCCTTTTTAAGTACTTTTTGGAACTAAATTTTAGGGGGTTTAAAGGAAAACAAAAGTCTTAACGTGAGCAATTTATAAACAGTTATCAAAATATAATTACGCAATATTTTTTATTTTTTTTTTATACCCTCCAACTACAGTATGGGGGTATACTCACTTTGTCATTCCGTGTGAAACACATCAAAATATCGGTCTAGGACCCCATAAAGAATATATTTTTATGATCAGTGATCGATTCTAAGACATTATAGCGATGTCCGTCCGTCTGTAGTTAACACGATGCAGTCCAAAATAAAAGAGCTAGACTTTCGACATTTGGCACGAATATGTCTTATGTTCCTAGGCAGGCTAAGTTCGTAAAGGAGCAAAATCGGACCAGGGGGAAAAAAGTTCCCCCTTGAAGAACTAAACCAACCTCTGAAAAATACCATATTTTTACATGATTTTTTGTGTTTTTGTTTAACAAATGCAACATTTTTATGCTACAAGAAGTTCAAAGACCTGCATTTGGGCCCACAGAATTAGAAAATGTCGTTTTTTCGGTCCGACCCCCCCCCCCCCCCCCATTTATGGGCGTGGAATATTTGTTATTTTTAAATAATGATAAACTTGTATTTCTTTATTACAAAAAGCATAAGAATAAATTTTTAAACACATATTCGAGAATAAATGTGCCCCCCATTACCACTTCCAACCCCCCCCCCCCCCCCCAAAAAAACGCTCCTGCAATTTTTTTTATTTATTTGCATGTTGGAGGGTATAAAAGATTCGGCAGAGCTGAATTTAACACTCTTACTTTTTTTTATTTGAAAGTTGAATTATTGCACGAATGACAGATATAAAGGATTAAGAATAACGACAGAAATCGGTGTGTATTAAAAAAATAAAATGTCGAAACAAAAAGGAATTGAGAAAATTGTCAATTTAATTTTCTTGAATTTTGTTTAATATTTTGAAAAAAATTATATAGTTTGTGAATGTTTATAAAAAATATAATTTGAAATTTTAAATTCTTAAAAATTTAACAAATTTTGGCTGGCAAAAGTGTGCAAAATTAAAGATAATTAAAATCAAAATTAAACACCGAAACTTGTCAAACAATTGACATGGCGGATTTGTTTATTAATCGTATGTAACCTTATACATATAACTAAACCGTGAATTATTGTAATACTTTTAAAATTTTATAACACAAAATTTGGTCAACAAAAATTGCCAGGGTTGCCACTCAATTGTCGAGTTATTTTTTTAAAAGAAAAAACCGGCTGCAGTCCTACAGCCAAAACTACTGAACCGATTTTGATGATTTTTTTTTTCGATTTGTAGGTTATTACCGTGGCCATTGTATTTTTCTTCTTTTATAAAAAACATAATTAGGACAAAATTTAAAAAAAATTGCCACGAAAGTACTAAAGAATTTAAAAATCTACAAATAATAAAAAAAATCATTAACATCGGTCCAGTACTTTTAGCTGTACAACTAACTGCAGCCGGTTTTGTCCTTTAAAACATTCTTCAATAGAGTGGCAATTTCAGTTCAACAAATTTTGTGTTATAAAATATTAAAAATATTACAATAATTTATGTTTCAAATAAAAAAAAAAACAGAATTAAAAAATATTACGTATACATATCGTGAACCTATATTCAAAATATGCCAACTCAAATTTGACCGAAATGAGTTTCCGATGGAAAATAGCTCCCCTATGCAGCACCCATCTGTGGTAAAAATTTCAGAGCAAAAAAATAATTTTTTGTCGTTTTACATCCATTTTTGTTATTCTGCTAACTCAAAGTACATATTTTTTTGGTGAAAATAAATGCCAACTCCCATTGTAAATTTCCAAAAAATTTTCAAAATTTAAAAAAAAAAAAAATTAGACCACATATCTTATTGCATTTGCCTTTCTGAACACGAATCTGGTAAAGATTTTGATAGCTAATGCCTAGTTTTCGAGATATTGCCATTTTGAAAATATCGGTAAATAGTGTTTGCAAAAAAAAAATTGCTTATATATATATAACTTTCAAACTATTTATCAGATTGAAACATTATGAGTGGGGCAAATAAAGTCAATGATATAAGCTTTCAAAATAGCTAGCTTGGAGTGAGCCTTCTACAATAAAGCATGAGTTACAGAGTGCCAAAGTTGACCACCCTGAGATTAAAAGGCTTTCGGAGCTAGTAACTTTTAAAAATATGCAAAAATTTCTAATTTTTTTTAGTTTTTGCAATTACCGCACTAAGAAAAACAAAATCCAAAAAAAAAAAAATTTATAAAAATTTTTCAAAAAAAAAAATTTATTTTTAGTTTCCGACAAAATATGCCAACTCTAAAAAAAATATTTGTTTTTTGATATAGTAATAAATGCCATCTCAAAAAAATACGCAAACCAGTGCAAAATATGAAATTTTTGGCATAGATAAAAATTATTTAGAATATTTAAACCATCTTATGGAAGGTACATTGTTTATTTTTACAATAATATGCAAAATAACTAGTTTTTTAGCTCTCCTGAAAAGTAAGCTTTTTCGAGTTGGCATTTATTGAATATAGTTCGACGATATATAGATTTCGCAAACTGGTGACGATATTTGGTTCTTTCTTGTAATTTGTTCAAGAGCTTCGACATCACTGAAAGATGCCGTACTTAAAATACTACAATTTTTCTACGTCAAGTAATTTAATTACTTTCACAATGGTTGTTTACCCGCTATTTAGGATTTAGATACCTGCATTGAAATATGCAAATATTTTCCAAAAAATCTTGGAAATGCATACATTCGAAATACTGGGAAGCTTCGAGCGAACCTCATATTACTAAAATAGTAGTGAATTTTGTCACGTTCTATTACTTTTTTATCAAAAAAAATTATGTTTAACAACAATGTCAATTTCATATTATGTCAATTCGATTACCAAAAATTCAAACTATTTTTACTACAACTGGAAAGTTTTGTTTACTTTAGGTCTATTCGATTACCTTACTACAATCTACTATTTTTTACTCATTTTACTACAGCTGGAAACAAAACTTTCCAGTTGTAGTAAAACATAGTAAGAAATTTGGGTAATCGAATAGACCGACCTTTTATGTATTAAAAATTTCCAGCTGTAGTAAAAATAGTAAAAAAGAGTAGATTGTCGTAACGTAATCGAACGGACCTATTTAGATTTCGGTCTCGAACTAAAAAATATTTTTTATAGGAAACCAAAAATATGTATGTATTGTGTTTTTAAATATCTCAAAAACATGCAAATATGAAAAATTTCAAAATCAACTATGATTGCAGAACAAAAGTTTTAAATATAACACCTTTTGACAGCCAATGTTAAACAATAACCGGATGATATATGTACGTCCAAATGAAGTTATCAAATGGAGTAAAACTGTTTTTCAAAAATTTTTCATTTCGTAATCCTGTTTCCTTTTAAAGGACAAAGTTTTAGAGGATTTCTTTTTTGTAAAATATTTTTAAGTACTTGTACTTGTCTTGTAAAATCACAAAAGAAACAGAAGGATCTTCGCTAATTTTTCCATTTTTTATTTAGCCATATCAGGACAAAAGATGTAAATAATTTTCTTTCAAAACTTTATCAAAGGATTTTTTAAATGATATTGAAGGATAAAGTTTTGAACGGGCATTATATATATAATTTTTCCTGATATATATAATAAAATGAAACAAGCAAAAAAGTTAAATTGATTATTTGCAAAAAAAAAAAATTGAAAAAAAAAAAAATTTCGCGGAAAAATTTTTTTGGTGAAAAAAAAAAAATTCCGCGAATTTTTTTAATTGCTTTGTACTTGTAAAAATTTCATTCTGTGTCCAATTTTGTTCACATATGCCAACCAGCCGCCAATTTAAAGCATTTTGTATTTTTAGGTTAGGTTATGTAGAATATACCAAAATTTTCGAGGTGTTACATTTTAGTTCATAACTTTTGAACCGCTGAACCGATTTCGATCAAATGCAATACCAAACTACTTAGGACAACATCAAGTACATTTGCTAAGTCTCAGTCATATATGTTTAATAACAGACGGACATCGCTAGAGTGTCTTAGAATCGATCACTGATCTATAATATATATGCTTTATGGGATCCCAGACCGATATTTCGATGAATTACAAACGGAATGACAAACTTATATATACCCTCTATCACTAACAAAAAGTGCAGGGTATAAAAATAAGCGGATATCCTCCACTTTCATTTGCCATGAATAGTGGCATCCTAGGAATATTATAAATGCAGTTTTACTAAATTCATTCCCTAGTTTCAAACGTAGATTATACAGTTCGTGTTTACCGATTTTTTTTTCTTTTTTTCGGACGGTGTAATTCATAAAAATATTTGTATTTCATATTTTTTGAGCTCGGTTCTAATTAGTAAATACATATTTATGATTTCCCTGATGAAGGTATTTAAGAGTATGAAATAAATCACCTGTCTCGATAGTTTTTGTTTTTGGCTCCTCAATTCGGACAACTTGTCGGTGACCTCCGAATATTCCATCATCGCTAGATTTCTTTGGCTTATTGCATCCTTCAACTCTGAATCTTGTTGGTTAATGCGTTCCATGGCATCATTGTATTCTTTAATTAACTCCGATTTTTCACGTTTTAGTTCATTGATCTCCTGATCAAGTTCATGTATTTGTATCTTAGAATTACTATCGAACTCTGAGATTTCCGTATTTAAAGAGCGCGTTTCCTTGTCCCCCGAGCTGCTGCTGTCAAGTTCTTGACGCTTTTTGGTAAACATTTTCAATTCATTAAGAATCTGACGTGTGCACTCACCAGATAGATTCTTTTCGGTCAACAGCTCTTGTTTAAGGGTATTGTAGAAGGATATATCAATACCATCACAACTTTCTTTACCTGACGACAAGAAGTTTATATCCAATTTACCCAAGTCAGAAAGACAACTATTTTGAGTAAATGTAAAACCAACAAAAGGTAAATGAAACCCAGAAAAGGCAGGGTTAGATGCTGGTGGCACACTCTCCGAATGTCTAATGGTATTGTCATCCACATCAAAATTCGAAGTATCCGTTGGGCTAGACACATCGGGCACGTACGGAGCTGAGCCCAATCTTAAGTGATCCCAATCTACACCTTCGAACCAAGGGTGTGATTTAAAGTCTTCAATGCCATTTCGACCGAGCCGGAATTCGGGTGCACATATAAGCCGTCTAATTAGGTCTTTTGCAGCATCTGAAATCTTTTGCATACTCTCCTCTGGTGGAAAATCAAAGCAGTTTTGATGATTCATAATCTTGCCATATGTCTCAACTAGACTTTCAGCATAGAAAGGTGTTTCTCCATAAAGCATTTCATACATACACACACCTAGTGACCACCAATCGCATTCGGCTCCATATCTACCCTGTCCATCCTCCATTGCACGAAGTATTTCTGGCGATATATAATCTGGAGTACCGACAGCTACATTTGACTGCACCTTGCCGTCATTTCCCAGTCGCAAACATGATCCAAAATCTGCCAGACGTATGTGACCATTAACATCGATAACCAAATTGTCAGGCTTAATATCTCGATGCACATAGCGTAATTGATGGATACTGTGGATCGCCAATATTATTTCGGCTATGTAGAATTTGGCCATATCTTCCGGCAAACGATCTTCGAATTTGCTAAGCAAAGTCAGTAAATCACCGCCGCAATAGTAGTCCATAACTAAATACTGTTAAAATATTTATATAAAAAATGCCAATATTGCTTTATAAACAAAAAAACTTACCAAATTCGTTTCATCTTGAAATGCATAGTGTAAATTCGTTATCCACTGACGGTCGCCATATACAAGAACATCTCGTTCCTCGCGAAAACAAGCAGTTTCGGCTCTTTTTAACATTTCCCACTTGTTTAGAATTTTCATGGCGTATATTTTCTGTGTGCTTATCATGCGAACAACACAGACCTCACCAAAAGCACCACGGCCAATGATTTTTATAATTTCGAAGTCATCACGGGATAGTCGTAACTTTTTTACTAAAGTAACTACGTGCTTGGCTATAGAAATGTAATAGAGTCACTGGCTGTTTTCGGAAAATTATTCTTACTCATACACCACCTACCTATTTTAATAAAATCAGAAACTGTCTTTTCCCTTCTCAGCGATGAGTTAGAGCATTCATCGTAAAGCAAGAGAAGAGCATCCAATAGTGTCTCAACAGATATCGCTTTCCCATGAGGTGGTAAAGTTTCATCATCATTGTCCTTATTGTCAGCCACGATAAGCATGCCTTGAGACATGCCATGTTCCAATATAACAGATTCGAGTATTTTCAATCGCCTAGTACAAGATTCTTCAAGAGATTCTAAAAGTAAACAAAAAAAATACATTATATAAATTCACGGAAATAAAGTTACGGAAAGATAATCATAATAAACGATTTAGCATTTACAAAAGCCAAACATTGATTTGCAACATCAGCTAATTGTAGGGTAATCAAGTTGAAGAGTTAATTGACGACCTGAGGCCACATTAATGTCTATCAAAATTAACCATTGGAAGCAAAATAAAAGATCCCGTTCTTTGCAACCTAAATTTTAGGTTTTTAAATTTAAGCATATTTCTGATAAAGCAAATATACACTATACATATATATTTTGTCTATAATTTCCACTTTTCATTATCGGTCTACTCTCCATCTGTCAGCTGCAGCTGTAAAGACACGCCTTATGTCGAATGTCCAAACAAAAATCTAAATTATTGTTTAGCTTTATTGTGATCAACTGGATCCGGACACATTCGGTACATATTCTTACATTGCGGGGAAGGACATATCGGTGACCTCAATTAGTTCCCAAATGGAAATCTTATTGTACTGAATGTATTCGGGGTGCAAGGGGGTAAAATTCTTGACAATATAGACAAATTTGCTTATGTAGGCGTAAATATATTCAGCCCTAGATGTTGCTCACAACTGTTTGCCACTATAAAAATAGCTTTTAATGATATTTACCACAAAGTTCAGACATTTTTTTTAATTTCACATTTGTCAATTTTTTTCTTTTTTGTCCAGATTTTTAACAACAAAGTTCAGAGACTCATTAGTTGAACGGCGTTTATATTATTTGGCTACTCGGAGACTCCGAGTCGGAGTTACCAACTCAATATAAAAATTATTTATTTTTAAAAGGCCTACCCTGTTCTTATGTGCTGTTCTCACCCATAGTGACATAGTACTCCATCGACCGTTTTGTAGATCTGGCATCACCAAAGATAATTGGAAAATTCTGGCAATGCCAAACTAAAGTTCAAACGCAAAGCAAAGAGAGACAAAAAAAATCTGCATTCTCACTGTAAAACTGGTATCTTTCATCTCGCTCTAATTTCGGTTTGTGATAAAATTTCGTAAACAATACCATATGGTTTTTGTTTACTACTTTTTCAAACGCCATTTGTTGGACTACTCTATGACTCTGGTTCTCACCAGAGTCCACAGTACAGACTAGTATGCAAACAATGGTCACAGACTAAATACAGACTCGACAGTACACGCAAAAAAAAACTTGTGTCGGAGTGAGCAAAAATCTGGCATAATTTTACCAAAAATATGCTAAAACTACAACCGACGAAGTAGTTTTCGTAATTTAGCCAAAACACTTATGTAAAAAATTTTGAAGAAAATGCTAATGCTATTTAAGCAAAAACTTGGTAAAATATACCAAAAGAAATATGGTGAAATATACCAAAATTATTGAAAAGCTGACTAAAAATAATGCTAAAAATTACCACATTTATGCTACAATAAATTTTCAATAAATTTTTGTAAAAATATGTATATTTGTTGAATTTAAAATTTTCACAGAATAAATCCATATTAATATAATAAATGTTGTGTAGGATTTAATTTGACCACCGACCAACTGACCCTTTTTGTACAATTTTCTCGAGTGACTGCTGCCTACGCTTCTTCTTGAAGTAAAGGATCCGCTATAGCTTCACGAATTTATTTAAAAGCATCCTGTAAAAATAGAAAATTATTACAAAACATAAATTTTTAATTTAAAAAATTGGTTAACCCCATTGGTCTCTTGGTAAGGAGGAACACTTACTTTGTCATTCCATTTGTAACTCATCAAAACAGGTATGCACGCAAAAAAAAAATCTGTGTAAGATTGAGCAATCCTACTTGGTAAAACTTTTTTCATACCAAAAAAAAATTTTTACCAAATTTTTGCTAATATTATGCTTGTCGATGTTAAAGTAACATAATTCATTTTTTATGTAAAATAACCAAGTAGCTTGCTCAATAACGCAAATTACCTGCACAAAAATTTATCGAAAGAAAACAACAAAAAAAAACAAAACAAATACAGACCGCCATTTTCATTTTGTATTTTTGTGTGCGTGCGTTGTTCGTTTATTTTTTGTGTTATAAAAACGTAAAAAGGAAATTAATATATAAAATAAAAATAAATTAATACATAAATAAAAATAAATAATTAGTTTTCTAAAAGATAAATAAATGTAAGATAAAAGAATGTTAAAGTTAATTTTGCTTTCATCACTTAAAACACCATTCAATAAGAAAAACCAATGGAGTCCCAGACGTATGTTTCGATGAATAACAAATGGAATGATAAAGTGAGTATACCCGCATTCCGAAGACACCAATAAGGTTTAATAGATTTTTAGTTAAAAATTAGTGTTTGGTAATAATTTTATATTTTTACAGGGTACTGCTAAATAAATTTTTGAAGCTATGGAGAATCCTTCACTACAATAAAGAGCGTGGACACCAATCCTGCCTTTAGTTATAAAATTAAAACCTAAAAACCCAAAGCCAAGGGAGTCCATACCTGTTTTGATGAGTTACAAATGGAATGACAAAGTAAGTGTTCCTCCTTACCAAGAGACCAATGGGGTTTACCAATTTTTTAAATTAAAAATTTATGTTTTGTAATAATTTTCTATTTTTACAGGATGCTTTTAAATAAATTCGTGAAGCTATAGCGGATCCTTTACTTCAAGAAGAAGTGTAGGCAGCAGTCACTCGAGAAAATTGTACAAAAAGGGTCAGTTGGTCGGTGGTAAATTAAATCCTACACAACATTTATTATATTAATATGGATTTATTCTGTGAAAATTTTAAATTCAACAAATATACAAATTTTTACAAAAATTTATTGAAAATTTATTTTAGCATAAATGTGGTAATTTTTAGCATTATTTTTGGTATATTTCACCATATTTCTTTTGGTATATTTTACCAAGTTTTTGCTTAAATAGCATTAGCATTTTCTTCAAAATTTTTTACATAAGTGTTTTGGCTAAATTACGAAAACTACTTCGTCGGTTGTAGTTTTAGCATATTTTTGGTAAAATTATGCCAGATTTTTGCTCACTCCGACACAAGTTTTTTTTTGCGTGTGGACTCCCTTGGCTTTGGGTTTTTAGGTTTTAATTTTATAACTAAAGGCAGGATTTGTGTTCACGCTCTTTATTGTAGTGAAGGATTCTCCATAGCATCAAAAATTTATTTAGCAGTACCCTGTAAAAATATAAAATTATTACCAAACACTAATTTTTAACTAAAAATCTATTAAGCCTTATTGGTGTCTTCGGAATGCGGGTATACTCACTTTATCATTCCATTTGTTATTCATCGAAACATACGTCTGGGACTCCATTGGTTTTTCTTATTGAATGGTGTTTTAAGTGATGAAAGCAAAATTAACTTTAACATTCTTTTATCTTACATTTATTTATCTTTTAGAAAACTAATTATTTATTTTTATTTATGTATTAATTTATTTTTATTTTATATATCAATTTCCTTTTTACGTTTTTATAACACAAAAAATAAACGAACAACGCACGCACACAAAAATACAAAATGAATATGGCGGTCTGTATTTGTTTTGTTTTTTTTTGTTGTTTTCTTTCGATAAATTTTTGTGCAGGTAATTTGCGTTATTGAGCAAGCTACTTGGTTATTTTACATAAAAAATGAATTATGTTACTTTAACATCGACAAGCATAATATTAGCAAAAATTTGGTAAAAAATTTTTTTTGGTATGAAAAAAGTTTTACCAAGTAGGATTGCTCAATCTTACACAGATTTTTTTTTTGCGTGTAGAGTTTTATACCCAATTCACACCTGGGGGCTAATCATGTAAAACGAAAACGATAGACGATGCATAAACGACATCAAAATACATATCGTTTTGAAGGGAAATTTGAAAGTTTTTCTTTATTAAATTATTAAAGAGTGATGTCTAATCCAGAAACATTACAAAAATTGGAAATATTTTGATTAGTTTAGGAGCAACAGGGCTCCAAAAATCGACGATAGTTAACTATCGTTTTACGTGATCACAGTCCTGAGGTGAAATCTCGTTCGAACGAGATTTCGATCATATGGTTGTGTATAAAATGATACAGACCATATGATTGTAATCTCGTTTGAACGAGATTTCACCTCAGGTGTGAATAGGCCTTTATAAGAAAAAATGGGGAAAAACTAAGCGATTTTAGGAGAAAACACAGAGGTTTTTAGTCCGTTTTACGCTAACATGGCAACACTTTCTACGATTTGGGAGTGAGTGAAACCATAGTGACATAGTAATCCATCGACCATTTTGTAGATCTGGCATCACCAAAGATAATTGGAAAATTCTGGCAATGCCAAACTAAAGTTCAAACGCAAAGCAAAGAGAGACAAAAAACAATTTGCATTCTCACTGTAAAACTGGTATCTTCCATCTCGCTCACATTTCGATTTGTGATAAAATTTCGTAAACAATACCATATGGTTTTTGTTTACTACTTTTTCAAACGCCATTTGTTGGACTACTCTATGACTCTGAGTGAAACAACAAAAACCGATCTGGCACAGACTAATACAGACTCGACAAATATGACAGGTGTCAAAAAAGTATTTTTTAACCATATGGTTAATGTTTTCAAATTATTCTACGAATTAGGTTAGAAAGAGAAAACTGATATAACGCGCCCTAAAAAAAATGGATGCCAGATCGGTTTTTGTTGTCTCACTCACTCCTAATTCGTAGAAAGTGTTGCCATGTTAGCGTAAAACGGACTAAAAACCGCTGTATTTTCTCCTAAAATCGCTTATTTTTTCCCCATTTTTTCTTGTAAAACTCTACTGTCGAGTCTGTATTTAGTCTGTGGATCTGGCATCCATTTTTCTAATGGCGCATTATATTAGCTTTCTCTTTCTAACCTAATTCGTAGAAAAATTTGAAAACATTAACCATATGGTTCAAGCACAGACTAATACAGACTCGACATATATGACAGGTGTCAAAAAAGTATTTTTTAACCATATGGTTAATATTTTCAAATTATTCTACGAATTAGGTTAGAAAGAGAAAACTGATACAACGCGCCATTAGAAAAATGGATGCCAGATCGGTTTTTGTTGTTTCACTCACTCCTAAGTCGTAGAAAGTGTTGCCATGTTATCGTAAAACGGACTAAAAACCGCTGTGTTTTCTCCTAAAATCGCTTAGTTTTTCCCCATTTTTTCTTTTAAAACTCTACTGTCGAGTCTGTTTATAGTCTGTGGTTCAAGACTACTTTTTTGACACCTGTCACTTATGTCGAGTCTGTATTAGTTTGTGCAATGGTGCTAATTGCGTACTTTCCAATATGGTGGCACAGACTAAATACAGACTCGACAGTAGAGTTTTATAAGAAAAAATGGGGGAAAACTAAGCGATTTTGGGAGAAAACACAGCGGTTTTTAGTCCGTTTTACGCTAACATGGCAACACTTTCTACGACTTAGGAGTGAGTGAAACAACAAAAACCGGTCTGGCATCCATTTTTCTAATGGCGCGTTATATTAGCTTTCTCTTTCTAACCTAATTCGTAGAATAATTTGAAAACATTAACCATACACGCAAAAAAAAAATCTGTGTAAGATTGAGCAATCCTACACGCAAAAAAAAAACTGGTGTAAGATTTACTACTGTAGCTTAGGTAACATTTTTTTTATATGGTTTCAAAAAAAAAGTACAAGTCATATTTAAATTTCCAAAGTTTGAATAAAAATTACCGTTGGCATTTATTTAGTATTATAACAAAGTTCACTTTGTAGCCCCTTTTATTTTCAAATTCCTTTTTAATTTTTAAATATTTGACATTATTGTTTTTTCCATGTGTAAACTTTATAATTTTACCTAAGATATTTGGAAAATATCTTAAGTTTAGTGCGATAATATACTAAGTGTTACCTCAACATACTAAAAAATGTTCGCTTGGTTGCCTTATATTTCAAAAACTGTAAAAGTTAACAAATACACGTGTAAAATCGGCCTAATGTGTTTACGGCAATCAGCTGTTTCAATCCATTTATTTTTTTTTTGTTTTGTTTTTTTTTTTGTTTTGTTTTTTTATTATAATTATTGCTGCAATTTTTTTGTTATATGTTTTGTAAAATAAAACTTATTATAAAAAAAAAGTAAAATAAGTAAGTACATATTTTACTATTCTTCTTATTTTATAATACCTATCGTAAGCAAGTTTAGTAATCTTTATGAGTTCCAAAAATTCTAACCTATTTTTTTAGTGTGCTGGTTTCGTGGACTATACCGCTTTAGAGGAAATGACACCAGATGTCCTGAATCTCATTAGGAGCAGTGTAAAGTTGGGTACTAAAATTGCATGCGCTAATTTATATCTCTGGTAAGATATTTTGGCTGAATTGCAGTATATGCATTGGCGTAGGAAGCCAACATTTCTGGGGGGGGGCTAAAGCCCCCCCTAGATTTTTTTTATTTTTTTTTAATAGAAAAACCCAGACCTTTTCCTGAAGCGTTCCCTTTAACATGCGTTTAGGTGTCCTAGAAAGCGGTTAAAATTCATATTTTTTTTTTTAAATTTTGATTCTGTAGATTTTTCGGAATTTTAGAACTCCTAGATATGTTTTGAAAATGAAAGATGTTTTTCCTATAGTAAAATCATTAGATTACTGTGATTATTTTCAAGAAAAAGTTCTGATGATTGCAAAAGTTGATGATTATTAGTCAAAATTCTCAGATTCTTTCTTTCAATAAATTTTGTCTATAAAAAAACCCCTTAGAATTTAGAAACTTTTTTAAATCAAAGAAGTTAAAATGTTTTCCTGAAGGTAAAACCCTAAGATTCGGTAAAGTTTTTATTACTGACAAAAACATCAGATTCATATAAAAACTTTTTTCAATAATTCAGGCTATTTTTCAATGGGAAAAACTATTAGATCTTATATAATAATCATTACGAGTCCTTAAGACTCATTGAATAATCATAACGAGTCCTAAAGACTCATTATGATAATATTATTAATTATGATAATATTATTAATAATATTATTATTATTTATTTTTTCAAAAATTAATGAAATCATTAAATTATTAAAAAAAAAATTGTGAATGATTAAAATTCTGGGGGGGCTAAAATTATTCTGACAGGGCTATCTACGCCTATGAGTATATGGGACACACGGAAATTAAAAAAACTAAAAACGACATCCGAAGGCCGGCTACGCAAAAAAAAAAATTTAAGATGTCCCTTTCCTGGATGTCCCTATTAAAGAGGACCCCAAACAAGTTCCCGGCGCCAGTCATCAATAATTTTGTTTTTTTTCTTTTTTAATTCTAAAGCGGATGGCGTTTTTAGTTTTTTCGATTTCAGTGTGCCCCATAAACTGCAATTTTGCCGATATTTTTTTGCGAGAATTTTAACAAATTGTTTTTTAACGATAAAAGCGTTTAGATTAGCATTCATTTACACCGAACCAAATCTCGTAGGTAAAATCAACAAAAAATTTTCGTAGATCTTTGACAAAATTTTGTCAATTTTTTTTTTTAAGATTCAACAAATTTTATTCAAATCAACGAAATTTCTTCAAGTTTACATCCTCTGGAGAAGTAAAATTGACAAAATTTCGTCAAATTGACTAATATTATTAGTTTGGACGCCATTATTTTGTTCAATGTTCAGCGTCACCAGAAAATGTATTTTCCGCGAAAATTAATTTATTTTTTCATGCAATTTTGTTTAATTGCCTAAAGCTAATAGTTTTTATGTCATTTTTTGGAATTGTAAAAACGTCTTCAAATTCTGCAAACTTCAAACATGTAAGTATACTTTATTTAATAATTAAATTAACAAACAACTAATTTTTATTAATTTGTTATAGGTATATTATATTGATGGTGACTGCTCCTGATGTACTTCAAAAATAAATAAGTTTTGGATTAACACATTTGGATTAACACATTCGAAATATGTGCACACGCCAGCATTTTCGTCGTCGTTCGATTTAATAAATTCATTCGTTTCCCTTTGTGTAAGTTTATATTTAAATCATTATTGTTTTTTTTTAATTATTAATTTTTTTGTTAATAATAGTAAACATTTTTAAAATATTAACAACTTTAATTAAATAAAAAAAATAATTACAAAAATTGTATTTATGTATGGATATTTTATTTTTTTTAAGGGTAGAAAAAGTTAGGAAAATGGATAAAATATTATAAAATTAACGAAAATCATTTTGTTAAATTGATGATATTTATTCAAATTGAATAAAATATTTTATTCAAATTAACGAAAATAATTCTGTTAATTTGACGAAATTTCATCAAACTAATGTCAAATAAAAAAATCAACGAATTTTATTCAATTCAACACCTCGGTTTTGTTAGCTGTATAATGATTGTTCTTTCGTCAAATCAACATGCTTTTTCGTCAATATTACTGCCATATTTGGTTCGGTGTAGGCAAATAAATGACCTCCTTAATTGGAAAATATGAATAGCTAAAAGTTTGAAATCGACCGTAAACGAAAGTGATCGCATTCGTTTAATCACTTAATCAGTGGCGTACAGGGACGCACATTTCTTGAAAATATGCTGCAAGCTTTGGCTGCTTTATGTAAGGGATTAGATGTCAACATGAAATATGTGATCGTATTCTTGAATCGGCCATGAAGGAATGTCGAAAAGAAGAACCACAATATTGTATTAGAACAGTTGTAACAGGGTCGTTTTGAATAGGTGAGAACAATAAAAATATAATTGCCAATTGGTAAAAAAATTTATAATCGGTAAAAAATTTTATATAGAAAATTTATAATCGATAAAAAAATGATCTATAGAAAATTTATAATCTTTAAAAAATTTTCTTTTTATTACAAATTTTATTACAAAAACAATTTTCCGTAGAAAATTTATAATCAATAAAGAAAATTTAAAATCGAAATAAAATTCTGTAGAAAATTTATAATCGATAAAAATTTTTCTATAGAAAATTTATAATCGATAAAAATTTTTCCTTATAAAATTTATAATCGATAAAAAATTTTCTATAGAAAAAAAAAAATTTCTATAGAAAGTTTATAATCGATAAAAAATTTTCTATAGAAAATTTATAATCGATAAAAAATGTTCTATAGAAAATTTATAATCGATCAAAATTATCTTTAGTAAATTTATAATCGATAAAAAATTTTCTAAACAAAATTTGTAATATAATAAAATTGATCGATTATAAATTTTCTATAGAAAATTTATGATCGATAAAAAATTTATAATCGATAAAAAGTTTTCTGTAGAAATTTTATAATCAATAAAAACGTTTCTATAGAAAATTTATAACCGATAAAAAATTTTCTATAGAAAATTTATAATATAGCATGATCAAATTGGTTTAACGATTATAAATTTTCTATCGAAAATTGTTTATCGATTTTAACTATTCTATCGAAAATTTATAATCGATCATAAATTTTCTATAGAAAATTTCTTTAACCGATTATAAATTTTCTATAGAAAATATTTTTCTATAAAAATTTTTTGTCGATTATAAATTTTATATAGATCATTTTTTATCGATTTTCTATACATAATATGTTATCGATTATAAGTTTTCTATAGAAAATTTTTTATCGATTATAAATTTTCTATAGAAAATTTTTTATCGATTATAAATTTTCTATAGAAAATTTTTAATCGGTTATTAATTTCTATGGAATTTATTTTTATCAATTATAAATTTTCTATAGAAAACTTTTAATCGATTATAAATTTTCAATCGAAATTTTTTTATCGATATATTTTCAATAGAAAATTTTTTATCGATTATATATTTTCTATAAAAAAATTTTTATCGATTATAAATTTTCTATGGATAATTTATTATCGATTTTAGATATTTTTTTATCGATTATAAATTTTCTATAGATAATTATTTATCAAAAAATAAATTATGTATGTATAACAAATTTTTTATCGATTATAAATTTGCTATAATTTTTTTTTATCGATTATAAATTTTCTTTAGAAACTTTTTTATCGATTATAAATTTTTGATAGAAAATTTTTTATTTTCTATATAAATTTTTTATCGATTTTTCTATACACTTTTTTTTATCGATTATAAATTTTCAATAGAAAATTTTTTATCGATTAGAAATTTTCTATAGATAATTTTTTATTGATTATAAATTTTCTATAGATAATTTTTTTTTCGATTATAAATTTTCTATAGATAATTTTTTATCGATTATAAATTTTCTATATATAATTTTTTATCGATTATAAATTTTCTATAGATAATTTTTTATCGATTATAAATTTGGTATAGATAATTAGTTATCGACAGATAATTAAATATCGATTAAAAATTTTCTATCGAAAATTTTTTATCGATTTTAAATTTTCTATCAAAATTTTTTATCGATCATAAATTTAAAAAAAAAAAAATTGTATCGATTATAAATATTTGATAGTAAATTTCTTTAACCGAATTTTCTTATAAAATTTTTTTATCGATTATAAATTTTCGATAGTTAATTTCTTCAACCGAATTTAAATTTTTTCCAGAAAAGTTTTTTATTGATTATGAATTTTCTAAAGAAAATTTTTATCGATTATAAATTTTCTTCAGAAAATTTTTTATCGATTATAAATTTTCTTTAGATAATTTTTTATCAATTATAAGTTTTCTATAGAAAACTTTTAATCGATTATACATTTTCTATAAATTTTTGTATATTTTCTAAAAAAATTTTTTTTATCGGTTATAAATTTTCTATAAAAATTTTTTTTATCGATTATAAAATTTCTATAGAAAATTTTACATTGATTTACAAACTTTTTTTAAATTTTTTTTTTCGATTAATTTTTTATAGAAAATTTGTTATCGATTAAAAATTTCTATAGAAAAATTTATGATCAAAAATTGTTTATAGAAAATTTATAATCGATAAAAAAAAATTTTATAGAAAATTTTGGAAAAATGCCAGTAAAATAGATTATAGCCGATTATAAATTTGTTATCAAAAATTTTTTATCGATTATAAATTTTCTAAAAAAAATTTTTATGGATTAAATATTTAATAATTTTGTAATCGATAACAAATTTTCGATACAAAATTTTGTAATCTATAACAAATTTTCTATAGAAAATTTTCTAATCGACAAAAATTTTTTTATCGATTATAAATTATTTTTCCATAGAAAATTTATAATTTTCTATAGAAAATTTATAATCGATAACAAATTTTCTGTAAAAATTTAAAATTTTATAGAAAATATATAATCGATAAAAAAATTTCTATAGAAAATTTATAATTTTAATTTTCTCAAATTTTGAAAATTATAGAAATTTTTTTATCGATTAAAAATTTTCTGTAACAAATTTGTTATCGATAATAAATTTTCTATAAAATTTTTTTTATCGATTTTAAATTTTCTATAGAAACTTTTTCATCGATTATAAATTTTCTATTGAACAATATAGAAATTTTAAAAATAAATTTTTGAAATTTTCTATGAAAAATTTAAAATCGATAAAAAAATTTATAATCGGTAAAAATTTTCTATAGAAAATTTATAATTTGTTTTCGATTATAAATTTTCTATACAAAATTTGTTATCGATTTTTTCAATTAATTATAAATTTTCTGTAAAAAAATAGTTATCGAGAAAAAATTTGCTAAAAAAAAATTATAATCGATAACAAATTATAAATTTTCTAAATCTGAGAAAATTTTAAATCTTCTATTAAAATTTTTTATCGATTATAAATTTTCTATAAAAAATTTGTTAGGAAATTTATAATCGATAAAAAAGTTTCTATAGAAAATTTCTAATCGATAAAAAATTTTCATAGAAAATTTATAATTTTCTCAGATTTAGAAAATTTATAATTTGTTATCGATTATAATTTTTTTTTAAAACATATAGAAACTTTTTCATCGATTATAAATTTTCTATAAAAAATTTGTTATCGATTATAAATTTTTAAAATTTTCTATAGAAAATTTATAAATTTTTAAAATTTTCTATAGAAAATTTATAATCAATAATAAATTTCTATAGAAAATTTATAATTTTAATTTTCTCAGATTTAGAAAATTTATAATTTGTTATCGATAATAAATTTTCTATAGAAAATTTTTTATCGATTTTAAATTTTCTATAGAAACTTTTTCATCGATCATAAATTTTCTACAGAACAATATAGAAATTTTAAAAATAAATTATTGAAATTTTCTATGAAAAATTTTTAATCGATAAAAAAATTCTTTAGAAAATTTATAATCGAAAAAAAAATTCTATAGAAAATTTATAATTTGTAATCGATTAAAAATTTTCTGTAGAAAAATTGTTATTGATTATAATTTTTTATAGAAATTTTTTTTATCAATTAAAAATATTCCATAGAAAATTTTAAAAATTTAAAAAAAAAAAAATTTTCTATAGAAAATATATAATCGTTGAAAAAGTTTTAATAAAAAGAAAATTTATGATCGATAATAAATTTTTTACGGAAAATTTATAATCGATAAAAAATTATAAATTTTCTAAATCTGAGAAAATTAAAAATTGTATATAAAAATTACTTTATCTATTATATATATTCATAACAATATTTTAAAAATCTATAATCGATAACAAATTTTCTATAAAAAAAATTATAATCGATGAAAAAATTTCTATAAAAAATTTATAATCGATAAAAAAAATTTATTATCGAATATAAATTTGCTATAGAAAATTATAAATTTTATTACGAATTTTCTAAAAAAAAATTTTTATCGATTATAAATTTTATTATAAATTTTTTATAGAAAATTTTTATCGATTTTAAATTTTCTACAGAAAAGTTTTTATCGGTTATAAATTTTCTATAGAAAATTTGTTATCGATTATAAATTTTCTAAAGAAAATTTGTTATCGATCATAAATTTTCTAAATACCTATTTTTTTTCAAGTATATATTTTCTATTGACATTTTTTATCGATTATAAATTTTCCATAGAAAATTCGTTACCGATTATAAATTTTCTATAAAAAATTTGTTATCGATTTTAAATTTTCTATAAAGAATTTGTTAGCGGTTTTAAATTTTCTATAGAAAATTTGTTATCGATTATAAATTTTCCATAGAAAATTTGTTAGCAATTATAAATTTGTTATAGAAAATTTTTTGTAGATTATAAATTTTCTATAGAACATTTTTTATCGATTATAAATTTTATATACAAAATTTTTTATCGATTATAAATTTTGTATAGAAAATTTTTTATCGATTATAAATTTTCTATGGAAAATTTTTTGTCGATTATAAATTTTATTATAAATTTTCTATAAACATTTTTTGTCGATTATAAATTGTATTATTAATTGTATTATAAATTTTGTATTGAAAATTTTTTATCGATTATAATTATTATATAGAAAATTGTTTATCGATTATAAATTTTCTATAAAAAATTTTGTATCGGTTATAAATTATATTATAAATTTCGTATAGAAAATTTTCTATAGAAATAATCGATAAAAAGTTTTTTTTTTATAGAAAATTTATAATCGATAAAAAATTTTCTATAAAAAATTCATAATCGATAAAAAATTGTCTATAGAAAATTTATCATCGATAAAAATTTTTCTATACAAAAATTATAATTTTCTGTAGAAAAAAAATAATCAATAAAAAATTTTCAATTGAAAATTTATAATCAATAAAATAATTTCTATAGTAATAGGTTTACATTTATTTTCTTATGTTTGCAGATTTTTTTAATTTAATGTATCATTTTTAACGATAATAAATAATAAATAAAAACATTTTTGGTGATTAGTTTTATTTATGTAGTAAAGAGTGTTAAAAATATAAAGGTAAATGTATTAATTGATAAAAAATTATTTGGTTTATTATGTCGGAATCAATTTGTTAAATTGAATAAAATATTTGAATAAGTGGTAACTTTGACTTGATTAAATTGATAAATTTTTTCTTTATAATTTTTACAAAGTTTTCTTTTATAAATGTCATATTTTTTGTTAGACAATTTTTTACCTAAGTTTATTAACTAAATAGTCTAATAACTTGTTAAGTTGTATATTTACGTACAAACTTAGGTAGATTATGCCAGATTTTTGTGTAATATTACACCTGTTTTTTTTTGCGTGTACTTGGTAAAACTTTTTTCATACCAAAAAAAAATTTTTACCAAATTTTTGCTAAAATTATGCTTGTCGATGTTAAAGTAACATAATTCATTTTTTATGTAAAATAACCAAGTAGCTTGCATAATAACGCAAATTACTTGCACAAAAATTTATCGAAAGAAAACAACAAAAAAAAACAAATACAGACCGCCATTTTCATTTTGTATTTTTGTGTGCGTTGTCCGTTTATTTTTTGTGTTATAAAAACGTAAAAAGGAAATTGATAAATAAAAATAAATTAATAAATAAAAATAAATAATTAGTTTTCTAAAAGATAAATAAATGTAAGATAAAGAATGTTAAATTTAATTTTGCTTTCATCACTTAAAACACCATTCATTAAGAAAAACCAATGGAGTCCCAGACGTATGTTTCGATGAATAACAAATGGAATGATAAAGTGAGTATACCCGCATTCCGAAGACACCAATAAGGCTTAATAGATTTTTAGTTAAAAATTAGTGTTTGGTAATAATTTTCTATTTTTACAGGGTACTGCTAAATAAATTTTTGAAGCTATGGCGAATCCTTCACTACAATAAAGAGCGTGGACACAATCCTGCCTTTAGTTATAAAATTAAAACCTAAAAACCCAAAGCCAAGGGAGTCCAGACCTGTTTTGATGAGTTACAAATGGAATGACAAAGTAAGTGTTCCTCCTTACCAAGAGACCAATTTTTTAAATTAAAAATTTATGTTTTGTAATAATTTTCTATTTTTACAGGATGCTTTTAAATAAATTCGTGAAGCTATAGCGGATCCTTTACTTCAAGAAGAAGCGTAGGCAGCAGCCACTCGAGAAAATTGTACAAAAAGGGTCAGTTGGTCGGTGGTAAATTAAATCCTACACAATATTTATTATATTAATATGGATTTATTCTGTGAAAATTTTAAATTCAACAAATATAAAAATTTTTACAAAAATTTATTGAAAATTTATTTTAGCATAAATGTGGTAATTTTTAGCATTATTTTTAGTCATCTTTTCTAATAATTTTGGTATATTTCACCATATCTCTTTTGGTATATTTTACCAAGTTTTTACTTAAATAGCATTAGCATTTTCTTCAAAATTTTTTACATAAGCGTTTTGGCTAAATTGCGAAAACTACTTCGTCGGTTGTAGTTTTAGCATATTTTTGGTAAAATTATGCCAGATTTTTGCTCACTCCGACACAGATTTTTTTTTGCGTGTATGGTTCAAGACTACTTTTTTGACATCTGTCACTTATGTCGAGTCTGTATTAGTCTGTGATGGTGGCACATACTAATCATAGAAAAAAATAGAATTGAAACAGAGTCGTATTTCGCTTGAATATGTATTAGTGACAGCGCATTATGTAACTTTTGACGTTTAATAAAAACAATGCAACATAAAGAAGAACAACAACAAAGCAAACAACAAAAGAAAAAAAAAGTTTTTAAACTATCAATAGTGCGTATTATCTTTAAAAAAACGTTGAATAAAGCAAAATAAATAATAAATTTAATTAAATGAACGACAAATTCCATTTTTTATAAACAAAGAATCAAATTTGATATTAAATACGTGTGAGATGAGGAAGAACAAGCATTTTGCCACCATATTGGAAAATACATCAAATACAACACTGCGTACCTTCTAATCTTTTCTACTAATACAGACCTTCTACCTTCTATATGATACTAATACAGACCAAAAAATACTTTTTTTGACACCTGTCATATTTGTCGAGTCTGTATAAGTCTGTGTCAATACTTTTATTATTACGTTATATTTTTTTGCGTGTAGTCTGTGCTTTAACCAAATAGTTAATATTTTCAAATTATTCTACGACTTAGGTTAGAAAGAGAAAACTGATATAACGCGCCATAAGAAAAATGGATGCCAGATCGGTTTTTGTTGTTTCACTCACTCCTAAGAGAATAATCACAATTGGAGCGGGAAGCGTTTTTCCGCAACTGTTTACACACGTTTTGTATTAAAACAAAAAACCGCCGCGTTTTTCCGCCAAACTAGATTCAATTCTATTTATATGAGGGCAATTGCGGAAAACCGCTTGCCGCTCCAATTGTGATTATTGTCTAAGTCGTAGAAAGTGTTGCCATGTTAGCGTAAAACGGACAAAAACCGCTGTGTTTTCTCCTAAAATCGCTTAGTTTTTCCCCATTTTTTCTTATAAAACTCTACTGTCGAGTCTGTATTTAGTCTGTGATATTGCGTCGTCTGTAGGTATCTTAAGTCGTAGAAAGTGTTGACATGCAAAGTTATAAAGTAATCCATCGACCGTTTTGTAGATCTGGCATCACCAAAGATAATTGGAAAATTCTGGCAATGCCAAGCTAAAGTTCAAACGTAAAGCAAAGAGAGACAAAAAACAATTTGCATTCTCACTAACCCGGAGAACAAATAAAAAAAGTGCCACTTTACAGAATGCGAATGATACACAAGAACGAAAATTTTACATGTATTTTGTTGTTGTTACAATAACAAAACACATGCAAAATTTTTGTTCGTGTGTATCGTTCGCCTTCTGTAAACTGACATTTAGTTTTAATTTTTTGCCGTGCCGGTCACGGTTTTTAACTGTCAAATCGCATGGAAAAAGTCGTGCCGGGCTTGTTCTGTTCCTACACTTAGAGTAGAAACATAACAAGCGCGGCACGGGGGACGGTTGCCGTTGCCGGAAAATATAGGCCCAAAACAATGAAGGCGGCCGGCGACGGCAGAAAATGTCATTTGTTTGTTCAGTGGTGCTAACCAAAGTAATAAAGTAATCCATCGACCGTTTTGTAGATCTGTCATCACCAAAGATATTTGGAAAATTCTGGCAATGCCAAACTAAAGTTCAAACGTAAAGCAAAGAGAGACAAAAAACAATCTGCATTCTCACTGTAAAACTGGTATGTTCCATCTCGCTCACATTTCGATTTGTGATAAAATTTTGTAAACAATACCATATGGTTTTTGTTTACTACTTTTTCAAACGCCATTTCACAGACTAATACAGACTCGACAAATATGACAGGTGTCAAAAAAGTATTTTTTAACCATATGGTTAATGTTTTCAAATTATTCTACGAATTAGGTTAGAAAGAGAAAACTGATATACCGCGCCCTAAGAAAAATGGATGCCAGATCGGTTTTTGTTGTCTCACTCACTCCTAATTCGTAGAAAGTGTTGCCATGTTAGCGTAAAACAGACTAAAAACCGCTGTGTTTTCTCCTAAAATCGCTTATTTTTCCCCATTTTTTCTTGTAAAACTCTACTGTCGAGTCTGTATTTAGTCTGTGGCCATTTGTTATCCTACTATGGTGCTAACTTTTAATAAAATTAGAGTAATTTTACGGAAAAAATCGCTTATCATATAGTCAATGTGATTAAGTTGGCACTACTGTACCACAGACTATATACAGACTCGACAGTAGAGTTTAATAAGAAAAAATGGGGAAAAACTAAGCGATTTTAGGAGAAAACACAGCGGTTTTTAGTCCGTTTTACGCTAACATGGCAACACTTTCTACGACTTAGGAGTGAGTGAAACAACAAAAACCGATCTGGCATCCATTTTTCTTATTGCGCGTTATATCAGTTTTCTCTTTCTAACCTAATTCGTAGAATAATTTGAAAATATTAACCATATGGTTAAAGAAAACTTTTTTGACACCTGTCACTTATGTCGAGTCTGTATTAGTCTGTGACTGTACCACAGACTAATACAGACTCGACATAAGTGACAGGTGTCAAAAAAGTAGTATTGAACCATATGGTTGATGCACAGACTAAATACAGACTCGACAGTAGAGTTTTATAAGAAAAAATGGGGAAAAACTAAGCGATTTTAGGAGAAAACACAGCGGTTTTTAGTCCGTTTTACGCTAACATGGCAGCACTTTCTACGACTTAGGAGTGAGTGAAACAACAAAAACCGATCTGGTATCCATTTTTCGTTACATCAGTTTTCTCTTTCTAACCTAATTCGTAGAATAATTTGAAAACATTAACCATATGGTTAAAAGATACTTTTTTGACACCTGTCAATTTGTCGAGTCTGTATTAGTCTGTGGTTAATCTTTTCAAATTATTCTACGAATTAGGTTAGAAAGAGAAAGCTAATATATCGCGTCATAAGAAAAATTGATGCCAGATCGGTTTTTTTTTTGTTTCACTCACTCCTAAGTCGTAGAAAGTGTTGCCATGTTAGCTTAAAACCAGCTAAAAACCGCTCTGTTAGCTCCTGAAATCGCTTAGTTTTTCCTCATTTTTTGCTATTAAACTCTACTGTCGAGTCTGTGTCGGAGTGAGCAAAAATCTGGCATAATTTTACCAAAAATATGCTAAAACTACAACCAACGAAGTAGTTTTCTTAATTTAGCCAAAATGCTTATGTAAAAAATCTTGAAGAAATGCTATTTAAGCAAAAACTTGGTAAAATATACCAAAAGAATGTGGTGAAATATACCAAAATTATTAAGAAGGGTGACTAAAAATAATGCTACAAATTACCACATTTATGCTAAAATAGTTTTTTTATAAAATTTTTGTAAAAATTTGTATATTTGTTGAATTTGAAATTTTTTACACAATAAATATATATTAATATAATAAATGTTGTGTATTAATATAATAAAGGTTGTGTATAGTCATAGAGTAGTCCAACAAATGGCGTTTGAAAAAGTAGTAAACAAAAACCATATGGTATTGTTTACGAAATTTTATCACAAATCGAAATGTGAGCGAGATGGAAGATACCAGTTTTACAGTGAGAATGCAGATTGTTTTTTGTCTCTCTTTGCTTTGCGTTTGAACTTTAGTTTGGCATTGCCAGAATTTTCCAATTATCTTTGGTGATGCCAGATCTACAAAACGGTCGATGGATTACTATGTCACTATGGTCACAGACTAATACAGACTCGACATAAGTGACAGATGTCAAAAAAGTATTCTTTAACCATATGGTTAATATTTTCAAATTATTCTACGAATTAGGTTAGAAAGAGAAAACTGATATAACGCGCCATAAGAAAAATGGATGCCAGATCGGTTTTTGTTGTTTCACTCACTCCTAAGTCGTAGAAAGTGTTGCCATGTTAGCGTAAAACGGACTAAAAACCGCTGTGTTTTCTCCTAAAATCGCTTAGTTTTTCCCCATATTTTCTTATAAAACTCTACTGTCGAGTCTGTATTTAGTCTGTGCTATGGTTTTGTTGAACAAATCGTATGGAAAAAGTCGTGCCGGACTTGTTCTGTTCAACTCTCAAAATGGCAACACTGCTTATTTTCTTTGTGGGTTTCAGTTTGTCAGAAATTTTTTTAGCGTCTACACGACACGCTGTAAGTTTGTCGCATTTTTTTTAATATTCTCATCGTCTACACCCAAATTTAAAAAGAAAAATGGTAAGGAAAATAAATTTTTACTGGAATTCATTTATTGCTGCATCAACAAAATCCATTGAAATGTAAAGTTCTCCATAGAAATCATGAAAATGAAATCAGCTAAGTATGTAGACGGCTAACTCACATACACACAATAGTGTTATACATACAGCCGAGTAATGGAAAAAAGACATTAACAGACGACCCCCACCACCATAATTTGATCGAAATATTGTTAAATTTATTTTTTTGGAGGTTATCATCTAAAAATATATGTATATCCATATATATTTATATATGAAATTCATAAATTAAACGACCACACGCCGTTTAAAAATAGCCTTATAAGGTCAGAAATATATCGAATTTTTGTAGAGAGGAGAGTGGTGAGAGGTGTCTCACCATTTTGCAAGAATAAAAAATGGCGAAATTATCATTCTCGGCTTTTGCAAAAAAAAAAAAGAGCCGTCTTCTTTAATTTTTCTTGGATATATTTTTTTCGCCAACAAAATATGAGTATTTGAATCATACTGAATATTAATCTTTCAAATCCTTTTACTGGATTTCCGAAAACATATTGTACACTAGCTCTTGCAAGGAAAAACGGAAGTGATCCGTTTTTACTTACTACCCGGTGCCGGTGTTTTTTTGGGGGTGTTGCAATAAAATATTCTTGTATATATATGTACTTAACATTTCATTGGGCGTGGTCTAGTTGCACATTTCATATTTTTTCATTATCTCTAAACTGTGCAGGCTTCAGGAGTCACTGTTTCCGATGTGTGCAAAACAACATACGAAGAAATCAAGAAGGACAAAAAACATAGATATGTTATCTTTTATATTCGTGATGAGAAACAAATCGATGTAGAGACTGTCGGTGAGCGTAATGCGGAATATGATCAATTCTTGGAGGATATTCAAAAGTGTGGCCCTGGAGAGTGCCGGTAAGTTTATTATCTGTTTATCTATATATGCCAAAATTCTTACGGTATTCTTTTTCTGGTAGCTACGGTCTTTTTGACTTTGAATACATGCACCAATGTCAAGGTACCTCTGAAAGTTCCAAAAAACAGAAACTTTTCCTGATGTCCTGGTGTCCAGACACTGCCAAAGTAAGTCGTAATATTGTAATTATTTTAGTTTAAAGAAATCTAAAAGTTTAATTTTGTGTGTTGCAGGTCAAGAAGAAGATGTTGTATTCCAGCTCTTTTGATGCCTTGAAAAAATCTCTTGTTGGTGTCCAAAAGTACATACAGGCTACTGATCTTTCTGAGGCTTCCCGTGAAGCGGTCGAAGAAAAATTGCGCGCAACTGACCGTCAGTAAGATGAATACTTATTTTTACCAACACCTCCGCCACCACCCAACCCAATAAATTACATCAACCGCAACAACACAATATTTGTATTTTGAAGCAGAATGAAACAGTTAATTTCAGCTTTTTATAATAAAAAAAAAAAACAAAAAATGAAGAAACAACATAAGATCGCCCAAAACTATTATTTTTATTGTTAATATTTTGTGTGCTCTTGCTTTGAGAATCGAGTGACTCACATTACGGTGACTCAGTTTCTTCACCCCATTATCAGCAGACAATTAGTCATGATAGCAAAAAGAAAAGCGATGAAAAACAACATATTTTAATGCAACAACATATTTTGATTGAACAAAAACTTTTTTAATCATCTTACTCTTGAACACTCAAAAACAGCAAGTGCAGGTGCAGGACTTCAAAAGCTTTCTGGCAAAAAAAATTCATTTGT
This sequence comes from Pegoplata infirma, assembly GCA_963921195.1. Lineage (NCBI taxonomy): Eukaryota > Metazoa > Arthropoda > Insecta > Diptera > Anthomyiidae > Pegoplata > Pegoplata infirma. The sequence continues at coordinate 238,967,481 of OY992538.1, read as the reverse complement.
TGAACAAAACGGCAAAAAATAGTAAAAAAATATCATTTGTTTAACAAAAAAAAATGAAAAAGTTTCGTTTTTTCAGAGGTTGGTTTAATTCTTCAAGGGGGAACTGTTTTTCCACTGATCCAATTTCCGAACTTAACCAGCCTATAACCATAAGACATACTTTTTGCAAACTTCAGGAGTATAGCTCTTTTAGTTTGGACTGCATTGTGCTTTCCACAGACAGACGGACATTCCTAGATCTTCTTAGAATCGATCATTGATCAATAATATATGTACTTTATGGGCTCCCCGACCGATATTTCAATGCGTTACCACACGGAATGACTAATATGGAGTTCACACTAGCGACTTTAAACAAGTTGTTTAACAAAACACCAGTAACAGAATAAAAACGTAATGGATACAGAACAAAGACTTTTTTAAACATCTCACTTTTAAACACTTCAAAACAGCAAGTGTGAACGCCGTATAAGTGAGTATACCCCTATACTGTATTTGTAGGGTATAAAAATTAACGGTTTCTTTTCCCTTATTTGCAACTCGTAAAAATGAATTTGGGCCACTAACAAATATACGTGTTCCTTTATTTTTCCCGCTCTACAAAATAAAACCAATTCCATAAAGATCGGAGGGTGACGCTTATCTTGTGAGTATTTTTGTAAACACTTAATAAAATATTTTTGTGGCTTACTAATGTGGTTCAAAGTGTGTGTAGTGTGTTTTTTAACACGTGAGTACAAATTTTATACAATTTATTAATTATTCGGTATTCGGCCAAAAAAGTGGCCGAAGCCGAATAGTGTTTTTTGGCCGAAGACGAATATCCGGTCGGTCACTACTAACCATTGATTATAGGCCTTTTTTGTTGGCAAACTTTGATTGTTACCGTGCATCAAAACGAAAAAAACGACACCTCAACTTCCATAAATTTCTAAATTTAATTTAGCGTCGTTTGGAATAGTTTTGTAAAATATTTTGTAAAAAATATAAAAATATTGATAAAATTAGTTTATTAGACGCAATTTAGCTTGAAAGCAACACAAAAACATTTATATTTTTTATTAATACCAAAGAGAGCCATTAACAATAAGAGAATCATTCACAATGTATGCAAGTTAATTTTTAACTTCTAGAATTTTGAGCGTTAACACTAATGTGAACTTTGTATGGTAGAACACTGATAATTATGCCAACAAAAAACCCCTTATATTGTGATGAGTTACCAGCCCTAAGTTTAAAATTTAAATAAGTATATTGATAATTGCTACCTGTATCGCGTTTACATATTTTACATGGACGGATGGTCCAAAGTAAAAATTTTGCAAATTATATATCCGCAAGGACTTGTAGCGAAATATTTAAGGTATTCAAGTCAGAATTTTTTAACCTTGCCAAGTGCGAAATGCAACATTTACTACAACAAACACACATAAAATTATTTTGGTGTTTTTTTTCATCCCATGTGTTTGTTGTAAAAAGTTTTGCGTTTCGCACTTTGCAAGGCTGTAAACTTCTGACGTGAATTTCATTATCGTAAAGAGGCGGATAAACTTTACCAATGCAGAAAGTGATTATCAGGGAAACCAAAATAATAAGTAACACTATGCATCATTTTGCAACCTAAATATTTTGATGCGCTTGAGACCAAAAAAACTGAAAGGTACCTATTCCACCTTCATGTCCAAAAACTTATAAATTAATACTACATCTATTTTATTTTCTACATTTTTTAATTTTTGATCATGAAGGTGGAATTTTTTTGAATAAACCTTTGAACGTTTTTTGTTGGGCAGTTTACGAGCTACAACTTCGCCGAAGACACTCAAGAAAAATCTTGAACGGTTTTCCAGATGTAGGAATTACAAAAAGCGTTCTGTTATCAAAAATTAGAGTCCGACCGAATATTCGGTTTCGGTCTCGGTTTCGGCCGAATAATAGGGTTTCGGCCTCTATTCGGTATTCGGCAAAATTTTGGACGAATATTAGCCGAAACCGAAACTTTTTGGTATTTTAAAAAATATGTAAAAAAGTCGCTGAATTTTTTTTATTTCGTATTTCATTACACTTGTTTCAGTTTAATTGAAGAAAATGTTATAAGTTTATGCAATAAATGTAAATCTGTTTCAGTTCAAACAATATTTTCTCCTAATCTACAAACGAAATATACAATTTTTTTTGTAAGTTTTTTTAAAAAAATATTTTTTTTTTTCAAAAATATTCCTTTATATGCTGTATATTTATCTTTAACAACTTTTTAATAATTTTAGTGATGCCCGGCGGTAAATTTTTTTAAGTTTCGGTTCGGTTTCGGCCGAATATTACTTTTTCGGCCGAATATTCGGTTTCGGTTCGGCCTTGAAAACTGGTTTCGGTCGGACTCTATCAAAAATTCATTTCTAAGCCTAAAACTTTAAACGCCAATTAAAAAACCTTAGTCAATCAAACCAAACCCAGCTAGGGTTTTTCTTCTCTCATCAGAAGTTTTCAAATTTTTTGGTTTCAAGCGTATCAAATTTTGAGTGTCTCACTGTGTAATAAGTCAAAAAAAGTATTAAATATAATTCTGAAGCAAAAAATGGACAAAATATATCTTCAGTGAATGTAATGGCGAATCTTTTTTTTCGTAGAACATATTAACCCTCTATCTCCCATTTTTAGGGGTAATTTTTGTCATTTTTTCATAGAAAACCAAAAAATCGTACGTTTAACGGATTAAAATCTTCTACAAAGATTTTCTGCATCAAGTTTTACTAGGGGTTGTCAAAGTCCAAAAGTTTCTGCAAAAAGAGCAAATGGTTCAAAAAGTAAAATTGTGAATTAGCACATACTGTTAAGATTTTTTTACGAAAGTCGTGTGAAATAAGTCGAAAAAAAAATAAAAATCTGCTTCTAAGCTAAATAAAGTTGTAAAGATGTCTTCAGTAAAATGTTCTTAGAACATTTAAACCCTTTATCTCCAATTTTTAGGGGTAATTTTGGTCCTTTTTTTAAATATCATCATAGAACACTACTAAGGCATACGTTTAAAGGGTTAAACAATGTTACAAACATTTTCTGCATCAAATTTTACTAGGGGTTGTCAAAGGCCAAAAGTTCGTGCGATGTAAGCAAAATGTTTAAGTAAGGAAAATTGTAAATCATAATTTGTTAAATTGTGTTTTACCAAGATACTTTACAATTTTACTTGTTTAAGCACTTTTCGCACGAACTTTTTAGTCTTTGAGAACCCCTAGTAAAATTTGATGCAGAAATTTTTTTTAGAACATTTTAACCCTTTTAACTCACGTTTAAGTGATATTCTATGTAGGACAAAAGGACCAAAATTACCCCTAAAAATGGGAGACATAGTGTTCCAAGAAAAGCACCGCCATCAAATTTCATTGAAGACATCATAATTTAGCTCAGAAGAAGATTTATAATTTTTTTTACTTATTTTACAAGGTTTTGGTGAAAAACAATTTACCAGTTTGTGATAATTTACAATTTTATTTATTTAAGCATTTTGCACTTTTCGTACAAAATTTTGACCTGTGACAACCCCTAGTGAAATTTGATGCAAAAAAAATTTTGTAGAACATTTTAACCCTTAAACGCACGTTTTAATGGTGTTATACGAGGATATTTGAAAAAAGTACCAAAACGACCCGTAAAAATGGGACATAAAGGGTTATTATTTTCTAAGAAACTAACCGCCTTAAAATTTAACTGAAGACATCTTTTGATATTATTTACCTAAGAATAAATATTTTTTTGACTTATTCAAAATGCTTTTAAAAAATTTGAAAATTATTTTTTTTTTCAATATCGTGTTGCACAGTGTTATGCAAAAAAGTTTCGGAATATTAAAAAAAAACATCGACTTTTTTCAATTTTAAAAAAGTCGATTTTTCGACTTTTCGACTCTTTTCAAATTTTAAAAAGTTGACTTTTCGACCTTTCGACTTTTTAAAAAGTCGACTTTTTTTGACTTTTTTCGACTTTTTAACTTTTTTCGACCTTTTCCAACTTTTAAGTCGATTTTTTTTTTTGTAAATAAAAGTTTAGTTTTGACTTGTTGTAAGCATTTAGGTGCTATTTTTTTTGGTTGTATTTTATTTATTAAAAAAAGTTGAAGAAATCGAAAGTGTGGAACAGGTTGAAAAAATCGAAAGCAAAAGAGTCGACTTTCGATTTATAGAATTCTATCACTGAGGTGTTTACAATAATCAAAAATATTGGTAAATATTGCACTTAACACTTTCTAACTTATGAATTTGGCATTGACATTTTTGCATCACATACAAAATACATGGATATACCAATAGCTTCAGTTGTTATTAAACTCGGCTCTCATTATTTTCATCTGGCAAAAGTGAAAAAAAAAAATCGAAAAAAGTCGAAAGCAAAAGTCGACTTTTTGACTTTTTAAGAACAAAAAAGTTGATTTCGACTTTTCGACTATAGAACCCTAATGTGTACACACAAAAAAAAAATTAAAAAATTGTGCCAGTTTTTGGTTTAATTACAACCTATAAAGTGGTTTTGGATAACTTACTAAAGTTTTTGCTCTAAAAAACTTAGGTAAATTATCCAAAACCGCTTTATAGGTTGTATTATCGCCAAAACGTACAATTTTTTTATATTATTTTTTGTGTGTACTTATAACTAGAGTCCGACCGAAACCAGTTTTCGAGGCCGAACCGAAACCGAACCGAATATTCGACCGAAAAAGTAATATTCGGCCGAAACCGAACCGAAACCGAAACTTAAAAAAAATTACCGCCTGGCATGAATAAAATTATTAAAAGGTTTTTAAAGATAAATATACAGCATATAATGCTTTTAAACCATAGGAATTGTTGTATTTTTGAAAAAAGTATGTTTTTTAAAAAACTTACAAAAAAATTGTATATTTCGTTTGTAGTTTAGGAGAAAATAATTTTTGAACTGAAACAGTTTTACATTTATTGCATAAACTTGTAACATTTTCTTCAATTGAACTGAAACAAGTGTAATGAAATACGAAATCTAAAAATTCAGCGACTTTTTTACATATTTTTTAAAATACCAAAAGGTTTCGGTTTCGGCTAATATTCGGCCAACATTTTGCCGAATACCGAATAGATGCCGAAACCCCATTATTCGGCCGAAACCGAGACCGAATATTCGGTCGGACTCTACTTATAACACATCTGCTTTTGCCGGAGAAATTCTATTATAGGTAACACATAGGAGTTTTAGCTAACTTTGAAACTATTTAAGATAACGGGAAACGCTTTGGGGGATAAATGCACTACCAGATAGGCTTCCTAATGGACCAATAAAAAAAAAAATAAAAAAATTACACATAGCAGTTCTGGTCGGCGCACCGACTATATGTTACTTTAACATCGACAAACATAATTTAAGCAAAATTTTGTAAAAAAAAAATAAATGATGCGATTTTCCATTGAACAAAATCACATACTGATTTACAAACTCATCCCAAATTGTACTAGCATAATGAAAAATCACAAAATCATCTCAAATTACCTTGGTAAGTTCTTGTAGTGTGAACTGGCCTTACAGAATAAAAACTTAATGGAAGCAGAACAAAGACCATTTTAAATATGTCGCCCTTGAACACTTAAAAACAGCAAGTGTGAACCCCGCATTATACCATATTCGCATACATAAACTAGTTCAATGAATGCGAACTTGGTATTACTGGTGTTTTGTTGAACAAATTGTTTAAGGTCGCAAGTGGGAACGACATATGAGTTTATTTCAAGTTTCTATACATGCTACTTATTATTACTGTTTAAAATAGTTAACTGAACCCTTGGTGATTCGTTTATATGGTCTAACACGTATGCGTTTAGAAAACGATTTTATGAAACTTTTTTCTTTGCTATACTCTAACGGATGATAGAGAGGACCCTCGGTTTCAAGGAAAATATCAAAACTGCACATTGTGCGTAATAACTGCTTTGCTAGCATGTTCGATGATATGGGCTTGGAGTCTTTCAGGGAATTGGTATAGAGTTCCATTATCTGAAAATATTTTATATTGTAACATTTATGTTAATATCGACTAAGTGTGCTTACTTTAATTGAAGAGTTGTTCAATGCATTATGATGGCCATTCCAATGAACTGTTATAGTCCACAGTGGTACATTTAGAGGATACTTGTTTGAAACACTTATCAAACATTCCATTTTTGCCGAACTTAAAACAATTACAGCACGGAAGAAGCTGCAACTGTCATCTGTCAACTGTTGGCCAATAAGATGATTTGTTGTTTGCGATGCTTCATATTCCTCCCATGACACAGCAGACCATTGTACCAAGGTACAATTTGGTTTTGGACTTCCTCCCTTGTTGTCCATATATTCATCTATATTCTTATTCATAAAGGCCCGGATTTGTGTTGTCAAATTTAGACGAGAATGCCAATACCATTTTATTTTCTTGACGCACTCAAAAGTAAAGTCTTTTAGTTTCTGTGCTTGAAAGTGATCACTTTTTATATTGTTAAATGAAGAATTACCACAAATTTGCTGTAGCCAACGGTAGGGTTTGCCAAAATTATTTTTAGATAAATATCTTTGAAGTTCTTCTGCAGATATGTTATGCTTTTGTAACTGAAGTATTATTAAAATAATTTAAAAAATGTTTTAACTTAAAAAACAATTGTACATACGTTTAAACTTGTTTCAGAATATGGTAGTGTTTCTCCCATATCATCTTCATTTATGAATTTTAGAAAGTCTTGCAAGAAATTACTTTCAACTAGGGTAATATTGTTTTCATTCAAATATATCTCACACTGAGCAGTGCATATTTTTATTATTGGCAAATGATATATCCTTATTATTATATAGTCATTTGTGCAGATGCCATCGTTAAACTGAAAGAAAAAAAAAAAATTGGAGATCATGTCACTTAATTTCTTTTTGTGTTACCATTTTTAGTATTTTAATAATAATAAATAATTTTACAATGATGACACCGTGCAATAGAAAAAATACCATGGATTTGATACTATTTCTTAGACGGTTAACAAATACAACAAGGATCGGTCTGTAAAAGGTTTTTCCTACCTTTCACACTGATAAGCTAGTAACTTTATTGAATATTAACCGAATAGACTCTCGCAGACTTAAGCTGCCCATTCACTTGCAATAAAATTGCTCAACTTAAAAAAAAATTATTTTACAATATTATTGTCGTTTTACCCTACACAGCAAATAAAATTGCTCAATACTTAAACCCAATATATTGTACAAGATATAAACATAAACATAACATAAAAAAGTTGTACAATATAGACAACACACTGATAAAATATATTGCAGTATTCTTGTTTGTACAATAAATATCAAAAGTGTTTTGATATTCTCCAATATATTGCACAACCGTAAATATTACATACACACAAGCGATATTATTGTACAATTTGAAAAGTTGAACAATAATATTGCAAGTGAATGGGCAGCTTTACTGGCTTAATTACAAGACACAACAGCTGTGCTCATCATATGACGAGATTAGGTGTCTTATCAGACCCATTATGTGTGGGTTGTCTTTGAAGATGATGACACAACTGAACATTACGTCTGTTGTTGCCCAGCGTTCTCAAGGGCTAGACTACGGATATTGGGTTCTGATATTCTGTCAATGGACACGGCCCATAGACTGATTTTCTCAAGTTTGTGAAAGCAACTGAGCAATTCTGAACAAACACTTTTTTTCTTTTTCTTCTAAACCTTTCTCACCCTTACTAAATTTTTCTTTTCAGGGTACGGTACAATGGACTATTTTAAGTCTGAGCGCCATGGACTTGCCTAAAAATTTACTTATTTTAGGCTTGTTCAACCCACCCTCAACTCAACAACCGATTTTAAATTTCTCAGTGAATTTAGAAACAGTTTTTTAAGAAATCGCAAGAAATATGTGTGAATTTCTCCTGCAAACACATTTTTTTATGTAAAAATATGCAGTTAAATACTTGTGATTAACCCTCTAACAGGTAATTTTTTCTAATAAAAAAATATTCCAAGTGTAATTTGTGCACGGAAAGGCCATTTCGTCCAGTAGTATCAGAAATAACCAGAAAAACACACTCAATTGGCAAAACCGCCTTTAGACAGACTTTCTTTGTAGGCTTCTCCCGCAGTATCCTTGCAAGTTATGCATTAACCAGAATTGCAAAATCATTCTAGAGACTTTGTTTTACTCACCTGAATGTTTTAAGGGTCTGGATTAGAGCCTAAGGTCAGTACCAGTAATCCGGTACAATGGACTATTTTAAATCTGAGCGCCATGGACTTGCCTAAAAATTTCCTTATTTAAAGCTTGTACAACCCACCCTAAACTCAACCGGTAATCCCGGTTCTCGGTATTACCGGGAATTGTTACCGGTTTCCCAATTCTTGGTATTCCCAGTTATGATGGTATTATCATTATTCCCGGGACTATTTTTTTTTTCTTCTAATTTTTATTTTCAAAATTATTTTAACATTTCATCTTATCGGTGCATGCATAATGTAAATTTTTGTAAAATTGAAATTTTTGTAAAATTGAAATTTTTTCTTTGTTTTTATCAAAAGCAATACAAAATACGCTTATTTTTTGCAGACCGGATTAAGATTAGGATTAACTTTATTTAGTTAAAAAATGGGTCAAACAAAGTCCAGAATTTTTTTTTTATAATTTTTTTTCTGAATCTACATACAATTAGTAAATATAAACAGGATAAAAAAATAAGCGTTGTCCAAAATGTAAAATGGTATAAATAAATCCGATTTAGGCTGGATTACTCAATGCTCCGTTATAAAATAACTCTCCGTTAAATATAACTTTTTCATACAAATTTTGACATAAGGCTCCGTTAAATAGAGTAATCCGTTCATTGAGTAATCCGCCCTTAATCTTAGGATTTAACTAAACTTATTTTTAATTCTTTACATTTTTACCTTAGTTTACTTATGTTTTCATTTTACTATTGTAAAAATTATGTATTTAGAAAAAAAAAATAAATATATTGTTTGGCCAGATTAGACCCATTTTTTAAATAAAATAAAGTTAATCATAATCTTAATCCAATGCAAAAAATAACAAGGCTAATAATATTAGTAATAATAACAAGGCTAATAATATTAGCAAGGCTAATAATATTAGCTATTAGTTAAAAACATCATTTCCATTTTTTATGAAATTAAGAAAAAAATAATCACATGATTTTTAAATAATTTTGCAAAGACAACTTAATATTTCGGAAATACTGATTAATTTGGAGTAATAACCAATTTAAACATTTTGTGTTACAGTAATTTTTTGTTTTTTAAAAACCGGTTCTAGAACAAGAACAGGGAATACCGGGAATGTATCTAAAACCGGGAAACCAGTACCAGAACCGAGAAAATCTGTATTCTCGCGAACCGGGGCATGGGGGAAACTAGTCTGGATGAATTGAAAATATTTTTATTTAATTTTTATATAATCACGTTTTTGCAAAATAATTTATTTTGCAAATTTCTCTAAAACTTTCATTTTGATTGACAGTAACTCTTTAAATAAATGTTCCATCACAACAGTGAAAAAATGTATAATAAAACGTATCTAGATGTGGAACGTAATCTAGATGTCAAACAAGTTTCTACTACTGAGCAAGTGCCTGAAGTTATGAAAAAACCTGGGCAACCTATGCGTTTAAAATTTCTTTGTTCCAAGCTGAGTCTCCAAAGTGCTAACTCTAAATAAAAAAGGAAGGTTAGGTTGTTAGGTTGTAAGTGGCTGCTGACGTTTTACGTCAATAAACGTAGAAAGTATTGAATATATTTGGGTGTTATTTAACTTTATCACTGTATTTTGTACTTGTTCGTTATGTCGTCACCTAAAATGCAAAACGCCCTAAAAAATAAGTAAGTGGCTGCTGACGTTTTACGTCAATAAACGTAGAAAGTATTGAAGATATTTGGGTGTTATTTAACTTTATCACTGTATTTTGTACTTGTTCGTTATGTCGTCACCTAAAATGCAAAACGCCCTAAAAAATAGATCCAATATTGTTTTATTTGATGTTTTTTCGTAAATAAATTACTAATTGAGAATATAAAGATATAAATATGATTAAAATTACCAAAAATTTCCAACCTTTTGTGAGTTTGATCTAGGTGTAACTCATGAATAGTAGTGTCAGTAATAACGACGTCGTTATCTACAGATGGCAATCTTTTTTTGGAAAGTATTTGGGAACGATTTGGGAATAACGAAAAATAAATATTTAAAATTATGAATGAAAATTATTGTTGTGTCACTTGAAAATAAAAAAATACATAATAAAAAAAGAAATGAATATAATTAAATCAAAACAACCAGCAAAATTAAACGAAAAATAAAAGGTAAACAAAATTTCCAGCTTTCCCAGATACCATTTGTAAAACTAACACCACCTTTAAACGTCAAAAAGAATTGACTCTTGCATAGTCTTTATATATTTAAGTTTTTGGTTTGATCAATATGATTGTCGCACATTAAAAAATATTTATGAGAGTTCGTTATTAAAATGTAAATATACAATTAATTGCATCCGTGGGATCATAATAATCAGTTCGCTTTAACCGAAGATTCGTTAAAACCGAGTTCGTTATAAAAGAAGTATTTTGTGTGAAAACTGATACCAAAACGTCGGGACTTTAGATTTAGTTCGTTGTAACCGAGTTCGTTATATTTAATTATTACTTGTAAAGCATTAAATACATGTAATAATTAAATACAGGGCTTAGGAACAAAAAATAACAACCTGCGCCAAATATTTCTTCTTCTTCTTCAGTGGTGTAGCAATGCTACACCTTGTCCACGAATGGACGAATAAAAAGGTGACCGAGACACGAAGTCTATATGCCACCTTTGTGGGGTTATAGTTTTTGTGGGGTTTTAACACGTGGGAAACTCCGGACACAATACGACCATTGCCCTCACAATGGAAGAGTGAAACGACGCTTAACACGTGCGTGTGTTTGAGTATGGTTAGACACCGTTGTCTAACGGTGCTCGCGGAGAAATAACCAATACTAGCGACCGACAAACACAAACACGTTTCTAAATTTATAAAATAATTTTAGCGACGAATAGATGCTTCTCCGACGCGATCTCTTGTATAGGGAATTAGCACATGTGTCCTATCTTTTTCTTGAACAAAAAAAATTGCGGGGCCATAACCTGTTCCACTCACATTTCACATTGAGCTTACAAATGGTAAATTGCCATTATGTATCGAATTAAGTTAGCATTTGTTTAACAGAACCCAAAATTAGACATGTTGCAGTGTTAGGTTATATGGCAGGTGTCACGCCCCTTTTTACAATACCGCCCACATTTTTTTTGAGGGTTCTAAACATTGGCGTAGATAGCCCTGTCTGGGGGAGGCTTAGCCCCCCCAGAATAATTTTAGCCCCCCCCAGAATTTTAATCATTCACAATTTTTTTTTAATAATTTAATGATTTCATTAATTTTTGCAACAATAAATAATAATAATGAGTCTTTAGGACTCGTTATGATTATTCTACGAGTCTTAAGGACTCGTAATGATTATTATATTAGATCTAATAGTTTTTCCTATTGAAAAATAGTCTGAATTATTGCAAAAAGTTTTTATATGAACCGGATGTTTTTGTCAGTAATAAAAACTTTACCGAATCTTAGGATTTTAACTTCAGGAAAACATTTTAAGTTCTTTGATTTAAAAAAGTTTATAAATTGTAAGTGGTTTTTTATAGACAAAAGTTATTGGAAGAAAGAATCTGAGAATTTTGACTAATAATCATCAACTTTTGCAATCATCAGAACTTTTTCTTGAAAAAAATCATAGTAATCTAATGATTTTACTATAGGAAAAACATTAAAAATCTTTCATTTTCATAACATATCTGGGAGTTCTAAATTTCCGAAAAATCTTCAGAATCAAAATTTGTTTAAAAAAAATATGAATTTTTAACCGCTTTCGGAGGGCATTCGTTTCTAGGACACCTAGACACATGATATAGGGAACGCTTCAGAAATAGGTCTGGGGTTTTCTATTCAAAAAAAAAAATCAAAAAATTCAAAAAAATCTGGGGGGGCTTTAGCCCCCCCCCCAGAAATGTTGGCTTCCTACGCCAATGGTTCTAAATGATAAAACAACATTCAGTATAAAATTTTGTTAGCGTTTTGTTAAATTTAATAACACATCTGCTTCGTGTTTTTAAACATCTTCAGTTCAGTTAGGGCTTTTTGTTTCAGATACAAGACAAAAGGGCGTTACTAACATGACTTTTCAAATATTACAAATTTATATTTTTTTTTTAACAGAAATGAATTTGTTTGTGGTTTTTACTAATTTTTGTATTTTGGTTTTTTCAATATTTATTTATAAAAAAATAACAAAATTATATGAACACTTATTTGTGAAAAAAATGATAGAATGAATAATTTTACAAATCAAATTATGTGACAAAGTAAAGAAAAATAACATGATTGTAGACAAAGTTCTTTTTCGTAAAGTTGACAAATCACAAGTAGATTTCATATATAACATTTATCTCCTCCTTCTTGAAACTCTATGGTGAAAATAACACTCTAGGCTTTCGTATTCTAGATGATCGTCGTAAGGTCGGACCAGGTTGTAGACTTACGTTTTCTTGTTCCTGATCCGAGTTTTCTTGAAGTTGTGCTCGTGGTGTTTCGAATTCATCATCAGTTTCCGTTCCCTCCATTGGGTTGCCCAGGTTTCCCTCATTTACCGGGATACTGTTGCCTTCCTCATTTGTTGGCCGGTTGACATTTTCCTCAATCGGTTGTTCATTGGTTGGCCGGTTGATATTTTCCTCAATCGGTTGTTCATTACTCATTATTTCTGCACGAGTTGTTGGGTCGATATTTAATGCCTCGTTATCATTTCTATTAACTTCGCCATGTGGATGAGACCAATTCGGACCTGGAATCACGTTTCTTTCGCCTTCCACATCCGGATAAGTAAAGGAATCGGGTAATCTTGTAATTTGCTTTTTTTCAACCACGCTTTTAGGTTTATCGGTTTCTTGTTTATTTGTATCCGTTTTATTTCCACCTCGAATCTGATCTACATGCCTCTTTACCACTTTATTTTGATATTGGATCTCATAATGAATGTCGCCCAGGCGATTCTTGATTATTCCTTGTAGCCATTTGCTTCCTCTTGAATTACCGGATAAGAAATAAATGTCATCATTGACATTAAATTCTCTAAACGATTGACCCTTTTTCATTAATTGTTTTGCTGTTACTTTTGTAGACACATTTTCTGGACGAACTAAATCCAAACGCGTGCGTAGTTGACGTCCCAGAAACAGTTTAGCAGGTGAAACGCCAGTTGTAGAATGCGGTGCATTTTTATACTGTCTCAAAAATTCATTAAGATTCTTTTGCAAATTCTGTCTTGTCGTAGCCATCGCCTTCAGGGCATTTTTAACCGTTTGCACGCTTCGCTCAGCCTGTCCGTTTGTTGATGGATGGTATGGTGCTGTATATTTATGATACCTAACTCCCACTGATGTTAGGTAATTGTTGAATTCGACTGACGCAAAATTGGTACCGTTATCGGATACTATCATAACTGGTACTCCATAATCAGCAAACACTTCATCAATCAGAGCTATGGTTGCTCCCGCATTCATTGACTTCGTCACTTTCACATCTAACCATTTGCTGTACGCATCGGTTACTATCAACAACATCATTCCTTCGAAAGGACCTGCATAATCAATATGCACACGTTCCCAAGGCCCTTTTGGGTATTCCCAGTGGTGATCAACATATTTTTTAGGCCTGTTAGCTACTCTTGCACATTCAATGCAATCTTTTGCAATCGCTTCAATGTCTGCGTCTATTTTAGGCCAATATACAAAAGAACGTGCCATCCCTTTCATTTTAACCACTCCTAAATGTGCTGCATGTAAGTTCTGAAGGATGTCCTTACGATATTTTGCAGGTATCACCACCCTGTGTTCAAATGTTAAACAGTCTGCTGACAATCTATAGTTTGATTCTGGGGCCTTATATCCATTTTTTGTTAAGCAATAACCTTTTTCCAGTATTGTTACAATTTTTCCAAGTTCCGGGTCTTTCCGGGTTTCTTGAGCTATTTTTTCCGCTGTAACTGGAAGTTGGTTAATCTGTCGAATAATAAAGTTATCAAATTCATCATATTCGGCTCTGGATTTTGAAACTGAACTGTTTTGGTTAATTTGTACATTACTTGATTGCTTTGGTATTATCCTGGATAAGTAATCTGCATTAGCATTCTGTTTTGATGTTTTATACACAATATTAAAATCAAAATTGCTAAGAAAATCAGCGTAATTTGCCATACGAGAAATACAAAGAACTGGGAGAGATTTGCTAGGATGTAGAATCTGAGTCAAGGGCTTATGATCCGTTATTAACGTCCAGTGACGGGCGTATAAATATTTAAAAAATTTTTGAACAGCCCAAATAATAGCCAACGCCTCTTTATCAATCTGCGAGTAACGTTGTTCTGTTCCACTCATAGTACGACTTGCGAAAGCAATTGGTCGTTCCTGCCCATTTACCAACCGGTGAGACAAAACTGCACCTAACCCTGTTTTACTCGCATCAGTAGCTAACAATAACGGAAGTTTTGGATCATATGGCATTAACACCTGTGGCGAAACTAGAATTCGTTTTATGTCGTTGTACGCCGCATCTGCCCCTGTGTTCCAATAAAACTTTTTCGATTTTAGTATATCACGCAGTGGTCGTTCGCGAGTGGCCAAGTCAGGAATAAAAGCACTGTAGTATGACGCTTTTCCTAAAAACAGCTGTAGATCTTCTATCGTATTTGGCTTTGAAGCATTCAAAACAGCCTCAATATGTTTATTCGACTTGTGTATTCCTTTAGCATCAATAACATGTCCTAAGAACTCCACCGAGGACGCAGCAAACACACACTTTCCCTTATTCAATATAAGGCCACAATGTCGCATTCGAGCTAACGTCAATTCTAAATTCTTCAGTAGCTCATTAAAATCTTTTGCAAACAACAGTATATCATCGAAAAAGTTGAGTACGTGTGGTAACCCGTGTAAAACTTCTTCCATTTTTCTTTGCCAGATTGCTGGAATGTTTGCCGCTCCGTAAACAGCTCGAGTTGGTTGTATAAGCCCGTGAGTGATAGTATTTAGCGTAAGAATATGTGCAAATTGTTCATCAATTGCCAAATGTGTATACGCATCTGTAACATCTAAGTGAGCAAAAATAGTAGCACCTTTCATTTTATTAAACAAATCCTCTGCTTTTGGGATGGGATGTTCATCAATTATCATTTGAGGATTGACCGTAGGTTTATAATTCCCCGTAATTCGTATTGCTCCATTCTTCTTGGTTACTACATGGGTTGTGGATGCCCATTCGGAAAACTCTACCTTCTTGTAAAACCCCGCTGCAATTTTTGCATCAATTTCTTTGGCATATGATTCCCTTAACGCTAAAGGAACATCACGTGGTCTAGCAAAAATGGGTCCTTTAGTTTCCCTGCCGATTTTCCAAAAACATCATCAAAGCGGTCAATTGTTTGTTGAAGTTGAGATTTCTGAACTAAATCAAGAGTAGGTATCTCAGAAATAATATTGTGACATGTCGTCACATTAAACCCATTGTCCTGTGAATAATTTTCCCGTTCAGGAAATGAAAACAACTCAGTAAAATTAATGTCATGTGCGAAATGAGCTATCCATTCGCGACCACACAAAGTGTCCAATTCATCATCTACTACATAAAGATTTAACACACGAGATGTTTTTCCCAAAGTCACGTTTACTATCACTCTACCAATGCAATTAATTTTATGGCCAGTGTAGCTTGAAAATTTTCTATCGGATTTATGTACTTTGCAGTTAGGTTTAATAGACCGTAAATTTTTTATGCTAATTATACTACAAGGTGCCCCCGTATCTAACTCCATTTCTAAAACCCTTCCATCACCCGTGAAGGAAATCATTTTTTTATCATACGCTTTTGTTGGTTTAATATTATTTACCAAAAATAATTGTTCAACTGGCTGATTTTCATTGTCCTCTTCAATTGATACTTGACCAGTTTTAGCTCTACATACCTTTGAAATGTGTCCCAGCTTGCCACATTCGAAACATTTTGAGTTTTTGAACTTACAATCTTTTCTCATATGGTTTCCATTACATCCATAACATTTTAACTTATTAGATGACCCCGATTCTTTTTTGAAATTATTTTTGATTTTAACCGGTCCAAACCCCAACTTACATGTTTGTTCAGCTGGTGATGTATCACCAGCGTTTATTTCTTTAGTTGCATGCTGTGTTAATTCCCTTGTATACGCGGCTTCATATGCCTCGTTAAACGTTTTTGGTTTTCTGGCAATCAAGTCGTCACAAATACTCCTCGATTCTAACCCCATGAGCAATTGCTCAATAAGCATCCTGTCTAAAAATTCATTATACTCACAAAAAGCTGCCCCATGTTTCAACCGTAGACTGAAATTTGCAATTGACTCGCCTGGTTCCTGTTTAATCTGCCTGAATTTCACACTTTCAGCGTATTTGTTTTTCCTTCCATCAAAATGTTTAATTAGGGTATCTTTTATTTCTACATAATTTAAATCTCCTGGAAGTTTCGGATGCGATAGTAACTTTAAAGCTGTATTTAATTGAGAGCCCATATGAACGCGAGCATAATTTGCATAGTCGGTTTCGGAAACTTTTGATAACTGCAACGCCCAATCAAATCTAGTGAAATAATCTGCAACTGTTGCCCCATCCGTCTGTTTGTATTCGCCCATTGAAAACTGTGGTGCCTTTGAAGAAAGTCCCGTTGATGATGTTGAAGGTGAAGGACCTGTAGATACTGCATCCGAAACTGCGGTACGAATCGCTTCAGCAAGCATTGACATGACCGAGGCTAATTGTTCTTGTGGGATACTCATTTCTCCTTTCTTTTGGATCCCACTTCTGACACCAATTTTGTATTTTGGTTTTTTCAATATTTATTTATAAAAAAATAACAAAATTATATGAACACTTATTTGTGAAAAAAATGATAGAATGAATAATTTTACAAATCAAATTATGTGACAAAGTAAAGAAAAATAACATGATTGTAGACAAAGTTCTTTTTCGTAAAGTTGACAAATCACAAGTAGATTTCATATATAACATTTCATATATAACACTAATATTTGAGAAATTTATAAAGAAAACTTTTATAGTTTTTATATAAACACGTTTTTTGCTTCTCCTGTAAAATTTATAAAATGTTAGTTAGGGCGTTATGCATTTTAGGTTACGAAATTCACAAATTAATAGGTGTATAAAATTAAACAATCTTACCTTTATTTGCAGATAAAGAGGGTGGGGTTGCATACAAGAAATTTGTTCTAGTTGCTCGGCGGTTTTCTGATTTCTCCTAAACTCATACACCTTAACATCATCTTCTTGACCCATTACTGCAAGTTCAAAACTTGCTTCCATCATTTCAATTGCTCTCAGATTGACATAGGTCAAATAGAGATGCTGCGGTAACATGTGAACTTTGTGTTCTAATTTCCATTTTTGTTCAATAGGTAGTTGCAGCGCATCCTGCAAAGGTCGAGTTGCATTTAATAGAACACGCAGTGATGGTGCAAATGTAGAAAGATTTTCCATTTTAATTATAATTTCATTGAACACTTTGGTTTTCTCTTGCAATAGGTTGGTGCAATCCTCAGAAAGTTTTTTACGCAAGTTAAGTTCTCTCTCTAATCGTGCTATACGTTCCTTGTGATGCAGTTCCGGTTCGGAAACCGGAGTAGAAATCTCTTCATAGATATCAATGTCTTCATCTTGGCTTTTAAACTTGTAACAATGTTTGATTTCCCGTTTAAGATAGTTGACTTCATAGAGAAGATTTTGTAAATGCAATCGATTGCAATCGACCAAAGTTTTCTTGGCTTGCAACTCTTCTCGCCCAGATCGTACCTTATATTTTACCAAACGATTAATTTTTTTTATTAAAACAAATTCCAATGAGCCAATTTTAAGCTTTTCATCCAAGTCAATTTTCTGAAAAATTAAAGACGATTTGCGTGAGTTTTCAATTCCTTGCAATAGTAATTTACTTACATTCTTAGGGTCATTTTTAGCACTTAAGCAATCTGTAAACAAGTGCTTTAAAAGTTCAAAATTTTCATTTAAAATATTCGCCATATTTTAATTTTGTTGTTAAAAGTTTTTAATTGAAACGAAATGTGCAATAAGAGTTTCCAGTTTGATACAGTGTTGCCAGTAGATTTTTTTTGAAAGTACCTACGCAGAGTCATAGAGTAGTCCAACAAATGGCGTTTGAAAAAGTAGTAAACAAAAACCATATGGTATTGTTTACGAAATTTTATCACAAATCGAAATGTGAGCGAGATGGAAGATACCAGTTTTACAGTGAGAATCACTGTTGCCAAGTTGGAGGTTTTCCCGCTAAATCTAGCGCTTTTTGTTTCGATTTAGCGGGGGAAAATTGGTTTTAGCGGGAACGGTGCTTTAGCGGGAAAATCTAGCGCTTTTTGTTTGGATTTAGTTGGAAAAATTTAGAGGTTTTTTTCCAATTTTTTTAGCGGGAACGGTGCTTTAGCGGGAAAATCTAGCGCTTTTTGTTTGGATTTAGTTGGAAAAATTTAGAGGTTTTTTTCCAATCTTTTTTTTCAATCGAAAACGCCAAGTTTGTCGAATTTTAGCGCTTTTTTTGTAACTTAGCGGGAGAATTTTATATTTTTCCGCTAAATTTTTTTTGCGGAATCTTGCGCGTTTTTAGTGAAAAGTAAATTTTCGTAGAAAAAAATAATTTGGAGGTTTTTTTTATTTTTTTCTTTTTTGTCAAACAAAAATGCCAAGTTTTTCGGGTTTTAGCGCTTTTTTCGTAATTTAGCGGGAGAATTTTAAATTTTCCCCGCTAAATTTATTTTTGGCGGTTTCTAGCGCTTTTTTAGTGAAATTTAGAGGTTTTTGATTAAAAATAGTTGGCAACAGTGGTGAGAATGCAGATTGTTTTTTGTCTCTGAGAATAATCACAATTGGAGCGGGAAGCGGTTTTCCGCAACTGTTTATACACGTTTTGTATTAAAACAAAAAACCGCCGCGTTTTTCCGCCAAACTAGATTCAATTCTATTTTTATGTGGACAATTGCGGAAAACCGCTTGCCGCTCCAATTGTGATTATTGTCTCTCTTTGCTTTGCGTTCACTGTTGCCAATTTGGTGTTTTTCCCGCTAAAACTAGCTTTTTTATTTTGCGTCTAGCGGGAAAAAAAGTGATTTAGCGGGCAGCGGGAAATCTAGCGATTTTTACCAGTCACAAATTAACAATTAAAAAAAACTTAAAATTTTTCACACTTTTAATTTTTTGTTTTTATTAAAGAGCAGTTTAGATGAGAGAACTTGTAGAGCGGCTTGTCAAAAATTAACAGAATTAAAAAATGAACAGTGTATGCGAAAAAGGACGAATATACCGTTTGTATAATTTTACAAATGACTATTAAAACGCAGGAAAGGGTTAAAAACTAATATTTTTGTGGTTAGTTTTTGATCGTTTCCTGCGTTTTTATTCCTTATTTGCATCGAAACATAAACTTGGAGCGCTAAAAAAACGTGCCCCTTTATTTTTTTTTTTTTGCTCTACAAAATAAAACCAATTCCCTTGGCCAAACATGCACCGAACCAAATCTCGTTGGTAAAATCAACAAAAAATTTTCGTAGATCTTTAACAAAATTTTGTCAATTTTTTTTTTAATATTCAACAAATTTTATTCAAATCAACGAAATTTCGTCAAGTTTACATCCTCTGAAGAAGTAAAATTGACAAAATTTCGTCAAATTGACTAATATTATTAGTTTGGACGCCATTATTTTTTCAATGTGCAGCGTTATGAAAAAAATGTATTTTTTGTGAAAATTAATTTATTTTTTAATGGAATTTTATCCAATTGCCTAAAGCTATTAGTTTTTATGCCATTTTTGGCATGGTTTTCAAATGCTGCAAAATTTTATGTGAAAACATCTTTAAATTTTGAGTAATACCAAATTCGCATTCATTTTTTTAAACATGTTTAACCACTTAAACATGTTTAAATTTAAACTTGTTACGGTACATAAACATGTTTAAGTGCTTAAACATGTTTAAAAAAATGAATGCGAATTTGGTATAAGTAATGATTATATAAAAATTAAATTTACAAACAACTAATTTTTATTAATGTTTTTAGGTATTCTACATACATATTATATTGACAAGGGTTCAAAAATAAACAATAAACAAGTCTGGAATTTGGAAATATGTACATTTCCTTCGTCATTTGCTGTAAAAAGTCATTCGTTTTCCCCTTTGTGTAAGTTTATATTTAAATTAGTTCAATTATTAATTATTTTGTATTTGTTTTTTGTTTATTATAGTTAAAATTTTTTAAGTCTTTAAATATTAAAATATTCTATTCAATAAAAAAATTAAAATAATAACAAAAATAATATTTATGGATATTTTATTTTTGTAAGGGTAGTAAAATTGATAAAATATCGTGGAATCTACGAAAATTATTTAGTTAAATTGATGATATTTATTCCAATTGAATAAACTATTTTATTCAAATTGACGAAAATAATTCTGTTAATTTGACGAAATTTCGTCAAATTTATCTCAAATATAAATTAACGAAAATTTTATTCAAATCAACACCCCTGTTTTGTTAGCTGTATAATGATTGTTCTTTCGTCAAATCAACATGCTTTTTCGTAAATATTACTGCCGTATTTGGTTCGGTGTGCATGCACAGCTTTTCGTCATATTGAGTAAAGTAGCAACATTTTAGGACATTTTTGTTAATTAGTCGAAAAATATTAACTTTTTTGGCACTAACAATAAGAGTAGGTATTTTAAATACCTTTGAGTTTAGGCCGCTAAAAAAAATACGTATCCAAATTTCATGAAGTTTGGAGGGTGAACCAGGGAGACCTCCCTTGTAAGTCAAATTTAACTTGTTCGCTTGTTTTTCCTACATAAATATTTATTTTTAATATTCGGCTTTGGTTTCGGCTGAATAGTTACAATTTTGCCGAATATTTGGCTATGGCCAAAACAGGTGTATTCGATTCTGTAATTTTTAAACTTGCTATTAGAATTGGGCGCGTGAGTGCATTTTAACTCACGCACGGTCACGAAATAAAAATATTGCATACACACACTCACGCACGAAATTTAGTTTTGCTCACGTTCACGCACGCTCACGTGAGTAACTAAAATTTTTCTCGCGCTCACGAAGACTCACGAAATTTAAATTAACATATTTTTATTTTACTGTTTTCGATTTCTTGCACAAAAAGTATTTAATTTCCTTAAAACAATTTTAAAAATTTATTTAAATCACAATTTTGTGTTAATTATTTTGTATGAATTAAATTTCACTTACGATCACGCGTGAATTACGAAAAATTCGTGTCACGCTCGCATCTCTACTTGCTTTGTTAAAAAATTCTCGTTTTATAACATTCTGTTTTAATAGCTAATACATACATTATTTAAAAAAAAACGTTACATTTTTTTCAAAAAACCGCTACCTTTCAAATTTCATGATATTTAGCTATTAAATAGCTAAATTTATTTTCTGTTTTTGAATTTGGTGTTTTCTGGAGATTTTTTTTCCTGATTTAGCGGGTTTTTGTAAAAAAAAGTTGGCATCAGTGTTTGCGTTTAAACTTTAGTTTGGCATTGCCAGAATTTTCCAATTATCTTTGGTGATGCCAGATCTACAAAACGGTCGATGGATTACTTTATAACTTTGAGTGTCTCTTCACAATACAGCAGCAGACAGCAAAATGTTTACACACAGTAAAAAGTTTTGGGTTATATTTAAAACCTAGCGGAGCACATTTTAAACTACTTTGGAATTAAACTCAAAGTTAAATCCGAAATGGGTTATAAACGTCAAACGTCATCAAAAAATTGTATTTCATCAAGTTTAATACCATATTCACATTGGCATGTTTTAATTTAAACATGTGTTTCCCCATACATTCAAAACAAAACATCGTTTAATTTTAAACATCTCGAAAACATCTCCAAAACATTTCCAAAACATCTCGGAAACACGAAATAACAACCCTGTGTTAAGTTGTCATGAAAAAAACAGCCGCTGCTAAACGAACCAGAAGAGAAGCGGATGCTTTTTTAAACTACTGGCAGTGCGAACACTTTCGTTTAATTTTAAACACAAAAGTTAAACAATGTTTTAAACATTGTATGCGAATATGGTATAAGATAAACACTTAACAAGGAATTGAAAACAGCTGTCATATTGAGTGAACAAAAAATGATTATTCATTCAATGGAAGTGAGAAAAGAGGTTAGCAATGTACACAAAAGTAAAATCTTTATATTATCAAAATTTGTGATCCAGAAAGTGAAGATTTTACTCCGACCGAAATATAAATATCAAGTAAGTATTGACTACAAACGTTTATCAATCATTTTAATTGATTTTTGATTAACTTTACTTTTAGGCCAGCTGAATCTTGAAGCAGAAGGCAGAGAGATGGAATTTTTGGATCACGACTGTGCCTACCCCCAGGAATAATTTCTTAATATAGAAGCAGTAGCAGTTTATTTTATGCAGAGTTGTGCTGAGTTTGGGTGACAAATCAATAGTCCTCTGGATGTTAACTTTATTCATGTATTTGGTCTGTATTTGTATTCAATACACAAACATATAAAAAAACATAACCTTAGAGAATAATCACAATTGGAGCGGGAAGCGTTTTTCCGCAACTGTTCACATACGTTTTATATGCCAAACTAGATTCAATGCTATTTTTATGAGGACAATTGCGTTTTTCCGCTTCCCGCTCCAATTGTGATTATTCTCTTACATTTGTTTTATTTATTTTTGGAGAAATTTAAGTCCTGCCTTGTTCAAATAAACACCTGTTTAGGTGTAAAATAATTTCCATATTTTGGTTTTATTATAACACCTAAAAATACATTCAAAATCCACTCTCTCACTCTCTTTTTATCTCTTTAAAATTAAACTTTTTATGTAATAAATTAAATTATTTTTGGCATTGTTATATATACACACCAGCTAGGAATTAAAATTAACCCAAAACTTTTTACTGTGCATGTATTTTGTTAAATTTTGCCGTCTGCTGCTGTATTGTGATGATACCCTAAGTGTAGGAACAGAACGAGCACGGCACGACTTTTTCCATACGATTTGACATTTAAAAACCGTGACCGGCACGACAAAAAATTAAAACTTATTTTATTTTATCTCCGGGTTCTCTCAATCATCCTCCCTCTCACACTCCAGGCTTGCCGCATTTTCACAACAATTTTTAATTTTTTCTTTTAATATATTTAATCGACCTTTTTATTAATGATTAATTGGTTTTTATAGAAATTATTTCTAAAAACGGGCTTTTAAGGTCAGTTTTCTTCCTAATTTCATTCACAATGATGTAACAAACGTACAGTAGTGTCAACTAAGGCCATGTTCACACTACAAGAACTTACCATGGTAAGTTGAGATGATTTTGCAATTTTTCTTTATGCTAGTACAATTTGAGATGATTTTGTAAATCACTATGTGATTTTGTTCAAAGGAAAATCACATGGTGATTTTAAAATCACGCTAGTCTGTATACAGTTTTATACTGTATACAGACTAGCGTGTGAACATGGCCTTAACCACATTGACTATGTGATAAGCGAATTTTTCCGTAAAATTACTCTAATTTTATTAAAAGCTGGCACCACTGAACAAACAAATGACATTTTTTGCCGTCGCCGTCCCCCGTCATTGTTTTGGGCTTATATTCTCCGGAAACGGCAACCGTCCCCCGTGCCGTGCTTGTTCTGTTTCTACCTTAAGAGAATAATCACAATTGGAGCGGGAAGCGGAAAAACGCAATTGTCCTCATAAAAATAGAATTGAATCTAGTTTGGCGGAAAAACGCGGCGGAATTTTGTTGTCATATAAAACGTATGTGAACAGTTGCGGAAAAACGCTTTCCGCTCCAATTGTGATTATTCTCTAACTCTCCTAAGTCACAGACTAATACAGACTCGACATAAGTGACAGGTGTCAAAAAAGTAGTTCTGAACCATATGGTTAATATTTTCAAATTATTCTACGAATTAGGTTAGAAAGAGAAAACTGATATAACGCGCCATAAGAAAAATAGATGCCAGATCGGTTTTTGTTGTTTCACTCATAGTGACATAGTAATCCATCGACCGTTTTGTAGATCTGGCATCACCAAAGATAATTGGAAAATTCTGGCAATGCCAAACTAAAGTTCAAACGCAAAGCAAAGAGAGACAAAAAACAATCTGCATTCTCACTGTAAAACTGGTATCTTCCATCTCGCTCACATTTCGATTTGTGATAAAATTTCGTAAACAATACCATATGGTTTTTGTTTACTACTTTTTCAAACGCCATTTGTTGGACTACTCTATGACTCTGGTTTCACTCACTCCTAAGTCGTAGAAAGGGTTGCCATGTTAGCGTAAAACGGACAAAAAACCGCTCTGTTTTATCCTAAAATCGCTTAATTTTTCCCCATTTTTTCTAATAAAACTCTACTGTCGAGTCTGTTTATAGTCTGTGCCTAAGTGTTTCTTCACAATCATAGAAAAAAATAGAAGTGTAACAGAGTCGTATTTCGCTTGAATAAGTATTAGTGACAGCACATTATGTAACTTTTGACGTTTAATAAAAACAATACAACATAAAGGAGAACAACAACAAAGCAAAAAACAAAAGAGAAAAAAAGTTTTTAAACTATCAATAGTGCGTATATTCTTTAAAAAAACGTTGAATAAAGCAATATAAGTAATAAATTTAATTAAATGAAAGACAAAATCCATTTTTTATAAAAAAAGAATCTAATTTGATATTAAATACACGCAAAAAAAAAATCTGTGTAAGATTGAGCAATCCTACTTGGTAAAACTTTTTTCATACCAAAAAAAAATTTTTACCAAATTTTTGCTAAAATTATGCTTGTCGATGTTAAAGTAACATAATTCATTTTTTATGTAAAATTACCAAGTAACATGCACAATAACGCAAATTACTTGCACAAAAATTTATCGAAAGAAAACAACAACAAAAAAACAAATACAGACTGCCATTTTCATTTTGTATTTTTGTGTGCGTGCTTCGTTTATTTTTTGTGTTATAAAAACGTAAAAAGGAAATTGATAAATAAAATTAAAATAAATTAATAGATAAAAATAAATAAATAAATAGTTTTTTAAAAGATAAATAAATGTAAGATAAAAGAATGCTAAAGTTAATTTTGCTTTCATCACTTAAAACACCATTCATTAAGAAAAACCAATTTAGTCCCAGACGTTTGTTTCAATGAATTACAAATGGAATGATAAAGTAAGTATACCCCTATTCCGAAGACACCAATAAGGTTTAATAGATTTTTAGTTAAAAATTTGTGTTTGGTAATAATTTTCTATTTTTACAGGGTACTGCAAAATAAATTTTTGAAGCTATGGCGAATCCTTCACTACAATAAAAAGCGTGGACACCAGTCCTCCCTTTAGTCATAAAATTAAAACCAAAAAACTCATTTATAAAGCAAAGCCAATAGAGTCCAGACCTGTTTTGATGAGTTACAAATGGAATCACAAAGTAAGTGTTCCTCCTAACCAAAAGACCAATGGGATTTACTAGTTTTTTAAATTAAAAATTTATGATTGTAATAATTTTCTATTTTTACAGGATGCTTTTAAATAAATTCGTGAAGCTATAGCGGATCCTTCACTTCAAGAAAAAGCGTAGGCAGCAGTCACTGGAGAAAATTTTACATAAAGGGTCAGTTGGTCGGTGGTAAATAAAATCCTACACAACATTTATTATATTAATATGGATTTATTCTGTGAAAGTTTTAAATTCAACAAATATACAAATTTTTACAAAAATTTTATAGAAAAATTATTTTAGCATAAATGTGGTAATTTTTAGCATTATTTTTAGTCACCTTTTCTAATAATTTTGGTATATTTCATCATATTTCTTTTGGTATATTTTAACAAGTTTTTGCTTAAATAGCATTAGCATTTTCTTCAAAATTTTTTACATAAGTGTTTTGGCTAAATTACGAAAACTACTTCGTCGGTTGTAGTTTTAGCATATTTTTGGTAAAATTATGCCAGATTTTTGCTCACTCCGACACAAGTTTTTTTTTGCGTGTACGTGTGAGATGAGGAAGAACAAGCATTTTGCCACCATATTGGAAAATACATCAAATACAACACTGCGTACCTTCTAATCTTTTCTATGTTCACAATACAACAGCAAGCAGCAGACAGCAAAATTTGTACATGTATTTTGTTGTTGGCGCAACAACAAAATACATGTAAAAATTTTGCTGTCTGCAGCAGCTGCTGTATTGTGAAGAAACACTAAAAATAATTGTTTTTATAAAAAACCACGGGTGATATTAAAGTAATTTATGCGTTTTGTAGAAAATTTATTTCAATTGCATTCTAGAGTAATATAAATCGCACTTTTACTACAAGACCGTCCTAACTCAAAAACCGGATATTGCAGAAAACGCATTTAAAGTTTTCAATTTCAAAGTATGGTACACGTGAAATAGTGTAAAAATTCTCATTATTTTTTATACAAGATGAAACATAATAGCTTTGTTCCACAACGTTACCGCGGGTGCCCGCGGGTACCCAAACCAGCCCGAAAAGCGTTCCCGTACGCAAAAATTGGGTAAATGAGAGAGTTTTTGAGAGAATAAATTTGTTTCTCATTTTACCGAACTTACCCGTACTATTTTTTCGTGTAAATTGGTAACAATCAGATGTTGAGAAAACAGCTGATTTTTGTTGTGAAAATAAATTAAAAATTTTAATAAAATAAAAAAAAAAACAAAAGTAATGTTTAATTTTAAACAAAATAATATATTTAGTCATTAAAATCAACTTTTACAATTTGTTTCGCATTGTTGAACGTATTTTTTCTTACTAAAATATGTTAGCATTTCAATTTGTTTACATTTTTTAGTTTTTGGGCTAGAAATGTGGTTTTTTGCGTTCCCGTACTTTTGATCGATTTTGCGGTATGGCGAGAGTTTTTAAGATTTTCTCTCATTTTACCGAACTTTACCCGGAAAGTTGTGGAACAGAGCTAATAAACCAAGTAGATCTAAATCGTTAAAAAAATCGTTAATAGTTGATATATATATTTATAACGGTCTTGTAGTAAAGTTATGTAGTAATTTACTAACAGTTTTACTAAAACCTTCTTCGGTGACGTGAAACTATATTTTTGGTGGACAATTTATACCTATAAGAATACTAAACAGTCGTTATTGCTATGTAAAATTAAAGTAATTAACTAATTAACAAGACACGTATCGAATTTTTTTACAAATTACATACCTATTTGTATAAGAATCGTATTCATTTTGGTTACATAAGAAAAAAATTACATGTCATGATTTTGTTAACGTTTATTCATTATTATTCTTAAAATATTTCATGAAAACTAACTATACGATCAAGTGCAAAAGTGATCTTACAAAAATTCTTATCGGAAATTCAAATAGCAAAGTCATTACGATAAGACTTAAAACTAATGGACGAAAGTTATCTTCTTTTTCTTCTAACATTTGTATAAGTATGTACATATCGTTTGTTTATTTTTGGTATGACCCAAAGACCATTTTTGGGAAAATGGAGTTAGGAATCAATTGTATATGATTAATATGTCCTCTTTCCAAATCCGTAATCTATTTTTTTATATATCGTATAAATTAGAAGATATCCAGCCCTAACTTTGCTTCATATCCCCAATATTAACATTGTCTTAACATTGGTTTGCTGCATACGCCAATTTTCTGCACATGCAGCAAATTTTACACCTAAAAGTTAAAATATTTTTCTCTACTTTTGTTTTGATGCATATAACGTCGAAAGGGTGCATATCAAAACAAACTAAAAATTGACGCTTGGTTATTGGTGTGACCCATAAACCATTTGCCAAATGGAATTAGGAATCAATTGTTTATGATTGTTATGCACTTTATTTTCATCCGGAATGAATTTTTCGTAAGAATTAAAAGATATCCAGCCCCAACTTAGCTAATTATAGCCAAAATTAAAGATAATTTAATAAGGTAAACTCAGGTTGACTTTGACCCACGTGAAAGAAAATTAAATTTTTTTAAGAAAATATTCATTTAAACGGGATATGGAGCAAAACGCGACCAAGTCTTTTTTTGTTAAAATCATAATAACTTCTGATATCTTGTGCAAAAACGTATAAAAATTTATATTTTTTCTTAAAACATTTTAAGCAATCGATACCAAAAGTAAAAAACAAATCTATCGTATAGATTTTTAATAAAGTTGATGAGAAGTTTCTTTTTCGTTTTTCTCAAAACAAAGTAAATGGTCTTTGGGTCATACCAAAAATAAGCAAACGATATGTATTTTTAAACCAATTATTTTATATTTTCCTTAGATATTTTAGTCGAACGATGAATTTAAAAGCTTGGTCCGCTGTACTAGGTGTATTTATTGGTTGTTGCAGCAATGTGATATTTTTAGAATTTATGGTGAAGTAAGTGGAATACTATAGTTTTTTTTTGGTATACATGTAACAGCTTTTTTTATTTAATTAAAGGCATGATGCAGGTGCTGGTAACCTCATTACATTCTCCCAATTTTTATTTATAGCTATAGAAGGATATATATTTACCTCAAAATTTGGTTCGGTAAAGCCCGTCATTGGTTTCAAGGACTACGCTAAATTGGTTCTGATGTTCTTTGTAACCAGTGTATGTAATAACTATGCTTTCAATTTTAATATTCCAATGCCTTTGCATATGATATTTAGAGCGGTATGTAATGATTCTTGTTAGGAGGCTTGTTACTGTGTCAGAAACGTTTGGAAGTGAAGTAGAAACGGAATTTTTTTTGAACCGAAACCACTTTTGAATAATTCATGCCACTTTGGTTATTGAAAGCGCTTTTATTTAAAAAAATTCTTCAACATTTTCAGAGGAGTCATTCAATTCCACTTCCGAACAAAACTGACTCTGTAACTTGCCTGTTTATATAAAGAATACTGAATTGATTCCTTTTTGTTTTCTAGGGTTCTCTAATGGCGAATATGGTAATGGGAATTTTGATACTTAAGAAACGTTATGGCTTTTCCAAATATCTTTCGGTATTATTGATAACAATTGGAATAATTACTTGTACTTTGGTGTCAGCTACAAAAGTGGTAAGATAAAAATAATAGCCATATATTCCATATGGCTATATCAACTTAAACTTGAATTAAGTCGTTTTAAATTACCTTATAGCATATTTGCATTGTTTTAGAAAAGATTCTTGAAACAACAGATCAGTGAGATTGTATTTACTAGAATTGTCAAACTTTTTTGTCTGTAAATGTTTTTAATACCTCTACTTACAATTACCGATAGAAGGCATATTAGTATAAGTTTGGCATTCCGTTTTATTACCTCGAAATAATCTGTCTGTGACTCCATAAAGTATATTCATGATCCTCGATTAAAGTTAAGTCGATCCAGCCATGTCCGCCAAAACTTTTTCTACTTACTTTTTATTGATCTAAGAAAATGGTTCGGGTAATCGATCAAGTAACGAATAAAATTTTTTTTTAGGTTTTTTTTTGGATTAAACGCTTAAAATGTTGCGTGAAATCTCTCATACAAATTCAAACCCCACTGTTACGCACTTACATATCGTCGCTGCGCATAAAAATGGAGTCATGTGTAGTTTTTTAAATTTTTTTATCGCAGCTTTATGATCCCATATTTGTCATACGTTTACTCGCCAAACCGTTTCTTGATATCTTGATTGGTTCAAAATAGAAATGGGCGCGTGAGTGGATTTTGACTCACACTCACTCACGCTCACGCAAACAATATTCAACTCACTCACTAATCACTCACGCAATTTTTTTTGTTACTCATACTCACTCACTATTCACGTGAGTAATAAAAAAATTACTCACGCTCACGCGTGACTCACGCCAGATTCAATCACGCTCACGAGTGAGTCACGCAAAATCTACTCACGTAATAAAATTTCTTACCAAAAAAAAAAACTCCAAAAATTTTTTTTTACAAGAAATAAAAAAAAATTGGGCAAATCAAATCACACAAACTCACGCAAAAAATAAATGACTCACTCACTAATCACTCACTCAGATTTTTTTTCAAATCACGCTCACTCACAATCACGTGAATGAAATTAAAATCACTCACACTCACGCGTAATTCACGTGAGTCACGCAAATCACGTGATCGATTAAATTTGTCAAGATTTTTTGGAAAATATTTGCATATTTTTATGCAGTTATCTAAATCCTAAATGGCGGGTAATCAAGCCTTGTGAAAGCAATTAAATCATTCGACGTCGCAAAATTTTAGTATCTAAAGTACATCATCTTTGACAGATGTCAATTGAGGAGGTCCATAACAAAACGCGCCAATTCCACTTCTTGAGTTTTTTGTTTTTTTGACTGAATACAATTCTACGCATTTAAATCTACGTAACCATTACTAAAAAACCTCCCAAAGCTCAATATTTGCACAGCAGTTCAGTACTGGCTTTAATTATGAAACATCCCAATGCTCAGTACTTACACTCATACTCAGTACTGACTTTGTTTACATTTATGCGTTTATCTAAAAAACTGTTAAAGTGGAATTGGTGCGTTTTGTTATGGACCTCCTCAATTTATGTCGAAGATCTTGAATAGATACCATAAAAAACAAAAAATCATTACCAGTTTTGCGAAAAATCTGTTGTTCGCTGTTAAATGAAAAACTTTTTAATATCAAAATTTCAGCCGATTTAACTTTTTCACTTTGTTTTTAATTACATCATAATCGTGCTTAAATACATTCACAATATTTTTGGCACTAAAAACCAATTAAACAATTATTTTATACTTTCAGGAAGATACTAGCAATCCAAAGTTAAAATCGAACTCAACTGATGAAAAATATTCAATTGTATTTTGGTGGTGTGTTGGTATTGCTATACTAACTGTGGCATTGCTAATCTCGGCTTGCATGGGTATTTATCAAGAAGTATTGTATAAAAAATTTGGAAAAAGATCGAGAGAGGCTTTGTATTACACGGTAACTAATAAAAAAAATATATTTATATGCTTTATTATATACATATATAACTTTTTTATATTTTTTTAAGCATCTATTGCCTTTACCAGGATTTTTGTTAATGGGTAAAAATATTTTGGATCATCTTGTGATAAGTGCCACTAGCGATGCTTTGATTGTCGCCGGTGTGAATACCTACTTTCCAGAACAAATTTTTTATTTAATATGCAACATGATTACTCAATATATTTGCATAAGCTCCGTTTACGTATTAACAGCCGAATGCAGTTCGTTAACAGTTACGCTTGTAGTGACATTGCGAAAATTTGTCTCACTGTTGTTTTCCATATTATATTTTAAGAATTCATTTACTCTTTATCATTGGGTCGGTACAACTTTAGTATTTACGGGAACAATTATTTTTACAGAGGCTTACCCCAAATCGTTTTTTGCCACAAAAGAATCAAATAAGTCTAAAACATCATAAATTTAGTAAACGGTGCACAAACTTTGTTTTTTTTTCGTCAAATTTTTATATACATGGGCTATTAATACCCTGTTCTCACATACATCTAAAAAAATTTTCTATTATACAGTTGAACCTCGATTATCCGAGTTGCACGGGACCGGACTTAGCACGGATAATCGAAAAACACGGTTGAAATGGATTATATATTTTTCTACATTTTTATATGTTCGTGAATATATTGCACGGATAATAGAGGTAAAGCACGGTTAATAGAGGTAAAAACAATAACAAAAAATACAATATGTACGTACATGTATGAATTGCACGGATAGTAAAGCACGGTTAATAGAGGTAAAAAACAAACACACAGCATGCCGGTTAATAGAGGCAGCCGGTTAATAGAGGCAGCCGGTTAATAGAGGGCCGGATAATCGAGGTCCAACTGTATACTGTAATAGAATAATGAAAGTTATAAAAATATAGTTGCTGAAAACAGTTTTTAGCTGTACATGAGAACAGGGTATAACTCTGGGGGCTAATCACGTAATACCCTATTCACACGTACAGTTTTAAACCGTTTTTAGCAGCAATATTTTTAGCACTTTCTTTATTATATTACAGTATATTAACAGAAAATTTTTTTTTTTTTTTTTTTTTTTTTTTTTTTTTTGGTAAGTAGTATTTTATTAATACTTTTGAAAATTACATTGCATTTAATAATTTTACATTTTTTACATAATTTAGCTCGTGTTTATATTATAATTTTTAATAAAAGTCGACAATTTTTTTCTAAATATATTGATATTATTTTCATTTTTTACATCATCAGTCATCTTGTTGTAAATGCTTAGTCCTTTGTAAAATAGTGATCTTTGCATCGCGCTTGTGTCTGCTCGTTGAAGCCTGAAATCTAAAGCGTTTCTCAGGTTGTATGGTTGAACCTCTCCAACATATCTTATTTGTTCGATCAAATATTCCGGTGCATCTCCGGCAATTAGCAATTATTTATACCAAAATGGTATAAATAATTGCTAAAATCGGTTTTAAACTGTAAGTGAGAATAGGGTATAACTTGCCAGACCTAGTACTGGTGGTAAAAGAGCACATTTTCAATTTACCTTTCAAAACACATGTATTTTTTAAACTCTTTTGCTATATTGCCAGAGCTGGCAGCAAGATTCTGAATACCTTTATTGTGTTTAGTTTAGGATAGAGTTTACAAATAATCGAGATATTTCATAATCGCGATTACGATTAAAAAAAATTGACGTTAATCGCGATTATCGATTAATCGAATTTTTTAAATAATTTGAGTTGCAATAGCTTTAAAAAAATATTTTAAAAACTACATTTTAGAACGTACGAAAATTCAAAAATTATTGTTTTTAAGAAATAAAATTAAAAACTTTCGAACTTTCCAAGTTAAAATAATTCAATATTTTGGCACCACAGTTTATTTTTTTTAGTATATGTATCATTGCGCATAGAAAGAACGCTCGATCGCTCTTGAGAATGTTTTATTAAGATTTTTTTTTTTAAACTTATAATTGAAATTCTTTGTTAATAAAATTTCACACATACTTTAATTTTTGCCATCTTAAACACTTTTTAAATGATCAAAAACTTTTTTGGAGAAAAATAAAAGATTTTCTTGCATCTTTATTGCGCTTAAATAAACTCTACATAGAGTGCGTCAATCAGCGCTGAAAAAATGATTTTACTGCGTCTTAATAGCTCTTTAGCTGCGCTGCTATAGAGTGCTCTAAACTGTGACTGGTTTGGATTCGCTCTTTGGCTCGTGATTCCTCTTCAAAAGCAGCTTCCATTTCATCAAAATTTCTGCGGGGTCGTGTCGAAATACCTGCCGATGGCCAGAGTAGAGCTTATTGTGAGGAAATTTATTGAAAAATATTTACAAGGCATCATTAGTCGGCAACCAGCGGTCAAAGTATGAAAAAATTACGTTTTTACAAAATTTCATGTCCAAATTTTTAACCAAAACCGGTCAAAACATGGGCCAAACCATAAAAAATTTCCGTTCCAAATAATCGGTTCCAGAACGCATCATAAAATCCTACAGTCGATTCTACTTTACATTCCAGAATCAATTACACCTAGGGTTGCCAGATCATAGAGTTCCAATAACTGGAATATGGAAAAAATTCAGCTGGATTTTCAGAAAATAACTGGACACATACTTTTTTTATAACTTAAAAAAACAACCGATTTTCATATGAGAGATCTTTATTTTGGACCACTTTTCGAATATAACATCAATCAAATGGTCGCATCTGTTGGCCATGGCAAAATGGGCACTTTTCATTACTTCATTACTTTTGAGCATGTCGGAATGTTGATGTTGACCTCGTCAATAGTTTGAGGATTGCTGTGGCATATTTTTCTATTCAAATAACCCCACAAAAATAAGTCCGGAGTGGGAATCGGATCTGGAAATCTATGTGACAAGTTAAAGTTCCATGGACGTGCGATGTCAAAAAAGCGACAATAACTGGACCTCATCTACAGATTTGATCCCTCGGGACTTATTTTTGTGGGGTTATTTGAAAATCGAAATCCTCAGATCATCTACGAGGTGAAGGAAAACATTCGATACGAACTAGACTGCCGATATGCACGTAAGTAATGAGCAAAAGTACACTAAAAAAGCTTATTTTTTGCTACCTCCTATTAAACGAGAATTCCTAGTAATTTTTCAAGCTTTTCAACAATAATTTTGTAATCTAACAAGCTTTTTACTATTAATTTTGTAAAATTACAAATTTTTTGACGCGCCCCGAGTAAAAATGTTTAGGTATATTCTTATATATCACATCTTATTCGAGATTTGAATGATCAGTACTGATACAAGTAAGATCAATTCTGATCCGAGATTTGAAAGATCAGTACTGATCCGAAAAATGGATCGCTAAGATATTAGATCAGTTTTAATCGGACGGATACAATGTCATCCGAAAAATGGGTTTATATAATTAGATAAACCCATTTTCCGGATGAAATTGTATCCGTCCGATTAAAACTGATCTAATCTTAGCGATCCATTTTTCGGATCAGTACTGATCCTTCACATTTTTACTTGGGGCGATAAAACTTACAAGGAATTCTCGTGAGTTTACTAGATTTTTTTTGCTACCTTCTATTTTACGAGAATTCCTAGTAAAAATTACGAGCTTTTTGCCAATAAAATTGTAAATTTACAACTTTTTTGGCAAAATAAAACTTGCAAGGAATTCTCGTGAATTTACTAGATTTTTGTGTAAAATTGCCATAGAAATTTACAAAATTACAAAAAAAAAAATTAAATTTCGATCGAAAATTGTTTGTTAAAAAACAAGTAAAACTGTCAAATATTAATAAAATAGGACTACGAGACATTTTCTAGTAATTTGACAAGGTTTTTTTTATAGCGTAGTGAAAGTGCAGCAAAAAGTGCAAAAGTAGGAGCTTTTTGATTTACGTTTTATTAAAAAAAATTGTAAAATTTATTTAATAAAAAAAAATATTTTTAAAATTTAAGAAATTATTTTTTAACTGGAAAAATTATACACTAACTGGAAACTGGACCAGACCCAAAATAACTGGAAAATCCAGGCCATTCCAGGCCGTCTGGCAACCCTAATTACACCGCTCAACAAATCGAGGGTTTTTGGCTCCGGTTTGAAGTTTCATATAAAATTTTAAAAGATTTTGACTCGCTGATTCCAAATCTGTGCTCCAAATTTTTCCATCATGTCTAGAATTTAAATTATTCGCGGTTAAAAATGCGAAAAAACTCGATTTTTGCTTTTTTGAAAGCCTGTACAGCAGCCACTGGGTGGAATAAAAATCTTGCATACAGCGTTAGAGTAGAATTGAACTATGATCTCAAATATATGATCAAAAAAATTTGAAGTTGTTGCACTATTATTGGCCAAACATGTATTTTAAAAAAACACTGAAAAAATTAGAAAAAGCACCATTTTTAAAAGGCTCTAAAACAAAAAACAGATGATCAATCTTTACTGTGATGCACTCAGAAAAGTATGTACGTTACTACATGTTAGTTGTTTGTATATTTTACAGTAGTTAGTTGTTTTCAACTACAAAGTCAGTTATATGTATAACATATTTCAACCGTGTTTTTCGATTATCCGTGCTAAGTCCGGTCCCGTGCAACCCGGATAATCGAGGTTCAACTGTATTTGTATGAAAAATATCAAACAACTATTTCTGTTAGTTATTTTAAGTCGTTTTTTTTTTAATAACTAACAAAAAAGTACTGTAATGTAGTAACAGTTATTTAAAGTAGTTAATTTTATTTTTTTTATCTCTGAAAAATTTTCAAAGTTTTTTCAAAAAAAAAATAAATTTTCGTTTTTTTATTTTTCACAATTTTTTTTTTTTTTAAAACACTTGGAAAAAATTTGGACTTTAATTTTTTTTCGGAAAAATTTTTTGAAAAAAAAAAAAAATTATATATTGTTTATTTTATTTTTACTACATATTAGTTGTTTTTACTACAAAAGTCAGTTGTTTTTTGTCAGTTAAAATAACTAACATTGTTAGTTGATTTAACTGAAAAAGTAGTTGACCCCAAAACAACTTACAAAGTAGTTATTTTAACTGACATTTTCAGTTGATTTTACTACCATAATTTTTTGAGTGTAACTTATTGTTTTTCAAGTAGGTATAATTGTAGCCTTGTGCAGCTCGCGATTTACAACATTTTGTTTTTTTTTTTACCACTCTAGTGTACATATCGCTCCTTTACTTGTATAGTGTCACAACTCAAAATATTTAATTTTGCAGAAAACACGTTAAAGTTTACAATTGAAACTGGTTTTTAATTGAAAAAGGCCGGTACATAGAAAATGTAATAATGGCGTGTACTCTTCTCAAAAGGTGAGTTTAAAAGATATTAATACGAATTTTTGACACAATATAAAGCATGATATAACGAATAATTCTGCATCATTAACTCAAAAAACGCATTTTTTGAGTTATGACACTATACAAGTAAAGGAGCGATATGATTAAAACCTATTTAACGGATTCAACATCACGTTCATACATTGCTTATCTCTAGAGTTATTAAGGTTGGAACACGGAAAGTTCTGAATTTTTATATTTGAGGTAATTTTAGTGACCCTTGAACTTATAATTTTTGTAAAAAAGAGGCACCAGAAAAAAAATAAAAAATATTGCATTATCTACTTGAATAATAAATTTAACTACGCCTGTTTTATTTTAATGATCATTAAGACACTTGGTTTCTTACCAAGTAGCTAAAAATAATTAGTGGGAAAATTTTAACAATTACGATTTAAAAGCTTAAGTTAACACATAAATGATTTTTTTTTTTTTTTCAAATAATTCATGAACAGAACTTATTTAGTTTAAGTTTACAATCGAAATGATTCAGTCTGGTAGCAGTATATGCTTCAAAATTTTACAACTTGTACGTATACGTCCTAGATTTAAAAAAAAAGTAATATATAAATTCTAACACATAGATTTACAATTCTTCTACTTGCCAGATTGTATGCATAATGAATTTAATTTTTAAAAAAATCACTGACAGTAAGGCGCGTATGATTTTAAAAATAAATCAGAAAACATCAAACGAATGGAATCTGTCGCAAAATGTTACATGGTCACAGGAGGGTAACGACTTCAGCATATTTACCTATGCTGGTTACACGTTTATAATTGCAGTATGCTTATTAGACAGGTTTGTGTGCATGAGTGTACGTTAGCGTGTCTCGAAATCAGGAAATTTTCGAATTTATTGTGGGCATACCCCTAGAGTGATGTTTATTGAAAAGCTGATTACGAACTTTTTATATGTTATAGAGGAACAAAATCTAAGACTTACCGGGTTTTTTTTATCGGCTGTCGTGAAGGTTAAAGGGAGGAAATGGGATGGTAAAAACGTGATTTTTTCGTTTTTTTCGATTTTTTCGTACTTTTTCGAAAGGAACTATATGAACAATGTATATGGATGGAAAGGTTTTTTTAAGGCCTATCCAATGGTGTGTCGGACTTGGCAAAATTATTATCTTTTAAGTTGGTTTTTGCCAAAAATGTGTAAATGTTGAGCTACTTTATATGGAGAAGTATAAACGTACGAACCCCAAATTCATATATAATAATTTCTATTAAGTTTAAGCCGACACGTGTTTTTGCTTTTGGCGAAATTTCTGTTAGTTCGACTTTTATTCAGATTTTCCCGAAAGGCCATCATTTTTCATAAGGTGTCAACTAGGGATGGGCGCGTGAGTGATTTTTGACTCACACTCACGACAGGAATTTTTTAATCACGCACACTCACTCACGAGCATATTTTTTCTACTCACACTTACTCACAATCACGTGAGTAAACTTAATACAACTCACACTCACGTACACTCACGCAAGCTTCACTCACACTCACGTTGACTCACACTCACGAAACACTTATTTATACAAAAAAAAAATTTCAAAAACTAAAATTTCAAAAATCATTCAAAATTTTCAGCAAAATTTAAAGTTCAGCGAAATTTTGCATTTTTTTTTTTGCTTTTTTCGGGACGAAATATGAAATTAAGCCATATTTTACAATTTTTTGTTGCTTTTTTTGGTACAAAAGGAAAGAAGAGAAAATAAATCACGCAAGCTCACGCAAAAAAATCGACTCACGCACACTCACGCAAAAATCTTACTCACGCAATTTTTTTCTCCACTCACACTCACGTGAGTAAATAGAAATCAGTCACACTCATGCGTGATCACGCGTGAATCACGCTCTAATCTGCTCATGTGCCCATCTCTAGTGTCAACCCTTTTTTAAACCACCAGGATAGCCGATAAAAAATATAAATTGCAGAGCAATCGGAGTTTAAGCTATGGGATACCTTCCTTGTAAGTGGAGGGTATAAACCCAAATATTTTTTTGGACAAAATACACTACGGATGTAAAATTTAAGCGCTGGTTTCGTCCTGAAGATGACCTCCAATATTTGTTTAATTAATCAGCTCTTCAAAAAGCATCGCTCTAGGGGTAGCTCTAAAATTTTGCAATTTCGGGATACGCTACTGTATGTGTGTATATTAGAGTAGGTCGACTTCAAGCATAGAAAAGAGTAGAAGCCCATCAGTGTTTTATTTCATTTAGTTTCCAATATGGCGGCAAAATGCTTGGACTTCCTCAGCTCACACTGATTTACCCAAGAACAATATGTAGAAGAGGATATTCAAAGTCCAAATGCAAAAAACGTTTTTGCATTTCTTGAATAGGCGGGATAAAATGGGGGTTAAGTGTGTCCAACAGTTGCGCATCTCATAAAATAAAGATTTTACAGCGAAAAATTTAGAATAATTAAAAAAAATTAGGAAAAAAATTTACCAATAAAAAAAAATTAAATAAATTAAAAAAAAAAAATTCCCAAAATATTTTATTTTCAATTTTCTAATTTTTTTATGGATAAGTAAGTATTTTTTTAATTTGTTCTTAATTTTTTTAAGTTTTATTATAATTTTTTCAATGTAAAATCTTATTTTTATGAGATGCGCAACTGTTGGACACAACAAACTCCCGTTTTTTCCCGCCTATTCAAGAAATGCAAAAATGCTAAAATGTTTTTTGCATTTCAACTTTGAATATCCTCTTCGATATATTGTTCTTGGATTTACCATCAAATTAGATTCTTTTTGTATAAAAACATGGTAGGTATTTGTTCTTTTAATTTATTTGGTTGTTTATTTTGAATTATTTAATGTTTTTTTAAGATTATACCTACCATAGAGTATACATAGAGGAGAAGGTGAAAGAAAAAATAATATCACTATCCTTTTCTAATTTTTCACACGATGTGAGTTCAAAACACAATACATGTTTACAAGTCGTACTTTGTCAACAAATACATGTATACAAGTTGTACCTTGACAACTCAATTTTTGACGCCTTCGCCTCTATGTTTACTCTATGATACCTACTCACGATTGATAGTTTTAAAATTTTGATTTTTTTTGCCTTTTTGTTAGTCCAAATTCAGACAGGGCAATTTTAATTGCCGCAATTCTGATTTTATAGTGTATCGGAGAGAGAGGGAAGAATCTTATCTCTCTCTCTGATACACTAAAAAAATCAGAATTGCCGCAATTAAAATTGCCCAATGTAAATTCGGTCTTATTCTCCTTAATTTTTTTGTTGGTTTTTGAAAAGTCAAAAGTTACGTTATGTACTGTCTCTAATACTTTTCCAAGCGAAATGCAACTCTATATTACTTCTACTCTTTTTCTATGACTTCAAGCAACAAAAAAAGTGTTCGATGCATCAACCATAAAATAAACTTTGGATTATTTTATGATGATTTTAGTGGGGTTATTCGTAATACCTAAAGTGTACTTTAAATAGGTTTATTTGACAAATATTCATGCAATATCAGTCAAATAAACCTACATTAGATTTAATTTACTCATTATGAATAGCCCAGTAAATCTTTAAAGGTACATACAGACGACGCAATATTATGTACAATATTCAATTATATTGAAGGTGTGTGGGTAATATTGACGATTGTACAATGGTCAATCTTACCCACACACCATCAATATAATTGAATATTGTACATAATATTGCGTCGTCTGTATGTACCTTAAATCTCAGTTTTAAAATATTGCGCAATAAAAAAAATTAAAACAATTGAGTTGTACGTGAAATAACGTAAAAAACACTTTTTTCACCCACCCTAATGTACATATGAGGCATTCCACACCAAATGTCCAGCGAAAAAAACATGTGTCCCGTAAATTTCTGAATAGGTTGTTTGGATAGCCCTATATGTAACTAAGAAAATTGCGTTTTTGGTTTTTCAAATTTTCGAAAACTGGGCTTAGGAGGCGTGGTCAAATATTGAAAAAATGGTACAATTTGTGGCGAGTTGCCTTGATTAAATATTTATCACATTAAAACGGAATGCACCACAATGTCAAAAATTTACGTTCTTATATAGTTTTGTATGGGCTATCGATTAAAATATTTTTTTTTGGAAAATTTTCAGAACCCGTTCTGAAATTTTCCATTTTTTAAAAAAGTCAATTTATCAAAAATCCGGCCACTTTTTTCTTCTTTTTTTCGAGAAAATAGCATTTGAACTTTAAATTTCATAACAATTTTGTTATTTGCTTGTATTTCTTTGTGTCAACAGAGCGTATGACGAATATTTATGCAATTAATATTACTCATTCGCAACTTTAAAACAAAGAAATGCAAGCAAATAACAAAATTGTTATGAAATTTAAAGTTCAAATGCGATTTTCTCGAAAAAAAAGATGAACGTGTTTCTGATTTTTTTTGTGTGGATGGACAAACATCTAAACTTTTAAAAAAATAAATAAAAAAGAAAAAAAAAAGTGGCCGGATTTTTGATAAATTGACTTTTTTAAAAAATGGAAAATTTCAGAACGGGTTCTGAAAATTTTCCAAAAAAAAAAATTTTAATCGATAGCCCATACAAAACTATATAAGAACGTAAATTTTTGACATTGTGGTGCATTCCGTTTTAATGTGATA
This sequence comes from Pegoplata infirma, assembly GCA_963921195.1. Taxonomy (NCBI): domain Eukaryota; kingdom Metazoa; phylum Arthropoda; class Insecta; order Diptera; family Anthomyiidae; genus Pegoplata; species Pegoplata infirma. The sequence continues at coordinate 238,926,280 of OY992538.1, read as the reverse complement.
AATATTTAATCAAGGCAACTCGCCACAAATTTTACCATTTTTTCAATATTTGACCACGCCTCCTAAGCCCAGTTTTCGAAAATTTGAAAAACCAAAAACGCAATTTTCTTAGTTACATATAGGGCTATCCAAACAACCTATTCAGAAATTTACGGGAGACATGTTTTTCTGTAGCGGGACATTTGGTGTGGAATGCCTCATATATAAGCCCTTAATATGATAAATGTCATTATAGAATTATCAACTTTAAGAGATCTGCTTCCACCACTGATACGATATTCTTGCGCTTCGGTGTTATTATATTTACTATCCAAGGTCAGTTAAATTTGCATTAAATAGTGGCAATAAAATAATGTGGTTTCTTCCATCTACATACATAACGTCGGTGCGCCAACCAAAACTGCAATGTGTATTTCCAAATTTTTTGAAGAGAATTTGAAAACAGCTAAATTTTTTACTTTTGCGCTGTTTTTGATAATTCAAATATTTATCAAAGAAATATTCAGGGTATTCACTTCAGACATTTTTAACCTATTTTTAATTTTTTTTTTTTATAATTTAATAAAATTTTTATTTTTCTATATTACCTCTTACATGATGCGTCGTTGCTAGACAATATTCGCAATTTATTTTAATAGTAATATAATTGCTTCTATTCATAAAGAAATAAAGTTTCAATTTTGACATTGCGCAGTTTTGCAAGACTAAAATTCTCTGACGTGAATTCCATTATTTTTTTAAAGCACCGCGAAAGGTAAAAATAAAGATGATTTGTAAGCCTCTTAAAAAAATTTTCAAAAACACATAACGGTTCTAGTTGGCGCACCGACGATATTGGGATTTTAATGCCAAGTGACGAAACTTTTGAAATCGATTTATTCGGATCGGGATGAAAATGCACCAAGGTTAGTCATATTGGATAGTAGTTTAGATACAATTTTTCAACGAGATCGGTCAAGAACTCTCTGAGTTAGAGTTGTTCGAAATGTGACATTTTGGCCATACAGGTATTTTTTTGGCATCCATGCACTCAAAAAAGTATGTCGGTAAAATCTACTACAAAAGACAGTTGTTTTGACAACATTTTGTTGTTGAAAAGGCGTCCACTACATAATACGGTAAAAACAACGGAACATGTTGTAGTTTTTAACTATTGATTATCAACTACAAAATGTAGTAAAAACCACTACAAAAGATGGTAAAAACAACATACTCCAAAACTAGTACTAATACAACTAATGTACCTGTTCTGTTGTTATGAAGAATACAAAGAAAAGAAAGATGGCACCCAGTGGGTGTCAAATTGGTTAAATGCCATTTATTTTTCTCTCTCAATAAGTTGGATCTCTTAGTGTTGCCTTTGCTATTGCATGTAAAAGCTCTCTTAAACATTAAGAGAACCAATTTATATAAAGTGACATATTGTTTGGGGCCTATCAAAATCTCTGATAATTTTTACTCTATGATGGCACCCACATAACAAAACACAGCATACATTTTATTTTGTTTTTTTTAGATTGGTTTTTACGTCTGTACTGTGGTTTTTAGGCATGCACTCAAAAAAGTATGTCGGCAAAATCTACTACAAAAGACAGTTGTTTTGACTACATTTTGTTGTTGAAAAGGCGTCCACTACATATTATGGTAAATACAACTGAACATGTCGTTGTTTTTAACTATTGATTATCAACTACAAAATGTAGCAAAAACCACTACAAAAGACGGTAAAAACAACCTATGCGAAAACTACTACTAATACAATAAAAACAACTGTTTATATACAGTTGTTTTTACGACAATTGCCTGAAATTTTTTTTTGAAAAATTCTAAAACGTTTAAATGATTGATATTTATTTATTTAAAAAGCAATACATTGGGTACGTTCAGCAGAGAAAGCTGCTACTCAGCCGATCCCCAACATTCTGCTGAACGGTTTAATTTTTGACATTTCAGTCAACATGTTGAGTGAGCGCTTCTCATCACTGGTAGCGTACAAAAATTATGCTACATTTGATCACAAACTGATAAATAAGCTGTTTTATTGAAATTATTTTTTTTTTGACGTTATTCAAGGAAATAAACAAAAAAATAATAAAAAAGTATTTTCCACAGAAAAAATAAATGAAAATAAAAAAAATTATAATTTATTCCAATATTTTAAAACACTCATAAAAAATGCGTTCAGCAGAGTCAACTAATCAAAATATGCTACATCTCAACTGTTGAGTAGCAGGTTTCTCTGCTGAACACGCTCATTATTTCAGTTGGTTGTATAGAATTTTGACATGAAATGACAATTTTTTGGTGTATTTATCTGGAATTATAGAAGAAAAAATTATATTAACAAAATGTTAAACAAAATAAATTGATTGCATTTACCTTTGTTTTTTAATAGTTTATTTCAAATTGTTATAGCTCCTAAATACAACCCTGATCTTGAAAAGCGTATATGTTTTCTCATTTTTAGAGAAATTTTTAAAAATGAGAATACGTATCCGCTTGTCATTTTTCAATCCGTATTTCTCTTGGTTTTATACCGATTTGTGTTTACACCATACTATTTTATAGGTTTTACACAAAATTTTGACAGATATTATTACAAATATTATGGTCTGAAGACACCTTTAACGATATGCCTAAAATGTAGAAAACGTTTTTTGAGTTACAAAACATTGCTTAGATATCCCACTAAGCAACCACCAAGCTGTTAAAGGGAAACACCTAAGCTTTATTTTGAGCAAAAAAAAAAAAAAAAGGGCCCATTTTGCAATTTTTTTTCTTTCGAAAGATTGAAAAGCTATATGAAACACTCGGGAACAATTAGTCTAAGAACAATAGGTAATAAGTAGAGTCCGACCGAATATTCGGTTTCGGTCTCGGTTTCGGCCGAATAATGGGGTTTCGGCCTCTATTCGGTAAAATTTTGGCCGAATATTAGCCGAAACCGAAACCTTTTGGTATTTTAAAAAATATGTAAAAAAGTCGCAGAATTTTTTGTTTCATTACACTTGTTTCAGTTCAATTGAAGAAAATGTTACAACCCAGTCAGAAATTGCCAACCGTACCAAAAATTTTGTGTTGGTACAATATCGGGCTAGCCAAAAATACAACATTGTATAATGTAAAACATGTTAAAACATAATGTAAAACTGCAGTTTTACTAAAAATATTGTGTTGGCACAACTTTGTGTTTACATAAAACACTACACTATAGATTATAATTTAAAAGTTTAACATTTTTATTTTTTTAAAAAGTTTTCGATTTACATACCCCTCAACTCTTTAATCTAAGTGAACACTTAAGTAGTTGCTTTTTCAACCAATTTGTACAAAATGGTAACTAAAAAGCACGACATCGAGATTTTCAATACATCCCTAAGCAAAAGTTAAATCCAATGTCGTAAATTTGTAAAATCAATGTTAACCCAACGTTAAAACAAAAGTCGAGCGATCGTTGGCCACTGTTATCATTTCAACGTCGGAATGACGTCGTAGACTTAGAAACGGGTATGATTTGCCAACGTTGGTACCGTCGCCGCCAACTTCATTCCAACGTTGGCCCGTTTGTATTTTTCTGACTGGGAAGTTTATGCAATAAATGTAAAACTGTTTCAGTTCAAAAATTATTTTCTCCTAAACTACAAACGAAATATACAATTTTTTTGTAAGTTTTTTAAAAAACAGATTTTTTTTCAAAAATACAACAATTCCTATGGTTTAAAAGCATTATATGCTGTACATTTATCTTTAATAACTTTTTATTCATGCCAGGCGGTATTTTTTTTTTTAAGTTTCGGTTTCGGTTCGGTTTCGGCCGAATATTACTTTTTCGGCCGAATATTCGGTTCGGTTTCGGTTCGCCCTCGAAAACTGGTTTCGGTCGGTCTCTAGTAATAACCCAGTCAGAAATTGCCACCCGTACCAAAAATTTTGTGTTGGTATAATATCGGGCTAACGAAAAATACAACATTCTATAATATAAAACAGTTTTACTAAAAATGCTGTGTTGGCACAACTTTGTGTTTTCATAAAACACTGTAGTGTAGATTAAAATTTTAAAAGTTTAAAATTTTTATTTTAATTAAAAGTTTTTGATTAACTTAGACCTCAACTCTTTAATCTAAGTGAAAACTTTAGTAAATGCTTTTTCAACCAATTTTTACAAAATGGTAACTAACAAGCACTACATCGATATTTTCAGTACATCCCTAAGCAAGAGATCAATCCAATGTCGTAAATTTGTAAAATCAATGTTAACCCAACGTCAAAACAAAAGTCGAGCGATCGTTGGCCACTGTTATCATTTCAACTGCGGAATGACGTCGTAGACTTAGAAACATGTATGATTTGCCAACGTTGGTACCGTCGCCGCCAACTTCAGTCCAACGTTGGCCCGTTTGTATTTTTCTGACTGGGAATTTACATGGATGCAAAAAAACACCAGTATAGCCAAAATGTCAAATTTCGATCCCCTAACTCAGAGAGTTCTTGACCGATCTCGTTGAAAAGTTGTGTCTTAACTACTATCCAATAAAACTAACCTTGATCCGAATTTCATCTCGATCAGAAGACATCGGTTCCAAAAGTTGTTTCACTTCAGATGAAAACGCCCATGCATATTTTTTTTTCAAGGTTGTATTGTATTCTATTCTGTAGAATATGTGCCAGAGAATATACGAATCAATGCTTTGGTATTAGGTAGCCTCTCTTTTCTCGTCGCTGTTCTATTTTTTTTAGAAAATTGTCTTGCTGCAAAACACGATGAAAAGGCAAATAAACTAATACAAACGGAAACAATTGTAAGTGCAACAGTTTAATTACGAAATTTTTTAAATATTGATAATAAATAGTTTTTTTTTTTTTTTAGAAACCAATATCATCGATTCCCTTAAAAAAAGCTAAGGATGATATTCTGCACACCTATGTTTGAGTTACCTTTTAGCTTTTTCCTGCGATTTAACAAATATGTATTATTCAATCATTAAAATATATTGTTATAATTTTAAATATTTTCGAAAAAAATGTCTCGCTTAAAAACTAATAAACTAAACAAAAGAAATTGTAAGTGCAAAATTGTATTTCATCTTCGGTAGGAAGTACTTTTATAAGCACTTTCAAAAATGGCAATTAAAACAACTTTTACCAGTTCTTTACTTTATAATTTTAAAGTACCTTTTTATATGTGCTTAAATATTTGAGTTGTCAATTATTCGCCTTTCAACTTTGATTCAATTGATACAACCAATGGTAATTAAAAAAATTTCATTACCATTGACACCAATTAAATGGTAATTAAACCATCAATTAATTGGTCCCCTTAATTAATTAGTCCCATCTATGATCGAAATCTAGTTCGAACGAGATTTCACCTCAGGTGTGAATTAGGTATAAAGGCCTATTCACACCTGAAGTGAAATCTTGTTCGAACGAGATTTCGATCATATGGTCTGTATCATTTTATACACAACCATATGATCGAAATCTCGTTCGAACGAGATTTCACCTCAGGTGTGAATTGGGTATAATATTTAAGTGCCAGAAATCTGTACTTTTTAATTTAACTCATATTTTTTGTACACCCAGTTTCAAGTAGATTTAGGTTTTGCAAAAATGGTGACAATTTCGTAATGACATTTCATTCCATTTTACTTTGAGCTATAAAATATCGAAAACACGAAAATCGTAGCTGATCCTATTTTCGAGTTATTGTTAAATTTGTAATTTTCTTTCTTAAGAGAACCAGACAATCTTTTAGACTTTCAAATTTTTAAAGATGTGGGTCAATTGCGTTTAGTGCTTTTAATATATTTTTTTGAGGTCACGAATAAAGTAGTAAGGTGTTGCTTTTCTGCGAAAACAGTTTGTCCAGATTTAGATAACAACATTCACGGCTGTTAGAGGAACGGAAGCTACTGAAACTTTAAAACTTCGTGTTGTTGCATCATATGTTCAAGAGTGTTTAAGCCTTTAAGAAAATTGTGGTTTGGGTTTATGGTCAGAACAATTAAAAAAAAATAGTAGATTATTAGGAGAAAATTACATATTTAACAATAACTCGAAAAAAGAATCAGCTACGATTTTGTGTTTTCGATTTTTTAAAGCTGAAAATAAAGAGGAATGAAATACCATTACCAAATTGTCCGTGAAAATTACAAATTTACAAATTTAAAAAATTTCAATTTTTTTTAAAGCTGAAAATAAAGAGGAATGAAATGCTATTACCAAATTGTCCGTGAAAATTACAAATTTAAAAAACTACAATTTTCGTCTTCAAAATAAATGCCATTACCCGATTTTGTCACCATTTTTGCAGATCTAAATTAGATTAACACTTCAGTATAACTAATATATAAGTGTAAATATTACACAAAAATACTCATACAATCAATCCAAAAGTGTAATGAAATATTTACAGAAGTATACAGAAGTATGTATAAAGAAGTGATGAAAAGGCGCTTCCACAAGATCAAATTATATTAACATCCGCATCACTAGTGAAATATGTTGTACTTAAGTGTCAATCTTTAAATACATTATTAACACTACTATATATGCACTGATTGTGGGAAATTATTTTAATATGTATCACCCCCACATTAAAATAATTCGTGTTTCAGTTGAACATGAAGTACATCTCTTTTTTTGCTGGGTAATAGTTGATTTTTTCTTTAGATCGTTCCTCGTTAAAAAAAAAACAAACTAAGCATGATATTCTGCAACAACAACCTGTGTTTGATCAACATTTTAGCTTTTTCCTGAGATTTAATTCAAATTACTTAAACTAACAGGGCTGCCAGACTTGGGGATTTATCCCCAAAGTTGGGGATTTCATGCTAGAAAAAAGGACAACAAATCTCATTTGGGCATTTTTATGGGGATTTCCAAAATTATTTTGGGGATATTCGAAATTAAATCTATAAAATACAACAAACTAAATTAAATAAAATCAACGATTTTTAAAAATATTTTTAGTGATAACCACTCTTTACAACAAGATTACGAAGCTCATTCAGCAAAACTTGCATTTTACGGCTGTAAAATGTATATTAAAATTGCCAAACACCGTTTATTTACGCGTTTGGGGATTTTTTAATTGCTAAATCTACGAAATAAAATTATAAAATTACCACTAATATTTTTTTTTTAAATTAAGAAAAATTTTTTTGTGTAATTAAAAAAAAACGCTTTTTTTATTGTTTGGGGATTTTTGGGGATATTTTGTTATATTTTTGGGGACAACGGAAAAAAGTACCTGGCAACACTGTAAACTAATAAAAAAATAGTGTTACTACCTCTGTCCCGAAATATTCTTTACATTTCTATATTTTGGCTGGGATGCGAAAAAATATTTTTTTTAACATATTAGGACCAGACCTTTGAAGATTTAATTCCCTAATTCAATTTCTTAAATCTGATTTAAAATAATTGAATTAATTCCCTGTTTCTATTAAGTGGAAAGAAAATTCACATATATCATTGCAAAGAATTAATTCTTTAAATTTTTAAATCATATTTGTAAATTATTAATCAATTCCTTATTGAATTAATTCTTTAGAATTAATTCATTTTGATTTGATTAAATTGAATTAATTCACTTTTGATTTGATTCAACTGAATTAATTCATTTTGATTTGAATCAACTGAATTAATTCACTTGATTTGAATTAGAGATGGGCGCGTGAGTGGATTTTGACTCACACTCACTCACGCTCACGCAAAAAATAATCGAATAACGCTCATGCGTGAGTCACACAAAATCTACTCACGCAATAAAATTTTCTTACCAAAAAAAGAAAAAAACTCCAGATTTTTTTTCAACTCACACTCACTCACAATCACGTGATTGAAATGAAAATCACTCACGCGTGATTCACGTGAATCACGCAAATCACGTGACCAGTGCCCATCTCTAATTTGAATCAACTTGATTTTAACTTTTTTCACTTAAATCAAACACTAAAAAGACACATTATAAAAATCTTATCATGTCTGATTGCGTTAAATTCATTGGAACATCGTAAATTTTAAACACACGTCATCAGTGAACATCACTCCAAATTGTACAGTATTTTTAAATGTGTACCTTTAGTCAACAACATTAAATGACTAACATTTTTATTATACACATACATTTCTATTATATGGAAAAGTCGTGCAATATCCCACCCTTAATGTTATTGTGTAAATTAATAAATTTTATATTAATCAGTGTCTGTCATTTTTGTAATTCCTATGCATGCGGGCATAGGCTAATAAATACTGCTTGTACGCTGTTGACAAACGTACACTATGAAATTATGTTGATTTGCTGACTTTTCGCTTGCTACTACCCCACAAGCATAAATGTTATAGTATGTGCGTGGGTGTGTAAAGAAAATGCTTTGATTTAAGAAAAAAATATTTAAATCAGCTGAATTAAAACATTTTTGATTTGAATCAATTGAATTAATTCATTTTTGATTTGAATCAAGTGAATTAATTCTTTTGAGAATTCAATTATTTAAACAAAGAATTAAACAAAAAATTAGTTAATTCTTTCAACAAATAGTTAAAATTAATTCTTTTGAATTAATTCATCAAGAATTAATTCCTTGATTTATTAATATGAATTAATCTTTTTGCGAATTAAATCAAAAAGTGAATTAATTCTTCAACGGTCTGATAAGGACACGTCAATAATTTAGAAATTCTCTATAGATTTGCAATTTTTCAATTTACGTGCAAAATGCATTCAATGTGAGAATCTGGGAAATACTTTTCATTAATTTTATTACAATTTTAGAACACGAGATTGGTATAAGAGTGCTTGTTTAACTTTGTCTTGTAATATTTCAATTAAAACACTGATTAATAAATAAAATGTAAAGTTTATTTGGGACAAAAAAAAATCAATAGAAAAGATTATTTCGGGACGGAGGTAGTATAATTAAATAGTAGTTATTTTTTATATTTTCGGAAAAATTCTCATTAGTTAAGTTTTATTAAAAAGAAAATCAAATTTCCTTAATATGTATAATTTAAATATATTTTTATATATGTATATAATATATTTATTTTATAAATTTCATTTTTCATGTATCTAAATGCCGAACATGAGCATTTGTATGTGTGTTTTGGGTATGGTATTTATGTGGTTTTTACATTTAATACACTCCTTATTTCTTGGTTTTCTTCTTCTTCTTTTTATCTGACTTGTTTTTTTTTTTGCTCGACTTTTTTCCACTGTCGCTGTCTGGAGAATCAGAACGCTTTCGGGATTTTTTATCGGCTTTAGCGTGTTTTCGTTTACGATCACCATCATCGGAGTCTGAGTTGGAAGAGGAAAGACTTCTTTTTCTTTGGGAAATCGGTGATGTATTTAATTGATAGCGCTTTCGTGAAACATTTTCATGTTCGCGATGTGCCTTTTCGAACGAATGGTGTGGTTTTTCCGACTTATATATTTTGTGTTCCTTAACTTTGCCATGAACGCTACCGCGATCTGCATCGTGCTCGTGATCACGATCTCGAGTACGCTCTCGATGCTTATCTTTTTCGTGATCTCTTTCTTTTTCTCCATTATCTTTTTCTCTATGTCGCACCCTTTCTTTGTCGCGCCCACGATTCCTGTCCCTTTCTCTACCTCGCTCTTTTTCTGGTTCTCGTTCTTTTTCTCTTACCGGTCGATCACGGTAAGTTTTATCGCCTTCATTTTTTTTGCTAAGAATCTTTGTGTCTATGCCAGACTTATTTCGACGATCGTGATCCATGACTCGGTCGGTTTGATAAGTGGATTTGTATGCATGGTCAGACTCACGCCGCGAATCAGCAACTTGTGAAAAGATGGGCTGACTAACTTTACTACCCAATCGATCTTTAATTGATTTTTTTTTTTCGTTACTCTCATTTTTTACTTCAATTGACCGTTCTTTACTTATATTTACAGGCAATGTAATTTGTATGTTGCGTATATTATCATGTTCCTCTCCATAGCATTTCGATGATCTTTCTTTAGACAGGGATTTTTTGCGAGCTTCTAGAGGTCGTATTGCATTGATAGCACGGGCAAAAATGGCTTTTTCGGCACGTACAATAACGTCACTAGTGACTTTGTTGTCTGAATTATGCTGAGATAACTTTACTTCTAATTTGTCCTCTCCGAGCTGAGCAGGAGTGTTTATTTGGTCTTCCAGTTCCCACTTGGATGCTTCTGGTAAAACTTTATTATTGTCCTGAACTTTAAAACTGTTGTCATCGAAATCGGTCTCATATTCGTGGATATCTAAAACTGCGTCAAAGCACTTAATGTCCGATGTTGGTGTTTTCTCCTGATATTCTACGTTATGTTGCTTGGGGATTATCTCAATTTGCAGTGGACTTGGTCCATTCTCCTTATTTTTCGGTGTAGAATTAGGAGGTAATTCCTTCTCCATACTATGATATTCACCTTCTTCTTCTAATTCGTCCTGCTTAAGTTCTTTTTCCGATATTTTTTCGACTTCTAGACTATTCGTCGATACATTGTGATCTTCACATTCGCCATTTGTATTTTCCTTTTCTTCTGACTTCTGTCTGTGTCGTTCCTTTTTAGATTTCTTCTCCTTCTTAATTTTTTTACGCTCGCTCTTATCTTTTCGTCTTTTCTTTCGGTCCTTTTTATCTGACTTTTCCTTTCGTTCCTTTTGATCGGTTTCGGAAGAAGTCAGATGTGTATCGTTTATCACCTCCTTCGTTCTGGGAGGTGTCATACTGCGTCTCTTGGATTCGTGCTCATTTAGCTGTTTGTCTTTTTTGCTGTGACGGTCTTCGCTCTTATGCAAGTGACTACTTGTACTACTCAATGTATTGTCTTTGTCCCGTTTTGAGTAACTTTCAGTGGGCTTACCCTTGGGTGTAGTGCTTCTATGAAGTTTTCTTCGTTTCTCATTAATTCGCATACTCGATCGCGAACGTGACCTAGAACGAGTATCAGATCTACTTGCGGACCTACGATCAGTTTTGTTAGCGGTGTTATACACTTTGTTATCCTCTATATCCTTTGAAACACATTTCTCATAAAGATCCGGTGTATTGTTTCGCTGAGCCCTATCTCTTTCTTTGTTAGACGAAGGTGGCGACGAGGTACTATTGCTATGGAATGGGTTACGCGAAGGCTGCATTTCAAAACCAGGCGGCGGAGGTTCCGAGTTTTCATCATTTAAATTATACGATTTTCTATAATAAAAAAAAATATTTAATAAGCGTAACATTTTTTAAGAAAAAGGAAAAAATGTCACACCTTAAGTCAAAATTTTTATCTTCATGGTCTAAATGTGGACGAACAGTACTTCTAGAATCAAATGTTTTTGAAGAGTTTCCAATACATCTACCAGGGTCTCTTTTATGCCTGTAAATTATCATGCGCAAATGTGAAAATCTATACATATATGTGTAAGAAATTTAAAAACTCATCATACCTATTGCTATAAAATCCTTCATCTTGGTCGTCCAGTCTAGGTTTTTGATGGTAATGTTGCGTATTCCTAAAATATGTCCTTTAAAATATATTTCAAAATTTTGGTTGTTATACTTACTTTTCGTGAACGCCATGACTTTTGGTATTTTGTGGTGATCTATATCTCTTGCTAGGTGGTGAAAGAGATCTTGATCTAAAAAAAAAAACAGTGTTTAGGCCAAGCTTAAATAACTTAAAGCTTATACTCACCTAGAACATCTTTCTAGAGATTTTGAACGCCTTGGTCTGTAGCCCTGGTCTTTATCTCGTTCCCTTTCTCTATCACGCTCCCGTTCTCTGTCCTTATCCACTAGTTTACTGTAACGGGGCCATCTGCGATCATTATCTCTTTCCCGCGATCGTCCTCTTTTATCATGGTACCCACCATGGTCTTTTGAAGTGCGATTATTATATGGAGAAGTACGGAAATTTCCTCTTACATGCCTTTCTTTTGATCTTCGTCGGCGATCAGGAGAACGTCGTTCATCTTTCTTTTTCTCCTTTTCTTTCATAATGCGATTAAAAGCTTCCAACGGGTCATCAATTATTCTACAAATATTGCAAGATTATATACTGAAATTGTTTAGTTAGCCTTCGAATACGCACCCAACTCCGACTTTTGCTGCAACTTCTTCATACACCGATGCTATGTTATTAAAAGGACGCATTTGATTTTGGTTTTCAGGCTCTCTTATAGGATAGTTGAAGCGATTTGGCATACTGGAGGATGGAAAACGTTGATATCTGTGAAATAGACAAAAAGAAACATATTTACGATTCAAAATAGGAAATATAAATCCAAGGAAATGAAGAGGTCCACAGTTGTAAACCGAATTCCAAATAAAACAATCTTGTGTCATATATTACAACTTACAGTGTCAAAAAACATTGTGGTCGGCAGACTTACCAGACAACACCAAATCTTTATCCGTCTTAATCCAATGTCCGTCTTATGAATATTTTTTTTCCAATCCAGTAAATATCCTTTTTCGGTTAAAAAACTACAGCTGATTATACTTAAATAGTCTAGTAGTTCATATGATCAATAACAAGTAATCACAATTTAATCACACATTTTTATTATTTGTTTGTTTTATATAGAGACAAGGGTAAATCATAATTCACAAAGCTTAATTAACACTAAAACTTTTGTAGTTAGATATTTTAAATAAATCATGTCTTACACTTTAACTATTTTTTGTATTTCTATCGTGTTTAATTACAAACTAATGATGGTTTTAAGTTTAAAAATAAATAATTACCCAATTCATTAATTTGGCACATTGGTGGTTTCTTTCAAAATAGCACAACTGTTTCTTACAAAGATGTTCCTATAGATAGAAGTCTATAGAGATATAGTGGATCAAAAAACAAATCGGGCGCACATAACCTTAGTTTCCCAGCAAAAATAAATCAAAATGTTAGCAGCACATCTTTTTATAGCATATCGTAACGCATCTAAAGAGCGCTCTTTAGGATGCACTAAAAGTTAGGGTGGAGGGGGTGGGTGAAAAAAAAATAATAATTTACCAAATTTTTTTTGAGTGTAAACTTTTTTCGAGTGTATTTTTTTGTGACTTACCAATGTTTTTAAAACGTGCAGGGTATAAAAAGATTTTTGCAAAAAACTTTATTTAAAAGGAATACTTTTGAAAAAAAAAAAAAAAATTTTGAAAAAAAAATGGTAAAAAACTCCGCGATTTTTTTTCTTTTTTTGTAAAAAAATTTGTTCGTACTTGTTTAAATACCATTCGGTGTTCAATTATGTTCACATATGTCAACCAGCAGCCGAATTAAAGCATTTTGTATTTTTAGGTTATGTTGAATGCACAAAAAATTTTAAGGTGTCCTTACATTTTCGTTCATAACTTTTGAACCGCTGAACAGCTATTGCTCAAATGCAATACCAAACTGCTCAGGCGAACTTCCAATAAATATGTTAAGTTTCAGTCATCTTCGTATTTTGGTCGTGATCACCATTTCCACAGACAGACATCGCTATAATGTCTTAAAATCGATCACTGATCATTTATATATACTTTATGGGGTCCCAAACCGATATTTCGATGAGTTACAAACGGAATGACAAACTTATATATACCCTCTATCACTAACAATAAGTGGATGGTATAAAAATGATACGAAAGAATGATTTAATAAGCACCGAAAAGATACATGATTTCACTGCATCTTAAGAGGACCACAGACCATCTCTAATTCAAATACATAAACAAAACACAAGTGTCTCTTTATTTGTTTCAACTATAACATCTGTAGATTTTATTAAAAAAGGAAGTGTCCACCCTGAAATAGTTTCCTTATAGGTCCGATTTCAAAATCTTTCAAGGCACTAATTTATTACCTTAATATAGGCTTATATTCTGAATTTCAAAAAAATCGGCTAACATTTACGACCTGTAGAGACTTTTGGCCAAAAAAACCTACCATCTCGCCCCAGACAGAAGGACGACGTACGTTAAATTAATATTAACGACAAAACCTTTTGCATACAAATACCAAAACCGATATAAGATAAATACCAATACTTATTAAAAACCGATACCGATTCTAAAAACCAATACCTAAATAATTCAAAACCAATACCGAAACCTATACCAATTCAACAAAAAATGAAAACCAATACCAATACTAATATAATTTTAAAAACCAATACCAATACTTTTATCGAATTGGTACCCATCCTTGGGTTTTACTCTTTTTTTTTTTTTTTTAGTTTTGATAAGCTTGAGTAATAGGGTTTTAGTTGCTCTTGATACCATATGCTGCTTAAAAATTTTTATTTGTTGCTAAACAACGTTCACTTGCGGCGAAAACCAAAAATTGATATTTTCAAAAAAAATAAAAAACAAAAAAAAAAATTTTAGATTTTGTTTTTTTTTTTTTTGTATTTTTAATTATAATTTTACTTGATGAGCTTATTTAATACAAAAAAAATATATATAATAAAAAATAAGAGTTGTCAAAACCGATTTCCGAAGTATTCGAAAAATCGTTATTTTCTATTTTTCCGGTTTTTATAAACAGGTTTTTTAAAAAGGCCGGTTTTTGAAGTATTTGGGAAACCGATTTTTTGGTCTCGAATAATCGATTTTTTTCATATTTATTTATTTATTTTTTTTTTGTTATTTTGCATTCAATGTCGTTTTTTTGTAGCCACCTCAAAACTTTGAGAAACAGTTTAATTATACCTTAAAAGAAATTCAAAATCCTGATTTGAAAGAGGATTTTGACTAGATACTACATAGATAAATTATCTCAAAGATCATCCAAATTAGATCTGCTTTACAAGGCATTACTAAAAAGTAATGGGCGTATGATACTTGCTTTTTTCAAGTAACTAGTTGTTAACTTTATTATGATTTTTTAATTTTGATATCTTGAACCAACAATTTTGAATTTATCATAAAAACCAAGTATGTTCTCAAATTATTTGAACTGCATCTTTTTTTAAATACTATTTAATAAAAACCAGATGAGAGTGTTAAATTCGGCTGTGCCAAATCTATTATATCCTCCAACTTGCAAAAAATAAAACTTTTGCAGGTGTCTTTTATTTATTTTTTTGGGGGGGGGGGGGGGCGGTGTGTTTGGGATGGGTCATTGGGGGACACCTTGCTCTTCGCGGTAAATGTTTTCAAGTTCATTTATAATGCTTTTGGCACTATAGTAACACAATTTCATCATAATTTAAACTATTTTATATATATACGCCCACTAAGTTTTTTAATTCCCTGGGTCCAACTTCTACCATAAAAATGTTTCTTTTGTTTTACAAAAATACATAAAAACCATGGTTGGTTACCGTTACCCTTATTTTACCGTTACCGATTCAAAACCCTTTCAAATCGAATACCGTTACCGTTACCAATACCGCTAAAAATATTTTTAAAATACCGTTACCCTTACCGTTACCGTTATAATTATTAGAAGTTACCGGTATTGTACCGGTATTCAAAATTTTACCTGTCTTAAGGGATTTTAACGAACAAAAAAATAAAATCAAATTGCTAACATAATTTTAAATTTATAATTTGCAAATTATCATAAAATAAATGACAAAAATAATAATCATATCAAATCTATACTGGTTTTTGGATCTATAAAATATTTTTAGCTTTCTTTTCCATCTTTTTTCAAATTTTTAACTAAGTGCCAGTTTACAGAAGACGAATGATACACACGAACGAAAATTTTACATGTATTTTGTTGTTGTTACAATAACAAAACACATGCAAAATTTTCGTTCGTGTGTATCGTTCGCCTTCTGTAAACTGGCACTAAATTAATAATACCGGTACGTACCGGTTTGGTTGGTTCGGTACCGGTACATACCGTTACCGAAACGATTTGAAAACACTTACCGTTACCTTTACCGAAATAAATACAAATTAGATACCGTTACCGTTACCCTTACCGTTATTCGTTTCGGTAACCAACCTTGATAAAAACATGTTAAAAAGTGTCGTTTTTCAGAGGTTGGTTTAGTTTTTCATGGGGGAACTTTTTCCCCCTGGTCCGATTTTGTCACTAACGTAGCCGGCCTATGAGACATATTTGTGCCAAAGGGGTATAGCTTTTTTATTTTGGACTGAATCGTGTTTATACAGACGGACATGCTTGTTTCCCTTTTTTATTAAATAAATAATTAAAAAAAAAAACGAAAAACCGATTATTCAAAACCGGTTTTAAGTTACAAAACCGAAAAACCGATTTTTTTAAAAGGCGGTTTTTCGATGTATTCGAAAACCGGTTTTTTGAATAGACGAATATTTGACAACTCTAATAAAAAATACAAAAAAAAACTAAAATTTTTTTCATTGTTTTTTTTTTTTTAATATCCTTTAGGTATTCTTTGCCAGTAGACGATATTTCAGAACAAATAACATTTTTTATAGATAATTAGCCTTACCATAAAAAAAATAAAATATATTTAAAATCAGCTTTTAATTTTATTTCCATACAAATTGTTTTTGTTTTTAAAATCGACTTTCAAAAAATGTATTGAAAATTTGAAATTTAAAATAAAACTTTTGTTAAAATAGACTTTTTGTTTTCTTGTGGTAAGGGTCAATTTATTACCAAGACCAACTACAAACATATTATGTAAGCTTATTAAAACAAAAAAAACAAAAATTTTTAAATTTTTAGAGTAAGACCATATAGGGTTACGTAAGTACGTAAGTAAGTTACGTAGGTAAGTAGTTACTTTTGGGCTTAAAATAATGTTAATGGTAATGGGTACTCATTATAAATAACGTACTTGGTAATGGTTACTTTTCACAACTCATTACCATGTTTTTGCTGGGAGGGTACCCAAATGAGCAAAAGTGTTGCCAAAACTTATAGTTTATGCACACAAAAATATAGTTTGGACAATTTTCTTTAAAAATATTACCTCAGTAGTGAAGAAACTCGTTGTTATTGACGATTTTATAAACAAAGTTAAAAAAATAGTCGGCAAAGCGGGTATTCAGCAAAAAATCGATTTGCGCGACCTTAAAACCTTTTCCGCAAAATCTGAAAAAAATCTCAAAAATACTTTACCCTATAAGCTTTCAAATTATGCTTGAGCCCGGACAAATTTTTTTTTTTGGGACACCCTAAAAATGCATTTAAGTGCACTAAATAGAAAAATAAGTTATATTGTGTTTGTAATGCGTGTTCTCTGTAAAGCGCGAACCGATGCAAATTTTTCATGAAAGATGACGTCAATGCCAAGGTTTTTATGTGTATACGGTTTTTGCACGTGTATTGGTTCATGGGTTAAATGCATTTAAGTGCACACACCTTTACGTTTGCGTAAATGGTGTATATGGGGAAATATTTGGTTGGTTATTCTAAAAGGGTGAAAGAGGGTAAACAATTGTACTTTAGATATTTTCGAAGTTCGATTTTCGAACTTGAAATTTTGATTCTAAGGGGTCAAAAAGTGGGTAAACTGGGAAAATTGGTACTATTTTCATAACAATTGAACTAAAAATCACAGAATTACAAAATTTAACATGTGGGATCCTCCGGCATATTTGAAATCCGAGAGAAAGACATATTTTAAAATTTAAATATTTTTTGGGTAATAAGGGGTACCTTAGCATTTGCACTACAAAGTGTGCAGGGGAGGGGGTTCGATAATAACATATTTTTTCCAAAATTTTAAAAACATCGTTTTTTTTTTTTAAATATACTCTTCAAAAATTAAGGTTAGAACAACGACCTTTGTTCTTTTTCTAAAAAAAATCATGGAACATGCCATTCTAAAGGCGTTCTTATTACCTATTATATGAAACCTAAATGAGACCTCTATCTTGAGTACATTTTGATATAACGGCATTTATGTCAGAACACTTTTGTCAAATATGTACGATTTTCCCAATTTTCAAGACCCCATATCTCGAATACTGGAATGGCCAGAAGCCTGAAAAATTGGCACAATATCTTTTTTTATTAAAGTAAAACCCAGTACTTAATTTCATTTAATTTGAAGGAGTGAGGTCAACCCGTCGGTTGAATTGAGTAGTTTTAGGTCTAGACCATTATGCAATCGTTTGTCATCTATTTGCTTTGACATTTTGTAATTGGTGGACACATTTAACAAAATTTTATAAATTGGATATATGTTGGTGGAAACCAGGGGGTCAACTGCAGAAATTGTTAACCTTTTAATAACAACATAACCGCATTTGCTAAAATTTATATTCTTCTCTTTTTACATTGGTTGGAAAAATTTTCTTAATTATTTTTTTTAAAACCCCCAGAATACTTTTGGAGATAACTAGCATGGTGAAGGAACACATAAAATTCATTTATGGATGGTTATACTGGTGGAGTACCATTAAAAAACTCAAGACCTTAATCACGTGGTTTTCAATCCTTCCACTGAAAAGATAATGTTACCCTGCCTTGTTATGAGAGCAGGAATTGGAATAAGTAAGGTTTAGTGCGTCCAACTTCTTTTTAACCCACGTAATGTACGTAGGAACATACATATATAAATGAAATCAATATTTTTTATACAATATTTCATCAAATAAATTATTTAGGATACTACTATTATTGCTTAATGTCACTTATGACGCTGTCGTAGATTTTAAATAATTATTATTTTTTAATTTACATACAATTTGTGGACACATTTGAATTAAAGTAAATAAAATCATTATTAAAGTTTAATGATTCTTGCTTTTTAAAGCGCACGTAAAGTTCAAAAGAAAATCAAATTGTTCTACAAAGAGACTCACTTACCCTGGTGCAACATTGCCAATCGGATTATAAGCTTGGTCATACGTATTCATAGCCGGCATTGGCATACGTAATTGATGTGAGGGATGATGCGGAGCCATATTCGGATGGGGATATAATGGAGGACGATGCATGTGGTTGTGAAATCCTGGATGCATATTCATTGCCCGTATAGGTCTTTGTTGTATATCATAAGATTGATGAGGAGGATACAAAGTAACTGGAACCGGATTAGCCCCGGGTGGTTGTACATTATCCATCGGTTTTGATGATGGCATATTCCTTCCTTTATCATACAAATAATGCTCACCACTTGGATTCTCGTGATGCTCACGAATTTTTTCACGAGGTTGGTGATCCCAATCTTTATTAGCAGGTCCCAACGTCTCGCTCGGTCTGTGAGAGTTATTTTCTTGCTGATAGGGTGATACCTAAAATAATTTTGAAGATTTACATGATTGTGTTATATGTATATTGTTGGACTTTCTATGTATTTTTTTATCTGAAAGGCCAAGCGGAAATTCCGAAAGTTGGCGACATCTCCACTTTGCTTGTGTTGTCCCTTATTTTTTTTCAGATTTGTCATCGTACAACAAAAATTATTCTGCCAATTGTCGTAGTCGTTGTCGTTTTTAAAATTCTTTGATATCATGTAAAATTTACGACAACGACATTTTTGTAATATACTTTTTGTAATAGAAACAGATCATAAAATCATAGCGATTAGCTAATAGCTTTGACCAGTACTGCGTAATTCACCACGAAAAATAAGGGGGAAGCAGAGGGGTTATTGTCCCATTTTTTGTTTCTGAACTGTTATTAGGTCACAGATCACGACAATTAACAAAAAATTAAAATCACTTCGGCAGAAAATGTATGGTCGTCAAAGGGTTAAAATATCAAAAAATTTCGATTTCGGCTAATATTCGGCCAACATTTTACCGAATACCGAATAGAGGCCGAAACCCCATTATTTGGCCGAAACCGAATATTCGTCGGTCTCTACTGGATATACAAAAATACGACTTTAAAGTCGTTTCACAATTTTTTATTTTGAAATGTGCACGGTGCGGTTCTATATTCAAAAAGTCGAAATTAGAGCATACGGTCAGTACTGTAGTACCGGTAATTCCGGTTCTGGCGGTAGTACCGATAAAAAAATATGGACCCATTTTTTAAATAAAATAAAGTTAATCCTAATCCAATGCAAAAAAAACAAGGCTAATATGTATGTTAAAAACACAATTTCAATTTTTTATGAAATTAAGACAAAAATAATCACATGATTTTTAAATTTAATTTTGCAAAGACAACTAAATATTTCTGAAATACCGATTAAAATAGTGTAATTACTAGGGATGAGATTTTCATGCATTAAAAAATCGAAAATATGCGATTAAAATATACGCTAAAAAATTCAAAATATGCACAAAAAAACCTAAAAATATGCACTAAGAAATAAAATGTATGCAATGAAAATCTTATTTCCATAGGAAAAACTTCTTAAAAAGCAAAAAATGTGTTTAAATAGAAACAATTAAAACTTTATATAAGCAGGATTTTTTTTAGAAATTAAGTATATCTATTAAAAAAATGATATAGACTACACACAGAAAAATGAAAATGAGATTCAATCACTAAAATGATTATATCAATTACTTTTTTAATTGATTTTGCACCTATCACGAAAGTGATAGTATGAATTACTAAAATTTGTAAAAGTTTAATAAGGAAAAAGTGCATATATTTTCAATTAAAAAAGTGATTAAAAATTTTCAAAAAAGTAATTAAAAAAATGATTGTATCAATTACATAAAATAATAAAATTTATAGCTTAAAAATGTCCCACTTTATAAATAAAAACAAATATGGATAAAAAATAGGAATTTATTGATTATTATTAACAGAACAAATCAGAACATATAAAATAAAATGGCACTGAACATTAACACAATAAGTTAGCCTCTTCAATTAATTGTTTAAATTATGTAAAAGCCGGCTAAAAGGTAAACAGCCATCACAGACACGCTTATAGATGAAACAACTGTATATGGACTAAACTTAAGATGTTGTTTTAATGCGGTTTCCACGGGCTGAGCTGGAGTCTCTTCGGTATATTTGCAATTGTCCTTACACTAAGCAGCCAAACGTCCCTCTCTATGACGTTCCAAGATATCTTTGCGGTCCTTGTCTTATTGGAAATTTATAATCCAGCATTTGTAGGGATAGATACAAACGTAATTGACATTTCCACTTTGGATCTTTTTAGTTTTGTAGCATTTTTGTAATTTGTATTTTTATTATTTTTCAATATTTTTCTTTATCTTGTGCTTGTGTTAATTTCAACAAGCGTCAATGGTGTTCACTTGCGACTAAGCAAAAATCGTGATTTGACTTAAATAAAAACGTTTAAAAATTTTAATATATTAAGTAATATTACGCTACTTTTATCTTTTATTTTTTTGTTGTAAACAAAATTTGTTACTCACTTTAAGTGAATTTGGTACTAGAATTACGTTTTAAGTATATTTAAGCAAAAATTAAAAATAAACGTAAAATATGTTTGACGATTTTTTTGTTTTTATATGTTGTCGACAGTATTCACAAAAAATTTCTAAATCAATCAAATAATTTAATTATATCAATTAAAAAAATGATTAAAAACAAAATTGAACTTTTTAAAATGTTTAATTAAAATTTTTTTCCCTAAAATTTTTTGTGTGTACGCAGATGACATTTGTCTAATGGCTCATCGCTTTGCAGATATTGAAGCTAAGATAAAAAGACTCTCCGAAAACGCCAAACAAGTAGGATTGAGAATTAACTTTAAAAAATCAAAGCTGATGCGTATCGGTACCAATATTTCATCGCCCCTTATTGTTGATGGTACTGTAATGGAAGATGTAGAATCTTTCAACTATCTCGGTTGTAAAATCGCGAAAGACGGTGGCTCTGTAGCCGACATTGGTGACCGAATCAACAAGGCCCGTGTTGCGTTCCTCAAACTGCATAAAATTTGGCGCGCTAACAACATATCCCAGAAAACTAAGTTACGTATATTCAACTGTAGCGTAAAATCTGTGC
Source organism: Pegoplata infirma (assembly GCA_963921195.1). Lineage (NCBI taxonomy): Eukaryota > Metazoa > Arthropoda > Insecta > Diptera > Anthomyiidae > Pegoplata > Pegoplata infirma. The sequence continues at coordinate 238,904,466 of OY992538.1, read as the reverse complement.
TGCTGTATGGTTGCACTACATGGAGCCTTACAAAACTAACCATGAAGAAAATACAAACTTTCGTGAATCGGTGTCTGAGACAGATATTACGTATATACTGGCCAAATTGGGTATCAAATGAAGCCCTTTGGAATCTGGCAGATTGTTGTTCCATCGAATCTGATATTAAGAAACGTAAATGGACATGGATCGGCCATATTCTCAGGCGACCAGCAAATGATATTGCCAGAGCTGCACTAGAGTGGAACCCTCAAGGTCAACGACATCCAGGCCGACCACGTAATACATGGATCCGGTGCATACGAAATGAACACGAATCAGCTCAAAAAACATGGAACGAAATTAAGCTACTTGCCAGAGATCGAAATAGATGGAGAGAATTTGTTGACGCCCTATGTTCTTAGTGAACATTTTATTTAAGTATTTTATGCTACAATTTGTATTTATATTATATTTAATTAAATAAAGGACATATATATATATATATTAAAAAAAAAAAATTTTTTTTTCTTATTTTCAAAATAAATTTTTAAAATTTAAAATAGTCTTTAAAACAAATTAATTTTAATTTTATTTTTGCGAATTTATGATAAAATATGCACTTAAAAGTTGGAAATATACACAAAATATGCATTTAAAACCAAAATATGCAAAAATATGCATTTTCACCAAAATATGCAAAAATATGCATTTTCACCAAAATATGCAAAAAACAAATCGATGTCATTTTAACCCAAATTTCTTGATTCGGAAAGATAATTGTGTCGATATTGTTTTAGACTATCGACAAAAAACATGCATTTGCATGGAAATCTCATCCCTAGTAATTACTAATTTAAACATTTTGTGTTATAGTATTTTTGTTTTTTAAGAACCGGTATTCCCGGGAATATATCTAGAACAGGGATACCGGTACCAGAACCGCGAATACCGGTATTTCCGGGAATAACCGGAAAATGGGGCCCTAGTCTAAATCTACTTTTTTGTTGTTAAAAACTCGACATTTGCTTTCGTTTTTTTTGTTGGCATTAAAAAATTTATACATTTTTTTTACTTTACAAGTTTGGCACGAATATGTCTTGTGGTCCTAGGCAGGTTTAGTTAGGAAATGGGCAAAATCGGCCCAGGGGAAAAAAGTTCCCCTTGAAGAACTTAACCAACCATTGAAAAACGTCAGTTTTTTAGACGTTGAACATGTGATAGCAAATACACTCAAAAAAATACGTTAGTAGATTTACAAATTTTTTTTGCTAATGCCGATTAGCTAGCTTTTAGAAAATTTTTAGTTGAAATAAGCATGTTAGCAAAAATATCTTGTAAACATACCCAAGCAGAAATTGACGACGGTTCTAAAAAAAAAAAGCGTTCTGAAAGCACTGTAACAAAAAAAAAAGCGTTCTCAAAACGCTATTTTCAAACGCTTTGCGACCGTTTTTGAAAAGTGTTCTGAAAGAACTATAACAAAAAAAAAAAAACAATCTCAAAGCGTTTTTTGTAACGCTTTGCGAGCGTATTGGTAAAGCGTTTTAAGAGTTCTTTAGATTTTTTTTTGAAAAAAATTTCTAAACTATTTTTTTTTTCCTGATACTTCTGTTACTCCACCTGCCGCAATGCGAATAAGTGACGAAACTTTTTTTGAATAACATTTTTTTTTTGTTTTTTAAGTAAAAAAACGGTACAATGGACTATTGTAAGTCTGAGCGCCATGGACTTGCCTAAAAATTTACCTATTTTTAGGCTTGTACAACCCACCTTAAACTCAACTCAAGTAAAAAAAAAAAAATATCAAAAATGTTTATAGATTTTTTTTTTTATTTTATTTTTTTTAATTTTCTAAGTTTCAAAAATTTTAAAGTTTTTTGGAGTACAAAAATTTTTTTTTTTCGGATTTCACTTTGTATCAAACAAATTATTATATCCGAACTAAAACAGAAATTCTTTACTTTGGGTTTTTGAAGCGCTTTGATGACTTTAAAAAAACGTTCTCAAAGCACTTTTTACATCGCTTTTAAAACGCTTTAAACCTAGCGTAGATCGATGTTATCATTCGGATCATCTGAAGGCGCTTTGAAGTTGGTATACAGAACGCTCGTATAACCGTCCACAACGCTTTCACAACGCTTTTGCGATTGTATTTGAACTAAAATTCAACAGTTACATTTTTGTGTATAAAATATGAAAAATATCAAAGAATTAATAAAAAATACATCCTTAAATGAATAAATAAATATTATGGCCTTTATTCATAATACTTAAAGTGTACTTAAAGTAGGTTTATTTGACAAATATTCATGCAATATCAGTCAAATAAACCTACATTAGATTTAATTTACTCATTATGAATAGCCCAGTATATATATAAAAAAAAATTAAAACTTTTGTGGTAACAACTTAAATAATAAATTCCAACAAACTAAAAAAATACAAATGAAGGCAAAGTTTATAACAAGCTGTTTAAAATCAGCTTTTTTAACTAACTTAACTAAACTATTTCTTTCTTACTCTCTAAAATTTTGTTGCTTGATAATTTTTACTGGTAAACTACGCAAACAGACTTATTAGGTGTGTCCCAGAACTTTCAAGGTAAAGTTCGGTAAAATGAGAGAAAATCAAAAAACCTCTCACGATACCACAAAAATGCACAAAAGTACGGGAACGCAAAAAACACATTTCAAGCCCTAAATAATAGAAAATGTAAACAAACCAATAACGCTAAAATATTTTCGTAAGAAAAATTACTTTAAACAAGAAAACAAATTGTAAAAGTTTATTTTTATAACAAGTTATCTTTTTTTGTATTGAAATTACACATTTCCTTGGTTTAGTTCTTTATTTTATTTAAATTTAGCTTCACAAAAAAAAAAACAGATTTTTTTCAACATCTGACTGTTACCAATTTACCGGAAAAAAAGTGCGGGTAAGTTCGGTAAAAAGAGAAACTATTTTATTCTCTCAAAAACTCTCTCATTTACCCAATTTTTGCGTACGGGAACGCTTTTCGGGCTGGATTGGGTACCCGCGGGCACCCGCGGTAACATTGTGGAACGAACCTATTAAGTGTGACAATCCAAAACAGCTGATGGAAGGCTTGTGCTGTCACTTATTTTTATAAATTTCTTATTGTACAACAAAAATTATTATTTCTCAGAAAACCGAACAAAATAAGAAAAAAATAAGATTTACATAATTTTAAGAACTTTCCATTAGTATACGCTTACCTGATGTTTACTTTTCGGTGAATTCTGTTCAATACCAGGAGGCTTAGGGTGCGAGGGATGACGACGGCTGAGGTACTTTTCAGTACGAGTATCGGAAGCAGACGGCACTTTTACCACTATGTTGTCTTCATAATCAGAATCTTCATGAGCTGGACTGGTATTCACGGTATCTTCTTCTTTAACTTTTGATTCCCGTTGTACTTCGACAGTTTCATTATTTTTGTGTTCTTCTTCATCATTATCGTCTTCCTCCTCCTTTGAATTTAATGGCTTTTCTTCGGCACATGGAACGTCACATTCTGCTGTTGGTGATGTTGTTGCTGACTCAATATCTGCATCCTCTATTTTCGGAGTATCACTCGGTTTATGGTCCGTTGCATCGATAAGTTCATGACTCGCTTCTGTTTATAAAATTCAATAAGTAAAATATATGTAAGTGTCCCAAATTATGAAAAATTATTATTAAATAATTCAATTTTAAGTTCAGTATACTAGAAGTGTGAAACATTAAAATTTATAATGGTTTATGTTTACAAAGAAATCTATTATTCGAAGCAGAAAGAAAGTGTGTTATAAACAGTGTTGGCACTTCTTGGGTAATTATCCAAAAATGGTAAAATTTTATTTTTTTTTTATAATTTTTAAATATCTATAGTTTTGTATAATTTTTGATACTATCATATTATGTTAACAATTATGTCAACAATTTTTATATAAAAAATTATTTACTAAAAAACATTTTAGTTATTAATATTTTTTCAAACTTTTTATTTAAGCTTTGGAATTTAATTCCTGGAATGATTAATTACGGAAAATTATTCATTCAACATAAAATTTTAAGTGAAATCATTTGAAGTAAGGGTGTGATGAAACAGTCAATGTTTAAAAATAAGAAAAAGATTTTATAACTCAAAAGCAGAGACCAAATATAACAGTTATATGTGTCTTTTTGTTTAAAAAAAAATCATAAAACGAATGTTGTTCCAACTAACAATAAGTATTTTATATACAAAAGGACTTCTAGAGATGCCCCGTGTTAAAATTAGCAATAACTTTTTTTTATCAATAAAAGTATAAAATAACAGTTATTAAAAACTTTTTGTTCAAAAAAAAATAAAATAACTTTTAATTTATATTTATTGGAGTAAAAAACTGTTATAACAGTTATTTAAAAAAAATCGATCAAAGTTTATATATTTAAATCAATGATTGAAGTATTAGCTATCAATGGGATTCTTTTTCATGACTTTGTTTTAGTTTTATTTTAATAACTTAAGTTTGTTAAAAGTTTTTTATTTCTGTTATTTGGAACAGATATTTATATAAATCATTGACCGTATTTACATTAGGCAATTTTAATTGCGGCAATTTTATCGTGTATCAGAGAGAGAACTAAGATTCTTCCCTCTCTCTCTCTGATACACCTAGAAAATCAGAATTGCCGCAATTAAAATTGCCTTATGTAAATTCGGTCATTTGAAACTGTTATTTTTATTTTTTATTTGAAAAAATATTTTTGAACAGTTAAATTTGATTTTTTTCAATAAATCTAATAACAGTTATGGTCTGTGCTCAAAAGTATACTTCTGATTTATCTGTAAATGGTATTACCAATTAAATTTAGTTTTTACTATACAAAATAGAATCGATTGAAATATCGATCGATTTCGTCATCGATTTCTATCACATGCCAGAGTATTCCGCTTGGGTATCATTATCACAAATGGGTGGCTTAGAGCACAGGGGTTAAGTGACCTGTGTTTAATAATGTGAAAAAGGAGATTAAAGTTATGATAACTTGGCTAATATTAGCGATTACCAAATAAGGTATACAATAAGGTATATGATTGCTTATTTTATACATTGCAGCATTGGTGATTTTAACAGGGGATGAGACTCAAAGTAATGCATCCACATTATGACAAAAAATACCAGTAAGGTAAAAAATAATTGATCAAATTTATAGAAAAGCATACGGGTAAGGTATAAAATATAGCATACCAGAACATAATATAATACCTATTTTACACTATCACACTTTTCAATTATACACATCAAAATTTACCAACTTCTACGAGATTTTTGTATTATTTTTTTATTGAAACCTGGTCATATCTAATAAGTGAACAATTTCTGGCAAAAAAATTTATATAAAATATTTCCCAAACATGATGAAATTATGCTTGTATAATGGAAAAGTATAATAATGTAAAGTGGGTATAAGGTGTTACGAGTAGTGAAAAAGGAATTTTGTATTAAATTTACACACGTGATTGTAAGCGAGTGTAAGTAGATAAAATATGCTCGTGAGTGAGTGTGTGTCATTAAAAAATTCCTGTCGTGAGCCCATCTCTAGTTTAAACTTGCACTTTTTTTATAAAATATTTATTTTTTATGTTATTGTAATGCATTATGCATCCAATTATAAATAATGCATTATTTCAAACTTTGAAATAATACACAATGTAACCAAATATAAGTCATCCATGATTTAATGTTTAGAAACAATAAATATGAAATACATTTTTTCCAATAATCATGCATTACGTAGCAAATTATTAGTAATGCATTATTTTTCACTTGAAAATAATACGTTGTGGAACAAATGTTTGATCCTAAAATAATGCTACAAAAAAGGTATATACATTACCTGGTAATGTGTTATATAATCACCACCCATTACCTCTTAAAAGAGTCAATTTACTGCAAATCACAATTAAGTAATCATTAACATAAATTCAAACTTAACTCAAAATTAAAAAAAAAAAATTGAGAATATTATTAAAGACAATTTTAGAAAAAAAAAACACTAGAACCCCTTGTGCTTTAAGCCTGTCTTCACTCATCAAACCGAAAATATCCAAAAAACTCGCGGTTTTATTTAGGATTTTCGTTTTTTTAGAAACCTTTCAATCATATAAACATTATTGCTGCAATAATATTTTCAATCATAATATGACGCCCTTAAAACATAATCACCTCAACCATGTTTTTTAGCTGAGTGTGACAGACTATAATTTTCTTACTTGTTTAACTAAAAGGAAAAATCTTTGAAATATGTTGGGCGAGAATCAAAGCTAGGGAATCAGTGTATTATACTAAACGTATTAAAACAGAAAAAATATTACCTTTTTTAGTTTGACTACAACCTTTGTAACCCGTACGATTTTTAAAAGCGTTAACAGAATTTCTTAAAAACCGATTTGGGATGAGCGAACCAGGCGAGCTGCCCTTTTCTTTGCAATCCGGACACTCATTATCCTCAGACTCAAGCAGCGCTGTGCGAACACCTGAAATAAAAAGAATAAAGAACTATTGCTTTACCTTAATACTATTAAACTTACAGTCATCACAAAACGAGCTGCCACAACATGGTATCATAACTGCATCCACAAACAGATCATTGCAAATGCTACATATTAAGTCCTCCGGAATTTCCTGTTTCCTTTCTTCTTGCACTGTTGATTCCTGGCTCTCAATCATCATTGCTCTGCAAGAAGATATACTACATAAGATATTAAACCCAAACCACTCTGAAGCACTGACAGCACTGCAGCTGTCATTGCTTCAGTTTTTCAAAAAAAAAACATTTTCTGTTTTGACTAACCGCAGTGATTCATGTGGTTCGACGAAACTAAACAAAAAAAAAAGTCAACTCAAATGAAAATAGTCCATTAAATGAATATTTTATCTCCATTAAATGAAAAAAATTATAAGCCCCGACAGCACTTAAGGGTCAGATTTCTAAATTTTAATTATTTGCCATTTAGTTTAGACCAATTAAAATAACATCAAGCCCAGCAAATCTGTTAATGTTTAAAAATTTTCTAAAATTTGACCTTTGACCCTTAACAGCGGCAAATTTTGTATCACAATTTCGCCCTAATTTTTCGAATTGGAAGTATTCCATCTCGTGTTGATATAATTCGGTTCAAAACATATGAAGTTTGTAAAAAAAAACAAAAAAAAAAATAAATAAAAGCTAAAAAAGATCCAAGAATCACTACTTTCCCGAAATCCGGCGAAATTACATCACTGTAATAGCCAAATGAAAACAGCAAAGCCTACAATTTTTGGGATTTTTATTCCTTTATATGTGCTTTACAAATCCTTAAACACCAATAGTCGATTTTTTTAAATTTCTTTAACAAAAAAATAAAAATTTAAAATTGGAGATTTGAAAATAGTGTTGAAAAATTCAGACCGCTTTAGCATTTATTTAAAACAAGTAAGCAAAACGCAATATGAAAAATGTTTATATTCTTAGTACATTGGGACTTGAAGAATAAAAAAATGTTTTTACAGTAGATAATTTCAATAAATTTCAAAAATGGGTCTCGAATTTCTTGATAAAGTGGTCTGACACACGTTAGTTGCCTGGGGAAGTTGTAATAACTTGGCTGATTTTCAACCGATTTTAATTTTTAATACCTTATTAGATAGGCAATTTGAATTCAAACTTAACTCAAAATACCAAAAAAATTGAGAAAATGACAAAAATGTCATATTTTCCCATGTAATCCGTTTTTCAAACTTCAGGGCCGATGCGGCACGCCTTACCCACATCCGATTACCCTATAATTTTGTGAAACATATTTTTACACTCAAATGCATATTTCTAGGGGGAGTTACGGTCAATATTTAACTTAATTTTTTTGGAGCACCCTAATATGTACAGTGTAATATGTACATATATTAAGGGTGGGATAGTGTTGCGTGAGATTTTAAGCAGCAATATCTGGAAACGCTAGCACCGCTCATTTTGTGAGGTTCGTAAACAAAGTGTATAAGCCAAAAAATGGGGGAGGTCAAATAGGATCTAGGGTCGCTTATCGGATTCAAAGTTGGGCGTAAATAAAAAAAATCCCCAAAAAGCTCCACAACTCCCCAGATTTTGCCCCTAGAGGGGTCAAACGTGAGACCGGCCCCCATTATTTTTTACCCCCAACCACTTTTGCCAAACATAGCTAAGCCATATCTCCTCTCCTTAAAGGGGCTCCCATACAAAGGTTCGATTTTCAAAAATATTTGCTCCTACCTCTCTAGCTGTTCTAGAAGTGACCCTAGAGGAATGAAATGTATGACCGACCCCTAATATTTTGTCAACCCCAACATTTTTTAATGGTCCCCATACATTTTTTTATTTTTTTTTTCTTAATTTATTTTCTTAAATCAGCTCCTATAGGAGCAAAAAAAACAAAAATTTCGTTTATTGTACGAAATAAATTTTACTAAATAATACTTCGTATTTTTATGCATGAAATTTTTTGAGCGTACCGGTCCAATTGTGCCTCCAATGGGGGTCATTTGCAAGACCGACCCCCATTTATTTTTTTGCCCCCAACATTTCTTCTGAACATACCAAGTCCCTATCTGCAATTTCTAAGGGGTTACCACACAAAATGACACTTTTATAAACCGCTCTAACTGGCGCAAGGGTGACCCTAGAGAAGTTAAATGTATGACTGACCCCCAATATTTTTTCTGCCCCAACATTTTCCCCAAACAAACCTTCCCTGTGTTTTTAAGCCTTAAGGGGGTCCACACACACATTTTTTTATTTTTTATAATTTTTATTTATAAAATCAGCTTTAACCGCTCCCATGGTTTCTCGTAGGAACGGGAAACGCAGTCTGACCCCCTACATTTTTTCCCCAATATACCTACGCCGTATTTTCACTTTGTAAGGGTAATATATTTTATTATACATTTCATTTTATTTCACAAGAGATATTCGGATCAAATAGTGAAACAGCTTCACCACTGAGATACCAAAGATGTCACAGAATCTCTTCACCAATCATTGGGACACAATCTTATCAATTGAAGCATAATTAGCATTCGCTTTCAAAAAATTTAACTCATTATTTGGAGGTTCTATTTCTTTAGTGGCGCTAAACCAAGATTGTTTTTAGTCAAACCTAAAATATTTTTAGGCAATACATACATGCTTTTTGCCATTCATCGAGCATGACTGATGGGTCCTAGTGGGCTAAAATGTCGTCTCTGGATTGATTTTCCTTTATTTGAGCCCAACAAAACAACTTGATGCAGTTTGGACTTGAGCTGGTATGTTGCCTGCCACTTTCTAATCATCAATGCCAGGTCTGTATGGTTTTTATTTTCCCACTGCTCTTTAAAACGCGCAATCATTGGCACTCCTAGTCCAGACATTTTGCCAAATTTGGTTTAAAACACTGCTTTTTATTGAAGTACATAAATATGATGTTTTGCAATGCATATATAGGGGGTCAGTTTCCCGTCCCTAAGAAGTACTATCGGAGTGGTAAGAGCTGATTTTATAAGAAAAATCTTTGATAATTATTGTACTTTTGTAAAATCTAAATACACCAACTTTGGGTTCCAGTACCATTACGAATTTGGTTTTCCTAAGGGGAGCACCCTTACAAAGTGGAAATACGGCATAGGTATATTCGAAAAAAAATGTAGGGGACAAAAATTAATAGGGGTCAGTCTACATTTCCCGTTCCTAAGAGACACCATGGGAGCGGTAAGAGCTGATTTTATAAATACAAATTATAAAAAATACAAAATGTGTAGGGACCCCCTTAAGGCTTAAAAATAGAGGGAAGGTTTTTTGGGGAAAATGTTAGGGCTGAAAAAATATTGGGGGTCAGTCATACATTTAACTTCTCTAGGGTCACCCCTGCGACAGCGGTGGGAGCAAATTTTATAAAAATGTCATTTTGGTTGGAGACCCCTTAGGAACTGGAGATAGGAACTTGATATGTTCAGAAGAAAGGAATGGGGGTCGGTCTTGCTATTGAACCCTCTACGGGGCACCATTGGATCGGAGGGAGCTGATTTAATAAAATAAATTAAGAAAAAATAAAAAATAAATTATGGGGACCACCCTAAGGGTTGAAGATAGAGGGTAGGTATATTCTAAGAAAATGTTGTGGTTGAAAAAATATTGGGGGTCGGTCATAAATTAGATTCCTCTATGGTCACTGCTAGAACAGCTAGAGGTAGGAGCAAATATTTTAAAAAATTTAAACTTTGTATAGGAGCCCCCTTAGGGAGTGGGGATAGGGCATAGGTATGTTTAACAAAAGTGTTTCGGAGGAAAAAATAATGGGGGTCAGTCTCACATTTGACCCCTCTAGGAGCAAAACCAGGAGAGCTGTAGGGATTTTTGTGGATTTTTTTCCCAACCACTCGTGCACTATCCCACCCCTAATGCGTATACGAAAATTTTGTAAATTAATCCCATTTTTGGAGTGCGGATAATACTAAAACCGAATCTTCATTATGTTCCAAACATATGTTCATACCTGTCATCTTTATCTCTAAAGGATTTTGGTATTCCTGTTGTCCTCTTTTCCACAACATGTTCCTTGCTTATGTTAAAAGGGCAGTTCTTTATCCAATGTCCCCCCTTTTTGCATTTATTACAACGATACGAGGAAGGAACTTCCCCAGTTTGCGAAAAGCCTCTAATTTTTTGGTAACTACAAAAAAAACACATGTTTAATATTTAACTCAGCAATTCTTACTATATACTAACCTCTTGGGATCATATTCAGCTGTACTTTGCACCATCATTGCCTGGATTTTGTCCTCCTCACTACCTTCCATTTTGGATAAATCAAAATCTGCGTTTTCAATCTTTGATGGTATTCTAGCCTGGACTGGCTTATTCGTCGTGTCCCACATTTTTTTTGTCTGATTTGCAACGGGTACACGAGATATTATCAATGAGGTATTTTTCGGTATCAAACTGGTATCATGCTGATATTCTACAACCAAAACAACACAATTAAGAAAAAAAAAAATAAACGAAAAAGAATTCGCCACGCTTGCACTTCCCAATATTACCTTCCTTAGTTTGGGCATTAATGATTTGCAAATCGAAATCTGTTATTTTACTTAGCCGCTTCTGTTGCAGTATAGCTTTCTTGAGATCCGCCACCGAAATATGCAAACCGTCAAATGTGATTGTGTCATAGTCGAGAGTACTCTTGAATTTATAATGTACCGACATTGTGCACGCACTTATTAAAATACTAAAAAGCACGGACACAGAAATCTTGGATTTCAATTGAAAAATTTTAATGAAAAAGCAAAATATTACATTAGGCTATTTTCGCATTGTGTAAAATTTAATGAGTATCGAATAGAGAAGCAGAATTGATAAGATAACCGGTATCCGATATAATAGTTACTAATAATATCCAGTGCTACCACAAGATTTTAATAGACAACATCGATTTTTATGTGCGGTTGGCACAGACTAATACCACAGACTAATACAGACTCGACATAAGTGACAGGTGTCAAAAAAGTAGTTTTGAACCATATGGTTAATATTTTCAAATTATTCTACGAATTAGGTTAGAAAGAGAAAACTGATATAACGCGCCATAAGAAAAATGGATGCCAGATCGGTTTTTGTTGTTTCACTCACTCCTACGTCGTAGAAAGTGTTGCCATGTTAGCGTAAAACGTACTAAAAACCGCTGTGTTTTCTCCTAAAATCGCTTAGTTTTTCCCCATTTTTTCTTATAAAACTCTACTGTCGAGTCTGTATTTAGTCTGTGCTAATACAGACTCGACAAATATGACAGGTGTCAAAAAAGTATTTTTTTACCATATGGTTAATGTTTTCAAATTATTCTACGAATTAGGTTAGAAAGAGAAAACTGATATAACGCGCCATAAGAAAAATGGATGCCAGATCTGTTTTTGTTGTCTCACTCACTCCTAAGTCGTAGAAAGTGTTGCCATGTTAGCGTAAAACGGACTAAAAACCGCTGTGTTTTCTCCTAAAATCGCTTAGTTTTTCCCCATTTTTTCTTGTTAAACTCTACTGTCGAGTCTGTATTTAGTCTGTGCGGTTGGCATAGAAAAGATTAGAAGGTACGCAGTGTTGTATTTGATGTATTTTCCAATATGGTGGCAAAATGCTTGTTCTTCCTCATCTCACACGTATTTAATATCAAATTAGATTCTTTGTTTATAAAAAATGGAATTTGTCTTTCATTTAATTAAATTTATTATTTATTTTGCTTAATTCAACGTTTTTTTAAAGAAAATACGCACTATTGATAGTTTAAAAACTTTTTTTTTCTCTTTTGTTTTTTGCTTTGTTGTTGTTCTCCTTTATGTTGCATTGTTTTTATTAAACGTCAAAAGTTACATAATGTGCTGTCACTAATACTTAAGGCCTAGTTAGCCGAGAAAACGTAACCGTAACCCTAACGTAAAAAGTCAGCTGATTGTTTTTGATATGCGTACACGCAAAAAAAAACTTGGTATTGGGTCATAAAATTAGGGGCAAATTTTACCAAGTTTATAGGGAGGATATGCGTTCTACAAGTTTTTTCCACAATTTACCAAGTTGCTTAGAAAATTAAGTTAAAGTTTAACTAACGACATTTTAGAAAAAAACTTGGTAAAATATTCCAATTTAGCTTTCATTGATATCCCAATACACATTAATAAATATTCCCATGCTTTTTTAAATAATTAACACCTTATTTTAGTAATTATTAAAAATTAAATTTATTAATAAATTATTTTTGTTTAAAACAATATAAAAACTTACTAAATAAATGAATTAAAAAATTATATAAAAGTTTAAATTCAATAATAAGTACCTTTGCTGATATTATTGGAACATCTTTTAGGTACTCGAAGGCGGCTTCTTTTTTTTCACAGCAAACAGAACGGCATTTAGTTGTAACTAAAAAAAAACAATATTGTATCTTTATGATTTATTAAAAAAACTAAATTTTATTACTTACCTTTTTATTTTTTATTTACCAACTAATTTTTTTTGTACACAAATATTTTTTTTTTACAATTGCACCGACACATTGTTTTTTTCATCGACATGTTGGTACTCGTCGTTGTGAAAAAAAAAATCTAACATTTTCCCTATATCTTGAGTTATTTTTCCATTTTTACCATACTTATTTTTCCCAAGTTGTACTTGGCAACATGATGTTCATTTTTTGCTGCCAAGTACTGGGTCAAATTATATAAGGATTGGTCAACAGCTGTCATCTTCATATAAAAAAAAAATTGCCAAGTATACTTGCTAAATATTACACACGAATTTTTTTTGTGTGTAAACTAATGAAAACGATTACTGAATTCAATTGTCACGTAAACGGAACGTTCCGACCTGTTTAAAATAGAATTTTACAACGTTTCTACGTGACATTTGTAAACAGCTGATTTTCGGTTTGTTTATTTCCAAAAAAAAAAATGTGATACAAAACTAAAAGTGCAAAACAAATAGAAAAATCACTAATTCAATTTAAATAAACAAACTAATTTAAAGTCTACATATATAAAAACATAAATAAAATAACAAAAATGAACGACGAGTTTTTTTTTACGTCAAAAACATATGACACGTTATTAAGTTTCGATAATTGCACTAAATAAATACGCTACGGTTAGGGTAAAGATACGGTTACGTTTTCTCGGCTAACTAGGCCTTTATTCAAGCGAAATACGACTATGTTACACTTCTATTTTTTTCTATGGCGGTTGGTATTCACTGATGCCAACTATTTTTTGGCGAAAACCCGCAAAATCAGGAAAAAAATCGCTAGAAAACACCAAATTCAAAAACAAAAAAAAAAAAGCAATAAAATAAATATAAAAAAAATAAAATTATAGGTCTATTCGATTACCCAAATTTCTTACTGTTTTTTACTACAACTGGAAAGTCTTGTTTACTTTTTGTATTGAAAATTTCCAGCTGTAGTAAAATGAGTAAAAAATAGTAGATTGTAGTAAGGTCACAGACTAAATACAGACTCGACAGTAGGGTTTTAAAAGAAAAAATGGGGAAAAACTAAGCGATTTTAGGAGAAAACACAGCGGTTTTTAGTCCGTTTTACGCTAACATGGCAACACTTTCTACGACTTAGGAGTGAGTGAAACAACAAAATCCAATCTGGCATCCATTTTTCTTATGGCGCGTTATATCAGTTTTCTCTTTCTAACCTAATTCGTAGAATAATTTGAAAATATTAACCATATGGTTCAGAACTACTTTTTTGACACCTGTCACTTATGTCGAGTCTGTATTAGTCTGTGGTAAGGTAATCGAATAGACCTTATATATTGTTGATGATAATGTATAATGTTGTTTTAAAACAACATTTTTGCATTTAGAGATTCTTTGATTTTTCTAAAATTTGTGAAAAAAAAAAATATAATAAATTAGATATTTATACAAACACAAAACAAGTAATTTGTATTTTTCTTACTATTTTTCTATATTTTTTAATTATTATTTTTTTAGTGTTTTTATTTCTTTTTGTCAAGTCTTGCACCGTTTTAAAATGTGAGTTTTTTTGACACTACAAATACAAACGTTTTTGAACAAATTACTTTACAGAAACAGTTTTTTCGCATCATTCCAATAAGTTTAAAAGTTTTCGCACAAGAAAGTTACAGAAACAGTAAAATGTGAAAAGTCAGTTTCTGTGCCGATTTACAATGTTTTTGTTTCATTTCACATGTTTCATGCGAGAAATCATTCGATTCGAAAGTTACAGAAATCAGCTACTGTACTAAAAACCATACCACAGACTAAATACAGACTCGACAGTAGAGTTTTATAAGAAAAAATGGGGGAAAACTAAGCGATTTTAAGAGAAAACACAGCGGTTTTTAGTCCGTTTTACGCTAACATGGCAACACTTTCTACGACTTAGGAGTGAGTGAAACAACAAAAAACGATCTGGCATCCATTTTTCTTATGGCGCGTGATATCAGTTTTCTCTTTCTAACCTAATTCGTAGAATAATTTGAAAAAATTAACCATATGGTTCAAGAATACTTTTTTGACACCTGTCACTTATGTCGAGTCTGTATTAGTCTGTGACCATACCACAGACTAATACAGACTCGACATAAGTGACAGGTGTCAAAAAAGTATTCTTGAACCATTTGGTAAATTTTTCAAATAACTCTATGAATTAGGTTAGAAAGAGAAAGCTAATCGGGGCTATTCCTGTTGTCATAAACGCGTTTAAAACGCGACGAAAGTAATTTTTGGTATTCCTGAATACGTTGGAGATGATACAGACGAAAAACAGATGTTTTTCGTTATCGTCGACATTCGACGTATTTCTCAATTCGTCTTCGACGCCAGATTCATACAATTTTGTTCGACATCTTTTTTGGCGCGTTTTTATAGAAAATTGTGTTTTTTTTAACTAAATCATTAAAACTAATGGAATTTTCTTTTAAATATCAATTAAGTGTTTTATTTTTGTATAAATTATATAATAAAAATGTCTCCGGCAGAATAATAACCATGAAATTTCAAACTGCATTTGTTCCCGGACTGTGCCACACATGGACGGATTTTTGTTTATGGCGATTTTTAGTTTAGTTTCTGAAGTTTAAAATACTTATTCTTAATTTTTTAATTATATATATTATAGTAAGATTGAAAATAAATATAAAATATGACCCGCAATATAATTTTAATTAATTTACAATTCATGTTATTTTATATGTTTTGTTGTTTTTTTGTGTTTTGCTAGTGATGACAAAAATTAATCGATATTCCTTCACCGATACCACTGAAGTATTGTAGAATGTGGTGAAACTCGGTCGTCGAAAGTGAAACTCATTCGACGTCGAAGTGATGCGCGTATTTAGAAATAAGGATGAATATAACGCGCCATAAGAAAAATAGATGCCAGATCGGTTTTTATTGTTTCACTCACTCCTAAGTCGTAGAAAATGTTGCCATGTTATACCAAATTCGCATTCATTTTTTTAAACATGTTTAACCACTTAAACATGTTTAAATTTAAGCTTGTTAATAAAACGGTGTTCGCATTCATTTTTAACTAGTTTAATTATTGGTTTTCCCCATACAATTTAAACGTCAAAATTAAATTGCGTTTTATTTTGACAGATAAAGTGTTTAAATTGTATGGGGAAAACACATAGTTAAACTAGTTTAAATGAATGCGAATATGGTATAAAAGGTACATAAACATGTTTAAGTACTTAAACATGTTTAAAAAAAATGAATGCGAATTTGGTATTCATTTTTTTAAACATGTTTATGTACCTTAACAAGTTTAAATTTAAACATGTTTAAGTGGTTAAACATGTTTAAAAAAATAAATGCGAATTTGGTATTAGCTTATGAGTAGCTAAAACCCGCTCTGTTTTCTCCTAAAATCGCTTAGTTTTTCCCCATTTTTTGTTACGTGATGGAAATAGAACGATTTCAATTTCGATCGATTTCATTAAAAATCGAAATTTTAAAAGTGAACAGAAAAGCCAAAATAACTTGAAATTGTTTTTAAAGGCTTGAGTAATTCAAATTTTATCTCATTTTACTTATAAATATTTCAAAATCATCTAGATTGAAAATTTAAAAACGATCGTTTGGAAATCGAACGATTTTCATCACATGGGGGATAGTCTGTGCCGACATTGTGTCGGAGCTTTAAATGAAAATGAGTAAAAATAAAAGATTATTTTCAAAAATACTTTATGTTTTTACTACTAGGCACTCCAATGTCACTTTTTTATAAATAACAAGCGAGAAAAGTATTTTATGGAACTGATTTTTCCAATTTAAATTCTGTAGCGCGATAAATTTTAGCTTTGAATTTTTTACCAATATTCTGTATAAAGAATATTTCTAAAAAAGCTTATTATTTACTCAAAAATAATTTGATTCCAAATTATTACTAAAAAATTTGCCAAAAGTTAGTTAACTAAAATCAGCAAAAAAATTATAAAAAAATGTTTGTAGAACGCATTAAAAATTTGCTGAAATTAAGAAACATTTTTGCTAGTTCTTCGTAGGGCAGCGATTTATTTTATTTTCAATTCCCGATTTTTTGTTTAATTACACGGAGGAACAAAATTTAAGAAATTTGATGCTTACAGAATGCCGTATATGATTTCTAGTAGATTTTGGTATGCAGATTCCGAATCTGTGCTCCAAATGTCAAAGTTAGCTTTAGTTTTTGAGATATTCGCAAATTAAGTTTTTTGATAAATTCAGGTTATTCATTTTTTTTTTTTTTGCAAATTAGCATTAAGTTGGAGACCGTTACAATTTTTGTTAAATTGTGTTTAATCTACAGCCTATACTCTATCATTGAGGCTTAATTTCAAAATGGTAAACTCCACGATGCTCATTTGACATGCATTATTATGTAAAAATCGTTTTTTTAAGAATTCGCAAAAATTTGCACTGCTATTTTAACATACACTGATTTTTTTTTTACTATTTTAAAAGCATGTTGACCTTAATTTAAGATAAGTCGGGTATGCAAGGTCTTTAGTTTTTATACTCAAACAAAAAATAAAAAAAAAACATTTGTAAAAAAAATTTTTCTGCAAAAATTACGCACTACCTATTCAGTATCACTTATTTATACAAAAAACCAATGAGTTTTCTACAAAAGACCGTTAAGATTTTAAAAATCAGACGACTGGTTCCTAAGATATTAACAAAAATGCAAAAAAAGTGAAATTTTCAAAAAAATACGCAATATTTTTTTTTTTGCATTACACAAATTTCGTTACATGCTAATTATAATACCCAAGGTCCGTACTTAAAAATAATATAAAGTGAGAGTAACATTTTAAAAGAGTTCGCAAGTTATTAAAAAAAATGTTGAAACAAGTGTATTTTTCCATAAAAATAAATTTGCAAATATCTCAAAAACTAAATTTAAAATTTGGTGTGCAGATTCGTAATCTACGTCCCAAAAACTATTAGAAAAGTTGGGTCGCAAGTCTGAGCATTTTTTGTGTTCCTCCGTTTTATTTAAGTCTCACAAAATTTGGTTTGGTACCTTTTTTGATTGTGTTTTGGATTATAAAAAGTTCATTAAACACGAACGCAACATTTTCTTAGTATATTTTTTTTAAATACCGATTTTTGATTGAACAGATCAAAAATGCTTTTAAAAAATCTAAATCCCGACAATTTTTTTGTTATGCTTTCGAAGCACGCTTTACTATTAAAATGAGTGATTATTAGGACGTCCCGACAATTATAAACATATGAATTACGTGTCGAAATACCTGCCGAAGGATGGCCGCGGTAGAGCTGATTATGGAAAAAATTTATAAAGAAAATTTTGTTTAAAATTTGGCAGTTGCCAAAGTTTCAACAAATTGCGTTTCTCGATTAAAACTCATGTCCTAATATTTGGACCAAATACGGCTTTAAAATTATGAAATTTTGCGTACTCTATAAAAAAAATATTTAAAAAAATTACTGTGAATTGGCGGTTTTGGTCCACAGATGCTGATTTTTAAGACAAAAATTATTTTTTTATCAAATTCATCTCAAAAGTTTTTTAAACTGTTGAGTATGCTATGTAAAAAAAAAATAAAAACGCGATTTTGGTCCACAGATGCTGATAGACATCTCGATTTTTAAGATTTTAAGATTACATTTTTTTCGATAATCTACATAAATTTTGAGACATATTTTTCAAAATCGTGGTTCTGGAATATTGTTGACAAAATCATGTACATGCAAAAATTAGTAAGAAAAAATGTATTGCAAGATGAAATTATTCCAAAAAATATTTATAAATTAATTATTTGAAAAGATCGAGGGTTTTGTATTCAGAAAAATTAATTGTGCGAGATAGAGATAAACAAAAATGCAAATAAAATAACAAAAAAAAAAATGTTGTTCTGAATATTTTGCCATTAAAAAGTAATTTTCGTGAAAATGGAAGATAGAGGTTTTGAATATAGGACCTCGATATACTTTATGGGGCTCTAGACCTATATTTTGATGCGTTACACACGGAATGACAAAATGAGTATATCCCAACACTGAGATTGCAGGGTATAAAAAAAAGGATTGCTGTATCTCAGCGAACAATACGAATTTTTACAAACAATGCATATTTAGTAATTAATATTGTAATTTATAATTTATGCGTGCCTTTTGTGACTATTTTATCTGTTTTTGGCCAATTTTTTTGTATTTTAGAATTTTTTTATGCGGTTTTGGTATAATTTTTACTCCTTGCTTTGAAGTTATGCGACTTTTGAACTCGAAATGAATCATACATTTTGTGTGAAATTGAAATATTTTGTATGCAGTTTTCGTTTATACGGTTTTATTTGAAACGCATCTACAACATAAAAAAGACCTGACAAGCAAGGTATCCCATAGCTTACACTCCGATTGTTTTGCACTTTTAATATGTTATAGAGGAACAAAATCTTAAATTTACCGTTTTTTTTATCGGCTATCGTGAAGGTTTAAAAGGGGAAATGGGAGTGTGAAAAACCCCAAATTCATATATAATAATCTCTATTAAGTTTTAGCCGACATGTGTTTTTGCTTTTGGCGGAATTCCTGTTCGACTTTTATTCAGATTTGCCCGAAAGGCCATAATTTTTTATAAGTTGGAAGCCCTTTTTTAAACCACCAGGATAGCCGATAAACAATAGCAGGTTAATAATATATAGGTTTTAATACCAAATTCGCATTCATTTTTTTTAAACATGTTTAACCACTTAAACATGTGAAGGTAAAAATGTTCAAGTGCTTAAACATGTTTAAAAAAAAATGAATGCAAATTTAACCACTTAAACATGTTAAGGTACATAAACATTAGAGTGTCCCTTATTTTGGAAATGTTGGAAATCTTGAGACGGTACCCGCTCATTTTTTTCCTTTTGACTTAAAAATAACTCAGGAAAAATTTTACGCCCCTAGGACCACGCCTTCCCTACGCGACGGGGCCTTAAAGAGCGGGGCCTAAAAAATCATTTTTCCATACAAACCAAAAAAATTTTTTTTTGATTTTTAATTTTTTTGTTATTAATTATTATATTACTTGGTTTGCTTATTCACGACAAAAAATTTGATTTTGGAGGGATAAGTCTTTCAGCGCTAAAAAATTTTTCGCAAAAAAAAAATTTGGGCGGCCGGGGTCCTACAGTAAAAAATTTTTAAAAAATATTTTTTTTTAGTTTTGACCAGCAACGGTTTTAGCTGCTATGTTGCTTTAAATGATATATATTCCAAAAAAAAAATTATTCATATCTGTGACATCTTTATCTTTTTCGAAAAAAAAAATTTTGAGCCGTAGGAATCCTACGGTAAAAAATTTTTAAAAAATATTTTTTTTTAGTTTTGAAAAGCAATGGTTTTAGTTTTTATGTTGTTTTTAATGATATATATTCCAAAAAAAATATTATTCATATTTGTGACATTTTTATCGTGTATCGAAAAAAATCATCAATGCATTTTTTACCCTTTTTTAGAACACGATTAAGATGTCACAGATACAAAAAATATTTTTTTATGAATATATATCATTTAAAGCAACATAGCAGCTAAAACCGTTGCTGGTCAAAACTAAAAAAAAATATTTTTTAAAAATTTTTTACTGTAGGACCCCGGCGGCTCAAAATTTTTTTTTTGCGAAAAATTTTTTAGCGCTGAAAGACTTATCCCACCAAAATCAAATTTTTTGTTGTGAATAAGCAAACCAAGTAATATAATAAATAATAACAAAAAAATTAAAAATCAAAAAAAAAAATTTTTTGGTTTGTATGGAAAAATGATTTTTTAGGCCCCGCTCTTTAAGGGCCCGTCGCGTAGGGAAGGCGTGGTCCTAGGGGCGTAAAATTTTTCCTGAGTTATTTTTAAGTCAAAAGGAAAAAAATGAGCGGGTACCGTCTCAAGATTTCCAACATTTCCAAAATAAGGGACACTAATAAACATGGTTAAGTGCTTAAACATGTTTAAAAAAATGAACGCGAATTTGGTATTACAAACTCTATAGGTTCAACTCTATACGGTTTCGCTAAATAAAGTTATTCTGTGTATCAAGCCTTTTGCCCTGTAAATTACAGTACGATATTCGTTAATTCTAGATCGGGTTTCGTTTTTAGTTTTCGCGTGCCCCATAAACTAAAATTCAGCCAAAAAATTTAAAATACACTACGGTTTTTTTTTAGGATAGCTCAAATTGAATATAGTACAACATGCTCCTAAGGCCAAAATATGATAAAAATTTCTATGCGATTTCTTTAATTGATCCGAAGCGGATAAATGATTCATCCGGTATTTTCATTTTTGTGTACCACGTAAACTGCAGCTTCAGCAATCTCTTTGTGAAACCCCGTAACAATAAAATAAATGAGTTTACTTTTTTTTAGAATTTATTTTTTAAAAATTCCAATACAGAACATTTACTTTCTTGGTTGGTTGCGTTGCATATCCTTTGGGAAAGTTCTGACTGGAGGTGTACGGATGCGACGAGCCTCCTTTGACCTGTTCCTTACGACCTTAGAGTGGATAGCGCAAGATACACAGTAGTGTAACTTTGCATACAATTTGGGTAAAATGTAAGCTACGAAAATAAAAGAAAATTTGTTAGTTATCCATTAAAGTAAAGGGTCACAACAAGGTAAAGCACATCGTTGCAAATAACCCATTTATTACAAATAAAACTTACAATCCCAAATAGATGCTTCAGAGATGTCACGGACTGCAGCAGCTTCGACAATGTTACGGATAACAAACTTCTTGATTGCCTTATCTTTAGGAACACATCTAGCACAATTTGTGCAACGGACAGCTTTTACATGCCCTCTGTTGTGTTTGCATCGTCCTCCATTACGACGTTTCTTAGTCTTAAATTATAAAACAATAAAGTTAGTTTATGTTTAATTATAACTA
The DNA here is from genome assembly GCA_963921195.1 of Pegoplata infirma. Lineage (NCBI taxonomy): Eukaryota > Metazoa > Arthropoda > Insecta > Diptera > Anthomyiidae > Pegoplata > Pegoplata infirma. The sequence continues at coordinate 238,882,554 of OY992538.1, read as the reverse complement.
CAACGCAAAACGTAAGGTTTTTATCAATTTGTGTTTAATATTTCACAATTATTTTTACTAAACGCACCATTCTGATATTGTCTTCTCAGGCCGGAAGAAAGAAAAAGAAAGAAATGTACGAAGTGAAGTTGGTTGTAGTTGCACGATTAATATAACCTAGCCATTTTTTGTAAAAGAATACGCTGATGCACGTGTCCGGTAATTCTTCTGGGTTTGCACATTCGATATTGTAATAGTGTTTCTTCACAATACAACAGCAAGCAGCAGACAGCAAAATTTTTACATGTATTTTGTTGTTGCCGCAACAACAAAATACATGTAAAAATTTTGCTGTTTCCTGCTTGCTGGTGTATTGTGAAGAAACACATAGCCAATTCACATAGAGGCGAGTCACAGTTATACCCTATTCACACTTACAGTTTTAAACCGTTTTTAGCAATTATTTTTAGCATTTTCTGTCAATATACTGTAATAGAATAAAGAAAGTGCTAAAAATATTCCTGCTAAAAACGATTTAAAACTGTACGTGTGAATAGGGTATTAGGTCGACAGTCCACAAGCACAAATCGTTTTTGTCAGATTACAACTACAAAAGTGATTAAATTTTTTTCCTAACATCTTCTATCATCAGGTAATTAGCACTAAAAAAATAATTTTTCTGTTAACAAACGTCAGTTGTTTTATGTAATACCCTATTCACACTTACAGTTTTAAACCGTTTTTAGCAATTATTTTTAGAATTTTTTGTCAATATACTGTAATAGAATAAAGAAAGTGCTAAAAATATTGCTGCTAAAAACGATTTAAAACTGGACGTGTGGATAGGGTATTAACGCATCGTAGGCCATGTTCACACTACAAGAACTTACCATGGTAAGTTGAGATGATTTTGCAATTTTACTTTATGCTAGTACAATTTGAGATGATTTTGTAAATCACTATGTGATTTTGTTCAAAGGAAAATCACATAGTGATTTTAAAATCACGCTAGTCTGTATACAGTAGTAGACATAATTGTTAAGAATTTTCCTTTAACAATTATGTTAGAGATCAATCAAAAAGTAATGTCATTCTCACTTACAGTTTTAAATCGTTTTTAGCAATTATTTTTAGCATTTTCTGTCAATATACTGTAATAGCATAAAGGAAGTGCTAAAAATATTGCTGCTAAAAACGGTTTAAAACTGCAAGTGTGAATAGGGTACTTAAAAGAGACCGATGGGGTTTACTAGTTTTTTAAATTAAAAATTTGTGTTTTGTAATTATTTTCTATTTTTACAGGGTGCTTTTAAATAAATTCGGGAAGCTTTAGCGGATCCTTCACTTCAAGAAAAACCGTCGGCAGCAGTTACTGGAGAAAATTGTACAAAAAGAGCTATACCCTATTCACACGTACAGTTTTAAATCGTTTTTAACAGCAATATTTTTAGCACTTTCTTTATTCTATTACAGTATATTGACAGCAAATGCTAAAAATAATTGCTAAAAACGGTTTAAAACTGTAAGTGTGAATAGGGTATCAGTTGGTCGGTGGTAAATAAAATCCTACACAACATTTGTTATATTAATATGGATTTATTATGTGAAATATTCAAAATCAACAAATATACAAATTTTTACAAAAAATTTATAGAAAATTTATTTTAGCATAAATTATTTTTAGTCACCTTTTCTAATAATTTTGGTATATTTCACCACATTTCTTTTGGTATATTTTACCAAGTTTTTGCTTAAATAGCATTAGCATTTTCTTCAAAATTTTTTACATAAGCGTTTTGGCTAAATTACGAAAACTACTTCGTCGGTTGTAGTTTTAGCATATTTTTGGTAAAATTATGCCAGATTTTTGCTCACTCCGACACAGATTTATTTTTGAGTGTACACGCAAAAAAAAATCTGTGTAAGATTGAGCAATCCAACTTGGTAAAACTTTTTTCATACCAAAAAAAAATTTTTACCAAATTTTTGCTAATATTGTGCTTGTCGATGTTAAAGTAACATAATTCATTTTTTATGTAAAATAACCAAGTAGCTTGCTCAATAACGCAAATTACCTGCACAAAAATTTATCGAAAGAAAACAACAAAAAAACAAAACAAATACAGACCGATCATTTTGTATTTTTGTGTGCGTGCGTTGTTCGTTTATTTTTTGTGTTATAAAAACGTAAAAAGGAAATTGATATATAAAATAAAAATAAATTAATACATAAATAAAAATAAATAATTAGTTTTCTAAAAGATAAATAAATGTAAGATAAAAGAATGTTAAAGTTAATTTTGCTTTCATCACTTAAAACACCATTCAATAAGAAAAACCAATGGAGTCCCAGACGTATGTTTCGATGAATAACAAATGGAATGATAAAGTGAGTATACCCGCATTCCGAAGACACCAATAAGGTTTAATAGATTTTTGGTTAAAAATTAGTGTTTGGTAATAATTTTATATTTTTACAGGGTACTGCTAAATAAATTTTTGAAGCTATGGAGAATCCTTCACTACAATAAAGAGCGTGGACACCAATCCTGCCTTTAGTTATAAAATTAAAACCTAAAAACCCAAAGCCAAGGGAGTCCATACCTGTTTTGATGAGTTACAAATGGAATGACAAAGTAAGTGTTCCTCCTTACCAAGAGACCAATGGGGTTAACCAATTTTTTAAATTAAAAATTTATGTTTTGTAATAATTTTCTATTTTTACAGGATGCTTTTAAATAAATTCGTGAAGCTATAGCGGATCCTTTACTTCAAGAAGAAGCGTATGCAGCAGTCACTCGAGAAAATTGTACAAAAAGGGTCAGTTGGTCGGTGGTAAATAAAATCCTACACAACATTTATTATATTAATATGGATTTATTCTGTGAAAATTTTAAATTCAACAAATATACAAATTTTTACAAAAATTTATTGAAAATTTATTTTAGCATAAATGTGGTAATTTTTAGCATTATTTTTAGTCAGCTTTTCAAATAATTTTGGTATATTTCACCATATATCTTTTGGTATATTTTACCAAGTTTTTGCTTAAATAGCATTAGCATTTTCTTCAAAATTTTTTACATAAGTGTTTTGGCTAAATTACGAAAACTACTTCGTCGGTTGTAGTTTTAGCATATTTTTGGTAAAATTATGCCAGATTTTTGCTCACTCCGACACAAGTTTTTTTTTGCGTGTATATTTCGAGTAAAATAACACTAAACGTAGTGCAAAAATAACAACTTTGGTATCACTTCTTATCAGCTGTTGTGCGTCTTTAAGTTTGCTCTCCGAAAAAGATTTGTATATCAAAAATTTGCATTTAAAAATTTTCTAAATGATTTTAAGAAAATTCCTTTTGAATTTCCAAAAATTCCATTTGTATTTCAGAAATTTCCAATTGGATTTCAAAAGTTTACATTTCTAATTTTAAAATTTCTAAATGCCTTTCAGAAAATTCCATTTCAGAAATTTCCAATTGTATTTCAAAAATGTCCATTTGTATGTATTTTTAAATTTTCTAAAAACATTTAGAAAATTCTAATTAAGTACTACAATATTTCAAAAATTTTCATTTGTATTTCAAAATTTTTCAAATGTTTTTTAGAAAATTTTGATGTACACAAATGAATTTTTTTGAAAATCATTTACATATTCAAATTGAATTTGTTTTAATAAATTCAAAAGTAAATTTCCTTATATCACTAGCTGAACCCGGTCCGCGTTGGTGGCCCTAAGAAAACATCTGGGGGGTAACTATGTATCTTGATAGTCGTCAATCGTATCGTTTCCATCGTTATTCCATTACCATATAGTGTCATTTTATGGTAATAGAATAATGAGCTAACGACGGCGATTGACGATTATCAAGTTACATAATTAGCCCCCTGTTTTATATTGCATCTTGATTTAAATATACAGTGTCGCACAAAACTAAAGCACGGGACCTGGTCCAGATAGTAGCCTATAATTCAATGATGCCCATTTCTTTACACAATATGCATAGCATATCGTGAACCTATATTCAAAATATGCCAACTCAAATTTGACCGATATGAGTTTCCGATGGCAAATAGCTCCCCTATGCAATACCCATCTGTGATAAAAATTTCAGAACAAAAAAATAATTTGTTGTCGTTTTACATCCATTTTTGTTATTCTGCTATCTCAAAGTACGTATTTTTTTGGTGAAAATAAATGCCAACTCCCATTGTAAATTTCCAAAAATTTTTCAAAAATTTTTTTTAAAAAAATTTGACCATTTTTCTTATTGCAACTGCCATGCTGAACACGAATATGGTAAAGATTTTAATATCGAATGACTAGTTTTCAAGATATTACCATTTTGAAATTATCGGTAAATAGTGTTTGCAAAAAAAAAAATTGCTTATATATATGTAACTTTCAAACTATTTTTCAGATTGAAACATTATGAGTGGGGCAAATTAAGTCAATGATGTAAGCTTTCACAATAGCTAGTTTGGAGTGACCCTAATATAATACAGCGTGAGTTACAGAGTCCCAAAGTTGACCACCCTGAGATTAAAAGGCTTTCGGAGCTAGTAACTTTTAAAAATATGCAAAGATTTTTAATTTTTTTTTCAGTTTTTGCAATTATCGAACTAAGGATAACAAAAACCAAAAAAAAAAAATTATAAAAATTTTTCCAAAAAAACAATGTTTTTTATTTTCCGACAAAATGTGCCAACTCTAAAAAAATATTTGTTTTTTGATGTAGTAATAAATGCCATCTCTCAAAAATACGCAAACAAGTGCAAAATATAAAATTTTTGGCATAGGTAAAAATTATTTAGAACACTCAAAAAAGTATGTCGGTAAAATCTACTACAAAAGACAGTTGTTTTGACTACATTTTGTCGTTGAAAAGGCGTCCACTACATAAACGGTAAAAACAACTGAACATGTTGTTGTTTTTAACTATTGATTTTCAACTACAAAATGTAGTAAAAACTACTACAAAACTGTTTAATACAGTTGTTTTTTCTACAATTGCCTGAAATTTTATTTAAAAAATTTCTTAAACGTTTAAATGATTGATATTTATTTATTTAAAAAGCAATACATTTCAGTTGGTTGTATAGAATTTCGACATGATGACAATTTTTTGATGTATTTATCTGGAATTATAGAAGAAAAAAATTATATTAATAAAATGTTAAACAAAATAAATTGATTGTATTTACCTTTGTTTTTTTAATAGTTCATTTCAAATTTTCACCGCTACTGATCAAAATTTGTCTGGAATAAAAAAAAACGAAATGCTTTGGCAAAATTGATTTATAAAAAAAAAGAATTAATTTGAAATGTTTCAAAAAAGTATGTACCTGCTCTGTTGTGTATACAAAGAAAAGAAAGATGGCGCGCTCATAAGAAAACAAAACACTGCACACATTTTATTTTGTTTTTTTCCGATTGGTTTTTACGCACGCTTATGTGAGCGCTATATTATACACACTTGTTATCTCATTTATCCACTTATTTTCTTTCGCTCAAGAATATTTTTCCAAGAACATATTTTTTGTTATAATTAAATTTAATAAATTGTAATTTAATTTATTTAGATATTATTTATTTGGTATAAAAATAATTCCTTCCGCATCCCGCACGACCAACTCGCTCGACACATTCGTTTGCAATAAAAATTTCTAGAAAAAAACGAGTTTTAGAAAAAAAAACTAAAAACAACTACATAAATCAACTATTGCTACAGTGTAGTATATTTTTTGTAGTTATTTTTTGAAACTACTACAAAAAAAGTTGTTTGAGATTTTTTCATACAAAAACGACCGAACTTGTAGTTAAAAACAACAGCTACTACTTACTACACAAACGACCGTCATGTAGTAACTACAATAATTTTCTGAGTGAATATTAAAACCATGTTATGGAAGGTACATTGTTAATTTTTACAATAATTAGCGAAATAACTAGTTTTTTAGCTCTCCTGAACAGTAATATGGAGTTCACACTAGCGACTTTAAACAAGTTGTTTAACAAAACACCAGTAATACCCTATTCACACGTACAGTTTTAAATCGTTTTTAGCAGCAATATTTTTAGCACTTTCTTTATTCTATTACAGTATATTGACAGAAAATGCTAAAAAAATTTTGCTAAAAACGGTTTAAAACTGTAAGTGTGAATAGGGTATAACAGAATAAAAACGTAATGGATACAGAACAAAGACTTTTTTAAACATCTCACTTTTAAACACTTCAAAACAGCAAGTGTGAACGCCGTATAAGCTTTTTCGAGTTGGCATTTCGTTTGTTTATTTTTGGTATGACCCAAAGACCATTTTTGGGAAAATGGAGTTAGGAATCAATTGTATATGATTAATATGTCCTCTTTCCAAATCCGTAATCTATTTTTTTATATATCGTATAAATTAGAAGATATCCAGCCCTAACTTTGCTTCATATCCCCAATATTAACATTGTCCTAACATTGGTTTGCTGCATACGCCAATTTTCTGCACTTGCAGCAAATACAAAAATATTTGCCATAATATTTTCTACAAAGTTGCTGAACATACCCTACACCTCAGATGTAAAGAAAACATAGTTTTATATACCGATATGCTGCAAGAACATATCCAGAGACAATGTTTTACTAATTGCCGCTGTATATAATTCGAACAATTTTTGGGATTATGACCGGCAAGTATATTAGACATAATCCCTGAAATGGAAAAATAAATATTTAGATTGATTTGTAATGAAAACGCCACAGACGAAAAATTATAATAAGAAATTTTAACAATAAACCGCTGCTTTTATCATTAATCCATGATAATTTTATTCCATTATTTATTTTATATTGGGCTGCATTATATTAACATGTAGATACTCTGAAAGTAAGTGCAGGGGTTGTGGGTTCGATTCCTGGTGCAGCGGATTTTTCTTACAAGGGAAGTATCTCAACCCTTATGAACCGATTTGCCTGAAACTTGAAATATACATAAAAGATACGATGTTAAGGTTGAGGTGTCTCGGCGTATCGGCCATATCAGTGTTTTAAAATTTCTTTGTCCCCTTATGAAACAATGTGGACCTCCGAGAAAATTTCGATAACTCCCGAACTAACCGGAATATCCACTAGAGCAAAAATAAGTGTCGACTTAAATATAATAAAGATTATTTCATATTCATATGGACATCGTAGGTATATGTCATCATATAAATACCCCCCAAAATTTGCACATTTTCATGAAAAAAGTGTTTAAAGAAGCCCAACTTTTACAAGGTTATACCACCGTTGGATGGGCATTAAAAAACCTTTCTTCTCATATGTAAACATCATATAGTTTCTAAGAAAGAAATGACTGAAGAATCCAAAAAACTATTTTTTCGCCATTTTTGACCCATGTTTTGAACCCCTAAATCCCCGATATGGCCGATAAACCGAGACACCCCAACCTTAGAATTGGGTTCCTTTTAGTAAATAAAAGTATGAAATTGAGGATCATCAAAAAAAAAACACAGATGCTTTTGTGGGATGAAATTGGAGAGTTGCATAACGGAGAGGAAAAAAGCTGTGTTCGATAAAAAATTTTGATAACTGAATATTTTTTTTAAATCAGTATTTGATTTATTTTGAGTAAATTTTTTTTTTTAATTTTTGTAAAAAAAAATTCGGGTGTAAATTTTTTTGAGTGTAATTTTTTTTGAGTGTAATATTTTTTTTTTTAGTTTTTTTGAGTGACAAAAATAGTTTCTAAAATATTTTTTTTTGTCTACCATTCCTTTTCAAAGCGTGTTTACCGTTTTTTCAACACGGGAGTTCTGGTTAAAACCCATCTGAAATTCCCCATTTTGCTAATAACTTATTTCGCTGAAATTTAGTATTAATCTGACCAAAAGTATACCAAATATATACGCCACGCTTCAGCAGCTTGCCGTATATATTTTTCATTCTTCCGCTAACATTTGAAAGTTAGCGTGTTTCACACAGACAGAAAGACAGACGGACGGACGGATTTTCATGTCGTTAGGCGCGGTATAGGGTTTGATTTTAGACCAATGGTTTCTTCGGAAAAGTTTCTTAGAATTTCTTGTAGATTTTGTTTTTGCTATACAATTTTTCAGTTTTTTTCGATCCATACAAATCGACCCGCCCTAATATATATATTTTTTAATCATTAATAATATTTCAATTATTAGTCTGATTTTAACGACATCTTTTAGAATTTTTGCTCAGTGCAGTCTCTTTCATGCTCACTAATACTAACGCTAAAAATTTTTGGACATTCCTGCTATAATTTCACTTTCGGTTAGCTCTATCTATAGAAAAATCTCAGCCGTTTTTGAGTGATTTCGAAACAGACAGACGTAACGTAAGCATAGTACAAAGGGGTGTGCCATTTAACGAATTTTAATCGAATCGTGGTTTAATATAGTCTCGATTTGTACTACCTGTGCTGCAAATTGCATTTAAATCGCTTTTTCCGTTTTTGTGTAATTGGGAAAGAGAAGGAAATAACTTTTTATTAATAAAAACGGGAGTGGCATTTTATACCCTTTTGCCGAATCGCGCTCTACATATGACCTATAGTTTCCACTCGGTTAGTACTGTTAGTAGTGACAGATTCGCACTGAAAAAAAAAGACATAACTAAAATTAAGGAAAAAATTTCTTTGAAAATTTATCATGAATTTTCTTAAAATTTAGTTAAATTTAACTTAAAAATGAGAAATTTTCTTAACTATGAGGAACGAATTTTAGTTCATTTACTTATAATTAGTTCATAGTTTTCTTTAAATGGGTTTTTTTAATATTAGGAAAAATATTCTTACTGCCAAAGAAATTTTCCACAAATCTAAGAATCGTATCTTTATTTTTAAGACATATTTCTTAAAACACAATTTAGTTCAAGTTTAGTTAAAATATACTAAAAAAAACATCATCGTATTTCTCTTCTTTAAATTGAGGAAGTGTACTTCTTAGAATTTAGTTAATGACTTCTGAGAATTTAGTAAATAACTTCTTAGAATTTAGTTAAAAATTCAAAATGGCGATATCTCGAAAACTAAGCGAGATAGAGCGAAACGGATGAAATTTTCAAAAGAAAGACTACAAAGAAAAATATGGAATAGCCTAGCTCTGCATATCTGTCGGGGTCCCAAGACCCTAATTTTAGATCTAAAATTTGAAATTCCCGAGATTTTATATATGCACATATCTCGGTAAATAGTATTTACTAAAGTATTTACTAAATACTGCCAGCACGAGAAAAGGTCCAATGGCATTTTTGTAGCTCTTTACTCCGCAAAATACCCGAAAGCCCTCCGATCAATAGTTTTTAAGTTATCCGGTTTTTAACATTCTCAAGGCCCTATCAGACCCCTTATTACCGTATCTTAAAAACTAAGCAAGTTAGAGCGAAACGGACACAACACGGTGCCCTGGATAGAATTTAAATAAAATTTTGGTGTTACTCCAATTTTTAAGTGGATTATGTTTTAAAAGATAAAAGAAAGAAAATGAGCCAAAAAGAAAAAAAAGTACTAGGCGCTTTTTTTTGGCGGGCAAAAAGATGAATTTCAAAAAAACAAAAAAGAATTTATTCTTTAAAATGCATTAAAATTTGTATACTTATACGGATGTAAATTCATCACATATTTACTTAACCCAGATAAATTTTGAAATCAGCGACCCCGAAATACTATAGAAGCACATTTTCAGCCGGATCCAAGAACGATAAAGATTTTTGGCCGGAGTTGGATCATTCATTAAACTTTAAGGAGCATATTTAGTCCGCCATTTTGTTTTTCAAAATTCGGAGTAACAATTCTTATTCAGTAACTCCCAAGACCCGCATAAAACAAAATTTGAGTTCAATCGGACAATTTAAAAAAAAAAATTGTCTGCCATATTGGATCCGCCATTTTGATTTTTTTGGTTTTTAGCTAAATTTTGAAATCAGCGACCTCGAATTCCTCTAGAAGCACATTTTCAGACGGATCCAACAACGATAAAGACTTTTGGCCGGAATTGGATCATGCTGGCCCTGTGTGAAGCGGTTTAAAATGAAAAGACTTTTTCATCTTGATAATCTTTTCAAAAAGTCTGCTAATCTAAATTGGCCTTTATCAGTGAGATTTAGATATATATGTAACATATTTTTCCAGATATGAGACTTAAAAGAATAATTTCACTATTAATTGAAACTAAATGAAATATGTCCTTGTAAATTATTTATAAATGTAAGTTCTTAAAAGTTTTCAGTGTACTACGCAGACGGACAGCAGAACACAAAGTTGCCTTAGTGAGTCATATAATTTTAAAAGAATTAATACTTTTTTGTTAAATTTTTTTTTCAAAACTAAGAAAAATCAGAAAACGATAGTAAAAATCATTAAAAATGTGTTTGCAATGCCTAAGGAAGAGTAAAATAAAGTAAATAGTTTAAAAAGAGATACAGAAAGCGAAACTTATGGATGGACTTAATATCCTTTTTTAATTTTGATTATTTCGCTAAAAATCCTTTGTAAATTTTGTTTGTATTGTTGGGGTAACTTACCCCTTCAAAATCTAGAAACAGGATCAATATTAAATGTGAAGTAACTGTTAGAGTTAAAATTTTCATTAAATTAAAGAAGAAATTTGATTTAGTCTCACTAAATAGTGAAATTATTCTTTTAAGTCTCATATCTGAAAAAATATGTCACATATATATTTAAATCTCACTAACAAGTGAATATGTGATGAATTTACATTTGTATAAAAAAAATTTTGATGCATTTGAAAGAATAAATTCTTTTTTGTTTTTTTGAAATTGATTTTTTTGCACGCCAAAAAAAAAAGCGCCTAGTACTTTTTTTTTCTTTTTTGGCTCATTTTCTTTCTTTTATAGTCCAAAAACATAATCCGCTTAAAAATTGGAGTAACACCAAAATTTTATTTAAATCCTCTCCAGGGCACCGTGACAAGTTGTGGTTCAAAATTTACGGGGACCCTTAAAGGACCCAACGGGGCCTCGAGTTAAATGGGGTCCGAACCCATGGGACCAGGGTCTAGACCTAATCTATTTATAAAATGTGAAGTATAATTTTTCCCATTTTCTAGTTAAAATTGGCTTAAAATTAAATAACTTTGTTTTCCTTATTTTTGGGAAAATTATGAACTAAAACCAAGAAAAAAATCTTTGGAGCCAAATCATTCCCTCTTTTTCTCAAAATCGAGTTAGTTTTCCCAGATTTTAGTTCACTTTTTTTTTTGAGTGCGGCTTAGCCGTTTTTGCGTGATTGCAAAACAGTCAGATATAACGTTCAGTACAGAACAAAGGGGCGATTTACGCCTCTTTGTCCAATTGTGGTCAGCATAGTACAAAGGGACGTTGTAATTTTCTCCCCTTTTTTTAATAATGGCATAAACATGGTCTACAAATGCACTTGCTTACACTCAAAAAAAAAAACTTTGCATAATTACAAGAAAAGTTTGTAACTTTTTTTGCTACCTCCTATTTGACAAGAATTCCTTGTTGTTTTACAAGCCTTTTAGCAAAAATTTTGTAATTTTACAAGCTTTTTACCAAAAAATTGTAATTTACAATTTTTTTGACGCGATAAAACTTACAAGGAGGTTTCGTGATTTTACTAGATTTTTTGCTACCTCCTATTTTACGAGAATTCCTAGAAAAAATACGAGCTTTTTTGTAATTTTACAAGATTTTTACCAATAAAATTGTAAATTTACAACTTCTTTGGCGGAATAAAACTTACAAGAAATTCTCGTAATTTCCAAGATTTTTTTTGTAAAAATCTTGGAAATTTATAAAATTACAAGAAAACTGTACAATTACTAAAAAAAGTAAATTTCGATCGAAAATTATTTGTTGAAAAACAAGGAAAACTGTCAAACATTGGCAAAATGGGATTACGAGACTGTTTCTAGTAATATGACGAGGTTTTTTTTTTAGTGTAGCACTATCTGTAGTGAAAATGTCAAGAGAATTAGTTCAGCTGTTTTTGTGTAATTGCGAAACAGGCAGACAAAGTCAAGTATAGTAAAAAGGGGCGTGGCATTTTACGTCCCTTTTTCCAATCGTAGTATAATATGGCCTATAGTTCCGCACTCGGTTAGCACTATCAGTGCTGAAAATTTAATTAAAATCGAATCAACCGTTTTTGCGTTATTGCGGAGCGTGCTGAAATAACTTTCAATTCAATACACAGAAACATAGAGAAACATAGAGGCGAAGGTGAAAGAAAAAATAATATTGCTTTCTTTTTCTAATTTCTCACACGTACGTTGTCGATGTGAATTCACCACACAATACATGTTTACAAGTCGTACTTTGTCAACAAATACATGTATACAAGTTGTACTTTGACAACTCAATTTTTGACGCCTTCGCCTCTATGTATACTCTATGCACAGAAACTAAAAAATCTGACCGCACAGTGTTACTCCCCAGGCTATTCTGAATATGTCCTAAAAATTTCATCAAGATCGGTTCAGCCGTTTTCGGAACATACATATATACACACATCCATTTTTATATAAGAGGTATTCAGAGTCTTGTTGCCAGCCCTGGCAATGTAGCAAAAGAGTACTTCTTTCAAAGAAATACATGTATTTTGAAAGGTAATTTTAAAAAGTGCTCTTTTACCACCAGTGCCAGGGCTGGCAAGTAAGATTCTGAATACCACTATAGATTTAGGGGGCTATTCATAATGAGTAAATTTAATCTAATGTAGGTTTATTTAACTGATATTGCATGAATATTTTTCAAATAAACCTACTTGAAGTACACTTTAAGTATTATGAATAACCCTCTTATAATATATTCAAATGAAAATTAATGAAATGAAACTGTCTGAAAAGCATTTAGAAAATTTTGAAATACAAATAGAAAATTCTGATGTACATTAGAGTTATGACTTTTTGCATTTTATTTGCAAATATCAAAATTTACCTGCCCCAGCCAAAAAGGTCATAAAAAATATTAAGAATTGCAGTTTTACTTTTTCGCTTCCGCTGAAAAAGTTCCCGCACCAAACGAGATGAAATTTGGTCTATATTTTCTTAGTTTAATTGAAACTAAGAAAATATGAGATCCAAACGATGCGTAGGAAAAGCTATTTAGGGTCAAAATGTCGAATGCTTTTTGGAGGGACTTTTTTGACTCCTTCAAGATTCAAATTTGGCGGTTTAACCCTTAACTGCATAAAGTTAACTATTTATAACGTCAACTTTGGTAGCATGTAGCTCCAAAAGTAAAAGTCCCGGTGGCTTCATTGGAAGGGTTAAAATTACCTTATTTTTTTAAATAGGACTTAAAACAAAACATATCTGTGACTTTTTAGAAATTGCGTTTGGTGCGGAAGGTTTTTTTGCCAAAATGACCCGCAAATACGATTTTTAATATTAATTTTGTATTGTCTATCACGTGGTGATAGGTAAAAATTTTGTCAAAAATGAGTCATAACCCTAATGTACATACAATTGAATATTTATGAATTATATGCAGAAATTTTTTAAATATAGCTGAAAATTCGATTAGAGCTTTATTCTAGTTCGAGGCCCAGAAATATTTCTATTAATGATATTGTCATATCATAAATAGAAATATTTTTGGGCCTCGAACTAAAATAAAACTGTAATCGAATACATATACATATATAAAGGCCGAATAAATACATTTTATTTTTATGTACCTTTTGGTACTAAAAATAAAAAACAACATACATGAAAATTTTTTAAATATAATTTGTATTTTTTGAAATAAATTTGGAAATGCTGTAGAAATGTACACTCCTGTAAATGAATGCCATTAATTTTATTTATTTTATGTTTTTTGTGACTTATTTAGTTGATTATTGAACACTTTTTCTAAAAACTTTGTTTAATCGATCATTTTAACAAAAAACTTGCTTAACCACAAATAAATTTTGAATTTTAAAACAAATTTGAAATAGTATTTACAAAGTTTTCTTGAGTGTAGGGGGGACATGGCACAAAAAAGGTTGGGAACCATTGCCCTACGCTATTAAGAGGATGGAGGTTGCATATTTGCAAAAAATGGAAAAGTACTAACCCTAATGTACAAGTGTTTCATCGAAATATCGGTCTGGGACCCCATAAAGGACACACATTATTGATCAGTGATCGATTCTAAGATGCCCGTCTGTCTGTTAAAATCATGGCCAAAATAATACACAGATATGACTGAAACTTTACATATTTACTTGTTTTTGTCCTGAGCAGTTTGGTATTGCATTTGATCGAAATCAGTTAAGCGGTTCAAAAGTTATGAATGAAAATGTAAGGACACCTCGAAAATGTTAGTGCATTCGATATAACCTAAAAAAACAAAAAGTTTCAATTCGACTGCTGGCTGAAATATGTGAACAGAATTTAATTCCGAATGGTATTAAAACAAGTACAAACTTATTTTTTACAAAAAAAAAAAAAAAAATCGCGGATTTTTTTCTCCAATTTTGTTTGCAAATAATCTTGTTTACATTATGAAGGGTATCAATACACTCGGCAAGGAAGAAAACAACTTTTTTACTGTTTTAATTAAAAACAAAAAGTTTTGCCCTAAAAATCGTAGGTGCGATAAATTATTTTTCTTTTAAAATTTTCTACTTTTTATTCAAAACTAACTGCTACTTATGTAGGTATGATCCCTTCAAAGGATAATATCCTCAATAAACATATGAAGTTGGCAAAACAACTATGCACAAGTGTTTCATTTGCGTAAATACGGTTATAGATAATGCGTTCACTGTTCAAATTGAAAACAGTATAACAATGCTATGTAAGAAAAAGTCTGGTTACTGATTACCACAACTGATTTCTTATAATTTTTATTACTTAGTTCAATTGAATTGTTTTTATAATTTAATTTTCAAAATCTACGGCAACAAATATTTTCAAAAATATACACTTGATTCAATATAGTAAAGTGATTCAACGTTGTAAACATCGCCAGTCAGTCAGTCATTCCAACAGTCAGACCAAATCATGCATTCATTATGTGAGCAAAGGATAACAAAAGAAACATACTGATATAGTGGAGTTGAAAACTAAAAAAAAAATATAGAAAAAAAGAAAACATTTCAATCATAATTACCACCAAAAAATAGTAAAGGATAATTGCATCAAACCAATGAAATGGCATTAACAAAACGTATAAAATGCTTCAAGTACATGGTATACTGTTACATCGTCCTATTAGCGGTATGTATAGGAAAATCGGATTAAGTGTGTCCGTCCGCTCAATAGAAAATTAATCATATTCGGGGTATTTTTTATTTATGCATTTGCAAGTAGAAATGATGATAATAAAACCAGAAATATATAAATAATAAAAAACATGGTTGCGCAACACACCAACATACATACATGTGCATATAGTATACACATACACACACATACACAAATACATACATACACACGTATGTACATGTTCGTAATCAGAACATGTTTGGATACACATCTTTGGCAAATATAGGCAAATGACCTTAAATGCTATTTTTCTTTAGCAAACAAACCAAATTCTATGGAAACATCAATAAATGTGATTGATGCACTTACATCTACATATGTTCATATGTATCCATGTTAAAGGATAATTTAATTTCCATTTATTCTAGGTAACTGGATGTGCACAAATCTTTCTGGGTACGTCCTTATTATGGGGTCATTCTGGGCACTATGGTGTGGTACAAAATAGACTTTGGGCTCCTGCAGCGTTATTGCTGTGCTTAGGTCCTGGGACATTCATACTATGCTGGATTGGCTGCCAGGCGACAAACCAAAAGAAAAGATGTCTTTTGGGTATGGTAAGTTATAGATAACAATGTTTCTGCAAGCAATTTTTGGTCACTGTTAAATACACATTTGTATGTATGTATATGCGTATCTTCTTTTTAATCCGACCAATTCTATTCGAATATTTAGTTTGCCACTTTCCTGGTAATTAACATCTTAATACAATTCTTACTGTGTGGTTGGTCACTAGCCATGAGAGAACATTTACCGTCATCTGTAGAAATTTACATAGATGATTCATTTGTAGAATTTTTGGACAAATTCTCCAGGACCAAGGTCGACAACCTACATTTATGGAATAGAATGCAGTCACAGGTAACCTTGAAAAATAAAACACTTATACACACATTTATGAATTTTAGAGTGGGCTGTATGTAGTTTATTTTAAAGTTAAAAAAAGAAATGTCTTCAAAAAGTTAATTATTGATAATGAGCTCGATTCAGGAGTACTCTTTCAACATTCACCTAATGTTTAAAAATTTGATATCCTTTCGAATTTTAGGATTTTTTATTTTTTTCTTATAATTATTAAAGATGAATGTGACAAAAAGGAATAAGTGTATAAGTGTTTTTATACTAATTTTCAGGAGAGTATTTTTAAGCATTAAATTCAAATAGCAAATCTGGGTTTAAAGATTTGAACATTTTGTGCATGTAAATATCTCAAGCATTAAAAATTTTATAATTTTTAATTATTATCGACACAATCTTCGCTACTTTAAAATTTGATATATGTGTGGATAACGGAGATATCTGGTGGAAACCATTGATGTTGTTTTTGTGTTTTGCAAAATTACATTTTAATCTAAGCATATTTTGAGATATGCAGTTATGTATTCCTGTAAAATAAATGGTCCGATTTTCATATGGAGATTCCGAAAATGCAAAAACACGTTTTGGACATAACTCGACTTATGTAGTTATGGGTTTTTGCCACAGATATTAACTAGATCTTTACTTGTATCAAAAAAAAATAAGATCTTAAAAAACGAAAGAATATCAAAATTTTAAAAATCAGGCGAATGGTGAAAGAGTATTCCCGAATCGAGCACAAATAGAAAAAGTTACAAAAGCGAGTGCTCACTTTGTTTGTACGTTGATTGCAATATTTTGGTACACGATTAAAGCTGATGAATGTGCAAGAATTGGCTCCGAGGCGGTGGGGGAACGTGTCGAATCTGATATCCCGGATCCTATAGTGGAGTTGATGAACGAAATTGATAGGATATCAGATAATAGAATGAAGGATAGGTGGATATCACTGACCACGTGCAGGATATCGCGAATCATGTGGCCACTGCCAAATCCTAAGGTTAGGAAGGTTAGCCTAGTAGTAGGAGTACTGACAGGACACTGTATAACCGGCCAAATGGCTGTTCGTATAGGAGTTTCTGATAGGGACTTTTGTAGAATGTGGGGAAGGGGAGGAGAAGTCAGTGAAGCACTTGTTGTGTAAATGTCCGGGTCTGATGAAACGTCGTCTTAAGTATTTGGGGCAACGATTTTTTGATGACCTGGATTGCCTAAACAGTGTCCCATTGACGTCACTAGCAGACTATCTTAGAGAATCGGGGTGGTTTTAGAAGTAGAATTTTATATATCAGAGTAGGGAAATAACTTTAAGGGAATCACAATGGGCCTTTTGGCCTCCGAGTGAATTCGCCAAATTGGTGGAAGCCCATCCAACCTAACCTAACCTTGGTACACGATTAATTTAGTTTAGGTGGTTGACAATTTGTCTAGGAGTCCAGTGAATACCTCGAGGAATGGGCGGGTGGGGGAGTTTGTACGAAACTGGAAAAGTTAGGTTCTTTGATGTTCACTAAAACCACGGTTATTAACATTGATAAAAAACGGCTAAAAAATGGCTAAAAAAGAAATGTCTATAATTTTTAGACATGAAATTTTCTCCTACATTTTTTAACTTAAACCTTTTTAACACATAGTATTAGAGTCTGTGATCGATCTGTACAAACTTAAAAACCAACGCACAGTGGACCAAATGTTGAATCTGGTGCGCAGTTGGTCGAAAAATAAAGTTTTTACAATATTGAATTAGTATCGCATATATGATTGCACTATTCCTACCTTACTTAACGCTAATAAAATTTCTTTGTTTATTGCAAAAACACCATCGTAGTAGGCAGCCAAACATGAGTAATTAGTTTTTATAAAAAAATTTCTTCAAGTTCTGTGTCGACTTGTTGATTGTTTAAACTGCTATTTTACGACCGTATTAAGGCAATTTATTAAATTATTTGTTATATTTTAACCTCAAGGAATGTATATTTGAAGCTAATTTGTGTTGTTGTTCGTAAAAAAACGTAAATTAAAAAGAGAGTCCACAATGGAATTATTTTTCAAGCAAACTTGAATTTTGTTAATGAATTTAGGTACTAATACCGCTTACTTCTATAGGGTTTTTACATGATTTCAAAAGAATAGATGTTGAGCTCCAAAATAATAAAACAAATTGGCTGCTGGTTTTTTCCTGTTTTTTGTTTTTCAGTCGATCTAGCGATGTCCGTCCGTTTAAAACACGATAACTTTCAAACCGCAACTTTGTTGCTGCTGACGCTTGGCATATATATTTTAAATTCCTAGTCAGGTTGGTATTGAATATTAGCCAAATCGGTCCAGTGGTTCAGAATTTGTAAGCAAAACCGTGAATTTCAGATTGAATTGAATTTACGTTAAAAAAAAACACCTAAACGCTTTAAATGGCATTGATGAGCCACAAAAATATTTTGCTGAGTATTTTTGACATTCCCAAACATTTTTTAACCCAATGTAAAAATTTTACAAGCAAAAAAAAATTTAAACTCAAAAAAAAAAATTTCACTCAATATTTTTTTTTTGTTACAGAAATGAGTAAAAAAAAATTTTTTTTACTCAAAATAAAATATTTCTTTTCTAAACTGTTTAAAAATCTTTTTTACGTTAAAAAAAAATACTTTCTCTGCTTATTATTGGCTCTACTTTACCTATATTTTATTATGTCAATGTTTCAATAAGTGCCACGCCCCTTCAAATACCGCCCACATTTAGACTATATAGAAGCTCATCTCATTTTCCTGTTGCATTACAAATTTCATGTTTCTAGGTGCTCTCAAAGTCGAATTATACTCTCTTGCACGCTAGATTAAGCATTTGGTCCACTGTGCAACGGTTTTTGATAAATGCGTGGAAAAATTGTAAAATTTGTATTGAGTTGCCTTGATTAAATATTTATCAAATTATAACAGAATGCATCACAATCTCAAAAATTTACATTCTTATATAGTTTTGTATGGGCTATCGAGTAAATTTTTTTTTTAATTTTCAGAACCCGTTCTAAAATTTTCATTTTAAAAAAAGTAAAAATCCGCCCACTTTTTTTTTTTTTAAAGTATAGATGTTTGTCTATCCACACCAAAAAATTCAGACACATGTTTTTCGTTTTTTTTTTCGAGAAAACCGAATTTGAGTTTTGATATTCATAACAATTTAGTAATTTGCTTGTATATTCTTGTTTCAGTTTTAAGTTGGTGGGAGTCGGCGGGGGACGTTGGAAAACACATTTTCTCTCTTCATAAATGTTTACAAATTCATTTTTACGATATTTACGCATTTAAAACATTTTTATGTATTATTTTCTATAACCACGCCCTTAAAAGGGGTGGGCCGAAAAAATCGCATTTCCTAATCATCTTGGTCCAAATGCAGGTCAATGAATTTCATATATACTTGTTCAACAAATATACAAAAAAAAAAACTTTTAAAAAACTGTGCTTTTCTGGTGGTGTTTTAGTTCTATAAATTTTCCCCCTTGTCCGATTTTGTCACCGAACTTAACCAGCCTATGACATAATTATGCCAAACTTCAGGAATATAGCTTCAGGAGTATACCTCCCAAGACGGATATCGCTAGCATGTCTTAGAATCGATCGCTGATCAATAATATATATGGACAATTGTCATTAACTTTTAACACTTACACGGTGTCCTTGAACCAACTTTAAATGAAGGGTTTTAGCTAAGGTTTCTATTCGGGAAAAATTTCCAGGGAATTCCTGGGAAATATTTTTCTTAAAATCCCGGGATTTTTTCTTCGGGAAATTTTGGGAATTCGTCGCTGATTTTTAAAAAAAATATATTTAATTTTCACATTTTTAACACAATTTTAAATGATTTAATAAAAATATTATTAAAACTTTGAAAAAATTAAAGTTTTTAAAGAAAAACTGTATTGATATACATACTTCAGCTTGCACATTATTTAGGCCTTATAATTATTTTTCTTTAATCGTAGCGTGACAAAATATGAAATGAAACTGAATTTCACTTCGAAGGTTGGTTGCAAATTGGCAAAACCTTTCCTAATCTAAGATTTCTTCTTTGGGTCAGTCTTAGTGAAATCAATCAAAAATAGCTAAAAATTTTCGTGACCCCCTCCGATTTTGATGAAATTTGGTTTAGTTGTAACACTAAGTGATAAACTAATGCACACTTATTTTCAGCCCTCTAAGTAAACAGTGGGCGAAAATACGGAGGGTCAAAATTTCCCCCAAAATCTCCCAGTCGCGACACTTTGCACCGTAAAAACTTAATATCGTTGGTTCTATTATAGCTAGAAAGCCCATTTTTTGTTTGTTTTGAAGCTCATAATATGCTCTATAAGACCTACCATAACCAAAAAATTTTCGAAAAAATAAGGGTTACCACCCTTATTTTAAGGTCGTAATAAAGGGAGGAGAAAATGGGGATGATGGTATCCTCCGATTTTTTTTTTACTTGATAATCTTATAGAGAAAGTCCTAAAGAATATATCTTAAAATTTTTAAGTTGGGACAACAATGGGATCGCTCAAAATCAAAATTTTTCACAATTTTCCCCAAAATCTCCAAATTGCAACACTCTTTAATCTTAAAAATTTAATATCATAAGTGCTTATGTAGCTACAGAGCCAATTTTTTTTGTTTTAAAGCTTATAATACGCTCTACAAGACATACCAAAACCAAAAAATTTTCCAAAAAAAGGAATTGGTGCCCCCCTTATTTGAAAGTCGTGGCAAAGGGTGGAGGAAATAGGGGGAAAGTATCCCCCGATTTTTTTTTACTTGGGATTCCCAAAGCGCAAGTCCTAATGAACATAGTCTACAATTTTTATGTTGGGACAACAATAGGATCGACCAAAATCAAAATTTTTCAAAATTTTCCCCCAAAATCATCAAATCGCGACATTCTTGCGCCTCCCATTATAGTCCCAAGATAAAAATTTCAGGATATGCTCTCTAGAACTTACTCTTTAAAAAAAAAAGGTAAAAAAAAATTGGGGGGTACTATCCCCCGATTTCCCCCACCCCTTGCCACGATCTTTTAATACAAGAGGCACCCCTAATTTTTTTTATTTTTTTTTTTGTAATAGTAATATTGTAGGGCATATTAAGAGCTTTAAAACAAACCAAAAATGGACTCTGTAGCTACAATATAGTCCACGATATTAAATTTGCAATGGGCAAGAGTGTCGCAATTTGGAGATTTTGGGGGAAATTGTGAAAAATTTTGATTTTGGTCGATCTGATTGTTGACCCAACATAAAAATTTAAGGATATATTCATTGGAACTTGCACTTTGAGAATACCAAGTAAAAAAAAAATCGGGGGATACTTTCCCCCCATTTCCTCCACCCTTTGCCACGACCTTTAAATAAGGGGAGCACCCTTCCTTTTTTTCTAAAATTTTTTGGTTAAGGTAGGTATTGTAGAGTGTACTATAAGCTTTAAAACAAACAAAAATGGACTCTGTAGCACATATGATATTAAATTTTTAAGGTTCACGAGTTTTGCGATTTGGAGATTTTAGGGGAAATTGTGAAAAATTTTGATTTTGAGTGATCCCATTGTTGTCCCAACTTAAAAATTTTAGAATATATTCTTTAGGACTTTCTCTATACGATTGTCGAGTAAAAAAAAAATCGGGGGATACCATCATCCCCATTTTCTTCTCCCTTTATCACGACCTTAAAATAAGGGAGGTAACCCTTAATTTTTTTCGAAAATTTTTCGGTTATGGTAGGTCTTATAGAGCATATTATGAACTTCAAAACGAACCAAAAATGGGCTTTCTAGCTATAACAGAACCAACGATATTAAGTTTTTACGGTGTAAAGTGTCGCGACTGGGAGATTTTGGGGGAAATTTTGGCCCTCCGTATTTTCGGCCCCTGTTGACTTAGAGGGCTGAAAATTTGCATTTGTTAGTTTTTTACGTAGTGTAAGAACTTAACCAAATTTCATCAATATCGGAGGGGGTCAAGAATATTCATGATTGATTTCACTAATAATGACCCCTTTTCGAAATTTAGTATTTCATATCCAGATCAACAATCTTCATAGTGCTTAAACAAAAAATATCAATATTTTAAAGAATGTATAACAAACCTGCTTTGCAGCTTAAAATTTCGCATATGAAGTAAAAGTCTGATATCCTTAGTATTTTGGTGTTCTCATTTTGGCACGAATGCCTTAAACCGATTAATTTAAATGACACTGTGCAACAAATTTTGGGTCATCGCATTGAGCCTCAATGCCTTCAACGCCATATAAAAGTAGACCATCAAGTGGACAAAATCACCAAAGGGTTTTGCAAAGTCAGTTCGGATTTCTTTTTTATAGCCCACTGAAGTTTTCATTTTTTTATCAAAGGCGTTTGGAAAACGTCAAAAATACTATAATAAGAACACATCTGAGCTTCAAAATATGATTTGATGTTTGCAGTGAAATTTTATGGCGGTTCTTTTCTTAGAACATTTTAACCCTCTAACTGCCATTTTAAGGGGTCATTTTAGTCCTTTTTCAAAAACTAAACACAGAAGTCTAATAAATCGTCCATTTAGAGGGTTAAAATGTTCTACAAATATTTTCCTCATAAAATTTCACTAGGGGTTGTCAAATGGTAAAAGTTTGTGCGACATGCACAAAGTGCTTAAAAAGGGTCATGTATAAATAATCAATTATTGTTATTTTTTTTACCAAAGCAGTGTTAAAAAATATCGACAAAAAACAGTGCAAATATACTTTTGAGCTAAAAATGATGTTCTGATGTGTTTTATAAAATTTTATGATGATTCTTTTCTTTGACCAAATTAACCCTCTAGCTCCCGTTTTAAAGGGTCATTTTTGTCCTTTTTTAAAAGAAATACAAAAAAGTCTATAAAAAAAGGCAGTTAGAGGGTTAAAATGTTTTACAAATATTTTCTGCATCAAATTTTACTAGGGCACGTCTTAGACAGAAAGTTCGTCCAGCATATAGAAAACGCTTAAAAATTTTAAAGTATTTAAATTTTTTTTTGGGCCGAAATAAAAAAAAAAGTAGTTTGGTATTGCATTTGAGTGAAATCGGTTCAGCGGTTCAAAAGTTATGAACGAAAATATAAAAATACCTCGAAAATTGTGGTACAATCAACATAACCTAAAAACACAAAATGCTTTAATTCGGCTGCTGGTTGACACATGTGAACAGAATTGATCACCGAATGGTATTTAAACAAGTACAAACATAAAAAAAAATATAAAAAAAATTTGAATACTTTAAAATTTTTAAGCATTTTCTATATGCTGGGCGAACTTTCTGTCTTAGACGTGCCCTAGTAAAATTTGATGCAGAAAACATTTGAAAAACATTTTAACCCTCTAACTGCCTTTTTTATGGACTTTTTTGTATTCGGCTTTCATTCGGCTGCTGCATAACACATGTGAACAGAATTGATCACCGAATGGTATTTAAACAAGTACAAACATATTTTTTTACAAAAAAAATACAAACATATTTTTTTACAAAAAAAATATTTTGTCGAATTTTTTTTTTTTACCAAAAAAACAAACATTTAAAAAAAAAAAACGACCAAAAAGATTTTTTTTAAATGTTTGTTTTGTTTTTTAGCAAGTAAACTTTTTTACATTGTGGAAATTAACTTTTTTATTTTTTATTTCGGCCCAAAAAAAAAATAAAAAAAATTTGAATACTTTAAAATTTTTAAGCATTTTCTATATGCTGGACGAACTTTCTGTCTTAGACGTGTCCTAGTAAAATTTTATGCAGAAAATATTTGTAAAACATTTTAACCCTCTAACTGCCTTTTTTTATAGACTTTTTTGTATTTCTTTAAAACGGGAGGTAGAGGGTTAATTTGGTCAAAGAAAAGAATCATCATAAAATTTTTTAAAACACATCAGAACATCATTTTTAGCTCAAAAGTATATTTGCACTGTTTTTTGTCGATATTTTTTAACACTGCTTTGGTAAAAAAAAATAACAAACATTGATTATTTATACTTGATCCTTTTTAAGCACTTTGCGCATGTCGCACAAACTTTTACTATTTGACAACCCCTAGTGAAATTTTATGAGGAAAATATTTGTAGAACGTTTTAACCCTCTAAATGGACGTTTTATTAGACTTTTGTGTTTAGTTTTTGAAAAAGGACTAAAATGACCCCTTAAAATGGCAGTTATAGGGTTAAAATGTTCTAAGAAAAGAACCGCCATAAAATTTCACTGAAGACATCAAAACATATTTTGAAGCTCAGATGTGTTCTTATTATAGTATTTTTGACGTTTTCCAAACGCCTTTGATAAAAATATAAAAACTTCAGTGGGCTATAAAAAAGAAATCCGAACTGACTTTGCAAAACCCTTTGGTGATTTTGTTCACTTGATGGTCTACTTTCATGTGGCGTTGAAGCCATTGAGGCTCATTTTTCTTGTTGCACAGTGTGATTCGAAACTTTAATTAAATATATCTTTAAAATATAATCCTACTGCTTCTTACGGTTGGCGTAATCAAAATAAGAAAAATATTTCAAAAAGTTGTTACAAACACATTTTTTGTTAAATTTAAAAATCGGATAAGTTATTGTGAAAATTTTTGTATGGAGTGGAAATATGTCAATATAAATACTACAAGTAAGATAAGGTCCAATATTTCTACAAAAATTAGATTTTATGAACCTTCTACACTCAAAATCATAACTCTGTAAAATACTCTGTAAAATGACTGTAATCTCAATTCAACAGATATTTGACAGAGTTTTCTGTCAAAATACAGATTTAAAGAAAATACGGGTTATTTTGTTGTGACAAAAAAACAAAGTTTCCTCTGTTATATTACTTTTTACTTTGTAATCTTAATTTTACAGATAAATAACAGAGTTTTCTGCTAAAATACAGATTTAAGCAAAATACTTCGTATTTTTTTATAGCCAAAAAAGTTTTCTGTTTTGATTAGTTTTTGTTTTTGTTACCAAAGATCAAAATATTATTTGTATATTTTTTTTTTAGAAAAAGTTGAAAAAGTAGCAAAAAAAGTTATAAATTTTTTTTTTTTTTCAGAAATCTTATAAAAATTTTACAAAACAACATGCATTTAACTAAACTCTGTAAATTTTTTTTTGCATCAAATTCATTTTACAAATATGTGTAAATTTACATAGTTATACCCTACACCACACTGTGGTACAGGGTATAATGGGTTTGTGCTGATGTTTGTAACTACCCGAAATATTGGTCCTAGACCCACTTTTAAGTATACCGATCGACTTAGAATAACTTTTTGAGTCGATTTAGCGATGTCCGTCCGTCCGTCCGTCTGTCTGTCCATGTAAACGGTGTAAACACGATACAGGTCGCAATTCTTAATCAATTGACTTGAAATTTGAAACTTAAGCCTCTTTTGGCCCAAGGACGAAGCCTATTGAAATTGGAAAAAATCGGTCCATATTTAGACCTAGCCCCCATACAAAGGTCCTCTTTAGTTTTTGCTCAAATGACTCTAATAGCCGCATTTTAATA
Organism: Pegoplata infirma; assembly: GCA_963921195.1. Classification (NCBI taxonomy): domain Eukaryota; kingdom Metazoa; phylum Arthropoda; class Insecta; order Diptera; family Anthomyiidae; genus Pegoplata; species Pegoplata infirma. Next base: position 238,856,942 of record OY992538.1, on the reverse strand, counting down.
GGTATCTTTTCGAAATTTGCCAGGTAATCATGTTTTATCCACACAAATCAACATTCCGAATTTTAAAGAAATCGGACCAGTTCTTCTTGTAGCCCCCATACAAACCACCTTCCCGATTTTCACATAAATCTCTCAAATTTCATGAAAATAGAAAATATTTAATTAAAATTCTGTTTGTGTATGTTAAACGCGTTCTTTAATAACCTTATCAAATCTGATTATCATCGGATCATTTTTGGACTTAGGTCCCATGTGGAAATTTCCCCCGATATTCAGCTGAAGCGATTTATTGTCAACAAAAAGAAGCCTATTCCACTCAAATTTGATTAGTGAGTGCTTTTTACACTTATTAAAGATTTGACAAAATATAGATCTAATCAGTCCATGTTTGAACTTGGGACCCATTTTCCGGGAAACTCTGGTGTAGGGTATTATATGGTCGGTCTTGACCGACTATAATTTTCTTACTTGTTTTCTTTGCTAAATGGTGGTTTATTTAACCAATATTTTACTAGAAACTCTGTAAATTAACAGTTTTTTTTTTGTCCAAATCATTTTACAGAGTTATAAAGTAAAACTACAGAGTTTTCTCTGTCAAAAAGCTTTCATATTTAACCAATATTTTACTATAAAATTAACAGTTTTTTTTGTCCAAATCATTTTACAGAGTTTCAGAGTATTTTAGTAAAATTACCAAGAAATGTTGTTAGCTGAAAAAGTATGGTGTACTCTGTTAAATTAGCAGAGTTTTTCTGTACGTACACTCAAAATAATAACTCTGTAAAATACTCTGTAAAATGACTGTAATCTCAATTCAACAGATATTTGACAAAGTTTTCTGTCCAAATACAGATTTAATGAAAATACTTTTTATTTTTCTGTGACAAAAAAACAAAGTTTCATCTGTTATATTACTTTTAACATTGTTGTCTTAATTTTACAGATAATTAACAGAGGTTTCTGCTTAAATACAGATTTAAGCGAAATACTTTGCACTTTTTATAACCAAAAAACTAAGTTTTGTCTCCATTTTTACTTATTTCTTTGTAATCTTAATTTCATAGTTAAAAACAGAGTTTTCTGTAAAAACACCAAATTTTATCTGTATTTTTTTGAGAAAATGTTAAAAAAGTACCAAAAAGAATCTTTTCAAAAATCTTATGAACATTTTACAAAATAACATGTATTTTACTAAATTCGTAAATTTACAGAGTTTTTTCTGTAAAAGTTTGGTTGCATCAAATGCATTTTACAAATATATGTAAATTTACAGAGTTTTTCTTTGCTAAATGGTGTTTTATTTAACCAATATTTTACTAAAACTCTGTAAATTAACAGTTTTTTATTGTCAAAATCATTTTACAGAGTTTTATAGTAAAATTACCAAGAAATGTTGCTAGCTGGAAAAGTATGGTGTACTCTGTTAAATTAGCAGAGTTTTTCTGTAATTTAATAGAGTATTATTTTGAGAGTATATATATTATATGGAGTTCACACTAGCGATGTTAAACAAGTTGTTCAACAAAACACCAGTAGCAGAATAAAAACGTAATGGACACAGAACAAAGACTTTTTTAAACATCTCACTCTTGAACATTTCAAAACAGCAAGTGTGAACGCCGTATTAGAGGTTAATAAAACTATTTTACAAAAGAAGACATCTAAAATGGTTTTAAATTGGAAAATACGACCATAATTTGTAATATAAAAATTTTTATATGATAAAGTTAAATTTTTTTTTTAATTAAAAAAGTCCCGGGAATTCCCGGAAATACGATTTTTTTAAAACGCTATCCCGGGAATTTAGAAACCTTAGTATGATTCGCCAACGTTGGTACCATCTCCCCCAACTTCAATTCAATGTTGGCCCGTTTGTATTTTTCTGCCTGGAAAGTTGTTGATTTTTAAATGTTTTATAGCGATTTGAGGCGTTTAAAGTTTAAATTTTCACCATAAAAAAACAGAGTACTAGCATTAGCTATCACACTTTTCCATTATACACATAAAAATTTACCAACTTCCTAAAGATTTTTGGATTCTTTATTGATTGAAACCTAGTCGTATCTAATAAGTGAACAATTTCTAGCCAAATTTTTTAAAAAAATATTTCGCTAACATGGTGAAATTACGCTTGAATAATGGAAATGTGTGATAGTGAAAAGTACCCTTAAATGCCGATTTAACTGACTCTAAAGTAAAAATTTATAAAAAAAGCTTTGATTAATTCACATATATTATTTATTTTGATTAAACAGTTGCAGTGCTGTGGAGTTGATGGACCTCTAGATTATCGTCGATTGTCATTGCCATGGTCGTGTTGTTCCAGACCAGAACATGCTTATGAGTCAGCTTGCGATACTCACTACAAAAGGGGTTGTTTAGCTGTAGTTTCAGAGCAAATCAAGTACACACTTTTGATTACTGCATTCGGTGCCGCCATCATTGCCATATTTCAGGTAATTTTTACTATAAAACCTATACATATGCATTAGGGTGGAGCAAATTTAGCTTTTATCGAATTTAGAAAACGTCGGGTTCAGGAAAGATGCCTTTTAGGGTCGATATTAACACACATAAATATTGGACCTCTTGCACAATGGCTTTTAACTTTTTTAACTTGAAAATCAGAAAATTCCGAACAAAGTGAAAAAAAATAATATTTGAACTTTTTTTTGCTTAAAATATTAATTTATATTCGGACATTACGTAAAAAGTATAACCTATTTTCCTAATACCTACACAATGCATTGCATTAGTAGGGGGCATCCCCTGAGTGTTAGCTCAAAGTAAAAAAAAAAAATTTTTTGTGTAAAATTTTTTTTTTCAAAAATAATTTTTTTTTAAATTAATTTTAAACTGCTTAGTTTTCTTTCAAAATACAGATTTCAAGAAAATAGTTTGTTTTTTGTTGCGCCAAAAAAACATAGTTTTATCTGTTATATTACTTTTAACTTTGTAATCTTTATTTTACAGAAAATTTACAGAGTTTTCTGCTAAAATACAAATTTAAGTAAAATACTTTGTATTTTTTGTACCTTAAAAACTAAGTTTTATCTGTATTTTTGCTGAATACTATGTTATCTTAATTTCATTGCTAAAAACTGATTTTTCTGTAAAAATACGGTTTAGGCTGGATTGCTCAATGCTCCGTTATGAAATAACCCTCCCTTAAATTTAACTCTTTCATACAAATTTTGACATAAGGCTCCGTTAAATCGGCAGTTAGCAGCTAACTTTTCATTAAGTAAAGGGCAGTTTACATGTTAAATACCCTTGACCACCCTTATCTACTATTTCCCAGTATTGGTGATACAATTTGCCGGGATTAAATAATTTTGTATGAAAAATTATTTTAATTTGACAATTGTTATCCTCCAATACTGGGAAATAGTAGATAAGGGTGGTCAAGGGTAGTTAACATGTTAATCAAGCTTAATCCGCCCTTAGAGTATTTTTTTGTTACCAAACACCAAAATTTTATCTGTATTTAAAAACAAAAAAATTAAAAAGTTTAAAAAAAATCTTTTCAGCAATCTTATAAAAATTTTGCAAAATAACATGCATTTAACTAAACTCTGTAAATTTACAGAGTTTTTTTCTGTAAAATTTTGATTGCATTAAATGCATTTTACAAATATATGTAAATTTACAGAGTTTTCTTTGTTAAATGGTGCTTTAAGCTTAATTTACACGTTAACTACCCTTGACTACACTCAAAAAAAAAAAAAAACTGTAAAGTTAGCAAAAAAAGCTTGTAAACCTACAAGAAAATTTGCTGAATTTTTGGTAAAGTTAGCAAAAACGTTTTGCTAAAAATTAGTTAACTGAAATAATTTTTATTTTAACTTAGTTTATACACATTTGAGGACCCCATTGGGTTCGGACCCAATAGGTCCAGACCCCGATGGGCCTAGACCTAGTTGGGTTTCTTAAAAATCGTCATAGTTTTTGATCCAAAATTTGTGTCCGTTTCGCTCTACCTTGCTTAGTTTTTGAGATACGTGATTTTAGCGGATCACTGGGGTCTTGAGAATTAAAAAACTCGATAACTTCAAAAATATTACTCGGAGAGCTTTTGGTTATTTTTCGGTCTTGTTCTACGTGTTGAGAGCTACAAAAATTCGTTTGGACTTTTTGTTGTGTTAAAATTTTCGGGAATGCTAACTTTTTTGGATCCAAAGTTAGGTCCCATTAGGGTCCACACATGTGAAGAGGACCCGCGAAAGTATGGAGATTCTAAGAACCAAAAATGCCCTCCATTTTGCTCTATCTGGCTTAGTTTCCGAGATAGCGCCATTTTAAGTTTTCTGAAAATAAAAAAAAATTTACCATTTATTTTTGCTAATGTTAGCAAAAAATCTTGTCAACTCAATTTCAAATTTAGCAAAAGAAATTAGTTCAAAGTTTGTTTAAAATTGCTAATGTGCTAAATGAAGTTTACAAGAATTTTTTGCTAACATGCTAATCTCAACTAAAAATTTGCTAAAAGTTAGCTAACTAGCATTAGCAAAAAAAATTAGTAAATCTACTAACGTATTTTTTTGAGTGTATTGAGTAAAAAATTACTCAATTTTGCACCAGTAAACGATTTAATAGTATTGAGTAAATTTTTAATAAAAATTTGTTAAATGTTTGAAAAAAAATTTGAGTAAATTTTTAATTGACACAATTAAAAAAACAAAAAACTTGTTCTTTCAAACTTTACCAAACATATTCAGCCTTACCATAGAAAAATAAAATATATTTAAAATCAGCTTTTAATTTCATTTCCATACAAATTGTTTTTGTTTTTAAAATCGACTTTCAAAAAATGTACTGAAAATTTGAAATTTAAAATAAATCTTTTGTTAAAATAGACTTTTAGTTTTCTTGTGGTAAGGGCCATTATGTCTCAAAAACATAAGTAAATTTTATAAAGACGATTACAAACTTTCATATACATACACAAAAAACTATGAACTAAACGAGAATTCAAAAAACTATGAGAGTTTAAAAAAAAAATTAAAAAAACTATTAAATTTTTATTTAATTATTTACTTAAATTGTTTTTAAAATTTTTAAGTAAATTTTTAATTGCGTCAATTAAAAAATTACTCAATTTTTGTTTTTAAATTTAAACAAATGATTACTCAAATTTGTTTCCTCCATATTTTTTCTGTACACTTGAGATGAAATTCTTCAATTATGTATTTTAAAGTTTCTAAATATATGTATGCATTTCTTTCTTTCAGAGCCTTGGTCTTTTCTGTGTTGTTCATCTGGCCATGCTGTATGGTAAACATGAAAATGTTTACGATAATAATAAACTTAGCAAGAAACGACAGCAACAGTTTCTGCCATTATCTATTCAAGATAAACGCCAGGACATACCTTCACCTTTAAGTTTGTCACCAACAGCTCCGGGTCATCGTGTGCTAAAAACTTCTGCTCCAGGTGGTAAAAAATGACAGACGATTAGTTTTTAAGAGTTAAATTGAATTAAAACGAAGAAACAAAAAGTTTTAGATTACTAGTAATAATATCTATTACCTACTACTAAATACTATTCTACTAATTTGAGATGGAATATAATAAATGTGGCCCTCAATTTATGTTGTTGTTATTTTGTCATGTTCAATGTACAAACAAAATTCAATTAAGAAAAATAAAAAAAATTCTTAGAATTAGATATTCAAATTGTGTATTGGATCGAATTCGAAAAAGGAGACAAAGAAAGGGAATAGAAGGAAACCATGTAAGAAAATTATAGTCGGTCAATACCGACCATACCTTTACCAGTGTTTTCCAGAAAATGGGTCCCAATCCCAAACATAAACCGACCAAATTTGAGCGAAATCGGTTTGTTTTTGTGGCCAATATACCGATTTAACTAAATACAAATAAAATGTTTTGCTGAAATTAGCATATTAGCAAAAATATCTTGTAAACATAATTTAGCGCATTAACAATTTTAAATAAACTTTGAACTAATTTTTTTTTGCTACACCTGAAATTGTGTTGACACACCCAAAAAATGTTGTAGTTGATAACAACTTAAATATCAAATATTTTGTAGGTGAATTACCACTAAAATTAAGTTGATTTTCTTAAGATGCTGATAACTACACTCAAAATAATAACTATGTAAAATAATCTGTAAAATGACTGTAATCTTAATTCAACAGATATTTGACAGACTTTTCTGTCAAAAAACAGATTTAAAGAAAATACTTTGTATTTTGTTGTGACAAAAAAAAAACAAAGTTTTATCTGTTAAATTACTTTTAACTTTGTAATCTTAATTTTACAGATAATTAACAGAGTTTTCTGCTAAAATACAGATTTAAGCGAAATACTCTGTATTTTTTATAACCAAAAAGTTTTCTGTTTTGATTAGTTTTTGTTGTTGTTACCAAATATCAAAATTTTATCTGTATATTTTTTTTTTTTTAGAAAAAGTTGAAAAAGTAACAAAAAAAGTTATAAAGTTTTTTTTCAGAAATCTTAAAAAAAATTTACAAAATAATATGCATTTAACTAAACTCTGTAAATTTACAGAGTTTTTTCTGTAAATTTTTTTTTGCATCAAATGCATTTTACAAATATATGTAAATTTACATAGTTTTACATGCTAAATATGGTGGTTTATTTAACCAATACTTTACTAGAAACTCTGTAAATTAACAGTTTTTTTTGTCCAAATCATTTTACAGAGTTTTAAAGTAAAATTACAGAGTTTTCTCTGTCAAAAAGCTTTCATATTTAACAAATATTTTACTATAAACTCTGTAAGTTAACAGTTTTTTTTTGTCAAAATCATTTTACAGAGTTTTTTAGTAAACTTACCAAGAAATGTTGTTAGCTGGAAAAGTATGGTGTACTCTGTTAAATTTGCAGAGTTTTTGCAGTAATTTTACAGAGTTATTATTTTGATGCAAAAAAAATTTACAGAAAAAACTCTGTAAATTTACAGAGTTTAGTTAAACGCATGTGATTTTGTAAAATTTTTATAAGATTCCTAAAAAAAAAAATTTGATAACTTTTTTTGCTACTTTTTCAACTTTTTCTCAAAAAAATATACAGATAAAATTTTGATGTTTGGTAACAAAAACTACACTCAAAATAATAACTCTGTAAAATACTCTGTAAAATGACTGTAATCTCAATTCAACAGATATTTGACAGAGTTTTCTGTCAAAATACAGATTTAAAGAAAATACTTTGTATTTTGTTGTGACAAAAAAACAAAGAGTCATCTGTTATATTACTTTTTACTTCGTAATCTTAATTTTACAGATAATTAACAGAGTTTTCTGCTAAAATACAGACCTAAGCAAAATACTTCGTATTTTTTTATAACCAAAAAAATTTTCTGTTTTGAGTAGTTTTTGTTACCAAACATCAAAATTTTATCTGTATATTTTTATTTTTTGAGAAAAAGTTTAATTAGTAGCAAAAAAAGTTATCAAAAAAAATTTTTCAGAAATTTTATAAAAATTTTACAAAATAACATGCATTTAACTAAACTCTGTAAATTTACAGAGTTTTTTCTGTATTTTTTTTTGCATCAAATGTATTTTATAAATATATGTAAATTTACATAGTTTTCTTTGCTAAATGGTGGTTTATTTAACCAATATTTTACTAGAAACTCTGTAAATTAACAGTTTTTTTTGTCCAAAGCATTTTACAGAGTTTAATAGTAAAATTACAGAGTTTTCTCTGTAAAAAAGCTTTCATATTTAACTAATATTTTACTACAAACTCTGTAAATTAACAGTTTTTTTCTGTCAAAATCATTTTACAGAGTTTTTTAGTAAAATTACCAAGAAATGTTGTTAGCTGGAAAAGTATGGTGTACTCTAGGCGTGTTTTTTTCGAGTTTGTTATAAACTTTCCATACAAATTTAAGTAGATATACACTTGGTAAGTAGGAATATTTATATATTCTAAAAAGTTAAGTATTCATAAAAAGTGGTGCCAAATCTTGAAATTTTCGGTTTTGTCAATTACCAACACTGTTCTTTATGTCGAAAAGTCAAAAAAATAAATAAATAAAATTCCAAAAATTAGTTTGATTATTTTAAATTCCTAACAAAAAAAATTTAAAACTATTACAATAAATTTATTAATTTTAAAAATTCAATAAAAAGAAATATTTAAACATTAAAATGAAGTGATACCAAGTACATTTTAGAAATTAAAAGTGTTGCCAAAATTTGTATGATAAGTAGTGATAAGGTTTTTTTACTAGTAGTTATAGTTATATATAAAAAACTAGAAAAAAACACGCCATCTGTTAAATTAGCAGAGTTTTCTGTAATTTAACAGAGTTATTATTTTGAGTGTACTCAAAACAAAAAAATTTTTTGGTTATCAAAAAATACGAAGTATTTTGCTTAGATCTGTATTTTAGCAGAAAACTCTGTTAATTATCTGTAAAATTAAGATTACGAAGTAAAAAGTAATATAACAGAGGAAACTTTGTTTTTTTGTCACAACAAAATACAAAGTATTTTCTTTAAATCTGTATTTTGACAGAAAACTCTGTCAAATATCTGTTGAATTGAGATTACAGTCATTTTACAGAGTTATTATTTTGAGTGTACCCTCCAACCACAGTATGGGGTTGGAGGGTACACTCAAATCACTTTGTCATTCCGTGTGTAACGCATCGAAATATCGGTCTAGGACCCCATAAAGTATATATATTATTGATCAGTGATCGATTCTAAGACATTCTAGAATCATAATAAATCCATTTGCTAACATCTATCGCAAGGGGAAGGTGTCCCCTAATGTCTCCAATCAAACCCCCAAACCCCGCCCCCCCCTCACAAAAAACAAGACGCCCCTGATTTTTTTTACATTTTGGAGGGTATAAAAGATTCGGCACAGCAAAATTTTGTTAAATTTTTATTTTTACATACTTTTAAATCTTGAATTTTGTTCCTTCAGAAAATCATTACACAAATTTTCTAAGATTTCAAAATTAAAAAATTGTAAGTGATTCAAGTTCTGGGGGGGGGGGCAAAGCACCCCCAGACAGGCCTATCTACGCCAATGGTCGAGGTTTAAAATTTAAAATACAAGGTTTCAACGGGAACACACTATAATACGGCGTTCACACTTGCTGTTTTGAAGTGTTCAAGAGCTAGATGTTTAAAAAAGTCTTTGTTCTGTGTCCATTACGTTTTTATTCTGCTACTGGTGTTTTGTTGAACAACTTGTTTAAGGTCGCTAGTGTGAATGCCATATAAGAAAAAATACACTCAGAAAATTATTGCAGTTACTACATGATGGTTGTTTGTGTAGTAAGTAGTAGCTGTTGTTTTTAACCACAATTTCGGTCGTTTTTGTGTGAAAAAATCTCAAACAACTTTTTTTTGTAGTAGTTTCAAAAAATAAATACAAAAAATATACTACACTGTAGTAATAGTTGATATATGTAGTTGTTTTTAGTTTTTTTCTAAAAACTCGTTTTTTTCTAAAAATTTTTATTGCAAACGAATGTGTCGAACGAGTTGGTCGTGCGGGATGCGGAAGGAATTATTTTTATACCAAATAAATAATATCTAAATAAATTAAATTACAATTTATTAAATTTAATTATAACAAAAAATATGTTTTTGGAAAAATATTCTTGAGCGAAAGAAAATAAGTGGATAAAATAGAGAAAACAAGTGTGTATAATATAGCGCTCACATAAGCGTGTGTGAAAACCAATCGGAAAAAAATTAAATACAATGTATGCAGTGTCTTGTTTTCTTATGAGCGTGCCATCTTTCTTTTCTTTGTATACACAACAGAACAGGTACATACTTTTTTGAAACATTGCAAATTAATTCTTTTTTTTTATAAATCAATTTTGCCAAAGCATTTCGTTTTTTTTTTTATTCCAGACAAATTTTGATCAGTAGCGGTGAAAATTTGAAATAAACTATTAAAAAAACAAAGGTAAATACAATCAATTTATTTTGTTTAACATATTATTAATATAATTTTTTTCTTCTATAATTCCAGATAAATACACCAAAAAAATTTAATTTCATGTCGAAATTCTATACAACCAACTGAAATGTATTGCTTTTTAAATAAATAAAAATCAATCACTTAAACGTTTAAAAAATTTTTTAAATAAAATTTCAGGCAAGTGTAATAAAAACAACTGTATACCGTCTTTTGTAGTAGTTTTTACTACATTTTGTAGTTGAAAATCAATAGTTAAAAACAACAACATATTCAGTTGTTTTTACCGTAATGTGTAGTGAACGCCTTTTCAACAACAAAATGTAGTCAAAACAACTGTCTTTTGTAGTAGATTTTACCGACATACTTTTTTGAGTGTACGTAAAACAAATTGTAAGAATTGATTTTTGATTGTAAAAATTGATTTAAAGGCCGATTGAAATTATTTTGTTTTGAAATTAAACATTTCTTTTGTTTTGTTTTTTATTTTATTAAAATTTTTAATTTAGTTTCACCAAAAAAACAACTGTTACCTCAACATCTGCTTGTTACCAATTTTCACGAAAAAATAGTGCGGTAAGTTCGGTAAAATGAGAAACAAATTTATTATGTTAAAAACTCTCTCATTTACCCAATTTTTGAGTACGGGAACGCTTTTCAGGCTGGTTTGGGTACCCGTGGGCACCCGCGGTAACGTTGTGGAACACACCTAATAAATTAACTAAATGAAAATAATATGTAGTCACAGACTAATACAGACTCGACATAAGTGACAGGTGTCAAAAAAGTAGTTCTGAACCATATGGTTAATATTTTCAAATTATTCTACGAATTAGGTTAGAAAGAGAAAACTGATATAACGCGCCATAAGAAAAATGGATGCCACACAGTGGAAGATGGACGCGCATCGTAACAAAATCAAAATTGTCAGCGATTTGATCGGTTGAACATGGGTTTGATAAAAGACATCCTAGAGGATAGAAAACCATTCATAAAATATTTATATGTCATTTACTTTTACCAGGGCGTCTCTCCAAAGTCCAAACATTTTCAGGTTTTTTTAAAAAATGAAAATTTGTTGGAAACCTTTTTTAAATGATTGAGCAAAGCTATTTCTAAGTAAGCTAACATCCTGAAATTTTAACACAGCTTTGACAATATATGTAACTAATTAAAACTGCCCTTATAAGCTAAAATTTTAAACCGCGTTATTCGTTAATTGACTGCCAAATGTTGTCATGTTATAAGAAATGTGTAAAAAAGACTCTTAATTATAGACTGCATCTTTTGTGGAACCTTGTGGATACAGACAAATTCAATATGGGGTGAAACTAGAGGTATTTATCTAAACGAGGAACTTTATTTCGTCTGCAGTAACTTGCAGTTAAATTCAGGATAAGGCTCCAAAGTGGGGTCCATAAAAAGGAAAAAAAAAACATATACACCCGAGTAAAAATGAATACATATAATTTTACATTATTTGATGTATGTATATATAGCCATATGAAATAATGTGTTTTCATATCAAACAAAGTATATAATTATATCTCGCATTGAGTTTTTCCAAATTTTTTAAATGGAGTTATATAAAATTACATCTAATGATAACCATATTAATATATAAATACATGTGTGAGACATAATCATATGTGACACATATAACTTAATCTGATTGCATACATATTTATATGTGACTTAATATCAAATAACGTATACGAGCATATTTAAAAAAAATCCAATATCATTATATATATAATTATATATGACTTACAAGAAACCATTTAAAATTATATATGACTTACAAGAAACCATTTAAAACTATATATGGTTCCATCTTAAAAAACGAAAATTTTTTTTTTTCAAATATAATTATATATGGTCGCACATATAACTCTATATACAGTTATATAAAACTATACATGGTATCAAACATTTATTTTTGTAATATTATCAAAGATATAATTATAAATGGCTTATGAGATACCCTATATAGTTTTGTAAGGTACCATATAAATACAATTTTTTTTTCAAACTCTATATATAATTTTAAATGGTGGCACATGTAACGCCATATAAAATGTTATACAATTGTATAAGGTAAAAAATATTTTTTTCTTTCACAATATTTTATATATAATTATGCATACTTTTATATGACAGTATTTCAATATTTTTTTTTAATGTTGCATTATATATATTTTTATTTAAGTATACAAGAGAACTTGTATAATTATATATGATTCTCAAAGCACCTAAAATCAGTCAAAAAAAAATATATATAAATTCTATAAATTTTTAAATAGAAAAAAATCTGTTTAATCCATTGTATTTTAAAACTTAAAAAAATGCATATTGGATTTTAAAAGTTATATTTTTAAAAAAATGCATATTACTTAAATAGTTGTGTGTAACTTTATATAAGATCATATAAGATAATATATGATGCTTGGGGACCCCGAGTTCGATTCCCGGCTCAACCCAGAAAAAAACTATTTTTTTTAAATTTTTTTAAAAAGAAAATATGTTTTTAAAGCTTCTATTTTTTTCTAAACTTAAAAATATTGAATAATTAAATTTTTATGATAAAATCTAAAAATAAATATTATTTATTTATAGTTATATAATTTTATATATCACATCATATAAGTTAATATATGGTTCCTAGGGACCCTGGGTTCGATCCCCGGCTGAGCTAAGAAAAAAAATTGTTTTTTTAATTTTTTTTTTAAAGAAAATATGTTTTAGAAGCTTTAATTTTTAACTAAACTTAAAAATATTGATTAATTAATTTTTTATGATAATATTTAGAAATAAATATTATTTATATATAGTAATATAACTTTCTAGATTGCATCATATATGATAATATATAATTCTTGAGGACCCTGAGTTCGATTCCCGACTAAGTCAAGGAAAAAATTATTTTTTTTTAAATTTTTTTTTAATCTAAATGATTTTTTAGTGCGTTTTCGTTTTTCAAATTTAAAAAAAATAAAGTCCCTGAATTTTAACAAAAATATTTCAAAAATAATTATATTTTGATATAATTATATATTATTTAATCCGAAGAAAAAAATATTTTAAAACTTTAATGTTTAACCATCAATATCTCTGGTTTTAAGAGAGCTAAAGTCCTCAGATCAAGCTCAAATCAAAGCTTTATTTGTTGCCAATAATTAAAAGTGTATTTGGTTCGAACTTATGTTAGCAATATTTTCAGATAAAATTATTTTTGTCTGAAAAAACTTCCGAAAAAAACTTAAAACTCATTATTTGGCCGTTGGTGAGTAAAAAAGTTTATACATGTTTTATACCATTTTAAAGGTATTTTTATTAAATATACAACGGCAGAAAGAAAATTTGGATCCGATGAAAAATGTGAAGCTCATAAGACAAAACCCGTTTTTACTTTAAAGCTTTATAACTTGGAAAATTAAGAGCATTGGAAGATGAAAATCATGTTGTTGAACTCAGTATTAAACCCCCTATTAGCTCAGCAAATAAACTAAAAAAAAAAAAAATCACAAATTTTAGCAAAAATTTTCTAAGTCTTTTTTAAAATTTTGTTCAAATTCAAATCGAATATAATTTGATGCAATCATATACACGATAAGATAAACTGGATTTAATTATATATAAGTTAAACTTGATATAATTATATACGATAAACTATTTTCAAAAATTTTCTAAGTTTTTTTAAAACATAGTCTTTTAAAGTTGTCATTTATTAACAACGTCCGCTGGGTCAGAGGGTAGAGATTGCGATTACAAAACAGTTGGTAGCTGTTCGATTCCCCCGCCGCTCGAAGTTTTTTTTTTTTTTTTTTTTTTAAAAAATTTAACTATATATATTTATATCTTAATATTGAAAAAAATTGTTTGGATAAAACTTTATCAGTTCTAAAAATAGATTTTATTGTTCGGATTAAATTATATGTAGTTCTAAAAATAGATTTTTTTTTTCGGATGAAATTTTATCTAAAGTTTTTTGTAATAATTTTTTTTTCTTTCGTATAAAATTTTATCTTTTTTTATCCAGCTAAAAAAATCTTTTTTTTTTTTGTCTTGGTCTAATAAGATCCAACCATTTTTCGGATGAAATTGTATCCCACCGATTAAAACTGATCTAATTAGATAAACCCACTTTTCGGATCAAATTGTATCCGTCCGGTTAAAACTGATCTAATCTTAGCGATCCATTTTTCGGATCAGTGCTGATCTTTCAAATCTCGGATCTATCAACAGATCTGGAATAATATAAGAACATATATTGCTCCATACAAAAATTTTTACTCGGGCATATACATATATTTATTGTTTTAAATCTTTATTTTTCGAAATTATTAAATATCAGATTCAACCTATTTAGATATTTACAAAAAAAAAATTGGTGATGCTGCATAGGCTTGAGTAAAAAATTACTCAATTTTGCACCAGTAAACGATTTAATAGTATTGAGTAAATTTTTAATAAAAATTTATTAAATGTTCGAAAAAAAATTTGAGTAAATTTTTAATTGACACAATTAAAAATTTACTCAAAATTTGTCTATTTATTTTTTTAAAAGTTTAAAAAAGTTTTAAATTTTTTTACAAAAAAAAAAAAAAAAAAAATTTTCAAACTTTACCAAACATATTTATGTCTCAAAAACATAGGAAAATTTTATAATGACGATTACTAACTTTCATATACATACACAAAAAACTATAAACTAAACGAGAATTCAAAAAACTATGAGAGTTTAAAAAAATTAAAAAAAAACTATTAAATTTTTATTAAATTATTTACTTAAATTGTTTTTAAAATTTTTGAGTAAATTTTTAATTGCGTCAATTAAAGAAAAAGTGTTACCATGTTAGCGTAAAACGGACTAAAAACGGCTGTGTTTTCTCCTAAAATCGCTTAGTTTTTCCCGATTTTTTCTTATAAAACTCTACTGTCGAGTCTGTATTTAGTCTGTGATGTAGTATTTCATTAATAGGGCAAGTACTTTCATGAAAATTCATGTTTTTACTCGGCACTTGAATCATACAACAAACTAAATATCTATCCGGATCAAGAAATTTTCAATAAAATGGCATCGATTTGTAGTTGCATATTTTGGTATAAATGCATATTTTTGCATATTTTCGTATAAATAGCCCTTTTTTATCACCATTTTTTCATAACTCATAGTCAAATCCAAGCAAAATTCAATTTCTATCAACTATTTTTTGTAGAAAAATTATTTTTTCTTATACGGTCGTGGGTTCGATTCCAACCAGAATCCTTGGTTTTTTTCGCTACAATGAGACGACGGTCATTGTTACCAGTTCTCGGTTAGATTAAATTTATTAAAAACTAGCTGACCCGGTCCGCGTTGCTGGCCCTAAAAAACATCGATTCTGTTTTCTATTGCATCTCGATCTGAACATACATTTTCGGACAAAACTAAAGCACGGGACCGGGTCCAGAAGTACCCTTTAGGTCCACCTTCAGTTAGCACTATATATAGAGAAATCTATAGAGACACAGACAGACGTAACGTTAATTATAGTACAAAGGGGCGTGTCATTTTACGCATTCTTATCGAATCGTGGCTTTTAATATAGCTAAAGTACCAAGTTGTGTCCTCGGTAAGTACTATCTATGCTGCAAATTTCAATGAAATCGGTTTAGCCGTTTTTGTGTGATTGCGGAAGAAATAACTTTTATTAAATAAAAAAAAGGGAGTGGTATTTTCTAATATAATGGGTTCTGTAACTGGCAGGGTATATGTAAATAAGCTTGTCATTCCTTTGTTATAAAAAAAAATTTTCACTCAAATTTTTTTTTTACAAAAACGACTAAAAAAGATTTTAATCAAAAAAAAAATGTTCTATAAAAATTTTTATAAATTTTTTTTGCGCCCCAGTAATATTAAATCATCAATTCTGTAATATTAAGTAAAATCGGTTGCAGGGTAATATGATGCGTTTTAGATATTTAGATATTACGGAAAATTTTGTTTTTTAGACACATCACAAAATGTGTAACAAAAACCTTTTTAAAAATTGTATGGGGCATCAAATATTTGAAAACCCCTTATTTTACGTTAACAAACCATTTTTTTTTAAACAATCATTTTTATGTGCATATTTTGGACTTTTGGATGCATTTTATGAGTGATTTTGACACTTCCACTTCAAAAGTTTTCGATCGATTGGTTTACAGAAACAGTTTTTCTCGCATCTTTTCAATAATTTTTAAAAAATCATAATTGACATAAAGTTTCCGCATAACAAAATTACAGAAACAGTCGAATGCGAAAAGTTAGGTTTTGTGCCGATTCACGATGTTTCTGTTTCGTTTTTATGTTTCATGTGAGAATGAATTTTGAATTTTTTTTCTGTGTGCTTAAAAACAAAAATTTTATTGCATATTGAAAATTTACTTAAAATTTCGCTCAATATTTTGAACCCCTTAATCCACTTACGAAGTGGTTCAAAATATTGAGCGAAATTTTAGGTAAATTTTCAATATGCAATAAAATTTTTGTTTTTGAGCACACAGAAAAAAAAATTCATACCTGTAGGGGTGTTCCATAACTCTCGAATCGAAAGATTTCTCACATGAAACATGAAAAAATATTGGAGGGGAAAATCTAATAGGGGTCGGCCATACATTTTACCCCCCAGGGTGAACGCTATGAGCAGATGTCCTAAAAATTTATCAAGTTAACTAAAAATTCTGGTTTAAAAAAACTTGAACGTTAGGTGACCAACCTATTCCCGAAAAACTGGACCTGGATCGGAAAGAAATTAAAATTTTCCCCATTATTTAAATGGGCTATAAATCGTTAGCTTTAACTGGTATAAATTTTACTGCAAGCGGTCCCGTACTTACTGAATGGCCGAATTATTTCCAAAAAAATCGATAATAAACCACTGTGCACTGCAGTGGACCGATTTTGATAAAATCAAGACTAACCAGATCAAGGCAACGACAAATATATATGTCAGAATCAAACTGCTTTTTGAAAGTTAGTGTGTATTTTATCACGTAAATTCGCGAAATTCACTCTTTTGCTTATACATAACTTTTGAACCACTGCACTGGACCGATTTAAATTGCAATACTTTTGAACCACTGCAGTGCAGTGCACTGTGCACAAATTTCGCTAAATTGCAATAACAACCTGACCAGGTAAATGACTAACGTATATGCCAAAGCCTCAGTAAAGTCTTTCAAAAGTTAGTGAGTTTTCAACAGACGGACGGACATAGTTAGAGCGTCTTAAAATCGATCGAGCATCATGAATAAATATACTTTAAGGGGTCCTAGACCAATATTCCGAGGTTTTACAAATGCAATGAGAAACTTATATATACCCTCTATCACTAAAGTGGAGGGTATAATAACTTCCAAGTCTGCGGGACTTATATCATTTTGTATGCCCTCCACTCTAGTGATAGAGGGTATATATGAATTTGTCATTCCGATCGAAGCCGAATATTCGGTCGGAAACTTACAACAGAGTCCTTCCTACCAGTGTAATGAAATTAAACCATTATTCTCGGTGGTTTGACGGTTATTTGTTTGATTGTTTGTTTGCTTGTTTGTGAAAAAACAATGTTATCTGAAGCAAAGAGACCATCATAACATCTGCAAATTTATGGTAAAGTGGATTTTGTGAAACATTGCATTAACCACTAATTCATATTTATATTGTTTACACATAGTTTGCGCCATATAGACAAGAGTGTTTGGTCATATGCCTGTGTGCGATACAAATCCTAAAAAAAACATTTAAATAGTGTCTAAAAAATAGCAATAATATTATGGCACCATAATGGAGTGAGAGGCATACTTTGTGATAAACTTTTGCGAACAATGTTGTTTGTGATATTTTTGTAAAGTGTGAACAGGGTGGGCCAATTGAAGTGTCTTGTATTGCAAAACATCGTCGTGTTAGGGAAGGAAACTTCACATTTGTTTTGCTTTCATTAGGAACTGACCAAAATTATTGCACACCAGAAAATAAGTTTGCAATAAGGTGCTTTAATCCAAACAAAACTAAAAAAAAAACAAGTGAGTGTTACATTCGGCTGTGCCGAATCTTATATACCCTCCAAAATGTAAAAAAACAATATAACAAAAATCCAGGGGCGTCTTTTTTTTGTGGGGTGGGGGAGGGGGGGGGTTGGTGGGAGACCTTAGGGGCACCTTTCCCTTGCTATTTTGAACTTCTTTTGAGATAAAAATGTTGCATTTGCTTAGCAAATGTACAAAAACCCTTCAAAAAATGCGGTTTTTCTTAGGTTGGTTTAGTTCTCCAAGGGGAACTTTTTCCCCCTGGTCCGATTTTGCCCATTTCCGAACTTAACCTGCCTAGGTATATAAGACATATTCGTGCCAAACTTCGGAAGTCTAGCTTTTTTATTTTGGACTTTATCGTGTCTTCTACAGACGGACGGACATCGCTAGAATGTCTTAGAATCGATCACTGATCAATAAAATATATACGTTATGGGGTCCTAGACCGATATTTCGATGCGTTACACACGGAATGACAAAGTGAGTATACCCATATACTGTGGTTGGAGGGTATAAAAACGCGAAAAAAATAGTTTGGAAATGGTTTTTTGCAGTTGGACGAAGTTTGAACTTTTGCATCTATGTGCAAAATTTCATGAGTGGAAGTAGCAAAATATTGCATCCCTAGTAAAAAAGTTTTGATATAATGATATATAATTTGATACAATCATATTAAATTATATGTGACTTTTTATATGTTCAGATCTAACTATATCTAAGATTTATTGCGGATCCATTTTCTTATCTGAGGTTATACATAAATATATCTGACTTTATGTAATTATATAAATCTATATTAATTTATATAAAATAAGATCAAGTCGATTTAATTGGATGTGACCAAAATTTGGATCTAATTCTATCATTTTTTATATTTGTGTACTAAAATAATACAATTAGATCAATATCTGATCCAACTTGATACAGCCAATTTTAAGATCAAATTAGATTCTAAAACTTTTTTTTACTCGGGCATAGGCTTGTTTTTTGCAGACCGGATTAAGATTAGGATTAACTCTATTTAGTTAAAAAATGGGTCAAATCAAGTCCTGAATTTTTTTATATTTTTTTTCTGAATCTACATCCAATTGGTTAATATAAACTGGAAAAAAAATTAAGCGTTGTCCAAAATGTAAAATGGTATAAATAAATCTGAGTTAACCCTAGGATTTAACTAAATTTATTTTTCATTCTTTACATTTTGGACAAAGCTTAATTTGTTTTTCTGTTTATATTTACTAATTGTATGTAATTTTAGAAAAAAGCTATAAAAAAAATTCTGGACTTGATTTGACCCATTTTATAACTAAATAAAGTTAATCATAATCTTAATCCGGTCTGAAAAAAACAGGGCTAATATTTACCGTTCCATTTTTGGGATCTCATTATATCTAATAATATCAAATTTGATTTAATACGATATAATCATATCTTTTTGGATCCTCCATTTTTGGGATCAAATAATATATAGCGCCGTATTATTTTTTTTAGTAGGGTAGATGATTCTTTTCTATCTTATATGGAGTTCACACTAGCGACCTTAAACAAGTTGTTCAACAAAACACCAGTAGCAGAATAAAAACGTAATGGACACAGAACAAAGACTTTTTTAAGCATCTCACTCTTGAACACTTCAAAACAGCAAGTGTGAACGCCGTATACACTAGGGTGGTTCATAAAAACAAAACTTGGATTTTTGTACGGGCCACCCGGAATATATATTAAGCACCGTGAGAAAATAACACGTGATTTTTTTCAGAATTTTTCATTAAGGTTTAAGCCGCATTCACAATGTTGGAGTACTCCAATCTGTGAAAAATTTTATATCTTTCCCTTTCGCACTTTCATATTTTTGAATTTGTCTATCCTTTTTCAATCCACTCCAGAGTCAAACATGTTCTACACTGGAGTTCCAATCTGGAGTTAACAGTGGTATGTTAACCGTTAACAGGGAAAAAATACACCCCTGTAAAAGTGCAGTCACTAATAATGTCATTTGAAAAAAATAAACAAAACAAAAAATTTTATATTGAATCAATTTAATATAAAAAAAAATATTTTAAAACATTAATAAAAATATAATTATGAGACAAGTAAGTAAACTGACAAATACAATGTGACAGAACTCCACTCTGCATTTTGTACAGTTAACATTTCAATCTGTGGTCGAGAGTGGAGTGAATCCAACATTGTGGGGTCGCTAACATTGGGTCTAAAAAACAAAAAAATTCACACAATGAAAAAAAAAATTCGTTATTTATTTTTTTATTTTTATTATAATTAAGCTTGATTAGCTTATTAATGACAAAAAGTTTAATTTTGGTCCTACAAGTATTTCAGTTCCAAAAGTGACCATGAAAAAAAAATTTTAGGCTGGTCGGGGTCTTACTCTAAAAAATTTTCAAAATTTTTTTTTTTAGTTTTGATAAGCTTTCGTAATACGGTTTTAGTTGGTCTTGATAACATATTCTGCTTAAAATTTTTCATTTGTTGCTAAACAACGTTCACATGCGGCAAAAATTGATATTTTCAAAAAAAAAAAAATAATAAAAAAACAATAAAAAAAATTTTCGATTTTTTTCCTTTGTATTTTAAATTATAATTTTACTTGATTAGCTTAATTAATACAAAAAATAAACATAATAAAAAATATAAAAAAAAAATCTAAAATTTTTTCATTAGTTTTTTTTTTTTAAATATCCTTTAGGTATTCTTTGATATTTCAGAATAAATATTTTTTTTAGAGAATGTATTGCCAAGACCAACTACAATCATATTATGTAAGCTTATTAAAACTAAAAAAAAAATTTTAGAGTAAGACCCTAATCATTAGAGTCCGACCGAAACCAGTTTTCGAGGCCGAACCGAAACCGAACCGAATATTCGGCCGGAAAAGTAATATTCGGCCGAAACCGAAACCGAAACTTAAAAAAAAATTATCGTCTGGCATGAATAAAATTATTAAAAAGTTGTTTAAGATAAATATACAGCATAAAATGCTTTTAATCCATAGGAATTGTTGTATTTTTGAAAAAATGTGTTTTTTAAAAAACTTACAAAAAAATTTTATATTTCGTTTGTAGATTAGGAGAAAATAATTTTTGAACTGAAACAGTTCAACATTTATTGCATAAACTTTTTTTTTTTTTTTGATTTATTTATTTAATCGAGCCCACCAATGGGCCATATATGATTAATACATTATTTACATGTCATGAGCAGTAAGCTACATCTATCTTAAAACTAAATCAAGAATTAATTTATAATATATACAATATAAAATCCTTTGACAAGACAATCATTTTTATACACATCTTTATACTCGTATGTTGTTAGCAAAATGTTCTAAATACTTATGTTTATTGACTGGAATGGAGTTATTTAAAGTTTTTATGTTAACAGGAAGCTTATTCCAAAGCCTTGATGTTCTTATTAAGAAAGACCTTTCAAAAACTGAGTTGGATATTCTAGGCAAAATAAGTTCTGGATTTCTTGTAGATCGTGAAAAATGAAAAGTATTGAAAACACAATGAGGTGCACGAGTAGTTACAATTCGATTTAATGTAAGCAGTGACCTGATTTTGACGAAGTTTTGAAAAGAACAATGTATAAAATTATAGGAAAGAGTGGATACATGGTCAGAGACTTTTAGTTGGAAGATATATCTAATAATCCGATTATATATCAAACGTAAACGTTTTAAATTAGTTTTCGTTGTTCCACTATAAACATCTAAACTTGTAACATTTTCTTCAATTGAACTGAAACAAGTGTAATGAAATACGAAATCAAAAAATTTTGCGACTTTTTTAAATATTTTTTAAAATACCAAAAAGTTTCGGTTTCGGCTAATATTCGGCCAAAATTTTGCCGAATACCGAATAAAGACCGAAACCCCATTATTCGGCCGAAACCGAAACCGAATATTCGGTCGGACTCTACTAATCATCCAAACATTTTTTTTTTCGTGTTCACTTTTGGAACTGAAATACTTGTCCGACCAAAATTAATATTTTTGTCGTTAATAAGCTAATCAAGCTAAATTATAATAAAAATAAAAAAATAAAATAAAATAATAAAAAAAAATTCTGATTGTGTGAACAATTTTTTTTTTTAAGACCCGGTTTGAGGCCCGGTAGCGACCCCTAAATCTTAATGAAAAAATCTGAAAAAGTGCCATGTATGAACCAGCCTAATATACACTTAATATAATTCTACAGTAAATGGTTTAGTACAGACTGACATTATAACATTTCAATGAAAGCACCCTGTACATCCAACATACCATATATTGGCGTTAAAGATTATATTAATTATAACCAAAAGATTTTTATATAAAAGCAGGAAAAAATTACAATTTCACAAACAGTATTGTAGTATACTTTGAAGTTTAACAACGTGTGGAGTATTACTTTTTTTACAAATAAACTTACAATGAAACTTCTCTGCCTAATATCAGTGTTTATATGTATCACTCATGGGATGGGTATGCCTCCAAAGGTATGTAAATTATTTATAAGTATATCCAGTTCGCAAGAGTGCAAAAAGAGGGCGCCTCTGTTGGTTAGTTGGTAGCGTGCTAGCCTATGAAACATTGTGTCGTGGGTGCGATTCCGATCGGAACCGAATTTCACAACAACAAGACGACAGTCATTGTAACCAGTACTCGGTTAGGTTGAAATTATTAAAAATCATTCTGTTTTAAGTACGAGGTTCTCGTATTTTTCCCTTAGGCTGGATTACTCAATGCTCCGTTATAAAATAACTCTCCGTTAAATTTAACCTTTTCATACAAATTTTGACATAAGGCTCCGTTAAATCGGCAGTTAGCAGCTAACTTTTCATTGAGTAATTCGCCCTTAGAAAATTTAATTTTTTAATATTTTAAGGGCAGATTACTCAATGAAAAGTTAGCTGCTAACTGCCGATTTAACGGAGCCTTATGTCAAAATTTGTATGAAAAAGTTAAATTTAACGGCGAGTTATTTTATAACGGATCATTGAGTAATCCAGCCTAAATGTTTTTCAAAATTTTAAAAGTATAACTTTCTTTGAAAATTTAAATTTTTATATTGAAAACATTTAAAATTTGAATTTTCTAAAATAAAATATAAGAACCTCGCACTAAAAGCAGAATATTGTTTGATATCATGGGGATCCCACTCTGAATTTTGGATATGTTATACAAAACAGTGTTGTTTATCACCAAATTTATTTTTTTTACATGTTAACTACCCTTGACCACCCTCATCTACTATTTATTTCCCAGTATTAGAGGATAACAATTGTCAAATTTAAATAATTTTTCATATAAAATTATTTAAACCCGGCAAATCGTATCACCAATACTGGGAAATAGTAGATAAGGGTTTTTAAACAAATACATGTGTACAAGTTGTATTTTGACAACTGAATTTTTGACACCTTCGCCTCTTTGTATACTCTCTGGTGGTTAACATGTAAACTGCCCTTTATTGTCTTGAAATTTGGCAAAAAAAAAACGTACCATGGCGGAAAATTGAGTTTAATTAATAATACCTTTTGTTGGCAAACTTTGATTGTTAACCCAGCAGAAATTTTGCTGAACTGGCAGCAGCTTTTGGAAAGGAAACTCGAGTCAACGAGCGCTACCAAACCTGCTGAATTTATGCATGATTCTATGAGGCGATGTCACACTTTAGAGCGCTAGTTGGATACACCAAAAAAGCGCTCTTAAGAGGCACTGAAATCACGTGTCTTTAGAGCGCTGATTAAAGCATTATTTTATAGCGCTAATTAAGCGCTATAAAGATGCAGTGAATTCATGTTAGAGATGGGCACGTGAGTGACTTTTGACTCACACTCACTCACGCTCACGACAGGAATTTTTGAATCACGCACACTCACTCACGAGCATATTTTTTCTACTCACACTCACTCACAATCACGTGATTAAATTTAATACAACTCACACTCACGTGCACTCACGCAAGCTTCACTCACACTTACGTTGACTCACACTCACGAAACTCTTATTTATACAAAAAAAAAATTAAAAACTAAAATTTTTAAAATTTTTTGTTTTTCTGTAAAGAGAGTTGAGCTCAGGCTCTAATTATAATTATGTATTATAATTTTTTTAATCATGTTATATATGGTTTGAATTGAGAAAGGTGTGAAAGAAAAATTTATTTTTCTAAAAATTTTAAGACATCCTGGTTCGTTTTTTACTAGTTTCATATAATCCAGTTATTACACTCAAAATAATAACTCTGTTAAAAACTCTGTAAAATGACTGTAATCTCAATTCGACAGACATTTGACAAAGTTATATGTCGAAATACAGATTTTAAGAATATACTTTGTATTTTCTTGTAACCGAAAAACAAAATTTTATCTGTAATTTTACTTTTTACTTTGTAATCTCTATTTTACAGATAATAAACAGATTTTTTTGTTAAAATACAGATTTTATACATTTTCTCGTAACCAAAATACTAAATTTCAACTGTAATTTTACTTATTGCTCTGTAATACAGTTTTTAAATAAAAAACTCCCAAATATTTCAACCGCTCTTTAAAAAGCGTCTTAAATTACAATAAAACCTGGTAAATTTTACGAGGATGTCGGGTAAAATTGGAGGTACTCGTAAAATACATCGTAATTTTCACAAAATAAAAAGAAGTAAATTTACAATTTGGAAGCATTAAAGCTGGCAAATTTACTCGGTGGCATTTTCCAATTGTCAACACTACTTGAACAATAAGGAAAAAGAAATTGATCAGAAATCAAATTGTAAATAAAATAGTAAAATTCTGGTCGCTTTTATCAATATTCTACAGATAATTCTGTAAATTTACAGGTTTTTTTTATCGAAATCATTTTACTGAGTTTTCTTCGTAAAATAACAGAAAATCTTGCTGGTTGGAAATCTATGGTATTTTCTGCTGGCTCAGCAGAGTATCTCTGTAATTTAACAGAGTGATTATTTTGAGTGTATAATCATCAGAAAAACTTTTAATGTCAAATTTATTCAGTTAATAGTCAATTTTTATTCTATATGTGAAAATTATTAACAGACCGCAGCCGCCAGGGATTGAACCCATGATCTGTAATGTTTTTGCTATTAACTGCCTCTTAGGTACGATCACTCTAGACCGATACGCTAAGTTGGCTGTTAAGCAAGTATCAACTAAATCATGGTTTTTCAATTCTTGTGTGGTTGTTGCTATTGTTTTTTCGTACAGAAGAAGGTGAAATTGCATTATGGTGAATAAATTCAATTTTTTAGTAATCATCATTCGTCCTCCTCTCCTTCATCAACTCTGATCTACACTCAGAAAATTATGTAAGTTACTACATGTTAGTTATTTGGATATTTTACAGTAGTTAGTTGTTTTCAACTACAAAGTCAGTTGTTTTTGTATGAAAAATTTCAAACAACTACTTCTTTTAGTTATTTTAAGTAGTTTTTTTGAACAACTTACCAAAAAGTACTGTGATGTAGTAACAGTTATTTAAAGTAGTTAATTTTATTTTTTTTATCTCTGAAAAATTTTCAGTTTTTTTCCAAAAAATAAAAATTTTATTTTATTTTTCACAACTTTTTTTTTTTAAAAAAAACTTGTGGTCTTCAATTTTTTTTTTTTGAAAAATGTTTTTAAAAAAAAATTATACATTGATTATTTTATTTTTACTACATTTTAGTCGTTTTGACTACAAATGTAAGTAGTTTTTACTACATAAGTCAGTTGTTTTTTGTCCGTTAAAATAACTAACATTGTTAGTTGATTTAACTGAAAAAGTAGTTGACCCCAAAACAACTTACAAAGTAGTTATTTTAACTGACATTTTCAGTTGATTTTACTAACATAATTTTTTGAGTGTAAGTACTTATTTTGCAACCTTGCCAGAACATGGTCTATATTTTGTAGACACAAATGTTAGGTGTTGGCATTTTCCAAAGATACTATATTGCCACTTAGGCCGACTTAAAGTCGTTATTTTCAAAAATTTTTTGTTTTTCTGTAAAGACAGAAGACAAAATTTAAAGTTCGGCGAAATTTTACATTTTTTTTGCTTTTTTCGGACGAAATGTTAAATAAAGTCAAATTTTACAATTTTTTTGTTGCTCTTTTTGGTACGAAAGGAAATATGAAGAGAAAATAATTCACGCAAACTCACGCAAAAAAATCGACTCACGCACACTCACTCACGCAAAAATCTTACTCACGCACACTCACTCACGCAATTTTTTTCTCCACTCACACTCACTCACAATCACGTGAGTAAAATTGGATTCAGTCACACTCACGCGTGAATCACGTGAATCACGGTCTAATCTGCTCATGTGCCCATCTCTAATTCATGTATCTTTTCAGGGCTGATTTAAGACGAATAAAGATGAAGACATTTCACCATATCTGAAATACAATTGGCTATTTTTGAAACACACAGTAAAAAGTTTTGGGTTAATTTTAATTCCTAGCTGGTGTGTATATATAACAATGCCAAAAATAATTTAATTTATTTCATAAAAAGTTTTCTTTTAAAGAGATAAAAAGAGAGTGAGAGAATGGATTTTGAATTTATTTTTGGGTGTTATAATAAAACCAAAATATGGAAATAATTTTACACCTAAACAGGTGTTTATTTGAACAAGGCAGGACTTAAATTTCTCCAAAAATAAATAAAACAAATGTAAGGTTATGTTTTTTAATATTTTTGTGTATTGAATACAAATACAGACCAAATACATGAATAAAGTTAAAATCCAGAGGACTGTTGATTTGTCACCCAAACTCAGCACAACCCTGCATAAAATAAACTGCTACTGCTTCTATATTAAGAAATTTTTCCTGGGGGTAGGCACCGTCGTGATCTAAAAATTCCATCTCTCTGCCTTCTGCTTCAAGATTCAGCTGGCCTAAAAGTAAAGTTAACCAAAAATCAATTAAAATGATTGATAAAAATTTGTAGTCAATACTTACTTGATATTTATATTTCGGTCGGAGTAAAATCTTCACTTTCTGGATCACAAATGTTGATAATATAAAGATTTTACTTTTGTGTACATTGCTAACCTCGTTTCTCACTTTAATTTAATGAATAAGCATTTTTTGTTCACTCAATATGACAGCTGTTTTCAATTCCTTGTTAAGTGTTTATCTTAAACTTGATGAAATACAATTTTTTGATGACGTTTGACGTTTATTTTTTATAAGTTTTTCAAGAGAGAAATTTAATTATTTTTTGGCATCAAAATAAAACTAAAAAAATTACATAAAGATAATCAAATTTTTAATCCCTATGTGGTTTAGCATATAACCCATTTCGTATTTAACTTTGAGTTTAATTCCAAAGTAGTTTAAAATGTGCTCCGCTAGGTTTTAAATATAACCCAAAACTTTTTCCTGTGCACAATTGAAAAATCTTTAATACAATTGACTTTTTTTGAAGCTCAGTTGAATATTTCTGAAATACAATTGAAAAGGATGTAAACTACCTCTGAAAACGTATTTTTTTAGTTTATTTTGTAGTATTGTTAAAAAAATTAAAAATTTTTATGTCAAAAAAAGTTCAAAGTCCTGCCTACACTATTTCAGAAAATACAATTTAAATTTCAGAAATTTCCATTTATGTATATTTCAGAAATTTCAAATTTATAAGAAATTTCAATTTATATTTCAGAAAGTCAAGTCTTACTTTGTCAAAAAATACATGTATACAAGTTGTACTTTGACAACTCAGTTAACATGTAAACTACTCTTTACAGAAAATTGATAACACCTTTTGGTGGCAAACTTTGATGTTAACATTCATCCTTGCGAATCAAAGAATTTGCTTTAAAATGGCATCGATTCGTTTGTGCATATTTTGCTTAAAATGCAAATTTTTTACTAATTTTTTTTAGATCATTTTTATTTTTTTAATAACATTTTATACACACTCGCCAAAATATCGTTCGTATGAGAAAACGGCGATATACTTAATAAAAATACTACTTTGATTTATGATTGAAATGATAAATTTTCGTATCGCCGCAATATCTTTTCGGCGATATATCGCCCTATTGTTTGCAGGGTATTGACAATTGTCCATATATACATATATAAATACACCATGGTAAACACACTATTGCGTGTTTTAAACACCCATATGACATTAATGCGAACTGGGTATAAATCATAATACTATAACTATAACTTATACATGAAAGATCTATAAAAAAATAACATATTTTTATTTTCATTTTTTATGTATTTTAAGGTATCATCCCTAACGCCTTTCTGTAAGTATAATCGGTATTTGTGTTCTGAATAAGCAAAGTTAAAAATATTTTTTATCCAATTGTATTTTAAATTCGCAGCATCCGAAGAGGATTACGGATCTCTGAGAGGAAGTACTTTGCAAAATCTAGGCTCAACACGGGATCGATACCCAATCTATGTTCTTGGCCCGGTTCATAATGACGATCGGCAGAGGCACAGTTTAGATGCTCTACGAGGTTTGAATGTCTATGATTTACCATTTATGTATGCTAGGAGATTTGTTGATAAAAAGAGCTTAGATAGCATTGGAGGCGGCCATTTAATATA
This sequence comes from Pegoplata infirma, assembly GCA_963921195.1. Taxonomy (NCBI): domain Eukaryota; kingdom Metazoa; phylum Arthropoda; class Insecta; order Diptera; family Anthomyiidae; genus Pegoplata; species Pegoplata infirma. The sequence continues at coordinate 238,828,361 of OY992538.1, read as the reverse complement.
AACTAGTGTATAGAAAATAATTTTTGAAGCATGACGCATGATCACAACTAATTAATTAATTACTTAGATTAATGTACATTTTATTTGAAATATTGTAATATATAATGGCATGTCATCATACATACATACAACATACATATAAATATGTGTATGTGTATACATAACTAAGCAACTAAGGACAATAATAATGTTAATCACTTAAATCTATTATATTCTTGTATATTTTATTTAAACTTACAATTAGCTTACATTAATACCATAAATACGGATTCCTTAATGTTAAGGTAAAGGCAATGAACTTCAAAAAAAGTATCGAATCAAAGATATTTTCAAATATGACTATTTTATACGATTTTAATAAAATCTTATTTACAGAAAACTATTGCTGTCGAAATTAGTTGCTCGATGTGCGGCGAATCAAACCAATCATTTGTGCAATCATCTTTTAGATAATGATAATGAATATTTTGCACTATCGCCGGAGCTTCAACAAACCACTGACGCATCTAAGATCAAGAAAAATTTTGATGAAATTGACAAAACTTCAGCTAGTTTTAGCACCCTCAACCAATTGATATAAGACTTCGTTAGTGGCATATTTTGAAAAAATAAATCTCCTGAAAAGATCAAACAACTCATTTACGGTGTATTGTAATATTATGGATCAATAAAAAAAAATATTTTTGTATAAATATATACATACATATGAATATTGGCAATATTTGAAGTATTAAATAAATAACTAAAAAAATAAATGATAAATTGAGATTTTGTGAGTAGAACTTCCTTTTAAGGTGCATTTACACAAGAAAGAAAAACTACTTACATTTGTAGTCAAAAGAACTAAAATGTAGTAAAAATAAAATAATTAATATATAATTTTTTGGTCTTTTTTTTTTTTTTTTTTTTTTTTGAAAAAAAAAGAAAATTTTTCAGAAAAACAATTAAAGACCAAATTTTTTTTTAAGTTGTAAAAAATAAAAAAACAAAAAATTTATTTTTATTTTTTGTAAAAAATACTTTGAAAATTTTTCAGAGATAAAAAAATAAAATAAACTACTTTAAATAACTGTTACTGCATCACAGTACTTTTTTGTTAGTTGTTCAAAAAAACGACTTAAAATAACTAACAGAAATAGTTGTTTGATATTTTTCATACAAAAACAACTGACTTTGTAGTTGAAAACAACTAACCATTGTAAAATATACAAATAACTAACATGTAGTAACTTACATAATTTTCTGAGTGTAACATTATCAAAAAAAGGTAACCCAGCTAACAAAATGTAGAGCCCTCAAAATGTATGTCTTTAAAATGTGTCCAAAAATGGATTGGTTTTGAAGCCCACATATTTTAGAGTCGAAAATGATTCAAAAATTAAACTATTATTTGAACTTTAAATTTTGTTTTTCATAAAAAGCTCTGTTTTTTGCGGGGAAAAGGAGCCATCTAAAATAAGTCCAAAAAAACTCCAAAATGAAAGGGAAATTTCTTTTTAAAAAATTATTGTCCAAAATGACTCTAAAAGATTAAAAAATAAAAGTGTTTATTTAACCTTCCAAAAAGACTACAAAAATTTATTCTTTTTGGAGCCGATACAATTTTTTTTGAATACGAAAAAAGAATTTTATGTCAATAAATTTTCAAAATTATTTAAATTGTTTTTTTATTTACACGTGTAATTTGTTGTCGTTACAAAATTGTAAAAAAAAAATAAAAAATAGCGTTAATAAAAACGCAAAAAAATTTTCGTGAAGTTGAACTAATATCAGCAAAATGGTTAGAAGGTGCAAATGAACGACTGAAAGTCCGCAGCAATAGTCTCATAATTCTCAAGAAGCTAGTATGGAAAACTAAGCCATTTATTGATTTATGTGCAAATATGTTTCGTATTTATATTCATGCCATCATTATTCTTTAATTTTGTTATGTATTTTATAATGTTTTCCCGAAAAATGTTTGATTATTGATAGTTTTAAAATTATTATTATAAATTTTTATTAAAAATTCATTATAATAAAATATGGGATAAAAAATAAAAATGCCTTTTCATTGTCTAATTAATGTAGAAGATTTGAAATTAAAGAAACCAAAAATCATCCATAAACAACCCTAAAAGTGCACAAAAATGACTCCCAATGTGCTCAAAAATGGGTATTTAAAGACTCCAATATCGGAGGGAAATTTTTCCTCACACACTATTTGCTGGACTCATTTTGGAATCCAAAAATAAGGCTCTTTTGGATGAACCACTTTCATACAAAAAATTGAAATTCTTGTTATATTTTTTGAGCCCATTTTGGAGTCTAAAATGAGTCTGCTTGTTTGCTAAGAAGAAATAATACACCCAAAAAATTACATAGTAGCATAGTTAACAAAATCCATAGTTATTTCAAATAATTTTTAAATCAACTATAGAAGGATCAGGATTACCCTACCGATTTCAAAAAATATAAAAAGTACTTTTTATAAAAGGTACTTTTTATAAAAGGTTCTTTTTATAAAAGGTACTTTTTATAAAAGGTACATTTTATAAAAGGTTCTTTTTATAAAAGGTTCTTTTTATAAAAGGTACTTTTTGTAAAAGGTACTTTTTGTAAAAGGTACTTTTTGTAAAAGGTACTTTTTGTAAAAGGTACTTTTTATAAAAGGTACTCTTTATAAATGGTACTTTTTATAAAAGGTACTTTTTATAAAAGATACTTTTTATAAAAGGTACTTTTTATAAAAGGTACTTTTTATAAAAGGTACTATTTATAAAAGGTACATTTTATAAAAGGTACTTTTTATAAAAGGTACTTTTTATAAAAGGTACTTTTTATAAAAGGTACTTTTTATAAAAGGTACTTTTTATAAAAGGTACTTTTTATAAAAAGTACTTTTTATTAGAAAAATTTATTGTTAAAATGTAAATTAAATACAACCCTAAAAAGTATTGGGTAGGGACTTTTTGGTAGTGGGTACCCGGAAAATTTGTTGGTACTCGATACCAAGTACCCAAATACCCGGTACTTTTACAACCCTAATGCAATCTAGGCGATAAATTAGCCGCCGCCGATTTTACTTTTTCAAAGCCGCTGCAACCGACCTAAAATTGTCAAGCCGCCGCCCTAAAATTTGGCCGACCTAAAATTTGGCATCGGCTTGGAACACTGTACACAAGTCTATAATTTCTGGAAATTGAATTCTAAATAATTCAGTAATTTTGTATTACATACTTCATACAAACAAATATGGCAGACGAACACGTTTTTGTAAGAAATTTGCAACATTAATGAAAGTAAAAAAATATTTAAAAAAAAAATCTTTTAGGGTATAGTGGACCCCGCTAGTACACGGTATGGGAATACGCTATCTGGACAGTTTGTTTCTGGGAACAAAATGGCATTACATGCATTTCGACCTATAACTGCCGGCACTCTGGACAAACCTACGGAATATGCAGGAAAAGATCCTACACAAATACATCTTTTACAGCCAGAATTCATATTTGATAATCCCATACTGAGAAGTCTCATTGCCGAGGCTAATTCAACGTTTGTTGCTTTACAGGCTTTAAAGCGTAAAGGATCTAGGGGGGACTATTCAAAAATCTCGAAAACTTATCGTAGTATTATTAGAGCTTGCTTGGAGAAGTTGCAAGATGCTGCAAGCATAGAAGAACTGGAATCTAGCGAAAAATATGAAATGTACCAACAATATATTTCTGTTTTTTATTCTATTGAATGCGTTTGGCATTTAAGTGAAATACTATTTTTGGATCATACACCATCAAATGTGATAGTTCCCCAATTGTTAGAATGGACTCGTTTTCATTTTCCTTCATCGGAGCGTACAGCTACAGATTTGTTGTTACTGGGACGCGATGCAAGTGACAGTGATGATTATTGGCCGGCGTTAAAAGGCTTGATAATGCAAGGTCAGGTTGATGTAGCCCGAGCAATTCTTCAGTTACATCCCCAATCGGAAAGTTCAGCTTTTAAAGTGGCTGAACAGATTTTAAAGGCTATGCCAACATATAATGTAAGTTCATTCGTTTTGTATTTGATATTCTGTAGACGGCTGTATTTAAAATGAAATTCTAGACACTGCACCATGGGTAATTTATAAGATATTAATTGCCGAAATCTCAATTTTTTTTTATGTGTTCAAAAAACTTTTTTGTGATGCCATTATAAAGAAAACTATTTAAAATTAGGATTAGTGCCTACGGTCAGTACCGTAGTACCGGGAATTCCCGGTTCTCGGTATTACCGGGAAATGGTACCGGTTTCCCGGTTCTTAATTCATTCCCGGGAATACCGGTATTCCCGTTTCCGGTTCTGACGGTATTCCCGGGAATACCGGTATGTATATTTTGTACAACTAAAATTTTTTCTTTGCTTTCACTAAAAAAAAAAAATACAAAACATGTGAAAAATGCAATTTCCGTTTTATTTTTTGATTTTAAGAAAAAAATGTTACATGATTTTTAAAAAATTTTCAAACACAACTAAATATTTCTGAAATACTGATTAAATAGTGTAATTTAAATATTTTATGGTATAGTATTTTTTTGGTTTTTGAGAACAGGTACCAGTATCAGAACCGGGAATACCGGTATTCCCGGGAATTAGTCTAGAACCGGGAAACCGGTACCAGAACCTGGTATTTCCGGTACCAGAACCGGAAATACCGGGGGCACTAATTAAGATAGAACATACAGTTTGTCAAATAATTAGGTGTTTTCGATTACCTTACTATAATCTACTATTTTTTACTCATTTTACTACAGGTGGAAATTTTCAATACAAAAAGTAAACAAAAGGTCTAATCGATTACCCAAATTTCTTACTATTTTTTACTACAACTGGAAAGTTTTGTTTACTTTTTGTATTGAAAAATTCCAGCTGTAGTAAAATGAGTAAAAAATAGTAGATTGTAGTAAGGTAATCGAATAGACCTAAAACTTTCCAGTTGTAGTAAAAAATAGTAAGAAATTGGGGTAATCGAATAGACCTATTGTTTGCAAACAGAAAAATTTTTATATTAGGCGTGTTTTTGCAGACCGAACTAAGATTATGATTAACTTTATTTAGTTAAAAAACGGGTCAAATTAAGTTCAGAAATTTTTATATAATTTTTTTTCTGAACCTACATACAATTAGTAAATATAAACAGGAAAAAATTAAGCGTTTTCAAAAATGTAAAATGGTATAAATAAATCTGAGTAAATCATAAGATTTACCTTAATATATTTTTTATTCTTTAATTTAGGACAAAGCTTAATTTGTTTTTCTGTTTATATTTACTAATTTTATGTAATTTCAGAAAAAAATTATAAAAAAATTCTGGACTTGATATATTATGATTGTCGCAATCATGTTTCTACTCTGCGTGCAATATTGATTTATTGAATCACAGGATTTGGTTAGATTTATTTATATCCTTTCACATTTTAAAATTTTAATTCACACATTATACATCTCAAAAATTTCAATTTAATAAATAATTCACAGCCCGCATGTGCTAAAACCGGTATTAAACGTCTCTAGGTAATTTTTAATGAGATATGTTAGGTTTTTTAATGAATTTTAAAATCTAGCCATTTTTGTTCTAAAGTCTAGCCATTTTTTCTACTCTAGAGTTAGCAACCTTGATGCTCACTGTATAACTGGTATCTTTCATCTCGCTCAGATTTCGATTTGTGATACAATTTCGTAAAAAATACCATATGGTGTTTGTTTACTACTTTTCCAATCGCCATTGGTTACCTTACTCTATAACTCTGATGTCGCCCTTGAACACTTAAAACAGCAAGTGTGAACCCCGCATTAAACAGTGAACAAACCTTAAAAATATTTTAGTTGCGAACTCGATGTTCAGCCTGAACAAAACGTGTCTAAATACTTTCTACATATAAAAAGTTTTAATTTGAAATTAAAATCTCAACATTTCTGCCATAGGTTTACAGTGGGTTTTCCATTCAAAAATTTCGTTCTCAATGGCAATACTGGCTCACCGATACCGAACGCACACTGACTGCTAATATATTATCAATTGAACCCTTATTGGAAGAAATTATTCAACTTGTAATCGGCGACACACATATATGGAATATTCAATTACAAAACTCTGAATATTGGTATGAATACCTACCAGGGTTTCTATTCTATTCCAATCCTGCCTGTAAACATTTTGAATTGGGTACTGCTGCAAACACTTGGTTAGATCGCTGGGCTCGTTTAAAATCGCAACAGGGCAAAGAACCACAACTTAAACATTTGGATAAAATCATCTTATCATTAATGGAGAATGAAATGCATCAGCTTATACATTCCATACAGCTAATGGCTGACAATCAATGGTTTGTAACACACCTCACGGATTTATTGTACAATTGTGGCCAGTTGGAAGTAGTGGGAGATCACCAAGTGAAGTAAGTCACACTAACCGCACATTTTATATAATTAAATATATAGTTCTTTTTATTACTTTATAGTGACTGCAGCAAGTTAAGAAATTCCCTGTTATTTGAATTCGGTTGTTGTTTAATGTCTAGAAGTTCGTTGTGGCAATTAGGCATGGACTATTTACAATTTTGTTCAGAAGAAGGTAGTAAGAAAGTTTTAAATTTTTTATTTTTTTTAATGGTTTTTTGTTAGGAACGGCAGCTTTGGAATTATGTTTAACGAAAATTCCTATAAAGACTGAAAAACAAGCTCTGAAAGTCTTAGAGATTTGTTTGAAAAAAGGGTTTTCAAATGCTGAACAGGAAATTTGTAAAGTTCAAGCAAAAAAGTCTTTAAATGAGTTACGCTATGGTAATGCATTGGAGTGGGCTATAAGATCTAAAGATACTCTATATGTTACGTCTATATCAGATTTTCTCTTGAAGGTATTAGTTGTTGTGATATATTCTTAAATTATAATATTTAACATATAGTTTATTCACAGCATTATGCACAAACTGGAGACATGCTGTGTCCCGATGTTATAGCTAATATAGGAGCGAAAATGTTTATTTCACCTAGATTAGTATTTTTGGTAAAATACTTTGATTTCTTTCAGTTTTATAGAAAAAGGGATTTCTTACCAGCCGCTGAATTACTAGTAAATTTGCTAGAGTCGAAAATTACTCCTGAATAGTAAGTATAAATCGTTTGTTTTTTTGAACATCTCAAACACAAAAGCTACAAACTTCCAACGGATAAACAGACAGACGGGCTGACAGTCGATCGGTTTACTTAAATTTGGGTTTGGGACCAATATTTCGTTATACCCTGTAAAAAAAGGTCATCATTGAAAAATTATCCACACGCTTGACTTCAGATTTGAGGTATAAGATTGGCGACTATGTTGCCCATTTGATGGGTCATCTCCGCCAATCTCAAATTCCTTAAAAAATTTGTAAAAATGAGTAAACCCATCCAGCGTTCGTTTGAGAACAAAACGAATTAGTGACTTAATACCTCATACTCTTATTTTCTCTATGGTTTTTGAAGCCTCTTATTTAGCTTCGAAAAAAGTGTGTTTTTTGACAAACAATTTTTTTATATTTCGTCGGCGCGCCAATCAGAACACCTACGCGTGTGCTCTTTTTTATTTTAAGGGTACAAAATTACAATTTTGCAAATATGGACTTTTAAGTTAATATATAATTTGTATTAAATATTTTAGGGTTTTGCATCAGATTAGCTTACCACGCCCTCGTTTAATAGAAAAAAATATATTAGAGAGATTTTGAATTGAAAAGTAGTGTATATAGTTGCAGTGGCATTACGGATAATGTACAAGTGGTCGTAATTGAAAAATGCCACTCCCACTTTTTTATTTTACGCCCACGGTAATTTTATTTGTATTAGTTTAAAATAAATCGACTTTAACATTTTTTTTATCTTAATGCTTATAAACTGATAAAAACCAGGTGAGAACATTATATTCGGCTGTGCCGAATCATTGATACCCTCCAACATGTAAAAAATTAAATTAGAGATGGGCGCGTTAGTGAATTAAAAATATTGCTCACGCACGAAATTTTTATTTCTGCTCACGTTCACACACGCTCACTTGAGTAACTAACATTTTTCTGACTCTCACGAAATAATCACGCTCACAAAGACTCACAAAATTAAAATAAACAATTTTTTATTTTACTTTTTCGATTTCTTGCATAAAAAGTAAATATTTCCTTAAAACAATCATAAAACTTTATTTAAATCACAAGTTTGTAATAATTGAATTATTACAAAATTGTGTGTGGGAATTATAATAATTTCCATCTAAATTCAATATGATGACAATTTTTTTTTGATTGTTTTCTGTTTCAGATAACACAAAACAATCAGGCAAATTCATGAAACAAAAATTACTCACGCACGAAACTATTTTCTCTAATCACGCGCACTCACAATAATATAATAATAATAATAGTTTTGATCACATGATCAATTATTTTTATTTATTCTTTCTGTTTATATACATCTCATTTTTAATAAATTCCACCTAACCGAGAACTGGTAACAATGACCGTCGTCTCGTTGTAGCGAAAAAACCAAGGGTTCTGGTGGGAATCGAACCCACGACCCCCACGTTGAAAGGCTAGCACGCTACCAACTAGCCTACGGGGCCCCCTACGCGCACTCACAATCTCGTGAGTAAAGCTAAGTACTCTGTTCGGTTTCACGGGAAAAAATCTGTCAAACTCCATATAAAAAAAAAAAAAATTGGCAACGCGAGGAATTAAGGGGAAATTGTAAAAAAAGTTTTCACTCATTTTTATTATACAAGACAATTTAAATTGCCGTGAAAAAGTGACATTTCAGTTTTGTTATGATCGTTTCTTTCTTATCATTGTCAAAAGTTCTTGATTTTTAAATGTTTTATTGCAATTTGAGGCGTTTAAAGTTTAAGTGAAATTTTCACCGTAAGAAACAGAGTACTTAGCTTAAAAATAAATTTCACTCACGATCACGCGTGAATCACAAAAAAAATCGTGTCTCGCGCGCATTTCTAGTCTAAATATTTCCGAGTAAAAATTTTCTGATATAATCATATATAATTTGATACAATCTTATATGAGTTAATTTGCTTCCGTATAAATTTTCACTTTGATACGGTTGATCCACTTTATATGGTTAGATATTGCTCCATATATGATTAGATTCGTATTTTGGTTTTGCTCATCAAATTATATAAAAATAGATATAAGATCAATTTGATATAATTAGATATGACCAAGTTCAGGATCAAATTGTATCAATTTTTATATTTTTTGATCTAAAATAATACAATTACATATTATTTGATACAACCATTTTACGGAACAAATAAGATCTATTTCTTAAAATTAGCATAATATTTTTACTAGGGAATTTAAAGAAAAGAAGTACCCTAGTAAAAATAAAAACAATTTTAAACAAAAATCATTGATTCTGGAATGTTAAGTAGAACCGGTTGCAGGTGCGTTCTGGAACCGATTATTTGGAACGGAAAATTTTGTTGGGATGACGATATTGCATTGCTTTTTGGCACTAATTTTGGTAGCCCTGTTTTGAAACAGGGTGTCTTAAATTATAATTTTCTGAAAGCCTACATTCTCCACTATGTTTTCTCTATTGAAGTTTTATTGATCAGACAAATTGTTTACGAGATATAATTTTTTGAACACCAGAATGGTTCTTTTTCCCACTGTGCGACGATTTGAATCAGTCTTATTTTGGAGCACTCTAAAGTTTGTTGGCTGGGCTGTTTTAACGAAAAATACAACAGAACATATAGATAAGTCTTATGAAAAAGTTCAATAGGTGAGAAAAAATACAGCAAAAATAGGGTTCAATCAATCGAAAGTCGACTTTTGCTTTCAATTTTTTCAACCTTTTCCACTTTTTCAATTTCTTTGATTTTTTTCTTTGGTACCCAACATTGATAAATAAAAACCAACTTTTATTTACAAAAAAATTGACTTTTTAATAGTTGGAAAATTAAAAAAAATCGAAAAAGGTCAAAGAAAAAATCTAAAGGTCGAAAAATCGACTTTTTGAATTTAAAAAAGTTAAAAAGTCGACTTTATGTTGCGACTATATAACCTTAATCGATACTATCCCTTTAAAAAATAACTAATGAAAAAAAAAAAAAATATTTTTTCTTTTATAAAATAATTACCTTTCACAAAAGGAATAATAATTTAATAAAAAATACTTCTATATTTTGTCTGATTCTTTACAGCTTTTGGCCTTCACTATTAATCGATACTATCCCTTTGTTGGAGTCTAAAGACCCCAAAATTCTTTCAAAAGAAACGTGTGCCATATTACATCATTTGGAATCTGAACTGGTGCCGCTTATTGAAAAGAAAAAGAAAATTTTAGAGAAATTTCCTGAAGTAAATATTAAATTTATTAATAGTCTATTTCTTAACTTTAAAACATTTTTATCTTCTAGGAACCTGTTAACATTCTAAAAGACTATCGCATCGATAATATCGAAGAAATTATAAATTTGCTACGGTTGGCTTGTGCCCGTAATTTATCACGGGCCATTATTATAGAAAACACCATGATGGGTTGATAATTTAAAGATCTATTTTTTCTAATAAATTGTCCATTTTTTTACAACTTTATGGTTTTCAATGTTAAAACGGTACTGCAAATACCCACCCGAAGAATTAATGTTATGGTCAGTGTTGCCAGAATTAAAAAAAAAACGTTTTACAATTTTTCAAAAAATGCCATTAAAAAAGCTAAAAACAATAAAGATAATTTTTTTAAATTAATTTTTTATTTAGTTTTACAGTTGAATTGTAAAATAAAGATCGGTTATACTTTTATAGCATATTGTGGACCAAAGTAATGCTTATATATTAAAAAATAAATAAAATATATTGTCGTACTATATGCAATTTGAGCTATCTGCTTGTTGACTAAAATTAGTTTTTGAACGCAAAATTTTGCCTGGCCTAGGCGTCATCTCATTCACCTCTTCAACAAGTTTAGGTTGTGTTGAAATGGTGACAAAACCGGCTACACTCAAAAAATTATGACGGTAGACTCCACTTCAAAAGACAGTTAAAACAACTACATTTGTTGTTGTTTAAGCGTCTACTACATTTTACTGTAAAATCAACCAAAATCAATTAACAACTACAAAAACCGGTAAAAACAACTTCAAATTACAGTTTAGGAGTTCCATAACAAAACGCAACAATTACTCTTTTTATGTTTTTAGTTTTTTTGACTAAATCCAATTCTGCACATTTAAATCTTTGTAACTATATTGAAACATGCCAAAGTTCAGTAATTACACTATAATTCAATATCAAATATAATTGTTCAGACTAAAATGAAACAATTTCGAATCCACATGTAGACAATGTGCTAGTTGAGACCTAAAAAAATGTGCTTAGTGGGTTATCTTTTATACTTTACGAGAAAGATTTATTTTAATAAGTGAAATTTTCAATTTTTACCGATCCTGCTAAAGTTGTTTGCCAAAAGCTTAGCTCCATTTGGTCCGATTTATTTAAAACTTATTTGAGTTTTTCAGTCAGAAGTTGCACTTTTTTAATAGTACGTTTTTTTTTGTGTTAAAGGAACACTCTTGACTATATATAAAAAGTTTCATTCAGAACAAGTTGACTATTTGATGTTTGCTCCAGAAAAAGGTTGGTTGCAAAATTAATAGAGATCGATTTTACTTTTTTACCATCTATAAGGCACCGTGGGAGCGGTAGGAGCTGATTTTATAAAAAAAAGTTTATAAATAAAAAAAATCATGGGAACCGCTCTGAGTATTGAAAGATATTTTAAAGGTGCCGTGACATAGCCCCCACAGACGTTATCCCCATTTCCGGTTTGGGGATTAAGTCGGAAATGAATTCGGTCATAATCCCCATAACGGTGGTGGGGACCAGAGCAGTATAGTCCAAATACTTTATTTTAAAATAACTCGAATATTGCCAAATTATTTTTATTTATTTTATATTCGACTTTTTGTATGAAAAAGTCGAAAACGCATTTTTTGTTGTTAAAGGGCGTGTGTGAAACGGTAGCAAAGTACTATGTTAAAAGTTATTTTTCCTATGGTGATAAAATTTCATATTTCTGCTGTGTGAAATGATATACATATTTTTTGACAATAGATTTTTATACCCTACACCACACTGTGGTACAGGGTATAATGAGTTTGTGCTGATGTTTGTAACTACCCGAAATATTGGTCCTAGACCCACCTTTAAGTATACCGATCGACTCAGAATCACTTTTTGAGTTGATTTAGCGATGTCCGTCCGTCCGTCCGTCCGTCTGTCCGTCCGTCCGTCCGTCTGTCTGTCTGTCTGTCCATGTAAACGGTGTAAACACGATACAGGTCGCAATTTTTAATCAAATGACTTGAAATTTAAAACTTAAGTCTCTCTTGGTCCAAGGACGAAGCCTATTGAAATTGGAAAAAATCGGTCCATATTTAGACCTAGCCCCCATACAAAGGTCCTCTTTAGTTTTGGCTCAAATGACTCTAATAACCGTATAATAGAAGGTATCGTTTTGAAATTTGAAAGGTAAACATGTTTTGTCTTCACAAATCATCATTCCGAATTTTAAAGAAATCGGACCAGTTCTTCTTGTAGCCCCCATACAAACCACCTTCCCGATTTTCACATAAATGTCTCAAATTTCATTAAAATAGAAAATATTTAATTAAAATTTTGTTTGTGTATATTAAACGCGTACTTAAATAACCTTATCAAACCTGATAATCATCGGACCAGTTTTGGACTCAGGCCCCTTTTAAAAATTTCGCCCGATATTCAGTTAAAGCGGTTTATTGTCAACAAATAGAAGCCTATTTCACTCAAATTTGATTTGTGAGCGTTTTTTACACTTATTAAAGATTTTACAACATATAGATCTAATCGGTCCATGGGACCCATTTTCCGGGAAACTGGTGTAGGGTATTATATAGTCGGTCTTGACCGACTATAATTTTCTTACTTGTTTTTATTGTTGTTTAAAAAAGTAACAACAATTATTGTTGTAAGGGCGTAACTATGACTCTGGGCGTACCATTTAATATTTTATTATTATTTAAGTTTAAGTAGCGACTTAAGTACAAGGTTTCTCTAGCAGTTTGGACCAATTTTAATCTACAAATTAATTAGTCTTGCTTCATAATACAGCCTTTGACAATATCTACCGCCAGAAAAAACATTTACATACATATATGGTTTAAACTGCTTCAAATAGCTCGTACTTAAGTATCTACATAGACTTACGTACTGACTGTAAAATCCAGCCTATGTATATAATTATGTAAATTACTTAGGTAAGGTTTAAAGGGGCTCTCAAGTCAAGATTACCTCCACCCCTCCAAATCTGATGAAACTTTGTGCATTGACTAATGACCTCATCCTGAGTACCACTTTTGTCGAGGGCAAAGGCCTACAAGGTCCCCTTCTGCACTGAAAATACATAGTGCCAAAAACTTTCGTCGAAAAAAAAACGGAGAGGATGGGTCTAATACATGGAGTTTGTAATCTGGGCTTAGGGGCTTTATCCCAAAATTAAACTTGTTTCATAGTGCCTTCCTGTACCTGACTTGTTCCCAAAATTGATCTTGTTCCGTAGTTCCCCCCTGTTCTTTTTAATTTTTTCGCCTTTATTTTTCAAATACCGGATAGCATTTTTTTGGTATCAATCAGGGCTGGTTAAAGTTATCCTTAGCTCTATTTTTACTAAAACTTACCTCGTAAAAAAAGTTCATTTCAAAAAGAATGATATTATGATCATATATTTGTATGTATTGTTTCACCTTTGGATTTTTAAAAAATGACAACAGACATTGCATTAATATTTTATTAAATCCATCAATATACAAATTTTGTATTACAAAAATCGAACAAATAGTACTTATGCCGACAAGCATTTTTTCCCTTATATTTCAAGTTTTTTTTACAAATTGCACTTTTAACTTTACGAATTTTAAACATATTTCACTATTTTCCACAACAAATTTAATAATTTACGCGAGTTTATTAAATACATCAATATACATACAAATTTTGTATTATAAAAATCGCACAAGTAGTACTATGACTTATGCCGACAAACATTTGTTCCCTTATATTCCACGTTTTTTTTTTACAAATTGCACTATTAACTTCACGAATTTTAAAGATAGTTCACAATTTTCCACAACAAATTAAATAATTTCCGCGTAAAACTAAACATTTTCTTGCAGCATAGTTGATTCTTGCAAGTTTCCAAAAAGCAAAATGCATAAATACCGTTGATCTTTGCCGTTGGCTTTTAACTTTGTTAAATAATGGTTGGCAACGCAAAGAAAAACAACGAATATTTTTTCAATGATGCCAACTGGTAAAAAACAATATTTCGTCGCCTTATTATTGTTTTGCTCCATATGCCATTTTTGAAAAAGTTAGGAATTGAATATATGGGGCATTCCATGTCAAATCGGACACCGATACCGAAATAAAATAAAAAACGATACCATTACCGATATCGATACCGTTATTCGTTTCGATTGCCAACCTTGATATTTAAAAAAAAAACAAAAAAAAAATCATTTTTTTTGTATTTTTAACTATAATTTTACTTGATTAACTTATTTAATAGAAAAAAAAAATATAATAAAAAATACAAAAAAAATCTAATTTTTTTTTCATTAGTTTTTTTTTAAATATCCTTTAGGTATTCTTCGCCATTTCTTCGATATTTCAGAACAAATAAAATTTTTTATAGAGAATGTATTACCAAAACCAACTACAAACATATTTTGTAAGCTTATTAAAACTAACAAAAAAATTTTTTTGAAAAATTTTTAGAGTAATACCAAATTCGCATTCATTTTTTTAAACATGTTTAACCACTTAAACACGTTTAAATTTAAACTTGTTAAGGTATATAAACATGTTTAAGTGCTTAAACATGTTTAAAAAAAAATGAATGCGAATTTGGTATAAGACCCTAACCACAGACTAATACAGACTCGACATAAGTGACAGGTGTCAAAAAAGTAGTTCTGAACCATATGGTTAATATTTTCAAATTATTCTACGAATTAGGTTAGAAAGAGAAAACTGATATGACGCGCCATAAGAAAAATGGATGCCAGATCGGTTTTTGTTGTTTCACTCACTCCTAAGTGTGCAATTACAATTCTGGCGTTGGCCTTGAATTTTGCTCGTTCCCATACATTTTGTATGTAGAACAAAATTCAAAGCCAACGCTAGCGTTTCAAAGCCAGAATAGAATCAATTCTATTTTCTTGGCTTTGCTCTCTCGTGAGTATTTTTTTCTTGCTTTGGCGTTGCCAGTCTTTTACAAAAAAAGGGTTGATTTTGTGATGTGTTTCATATCTTGTTTATGAAACACATCTGTGTATTGGAAAATTAGAAGAAAAGTACATATAAAAGAAAGTGAAAATATAATTTACCGCCAATTATTATAAAAAAAAACAAGTATCAAAAAAATATCAATAACAAAACCAAAGGAGTTTTATGTTTCACCGAAAAAAAATAATTTTCAGGAAAAATTTATTTTTCTTCCACCAAATAATTATATTTCTGTTCTTCTTTGTGTGTGTGTATACAAACAAACGCCAGAACAAAATTCAAAGCCAAAGCCTTTGTTTAAATCAAACGCCCTCTCTTTACACAAAATTCAAAGTCAACGCCAGAATTGTAATTGCACACTAAGTCGTAGAAAGTGTTGCCATGTTAGCGTAAAACGAACTGAAAACCGCTGTGTTTTCTCCTAAAATCGCTTAGTTTTTCCCCAGTTTTTCTTATAAAACTCTACTGTCGAGTCTGTATTTAGTCTGTGCCCTAACCACAGACTAAATACAGACTCGACAGTAAAGTTTTATAAGAAAAAATGGGGAAAAACTAAGCGATTTTAGGAGAAAACACAGCGGTTTTTAGTCCATTTTACGCTAACATGGCAACACTTTCTACGACTTAGGAGTGAGTGAAACAACAAAAACCGATATGGCATCCATTTTTCTAATGGCGGGTTATATTAGCTTTCTCTTTCTAACCTAATTCGTAGAATAATTTGAAAATATTAACCATATGGTTAAAGAATACTTTTTTGACACCTGTCACTTATGTCGAGTCTGTATTAGTCTGTGCCCTAACCATGCAAATTTTTTTTTGAACTGAAATACTTGCCCACCAAAATAAAACTTATTGTCGTTTATAAGCTAATCAAGCTTAATTATACAGGGCGTTTATGAAACCAATGCGGATTGGTTTGACAACACTTTTTCACGGAAATCAGCTGTGTGTGTTTATGAATCCAATCCAATTCCAAATAAAGAGAAAATGAGAAAATTTCCGTTCGAAAACGAAAATGTGCGTTCATGAATTCAATTCAGTTGGTTTGACAGTTGGAAAATTTTCGTCAACGTTTGGCTTCGGGGATTTCATTTTCATTTCATTTCATTTGTAAGAAAAGTTGAAAATAATTAATTAAAAAAATTAAAAACAAAACTTAAATGAAAAAATGTGAGTAAGATGTTTTTTTTTGTTTTCGCCTTTTTTAAAAAATATTTTTCCTCTTTTTTTATAAGGGGAAGGTAAAAAATTAATGAGCAAAATGCAGTTAGTTCTTCATAAGTTTGTGGAAATAAATCCCGATATATCGAAGGGATTTGTGTTTTAAGGCCTTAAATATAAGGATTTAACTTCCGAAAAAGTAAAACGAATGCACTTTTTTCTATAATTTTAAAATTTTAGTTATTAGATTTTAACTTTGAGTGAAAACGTAAACAACAGAACACCAAATTGGATTTCATGTGATTCGGAAAATGTGAATTGAAAAGTTATGAAAGGCTTTTTTACGAACTTTTTCAAAGGCAAAAAGCCCTTAATAAAATTCTTGAAAAAAGTATCATACACACTTTAGCTTATTAACGAAAAAAATCTTTAGTCGGACAAGTAGTATTTCGATTGCTAAATTGGGCGCAAAAAATAATAAGAGTCCAAATGGGCAAAAAGCTACCGATGTTTTAAAAAAATCATAAAAAATGAACAAATTGAAGCAACTGGTATTTTTCCACACAAAATACCAGATCCTAAGTATATATTAGACTTTAGGAAAACAAAAGATAGATTTGAATAAAATCCCTTCCTTAGTGGATCAATAATCAAAAAAATTTAATTCAAAACAAATGCTTGACAGTTTATTAGCTAACAAATTATTTTTCTTTTTACAAACTGCATTATTATAACAACTCTGACTTTGACTTTCTAACAGAGTTGCTATAAAATACGACTCTGTATTTGCAAAACAGAGTCGTATTTTGTAAATACTTGTGTCCCCGCCATAGGGGTGAAACGAAAGAGTTTCACACATGTGTATGTATTAGTGGCAGCACGCGTATGTAACTTTTGACGTTTCATACAAAACATAAACAAACAACGCAAATACAGATGTAAAAGCTCACACGTACAGGCACACGTATTCTAGGCAGAGAAGCTAATTTAGTAGTATTTTGTACACTAAGAAAAAAAAATATTAAAATCAAACAGAAACAACTTTAAAATAAATATAAAACAGTGACGAAATAGAACAAAGTTTGTTTCTACTTATTTTAAATATTTTCATGTTTATTTTTAAAATTACTAAATAAATACGGTCATGTTAAATTTAAAGTTGTTCCACTTTAATTTAAAATTGAAATCAATATTGATTTAAAGTTGATATAATTTTATTTTTATGATGTCTTAAATTAATAATGTTTAGTAAATTAAACAAAATATTTTTATGTTTTTATAAATTCTTTATTCAAAACTAAAACGAAAAAGTACACTTTCATATATAAATATTGATAAAGCTACAAAACCCAGTCAATCAGGAAAAATTAGCATGTATGTAGCAAGACTTAATAAACTGTATAAGAAAATAACATTACTCACAATTACAATAGAAGCATATCCTTTTGTTGTTTAGTATACTATTAATAAGACTATAGTTGGAAGGGATAATAATCCGGGAACACAATTACAGCTCCAATGACTCCATTTTTCCAAGACACAACCTTAAACCTAAAAAATGGAAAACACTTTAATTAACACAAATGTGTACAAAAAACACATTACAATTAATTTACTTACCTTCATTTATTGATATTCCTTTAAATGTATTTTTTTATTGATATTTATTGATATTCCTTTAAATGCATTTTTAAATTGATAAAATGTAAGTTTTTTTACATTTTTTACAGATTTTCCCTTTGGCTGCGTTTTTTTGCGCAAATAAAATATTTTACAATGAAATTATTTAAATTAAATATGTTTCCATATTAAAATTTGACATATGGTTTTGAAATGTCAGAAAATAAAATTGTTCAACATTATATTAAGTATGACACAATATTGTTTTTATTAGAAAAATTCAAATTTGAATTAGTTCGAATTTGTAACGTATTAAAATGACATCATATTAAATTTAAAGTTGGTAAAACTTA
The DNA here is from genome assembly GCA_963921195.1 of Pegoplata infirma. NCBI lineage: Eukaryota > Metazoa > Arthropoda > Insecta > Diptera > Anthomyiidae > Pegoplata > Pegoplata infirma. The sequence goes on along the minus strand of OY992538.1, from coordinate 238,809,895 downwards.
AAACAAAATGTGGACAACTTTAAAACAAAAATATTATTTTAAAATCAATTATAATCAATATTAAAATTTAATTTTTTGTCAAAAATATGCAGCATGTTTAAAATAAAATTGAAAATATTTGATTTAAATATGCTTTTTTCCCTCAGTGTATGCGTCCATATTGAAAGTACCAAAATAAGCACTCGTGTTGCATGTCTATATGGTCTGTGGTCCCCGCTAAGTTCGAACCATAGAAAAGATTAGAAGGTACGCAGTGTTGTATTTGATGTATTTTCCAATATGGTGGCAAAATGCTTCTTCTTCCTCATCCCACACGTATTTAATATCAAATTAGATTCCTTGTTTATAAAAAATGGAATTTGTCTTTCATTTAATTAAATTTATTATTTATTTTGCTGTATTCAACGTTTTTTTAAGATAATACGCACTATTGATAGTTTAAAAACTTTTTTTTTCTCTTTTGTTGTTTGCTTTGTTGTTGTTCTCCTTTATCTTGCATTGTTTTTATTAAACGTCAAAAGTTACATAATGTGCTGTCACTAATACTTATTCAGGCGAAATACGACTCTGTTTCATTTCTATTTTTTCTATGGTTCGAACGCAATAGATATTTTTTTTTCGAACAAAACAATTTGTCACGGTTTCATGAACGCTTCAAAAATTGGAAACGGATTTGAATTTCGTTTCCAATCCAATTTCGTTGTGGATTCATGAACGGCCTGATAATAACGAAAATTTTTTTTAAGACCTAAAGTTTGAGGGCCGTAGCGACCCCTAAATCTTAATGAAAAAATCTGAAAAAAACACGTGTTATTTTTTGAAGGAGCTTAATATATATTTCGGGTGGCCCATACAAAAATCAAAAAAAAAAGTGTCATATATGAACCATCCTAATATTCATATTAGAGTGCGTTTTCAAATACTGACTTGCTTTGGATAATTTGATATCATCACTTATTAGAAGGTTTTTGCATCAACAAAAATAATGGCGGAGATTTTTTGGAAAAATTCCAACTCCTTCTTGTGTCTCTCCGCGGTTGAAAGCCCGGCTTTTGACCCCATTCTCGCAAAAAATTTCATTTCGATCGGACAAGTTTTTCGAATCCAAAGTGGACTTCGAAAATAAAAGCTGAGACTGGTTTGTTGAGGCTGCTTGTCAAAACTAAAAAAAAAAAAAATTTGAAAAATTTCTGGAGTAAGCACACAACCAGCCTCAATTTTTTTTTTCAAAGTCCATTTTGGAATTGAAAAACTTGTCATCGAAATGAACTTTTTTGCCGTTAATCTATAAAACTCATTTTCTGTTTGTTTGTTTGTTTGTTCTGTATACAATTTGCAATTCTCAACGGATTTTTCTCAAATTTGGCATGAATATTCATTGGACCTCAACTAAGGCCACGTTCACACTACAAGAACTTACCATGGTAAGTTGAGATGATTTTGTGATTTTTCTTTATGCTAGTACAATTTGAGATGATTTTGTAAATCACTATGTGATTTTGTTCAAAGGAAAATCACATAGTGATTTTAAAATCACGCTAGTCTGCACACAGTATAATACCCTATTCACACTTACAGTTTTAAATCGTTTTTAGCAATTGTTTTTAGCATTTTCTGTCAATATACTGTAATAGAATAAAGAAGGTGCTAAAAATATTACTGCTAAAAACGATTTAAAACTGTACGTGTGAATAGGGTATTAGATCGTAGTATTGTTTTCATCGATTTGCTTGTATAGAATTTTTTTTTTACATTGTGAACTTTGAGCTTAAAGGGGCACGGGTTAAACTTATCCGATTTGGCTCAAATTTTTTCTACATCAGTTTAAGGCCATGTTCACACTACAACAACTTACCATGGTAAGTTGAGTTGATTTTGCAATTTTTCTTTATGCTAGTACAATTTGAGATGATTTTGTAAATCACTGTGATTTTGTTCATAGGAAAATCACATGGTGATTTTAAAATCGCGCTAGTCTGTATGCAATATAAGACCATGTGCCACAATAATCCGCCAAGACAAAAAAAAAAAAATCGCCCTCACATTTCGCTGCCATATCGAGGGCCTATATTCAAAACCCTCTAGCTTATTTTCACGAAAATGACTTTTTGATGGCAAAATATTCAGTAAAACGGCTATGGTGTAAAATTCAGAACAAAAATATTTTTTTTTTGCTATTTTATTAGCATTTTTGGTTTTCTCTATCTCTTATACAATTAATTTTTCTGAACTCAAAACCCTCTATCTTTTTAAATAACTAATTAAAAAAAAAAATTTTTTTGAATAATTCCATCATGCATTACATGTTTTCATACTAATTTTTGCATGCTGAACAAGAATTTGTTAACAAAATTCCAGAACCACGATTTTGGTCCAATGATGCTAATTTTTTCTGAAAATTCTTGTTTGACGTTTTTGAAAAATATGGCTCAAAATTTAGATGTCTTGTGTACATTATGAAACAAAAATTTTAATCTTAAAAATCGCGATGCTGATCAGCATCTGTGGACCAAAATCGTGTTTTTAATTTGTTTACTATTTTTTACATAACATACTCAATAGTTTGTCAACTTTTGAGATGAATTCGGTAAAAAAAATAATTTTTGTCTTAAAAATCAGCACCCGTGGACCAAAACCGCGATTTCGGAAAACGAATTATATGTGAGATTCATTAGTTGATTTAAAAAAATATTGTAGAATATCGAATTTTAATTACTCTAAAGGGGCCATCAGATGACAGTCAAATCTTACACTTTGTCTTCCAAGTGCGCATCTTTTTTCTGAACACACATCTATTATTGACGCCATCTGCATTCGGTCGTTAGAAAAATTGCAAGATTTGTCTGTCGTCTGATTGGCGCTTAACAATACGCGAAATCCGTTTTTTTTTTGGGCTCTCCTAAAAAGTTGTGTTTTTTTAGATAGAGGGTTTCGATATATCAAATGCACATAAAAAGTTTTAAAAAATCTATATAGAAAAATTTAAAAGTGTTAACATGGAAGACATATCGCTCCTTTACTTGTATAGTGTCACAACTCAAAATATTTGATTTTGCAGAAAACACGTTTAAAGTTTACTATTGAAACTGGTTTTTAATTGAAAAAGGCAGGTACATAGAAAATGTAATAATGGCGTGAACTATTCTCAAACGGTGAGTTTAAGAGATATTAATATGAATTTTTGACACAATATAATGAATAATACTGCATCATTTACTCAAAAAACGCCTTTTTTGAGATATGACACTATACAAGTAAAGGAGCGATATGTGTATATCTAACAAGGGAAGTATCTCAACCCTTATGAACCGAATTGCCTGAAACTTAAAATATATATAAAAGAGACAATTATAAGGTTGGGGTGTCTCAGCTTAGCGGCCATATCGGTGATTTAGGGGTTAAAAACATGGGTCAAAAAATGGCGAAAAAAACCGTTTTTTGGATTTTTCAGCCATTTCTTTTTAAAAAACTATATGAGAAGGAAAGGTTTTTTTAATGCCTATCCAATGGTGGCATAGCCTTGTAAAAATTGGGCTTCTTTAAATATTTTTTTCAGGAAAATGTGTAAATTTTGGGAAATATTTATGTGAAAACATAGACCAACGATATCCATATGAATAAGAAAAAATCTTTATTAAATTTAAGTTGACACGTATTTTTGCCCTAGACGATATTCCTATTAGTTAGGAAGTTATCGAAATTTTCGCGAAGGTCCACATGGTTTCATAAGGGGACGACGAAATTTTTAAACACCGATATGGCCGACAAGCCGTGACACCCCAACCTTAAAATCGTCTCTTTAATATATATTTCAGGCAAATCGGTTCATAAGGGTTGAGATACTTCCCTCGTAAGAGATTTTAATCTTGTATATATTATTTCGAGATCAATAAGCATTCAGAAGTTCATTTTTTCTATAATTCCTAGTTTTTATTCCTTACCTATCATAAAATACGTGGAAAGCAAAACATGTATATTATTAAATAATTTTTGCACATAGGATGCTCTTATTTTTTTAAAGTATGTATGCATAATGTATTTTTTGAATATTATTTATTTTTAAGAGGAAACACTCAGGCAATAATGTAGCCGTGTTTTTTTTTTCGAAAAAGGGATAGAGGAGAGGTAAAATATAGAAGAGCTTGAATATATGTATGTATAAAGTAATTTTGGAGTATTATTGTTTGTGGTTAATAATACTAAAATTTTACTTATTCTAATTTAATTAAGTTTAGCAGTAGTAGAAGCTGATGAGGCGGCAGCCGCTGCACTTGTGCCACCACTTATTGAGCCCAAACGTGATAATGAGGGTTCTCGTTTTGGTGGGACTATTGGCTTATTGGGGGGAATAGGTGGTGGAGCACCTCTAGCCCCAGCTGGTGGTAAAGTAACAGGTGGTACCGCAATTGGTACGGGATGTGGTGGCGGTGCTTGATCAAGAGAGTGACCTGCCGCTGCAGCAGCTGCCAAAGCTGAATATTTACCACCTGGAGCACGTTGAATTGTTGCGGTTGGCTGCATTTTAGCAAGTGACGGAGAAGGGGGTGCTGTGGCTTGTGCTTTTGTTGCAGCAGGAGTTGCATTAATGGGTGTTAGCACTGCTGTTGGCGTTGTTGTCATATCACTTCCAGCAGTAGCAGGGGGTTGACCTCCAGCCGTTGGAGCAGCAGCTACTTGAGGTGATGGTGTTAGGTTAATAGGAGCAGAAGCAATGCCAGTACGTAAATTTATTGCTGGACTAAGGGACAGGGCTATACCCGTTGTAGGTCCTGATACAGGGACACTAGTAACTGTAGCTGTTGGTTGTACAATTTTTGCTATATTAATCATAGGTGTGGCGCATCCATCTTCTGTAATTCGAAATTGAAATTTTTGAAAAACTTGTCAGTTATAAGACAACAAAAATTAAAAATTAAATAAATTAGTATATGAATGCATCTTAATTTAAACAATAAAACTAAATTTATTAAAAATAATGGCAAGTAAACATAAAAAACATATGAATGTGTGTGTGGAAGAAGGTGCTATCTATAATCCAATTTTTGGAAATCGCGTTTTTCTTGCAAAATCGTATCCTCCTACCTTTGGAGTTTTTGTCGTGTATGCAGTTAAATACTGTGTGATACATGCATTTTTTAAATGTAAGGGAGTACCATTTTTTTTGGATTCAAAATTACACTTACAAAATTATTGCAGTTACTACATGACGGTCATTTGTGTAGTAAGTAGTAGTTGTTGTTTTCAACTAAAATTTCAGTTGTTTTGTATGAAAAATCTCAAACAACTGTTTTTTGTAGTCGTTTTAAAAAACAAATACAAAAAATTACTATATTGCAGTAATACTTGTTTTATGTAGTTGTTTTTAGTCTATAAAAAAACTTATAATTTTCTAGAAAATTTTAGAATAACGAATGTGCAGGAATTATTTCCAAATAATTTTAACCGTTTTTGGCGTTTAACATTTTTTTGTTTATAAAAAAAAAATCACAATTTGAGTTGCAGTAAAAACAACTGTAATTTTAAGTATTTTTTACAGTTTTTTGTAGTTGTTAATAAACACAAAAATTTATTGCGTTTATTTTACGAAATTTTTTTGTAAAATACAAAAACAATTTCGTTTATTTTACGAAAAAATTTCGTGCATTTCGTACATTGTACGCAAGAATTTCGTGGTGCGAAACAACGAAATTTTTCGTACAATGTACGAACGTTTTCGTACATATAAGGCAGGAATTTTTTTCGGTGTAGGAGATATGTTACCTACTATAAATAGGGTAAATTTACATGAAAATTGATTAGAGTGTATAACTTTGAGCAGTACTTTATGTAAGCATTTTTTTTTATTGCAAACACTATTTACCGATATTTTCAAAATGGTAATATCATGAAAACTAGCCATTAGATATAAAAATCTGCACCAGATTCGTGTTCATCATGGCAAATGCAATAAGATACGTGGTATTTTTTATTTGTAATTTTTTGGTAATTTACAATGGAGTTGGCATTTATTTTCACCAAAAAAAATAACAAAAATGAATGTACAACAACAAATTATTTTTTTCCTCTGAAATTTTTATCACAAATGGGTATTGCATAGGGGAGCTATTTGTCATCGGAAACTCATTTCGGTCAAATTTAAGTTAGCATATTTTGAATATAGGTTCACGATATACATTGTTAATGTACAATATTAATATTATAATTATGTAAAATGTCCTTAATGCATTATTATGCATTAAGAACTACCAAGTTATTCTTAGTTTACTTGTAACCATACTCATATTTGTATAAATCACTTTTAATAAAGATATTAATCTTAAAACAATAGTGAGTAAAAAAAAAAAGCTCGTGAGTGAGTGTGCATGATTGGAAAATTCCTGTCGTGAGCGTGAGTGAGTCAAAAATCACTCACGCGCCTATCTCTAGTTTGAAGAGCTATAACTTCTTAAGTAAATATCAGATTTTTATAATCAAAATTAAAACTAAATTTAGCTTCTAATTTCAATTTTGATTATTAACATCCGATATTTACTTAAGAAGTTATAGCTCTTTAAACTACAACACTTTTTAAATTTTTGTGATTTTTAAAAAACGAAAATCGTGAATTAAAACGCGAGTTTTTGGAATTTAATTAAACTGTAGAGGAAATGTAAATGTATGCCTATAAAAATGGGTATACATTTAAGTACATAGCTTTTTTGCTGGAGTGTGCTATTCCATTTAATACAATGGTTCCCAACCTTTTTTGCGCCATGCCCACTTTTAAGTTAAAAAAAAATACAATGTCCCCCTTATTCTCAAGAAATATTTGTAAATTTTTCAAATTTGTTTTAAAATTCAAAATTTACTTGTGGGTGGTAAGCAAGCTTTTTGTTTAAATCATCGGTAAAACAAAGGCCCGTACCCAAGAAAAACAAAAAGTCTATTTTAACAAAAGTTTTATTTTAAATTTCAAATTTCCCATACATTTTTTGAAGTCGATTTTAAAAAACAAAAACAATTTGTATGGAAATAAAATTAAAAGTCGATTTTAAATTTATTTTATTTTTCTTTGATAAGGCTGAAAGTTTTTAGAAAAAGTTTTTAACAATCAACTAAATAATTAAATAAAATAATATTTTTTTTAGTTTATTTAACAAAAAAAGTCTTAAAAATTTGCTTGTTGCCCCCCCTGAAGTATTCAAAATGCCCCCAGTGGGTCGAGAATCAAAGGTTGGGAACCATCGATTTAATACATTTCATCCAATGTTATTCTATTTTTGCATATAATAGAACTTGAACTGAATGATGCTAGATTTACACTTGAATTTTGGAAGTGTTTATTGGAAATGAATAAATAATTAAAATGAAATCACCTTGTATTTTATACATTTTTCAGATATCTTTTTGTTGATAATGTATAGGTTTTTAGTTTAAGGAAAAAAAGAAGGCAAAGAAGCATAAGAGGGAAATTTTCGTTAAATTTTTGTTTTCATAAAATCAAAATATTTCTGTATTAAAGAAAATTAAAAAGATATAATTAAAACATAGTTAATGCTAAAAAAAACATATTTATCTTTCCCTAAAATATATTGAAATTAAGAGTAAACAATACTTACCACTTAAAGCCCTTGCCTTGGCAGCTGTGCTACCAGCCATTGTGGAATTTAGCTGAATTTGCTGTTGGTGTTTTTTAAAAACCTCGTTTTCAGCTTTTAAAGATAATAATTCTTGTTCAAGTTCTTTAACTCTATTGTAAAAAGTAGATTAATTAAATCAATGTTTAAAACAACTTTGAGTTCTTTTACCTAAGTTCTTCTTTTGCTAAATTAACTTTTATTGTTTTTCGCTCTTGTTCAAAGATTGCGGCCTGTTTTTCCAATTCTTCTTCCATGCGCAAAGATTTTTTGCTTTCTTCTTCTAAGCCTTCTGCAATATTGTCAGATCGTTGTTTTTCCTCAGCTAAAATTTGAGCAAGGTCCTCTGAACGTTTACCTATTGTAACAAAAAAAAATAACTTAACAAATGGGCTCGCACAACAATAGCAAATTAAACATTTATGTGAAGTTCCGAAATTTTTATTTTGTACAATTGCAGCATTCATTTGGAAATAGCAAGAAGTTTTTTACTTATTAAGTTTTATTAAAGAAAAGCCTTTATAGTTATTTTAAAATTAATGGAAAATTAAAAAAAAGAAAAAATAACAAATGAAAATAATTGTTAAAACTTGATGAACCACATTTTATTTTGTTGTGATTTTCTTCTTCAAAGTTTTAAAATAGTGTATAATTACATTAGAGTGTCCCTTTTCCTACGTAGCCGGCCTTCGGCTGGACTTATGGCAGGGTTGCAAAATGAGTACATCAAAATTGTACCAACGAGCTCACAAAATTGTACTTTTTCGACCCCAATTGTACCAAAATTTTTTTTGTTTAGTTTTTGTTTTATTTTTTTTTCCCAGCAAAACTTTTCGGAGTCATTCAAAAATAACTAGTTCTAGAAGTACTTCAAAGCTTTTCACGATAGGTTCTCAAAGAGCATCCTGGAACTAGTGATGTCACAACTAGTTCTAGAAGTGATCCAAAAGGGTAATATTTTGATTCCAAAGACCTTTTTTGGAGTAGTTTGGGAACTAGTGATTTGGAACTAGTCGTACATGACTTCTGCACCACTTCCATGAAACAAATAGTGGTTCTCAAATAACATCTTACAATTAGAAGCTGTTTCAAAAATTTATAATTTTTTTCAAAAAAGAAAAAAATATATATTTGATTACGCATTTCTCTGTTGCATCTTCTATTTGGAAAAAGTCAAACCTTTTGAAATATGTACAGAGGGGCTAAAAATATTATAAGTATTGGGTAATTTGTTTGGTATTATTTAGTATTGGGGCATTAGTGCAAATAGGTTTTTATAGATCCATTCAATTACCTTACTACAATCTGCAATAAACTACTTTATTTACTACAGCTGGAATTTTTTATTACAAAAAGTAAACAAAACTTTCCAATTGTATCAAAAATAGTAAGCAATTTGAGTAATCTAACTAAGCATATAATAATCGTATATTTTTTGGTCCCTACAATATTTTTTTTTTTTCAAAATCCCTTATTCTCCTTCTAGATAATTTCTAATTGCATTAATGACTAAAAGAACAAAAAATACTACTAATTTTTGTTCAGTAAAGTACTGATATTGCGTTATATTTTCAACAAAAAATACTTCAAAAATGTTTTTTTTTGCAAAAAAAAATGTACAAAATGTTCCTAGACTGCTTCCCTAGAACTAGTTCTGATGGTGACAATTTCAAACAAAAATCATGGGTTAAAGAATGTAATAAAGAATTGGTTCTAGAATGGCTTAAAGAACCGTTCCATACATGGGTTCCTAGACTACTTTCCTATAACTAGTTCTGATGGTGACAATTTCAAACAAAAATCATGACTCTGAGAACGAGATAGAGAACTAGTGCCACAATAGCTTCTTGGAAGTAGTTCCTGTCGTGACAATTTCAATGAAAAATCATGGGTTAAAGAATGGGATAAAGAACTGGTTCTATAAGTAGTGATGGAACCGTTCCATAGGAGGGGTGATTGTTCCTAGACTACTTCCCTAGAACTAGTTCTGAGGGTGACAATTTCAAACAAATATCATGACTCTGAGAACGAGATAGAGAACTAGTCGAGCAAAAAAGAAGTACTCCAGCACTAGTTCTGGAAGTCATGCAAGTTTTGCTGGGTTATTTTAATTTAAAAAAGGAACGAAAAAACATTGATTAAAACAAATTTTTTAAAAATTTACATTTGTACTTTACTTGTGCTTTAAAAGTGTATCAGGTGGTATTCAGAATCCTAGTACTGGTGGAAAATTATCAATTTTTGAAAATACATTTCAGAATACATGAGAGGTCTTCAGAATATAACTGTCAGCCCTGGCAATGTAGCAAAATATTACTTTTTTCAAAAAATACATGTATTTTTAGGTTTCTGAAAGAAGTACTCTTTTGGCACATTGACTGGCAGCTATCTTTATATACCATTCGACGCAGAATCAATTTTTGAGTCGATATTGCGATGTTTTCCAGTCCGTCGTTTAAACGTCCTCCCGATATTTACTTAAATCTGCCTATTGGTACAATATTTCACTCAAATTTGGTTTGTACGTATTTTTACACCAATTTCAGATCTGACCAAACATGGATCCAGTCGACACAGTAAATCAATCAAGACTATAAACTGGGTAAATTCCATGAAAAAAACATAATCTAAGAAGGATTTAAAATTGTACCAAATGAGTCATTGGTGTACTATTGTACTTTTGAACTTCGAATTGTACCAAAAATGGTACAATTGTACCAACTTTTGCAACCCTGGCTTAGGGATTACAAACCCTATAAATTGATTTAGCGGCTTCGCTAAATAAAGTTTTTTTGTGTATCAAGCCTTTTGCCGGTTAAATTCAGTGCTAAATTCGCTACTTTATGGGGGCTCACCATCTCCGCAAAATAAAGTTTTATTAAGGTCATTTCAATTATCTTTCTAACAGTACTTAATTTATCTCGATACTAAAATCTAAAGCAAATTACATGGTATTATAAAAAAAAGAAAATATAACCAAAATACACCAAAAAAAAACCGCTTAACCAAGACTGGTTCCAAATAATAGCTTTTTTCCTTGGCTTTAATATTAGCTTTGTTCCACAACGTTACCGCGGGTGCCCGCGGGTACCCAAACCAGCCCGAAAAGCGTTCCCGTACGCAAAAATCGGATAAATGAGAGAGATTTTGAGAGAATAAATTTGTTTCTCATTTTACCGAACTTAAGGTAGAAACAGAACAAGCACGGCACGGGGGACGGTTGCCGTTGCCGGAGAATATAGGCCCAAAACAATGACGGGGGACGGCGACGGCAAAAAATGTCATTTGTTTGTTCAGTGGTGCCAACTTTTAACAAAATTAGAGTAATTTTACGGAAAAAAATCGCTTATCACATAGTCAATGTGATTAAGTTGGCACTACTGTACGTTTGTTACACCATTGTGAATGAAAAAATTAAAAATTGTTGTGAAAATACGGCAGCCCTGGAGTGTGAGAGGGAGGGAGATTGAGAGAACCCGGAGATAAAATAAAATAAGTTTTTATTTTTTGTCGTGCCGGTCACGGTTTTTAACTGTCAAATCGTATGGAAAAAGTCGTGCCGGGCTTGTTCTGTTCAGACCTTTACCCGTACTTTTTTTCGTGTAAACTGGTAACAGTCAGATGTTTAGAAAACAGCTGTTTTTTAGTGAAACAAAATTGAAAATTTTAATTAAACAAAGAACTTAACAAAAGAAATATGTAATTTCAAAACAAAAAAATATATTTGGTTACTAAAACTAACTTTTACAACTTTTTTTCCTTGGTTAAAGTTCTTTTTCTTACGAAAATATTTTAGCTTAACCCCTTTGTTTACATTTTTTATTATTTTGGGCTTGAAATGTGTTTTTTTGCGTTCCCGTACTTTTGTGTATTTTTGTGGTATTGTGAGAGTTTTTTTTATTTTCTCTCATTTTACCGAACTTTACCCGGAAAGTTCTGGAACACACCTATTATGTAATAAAACTATGATAGTATGCGGGTTTTTTAAGATACATACATACATTTTTAACATTTTTCTTTTAAGAAAAACTTGATTTGGCTTACAACGGGTTAAGCTATTTTAATGAAATTTGGATAGTTTAATAGGTATTAAAATTACCTACCAAAGATATCCTATTTATTCCGCTCGGACCGTTACAAGCCAAGATATAAGCGATTTTGCTTCAAGCTTAAGCGATTTATTTCGCGAAATATTTCTCGCCGATCTTTGATTTTTTTTTGTTGGAATCTGCTTGATGAGATCTATTATTGATATTAATTTTTAAAGGTTTGGAAAAATGCCAGTAAACTAGAGTATAGCCGTTTTGAGATATATTTTATACAAAACATTTCAAAATTATGTAAGTTACTACATGTTAGTTGTTTGTATATTTTACAGTAGTTAGTTGTTTTCAACTAAAAAGTCAGTTGTTTTTGTATGAAAAATATCAAACAACTATTTCTGTTAGTTATTTTAAGTCATTTTTTTGAATAACTAACAAAAAAGTATTGTAACAGTTATTTAAAGTAGTTAATTTTATTTTTTTTTATCTGTGAAAAATTTTCAAAGCTTTTTCCAAAAAATAAAAATATATTTTCGTTTTTTTATTTTTCACAACTTTAAAAAAAAAAATTTTTTGTCTTCAATTTTTTTTCTGAAAAATTTTTTGAAAAAAAAAATTGTTTATTTTATTTTTACTACATGTTAGTTGTTTTGACTACAAATGTAAGTAATTTTTACTACATAAGTCAGTTGTTTTTTGTCAGTTAAAATAACTAACATTGTTAGTTGATTTAACTGAAAAAGTAGTTGACCCCAAAACAACTTACAAAGTAGTTATTTTAACTGACATTTTCAGTTGATTTTACTAACATAATTTTTTGAGTGTTCTTAAATTATATCAAGTTCTTACCTTCTTCAATGTACTTCATCATTATCTTTTTCCTTTCGGCTATTAATAAAAGTACAATTTGTTTTTGACGATTTCTTTCAAAATCTAAAGTTTCTTGCATTTTTTTAAGGTCTTTTTCTATTTTTTTCACCTGATCTCTTTCTTCTTCCAATTCTTGCCTTAATTTTGTACGTTCCATTTCCAAACCGTACGTTATATCATCGCCTTGTGCAGTATCATGTTCATGCTTTCGCTTTTCTTCCTCTAGTTCTTGCAGCATACGTTGATTGTTCTCCAACGATTCAGTTAGAATATTAACCATCCTTAGATGAGTAGCTCTTTGTTTGTTGACCATTTGATATTGTTGTTCCATTTGTTGTTCTATAATTTGCCTTACCTCCATTTCAGCTTGAGCAGCTTGTGTAGAAGATTCACGCGATATTAAATTCCCCGACAAAGCAACTTTATCGCGGAAAATTGCAGCATGGGGATCATTAGGTTGTAGTCTCTTTGATTTCAACTGTGAAATATATTGTTTAACGCGTTCATTGCGTAAAGCCGCTATTACAACATCTCGGGCCTGCAGTTCGCCCTCAAGATAGTATAACATTTTGACCAATTCACTGTGAGGAATATCATTACGCCCAACTTGTTTAAGATTAACACCAGCCCCAGGTTTCATCGTTTGAAATTCGTGAGCAACATTAACAGTACCTGCTGTATTACTACAAACCATACCAGAGCTGCTGGTTTCACTGCCATTGTCAAATAAGTGTTCGGCACCACTGGCCACTCCGCAACCGACAAATCGAGCAGTGCCGCTATTTTCAGTAGCAAAAGGATCATTAGCGTTTTGTTCCATTTTTAGTTTGTGCACACTTCTCCAAAAAGTTTTCTTGTATCTTTTATTTTATACTATTTTTTTTAATTTTACATTAAGTCCTTATTAATAAACTAAATTCACGTCGTTTTTCTTATCCGGTATATTCTTCTCTACGTCTCGGAAGTTTCTGTGTGTGTGTGCGCAAACAACCCCTTTTATTTCGAAAGGAATTTTATCAAATAGATTTACCGTATTTTAACTTTTATTCAAACATTTTGAATTATTCTTTTGAAATTCTTATAAATTGTTCATTATCAAGAAATTTTTTAAAATTTATTAAATATGTAAATACTTGGTAAGAAAATTTCAGGATTTTTCTTTGTTTTTTTTTTTTTTTTTGCTAAAACTGTCAAACTTTTTTCATTCGTGGAAAAAGTTGATACACTATCAAAGACCTGCGCCTAGCAGCTTACAGCTTGGCGGAGCTGAGCCGCCGATGAGTTTTAGTAGTCGCCGCTGCCGAAAAGTTTAATATGGCATTCACACTTGCGACACAGACTAAAGGCCATGGCACTTGAGCGCTACCGTAGCGGTGCTGTAGCGTGACGGGCTGTTGCATCGTTTTAAAGTTCGGCCGCTACACCACCGTCACGTATTCGTTTAAGTACCTATTTCCATTTATTTTAATACAAGCTAACGTATCAGCTGACACGTCTCCGAACCGTATTCGCTCAAGTAATTATGCCTTAATACAGACTCGACATAAGTGACAGGTGTCAAAAAAGTATTCTTCAACCATATTGTTAATATTTTCAAATTATTCTACGAATTAGGTTAGAAAGAGAAAACTGATACAACGCGCCATAAGAAAAATGGATGCCAGATCGGTTTTTGTTGTTTCACTCACTCCTACGTCGTAGAAAGTGTTGCCATGTTAGCGTAAAATGGACTAAAAACCGCTGTGTTTTCTCCTAAAATCGCTTAGTTTTTCCCCATTTTTTCTTATAAAACTCTACCACAGACTAATACAGACTCAACATAAGTGACAGATGTCAAAAAAGTAGTCTTGAACCATATGGTTAATGTTTTCAAATTATTCTACGAATTAGGTTAGAAAGAGAAAGCTTATATAACGCGCCATTAGAAAAATGGATGCCAGACCGGTTTTTGTTGTTTCACTCACTCCTAAGTCACAGACTAAATACAGACTCGACAGTAGAGTTTTATAAGAAAAAATGGGGAAAAACTAAGCGATTTTAGGAGAATACACAGCGATTTTTAGTCCGTTTTACGCTAACATGGCAACACTTTCTACGACTTAGGAGTGAGTGAAACAACAAAAACCGATCTGGCATCCATTTTTCTTATGGCGCGTTATATCAGTTTTCTCTTTCTAACCTAATTCGTAGAATAATTTGAAAATATTACCCATATGGTTCAGAATTACTTTTTTGACACCTGTCACACAGACTAAATACAGACTCGACAGTAGAGTTTTACAAGAAAAAATGGGGGAAAAATAAGCGATTTTAGGAGAAAACACAGCGGTTTTTAGTCCGTTTTACGCTAACATGGCAACACTTTCTACGAATTAGGAGTGAGTGAGACAACAAAAACCGATCTGGCATCCATTTTTCTTATGGCGCGTTATATCAGTTTTCTCTTTCTAACCTAATTCGTAGAATAATTTGAAAATATTAACCATATGGTTAAAAAATACTTTTTTGACACCTGTCACTTATGTCGAGTCTGTATTAGTCTGTGCCTGTCACTTATGTCGAGTCTGTATTAGTCTGTGCCTAAGTCGTAGAAAGTGTTGCCATGTTAGCGTAAAACGGACTAAAAACCGCTGTGTTTTCTCCCAAAATCGCTTAGTTTTTCCCCATTTTTTCTTATAAAACTCTACTGTCGAGTCTGAATTTAGTCTGTGACTCTACCACAAGGGGGCCATACACGATACAGCATGCTGTACAATTGGCTGGATGAAAACGTGATTTTGATCGTGTATGGGCTGGTTGGACGACCATTACAAAAACAAAATGCACATGTCTATCCAGCAAGCTGTACAACGAGTCTGCAAGTGTATGGGCACCTACAGACTAATACAGACTCGACCATAGAAAAGATTAGAAGGTACGCAGTGTTGTATTTAATGTATTTTCCAATATGGTGGCAAAATGCTTGTTCTTCCTCATTTCACACGTATTTAATATCAAATTAGATTCTTTGTTTATAAAAAATGGAATTTGTCTTTCATTTAATTCAGTTTATTATTTATTTTGCTTTATTCAACGTTTTTTTAAAGAAAATACGCACTATTGATAGTTTAAAAACTTTTTTTTCTCTTTTGTTTTTTGCTTTGTTGTTGTTCTCCTTTATGTTGCATTGTTTTTATTAAACGTCAAAAGTTACATAATGTGCTGTCACTAATACTTATTCAAGCGAAATACGACTCTGTTACACTTCTATTTTTTTCTATGGACTCGACATAAGTGACAGGTGTCAAACAAGTATTCTTGAACCATATGGTTAATATTTTCAAATTATTCTACGAATTAGGTTAGAAAGAGAAAGCTGATATAACGCGCCATAAGAAAAATGGATGCCAGATCGGTTTTTGTTGTTTCACTCACTCCTTAGTCGTAGAAAGTGTTGCCATGTTAGCGTAAAACGGACTAAAAACCGCTGTGTTTTCTCCTAAAATCGCTTAGTTTTTCCCCATTTTTTCTTAAAAAACTCTACTGACGAGTCTGTATTTAGTCTGTGACTCTACTGTCGAGTCTGTATATAGTCTGTGTAAAGACTATGCAAGAGTCAATTTTTTTGACGTTTAAAGATGGTGTTAGTTTTACAAATGGTATCTGGGAAAGCTCGAAATTTTGTTTACCTTTTATTTTTCGTTTAATTTTTCTGGTTGTTTTGATTTAATTATATTCTTTTCTTTTTTTTTATTATGTATTTTTTTATTTTCAAGTGAAAAAAAAAGATTGTCATCTGTAGATAACGACTTCGTTATTACTCAAGAATACTTTTTTGACACCTGTCATATTTAGTGTCCGACCGAATATTCGGCTTGGCCAAACAGCACTATTCGGCTTCGGCCACATTTTTGGCCGAATACCGAATAATTGTATAAAAGTTGTACTTACGTCACAGACTAATACAGACTCGACAAATATGACAGGTGTCAAAAAAGTATTCTTTAACCATATGGTTAATATTTTCAAATTATTCTACGAATTAGGTTAGAAAGAGATAACTGATATAACGCGCCATAAGAAAAATGGATGCCAGATCGGTTTTTGCTGTTTCACTCACTCCTAAGTCGTAGAAAGTGTTGCCATGTTAGCGTAAAACGGACTAAAAACCGGTGTGTTTTCTCCTAAAATCGCTTAGTCTTTCCCCATTTTTTCTTATAAAACTCTACTGTCGAGTCTGTATTTAGTCTGTGCTTACGTCACAGACAAATACAGACTCGACATAAGTGACAGGTGTCAAAAAAGTAATTCTGAACCATATGGTTAATATTTTCAAATTATTCTACGAATTAGGTTAGAAAGAGAAAACTAATATAACGCGCCATAAGAAAAATAGATGCCAGATCGGTTTTTGTTGTTTCACTCACTCCTAAGTCGTAGAAAGTGTTGCCATGTTAGCGTAGAACGGACTAAAAACCGCTCTGTTTTCTCCTAAAATCGCTTAGTTTTCCCCCATTTTTTCTCATAAAACTCTACTGTCGAGTCTGTTTATAGTCTGTGCTTACGTGTTGAAAAATGCAGTAAACACACTTTGAATCACATTAGTAGGCGACAAAAACATTTTATTAACCCCCCAATTTTGTAAAACGCAACGCGCCGCGTTGTAAAAATTTCTGTGTAATTTGTTTTTGTTACAACAACAAATTGTATTGAAATTTTGACAACGCGGCGCGTTGCGTTTTACAAAATTAGGCCATAAGTGTTTTTAAAGTTAAAACAAGATTTTATACTCAAAAAAAATTTTCGATCGATAAAAAATTTCACTCAAAAAAAATTTTATTTACAAAAATGTCTAAAAAAGTTTTTTTGTTCAAAATAAATCCTTCTAGACAACATTTTTATACATTTGTGTATTCCGCCAAATCGAGTTTTACTTTTTTCTTGTTTTTACTACAAAAATATTTTTTTTTTTTTTTGAATATTCGGCTTCGGCCGAATAGTGAAAATTAGGCCGAATATTCGGCTTCGGCCAAAAAAGGTGTATTCGGTCGGACACTAGTCATATTTGTCGAGTCTGTATTAGTCTGTGTCCCAGTATTGGTGATACGATTTGCCGGGTTTAAATAATTTTGTATGAAAAATTATTTGAATTTGACAATTGTTATCCCCCAATACTGGGAAATAGTAGATAAGGGTGGTCAAGGGTAGTTAACGTGTAAATAAAGCTTTAAGGTTGATTTACCCATAAAAATATATACCCAGTACTGGGAAATAGTTGATAAGGGTGGTCAAGGTTAGTTTGCTGATTGTTTTTAGAATAACAATGGATGGTTTTCGGCGTTTGTCATCCAAAAAACTATGATTTTAGTTCGGTGCAGAGGTAAAAGAAAAAAACTGCAATTTCTTCCCCATAGGTAGGTTGTAAGTGGCTGCTGACGTTTTACGTCAACACACGTAGACTCTGAGGTCCATTGTGATACCACGGGTACTTCCCCATTGGTGGATGTTAAATTGAGCAAATCCAAAAAAAAAAAACGGTATTTCAAATAATTCGGAAACAGGGTTTACTTTTTAAAAACAAATGGTTTAGATGTATTGTAAGATAAGGAATTACGTATTTTTTTTCCTACCAGTCGTTCTGCGTATGGCACTAAGGCTGAAGTTCTTTTGTAAATACCTCGTGCAAAAGGAGTCCAAATTTTAAATGTGCATTCTACGTCCAGTGGTACACGGGGACTTACCCACCCAGCCGGTGATAACGTTATATCACATGAACAATTTAGCTCCGTTTTATTTTGTTTCAAAATGTAACCTTTCACATTAAAATCCTCCGGATGACATTTTAGGCCAGGCCATTTTGTAAAACGTTCTTCATTTCCCATTGGAACGTGCAACAATGGAGTATTTAAATATTTATCATAAATTTCCGAAGCATGATCAGTTTTAACAATTGTTGTGGGTAGATTAAAAGATGCAAATAAAAATATTTGAACCCACTCTAGTTTGTTTGAATTACTGTTGATGAAATCAAGTCTCGCTAAACCAGCAACAAGTAGACTCGTTCCAGGTTTAAGGCGATAACACCGGGGAGAAATCATTTGATTGGGTTGTAATTCCACCAACTCCTGGGGCGTTAAAAGATGGGTTATTTGATCGGGATGCATAACACCAGGTGTATCATAAACCCATCTGGCTTTTAGATATTCCTTACTCCTCTCATTAAATGTGTTTATTGGCTCTGTACCTTTGCTTATGGAAAAAGCATCGACCACTTCATCGTCGACATTGCGTGCAAAAGTACGCCCAATTTCACCCACGGGTACCACATCTGAAATATTACCACTTTTGCGTGCATTTTCCACACGCAGTTTTTCTTTTTCGAATTTAATCCATTTCTCAGAGTTCAGCCTTTTGAATCGCTCATAAACTCGAATTTCTGAAGGTCTAAATATTGGAAACTTAAGCATTTGTAGTGTAGTACCTGGCCAAGGACATGTTGTAGCTTTACGTATTAAGTCCGGCGATTCAGGACGACTATAATCGGAGTTAAGTAAAATATTAAATAGAGAACTTTTCCCCACATTCGTACAGCCTAATAGATAAACATCTCCTTTATAAGCCCATATTTTTTGTAATTGTGTGATGAGTTCTTCAATTCCATAACCAGTTTTAGCCGAAATCAAACTAATATGTTTAACATTCAATCGATCAAACCCGGCTTTTTCAGTTTCTTCTTTTAGGCATTGTTTAATGTGATCCAAATAACTATTACAGTCTCGTGGCAAAAGATCAACCTTGTTGCCGACAATAAATACGGGTCTTTTGGGTCCCAATAGCCTGTGCATGCCAGGCCATAAAGAACAAGGAAAGTCTAAGAGATCTACTAAAATTATAGCTAAAGCAAATTTATCTTTAATACAAGATATGGTTTCTATGTAGGATTCCGGAGTAACTTCAACGTCTAACGCTAGATTGTAGTTTTTGAGAAAAAAGCATCGTTGGCAAATTATGGTTCTTAGCTCATTTTGTGAACGCCCTTTAAAAATTTCTACAGGAATGAAACCTAAAATAAAAAAATATTTCTTTTAATGACAATGTAATCTTTTCCATTTATGTTACCGTAAGTTTATTTTATTTTGTTTTGCAATACAAAGCCTTCCAGGCCATATATATTAGTATTACAATAATAATATTTACCTGGTCTGGTGTGGTGATTGCAATGTAAGTGAGCACCGCAACCGTTGCAGGGTATATCAGAAGCTGGTATCGTTGGATCAGCCTTTCCCAAATTATTATTTTGTTGATTGTCACTAATTTCCGTATCTTCCGTTGCTGCAAAATGTTCAAAATCTTCCATCCAATTACTAGGTACTTCAGAAGGATCTTCGTAACATAAGAGTTGTTCTGTTTGATTGCAGTGAACGTTTTTTTTGAGTCTTTTATTATTCAATTTTCTTCTCAATCCGTAACTCATGTGTTCATGTTGTTGTTCCAAATAAGAACTATATAAAATGTGCTGATGATTTGCATATCTTTCGTGTGAATTTAACCACTCCTTTTGGCGTGAACTTGATGTGTTAGTGCTTTTTTGAAATTCTGTGGACAAAAGACGCAGTGACAAATTATTTGGTAATTTATAAAAATTAAACAAAAATTTATTGAATTTCAACATTGTCATTTGAAAAAAGTTTTTCTGAACAGCTGATATCAGTGTTGCTTCTTCACAGTTGCTAAATTAATGCTTTTGAACTGTTTTAAACCAACACTTAATACTTAAATATGCAATTGTGAAAGAAGGACAGAAGGGGGATACGCACGGCAAATTCGATTTTATTCAACGACTTCGAACCAGTGTCGCCAGACTTGGGGATTTATCCCCGAATCTGGGGATTTCATGCGAGCAAAAAGAATTAAATTAGATTCTTTATTTTAAAAAAACGGTATTTTTCTTTTATTTAATTATATTAATTGTTTATTTTGCTTTATTCAACGTTTTTTGAAAGATAATACACACTATTGATAGTTTTTTATTTATTATTTTCCAATTTAATTACAAATCACTTTTTTAATAATTTAAACCTAAACAAGAACTGGTCCCAATGACCGTCGTCTCGTTGTAGCGAAATCGACCAAGGGTTTTTGTGGGAATCGAACCCACGACCCCCTGTTTCATAGGCTAGCTCGCTACCAACTATACTACAGGGGCCCCCACTATTGATAGTTTAAAAACTTTTTTTCTCTCTTTTGTTTGCTTTGTTGTTGTTTTCCTTTATGTTGCATTGTTTTATTAAACGTCAAAAGTTACATAATATGGAGTTCACACTAGCGATGTTAAACAAGTTGTTCAACAAAACACCAGTAGCAGAATAAAAACGTAATGGACACAGAACAAAGACTTTTTTAAACATCTCACTCTTGAACATTTCAAAACAGCAAGTGTGAACGCCGTATAATACTGTATACAGACTAGCGTGATTTTAAAATCACCATGTGATTTTCCTTTGAACAAAATCACATAGTGATTTACAAAATCATATCAAATTGTACTAGCATAAAGAAAAATTGCAATATCATCTCAACTTACCATGGTAAGTTCTTGTAGTGTGAACATGGCCTAAAGTGCTGTCACAAATACTTATTCAAGCGAAATACGACTCTGTTTCACTTCTATTTTTTTTTTCTATGCCCACCTAACAAACTTCGGAGCACTCATAATTTAGGACTCTTAAATTAATCTAAAAAATTATTGTATTTGGAGCCCTCATTTTTTGGAATCAAAAAAGATTTAAAAATAACACATTTTATTTAAGTTTTCAAATATTTTTTCCAAAAACACTAAATTTTTGGATTCAATATTGAACCTTGTGATTTGAATCTAAATCGAATCGTCAAAAAAATCAGTCCAAACTCACTCATAAAAGTAAAAAAATTATAATATTTTTTGAGCCATCCAAAAAGGCTCAAAAAAACTGTTTCTTTTGGAGCCTAAAAATATTTTTTCTTTCAAAATAAATTATAAGTCAGATAATAAATTTCTTCAAAACGTTTTTTTGTACATATGTATGCAAATACCAATATAAACGGGAATAAAAGGAAGTTTGTAAAAAGTGAAGAATTCATGAATGAGAAGAATGAGAGAACGCCAAATTGTTGTTTGAGAAGATCCGAGGAAAAATATCATTGCTATTGGAAGTGGCTGTGTTTTTTAAATTATTATGTGTATGTACAATTAAAAATGTTTTTTAATTTCGAATTTTTGTAAGATAAATAAAGATTTTCAAAATATACAAAAATTTTCGCATTTTTTTATTTTTAAATCAAAACAGCAAAAAAAATCCCAAAATTTCACTTTTTTAATAGACTCCAAATTGACTCCGAATAGGCTCCAAAGTACGAACAAATTTCCCCTTTTTGAATCATTTTTTTGGAGTCATTTTGGAGTCTAAAAAAAGGGCTCTTTTGGATGAACCACTTTCATACAATAATTTGAAATTCTTGTTACATTTTTGGAGCCCATTTTGGAGTCTAAAATGAGTCTGCTTGCTAGCTGGGTGGTATCATACCACCTTTATTATACGGCGTTCACACTTGCTGTTTTGAAGTGTTCAAGAGTGAGATGTTTAAAAAGTCTTTGTTCTGTGCCCATTACTTTTTTTATTCTGCTACTGGTGTTTTGTTGAACAACTTGTTTAAGGTCGCTAGTGTGAACTCCATATTACATAAAAAAAAGGATTTTGTATGTTTTGGGAATTTCTTGTTATAATATTGGGGACAACGACAAAAAGTACCTGGCAACGCTTCTTCGAACTTCGACTTTCATTTTGTTTTCAAGAATAACAAGAAAAGACGGAGGGTTTTCGATTTTCCAAAATAAAATAATTAAACCATATAAAAAATATTGAAAAAGTTAATTATATAAAGAAAAACATACAGAAATAATTACATATATCGACTGTATGTAAAAGACGATTACTTTTGAAGCGATACCAACATTTTCAGAAGAAAAAATACCAGACGATAAACGGTGAAAAAAAAAGTACAGTGAAACTTTTCTGAGAAAAAGAAAGAAATTTATTGTTGTGTTAGTGTCATTTGTGTTAAGCAAATGATAGCAAATAAAAGCGAAAATATTAATTAAAAATATAAAATTTTTGGATAAAAATAAAGGTAAGTGTTTTTAAAAAATATATACACAATCATTTTTCCCCCATAAAATAAAGAAAACGAAAAACGTAATTTCAACAAATATGTACATCATGTATTGCGAAAGAAATGAAGCGTTGTTTAATGATGATGTTTTTTGTGTTTGTGGTTTTTGTTGTGAAAAGAAAAATGAGTAAATCAAGTGAGTGTATATTGATGTTAGTGTGTGTGTCATATTATTTTAAATTGGAGTACGTAGCCAAAAACTTTATATTAGAAACAAAAGAAATACGAAAAACAGAAGGAGATTGTAAACATTTTAAAGTTGCCATAATCACTTATCGAGAAAAATAAAAAAAAAAAATTATGTAGTAAAAAGTAATTTTCATTTAATACCAATGAATTAGATTTTTTATAAAAGGATTTTATTTCCCAGGAAAATGTTTGGAACAAATTCCTGGTTCAATAGATTCTTGAATATATTCTACGGTAATCACAACAACATTTTCTATGTAAAATTATTTTTCAAAAAAACTACTTGCTCTAAAAAACGATTGCTTTCGGGACAATTTTAAATAAAAACCATTGATTCGGAAATGTTAAGTAGAACCGGTTGCAGGGTAATTTGATGCGTTCTGGAACCGATTATTTGGAACAGAAAATTTTTGCTGGGATTTGTATTAAAAACACAAAAGTTTTAACATCCATCTGGTAACTCTAAAGACATACCAATACAAAAAACTAAGTCCAAGGCGACCTATATAAAACATTTTCTACTATTGAACCAACAAAAAGAAGTTTTTCTAGAAATGTAAGTTGTTTGGTAGCTTAAATAAAAATATAACAAAAACTACAATATTTTTGTTAGTTTTGTAATATATTTTTTTACATTTTTCATGTTATTTTCTTTAAATTCATTAGATTAAAGAAACAATAATTATTTTTTATTTATTTATAATAATTTTGTAAAACTTATATATCATCTGGTTTCTAACCTTATCTTAAATCTTGTTAATTCTATTTTAATGACATCTGTTTTTCCTGTCTCTTGGAAGACTGCACGTGTGGTGCCTTTACCTAAAGCAAGAGTTGTTCGTGATCATGATGACTTGCGGACTATTTCTATTCTGCCGTCATTATCGAAAGTTATTGAGCATCTTGTCAAGAACCAGATGCTTCAATCTTCCACGATTAGTATATATGATTCTCAATATGCTTTTCGTCAAGGTCATAGCACTACATCTTTGCTTCTTAGGCTTTCGGATTCTATAAGAGAAAATATCAATACGAATAAGCAGAGTGTTTTAGTATCTCTTGATCTTTCTAAAGCCTTTAATTCAATTTGTTTTTCAAGGATGATAGTTAAACTTAGGAGTGAATTAAAATTTTCAAAATCTGCTTGTAAGCTCATTTTGTCTTACCTGTGTGGTAGGTCTCAATTTGTTGAGCTCAATGGTGAGAGATCTAATACTTTTTTTCTTCGTTCAGGAGTACCTCAGGGGTCTGTTTTAGGACCTCTATTGTTTATTTTATACGTAAATGATTTGCATATATCTACCAACTCTAGGTCCTGTAAGACTTTCTTGTTTGCTGATGATGTTTTTTTACGATTTTTCGGAAATCGAGCTGTTTCTGATGTGTTAGAGAGCAACATTAATAGTTGTCTAGATCGTGTGTTGCAATGGACTTTGATAAATTCACTATCAATCCATCTAAGACCAAAGCAATTATGTTTGGTCCTACTAATCGTTTTGTTGTTGATCTTAATATCTTTTTGGGAGATGTTGAGATTGAGCTGGTTGAGCAGCATACATGTCTGGGTGTTGTTCTTGATAGCAAGCTATCTTTTGAACCTCATATTGATGCATTGTCTGGTAGAATTTGGGTTGCTTTGCGGAAGATTTATTCTACAAATGTTTTTCTTCCTTTTCGTGTTAGGCGGAGATTAGCACATGCACTTCTGATGTCACAGGTGCTATATTGCCTCGAAATTGTTTCAGGTACTGTGGGTATTCATTTTCCAAGGTTAAGACGTATAGTTAATACAATTGTAAGATTTGTATATAGTGTTCGGCGTAGGAATCATATTTCTGGTTATGTTAAACAATTTCTTGGTTGTTCTTTTAAAAATTTTGTTAATTACCGAAACTTATCTTACTTCCATCGCGTTGTTAAAAGTGGAAAACCCTTACCTGTTTTTTTTTTTTGATTTTAATTTAAATGCCGGCACTCATGAAAATCACACAAAATGGCAGGGTCTTCTTCCAATAGCTCCATGCACCAAACTTCCATTACCTTTGTAATGGAAGGCATAAAAACTATGTGATTAACGTCCGAGTTTTATTATTGGTGCTCTCCCACCAGTATATCAATCCAATGATGTGATCAAATCCAATTTATTTCATCAAACAACCATTACCTTTGTAATGGAAGGCATGAAAATTATGTGATTAACGTCTGAGTTTTATTATTGGTGCTCTCCCACCAGTATATCCATCCAATGAGGTGATTATCAAATCCAATTTATTTTATCTTCGTCACAACGTGTCCACCATTTACTTATAAAATGGCCGACACCAGCATATACACGCCAAACGATAGCACATTGATTTAGTAGAAATACCGCAAAATAACAGCAACAATGCTGTTACTAATCGAAACTCCACCAAAGCAAGTGCGGGGTGAGAGGCAATTAGTACGAGCGTACAACAAACACACACACGTGTCTGTATTTAACCTATAACTACAGCAACCAATGAATCCTTCTCGAACGCGATCCCAATTACAACTACCCTTACCTGTATGCAGTGATTTTATGTTTTCACGTTTTTCTAGAAATCCTCAGATTTTTATTCCTCGTATTTTTAAATCACCATTTGAAAGGTCTTTTATTATAAAAGTCGGAATGTTGAATGGATTACCTCTTGAGTTGCGTGTTTTCTCTCATTCTAATAACGTGTTTCGACTAAAACTTTTGGATCATTTTTCTAAATTACGCTGATTTTGTCGCTTATTATTTTATTATCTTGAAAGGTAGTGCTGAAATTAAAAAAAAAAAAAATCTGGGTTGGTTATTGCTAATTTTGGACCTTATTTCTTATTCATTCTGCTTTTTTTCCAAATGTTAAATTTTAATATGCATTGAGGCTGGGGAGCCAAATAGGTAGTATGTTATGTATTTAATATATATATTTTTTTATGTTGTATTTAGTCTTAAGAACTCAGGTTTTATTACTATGTAGTACATTAGACCGGGTCGAAAAAAAAAGTTCCCATTGGGCGCGCTTAATTTTAAAGCTTACCTCGAAAAAGTTCTATAGCCAAAATATTAGATTTTAAGGTCGCGATTTGGTACCGCCGAAATCGTTATTTGTTCATAACTTTGTCATTTGATGTCCAATCGTTTAAAAAAAAAATTTTAGAAAGTCCTCAGCGAGTACTAAATTTGACCCATATCTGGTTTTCACCTTTGAGGTCATCTTAGTGTTATGAGTGTTAGTTTTTTATGCTATTACAGTATATTGACAGAAAATGCTAAAAATAATTGCTAAAAATGATTTAAAACTGTAAGTGTGAATAGGGTATCACTCTTGAACACTTCAAAACAGCAAGTGTGAGTGCCATTTTATACGGGGTTCACACTTGCTGTTTTGAAGTGTTTAAGAGTGAGATGTTTAAAAAGTCTTTGTTCCGTGTCCATTACGTTATTCTGTTACTGGTGTTTTGTTGAACAACTTGTTTAAAGTCGCTAGTGTGAACGCCATATTATATAGCATTCACACTTGTGACCTTAAACAAGTTGTTTAACAAAACACCAGTAACAGAATAAAAACGTAATGGATACAGAACAAAGACTTTTTTAAACATCTCACTCTTGAACACTTCAAAACATCAAATGTGAACGCCGTATTAGGCTACCTACCTGCTTCTTGGCAATATTTTATAATAAATATATACATTAGGATTGCCGCGAAAAGTATGGGGGAAATTTTTTTTTGAAATTGTATATCTGCGAAATATTGTGCCACATTGTCTTATACCCTATTCACACGTACAGTTTTAAACCGTTTTTAGCAGCAATATTTTTAGCACTTTCTTTATTCTATTACAGTATATTGACAGAAAATGCTAGAAGTAATTGCTAAAAACGGGTTTAAACTGTAAGTGAGAATAGGATATTAAACTGATGTAGAACAATTTAGTATAATTTTTATCGACCTTATTTGTCGTCAAAGGGTTAAATGTTTTATTGCGATTTGAGGCGTTTAAAGTTTAAGTGCAATTTTCACCGTAACAAACAGAGCACTTAGCTTTAAGCCTAGTGCTCTGTTTAAACGTCTTAAATCGTAATTAAACATTTAAAAATTAATAACTTTTGAAAATTATAAGAAACGATCATAACAAAACTGAAATGTCACTTTTTGACGGCAATTTTAATCGAACAGAGTAGAGATGGGCGCGTGAGTGGATTTTGACACACACTCACTAATCACTCACGAAATTTTTTTACTCACGCTCACTCACTATTCACGTGAGTAATAAAAATATTACTCACGCTTACGCGTGACTCAATCAAAACATCAAATCACGCAAACTCACGCAACAAAAATTACTCGCTCACTAATAACTCAATCAGATTTTTTTCAACTCACGCTCACTCACAATCACGTAATTAAACCAGTGTTGGCTACCGTTACCCTTTCAATACCGTTACCGATTAAAAACCCTTTAATATTGACTACCGTTACCGTTACCAATACCGAAATAAAAAATTTTAAATACCGTTACCGATATAAAACCATTACCTTTATTCGGATTTTTACCGGTATTATATCGGTTTTGTTTCGGTTGTCTTAATATTACTTATTTTAAATTTTTTGCAGATAAAAAACAAAGTTGAATATTTTAAATGTACTTAAAATAAAAAAACAAAGGCATATGTTAAGATTAGGGCCTTGGATTCTAATCTGATAAAATTTTGTGGTTTGGTAGAGGGGTCAAAGATACATCGAGTGGCACCAATTTCAAGGAGCGGTCACATCCTCTTTCGAGTGGGCGGGCCTTCAAAGTTAAAAGGTTTTTCTTAAATATCTTAAAAAGTACTTATTCGATTTGAATGAAATTGGTATCATTCGAAAGCTTAATGAAATTCCTTTCGAACATTCCTTTACATAAAAAATTTCATTAACCCGTTAGGCACCAAAACGCGATTTTATTTTTTTTTTTTAATTTTCAAATTTCTCACAAATGTAACGTATATAAGATCATACAAGGAACACATAGGTGTGTAGCCAAGTTCCTAAGCTTTCATTTGGTCTTTAATTCGAATCTCTAACTCTTCTAACACCAGAGATATAAAGGGTTAAATTTTTGGTGCTAATTTTTGGGCTGAACCAGCAGAAAAATTTTCTGTAGCGAAGCTGCTAAAGGAATCTATGGAGTTTGTAATCCCTAAGCCCGGCCAAAGGCCGCTACGCAGAAAAGCTTTATTTAGTGAAGCCGTTTGGGCTGAACCTATGGAGTTTGTACGCAGAAAAGCTTTCTTAAGCGATGCCGCTAAAGGAATCTATGGAGTTTGTAATCCCTAAGACCGGCCGAAGGCCGCTACGCAGAAAAACTTTATTTAGCGAAGCCGTTTGGGCTGAACCTATGGAGTTTGTACGCAGAAAAGCTTTCTTTAGCCAAGCCGCTAAAGGAATATACGGAGTTTGTAATCCCTAAGTCCGGCCGAAGGCCGCTACGCAGAAAAACTTTATTTAGCGAAGCCGTTTGGGCTGAACCTATAGAGTTTGTACGCAGAAAAGCTTTCTTTAGCGAAGCCGCTAAAGGAATCTATGGAGTTTGTAATCCCTAAGCCCGGCCGAAGGCCGCTATGCAGAAAAGCTTTATTTAGCGCAGCCGTTTGGGCTGAACCTATGGAGTTTGTACGCATAAAAGCTTTCTTTAGCGAAGCCGCTAAAGGAATCTATGGAGTTTGTAAGCCCTAAGCCCGGCCGAAGGCCGCTACGCAGAAAAGCTTTATTTAGCGAAGCCGTTTGAGCTGAACCTATAAAGTTTGTACGCAGAAAAGCTTTATTTAGCGAAGCCGCTAAAGGAATCTATGGAGTTTGTAATCCCTAAGCCCGGCTAAATAAATCGCAATTTCTGTATTCTGGTTTAGTTCCTTCAAGCATTTAAGGGTTAAGGTCTGTTCTCACTTAAGTTTTAAAACATGTTTTAAGAAATTTATTTATGCTATTACAGTATATTGTCAGATTAAAACAAAAAATGTAGTTAAAACCGTTTTCAGCGGAAAAAAATTGAAGCAATGCCAGTAGAATAGAGTAGTGTAAAATCAATTCTTAACATAACAAAAAAAAATCTAACTTTGACCTTTAATATATTGGTTAATTTTAGAGCTACAACGCCAGTGGTTGGCTCAAATTAAAGCTTAATATCTTGGCTACCAATCTGTTTGGTCTAAATTTTTTATTTATATACGTGCAGTTTTGATATATCAACCATTTTTTAAAAAAGTCATGACAAAAAACTTTCGACATTATTGAAAGGTATTTGTATAAGCTTTCGAATGCAACTAATCTCGTCCAAATAGGACAAGTAGTTTTTAAGATATTTACAAAAGAATTTTTAACTTTGAAGCCCCGCCCCTCCGAAAGGGGGCGTGACCGCTCCTTGAAATTGGTACCACTCTATGTATTTTTGACCCCTCTACCAACCCACAAAATTTTATCAAATTTAGGGTCAAGGCCGCCATCTTAACAAGTTCCGTTATAATAAATTTAATAATGTTACACTTTTCTCTTTTTGTTTTTAGGAGAACATTGCTGATTGTTTATAACAAAAGAAAATCCCAAATTCTTTTATGTATATGTCTTGAAAGCAACAATAAAAAAATTGTCTCGTCTTGTAGGCTACATATCTCTTTGAGAAGGGATTTGCTTGTTTTAAACACACAAGCTTTTTGTGTTTTGGATATATTTGCTATTGAGCGTCAAAAACAAATACTTTCTCCTACAATCAACATTGTATACAAACGGCTATTTAATGATGTCGTCTGATCAACAGTTCTTTTTAAAATGGAACGATTTTCAAACGAATATGGTTACTTCATTCCGACATTTAAGAGATGAAAAAAGCTTTACAGATGTAAGTATTAATTATATTTGAAACAGAAACAGTTTACTGATATACCTTTTTTACCTTTGACTCCATTTACCTTTGACACCATATTTGCTTTCGATTTGTGCGGTGGCAAATTTACCTTTTTAGGTTTTTTTCAATTTACGCCTATTTAATCAAAATTAAAATTAAAGGTACATATTTAAAATACCTATCTCGTGGTGTATATTTTTCAACTTATTAACCCATTTTGGATCAAGATTTAATTTTTTTTTTTTTAAATTTACTTTTCTATTGTAATTAGCACCCGCTGATCTCAAAAAACTTGTTTAGAGTGCTTTTATAACGTCTGAATGATGACGTCGTTAAACGCTTATATAACTTTTTTTCAAAACGCTCGAAAAGCATTCGGATGAATGACAATAAAGTGGTTATGTGGAATAAATTCGAATTTGTAAATTTTTTTAATTGATATTTTTGATATGTTTTCCCACCATAGACAAAAACAAGTAAAAAAGTTAAATTCGGCCTTGCCGAATGTAGTGATACCCTCCACAATTTCAAAAAGATTATTGCAAAAAACTTTATTTAAAAGGAAATTACTTTTGAAAAAAAAAAAAAATTTTTTGAAAAAAAATTTCCGCGAAAAAAAAATTTTGGTAAAAAAAATCCGCGATTTTTTCTTTTTTTGTCAAAAAATATGTTCGTATTTGTTTAAATACCATTTGGTGTTCAATTATGTTCACATATGTCAACCAGAAGCCGAATTAAAGCATTTTGTATTTTTAAGGTTATGTTGAATGTATTGAAACTTTTGAGGTGTGCTTACATTTTCGTTCATAACTTTTGAACCGCTGAACCGATATCGCTCAAATGCAATACCAAACTTCTCGGGAGAACTTCCAATAAATATGTTAAGTTTCAGTCATCTCTGTGCAATATTTTGTCCGTGACAGCATTTTCCACAGACAGACAGACGGACAGACGGACATCGCTAGAATGTCTTAAAATCGATCGGGCATCATGAATAAATATACTTTATGGGGTCCCAGATCGATATTTCGATGAGTTACAAACGGAATGACAAACTTATATATACCCTCTATCACTAAGTGGAGGGTATAAAAATAATTAAGTTTTAGCAAGAGGTTTTTTAACATTTTCCAGCTAATTCCGTGTTTTATTTTTTAAAAGAGAGGATGTGTGCCACATTTTTCTAAACAGAATGGCACAATTATCATGCCCTACTTTATTTGTGGAAGATATAAAACATTTTTTAATTCGTAAAAATGTTAGAGTATTAAAATTTTTGGATTTAACCGCTGACTTAATTTTAATTTATTTATTCTAATTAATAGTAATCTTTTAATTTTTCTCCTAAAGGTGACCCTAGCTTGTGAAGGACAAACATGCAAGGCACATAAAATGGTTCTTTCCGCCTGCAGCCCGTACTTTAAGGCTCTGCTTGAGGTAATTATTTGAATACAAATTGATATTTTAATGAGTCCGACTAAAACCATTTTTTACGGCGATCATATACCGTATATTCGTCCATAATTGTTAGTTTTAAACTTTTTTGTTTTGTAAATATATTTCTCAAATACTATTTAAGATATTTTTTCAAAATAAAAAAAAAAAGTTTTCAATTATTTCAAACTTAATTTAAAGTATATTTACCTAAAAAATTGTTATAAAAAATGTAAAGAAAATTATAATTGCAAAATGTATGCGGTTTTATATACTTTAAATCATTTTAAGCGATTTCCCCACAATATAGCCGCGTTGCACATTGGGTTGAAATGGATCAAAAGTGGCGCTTTATTCAAAACTGAAAATTTTTTTTTACAAAAATTATTAATTGAGGGTTAAAGTATATAAAATTACACTAAAAAATCTGTCACAACTATTATTCTGAGTTGTTTACTTTTCTTGCAATCCGCCGTCAAAATCAAATAAATTTTTGTGTTTTTGAATATGGTGCTTAAAATTGAAAATCAACTTATTTCTAGAATTTTTTTTTGGTATTTATTCATTCAAAGATATTTTTTTTATTATGGAACCATCAACTTCAGGCATTTTCAAATACATTTCTGTTTTTTGTTTTTTGAAAATTGTTGTAAAAATATTTTTGAATTTTTTTTGTAAAATGTTCCAAAATTGGAGTATTTTTAATACTTGATGGAATATAACAAAAAATGTAAGAGGTTGTTATTGCTTATACATTATGATAATAAAGCATATGGTATAAGCTTTAATTTAAAAGAAAAAAAACGTCCGCGTTTAATTTTTTTTGATTTTTTCTGTAAGTACAGATCGAGCACGGGCTCTAATTATATTTGTTATAAGGGTTCAAGTTGAAAAAATGCAGAAGAAAAATTGAATTTCTAAAAATTATAGACATTTCTGGTATTTCCCATACCGGTTTCAAACCCAGTTAGTGTCATCATCAGTAGGATTTTAAATGTCGGTTTGTCTTGTTAATGAAAACTGTTTTTTATATATGTGAATATTTATAGTTTCTACAGAATAAATTTTGACAGTTTCCAACACTACAATTCTATTTCTAGCAATCTCAACCTCACTTCATACTTTCTTTCAACTTTTTTGTCTCTTACATTATTTCGCAAACATTATTACCTAAAAAATTGTTATAAAAAATGTAAAGAAAATTATAATTGCAAAATGTATGCGGTTTTATATACTTTAAATCATTTTAAGCGATTTCCCCACAATATAGCCGCGTTGCCAAAAATATTGTTTTTTATATGGAGTTTGACAGATTTTTTCACGTGAACAGGAATAGAATGTGCACCTTAAAGAGTGTTAACGTTCCTTCTTTAAAATGCTGCCAATAACTATGCTCTAAGTTCATTAGTTGTTGAGATTTAACCAATTAAACTTGATAAACCCAACTGGTTTTTGGCGATGGATTTTACATTTGGCCTACAAATATGAAAAAGTTTTTCATTTATGTTCGGACGATTTTTGGTTATTATGTAGAAAGTCAACCAATACTACGATGTACATGTGTACATGGTGTATAAGATATTACCCGGTAACATGGTTTAATTGATATTTTTTAAATCCTACCAAATATATTTCTCAAATATTTATTTATCAAATATAGTTTTCAAAAATTTTTCAAAATACCAAAAAAGTTTTCAATTATTTAAAACTAATACATAAAAACCACTACAATATCAACAAAAATACTGCGACTTTTTAGATAATATCATGAATATATTTTTTTTATTTTCAGGAAAATCCTTCTAAACATCCTATTATCATACTCAAAGATGTTTCCTACATCCATCTGCAGGCCATTTTAGAATTTATGTATGCTGGCGAAGTGAATGTCTCACAAGAACAATTACCTGCATTTCTAAAGACAGCCGACCGCCTTAAAGTGAAAGGATTGGCAGAGACTCCCAGTTCTATAAAACGGGAAGGTTGATGGTGGTAAAAATTTAGAGGTGTAAAAAAGATCCACCTCCCACAAAACCGCAAAACAACACTCCATTCAATACAGCAACTTACACAAATGGTCTGTTCTACACAGCCATACACATATTTACTACATCCTTGGCCCTTCCTAGATATATGTATACTTATACAACCTCTCCCTTTCCTCTTTATAATATTCATTTATCTGCATAATATAATTAATACATCAAAATAATATACTTACAAATTAATATTCAAAAATCAGATTGTCTATTAAGGCTTTGTATGCAATTATCCTCCAAGAACAAAATATTTTAAAGCTATTACACTCATGTTCTTTAAAACACAATTTAACAGAGACTAAAAGATCAATCACAGTTGGAGTGGCACTTTTTTTAAGCTACCCAAACTTATTTTTAGGCAAAGCTTCGAAGGTATTGATTCTATTAAAAATTTATTCACAAAAAGTCTAATTCTTATTTAAGAATTTAAAATTTTTCATTTCTTAATAGCATTCAACACGAATTAAGTCCAATGCTAAATTTAATAACTTCCTAAAATTTTTCATTTCTTAATAGCATTCAACACGAATTAAGTCCAATGCTAAATTTAATAACTTCCTAAGGGAATTTATTCCTTGCTGGCTGAATTCAAATCTATTATAAATTGAATGATGATATTTTTATTTCATTCCCTGAGTATTTTCAAAAAGATGTTGCTTGTGTGACGTCGCCAAATGTACACTAAAAGCATCTTTGTGTGGCTTATGATAATGAACGCTCGGCTGGCGGTTGTTTTGTTAATATTTTGTCTACTGCTTGCCACACCTAAACTTTTTTAAATTGAATAAAAGGAAAATTGATTGGAAAATAGTTGGAGTAGATTGATTTGATAAAATAATAAAGATGCAAGTTAAATAATCATTCATAGGAAATTAATTCTCGAAAGAATTCAATGACTATGAAAAAAAAATTCCTTAAGCTTGAGAAATAATTCGTAACTAATGATTTTAGGGAATGCCAAATTTTTGTAATTCAAATTAAAAAGTGAATTAAGGAATTAAAACTTTCGAAGGCTTATTTATGCTTATTTCCTGTTTGATCAAAATATATATTCAGGGTATTCACTTCAGATATTTTTGACCCTTGCAACAGTGCAATATTGCAACTTTTTTAACAATAATTAAAAAAAAAAAAAATGTATTACCTTTTATATGATGCGTCGTTGCAAGAAAAGATTCGCAATTTATTTTAATATAATCTATTCACAAAGAAACAAACAAGCAAATAAAGTTGCAATTTTGACATTGCGCAATTTTGCAAGACTGACATTTTTGACGTGAATTCCATTTTTGTCACCTAAAATGCAATACAACCTAACAACGCTTTTTTCACGATCGAGCTATTGATTGATTGTGATGCATTTGATCAAAATACGTATTTCCACAAAGCTTTAGTTCTCTACGGTAAAAAAATAAAAGTTTTACGATCGAAATTCAAAATATTATAATTTGTACTTTTAAAAATTTCTTGCTTTTCCTACAATATTAACAAAATGTTATTTGCTTGGTATGATGCACAACATTAATATGTCCAAAATTTTAGACATATCCGATATAAAATGACGGACTTCTGAACAAAATTCAAAAAAATTTTAAAAACGTTTTTCGTTTCTACTGTAAAAAAAGCAAAAAGTTTTGTTACGTGAAGGAATTCATTTCAGAAAATACAAAAGTGAAAAAATGGAAAAAGCAAAATTACACTCTCTCTGATGTAAACGGCTACATAACAAAATTTTGATAGAAAGTTTTAAAAAATAATAAAATTATTCGTTGAATGAACCAAGGAACTTAAGTTATAATTATAAATTACGCTTTTTACTTATTTTGTTATTTTTTCTTGTTGTTTAATTCTTTATTATTCTTTTTTTTCTTCAAAGTATTTGTTTACACATTTTCTTCCAAGAAAAATATCAAACACATGGTCAATAAGTGCTGTCAAGTTACTAAAACTTTAATAAAAGTTGCAATTATTGACACTTTTTCTTTGATAAGTAATGAATGGCAACGCTTTAAACAATTGGAAAAATTTAACTTTTTACTGTGATAATTTTACACTTGGATATAGGTTGTTTTAAATGCAACTTTTAAGTTGAAATTTTTTTCAAGTGTTTGTTGTAATAAAAAGTTAAATTTTTACAATTTTACATTTTTAGAACCGAAAAAAAAAGCTGAAATGAGTACCCTTTATATACAGTGGGCGACAATACATTCGAAACTTATAGTAGATGCAATTTGTTAAAGACAAAGTTAACAATACTAAACGTTAGAGTCCGACCGAATATTCGGTTTCGGTCTCGGTTTCGGCCGAATAATAGGGTTTCGGCCTCTATTCGGTATTCGGCAAAATTTTGGCCGAATATTAGCCGAAACCGAAACTTTTTGTTATTTTAAAAAATATGTAAAAAAGTCGGTGAATTTTTCGATTTCGTATTTTATTACACCTGTTTCAGTTCAATTGAAGAAAATGTTAAAAGTTTATGCAATAAATGTAAAACCATTTCAGTTCAAAAATTGTTTTCTCCTAATCCTCAAATGAAATATACAATTTTTTTGTAAGTTTTTTTAAAAATCATATATCGTCCATTCCATGAGTCATTTTAAAAAATCTGACCGAGGGTCTTCCGATTTTTGTTATATTTTTCATACAGATACTCTATGGAGCCAATTTCAAATTTCATCCATCAGATCGAAAATATTCGAAAAACTCGCGATTTTATTCACGATTTTCGTTTTTAAAAAAGTAAAAAAAATGCAAAATCTGTGTAACTTTGAGCAGCTGTATTTTCTAAACTACTTATCGCACTTTAACAATTCATAGCGCATACGAATGGTTTGTAAGTCTATTTTGATATATTATAAACTGAAAAAATGTCGGTGGTTTAAAAGTGCATTTTATATGCAAATGCAGTTTTGAAGTGCATTTTGCGAAACTTTTACCCCATTTAATTTTTTTTTAATTAGCATATTTGGAAAATTTAGAATTTTTGCTACAGAAAAATGTTTTCATTACAATGGACCGAGCATGTGTGATATTTTAAATATTTTTTTTAAAAAAATACTTCCTTAAGTTTCCCTTATAAAAATTTTTATTTTTTAAATTATACCAAAATCATGTAAAAAGACATGTTTTTAAACCGTTATATTTTCAAAAGTACTAATCGCATCTCATTGTTTTTATGCACATTAGAAAGGTATTTTTGTATATTTTTTGCATTTAATGACGGCAAATATGTTGGCGTTTCAGAAATGCATTTTAAATGCAAATGCAGTTTTGAAGTGCATTTTTCAAAACTTTTACCCCTTTGAATTTTTTTTTAGTTATCATTTTCGAAAAGTTAACAATTTTTACTACAAAATAATGTCCTCCTAATAATGGACCCACTGTGTGTGATATTTTTTTAGAATTTTTTAAAAAATCATGTTATTTCAGATTTTTTGGTTTTATTTAAAATATTGAAATTGTTTTAAGGAAATTTAAAAAAAAAATTTAAAATAGCACACACGGTGGGTCCATTATTAGCAGGACATTATTTTGTAGTAAAAATTGTAAACTTTTCGAATATGATAACTAAAAAAAAATTCAAAGGGGTGAAAGTTTTGAAAAATGCACTTCAAAACTGCATTTGCATTTAATATGCAATTCTAAAACACCAACATATTTGCGGTCATTAAATGCAAAAAATAGACAAAAATACCTTTTTAATGTGCATAAAAACAATGAGATACGATTAGTACTTTTGAAAATATAACGGTTTAAAAACATGTCTTTTTACATGATTTTGGTAAAATTTAAAAAATTAAAATTTTTATAAGGGAAACTTAAGGAAGTATTTTTTTTTAAAAAAATATTAAAAATATCACACATGCTCGGTCCATTGTAATGAAAACATTTTTCTGTAGCAAAAATTCTAAATTTTCCAAATATGCTAATTAAAAAAAAATTAAAAGGGGTAAAAGTTTCGCAAAATGCACTTCAAAACTGCATTTGCATATAAAATGCACTTTTAAACCACCGACATTTTTTCAGTTTATAAGATATCAAAATAGACTTACAAACCATTCGTATGCGCTATGGATTGTTAAAATGCGATAAGTAGTTTAGAAAATACAGCTGCTCAAAGTTACACAGATTTTGCATTTTTTTGACTTTTTTAAAAACGAAAATCGTGAATAAAATCGCGAGTTTTTCGAATATTTTCGATCTGATGGATGAAATTTGAAATTGGCTCCATAGAGTATCTGTATGAAAAAAATAACAAAAATCGGAAGACCCTCGGTCAAAAAATGCCTAAAATTACCAAATGTCTGGTGGAATGGACGATATATTTTTTTTTAATATAACAATTCCTATTGTTTAAATGCATTATATGCTGTATATTTATCTTTAACAACTTTTTAATAATTTTATTCATGCCCGGCGGTAATTTTTTTTTAAGTTTCGGTTTCGGTTCGGTTTCGGCCGAATATTACTTTTTCGGCCGAATATTACTTTTTCGGCCGAATATTCGGTTCGGCCTCGAAAACTGGTTTCGGTCGGACTCTACTAAACGTTATTATTAAACGAGAATAACTAAAAAAAAAAATGTTATGTAGGTAATTTATAAAGCTTTATTTTAAGCTTAATGGCGTCCAGATTGAGTAAATACGAAGGTCGATCTGGAAAATGAAATAATTTATAGCCATTTTTCAGATTTTTTTTTTAAATATTTCCAAGTCGACTTTTTTCAAGTTCAAACATTAACCTTCAAAGTCATAAAAGTTAAAAGAGGCTAACTAGAGGTTTATACCAAAAATGTTGTTAGAAATTCGATTAATAAACCTGTTATTAAACGCTTTTATTACTAATGAATTTGGACGTAAATATTTAAAATATAGTTTTTATTCCGTGATCAAAGCATTTTTCCAATAACTCAAACAAACAGTGAAAATTTTTAAGAACAGTAAAAAAATCGGCAAAGAAAAGTTAATTTAGTATACAAATATAGTTAATTTAGTATACAATTTTTTCCAAACAAAGAAAAGTTAATTTAGTTTACAAGTGTATAGTTAATTTGGTATACAAGTGTATAGTAATGAAATATTAAAATAATTAAAATTTTTCTTTGTTTACAAAAATTTGGTAGTCAAAAGAATTAG
Organism: Pegoplata infirma; assembly: GCA_963921195.1. NCBI lineage: Eukaryota > Metazoa > Arthropoda > Insecta > Diptera > Anthomyiidae > Pegoplata > Pegoplata infirma. Next base: position 238,771,484 of record OY992538.1, on the reverse strand, counting down.
AGGTCGAAAAATGTGGATTTTTCCTACTGTACTACTAATTTTACTGTTTGTTTGGGTTGTTGAAAAAACTATTGGACCTCTTGTTAAGTTTTTAGTGTTTGAACTTGGAAAAAATCCACCTAAAAATATTTTTAAAAAATGTTTTGAAAAATGTCTATAAAATAATTTAATTTTCCAGATCAACCCTCGTAGCACATTTATTATTTACTCAATCTGGACGCTATCAAGCTTAAAGCTTTAATAATTACTTACATAACATTTTTATTATTATACTCGATTGAAAATAAAAACGTTTAGTATTGTTAACTTTGTCTTTAACAAATTGCATCTACTATAAAAATTTTCCAATGTATTGTCGCCTACTGTACATAAGTATAGCCGTTTGTCGCTGAATTTAAATTAGTCGCACTCTCACTGACGCGTTTCTCCACTGTCCCAATTGTGATTATCTTATGTCAAGATTTGCATTGAAAAAATAAATCATTATTTTACGGAGCATTGTGTAATCCAGCCTTAAAAGCACTATTATCCAAATCAAATATTTTATGTAAAATAATAAGATATTAAAAAATAATAATATTTTTTTAGTATTCTTAAAATACAATACCCAAATTTTATATTTTACAAAAATATTAACACAAATTTTTAGCTACATATCATACTAAGGACCACTTTTTCGTTTTTTTTTTTTTTTTATATTAATGGCAATGAAATAATAGGCAACGGAATATTTTATTAATACAAAAGTAACGCCAGGTCCCATGTATGAAACATATGTATGTATTTTATTTGTCGAATTTCATTACAAGCTAACACATTTTGCACTATAATACTTTTCCATTATACATATGTACAAATTTACCAACTTAAAAATTAAAACTATTTGTGTTAAATAAGTTAATATGTAAGCATAATTTAAAAGTATTCTAGTGTAAAATAGGTGTAAACCAATGTCAATAAGAAAAAGTATCATTACAATAACGAAGATCAATTTCAGTGAATATAGAATTCGCGTTAACATTTAATATTTCAACCATAATTCAATAGTTTTTTATTTTATTTATAAACTTTCATATTCGTTTTTCTAAAAAGCAGGCTTCATTTAATATTTTTCAAATTATACACCTAAAAAATTACGTAGTGGATGCAAAACTATCACGAAATTGAGTATTGCAAATAAATAGTTCTAAATACATATTCAGGGTATTCACTTCAGAATATTTTGATCCTTGCAACAGTGCAATATTGCAACTTTAAAAAAAAAATTTAAATCATTTGATGGAGACAACTATTTATTGTACAAAGCAAAAACTATACATTTTTATAGTTTTTTACAGCAAACACATAAAAAGATCCTTTAACTCAATGATTTCCAACCTTTGATTCTGACCCACTGGGGGGCAATTTGAAGTTTCCGGGGCGACAACGAGCAGATTTTCAATTTTTTTTTAAGTCAAATTAACTAAAAACAGGCACGTACGCAGGGGGGCCCTGGGGGATGGGCCCCCCTAAATGATTTTTCCATATAAACATTTTAAGACATTGCACTACAAAATATACGTTTGTTAACAAAAAAGGCTCAGTTTTATAACTTTTCTTTTTATCACTTATCTAACGCAGTTTTTTTTCTGAAAATTTCAAAATTCAATTCAAAATGTCTAGAATCTGAGAATTTTCCAATACGAAAAATGTTTCAGAATCTGAGATATTTTTCGTATTGAAAAATTTTTGAGAATTTTTCTATAAGCAAAATGTCTCAAAATCAAACAACTTTTTCTTAGAATCTGAAAGTTTTTCTATACGAAAAATGTCTCAGAATTTAAGATTATTTCTATACGAAAAATGTCTTATAATCTGAGAATTTTCTACATAAAAAATTGATAAGAGTTTGAGAGTTTTTCTGTGCAAAAAATGTTTTAAATCGTAAGTGGAGTAAAAATCGTTCTATGGTTAATGTCTTGGAATTTTTTTTTGTTCAAATTATATATAAAGATTTTTACTCGGGAAACTTAAAAAATTTCCCTTAATTTAAGGAGTCTTTCGTTCCAAAATTGTCTCAAAATCTTTGATTTTATTAAGATAATATCGTCGAACTAGTAAATATAGTTTATAATCTAAAAACTTTTAAAAAGTATATGAACAATTCAAAGAGGTGTCTCAGAGTTTTTAATTTTTACGCGTAAAGTTTTTTGAGAATTTTTTTAAAAAAATAATTTGAATCCTTTTTTATCTAAAATTTTAAATAAACGTTTTGTTTTCTATAGAAAACATGTAAAATACAATGTAGGCGCAAAAACATTGACAGAAAAACGAAATTAAAAAAAAAATTCGGCCCCCCCCCCCCCAAAAAATAAATTCCTGCGAACGTGCCTGACTAAAAAATATCTTTTTAGTAAAATTAACTATAAAAACTATTTTTTTTAGCAAAATAAACTATTAAAATTTTGTTAATTGTTTAAAATTTTTACTAAAAACTTAGTTTAAATGCTTATTTTACAAAAACTTTGCTAAACCAGTTGTAATTTTTCATTAGAAACAAAAATTATAAAAATTAACATTTTTTTTGAGTGTAGGGGGGCAAGGCAATTTTTTTAAACTTAAAAGTGGGGTCTGGCGTGAAAAAGGTTGGGAAACATTGCTTCAACTCCAGTGTGTTTTTAATAAATTTTGTATTTCGCACGCTGCGGTGCTAAAAGTTGCTGATTTGAGGACTAACATAATATTACTTAATAGATATTTGTCTTTTTCGTAAAATCAAAACACAATCATTTACATACAGAATTTTCATATTTTATTTATATTGGCTTTCTACATCACTGAAAACTCAATCAGTTTATTTTTTATGTAATTGATTGACAATTTCAATTCTTTAAATAGTATTTACTTTAACGTTTAACATTTTTATCGAAGTTGTTTTAAATTTTACAATGTAAATTAATTACTATTGAACTATGGAATTTTTTCGGTGTATGTATATTCATTTCATAAAAAATACGACAAATGATACTTGAATATTAACATTTAAATATAATACCATAAATATTATTTTTAATTACTATGTATTAAAAAATATGTGAAAAAGAAATAAAAAATTAGTTTTAAAAATAATGAAAAATAAAATCTTATTAAAGAACAAAATGTGGTCTTAAAGAAGAATAACGCAAGGGCACAGACTAATACAGACTCGACAAATATGACAGGTGTCAAAAAAGTATTCTTTAATCATATGGTTAATATTTTCAAATTATTCTACGAATTAGGTTAGAAAGAGAAAACTGATATAACGCGCCATAAGAAAAATATATGCCAGATCGGTTTTATTGGTTTCACTCACTCCTAAGTCGTAGAAAGTGTTGCCATGTTAGCGTAAAACGGACTAAAATCACCACAACATATGAACTTCTTTTACAACTGAAACACTTAGAATGGGTGTGATACACGAAGTATGCAATTTTTTCTACGTCCAGCTTCGAATAGATTTAGGTTTTGCAAAAATGGTGACAAAATTTGGTAATGGCATTTCATTTCTCTTTATTTAGAGCTTAAAAAATCTAAAAGGCGAAAATCGATTATGGAAAAATTTCTTCAAATTTCATACAAGCAATTTGACGTTTATACCCAATTCACACCTGCGGTGAAATCTCCTTCGAACGAGATTTCGATCATATGGTTGTGTATAAAATGATACAGACCATATGATCGAAATCTCGTTCAAACGAGATTTCACCTCAGATGTAGGCCTTTAACTACCATTCTATATCTTATATCGAAAAAAGTTGGTTCTAAATTAAATAAATACATTTACGAACTAAAGCGGATGTTGCTGCATCACATTATTAAAGATTGTTTAAGCTTTTTAGAAACTGGTGAATCGATTCGCCGTGAATTTTTATAGTTTTGTGATCTTTACAATTACTCTTTTTTTTTAATTTGAAGTATATATGTACGTTTAATTATCAATGAAATTAATTTTTCTATCACGTAAGGTTTTTAAGATATTCGCGTTTGAATATTGAAATATTTGGGTTTCCTCTGTAACGTATTCTTAAGTTGCTCAAACACAATAGTACTCGATTTAGTAAAAATAAGACATCTTTATTCCAAATCTGGTATCCAAATTTTTCTATCGCGTACTGTTTTTGAAATATTGGCGTTTGAAAAACTCAAACTCCACTGTTGCGCACTTATATTCTTTATAAATCAGACTAAAATTTTCAAATGCTAATATCACAAAAACAGAACATGCTTGAAAAATTTGGATTGCAGTTTTGGAATCAGGAGGTCCATTTTATATGAAATCAAGTCCTATTTGGAAGCAACGTAAGAATACGTAATAGTGGACACCTAAAAGTGCTAAAATATAGTTTTTTTACTTTTTAACAGCGAATATCTCAAAAACGGTACGTGCTACAAAAATTTGGACGGTAGATTTGGAAGCAGGAGACCAAAATCTATAGGAAATTTTATAGAAATTTCACTGGGAAGTTTTTGCTGTTGAACAGTATTTTTAGTGTAAATATTACAAAAAAATACTCTTTCAATCAAATCTTACAAAAATAAGTGAAAAAATCACTTCTAATTTAGAAGTTCTAAATCGACAAATAAAAATGACATAATCACATCCAAAATGCCAAGAAATATGTACTTCTAAAGTGATGAAAAAGCGCTTCCAAAAGGTCAAGTTATATTAACATCCGGATCACTACTTCAGAAGTTGTGATAAAAATGTTAATATATATGTACATAATAAACACAGTGATATATGTTATACTTAATAATAGTGCCCCCCATTTCCCGGTTCTCGGTATTCCCGCGAATACCGGTATTCCCGGGAATACCGGTATTCCCGGTTCTGGAACCGGTTTCCCGGTTCTAGATATATTCCCGGGAATACCGGTATTCCCGGTTCTGATCCTGGTACCGGTTCTCAAAAACCAAAAAAATACTATACCATAAAATATTTAAATTACACTATTTCAGTAATATTTAGTTGTGTTTGTAAAAATCATGAAACTATTTTTTTCTTAAATTAAAAAAATAAAATGGAAATGGTATTTTTCACATGTTTTATATTTTTTTTGGTAAAAGCAAAGAAAAATTTGAATTGTACAAAATTTTACAAAATATACATACCGGTAGTCCCCGGAATACCGTCAGAACCGGAACCGGGAATACCGGTATTCCCGGGAATACCGTGAATGAATTAAGAACCGGGAAACCGGTACCATTTCCCGGTAATACCGAAAACCGGGAATACCGGTATTCCCGGTACTACGGTACTGACCGTAGGCACTACTTAATAATAAACACAGTGATATATGTTATACTTAATTGTCAATCTTAAGAACATACTTTGTGTGTCACGCCCGTATTAAATTCATCAATGTTTCAGTTGAAGAAGAAGTACATCTGGTTCATAAGTTGTGGTGAATTTTGTAGTGAATGGTAAGCTCTTTTTTGCTGGGCTGTTAGTGGTAGACCCTATCCTGAAAAAACTGGAAACTCCAACCATCGCTTAAGCGGATGATGTCTTGATATTCTCTTACGGAAAGTATCCGGACAGGGTACCTAATTGACTTGAGGGCATAGAGAAACATAGAGAGGCGAAGGCGTCAAAAATTGAGTTGTCAAAGTACAACTTGTATACATGTATTTGTTGACAAAGTACGACTTGTAAACATGTGTTGTGTGGTGAATTCACATCGACAACATACGTGTGAGAAATTAGAAATAGATAGTGATATTATTTTTCCTTTCACCTTCGCCTCTATGTTTCTCTGACCCTCTATGGGGTCATTGAAGATGATGTGGAAGTGGGCATCAGATAACGGACTCAACATAAACCCGAAAAAGACGAAATAGTACTTTTCAAGTAAAATAATAATTAAAAAAAATTAGTTTGTGTGCAAAAAAATGGGGCAAAACTTTACCCCCAAAGGCACGGGTTAATTTTGTCCGATTTGACAGAAATTTAAACATAGAGTTTTTAGACGAAAACGAACCACAATTTGCCCGGCGATCGACGAAATTCGAAAAGTCATTATTCGTATTTAACATCAAAAACACTAATTGAATTTGAACCCCGTTACTGGCATTATTAAACATATTTTATACTTTTAAAGTAAATTACTGTAGTCAACTACCTTTATTTTGAAACGTTTATACACTCACAACGAGAGGTTAGGTTAGGTTGTAAGTGGCTGCTGACGTTTTTTGTCAACACACGTAGACTCTGAGGTCCATTGTGATACCACGGGACCGTAATAGGTTTCCCTACTAGTCCCTGTCGTTAAACCATTTTGAGCTTCTTATAAAACTCCTTAGATGTTGAATTTTGACATCCAACAAATCAGAAAGATCGTACAGCTCCCTAGATCCCAGTGAAGCAAGTCTCTGACCAGAAAGTGCCGGGCAATGGCAAATAAAGTGTTCGATAGTTTCCAACTCCTCTTCATCCATGCAACTTCGGCAAAAGTCATTCGACGGCACATTTAACCACATTTAACAACGAGAGAGGAGATATGATTGTGGCAACCATAATTTAAGAGCTTCATTTTATGATTGGAAATTGTATCAATAAGCAATTATAAAACATTTGTTGCAATCATATTATGGTCCTAATTTATAATTTATCATAACATTTTTTTTTTAATATGACGATCTTAAATTATGGTTGCCACAATCATATCTTTTCTCTGTCTGAAGTTGCCAACTTTAAAATATACCTAGTAAATTTAAAAAATATCTAAGAAATTCTTATTATTTATTTACAAAACAAAATTAATTTTTTTCAAGTACATTTCCAGTTAGGACAGCAATCTGGATACGCTTTTGTAAGATCAACTGGCACAAAAACACAATTTCTACCACCATAAGCATTGGGGCATCTAAAATTATTAACATTTTATACTTTAAAAATTGTAAATATTCGATAGTGGATTTACCCCTTTATATCGTACTCATCATAACGATCGCCCTGGCAGACAATTTGGCTACATTTTCCTGGTACAGTTTTATGTTCTCCTTTTTTTAATAACAAACCAAAAACTTCACAATCTATAATTGTTTTAAATGAATAATATTAAAAGTATTGAACAGTGTTTTAATTTTAAACTTTAATTTGATGAATTCGGATCCGATAGGAAATAGATCACCTAGATCTTCTGTAAATCACTATCTGATCATGATCAAGATAAACGCCAGAGTTAATCGTGATCGAAATTCTACTCAAACGAATGAAATTAAACTCAACCGATAAACATTTTTCATACAATATTATAGAAATTTAGAATGCTGTCGCACGTGCTAGTAGAATTTCAATCACGAACGACTCCGGTTATTCACTCATTAACACTTATTATTTTTTAATTAAATTAATTTAATTACCGGCATAACAATTTGTTATTAACAAAGATAGGCAAATTAAAAAACATTTAAAAATGTTCTTTGTTGTCAACATTTTTGTTTTTCCTTTTTGTTTATATATTAAGCGTCTCAAAGATTAAACTAAACTGATCTTTACAGAAACTTGAAGATGTATTTGACTGAAAAAATTCTACTTGTTTAGAATTAAATAATGACTAATGATTAAAGTAAACACAAAAAGCATGCATGATTGATAGAGAGATAACCTTTTATACAATTCAATTAGTTGGTATTTGTATATTCAGCCACCACAAATAATGAGACAATAGGTCTATTCGATTACCTTACTTCAACCTATTTTTTCAATACAAAAAGTAAACAAAACTTTTCAGTTGTAGTAAAAATAGTAAGAAATTTGGTTAATGGAATAGACCCAATAAATACATTTCATATTTCATGCCGTTTTCCTGCAAATAATAATGCGATATATCGCCCAAAAGCATTGCCGCAATATCATAAAATTACACAGTGATACAAAATCGAACTTTCCAAATCGGAATGGGATGAAAACAAAAGCAAATGAAAGTTGACATTTTTCATAACAAAACCCTTAAGCCGTCTTTTTATTTCAGCGCTTGATTATTTTTTCGCGCATTTAAAGTTGTTGATTTTAAAGCATTTAAGGCTTTTGTGTACTAATCATGTCAAACATTAGGGACCCCTGGTGGTGCCCTTATTAGACATGTGGGGTCCAGCGACCAAACTTAAGCTCGAAATTGCGTTAGCTATAACCGGTATGAATTTTGCTGAAATCGGTCCCATACCTTATTACTGAATAGCCAAATTATTAAAAATAATCCACTGATCACCGTTGCGAAGGCAATTACAAAATTAATCATACGCCTTATACAGTTTTCAAGCAAATATTAGATTTATAATAAAAGTTCACCAACTTAATTTTTTTTTCTCATTCATTTATTTTATTGAATCTTCACTAAAATTATGTGAACTAACAATAAGTATTTAAATCTTAAAACTAATATAATAATATAACTTAATATTAAGTCCAGCTAGTGCCAGACAAAATTTCATTTGCTCATAAATTACACAGCTCAACAAGAAAATGCGTATTGGATTCTGGTTAGTGATTTGGATAGTGTTTGTTGCGCTGATTCCAAATCCGGAGCCCAAATTTGTCTATCACGTCAGGATTTTGAGTAATTCGCGGTTAAAGTGCCGAAAAAGGGAATTTTTGACCCATTTTAAAAGCTAATAAAATAATATCCTGACATGAGAATGATTTGGTATCAAGCTCATTCGAAAGTTTGTAATTTTCTCTTAAAGATAAGATAAAATGTTCTGAAAATTTAATTTTCTAAAATGTTTAAAAAATCATTAGCAAATAACCTTCCATTTTTTAAATATTTAGTTTATTTACACAGTGTTTTTTAACAAATTTCCATACAAATTCATAAGTAAATTTTAGATTTAAAGCACTTCTTGCTAATGATTTTTTTACCGTTTTAGAAAATTAAATTCCCAGAAAATTTGATCTTGTCTGAAAGAGAAAATTACACACTTTCGAATGAGCTTGATACCAAGTCATTTGCATGTCAGGATCTTATTTGATAGGCGTTCAAAAATGGTCAAAATAGGCCTTTTTTGACACTTTAACCGCGATTTTCTTAAAATTGTGATGTGATAAAAAAATTTGAGTGACCGTTTTGGAATCGGGGCACCAAAACCTATCAACTTTTTTTGGTTTCATCGAAAACGCAGCGACAAACCTCAGATTTGTAGAGCGGTGTTATCCCAACTTGAAATGCGTGTAAAAAAAAATCTAGCGCTGAACTAAAAAACAACCTCAAGGATTTTGTTATGTAATATGTCAACTATCGATTGCTTTTGGTTTCATCCCATTCCGATTTTGGTTGTTACACTGTGTTATTTCAACAAAATATCAAAGGAGTATTTTGATTTATTCATAGATTCGGCCTAGTCGAAATTAACTTTTCTACTTGGAGTTAAAACTTTCATTTTTTAAAAAATTGTAATTGTCCTTTATAAAACTTTGTTAAAAAAAACGTTAGATTAAAAATTCTCATAAATTAGTTAAAAGGTAAAATTTTGCTGAATTTTTGAAGAGATTTTGCAAATTTTGTGGGGGAGCTTTGTCAATTTGGTGACACAAATGCAATGCAGTTAGCAGGTTTCTAATGCGAATATCTGGAAAACGTTAAAAAATTCAGACCACTAATTTGGTATTACGATGTTCATATCACATCCACGTCATTAGTCCTATTTTGTGTGAGAAAGTCTTAAATTTAGCGTTTTTTTTTCAAAATTCAAACGCGAATATTTTAAAAAAGCGTTAGGTGATAGAAAAATTAGAAAACAGAAACAGGAGTTCAAAATCTATTTAATTTACGTATTCTGATTCATGGGTGTTGTTACATTTTTATTTTGAGAATTTCTCTAACTCAAGATCACATTTGGAATGTGCTTTCAGGGTCAAACAAAAATTTCCATTAGATATGAACCATTCATTTAAAGGCCTTCAAATGTGCTCCATAAAGAGGGCCGCCTAGCTATCCGTATTCTTAATTTTACAAATAATAACAGATAAAATTTGTTTTTATGTTATTTTTATTTACTTATTTCATTGAAAATACAACATTTGTGTATAAAAAATATTTTATACTTACCATAAGTTAAAATGTGATTTTTAAAGTTTTTTATAATCTAAAAATTATTTAGTGCTATATGAAGTCAGTTCTAAAGTCTTAAAAAAATATATTATAGTTAGTAGCAGTAGTAGTAAGATTTTTTAATTATAATGACTGTTTTAACAAACATCAGTTATTAATTCTTTTTTTTATTTTTTTACTTTTGCTCATTAGTTATCCAATAGTTTTTCTATATTATTGATTTATTCAGTTCTATAAGTAATTATTGAATTTCTTTTTATTATCTATTTCTTTTTTTTCATATTTATTATTTTTTAATTATATTGTGTTCATAGGTATTTTTATATAATTATTAGTTGTATTTTATATATTTTATTAGTATTTTTTTATAATACTTGGTTTTGTATGCGAATATGGTTTGGTAGAGACTTCACGAAAACGTTTACTTTCGGCATATGACGGTATAGTTGTACGCTTGTAACCCGATGAAGTAGATGGTGCTATAAAATTTTATTTGAATTTATTATAAATATATTTTTTTAAATTTTTTATTATTTTTTTATAATTATGTACTAATATTATTTGAAGAACTTATATTATTTTTTTATACATACTATATGAATTCATTTAAACATCTAAACTACTCGAAAATCTTGTAAATTAACTAAAAATTTGTTTAAAAAAGTTATTAAAAAAAAATTAGTGGGTTGCATTGCAATGTAGGACAGTCGCGATAGGTATCTCGAATACGAAACTTAGCTCGGTCCATTTAAATTTTCTTAAAACTGAATTTATTATTTACTTTATTTTATTGAAAAGCTTTACAAGACAGACGAGTATTTAATACATTTAAATGAAAACATATATTATTTAAATTTGTTTAAAATTATTATATAGTTATAAAATTTCCAAATGTATTTCAAAATTGTTCAATTGTATTTTAAAATTTTCCAAATGTATTTTAAAATATTCTATGTTTAATTCTATGTGGAATATTTTAAAATACATTTGGAAAAATTTAAAACATAATTGAAGGGCTTATTGTAAGAACTCGATAAGCATCATTTCATTTTATAGTGATTTTTGCCTTTAAACTTTCGAAATAATGTAGAAAATATAGCTTTTGCAGAACTTTCATTTTCAAGATACTTGTACGAAAGGTTTAAGCAAGACTTCTGCCAATAATTTGTCAATGGAACATCAGTAGAAGGCGAAAACACCAAAAATAAAAATGTTGCTTATCAAGTTTTTGCAGTAAGCCCTTCAATTGGATAATTTTAAAATACATTTGTACAATTTTAAAATTCATTTGAACAATTTTAAAATATATTTGGACAATTTTAAAATATATTTAAACAATTTTAAAATACATTTGGAAAATTTTAAAATACAATTGGAAATGATGTTTACCTTGCAAAATATAGGAGATAACAGAAAAAAAAAACTAAAAAAATTCAATGAAGATCGTTTGGTGGCACCAGAAAGTCTTCCCTTGTCAGATTATTTCACCGTCCGAAAAAATGAAAAAAAGTTGTTAAAGCTGTGTTTAAACAGGTACTGGATAATATACGTTTGAAACTGGAGACTAAATGTAGTAAAACTGCATTTAAAGTTTTTCATTTCGTGATCCTGTTTCCTTTTAAAAGGACTTCAAAGTTTTATTAAATTAAATTTTATAAAATATTTTTTTAATATTTGTTCTTTTCCTAGGACGCCACTAGTGATAGTAAATGAAAGAGAAGGATCTCCCCTAGTTTTCATATTTTATTATTTTTACATACCAGGAAAAAGGAGGTAAGTTACGTCCTTTCAAAACTTTATCCTTCAATATCAATCAAATTTTTCAACAAAATATTTTGATAAAGTTTTCAAAGGACTTTATTCACATCCTTTTATCCTGATATGGCAAAATAAAAAAATGGAAAAATTAGGGGGAGATCCTCCTCTTTTTTTCCATTACCAGTGGCATCCTAGGACAAGTACAAATATTTTAAAAATATTTTAAATGTATCCATTAAAACTTTGAAGTCCTTTTAAAAAGAAACAGGATCACGAAATGAAAAACTGTAAATACAGTTGAACTCCATTTGATCTCTTCTTTCAGACGTAAATTATCGGATTCATGTTTCATATTGGCTGTCGGACGGTGTTATCATACATTTTATCATACTATATTTTACACATTACATAAAAGCCTACAAAAAACCTGGCTTCATGCATTCTTTCTATAAATTTAACATTTCCATATTTCCAAAACAGAGGTTTTTAAATATTTAAAAGTTAGAATATGCAATAAATTATTAAACGAAATTCTGAAATTGATAAATAATTTTAAATTATTTTACTTCAGCTGTTTAAGACAATTACCTTTCATATATTCATAATCATGTGAACTTGTTGGACGCTTAAATGTGGGCGGCAGTGGTGCGGCATACCCATAATCTGCTTCTTCATAATACTCTTCTCGCCTTAATATAATAAAAAAACATTACGAGTTAAATATTTGGATTAAAAAACGAATTGTTTTATTTTGAATTATGCTAGATTATATACATTGTTCCCAGTACTTTGTTCGTTTTGGCGCTGAGAAAATGACAACCCAAATCCAAAATTAAAAGTTTTTACCAGTAAATTTTAAAATTGTTATAAATTAATTTTGCATTTTTGGTATGGGATTCATTTTATGGCGCGAACAGAGTACCGAACTTAACAATATTGAATTACTTACTCTGAACGACGGCTACCAAAGTAATGTGGTGACCCTTTTACCGATTTTGTAAAAACCGTCCTGAAAAAAAACATATTACAACTATGATTAGGTGCCTTGGTTCAATTCTCTTACAGTTAAAATAACATATTTTTGCACATCATGTCGCTCTTATATTTATTCTATATGACCATATAAAGCAATACTTCCTTTACGACATGTTTTGCGAAAACATGTTGCTGTTGAATGTGTTTTATCAATTAAACTTACTTATAGTGTTCTGGATTATTACCATAACTACTTTTTGCTAATTCAGGATCGATTTCCATTATTTCACGTAACTGTTCGTGTGACACTTCATCATTTTTATCTGGTACGATATATTTCCGTACTTCTGCCAAAGCATATGCTACACGAGCATAACATTCAGCTGGGGTAGCCACAGTACTCACTTCCACATATAAATCCTTATTCAAGTGGCTATAACGTGGGTCGTCCGTATTGCGTAATTCCTCCTCCTTGACCTTGTCGCGCATCGAATTACGTCCCTTAATGAGTACCTTACATTGGGTTTCTTCCTGAAGGCGTCTTAGAGAATTACCTTTGGGTCCCAATATTTTCCCAACAAAATTAAACTTGGGATATTGTTTAACTGGCACAAATACCTTCTGGGTAATTTTCATCGGTTTCTGCTTATAAACATCAGCATAAAATTCTCGGCCGGGTATGCGTCCAGTAGCATAAACTCGGTCAAATGCTATAAAAACATTAAAACAAATTTCAGAACCATACACCAAAAAACACATTTAACAAAATTACCATCGTCAATCAAGAGGGCACACAATGGAAAATCCTCTGTTAAACGGGAGCGCTCCTTTTCCAAATCTTGCAGGAAATTCTGCGCTATGTCATTAATTTTTGGCTGATAACCTTCTGGCCCACTTGCAATCTGACTGTATTCATTTTCATTAGACATATTGAAGAATTTATTTCTTTAAAATTTTCACTTATTAAATGTAACAAAACAAAATGGCCAACGATTCACGTTGGTTGACACATACAATGGGCGTGCTTACACCAAACGTAAAAATTAAACGGCCTTTTTACACAATGTATATATGAAAATAAAAAGTTGGCAGCTACACCTTCCATAGACCGAATTTACGTAGGCAATTTTAATTGCCGCAATTTTTGCGTTTCTCTTTTGAAATTGGCGTTTACAAAATTAAGGCCATGTTCACACTACAAGAACTTACCATGGTAAGTTGAGATGATTTTGCAATTTTTCTTTATGCTAGTACAATTTGAGATGATTTTGTAAATCACTATATGATTTTGTTCAAAGGAAAATCACATAGTGATTTTAAAATCACGCTAGTCTGTATACAGTATAAGGCCATGTTCACACTACAAGAACTTATACTGTATACAGACTTGCGTGATTTTAAAATCACTATGTGATTTTCCTTTGAACAAAATCACATAGTGATTTACAAAATCAACTCTAAATTGTACTAGCATAAAGAAAAATCACAAAATCATCTCAATTTAACATGGTAAGTTCTTGTAGTGTGAACGTGGCCTTACCATGGTAAGTTGAGATGATTTTGCAATTTTTCTTTATGCTAGTACAATTTGAGATGATTTTGTAAATCACTATGTGATTTTGTTCAAAGGAAAATCACATAGTGATTTTAAAATCACGCTAGTCTGTATACAGTATAAGGCCATGTTCACACTACAAGAACTTACCATGGTAAGTTGAGATGATTTTGCAATTTTTCTTTATGCTAGTACAGTTTGAGATGATTTTGTAAATCACTATGTGATTTTGTTCAAAGGAAAATCACATGGTGATTTTAAAATCACGCTAGTCTGTATACAGTATAATACTGTATACAGACTAGCGTGATTTTAAAATCACTATGTGATTTTCCTTTGAACAAAATCACATAGTGATTTACAAAATCATCTCAAATTGTACTAGCATAAAGAAAAATTGCAAAATCATCTCAACTTACCATGGTAAGTTCTTGTAGTGTGAACATGGCCTAAGTCTCCACCTAATTTTTGTTCGGTGGCAATAACGAATAACGTCGGCAGATTCAATTTCAAAACTTACCTGTTCACACACAACAATTTTGACACTTATGTAGGTTTCGGAAAATATCACACAAAAAATATATTTTTTTACCTAATTTAATTATGCGGAAATTATTTTTTGCACATTTTAATTTTATTTCAAATTAATAAATATTTTAAAGAAATTTTGTAAATAAATTCATTTGTTTATTTTTTTATTTTTGTCATTTTCCCATTTTCTCCATTTCTCATTGTCGCACAGTGGTAAAAATATGAAATTTATAAGGTTTCGATCGTACTTTCGTTGAAACCTCACTACAAAAAGGTTTAAATTTGTGAGAGAAAATACGTATTTTCAAATGAGGTTTGGCTCGAAACCTCGTTAAACGGGGTTTCAAGGCCAATCTGAACGTACTATTAGTATCATTTTGCTTGCAATCTATACACCGAACCAAATCGCGTAGGTAAAATCAACAAACAAATTTTGTACACTCAACCAAAAATCATTGTATTCCCAAAGAAAATCGTTGTAAATTCAACAGAAATCATTGTTGATTTTGACCCTACAAATATTTATGTTGATTTCAATAAAAATTATTGTCAGTTTTTGTAAAAGTTGATCTACTCGTTCTTTTGTAAATCAACTCTTATTTTTTGTAAATTCAACTCATAATTTTGTTAATATAAGAAATTTTATTAATAAAAAAAAAAACTTGTTGTTATTTGTAAATATTCTTTTATTAAGCATAAATCACAATATTTTTGTATTATCACCGGCTTTTTAAGCTGCAATATTTGAAGATTTTCACACACACTTCGTTTGTTCATGTTATGCACTCATAAGCCATTCTCCAGTTTTCTGATGATACCAAATAAAATCCTTAAAAAAAAACAAAAAAGCTTTAATATAGTATGAATACATAAAGTAATCAATGTATTTTTTTACTTACCAAATATTTACAGACCAGATCCTATTTTTATTTATTTTTATAATATTAAATAATTTTATAAAAAACAAACACATCAAATAATTTTATAAGAGACAGATAAACACGTTTCACATTGCTAACAACTCACTCGTCACTCGTTAATAATAAAAAAATTAACGAACAGGGTTGTTTTTCCTATTTTGATTTATCTATTGAATTCTGTAGATACATTGTAAATCGTTGATTTAACTATACTGATTATTCAACGATATCAACATTAATTTTTGTTGAATACGGCATTATTCTGTAAAACTTGATCTACATTGTGTTTACTAATTTTTCTACTAAGATATTTCTATGAGTGTAGATCTTTAACGAAATTTTGTCAATTTTTTTTTAAGATTCAACAAATTTTATTCAAAGATATCAAGAGATTGTTGTTATGAGATATCTCATAACTATCTGATGAGATCAAATACTGAGACTAATATTTAGTCCACACCTGAGAAAAATTTCTTTGCGATTGATTTTGACGTTTCTTAATACAAATATCTCAGTGTTTCTCCCAGGTGTAGACAGCGGGTAAGAATTGCGGCAATTAAAATTTCCCTGCCTAAATTAGGACTTTACCCCCAGTTTCTGTAACACGAACGCCATTCGTCCACGACGAATTTGCATGTATTTTGTTATTGTAACAAAAACAAAATACATGCAAATTCGTCGCAGACGAATGACGTTCGTGTTACAGAAACTGGGGGTAAGTGTTTCTTCACAATACAGCAGCAAACAGCAAAATTTTTACATGTAATTTGTTGTTGCGCCAACAACAAAATATATGTAAAAATTTTGCTGCCTGCTGCTGTATTGTGAAGAAACACTTACACCTCGTCAACAAAAGTGTACTGAAAGTAGGTTTATTTGACAAATATTCATGCAATATCAGTCAAATAAACCTACATTAGAGAATAATCACAATTGGAGCGGGAAGCGGAAAAACGCGATTGTCCTCATAAAAATAGAATTGAATCTAGTTTGGCGGAAAAACGCGGCGGAATTTTGTTGTCATATAAAACGTATGTGAACAGTTGCGGAAAAACGCTTCCCGCTCCAATTGTGATTATTCTCTTAGATTTACTCATTGTGGTCTATTCGATTACCTTACTACAATCTACTATTTTTTGCTCATTTTACTAAAGCTGGAAATTTTCAATACAAAAAGTAAACAAGACTTTCCAGTTGTAGTAAAAAATAGTAAGAAATTTGGGTAATCGAATAGACCTTATGAATATATTTGGACAATTTAAAAATACATTTGGAAAATTTTAAAGTACATTTGGAGAATTTTAAAATTCATTTGGAAAATTTAAAAATACGTTTGGAAATAATGATGACAACTATGATACCCTGTGCCATGCTCTGTAGCTAGGCGAAAAGATTTCGCATCAATATATCTCAAACTGCAGTACAAAACAAACACTCCAGTACTTACTGGTTTCATTAGCTTATTAAATACAAACTTTTGAAGAAACTTTAGTAAAGACGATATTTTTGTTTGTATTTTAATGCAAAATTTCTTTATTGTAAATTAATTTTAAATCAAGAATTACAAAACGGTTAAAAATAATAAAACTAGATTACTCAGAACAAAAAATCGTTTAAACGTTGAATTACTCAATTTTCCATTATAAAAAAATAACTTTCCGTTATATTTAACTTTTTCATATAAATTTTAACATAATGCTCCGTTAAATCGACAGTTAGCAGCTAACTCGACCGTGAATAATACGCCCTTAAAGGATTTTTTGTTATGGTTAGTATACTTACCATAAATAATTTTATAGTCCAATTCCACTACGCCAATTACCTATAGAAAATCATTAAATAAATACATCATAATTCACAAACTCAATTCACTTATTGTTAATGGGATCCATGGTCGATTTTAAGACCATCTAGTGATGCCAGTCTGTCCGTGAGTCTTGTGAAACGTCGACTACTGCAAAAATATGGAATATATATTTCTGTGTAATAAATATATTTGTTGATGTCTGGAGCACCCACAAACAAATTTTGGATTCGCACAAGTCGAATTTATATTTTTTTTTATTTTATATTATATTACTGGCTCAGAATCTACTCCAGACTCCCAGGTTAAATCGTTAAATAATGTATGTGCCGAATTAATACTTTAGTCAAAATGCGTGACTACACACAAAAACACTTAAGGCCTAGGCACTTGAGCGCTACTGGAGCGGTGCTGTAGCGTGACGGTCTGTTGTATTCTTCAAGCACTTACTGATTCCGTTTCAACGTGTCATATTAATTTATTTATTTATTTGTGGTACAATAAGCCTAAAAGGCCAAAGACGTACCAAAATTAATTTTAAAAAGTGGTTATGTGATTTTTTTATTTTATATTTACAGAAAAACATTTTTTTTCGTTTATTAATATTCAGGCCGTTCATGAATCCACAACGAAATTGGATTGGAAACGAAATTCAAATCCGTGTAGAATTTTCGAAGCGTTCATGAAACCGTGACGAATTGCTTTGTTCGAAAAAAAATATCTATTGCGTTCGAACTTAGCGGAGACACAAGTATCTACAAAATACGACTCTGTTTTTGCAAATGCAGAGTCGTATTTTATAGCAACTCTGTTAGAAAGTCAAAGTCAGAGTTGTTATAATAATGCAGTTTGTAAAAAGAAAAATAATTTGTTAACAAATAAACTGTCAAGCATATGTTTTGAATTAAATTTTTTTGATTATTGATCCACTAAGGAAGGGATACAAATCCATCTTTTGTTTTCCTTAAGTCTAATATATACTTAGGATCTGGTATTTTGTATGGAAAAATACCAGTAGCTTCTGTTTGTTCCTTTTTTATGATTTTTGTTAAAACATCGGTAACTTTTTGCCCATTTGGACTCTTATTATTTTTTGCGCCCAATTTCGGAATTGAAATACTTGTCCGACTAAAGATTTTTTGGCATATGTTAAGATTAGGGCCTTGGATCCTAATTTGATAAAATTTTGTGGTTTGGTAGAGGGGTCAAAGATACATCGAGTGGCACCAATTTCAAGGAGCGGTCACGCCCTCTTTCGAGTGGGCGGGCCTTCAAAGTTAAAACTTTTTTCTTAAATATCTTAAAAAGTACTTATTCGATTTGAATGAAATTGGTATCATTCGAAAGCTTGATGAAATTCCTTTCGAACATTCCTTTACATAAAAAAATTTCATTAAGCCGTTAAGCACCAAAACGCGATTTTAATTTTTTTTTTTTAAATTTTCAAATATCTCACAAATGTTACGTATATAAGGTCATACAAGGAACACATAGGTGTGTAGCCAAGTTCCTAAGCTTTCATTTGGTCTTTTATTCGAATCTCTAACTCTTCTAACACCAGAGATATAAAGGGTTAAATTTTTGGTGCTAATTTTTGGGCTGAACCAGCAGAAAAGCTTTCTTTAGCGAAGCCGCTAAAGGAATCTATGGAGTTTGTAATCCCTAAGTCCGGCCGAAGGCCGCTACGTAAAAAAACTTTATTTAGCGAAGCCGTTTGGGCTGAACCTATAGAGTTTGTACGCAGAAAAGCTTTCTTTAGCGAAGCCGCTAAAGGAATCTACGGAGTTTGTAATCCCTAATACCGGCCGAAGGCCGCTATGCAGAAAAGTATTATTTAGCGAAGCCGTTTGGGCTGAACCTATGGAGTTTGTACGCAGAAAAGCTTTCTTTAGCGAAGCCGCTAAAGGAATCTATGGAGTTTGTAATCCCTAAGCCCGGCCGAAGGCCGCTATGCAGAAAAGCTTTATTTAGCGAAGCCGTTTGGGCTGAACCTATGGAGTTTGTACGCAGAAAAGGTTTCTTTTGCGAAGCCGCTAAAGGAATCTATGGAGTTTGTAATCCCTAAGCCCGGCCGAAGGCCGCTACGCAGAAAAGCTTTATTTAGCGAAGCCGTTTGAGCTGAACCTATAAAGTTTGTACGCAGAAAAGCTTTCTTTAGCGAAGCCGCTAAAGGAATCTATGGAGTTTGTAATCCCTAAGCCCGGCCGAAGGCCGCTACGCAGAAAAACTTTATTTAGCGAAGCCGTTTGGGTTAACCTATTAAGTTTGTACGCTAAGGTTAAGGTCTATTCTCACTTAAGTTTTAAAACATGTTTTAAGAAATTTATTTATGCTATTACAGTATATTGTCAGATTAAAACAAAAAAAAACCGTTTTCAGCAGAAAAAAATTGAAGCAATGCCAGTAGAATAGAGTAGTGTAAAATCAATTCTTAACATAACAAAAAAAAAAAATCTAACTTTGACCTTTAATATCTCGGTTAATTTTAGAGCTACAACGCCAGTGGTTGGCTCAAATTAAAGCTTAATATCTTGGCTACCAATCTGTTTGGTCTAAATTTGTACTTATATACGTGCAGTTTTGAGATATCAACCATTTTTAAAAAAAAGTCATGACAAAAAACTTTTAAAGCGGGTTTTGGCACTTAAGGGGTTAACTAAACTGAGTCACACCTTCGACATTATTGAAAGGTATTTGTATAAGCTTTCGAATGCAACTAATCTCGTCCAAATAGGACAAGTAGTTTTTAAGATATTTACAAAAGAATTTTTAACTTTGAAGCCCCGCCCCTCCGAAAGGGGGCGTGACCGCTCCTTGAAATTGGTACCACTCGATGTATTTTTGACCCCTCTACCAACCCACAAAATTTTATTAAATTTAGGGTCAAGGCCGCCATCTTAACAAGTTCCTTCTGTTGTTTACGTTTTCACTCAAAGTTAAAATCGAATAACTAAAATTTTAAAATTATAGAAGAAAAGTGCATTCGTTTTACTTTCACGGAAGTTAAATCTAGGACACAAAAAAAAATTGGAAATTTAGTTTTCACAATTTTTAATATGAATTACTTTTGTTTATATTTAAGACCTTAAAACACAAATTCCTTCGATATATCGGGATTTATTTCCACAAACTCATGAAGAACTAACTGCATTTTGCTCATTAATTTTGTACCTTCCCCTTATAAAAAAAAAGAGGAAAAATATTTTTTTAAAAAGTCGAAAACAAAAAAGAGCATCTTACTCACATTTTTTCATTTAAGTTTTGTTTTTATTTTTTTTTTTAATTAATTATTTTCAACTTTTCTTACAAATCCCCGAAGCCAAACGTTGACGAAAATTTTCCAACTGTCAAACCAACTGAATGGAATTCATGAACGCACATTTTCGTTTTCGAACGGAAATTTTCTCATTTTCTCTTTGATTGGAATTGGATTGGATTCATAAACACACACAGCTGATTTCCGTGAAAAAGTGTTGTCAAACCAATCCGCATTGGTTTCATAAACGCCCCGATTTATTTGTCAATTCTGCCACACAAATAAAAAAATTTTAACACAAAATGAAAAATGAAATCAGCTGACACGTAAAACGTACGGAAAATCAAAATTTTCTGGGTTCGGCCGCTACAGCACCGTCACGGATTCGTTTAAGTACCTATTTCTATTTACTTTAATACAAGCTAACGTATCAGCTGACACGTCTCCGAACCGTATTCGCTCAAGTAATTACGCCTTTACACTTATTAGCCAAGTTTTTATGTAAAATACAACCAAGGTTTTTTGAATAAGTTAACCAGTTTTTGTTCTAAAAAATTGGCTAAATTACGCAAATCCACTTACATGCACTTTTAATATGTTATAGAGGAACAAAATCTAAGATTTACCGGGGGTTTTTTTTATCGGCTATCGTGAAGGTTAAAGGGGGGAAATGGGAGGATGAAAACCGGATTTTTTTTTTCGTTTTTTGTCGTATTTGTTCCAAAAGAACTAAATTAACATTATATATGGATGGAAAAGTTTTTTGAGGCCTATTCAATGGTGTGTCGGACTTGGCGAAATTATTTTTTTTTAAGTTTGTTTTACTCAAAAATGTGTAAATGTGGAGCTACTTTATGTGGAGAAGTATATACGTACGACTCCCAAATTCATTTATAATAATCTCTATTAAGTTTAAGCCGACACGTGTTTTTGCTTTTGGCGAAATTCCTGTTAGTTCGGCCTTTATTCAGATTTTCCCGAAAGGCCGTAATATTGCATAAGGTGGCAACCCTTTTTTAAACCACCGAGATAGACGATATAAAGTAGCAGGTTAAACTTATATACCAAAAACTATAGTTTTTGGTACTTATTTATAGGGATGAGATTTTCATGCACTAAAAAATCGAAAGTATGCGCTTTAAATATGCACTAAAAAATTCAAAATATGCACTAAACAACCTAAAAATATGCACTAAAAAAATAAAATGCGTACAATAAAAATCTTGTTTTCATACGAAAAACTTCTTAAAAAGCAAAAAATAAGATTTAAAGCAAGATTTTTTTAGAAATTTAGACAATCTATAAAAAAATTAAAAAGAAGAAATATAAAATTTTCTAATTTACAAAATAAATTTTCAGAATTTAAAATAGTTTTTGAAAAAATAATTTTAAATTGTGTTTTTGCTAATTTATACCAACATATGCAAAAATATGCACTTAAAAGTTGGAAATATGCACAAAATATGCACTTAAAACCAAAATATGCAAAAATATGCATTTTCATCAAAATATGCAAAAACAAATCAATGCCATTTTAACGTAAATTTCTTGATTCGGAGAGATGCTTGGTCGATATTGTTTTTAGACTATCGATAAAAAAACATGCATTTGCATGGAAATCACATCCCTACTTATTAACATACATAAATTGCAGAGCAATCGGAGTGTAAGCTATGGGATACCTTCCTTGTTAGTGGGTTGTTTTTTCCACAAAAACTTGGCTAATAAGTCTACGTGTTTTCTGCGTTTAGAAAATTTGTACGTAAAACAAAAAGAAAATTTAGGATTTTTTTTTTTCGAAAGATTTAGTCACTCACTTTAAATAGATTCGCCCAATTTAACTAAAGTTTGTCAAAATTATTTTCAACTTCTCTAAATCTTGTAAAATAAAAAAAATTAAAAAAAAACAGATTTACGATGGCATATTTAACGAGGCTAAAAAATTTTAAATTCGAATGTGTACATTTTATAAAGTTACTCATTTAGCCCTCAGTACTTAAATTGTAAGTCCGGGTTTCTATGTATTTATTAAAGAATATTATTGTTATTATTTATTTAATTCATTGCATTTTTATTAGTAATATCAATAATTATGAGTGCATAATTACTGTGATAATTTCTATGTAATTAATTCATGCATATTTTTTTTTATTACTTCTTATATTTTATATTTTTATAATTTATAAGTATTTTTATTTTATTAGCGCTTCAAAACGGCATATGGTTGAGGTTTTTTATGTGTATACGGCTTGGTGGAGACTTCACGAAAACGACTAGATTCGCCATATGTCGGTACTGCAGTACGTTTATATCCGCTTGATGAAGATCCCACTATAAAATTTTATTTGCATTTATGGAAATTTATATATTTATATTTTGATAAAGTTATTGTATTATGTATTTATAAAATTTATTATTTATATTATTTTATTTAAGTATTTTATATTGCTAATAATTCAATGTCCAGTAAAATTTAACGTATACATTTTAACAGAGCATTGAATAATCCAGCTACACTGTTAATTTATTTTTTACTTTGTTAATTAATGTAGGAACAATTACATTACTACCGTTTAATTTTAGTTTAGCGAATTAATTATAAAATCGCGATTAAGGAAATAAATTCGCAAATACTAATTAGTTACCGATATTAAAAATGTTAGATTGCCGGAAAGATTAAGAAAATACAAGTTGAAATTTTACAAACACAAATTGATATCCTTTTCTCATTTTTTTTTAAATGTTCAATTAAAATTTTGTAATTTAAAATATCGCATTTTTAGCTCTAGAAATCGGCTTAACTGCACTTAAAGGACCCTGTTCCAATTTTTGAAATTTTTTTGAAGATGATTGTACTTTTTATACTATTAATTATGTAATTTTTAGAGTCCGACCGAAACTAGTTTATGGAGGCCGAACCGAATATTCGGCCAAAAAATCAATATTCGACCAAAACCGAACCGAAACTTAAAAACAAAATAATTTCCTGGCTTGAAAAAAATTATTAAGAATTTTTTTTTTAGAACTTAATGTTTTAAAACCATGGGAATGGTTGTTTTATTAAAAAAAATATTTATTTTAATAAACTTGAAAAAAAAATCCCATTTTTATAAAAAAAAAAAAATATTTTACGTTTCATAAAAAAACAAGTAGAAAAGTTAAATTCGACTTGGCCGAATCTATGAATACCCTCCACAATGCCCATTTTAAGTAATAATAAATTTTCTAACGTGAAAAAAAATAACAGTTTTTATTAGAAATATTTTATTTTGTTTAAAAAATTTTTTTTAGTAATTTTTGAAAAAAAAAAAAAAATTATTTACTATTTTTTTTTTTTGAGTGTAAAATTTTTTTTGAGTGTAAAATTTTTTTAGAGTTTATTTTTTTTTGTTTTGGTATAAAAATATTTTTGAGTGACAAAAATACGTTGTAAAATATTTTTGTGACTTACCAATGTTTTTAAAACAGGTTTAACGGGTTTTCAACGCGTGAATTTTAGGTGAAGCTAATCTGAAATTCACGGTTTTGCTAATAACTTTTGAACCACTGAACCGATTTGGCTGAAATTCAATACGAACGAGGCTGGAGGAACGCAAAAGATATATGCCAAGCTTCAGCATCCTCAGAATTGCTTTTCGAAAGTTATAGTGCTTTTTATCTTAAAAATTCAAGAAAAACCCTTGCCGAAATTCAGTCATTTGCTCATAACTTTTGAACCACTTGACCGATTTCGCTGGATTGCAATACCAACCTGACCAGGTAAATGCCCAACATATATGCCAAACTTCAGGAGCCTCCGTTAAGTCTTTCAAAAGTTAGCGTGTTTTCAACAGACAGACAGACAGACAGGCGGACGGACATCGCAAGATCGTCTTAAAATCGATCGAGGATCATGAATATATATACTTTATGGGGTCCTAGACCAATATTTCGAGGTGTTACAAACGGAATGACAAACTTATATATACCCTCTATCACTACACCTTTTCCAATTGAAATTCAGAAAAGATCAATTGTAATTCAGAAATCACAATTGAAATTCAGAAATCCCAATTGAAATTCAGAATAGCCCAATTGAAATTCAGAAATCATAATTGAAATTCAGAAAAGCCCAATTGAAATTCAGAAATCACAATTGAAATTCAGAAAAGCCCAATTGAAATTCAGAAATCACAATTGAAATTCAGAAAAGCACAATTGAAATTCAGAAAAGATCAATTGAAATTCAGAAAAGCCCAATTGAAATTCAGAAAAGCACAATTGAAATTCAGAAAAGCCCAATTGAAATTCAGAAAAGCACAATTGAAATTCAGAAAACCCCAATTGAAATTCAGAAAAGCACAATTGAAATTCAGAAAAGCACAATTGAAATTCAGAAATCGTAATTGAAATTCAGAAAAGCCCAATTGAAATTCAGAAAAGCATAATTGAAATTCAGAAATGCCCAATTGAAATTCAGAAAAGCATAATTGAAATTCAGAAATCGTAATTGAAATTCAGAAATCGTAATTGAAATTCAGAAAAGCCCAATTGAAATTCAGAAAATCACAATTGAAATTCAGAAAATCACAATTGAAATTCAGAAAAGATCAATTGAAATTCAGAAAAGCACAATTGAAATTCAGAAAAGCACAATTGAAATTCAGAAAATCACAATTGAAATTCAGAAAATCACAATTGAAATTCAGAAAAGCCCAATTGAAATTCAGAAATCGTAATTGAAATTCAGAAAAGCACAATTGAAATTCAGAAAATCACAATTGAAATTCAGAATAGCCCAATTGAAATTCAGAAAATCACAATTGAAATTCAGAAAAGCCCAATTGAAATTCAGAAAATCACAATTGAAATTCAGAAAAGCCCAATTGAAATTCAGAAATCGTAATTGAAATTCAGAAAAGCCCAATTGAAATTCAGAAAAGCACAATTGAAATTCAGAAAAGCACAATTGAAATTCAGAAAAGCCCAATTGAAATTCAGAAAATACCAATTGAAATTCAGAAATCGTAATTGAAATTCAGAAAAGCCCAATTGAAATTCAGAAAATCACAATTGAAATTCAGAAAATCACAATTGAAATTCAGAAAAACCCAATTGAAATTCAGAAAAGCACAATTGAAATTCAGAAAATCACAATTGAAATTCAGAAAATCACAATTGAAATTCAGAAAATCACAATTGAAATTCAGAAAAGCCCAATTGAAATTCAGAAATCGTAATTGAAATTCAGAAAAGCACAATTGAAATTCAGAAAATCACAATTGAAATTCAGAATAGCCCAATTGAAATTCAGAAAATCACAATTGAAATTCAGAAAAGCCCAATTGAAATTCAGAAATCGTAATTGAAATTCAGAAAAGCCCAATTGAAATTCAGAAAAGCACAATTGAAATTCAGAAAAGCACAATTGAAATTCAGAAAAGCCCAATTGAAATTCAGAAAAGATCAATTGAAATTCAGAAAATCACAATTGAAATTCAGAAAAGCCCAATTGAAATTCAGAAATCACAATTGAAATTCAGAAAATGTAAACAAACCAAATGTAAACAACCCAAATATTAGTCACCACTACATACACAGATTAAACAAATCGCTCCTTTACTTGTATAGTGTCATAACTCAAAATACTTCATTTTGCAGAAAACACGTTTAAAGTTTACTATTAAAACTGGTTTTTAATTGAAAAAGGCCGGTACATAGAAAATGTAATAATGGCGTGTACTCTTCTCAAACGATGAGTTCAAAAGATATTAATACGAATTTTTGACACAATATAAAGCATGATATAACGAATAATTCTGCATCATTAACTCAAAAAACGCATTTTTTGAGTTATGACACTATACAAGTAAAGGAGCGAAATGATGTACAATTAATATGTATATGAGAGTATCGAACTTTATTCTCTACGTATTGCAGTGATCAGACAGAAAATACACTAATAAAATGTTGTTGGTAAAATCAAGTGAAACTGACTTTATTTTTTTTTTATCTACATAATTTTTTATTAGTATTGCGAACAAAAATATTTACTCTACCACGTAACATAAATATTGCTATATACATTAGGCTGGGTCGTATTCCAACAACATTTGTTTAATCTGTGTATGTGTATTAATAGTGAAAAAAAAGTTGGAAGTAAATACAAGCAATTTAAAACCAAAATGAACAAAATCGGTCCATGGCTTCCGTTCTCGCATCGCGGGTCAAAATTGCGGTTTTTGAAAAAATGGACATAATTTAAAAAAAAAAATTAAATATTTAAAAAAAATAAAATGTATTTATTCGGACTTTATATATGTATACATATCTGTGGCAAAAAGTAATAAGTGCATAAGTGTTTTTATACTACTTTTCAGGAGAGCATTTTTAAGTTTTAATTTTAAATACCAAATCTGGGTTTAAAAATTTGAACATTTTGGGCGTGTAAATATCTCAAGCATTATTATCGATACAATCTTCGCTACTTTAAAAGTTGATATATATCAGGACAACGGAGATATCGGGTGAAAACCATTGATGTTGTTATTGCGTTTTGCAAAATTACATTTTAATCCAAGCATATGTCGAGATATGCAGTTATGTATCCCTATAAAATACATTTTAGCGTCTTCAACGAATGCTGATTTTAAAATAAAGAATAAAAACATAACTCAGATATGCTGTTACGATTTTTATTTTCCTTTAAAAAAAAAATGAGTTGTGGAGTTCTGAAATCAATATCTCAGAAAGTAATGGTCCGATTTTCATAAAAATTTGATACAATACGAAAATGGACATGGAGATTCCGAAAATGCAAAAACACGTTTTGGACATAACTCGACTTATGTTGTTATGGGTTTTTGCCACAGATATATATAGGCCGAATAAATACATTTTATTTTTATGTACCTTTTGGTACTAAAAATAAAAAAACAACATTTTAAAAAAAATTATTAAAAAAAAAAAAAATTATTAAAAAAAAAAAAAATTTTTTTGTATCGCATTAATTCAAAGATATTTAGAAAAATTTTGTTTGTTTTATCCGGATATCGATAACCTACCCAAACGTGAGGCCAAAAAAAAACTCACATTTTTAACATGGAGCTCAAAACCACTTTTTCACTATTTTAAAAATTTTGTGAAACAAAATTTTTAAATATATTATATTGAATACATAATATATTGAATACATAATATATTGAATACATCTCAGGGATTGTAGAAAAAAATTCTTAGTTAAATTCCTCAGTCCAGTTGGTGTGTGGAGTGATTTGAATTTAGCGGATTTCCAGAACATGTGTTTTTATCGACATTTTTGACTAATTTGTAGTTGTTAGAAACATTTTACTTAAATTAACCAACTTTTTTTGTTCAAATGTTGTGGACCATAGTAACTCTGCTTTGAAATAATAGGTTTTTTTTGCTCATAGTCAAATGGACTTTTTTGACATTTTAAATAATATGTTTTTACTTTAAGCTTTACACAGTAAAAACGACGAAGACGTAATGAAATTTCGGATGCCATTTTTTTTTATTTTATTTAGTTTTAAGCATTTTCCGCTTAAGTGCGCTTTCTTTAAAACGTTAATTTAAATGCGATCGTTTAAATGCATTCCCCGCTTAAACGATTCGTCGTTGTTCCTGGGTTAAGCTAAGAGTGAAAAACTTATTTAGAATGTTAAAAAGTCCATTTTGACTATGATTATAAAATGAAAGATATGTACATCTGCGAGTGAATCGTTTGAGCGGGGAATGCATTTAAACGATCGCATTAAAATTAACGTTTTAAAGTAAGCGCACTTAAGCGGAAAATGCTTAAAACTAAATAAAATAAAAAAAAATGGCATCCGAAATTTCATTACGTCTTCGTCGTTTTTACTGTGTAAAGCTTAAAGTAAAAACATATTATTTAAAATGTCAAAAAAGTCCATTTGACTATGAGCAAAAAGAGCCTATTATTTCAAAGCAGAGTTACTATGGTCCACAACATTTGAACAAAAAAAGTTGGTTAATTTAAGTAAAATGTTTCTAACAACTACAAATTAGTCAAAAATGACGATAAAAACACATGTTCTGGAAATCCGCTAAATTCAAATCACTCCACACACCAACTGGACTGAGGAATTTAACTAAGAATTTTTTTCTACAATCCCTGAGATGTATTCAATATATTATGTATTCAATGTAATATATTTAAAAATTTTGTTTCACTAAATTTTTAAAATAGTGAAAAAGTAGTTTTGAGCTCCATGTTAAAAATGTGGGTTATCGATATCCGAAAAAAACAAACAAAATTTTTCTAAATATCTTTGAATTAATGCGATACAAAAAAAAAATTTTTTTTTAAATATTTCATTTTTTTTTTTAAATTATGTCAATTTTTTCAAAAACCGCAATTTTGACCCGCGATGCGAGAACGAAAGCCATGGACCGATTTTGTTCATTTTGGTTTTAAATTGCTTGTACTTACTTGTACCAACTTTTTTTTCACTATTAATAGTTGATCTGAGCACTTTGTTGGAATACGACCCAGCCTAATGTATATAGCAATATTTATGTTACGTGGTAGAGTAAACATTTTTGTTCGCAATACTTATAAAAATTATGTAGATAAAAAAAATAAAGTCAGTTTCACTTGATCTTACCAACAACATTTTATTAGTGTATTTTCTGTCTGATCTCTGCAATACATAGAGAATAAAGTTCGATACTCTCATATACATATTAATTGTACATCATTTGTTTAATCTCTCTATGTAGTGGTGACTAATATTTGGGTTGTTTACATTTGGTTTGTTTACATTTTCTGAATTTCAATTGTGATTTCTGAATTTCAATTGGGCTTTTCTGAATTTCAATTGTGATTTTCTGAATTTCAATTGGTCTTTTCTGAATTTCAATTGGGCTTTTCTGAATTTCAATTGTGCTTTTCTGAATTTCAATTGTGCTTTTCTGAATTTCAATTGGGCTTTTCTGAATTTCAATTACGATTTCTGAATTTCAATTGGGCTTTTCTGAATTTCAATTGTGATTTTCTGAATTTCAATTGGGCTTTTCTGAATTTCAATTGTGATTTTCTGAATTTCAATTGGGCTATTCTGAATTTCAATTGTGATTTTCTGAATTTCAATTGTGCTTTTCTGAATTTCAATTACGATTTCTGAATTTCAATTGGGCTTTTCTGAATTTCAATTGTGATTTTCTGAATTTCAATTGTGATTTTCTGAATTTCAATTGTGCTTTTCTGAATTTCAATTGTGCTTTTCTGAATTTCAATTGTGCTTTTCTGAATTTCAATTGTGATTTTCTGAATTTCAATTGTAATTTTCTGAATTTCAATTGGGCTTTTCTGAATTTCAATTACGATTTCTGAATTTCAATTGGTCTTTTCTGAATTTCAATTGGGCTTTTCTGAATTTCAATTGTGCTTTTCTGAATTTCAATTGTGCTTTTCTGAATTTCAATTGGCTTTTCTGAATTTCAATTACGATTTCTGAATTTCAATTGGGCTTTTCTGAATTTCAATTGTGATTTTCTGAATTTCAATTGGGCTTTTCTGAATTTCAATTGTGATTTTCTGAATTTCAATTGGACTATTCTGAATTTCAATTGTGATTTTCTGAATTTCAATTGTGCTTTTCTGAATTTCAATTGTGATTTTCTGAATTTCAATTGTGATTTTCTGAATTTCAATTGTGCTTTTCTGAATTTCAATTGTGCTTTTCTGAATTTCAATTGGGCTTTTCTGAATTTCAATTGTGATTTTCTGAATTTCAATTGTGATTTTCTGAATTTCAATTGGGATTTTCTGAATTTCAATTACGATTTCTGAATTTCAATTACGATTTCTGAATTTCAATTATGCTTTTCTGAATTTCAATTGGGCATTTCTGAATTTCAATTGTGCTTTTCTGAATTTCAATTGGGCTTTTCTGAATTTCAATTACGATTTCTGAATTTCAATTGTGCTTTTATGAATTTCAATTGTGCTTTTCTGAATTTCAATTGGGGTTTTCTGAATTTCAATTGTGCTTTTCTGAATTTCAATTGGGCTTTTCTGAATTTCAATTGTGCTTTTCTGAATTTCAATTGGGCTTTTCTGAATTTCAATTGATCTTTTCTGAATTTCAATTGTGCTTTTCTGAATTTCAATTGTGATTTCTGAATTTCAATTGGGCTTTTCTGAATTTCAATTGTGATTTCTGAATTTCAATTGGGCTTTTCTGAATTTCAATTGTGATTTCTGAATTTCAATTGGGCTTTTCTGAATTTCAATTACGATTTCTGAATTTCAATTGTGCTTTTCTGAATTTCAATTGAGATTTCTGAATTACAATTGATCTTTTCTGAATTTCAATTGGAAAAGGTGTAGAGTGGAGGTATAAAAAAAAATTTGAACTATAACAGTTGTATATTTATTGGACAACCTTGTTACTTTTGTTCAAGTGAACTGAATTGGAATAAACCACGAAATTATAAAATTCAGCGACTTTTTTATAAAAATAAAAAAGTTTCGGTTTCAGCTAATATTCGGCCGAATAGCGGCCGAAACCCCATTATTCGGCCGAAACCGAGACCGAAACCGAATATTCGTTCGGACTCTACACCTTTTCCAATTGAAATTCAGAAAAGATCAATTGTAATTCAGAAATCTCAATTGAAATTCAGAAAAGCACAATTGAAATTCAGAAATCGTAATTGAAATTCAGAAAAGCCCAATTGAAATTCAGAAATCACAATTGAAATTCAGAAAAGCCCAATTGAAATTCAGAAATCACAATTGAAATTCAGAAAAGCCCAATTGAAATTCAGAAATCACAATTGAAATTCAGAAAAGCACAATTGAAATTCAGAAAAGATCAATTGAAATTCAGAAAAGCCCAATTGAAATTCAGAAAAGCACAATTGAAATTCAGAAAAGCCCAATTGAAATTCAGAAAAGCACAATTGAAATTCAGAAAACCCCAATTGAAATTCAGAAAAGCACAATTGAAATTCAGAAAAGCACAATTGAAATTCAGAAATCGTAGTTGAAATTCAGAAAAGCCCAATTGAAATTCAGAAAAGCACAATTGAAATTCAGAAAAGCCCAATTGAAATTCAGAAAAGCATAACTGAAATTCAGAAATCGTAATTGAAATTCAGAAATCGTAATTGAAATTCAGAAAAGCCCAATTGAAATTCAGAAAATCACAATTGAAATTCAGAAAATCACAATTGAAATTCAGAAAAGCCCAATTGAAATTCAGAAAAGCACAATTGAAATTCAGAGAAGCACAATTGAAATTCAGAAAATCACAATTGAAATTCAGAAAATCACAATTGAAATTCAGAAAAGCACAATTGAAATTCAGAAAATCACAATTGAAATTCAGAATAGCCCAATTGAAATTCAGAAAATCACAATTGAAATTCAGAAAAGCCCAATTGAAATTCAGAAAATCACAATTGAAATTCAGAAAAGCCCAATTGAAATTCAGAAATCGTAATTGAAATTCAGAAAAGCCCAATTGAAATTCAGAAAAGCACAATTGAAATTCAGAAAAGCACAATTGAAATTCAGAAAAGCCCAATTGAAGTTCAGAAAAGACCAATTGAAATTCAGAAATCGTAATTGAAATTCAGAAAAGCCCAATTGAAATTCAGAAAATCACAATTGAAATTCAGAAAATCACAATTGAAATTCAGAAAAGCCCAATTGAAATTCAGAAAAGCACAATTGAAATTCAGAAAAGCACAATTGAAATTCAGAAAATCACAATTGAAATTCAGAAAATCACAATTGAAATTCAGAAAAGCCCAATTGAAATTCAGAAAAACACAATTGAAATTCAGAAAAGATCAATTGAAATTCAGAATATCACAATTGAAATTCAGAAAAGCCCAATTGAAATTCAGAAATCACAATTGAAATTCAGAAATCACAATTGAAATTCAGAAAATGTAAACAAACCAATTATTAGTCACCACTACAAACATAGACACGTTATGCAAATGCAGTACAGAAATGTGTATATGAGAGTATTTAACTTTATTCTCTTGCTACGTATTGTAGAGAGCAGACAGACAATACACTCATAAAATGCTTAAGGTAACATTAAGTGAAACTGACTTTTTATTATTTTTCTTTAAAACTAATTTTTCATTAATGCATTTGTCAAGGTAGAGTAAATATTTTTGTTCACTATAGTAATTAATTTACAAAAAATAATAAAAATTCAGTTAAACTAAATTTTACCTACAACATTCTATGAGTGTATTATTGTCTGTCTGCTCGCTACAATACGTAGCAAGAGAATAAAGTTAAATACTCTCATAGTTGTACAGCATTTGTTTAATGTGTCTATGTAGAGGTGACTCATAATTGGTTTGTTTACATTTTCTGAATTTCAATTGTGATTTCTGAATTTCAATTGTGATTTCTGAATTTCAATTGGTCTTTTCTGAATTTCAATTATGATTTCTGAATTTCAATTGGGCTTTTCTGAATTTCAATTGTGATTTTCTGAATTTCAATTGGGCTTTTCTGAATTTCAACTGTGATTTTCTGAATT
The DNA here is from genome assembly GCA_963921195.1 of Pegoplata infirma. Lineage (NCBI taxonomy): Eukaryota > Metazoa > Arthropoda > Insecta > Diptera > Anthomyiidae > Pegoplata > Pegoplata infirma. Next base: position 238,738,076 of record OY992538.1, on the reverse strand, counting down.
TCAATTGTGATTTTCTGAATTTCAATTGTGCTTTTCTGAATTTCAATTGTGCTTTTCTGAATTTCAATTGGGCTTTTCTGAATTTCAATTGTGATTTTCTGAATTTCAATTGTGATTTTCTGAATTTCAATTGGGCTTTTCTGAATTTCAATTACGATTTCTGAATTTCAATTGGTCTTTTCTGAATTTCAATTGGGCTTTTCTGAATTTCAATTGTGCTTTTCTGAATTTCAATTGTGCTTTTCTGAATTTCAATTGGGCTTTTCTGAATTTCAATTACGATTTCTGAATTTCAATTGGGCTTTTCTGAATTTCAATTGTGATTTTCTGAATTTCAATTGGGCTTTTCTGAATTTCAATTGTGATTTTCTGAATTTCAATTGGGCTATTCTGAATTTCAATTGTGATTTTCTGAATTTCAATTGTGCTTTTCTGAATTTCAATTGTGATTTTCTGAATTTCAATTGTGATTTTCTGAATTTCAATTGTGCTTTTCTGAATTTCAATTGTGCTTTTCTGAATTTCAATTGGGCTTTTCTGAATTTCAATTGTGCTTTTCTGAATTTCAATTGGGCTTTTCTGAATTTCAATTGTGATTTTCTGAATTTCAATTGTGATTTTCTGAATTTCAATTGGGCTTTTCTGAATTTCAATTACGATTTCTGAATTTCAATTACGATTTCTGAATTTCAATTATGCTTTTCTGAATTTCAATTGGACATTTCTGAATTTCAATTGTGCTTTTCTGAATTTCAATTGGGCTTTTCTGAATTTCAATTACGATTTCTGAATTTCAATTGTGCTTTTCTGAATTTCAATTGTGCTTTTCTGAATTTCAATTGGGGTTTTCTGAATTTCAATTGTGCTTTTCTGAATTTCAATTGGGCTTTTCTGAATTTCAATTGTGCTTTTCTGAATTTCAATTGGGCTTTTCTGAATTTCAATTGATCTTTTCTGAATTTCAATTGTGCTTTTCTGAATTTCAATTGTGATTTCTGAATTTCAATTGGGCTTTTCTGAATTTCAATTGTGATTTCTGAATTTCAATTGGGCTTTTCTGAATTTCAATTATGATTTCTGAATTTCAATTGGGCTATTCTGAATTTCAATTGGGATTTCTGAATTTTAATTGTGATTTCTGAATTACAATTGATCTTTTCTGAATTTCAATTGGAAAAGGTGTAGTAATTTTATAAACATATCCTATCATTGGCTCAGAAAACGAGTTTAAAGTTTACAATTGAAATTGGTTTTCCATTGAAAAAGGCCGGTACATTGAAAATGTAATAATAGCGTGTTCTCTTCTTAAACGGTGAGTTTAAAAAATTTTAATTACCATTTTTTACACAATATAAAGCATGATATAACATATAATTCTGCATCATTAACTAAAAAATCACGTTTTTGAGTTATGACGTTATACAAGTAAATGAGCGATATGTATCTGGCAAAATATGCCTATATGACTAGGGTGACCATTTTTTTCTGAACTCAAATCAGTACGCCTAAGTTTTTATGTTTTTTTTAGAAATAACTCTCTGAAAACTCTTTTCCATGGGAAAATATGGATGATATTTTCAACACTCTAAAAATTTTCGGATTAACTACCAAACTTGGGGTCAATTAGTATTTCAGTAAAAACAACTGTAAAAAAACAATTTAGTAAACTGTTATCGTTACTTTGCATAAAATTTTGTTGACTTAAAAAAACTCAGAGGTTTTGAGAATAAGATACTCCCTCAGATTCTGAGAATATTTTTTCTAAAGTTTTGAAAAAAAAAATTGTTTAAAGAAAACTTCCCAGCTAATAAGCACGGATTTAAAAAAAAAACACTTATGTTCTGAGAGCTTTTTCCAATAAGCACTGATGACATTACCTCATCGAACATTTTAGAATAATTTGGATCCATGCAATTTTATATTAAGTTTCTCAAAATATAGAAAATCCATCATCCCGTGAACTTTTCGTTTCTTTTTCTAACCTCAAAGATTTTGTTTGCCTTTTCATAAAAATTTATGAATATCAAAATAATCTTATGCCCAAATACATTTTTACGTTTAGGAGCCTCTTGATTTACGAACTCTAATCTCCTTAGAACTAGTTCATAATAAAATATCTTATCGCCAGAATTAAGTTTAAAAAAATACTCTACGACTTATTTTATGGAAATTAGTGCCAGTTTATAGAAAGTGAACGATACACACGAACGAAAATTTTATATATTTTGTTGTTACAATTAGGGATGTGCGATTAATCGATTAATTAATCACTTCGATTAATCGAAATCCTGATTAATCAATTAATCGATTAATCATACTTTCTGATTAATCAGAACTATGATTAATCAAATAATTTAAATTTTGATTAATCAAAATTCATGATTAATTGATTAATCAGGAAGTTGAATATTCAAAATTTTAATAATTGAATATTTTGTTTTGTTTTTATATTGTTTTGTTTTTATATTTCAAATTCTATGACTATTGAAAATTTTTTAGAAAATGTATTAAATTTTAGTCGAATGGACTTTTAGGCGTTCTTTTCAGCTCACAATGCGGATATTACCACGGTCTCTTCATGTTACAAAATAACATAATCTAAAAAAATGGATGTGCCTCCCAATCACTTTTAATTAAAAAAAATTATTCATTTTGTTGTATTGCACATGATATCCGGGGCATGCACAATTCAAGGCAATTGGGGTCAAAGTGCTAACACAGAGGACCATTTTTATAGAGCCCGTGTAGAAAATTAATTTTGTTGTATTTTAAATGATATCCAACTCATGTACAATACAACCAATTGGCGTCGAAGTGCTGGCAGAGAGAAGCATTTCTAGAGGGATGGAACATGGATGCGTGTTATTGGGGGTCTCACATACATATGTACATATCGTCGGTGCGCCAACCAGAACCGCCATGTTTCTCAAAATGTTTTGAAGAGGCTTAAAATCAGCTTTATTTTGATCTTTAAAAAATATTACACATTTTCTATTTCCATTAATTTTAATTATAAAAAACAGCGCAAAAGTACCAAATACAGCTGTTATTAAAGTCTCTTAAAAAAATGTTGAAATCCACATAGCGGTTCTAGTTGGCACACCGACGATGTGTATATTCATTTCCAGATTTGAGCATGGTTAGAGGCATATTATTCATAGAATCTCCAGTCTTCCATGATAGATCTAAGAATGAACTTTCGTCATACATTTTGGAAAATTTGGTTGAATATATTGTTGGATTTTGGCATATTAAATTTCGCTCTGTTTATTAATTTATAAATTTTGTTTTCTTTTTTAAATATTTTTTGTTTTGTTTGTCTGTGATTTTGTTTTGCCAACATTTTTTAAAAATTGAATAAAATTATTCGTTTTCGATTAATCAAAATTCAAATTAGTTGATTAATCATAGTTCTGATTAATCAGAAAGTATGATTAATCGAATAATTGATTAATCAGGATTTCGATTAATCGAAGTGATTAATTAATCGATTAATCGCACATCCCTAGTTACAATAATAAAACACATGAAAAATTTTCGTTCGTGTGTATCGTTCGCCTTCTGTAAACTGGCACTTAAAGTTTTTGTGTAGAATTTTCGAATAAAATTATTTTTTATGTTGAAATGTTCAAAAATCAGTACAATCAGTACATATTTCCAAAAATCAGTACAAATCAGTATAAGGTTTTTTGATCAGTACACATGATCAAAAATCAGTACATGTACTGATCAAATCAGTACGAATGGTCAGCCTATATATGACCCAATTTTTGTTGTTGTCATAAAAAGACAATCATCTAAAAGAAATATATAAAAAAGGAACGGTGTCTTAAATGTTTGTTTATTAATTTGAATTTTCCAAATCATTTGAAATAGTGCAAATATACTGATTACACTGTTTAACACTAAAAACGTCGAAGTAAAATATATTACTTATCATAGATTTTGGTCTTCTTACTCCAAATCTGCCATCCAAATTTTTCTAGCATATGCTGTTTTCAAGATATTCACTGTTAAAAAATAATAATTTAGCACTATTTATGGGTCCACTGTAACGTATTTTTACGTTGCTTCCACAAAATAAACTACGTAATTCCAATTCATCAATACAAATTGTTTCGTGTTTTCAAGATATCCGAGTTTGAAAATTTAAGTTTGATTTAAAGGAAATATAAAAACTATTAGGTAATAACAGTGGATTTTGTATTTTCATCCTAAAAATGTTAGGCGTTAGAAAATTTGTAAAGCAGATTTCCAGAGGTTCTCAGTTGACAAAAATAAATCGCCGCTGACATACTGCTGACACTCCCTTTATGAAATTGCTGACATCTTCATACATTTTTTTTCTAAATGTTCTCAAGGATAAGTCAGTAGTTAGTCAGTAGTGCCCACCATCATCAGTGACCAACAATGCTTTTAGACAACAGCTGACTAACTACTGTCATGTCGTTGGGGACATTTGGAAAAATTGTATGAAGATGCTTAAATGCGAATATGTATCTCGAAAACGTAAATTGTTTAGAAATTCAGATTATTTTTAATTAAAAGGTCCATGTTAAATAAACAAATTGTGTTAACTTACGAATTATTTTTAGGAAAGACTCGAAAAGTGATAAATTTATGTTTTTTTTTTTTTTATGTGCAAACGATAAGATCTTAAAAACGGTACGTGATAGTACAATTGGGAAGACAGGCTTAGATTCAGAAGTTCAAAATCTATCTAATTTAATGTATTGAGATTCATGGGAGTGTAAATTTCTCTGAATTTGTTTAACAATGTTTTCTAAAGATGGGGATATATAGATTTTTAATCTTACCTTTTATATATTCGTCTCCATTGTAACTTGTAAATCTTTTTGGTGGTGGTGGACGAGGATCATGCTCATATTCTTCTTCAAGCTCTTCCCGCCTATTTGTTTACATGTGAGAACAAATTACGAGTTAATAATAAATAAGCGTAATCAATTGCATATCAATTTCAAAATTTTTAGAATACCACATTCAATGTTTTATATAAAGTATTAAAAATGAGAACTCACTCTGCGTCAGCAGTATGCTTGAGAAGAGATATGTATTTAGGAGTCCCCTTAAAACCTCCTGGTTTATCAAATACCGTCCTAAAAACAAAGTGTTTATATTTCAAAATTGTATTTGCTATACAAATGTATATGTTAATGTGTTATTTACTTGTAGAGTTCAGGATTGCCTCCATATCCTGTTTTTGCCAATGCTGGATCAATTTCCATAATTTCTCGCAACTGCTCGTGAGAAACTTCGTCATTTTTATCCGGTATTAGATATTTACGAATCTCAGCTAGAGCGTATGCTACGCGAGCGTAACACTCTGCTGGTGTGGCTACTGTACTTATTTCCACGAATAAGTCCTTATTCAAATGATTTAAATGGGGGTCGTCAGATTTGCGTAAGTCTTCCTCCTTGTTCTTATCACGCATTGAATTTCGTCCTTTAATGGCAATCTTACACTGAGTCTCCTCCTGCAAGCGTCTTAACGAATTACCCTTTGGCCCCAATATTTTTCCAGAAAAGTTAAATTTGGGATATTGTTTTACTGGTACAAACACCTTCTGGGTAAGTTTCATTGGTTTTTGTTTTAAAACATCAGCATAAAATTCTCGACCTGGTATACGCCCAGTAGAATAAACGCGGTCGATTGCTTAGAGATAAAAGAAAAAAAATTTATATTACTACCGGTGCCACACGGCGTGGGGAGCAACATAATAAGGAAAAAAAAAAATAGTACTACTCCCGATTTCTATTATAGATACACATACCATCGTCAATCAATAGAGCACACAATGGGAAGTCTTCTGATAAACGGGACCGTTCCTTTTGCAAATCTGCTAAGAAATTCTGGGCAACTTCATTAATTTTTGGCTGATATCCTTCTTCAAGCGACATGATTAATTAATTTTATTTTTATTACAAAAAATTATACAATTCCGTTTTCCAGCTTTTAGCTATTAGAAAAAATATGTATCTGACAAAGTGTTGTAAAATTATTGATTGACAAAGTGTTGTAAAAATATTTGGGTCTGTGGCTTGGGTACTCAGTACTCAGTACCTTCCATTTTTTTTGGTACTCAATCACTGTTGCCAATTATTTTTCTCCAAAAACCTCTAAATTTCACTAAAAAAAAACGCTAAAAACCACCAAAAAATTAAAAGGGAAAATTTTAAATTCTCCCGCTAAGAGTAGAAACAGAACAAGCCCGGCACGACTTTTTCCGTACAATTTGACAAACAAAGATTTTTCTGTTAACAAACGTCAGTTGATTTATGTTAACGCATCGTAGACATAATTGTTAAGCATTTTCCCTTAACAATTATGTTAGAGATCAATCAAAAAGTAATGTCTACAGTATTATATAAATTAAATCGATGTAAATACATTAACAGAAAATCAAGTGACATTTGTTAACAGAAAAATCTATGCATTTCTGGTACGTGTAGAACATGTGTAAGAGAACCAACTTATTGAGATAGAAAAATTAATGGCATCCAACCAATTTGACACCCACTGATTCTAGCCAAGTTAACTCAAAATTTGAATAAGCTCAAAACAAATTTTAAATACTCAATGTGGCAATTATAAGTCATTCATTGTTTGTGAACTAAACTAATATCTAGGGCTGTCAATCCCGAATCCCGAAATCCCGGGATTTTAGTCATAAAATGAATCCCGAATCCCGGGATTTTTAAGCTCAAATCCCGGGATTTTTGAAACATTAAAAATGTATGAGATTTTTTTTTTTTAAATCCAATTTTTTTCAATTATTGTTACATTTACATCAACAAATTAAAACTAAAACTTTTTTGAATTTTCAACGGAGCTGGCCACGAATTTTGCTGAGCTGAGAATTCTATCCAGGCTTGCTGAATAATAGTCCAACGCACTAACCATTAAGCCACAGTCACGGAGCCCTTTGACCAAAGTTGGCAGATTTTGGCGAAAATTTTCTAAAAAACCAAAACATTGATTAAAGAGCGCCACTGGTAAATTTAATCCGATTGGCCTCAAATTTGTACCACATAAGTTTTAGGTGTAGGAGAATAAAAATTTTCCGGAACGTTCAAAATTGAAAGAAAAACTTTTTTTATACAAAAAAAAAACACAAGTCTAATGTATTATATTATTACATTTCCCCTTTAAATGTTTTTATAATTTTAAATTTTCTTTAAATTAGTTTTAAAATTATACACTCATAGAAATATCTTAGTAGAAAAATTAGTAAACCCATTCACCCAAAAAAAAAAACAATTGTGAGATTATTTAATTTTAGCGTATAATTTACCTAAGATTTTTCGCAGGAATCCAACTTGAAAAGTTTCTTTGCATATTACCCGAATCAACTTAGGTAAACTTACAAAATGCATTTAAGCATTATTTCAAATTTAATTTTGTTTATTTAGCCAATATATTTAAATAAATGGTACAGTTTGATTGGTCAAATAACGTATTTTTTTTAGGTTGATTTAATAGTTTTATATATCCCCTTCCATACAAAATGCTCAATATTATAAATTTTAATTTCATTTATTTTTAATATAAAGGACAATTTTATAATAAAATATAAATACTAACAAGCTTAAAATACATACTTAGCATGATCAGTGACAATTAAATTTTTCTATAGAAACTTTCTCAAAGACAATTTTTCTATAGAAATAAAAAGACAATTCTTCTTTAGAAAATTTCTGACAGACAATTTTTCTATAGAAACTTTCTGAAAGACAATTCTTCTATAGAAAATTTCTGAAAGACTATTTTTCTATAAAAAATTTCTAAAAGACAGATTTACTATAGAAAATTTTTAACAGACAATTTTTTTAAAAAATTTCTCAAAGACAATTCTTCTATAGAAAATTTTTAATAGACAATTTTTCTATAGAAAATTTTTCAAAGACAATTTTTTTATAGAAAATTTCTGAGAAATAATTTTTCTACAGAAAATTTCTGAAAGAAAATACTCCTATAGAAAATTTCTTAAAGTAAAATTTTCTCATAGACAATTCTTCTATAGCAAATTCCTGAAAGACAGTTTTTCTATAGAAACTTTCTGAACGCCAATTTTTCTATAGAAAATTTCTGAAAGAAAATTTTTCGATAGAAAATTTCTGGTTGACAATTTTTCTATAGAAAATTTCTGAAAGATAATTTTTCAATAGAAAGTTTTTGACGACAATTTTTCTATAGAAAACTTTTTTAAGCCAATTTTTAAAAAAAATTTCTATAAAAAATTTCTCAAGGACAATTTTTCTATAAAAAATTTCTCAAAGATAATTCTTTAATAGAAAATTTATTAAAGATAATTTTTCTATAGAAAATTTCCCAAAGACAATTATTCTACAGAAAATTCCTCAATGACAATTCTTTAATAGAAAATGTTTTAAAACCAATTTTTCTATAGAAAATTGGTTTTAAACCAATTAAAAAAGATAATTTTTCTATAGAAAATTTCACAAAGATAATTTTTCATAGAAAATTTCTGAAAGGCAATTTTTCTGCAGAAATTTTCTGAAAGACAATTCTTCTATAGAAAATTTTTGATAGAAAATTTCTGGAAGACAATTTTTCTATAGAAAATTTCTGAAAGACAATTTTTCTAAAAAAAATTTTGAAAGTTAATTTTTCTATAGCAAATTTTTGAACAACAATTTTTCTATAGAAAATTTTTTATAGAAAGTTTCTGAAAGACAATTTTTCTATAGAATATTTCTCAAAGACAATTTTTCTATAAAATATTTCTCAAAGACAATTTTTCTACAGAAACTTTTTCAAAGACAGTTTTTCTATATAAAATTTCTGAAAGACAATCTTTCTATGGAAACTTTCTCAAACACAATTTTTCTATAGAATACTTCTGAAAGGCAATTTTCATAGAAAAATTTTCAAAGACAATTATTCTATAGAAAATTTCTTAGAATTTCTTAGAGAATTTTTCTAGAGAATATTTTTGAAAAATAATTTTCCATAGAAAAATTCTCAAAGACAATTCCCAAGGACAATTTTTCTACAGAAAATTTCTCAAAGACAATTCTTCAATAGAAATTTTTTTAAAGATAATTTTTCTATAGAAAATTTCCCAAATATAATTTTTATATAGAAAACTTCTCAAAGATATTTTTTTAATAAAAATTAAAAAAAAAAAAAAAATTTCTATAGAAACTTTCTCAAAGACAATTTTTTATATAAAATTGCTGAGAGACAATTTTTCTGCAGAAAATTTCTGAAAAACAATTTTTCTATATAAAATTTCTAAAAGACAGGTTTTCTATAGAAAATTTCTGAAAAAAAAATTTTTCTGAGAAACAATTTTTTTACAGAAAATTTCTGAAAGAAAATTTTTCTATAGAAAATTTCTGAAAGAAAATTTTTCTATAGAAAATTTCTTAAAGACAGGTTTTCAGAGAAAATTTCTAAAAGAAAATTTTTATTAGAAACTTTTTCAAAGACAATTTTTGTAAAGAAAATTTCTTAAAGATAATTTTTCTATAGAAAAGACAGTTTTTCTATAGAAAATTATTCTGTAAAAAATTTCGTGAAAACAACTTTTCTTTAGATATTTTTTTGTTTTTTTTTAGAAAGTATCTATAGAAAAATTGTCTTTCAGAAATTTTCTGTAGAAAAATTGTCTTTCAGACATTTCTAGAGAAAAATTGTCTTTAAGAAATTTTCTATGGAAAAATTGACTTTGAGAAATTTTTAAAGAAAAATTGTCTTAATACATATTTTCTATAGAAAAATTGTATGAGAAATTTTTTATAAAAAATTGTATTTAAAAAATTTTTTATAGAAAACTTGTCTTTAAGAAATTTTCTTTAGAAGAATTGTCTTACAAAAATTTTCTATAGAAAAATTGTCCTTGAAAAATTTTTATACAAAAATTGTTTTTAGAGATATTTTCTATGGAAATATTGCTTGAAAATTTTTTTATAAAAAAATTGTCTTTCAAAAAATATTCTAAAGAAAAATTGTCTTTCAGAAATTTACTATAGAAAAAATTCTGTAATTCTGAGAATTTTTTTCTATAGAAAAATTCTCTATTTCTGAGAAATTTTTTCTATAGAAAGTCTTGCATTTTGAGAAAATTTTTCTATAAAAAAGTCGTAAATTCTTAAACAATTTTCCTATAGAAAAAAACTCAGATTCTGACACAATTTTTCTACAGAACAAATTTTAGATTCTGTGACAATTTTTCTACAGAAAAAGTCTCAGGTTCTGATACAATTTTTCAATAGAAAAAATCATAGATTCTAAGACAATTTTTCTTTAGAACAATTTTCAGATTCTGAGACAATTGTTCTATAGAAGTACCATATTGTGAGACTATTTTTCTAAAGAATTTTTTCTGTAGATGCTGAATTATCACTAACCGGAATCTGCAATCAAAAACCTCAAGTCATTTTCTGGATCTGCTTTTGTGTCTACTATTGACCAACACTGCGAACCGGAGACCAATTGTTTTATGTTTTTTTGTGGAGTTCCTTAAAATTTAAACAGCCTACATTGGGTGGAGATTCCAAGTACACTAAGAAAAAAAAATGTTAAAATCAAACAGAAACAACTTTAAATTAAATATAAAACAGTGACGAAATAGAACAAAGTTTGTTTTTATTTAATTTAAATATGTTTCTAGTTGTTTTTAACATGCCACGATTAGTAGACAATATTTTAAAATTAAGATGTAACAATATTGTTTTAAAATTGGCCATGCTAAATTTAAATATGCAAAAAATTTTAATTTAAAGTTGACCAATATTAATTTAAATATGGGTTTTTCTTTGGCAGCTTTTTACTTACCTATAAACCATGAAATTTAAAATAAAACAATACATATTTTTGTTAAAGTTTTTTTTTTATTTTCAAATTATTTTTACAATATTTTTTAATAACACACAAAAAAAAAATTAACACTACTCTAATTGTACATCCAAGGGTAGAATTACATTCAAGGCTTTGGCTTTAAATATTGCTTGTTGGCTTTGATTTTCGCTATACATAAAAAAATCAAAGCCAAAGCCTTGGATGTATTTCTTCCCTTATTATAGCACTACATATAATTACAACAAATGTAATTAAATACCAAAAATAAAAAATAAACACATTTAGATTAATATTTATATACCATATATGAAAAACTAAAGTAAGAAGTCTTCATTTTCTGCCAATTACATAGATACATCCCCTCCTCGTTCTCTAGCACTTCCTTTTTTATATTTTTCCGTCTTTATATTTTTTCACTTTGTTTTTAACTTTTTCAGTTTTATTTTTGTTTAATAATTTTCTTTTTCACTTTAGTTTTTAATTTTTTTTTTAATTTTTAATTTTATATTAGTTATTTTAATTAATTTCACTTAAATTAATTTCACATCTAGAGAAGTGAAAAAATGGGCGTCTTTTCTTAATGAAATAATATTTTAACATTGTTTCTACTTAAAATAAAATTGCCCAACTTTATTATATTTTGACATTTAAAAAAACTTTAAATGTCAAAAAACAAAATTGTTCAACTTTAAAATAACCATGAAAAATATTATTTTTAATACAAATATTTGAACAAGATATTTTTAAAATTTTCAACGACTTTTATTGACAGCATATTAAATTTAAAAGGATAAATTTTAAATCAAAATTGTATGCAATTTTAAAACAAACATCTTATGTTAAAATCAATCAAAAACAATATTAAAATTTAATTTTTTTCCAAAAATATGTAGCATACTTAAAATAAACATGAACATATTTGATTTAAATATGTTTTTTTTCCTCAGTGTAATGTATTTTTACAAGTTGCGTGGCAGATGCCGCAAATGTTCGGATAAACCACCACCGTCTGCAACTGAAAGTTAATATTTTGGTTAATATACGTTTATCAAATATATAAACACATTATTTTGCTTACCTTTTTAATTAATTAATTAAATAAATTAGTTCCTCATACATACATATATTTTATAAAAAATTAAAGACAATTTGTTGTCAATTTGTTGTTTACAATGTGGCATTAATATGTCGACTTTATCGAATTAAATTTATTTATATTTATAAAAAAAAAAACTTAGGTAAAAGATTCAAGTTTGTGTATGTTAAATTTAATATTGTAAACAACGCTATTTTACAAAATAAATGTCATATACAATTTAGTTAAAACTTGAGCAATTTTTTGAACTCAATATAAAAAAAATTTACCTAAGTCACATTAGACTGTTTAACACTAGTTATTTTTTTGGGTGTTGTAGATCAAGTTTTACAGAATTTAACAAAAATCAATGTTGATATTACAAAATTCAATAGTTTAAAAATACATAGTTGGAAAAAAATTGTATAAAATATAAGTACATGAAATGTGCAACACTGTTTTTGCTGATCGCCATTTGTAAATTTTTGTTGTCTTGTACAGAAGGGATGTTTCTCAAAAAAATCTTTTTTATTAGAAAATATTTGGTGAGTAATTAAATATATTTGTTATTTATTCATTAATAAAGCAATTTTTATTTTTTTTTAGCAATTTGTGATTTGGAATCTTGCTAAAAACTCTTGAAGCTATTCACGTAAAATGATTGCCGACAGCAAAACAACAGCGAAATACATCACAGTCCAAGGAAACAAAAAAAATCATCTAAAAACAAAATAAGTTTATGTGAAAATAATGAGTTAATGAAAACCACGAAAAAATATTGTGAAAATATTAAATTAAATAAAATAACATTTACAACACAAATAAGAATTTCATTTTAATAAATAAAATTGCATGAATATACAAAACAAAACGAGTATGATTAACAAAAATACGAATAGAACCAACAAAAATACGAGTTAATCAGCTTTTACAAAAACTGACAACAAATAATGTTGAAATCAACACAAATATTTGTAGGGTCAAAATCAACAATGATTTCTGTTGAATTTACTACGATTTTCTTTGGGAATACAATGATTTTTGGTTGAGTGTACAGTGCAACACCAAAATCGGATGAAACCAAAAGCAAATATAAGTTGTCATTTTACATAACAAACCCCTTAAGGCTTTTTTTAGTTCATTGCTAAATATTTAATATTAATAATTAATTAATATTAATAATTACTTGCAGTTTGCATAAGTGGCGTATACACTAAGAAAAAAAAATGTTAAAATCAAACAGAAACAACTTTAAATTAAATATAAAACAGTGACGAAATAGAACAAAGTTTGTTTTTATTTAATTTAAATATGTTTCTAGTTGTTTTTAACATGCCACGATTAGTAGACAATATTTTAAAATTAAGATGTAACAATATTGTTTTAAAATTGGCCATGCTAAATTTAAATATGCAAAAAATTTTAATTTAAAGTTGACCAATATTAATTTAAATATGGGTTTTTCTTTGGCAGCTTTTTACTTACCTATAAACCATGAAATTTAAAATAAAACAATACATATTTTTGTTAAAGTTTTTTTTTTATTTTCAAATTATTTTTACAATATTTTTTAATAACACACAAAAAAAAAATTAACACTACTCTAATTGTACATCCAAGGGTAGAATTACATTCAAGGCTTTGGCTTTAAATATTGCTTGTTGGCTTTGATTTTCGCTATACATAAAAAAATCAAAGCCAAAGCCTTGGATGTATTTCTTCCCTTATTATAGCACTACATATAATTACAACAAATGTAATTAAATACCAAAAATAAAAAATAAACACATTTAGATTAATATTTATATACCATATATGAAAAACTAAAGTAAGAAGTCTTCATTTTCTGCCAATTACATAGATACATCCCCTCCTCGTTCTCTAGCACTTCCTTTTTTATATTTTTCCGTCTTTATATTTTTTCACTTTGTTTTTAACTTTTTCAGTTTTATTTTTGTTTAATAATTTTCTTTTTCACTTTAGTTTTTAATTTTTTTTTTAATTTTTAATTTTATATTAGTTATTTTAATTAATTTCACTTAAATTAATTTCACATCTAGAGAAGTGAAAAAATGGGCGTCTTTTCTTAATGAAATAATATTTTAACATTGTTTCTACTTAAAATAAAATTGCCCAACTTTATTATATTTTGACATTTAAAAAAACTTTAAATGTCAAAAAACAAAATTGTTCAACTTTAAAATAACCATGAAAAATATTATTTTTAATACAAATATTTGAACAAGATATTTTTAAAATTTTCAACGACTTTTATTGACAGCATATTAAATTTAAAAGGATAAATTTTAAATCAAAATTGTATGCAATTTTAAAACAAACATCTTATGTTAAAATCAATCAAAAACAATATTAAAATTTAATTTTTTTCCAAAAATATGTAGCATACTTAAAATAAACATGAACATATTTGATTTAAATATGTTTTTTTTCCTCAGTGTACATAACTTTTTAATTACCTTTAAATAACAATAAGAATAATTAGAAATCATTTTTTTATTAATTTCGTTGTAGCGAAATCGACCCAAGGGTTTTCGTGGGAATCAAACCCACGACTCCCTGCTTAATAGGCAAGCACGCTACCAACTAGCAAACAGTAGCCCTTTAATATGCACAATAAAATTGAAACATAAGAGTCTACTATTTTTTTACTTGTATAATCAAAGAAATTCAATCCCAAAAAATCCCGGAATCCCGATAAATCCCAGATCCCGAAAAATCCCGGGATTTCGATTTTCAAATCCCGAATCCCAGGATTTTAAAAAACCGATCCCGTTTGACAGCCCTATTATGGTGTTTTCTTTTCTGGCAAAAAATGTGCATTTTTTTGCATTTCACCCCCCAATTTATGTTTTTGTGTTCTTTTCTAAAAAATGTCAACCATTATAAAGAATATCGTGTTCTTTTCTAAAAATGTCTGCCCTATAAAGTGCAAAAAAGTTGCACTTTTTACCCCGTAAAAAATCACGGGGTTTAAATTGCCTTATACAACAGCTGACTTTTTCTGTGTTGTTTCCTCAAAACAGCTGTTAAAAAACTACAGGGCAGAGTATTGCTGTATGTTATGTTCTATTCCAGTCAAATAAAATGCAAATTTTTGAAGGTGTGGGTTAAACATTTTAAAAATGTATACCCTAAAAAGGCAAACATTTTTTTTTCAGAAAAGAAAACACCATTAATATCACAATTTTTAACAAACACCGTTCCCGCTAATCCCAATTTCCCCCGCTAAATCCAAACAAAAAGCGCTAGATTTTCCCGTAAAACCAATTTTCCCCGCTAAATCCAAACAAAAGCGCTAGATTCAGCCGGAAAATCTCCAAGTTGGCAGCAGTGATTGTTGAAATATGTCTAGCGAAAACCTTTTTGACGAAGATTATTCAGAAGAAATTATTTCTGAATTAGAACAAGAGTACGTCACTGAATCCTTAAACAATGAAGAAGATGAGGTCATTAACGAAGAAGAAGGAGATCAACAAAATCCAGAAGAAGGCCTCAATACTGAAGAAGCGGATCCATCAAACAATACAGACAATGAAAAAGGCGGTAAATAGTATATATTTTTCTTCAATATATAGGTTTCTATTAAAATTTTATTTTAGTCAACAAGAACAGCACATCTACAACAGGAAACAGCGAAGCCAAATTGTTCCAGCTGCCATTAACGCGTATCCGTAATATAATGAAGTTGGATCCAGACTTACAAATATCTTCGAATGAAGCGGTTTTTTTGGTTACGCGTGCAACTGAACTATTTATAGAATCACTGGCTCGGGAATCGTATACGTTCACGGTGGAATCCAAAAAAAAGACGATACAAAAGCGTGATGTAGATTCAGCCATAGAAGCTGTTGATAGTCTTATGTTTTTAGATGGTGCTATGACATTTTGAATCGTCCGATTGAAATTATTTTTTTATGTATTAAATTATTTTCCTCTAGTAAAACCTTTTGTTTTAGCATAAGCATTAAGGTATAGTAGCAAGAAAGATTTAAAAATGTACTAAAGACCTATTCAAACCTCAGGTAAAATATCGATCGAACGGATTTCGATTATACGGTAGTGTATACCATGTGATCGAAATCTGGTTCGAACGAAATTCTACATGAGGTGTGAATAGACTTTTAATATAGAAATTATAACAATGAAATTTGATCTGGCACTATCACGCCATTTAATCACAACCACTTTATTAACAAACTTCATCAAGAAAGTGTTGAAACAGCAATTCCAAACATCATAATATAGTAATTTGAGGACGCCCACCTGTCCGACCGAACGCTATTTTTCAGACCGAACCCGTACACACAAAAAATTTTAGAGAAAAAAATATTAATTCAAAATTTTAAAAAGTTCAATTTTGTTTTTAATCATTACTTTAACTCAGAGCTTCTCACTAACTTTTGCTTTGCGACCCCTTTTCAATAATCCCAGCCGCATCCAAAAATTTCACAAACAAAGCTCTTAAAAGTGCACTAGAATTCGTTTGTTGGAACTTTCGCCTTCAATTTTCTCAAAATCTAGCGTACTAGAAAAATTTGGAACCCAGATTCGGAATTAGCATCGAAAACTTGATAGAAAACGAACTGTCAGTTCCCAGATTCAACCAAAAAACTTTAAAAATCAGTGTTGGGCATCCCGGGAAATTAACAACTGCACACTGATTACGGAGGGACCTTAAGTGATGGAAAAATTTAATTGTTTTTAATAAAAGTATTTGTATATTTTTATAACACACAATAAAAAAAAATGTTGTTTTAAATTTACCAAAATTTAAACCTCTTCATTCAAAGTTGAAATCGAATAATTTAAATTTAAAAAATTATAAGAAACAAGTAGGAGTGTTAAATTCGGCTGTGCCGAATCTTTTATACCCTCCAACACGTTTAAAATTAAAAAAAAAAAAAAAAAATTGCAGGGGCGTCTTTTTGGTGGGAGCGGGGGGGGGGGGGGGGGGGGGGGGGGGGTCGGCATAGTTGGTGGGGGACACCTGTTCCCCCGCTATATATGTTTACAAATTATTTGTTTATGATATTTACGCTTAAATAATAAATTTGTATTATTATTTTTAATTAATTTCTATAACCACGCCCCCAAAGGGGGGCGGCTTAAAAAAAAAATGGAATTTTCTGACCCCCTTGGTCCAAGCGCAGGTATATGAACATAATATGACATACAAATGTTACATTTGTTGAGCAAAAATTAAAAAAAACTCGTAAAAATATCGTATTTTTCAGAAGTCGTTTTAGTTCTTCAAGGGGGAACTTTTTTCCCCCTGGTCCGATTTTGCCCATCTTCGAACTTAACCTTACCAGTAAAATAAGAGATATTCTTGCCCAATTTTAAGGGTCTAGCTCTTTTGGTTTGGACTGCATCGTTATTTCTACAGACGGACGGACATAGCTAGAATATCTTAGATTCTATCATGGATCAATATTATATATACTTTGTGGGGTCCCCGACCGATATTTCGATGTGTTACCCCCATACTGTGGTTGGAGGGTATAAAAAGTGCATTCGTTTTACTTTCACCAAAATTTATTTATGTGAAACAAAACGAAAAAGAAATTCGGATGTGAAATCTAGAACACAAAAAAAAAATCGGAAATTTTCATTTTCACATTTTTTATGTGAATTACTTAACAGTTAAGATTTAAAATATCTTAAAGCACGGAAGGAAACAGGATTAATAAAATATTAGGTGATTTGTGAAAGTGAACCCCCGAGCACAATATTTCTTTTAAATAGCCGGCTTCGAGGTATACAGTAGTTGCACTGTTGATGTGGCTTTATTTAAGACAAAAAAACATTATGGTGGAAGTCGCGAGAAATTTGAGATTCTAAGACATTCTAGCGATGCCCATCCGTTGTGGGTTCGTTAAAAAAAAAAATGAGACAACAAACTTAAATTTATATACCTACATCCGCAGTATTCCCAGTATAATTAAACAATCAATTTATTCATTATTTATTTTTTTATTGAACATTACATGTTTGATAATGCTTTATTTAATGTAATAATGTATTCGCATTACAATTTTAATATTATAAGCATTTAATATGTTTATACTTACACTTTTCTCAATAACAGTTGGAGAAAGGTCCGATATATGGGTGATAGCAACTGGATAGTGGTTAAAAAGTAAAACTTCACTTAAAACACCTAAATAATGCATCATTGATTGGATTAGCTTCCACTTTTTTTGTTTTGTATTATTTTTGTTTTTAGTTTTGTTGTTTTAAAACTAATACTTAAATAATTTTGTTTTGTTTTCATTTATATTTTGGATTACATGTTTTTATGTCTAAAATTTATTCATCATTACTTTTTAATATTGTACAGTCTACAAATAATTTAATTATTTATTTTTCGTTTAACTCCATTGATTAAAATAAGTTTAAGAATTTATTTAAAATAGATTATACGTGTTTTTTTTACAAAATACTTGTTTTTTAAAAGTTTATTAGACATTAAGAGTTAATTGCTCACATCTTATGTTATCATAAAGTGAAGATGAATTTTATTTTAAGTGTTCGGCGGTTTGGATTATGCACATATTTTTTTTTTATATTTTTAAAATTTGGAAGTTCATAAAACAAATACTCTAAGGGCCTTAATTAATAAAAAAAAATACCTACCTTTAGATGTAGTGTTATTTGCTATAAAAAAATAAATTCACGATCGCGTAATCTCGAGATTATTAAAAGCGAATATCACTTGAGATAGAAATCTGAAAGTATGCACATTTCTGACTGATTTAGCATAATTTACATATGTATTTTTGGTCTCTTTCTTCTCTATCAAGAGTTTGTTTTTTGTTATTGGCCTTAAAATGTAAAATTTTTAAACTTTATATAAACAATTATAATTTTATGAACTAGATATTTGGATCTGGCATTAATTTTGTTTTATTATGTAACTTGCATGCAAATTTAGTTTGGAACTTATTAATTTTTTGTAGCACATATGATTATACTACACTTTTTTTAATAATGTAATTTGCTTCCGCTGTTTAAGATATAAAATCCAATGAGAAATTATAGGATTACTTTTACTTGCAATCCATTAACTGTTGATGGAAGATGTACTTTTTTATTTTACTAAAATTATGTTTTTATTTTTAATTGGTTTCTGATACGATGAATATTGCAATTAACTTAATGTCTGTCTGTTTATAAATTACATAGTATTTTTATTAACATATTTTGTTGCAAAAGTTTACAATGGTTAATTTAAAATAATTATTAATTTGTTGTTGTGTCTTTTATTTAAAACTCTTTTTAAATACTTGTAAATTCATTTTATAATTTTTCCAATATTTATGTATTTGTCTAGATTTTTTTATCTGCACCAGCTTCTTATTTTTTAACATGTTGTTTTCACAATGGTTGTTTTAATGTTTCAATTGGTTTTTATTTTTTGTTGTTGTTGTTAGTTTTTTCTGTTTTAATTAACGTATTTTAGGATAGGGAGCTGAACGATATCTAACACTTTCACGGGAACGTGATCCACCAGTCTCATAGTGTGATGATGAATGAGATGTTGAAGTTGATGGCCGATATGCAGACGAAGAGGAGCGGCCATTGCTTGTTTTAGCTAATTTAGAAGAAGAGTGTTGTATGGTTGTTTTTAAGTTTATATTTAATTTGATTTTTGTTTTTTTATTTTATTTTAGAATAATTTATGTTTTTGTTTATTATTTTTGTTTTTGATGGGTTTTTTTTATTTTTTTTTTATATAATTTTTTTTAAGTTTTTTGTTACAATTTAAATTAAATAGATTAAGATAGAAACGGCTACAGAAGGAAGAAAACATGGTAATAAATAGATTCGTTTTAGACTGATCTGATTAATAATTTATTAAATTTTCCTTTCAACTCCTATTTTAGGTGTATACCCAAAAAAGCAATAATAACATATACTAATCACAATTAACTATAAATTATTTTATATGTCATTTACATATACCTCGAAATCCAGGGGGCTAATCACGTAAAACGAAGTCGATAGACGATGAATAAACGACATCAAAATACATATCGTTTTGAAGGGAAATTTTAAAGTTTTTCTTTTTTAAATTATTAAAAATTGTTGTCTAATCCAGAAATATTAAAAAAATTGGAAATATTTTGATTAGTTTAGGAGCAAGAAGGTTCCAAAAATCGACGATAGTGAACTATCATTTTACGTGATCACAGTACAGAAAAAATGGGATTTCAATGAAAATCCAAGTAAATCCCATTACTTTTTTGGATTTCAAATGTCAAATCCCATACAAAAAAAAAACTTGGATTTTAGGAAAATCGTAAAATCGCAATTCAAAATCCCAAAAAATTTCTACTACTTAATTGTACAGCTATGGTTTTTCCCAAAATAATCATCCCTTTTTTGCTTTTTGCAACGCTGCACATCAGCTGTTGTTGTTTTTTATAAAGTAAAAAAGCAATTAAAATTTATTTTTTAAAAACTATTAAAATATTAATAAAAACAATGTTTTATTTAAAATTTACCATTGCAAATGGTAAACGCACAATTTAGTTGACCAATTTGGTCTTCCTAACAAAGAAAAACACTCAATGGTGGCGGCCCCAAACTTGGCAAAAATGTTAATTTTCTTGCATTTTAAGAAGCAGCTCTACATAAAAACACATTTTTTGATATTGTGGTCCCAACATATACTAGTGGGATTGAAAATATTGGCTCCGGCAAAGAAAAATCATCGTTTTTAGAAATATTTATAAAATTGGTTAATTTTCCCACTAACAACCCTGTACACAAATCAAAAGAAAATACAGAGTTAGTACAAACAAAATCCCGCTAAATGTCAAAAAAGCATATGTAAACGGTATAGATTTTAATTGGATTTGAAATCCAAATTTATATGGATTTCGGGGTATATGTAAATAGCATATTATAGTTTTTACAAAAAACTGAATTTAAAATTGCAATTATGGTTTTGTTTTTAATAAATAAATTTTGTATTAAAAACTTTGGATTTTTTGTTTTGCTATTAGCCAATAGAAACATATGTTTATTAGAAACATTTATAGGACCAACGTTTTTCTTTGAAGATTCTACTTGTAATTCGAAAACTCCCTTTATAATTTTAAGATTATTTATTTATTTTTATTTATTATTTCAATGCATGCCTTAAATGCCAATTATACATGAATTGTTTCATTATTACTTGTAATTGGAATATTAAATTTGTAATTCGAAAATGCTATTTGTAATTGGAATATTTTAATTGTAATTCAAAAAAGACTTATTGAAATTCCAAAAAGATCCAATTGTAATTCGAAAAAGTTTCATTGTAAATCGAAGAAATTCAATTGTTGTTCGAAAAAGATCAATTGTGATTTGAAAAAGATTAATTGTAATTTGAAAAGATCAATTGTAATTTGAAAAATATTAATTATTATTCAAAGATCCCAATTGTAATTCGAAAATGTTCCATGAAAATTCGAAAAAGATAAATTGTAATTCGAATTACAATTGATATTTTAAGTGTCCGACCGAATACACCTTTTTTGCCGAAGCCGAATATTCGGCCCAATTTTCACTATTCGGCCAAAACCGAATATTCATAAAAAAATATTTTTGTAGTAAAAACAAGAAAAAAAGTAAAACTCGACTTGGCGGAATACACAAATGTATAAAAATGTTGTCTAGAACGATTTATTTTGAACAAAAAACTTTTTTTATACATTTTTGTAAATAAAATTTTTTTTTGAGTGTAATTTTTCTTCGATCGAAAAATTTTTCTGAGTGTAAAATCTTGTTTTAACTTTAAAAACACTTGATAAAAGGTTTTTGTGGCTTACTAATGTGATTCAAAGTGTTTTTACTGCGTTTTTCAACAAGTAAAACATTTTGATGCTCTTTAATTGATTAATTTACACCCCCCCCTTCTCCACACTTCACCATATAATTTTTAATATAAATTTCTGTTATCGGCTAGTTAGGGCTTTTAGTTTCTAGTATTTAGGTTAATTATATAACTTTTTAGTTTTAAGAAATTGTTTATTAAAAAACAACTTTTTTTTTTCTTAATTTGTAATTATTTATAATGGAGTAGTATTTGAACCATATTTGGCCTTAAAGGCTTGGTTCTTAAATTTGAAATAAAAAATAAAAAAATAAATAAAAATAAAACTTTTATACAATTATTCGGTATTCGGCCAAAAATGTGGCCGAAGCCGAATATTCGGTCGGACACTAAAAATTTTTCGAATTACATTTGGGATCATCGAATAACAATTAAATTTTTTGAAATTAATATTGATCTTTATTGAATTACAATTGATAATTTTTGAACAATTAATCTTTTCGAGTTACAGTGGCTCCTATTCAACTTACAATTGGATATTTTTGAATGACAATTTAATGTCTCTGTTCTGTTATCACAACTTTTCAATTCACATGAATTTTTCCGAATCACATGAAATGGAATTTGAAGTTTTATTTTTCACGCATTCATTTTAAATTGAAATCGAATAACTAAAAGCTTAAAATTATAACGAAAATGATACACTCGTTTTACTTTCACAAAAAGTGAAATCTAGAACATTAAAAAATTGGAAATTTTCTGTTTTTTTGTGAATTACTTTTTTGGAACAGTGGCCTAAATATTAACTTTAAAAATGGAAGTTTCTAACTAAACGATGTTTCTATTACAATTGGAATCTTTGAATTAAAAAATGAAATCTTCGAATTACAATTGATCTTTTTCGAATAACAATGCTTTTCGAATTATAACTGATCTCTTTCGATTTACAATTGATATTTTTCATTTACAATTGTTCCTTTTCAAATTACAATTGATTTTTATTGATTTACAATAGATCTTTTTCGAATTACAATTCAACATTTCGAATTAAAATTAAATCTTTACGAAAAACAATTGATTATTTTCGAAATAGAATTGGAATTTTCGAATTACAAATATTTTTTTTTTTACAAGTAGAATCTTTAAATAACAAATTGAATCTTTAAATTACAAAAAGTATCTTCGAATATCAAGTAGAATTCTTTAATTACAATTGATTTTTTTTATAATATCTCTAAATGGTGTAGTATATGATTTTGAAATGTTATCAATGCTCAGAATCATTTTTTTTTTTTTTGGAAATTCAAGTTTTCTTTGTCCTTAAGTTTGCCTACTTCTTTAGTTATACTCGTTAGCTCAAACGAGAGGTAAGAACGTTTGTGTCCACAATTTAACGAATTTAAATAATTTTATTTTTTACATTTTTATGAATTTTGTTTGTTTTGATTTTTGGATGAATGTTGTTTTAAAGACAGTTTTTTACGTTTTATTTTGCTGCGTCGTTTTTTTCTCTGTAGTTTTTAAAAGTTTTAATTTAATTCTTTTCATTAGGTAGGTTTACAAAAAAATATTGTTTCTATTTAAATTCGTTATTGTATTGCATTACATTCTTTTTATGTTTTTTTTTTTTATATGAATTTGTTTTTGTTTGGTTAAACGTTTTTTTTTTCATCAATTCAATTCAGTTTATTTTTGTTTAATATTTATTTTTGTTTTTAATTGACACGTTTAAATGTTGCCTTAATTTTCGTAGGATTTCAGCTGTAACAGAAAACCTTTTTGGAAAATAATTTTAGCTTACCTGCATAGGCGGCAGCAGCATATGAAGAGGAATGCGGATGGTAATCACGTCTATAGTCACGCTCATATGAGGAACTTTCATATGGAGCATGATGAGCGCTTGAATGTTTTGAAGATGTCGGCGGTGGTGGTGGTGTGCCATACCGATCATACTCACTTGGATGATCATATAAATCATGATCACGAGATCTAAAATAATGTTATTTCATACTTTTAGGCATGATAGTTAAATTTATAAAACAGACATACCTATGAGATTTAATCATTGTGTAGCTAGGATCTTCCATTACATAACGTGCCTTTTCCAAAATGGAATACACTTTAGGTTTAGTAGATTTTTCAAATGATGGAGGAGGTGGCGGTGTCCTAAATAACAGGTTTTTGTTTCAATTATTTCTTTTAATATATAAAGCCCTTGAATTATATTTACCTGCTGCCATAAGTAGCGGCATGTTCGCCATAAGCCTTGGAGTAATGTGATTTTTTATACATACGCTCTTTGCCATCTAATTCACGCATTTGCTCGATACGAATATTATCATTGGCATCGGGTATCATAAATTTTCGAATTTCAGCCAAGGCATACGCCAAACGATGATATGCCTCGGAGGGTGGGGCAACCGTAGATATCTCTACATGAAGATCTCGGCTTAAATGGGCGTACTTTGGATTGCCCGAGATGCGAAGTTCTTCTTCTTTGGCATGATCTCTCATGGAATTTCTTCCTAAAACTGTCATCTTGCAATATGTCTCCTCTTGCAATTGTCTCAACGTGTTGCCTTTTGGACCCATTATTTTGCCAACAAAATTAAATTTCGGATATTCCTTAATGGGAAATAGCACCTTCTGAGCTACACGTATTGGTTTTTCACTATAAACGTTGGCATAAATCTCTGGCTTTGGGATGCGGCCGCTTATTAGGATACGTTCAATTTCTATGTTCCCACACCCCAAAAACACGTATACAAACATAAAGAAAAAAAAATCCAAAATGGTGGTTTTTAATACAGAATGCCCTAGTATTTGCAAATAAACCGAGCAAACTTACCGTCGTCCATGAGTCTTTTACAGACATTATACTTATTCGAATCCAGCAATTTCTTTTCTTGTACACATTCTTCCAAATAGGCTGCAGTTTTTTCATTCAATGGCGGAGCATCATGCTGGGCAGCCGTTTGTTGGACATCGTCGGCATCGGCACCCGGATCACTTTTGATATTATCATCATCATTACGTCTTTTACGTTTGTAGTCTGAAGTATCTTCACTTGTGTAATCACGATCATAATCACGGGGCATTTTTTTTAAATATTTTTTTTATAAATTTTCCAATAAAACTTAATTTTTCTAACTTTTCACTTTTTTTGTGTATAACAAGCCAAGGAAAACAAAGTCGATATTGGCAATGACGGTATAAGCCGTCGTTAAAACAATTATAACGTCGTCAGCTTCGCTACAAATTAATGTTTCAAAAAAATTTTTTTTCGCCGGTGAACAACTTTTACAATATTTGCAGACAATTTATCTATAGAAAATGTCTGAAAGTCGATTTTTCTAAAGAAAATTTCTGAAAGTCAATTTTTCTATAGATACTTTCTAAATGAAGAAAAAAATTCTAAAGAAAAATGGTCTTTAATTTTTAAAGAACAATTTTTTATAGAAAAATTGTCTTTAAAGCTGCCCATTCACTTGCAATATTATTGTTCAACTTTTCAAATTGTACAATAATATCGCTTGTGTGTATGTAATATTTACGGTTGTGCAATATATTGGAGAATATCAAAACACTTTTGATATTTATTGTACAAACAAGAATACTGCAATATATTTTATCAGTGTGTTGTCTATATTGTACAACTTTTATTATGTTATGTTTATGTTTATATCTTGTACAATATATTGGGTTTAAGTATTGAGCAATTTTATTTGCTGTGTAGGGTAAAACGACAATAATATTGTAAAATTTTTTTTTTTAAGTTGAGCAATTTTATTGCAAGTGAATGGGCAGCTTAAGGAAGTTTCTATACAAAAATTGTCGTTAGAAAAATTGTCTTTGGAAAAGTTTCTATAGAAAAATTAACTTTCAATAATTTTCTATAGAAGAATTGCCTTTAAGAAATTGTCTATAGAAAAATTGTATTTAAAAAACTTTCTATAGAAAAATTATCTTTGAGAAAATTTTTTTAGAAAAATTGTCTTTAAGAAATTTTCTATAGAAAAATTGTCGTTGTAAAAGTTTCTATAGAAAAATTGTCTTTCAAAAATTTTCTGTAGAAGAATTGTCTTTTAGAAAGTTTCTATAGAAAAATTGTCTTTCCGAAATTTTCTATAGAAGAATTGTATTTCTATAGAAAATTTGCCTTTGAAAATTTCTTTCAGGGGGCTAATTATGTAACTTGATAATCGTCAATCGTCATCGTTAGCTCATTATTCTATTACCATAAAATGACACTATATGGTAAAGGAATAACGATGGAAACGATACGATTGACGACTATCAAGTTACATAATTACCCCTCAGAAATTTTCTATAGAAAACTTTAGAAAAATTGTCTTTCAGAAATTTTCTCTAAAAAAGTGGCTATCTTTCAGAAATTTTCTATAGAAAAATTGTCTTTCAGAAATTTTCTATAGAAGAATTGTCTTTGAGAAATTTTCTATAGAAAAATTGTCTTTGAGATAGTTGTTTCGGCAAATGAAGTAAAATAAACACAACTTGCGAACATGCTATTATTAAAAAATGCCATGCGAACGGTGTTATATTTTTACCGACTTTGACATAGAATTTATACACCCAAAAAATTACATAGTTGCTGATTACTATTTTTTCAACTATGTCATAGGTGAAATAACCCCAACTATGCCATAGTTGATGAGAAATAGTTGTTGGTAACTTTGTTCTTTCAAATAAACAAATCAACTATGGAAAAAGTTACTGACAACGATGTATTTGATAAAAATCAGACATAGTTGATATTTACTATGTAATACTAGAAGTAGTTATTATAAATGACATATTTTTTAAAATAAAAATGCAATATTTTGGTTTATTTTTTTTAAATTGATTTATTAAAATTACACAATTAATGTCATTAGCTTATACCATCCCATACATTCGATGCCCATTTAATCTGTTTTTTAAGATGCCTTTTTTAAGTTGGTTGGATGCAATTATTTTCCTCTTCCGTGGTAATTAATATAGCCTTTAACTGACATTTTAAAATTATAATTATTTATTGCTCCATTATTTTTTTAACTTCTGACACTTTTCTGTTTTTTTTTTTTTATTTTTTTTTACAATTTTAATATTTTGTTCTTTTTGAACTGCTTTCAAATTTTAAATAAATCGTTGTGACCAACTTTGTCCATAGTTATTATTGATTATAAATAGTTGATTTGAAATTTATTTAAAACAAATATGGAATTTGTTAACTATGCTACTATGAAATTTTTTGGGTGTATGTTTCATTCCGTTTGTTCCACAGTGAGAACAAAAACTAATTGTCAGTTACAAATATGTGTTAACAATTATTAGTGAATATCAGAGACAAAGAAGAAGCATTATCCTTGGTGGATTTTATGTATTTTTTCCAATTAATTATTGACATTACACAAGCAAAATATTGTTAAATTTGTGAAAAATAATTGTGAAAAACTTGATTTCTGTCTACATCCGCTAAAATATAAACGAAACAATTTAAATTCCTTTAAACTACTTCCACTGCTTAACATTAATTGTATTTAATAAAGCTTTTCCGGGGTCTGGTTTTGTCTCTCTCAGCTCTACATTCGCTCACCAATGGCGGAAAACGGAATGCGTGTTGGTATGGATCAATCAAATGATGGTGGCGGTGGAGGCGTTAGCAATGGCCATCATTTAGATCATGACCATGGTAATGAAAAATCATCCTCACGTTTGAGTGAAGCTGCCCAGAAGTACATGCAGGAGTTGTTGGTTGAACGTGCCAAGTTGGAAAATAGTTTTCCACTAGCTGTCAAACTAATCGATGAAGGTGAGTTGGAAAAAGTACTTGAAATGGTTATGTTATCAACGAAAATCCCCTTATTATATCTAGCGCTGGAACGGGTACAATTGAATGGTCGTATACCAGCCAGGGAGCAGTATGCTGATGTTTATCAACAGCGCACTATTAAACTATCTCAAAAAGTTCATGTGCCTATAAAGGATAAAAAGGTAGGTATTTTGTGGGCTATTCGCTTTTGTTGGAATGTAATTTAAGAATAAACCTTGCTTTTTTTTCTTGCCGGTGCCTAATACGTCAGTTCAACTACGTAGGAAAGCTATTGGGTCCGAAAGGCAATTCCTTGCGTCGGCTACAAGAAGAGACTCAATGCAAAATTGTAATATTGGGACGATTCTCAATGAAAGATCGGACCCGTGAAGAAGAATTGCGTAATTCGGCTGATGTCAAATATGCCCACCTAAATCTGCCATTGCATGTCGAGGTTTCCACCATTGCTCCGCCGGCAGAAGCATATGCGCGAATAGCTTATGCTTTAGCAGAGCTAAGACGCTATTTAATACCCGACAAACATGATGACATACGCCAAGAACAATTTCGGGAATTAATGGAAGATCCAGAGGCAGCTAAAAAAATTTCAATGCGGCAACAACAACAACAACAGCAGCAGCAGCAACACCAACAAACTGGTGGGGCACATGGTGGTGGTGGTGGTGGAGGAGGAGGTGTTGGTAATAATAACATAAACAGTGGTATGAGTGGCGGTGGTGGCAACAATAATAATCATCGTTCTAATAATTCATCCAATTATAGGTAAAAATAAATCAATGAACTTTAGTTTGTTGCGTTTATATTTTTGCAGTAACAAATTTTGAGTATCTTTTCTTTATAATTTTAGAACCAAATATCAACCACAATCTCAACACTACCATCACAATGATGAGACTGTTTACTATCGATCCCATAATAATTCTTACCACCAACCAAAACCGTATGTGCCAGGTAATTAGCAAAATTCTTACAAGATTTGGAATATATATATTTTTTTATTTATTCAGTTTAGTAATACAAAGCCTTCCAGTCCAAATATATTCGTATTACATAGTAAATATAAAAAAACCTGAGTTCTTTAAACTAAAAACTAAAATTAAAAATATTAAAATAAATATCACAAATTCTACCGCCATATAATACCCTACACCAGAGTTTCCCGGAAAATGGGTCCCAAGTTCAAACATGGACTGATTAGATCTATATTTTGTCAAATCCTTAATAAGTGTAAAAAGCACTTACTAATCAAATTTGAGTGGAATAGGCTTCTTTTTGTTGACAATAAATCGCTTCAACTGAATATCGGGCGAAATTTCCACATGGGACCTAAGTACAAAAATGGTCCGATGATAATCAGATTTGATAAGGTTATTAAAGTACGCGTTTAACATACACAAACAGAATTTTAATTAAATATTTTCTATTTTCATGAAATTTGAGAGATATACAGTGGGCGACAATACATTGGAAACTTTTTTATAGTAGATGAAATTTGTTAAAGACAAAGTTAACAATACTAAACGTTATAATTATTAAACAAGTATTATAAAAAAATGCTATGTAGGTAATTTATCAAGCTTTAATTTAAGCTTAATAGCGTCCAGATTGGGAAAATAATGAATGTGTTACGAGGGTCGATGTGGAAAATGAAAAAAATTATAGACATTTTTCAGAACATTTTTAAAAAATATTTCCGAGCCGATTTTTTCCAAGTTAAAACATTAGAAATTTAAAAAAATGTCCAATAATTTTTATTCAGTGATGAAATAATTTTTCCAACAACCCAAACAAACAGTGGAATTTTTTAAGTACAGTAGCAAAAATCCACATTTTTTGACCTCCAATTCTTTTGACCACCAATTTTTTGTTAACAAAGAAAAGATGTTATTGTTTATTAATTTTAGTACACTTAAGTATATGCTAAGGATATATTAAGATAATTTTAATTTTTCTTTGCTAACAAAAAATTGGTGGTCAAAAGAATTGGAGGTCAAAAAATGTGGATTTTTGCTACTGTACTTAAAAAATTCCACTGTTTGTTTGGGTTGTTGGAAAAATTATTTGATCACTGAATAAAAACTATTGGACCTCTTTTTAAATTTCTAATGTTTTAACTTGAAAAAAATCGACACGGAAATATTTTTTAAAAACTTTCTGAAAAGTATCTATAAATTTTTTCATTTTCCACATCGACCCTCGTAACACATTCATTATTTTCCCAATCTGGAAGCTATTAAGCTTAAATTAAAGCTTGATAAATTACCTACATAACGTTTTTTTATAATACTAGTTTGATAATTATAACGTTTAGTATTGTTAACTTTGTCTTTAACAAATTTCATCTACTATAAAAAAGTTTCCAATGTATTGTCACCCACTGTATGTGAAAATCGGGAAGGTGGTTTGTATGGGGGCTACAAGAAGAACTGGTCCGATTTCTTTAAAATTCGGAATGGTGATTTGCGTGGATAAAACATGATTACCTGCCAAATTTCGAAAAGATACCTACTAAAATGCGGCTATTAGAGTCATTTGAGTCAAAACTAAAGCTAAATCAACTCAAAAAGTGATTTTAAGTCGATCGGTATACTTAAAAGTGGATCTAGGACCAATATTTCTGGTAGTTACAAACATCAGCACAAACTCATTATACCCTGTACCACAGTGTGGCGTAGGGTATAAACAAATCCAAATTTAGAGTGAGTTTTTTTATAAAAAATTCTAGATTCTGAGGCACATAAAATTTTATACGAAAAAAAAATCAGTCCAGGGGGAAAAACGTCTAAAAAAAACACAAATTTTTTACATGATTTTTTGTGTTTTTTTTTTTAAACAAATGAAACATATTAATGCTTGGACCTGGGTGGGTTAGAAAATGTCGTTTGTTTTTTTTTTTTGGCTCGTCCCGTTTGAAGGGGGTAAATTTAAAAAAAATAATTTAAATAATAAAATTGTATAACTTTAGTGCAAAAAGCATTAAATATTAATTTGTAAACATTTATGTATTTTTTTCAATTTTTTTTTTAAATTATTGGAAGGTTAAACGATTCGGAACAGCTGAATTTAACACTTTCACTTGTTTTTATGTTTTAATTGGACAAGTATGATTTCGGCGCCCTATGCTCCAATGGGAGTTAGAGGAACATATATATAAGTATGATCCCCTGAAAAGTGGCCGAAGATCACTTCTTGCCAAAATCCGTAATCAAACCCAAACGTTCCGTCGGACACTAGATATTTGTTGGCAAAATCCAAATTTTTCAAATAACGTAAAAAAAATCAAAAAATCAAAAATAAAATCTTCAAAAACCAAATAAAAATCTTAAAAGAATAAAAGAACAATTGGTTTTAAGTTTCAAACAAACTTTTTTAAGATTTTGACACGCTCATTTCAAATCTGTACTCTAAGTTGTTCCATCACGTCTGAAATTTTAGTAATTCGCGGTTGAAATTGCAAAAACGTGATTTTTTCCTTGAAATTGCACTATTATTGGCATGTATTTAAAACAAACTTTGTGGAAAAATATAGAAAAAGAACCATTTTTAGAATTCTTTAAAACGAATATCGTATGATAATTAGTGCCCGACCGAACATTTCGGCCAAAAAACGGTATTGTCCAAAAATTAATATTTGCGAGCATTTTTAACAGCTTTTTCTGATGGCCGTTTGTTTAGGCGATAAGAGACTATTCTGACTTTCAAATTTAATGGCGAGGACGTAGTTAAGCACCAATTTAGATGTTCGGTAACCGAACGTTCGGTCAAATTGAAAAAAAGTTCGGTTACCGAACTTCGAAATTGTGGCTTAACTTCGTACTCGTGCTTAAATTTTACACTCAGAATCGTCTTCCATCGCCTCAACAATTCTACCCCACATAAAAAAAGTTGTTAAAAGTACTTCCAAATACCAAATTTTTGATTAAATGAGTTTTTTTGGCCGAACTGTTCGGTCGGACACTAATGAATAGGGATGAGATTTTCATGCACTAAAAAATCGAAAATATGCGCTTAAAATATGCGCTAAAAAATTCAAAATATGCACTAAAAAACCTATAAATATGCACTAAAAAATAAAATTTGTGCAGTAAAAATCTTGTTTTCATACGAAAAACTTCTAAAAAAGAAAAAATAACGTTGGGTTTATATAGTAACATTTAAAATTTAATGTAAAGCTTTTTTCGAAACTAAAACAAAAAATAATTTAAAAAAATTAAATAGAAAAAAAAATAATTTTTCCTTTTTTCAAAATAAATTTTTAAAATTTTAAATATTTTTTGAAATAAATAAATTTTAATTTGTGTTTTTTCTAATTTATGCCGAAATATACAAAAATATGCACTTAAAAGTAGGAAATATGCACAAAATATGCATTTAAAGCCAAAATATGCAAAAATATGCATTTTCACTAAAATATGCACAAATATGCAAAAACAAATCGATGCCATTTTAACGCAAATTTCTTGATTCGGAAAGATAATTGGTCGATATCGTTTTTAGACTATCGACAAAAAAAATGCATTTGCATGGAAATCACATCCCTACTAATGACTTTCTTGCCAAAGGTTTTTCTTGAAAGAATATCAAAAAACTAAAGCAAACTGTACAAAAACAGTAATTTTAACTAGAAATACGCACCAATTACGTGATTATCGTGAATCACGTGATTATCGTGAATCACGTGATTCGTGATTAATTTTTTTTTACTCACGTGAGCGAGCACAAAATTTTTTTTTTCGTAAGCGTGTGTGATTGAAAAGTCACTCACGATACCCTATCTAATTTTAACATTATTATTTTAAAACGCAAGTTTAACCTACCCCAAGTTAGAGACTATAGCTAAATTTTACTATTGTTTTATACCACGTTTTTATTCCACCGTATGGCTGCTGTGCAGGATTTCAAGAAATGCAAAAATCTAAATGGATGGACAAATTAGGAAAATGTTTGTTGAGCGTTGTAATTGTTATGATTTTTTTTTTTTGAATTCCAAAATATATTTTGGCTAATTAGTCCATCAACGACTTTAATTTAATAAATGTAATTTAAAAAAAAAATAATTTCTATTTACAGGTAATCAACGTGCAAATCCCATGCACTCAACAATACCACCACAAGCTACAATTGTTGGAGCTTCACCTACCGGAATGCCAGTTGTTAGTGCTGCTAATTATAGTGGGCGTGGTCCGGGTATAATACCAAATAGTCCAGCTGCTGCAGTAGTTGGGGGATTAAATCCAAATATAAGATATCGAACATCCCAACAACTGCCGCCATATCAGTTTGCAAAGAAATAATGATAATGCGCTGTCTAACAGCAACTGATTATTATTATATCTCAGTTCTATGTTGATGTTTAAATTTTCATTTTTAATTTGTCTGTTTTTTCTTAATTTTTTTTTAATTTTTTTTAATTTTGTTTCATTTTATACATTTTTTTATTAAATATTTTTGTTTGTTAACATTATTGTAAACGTACATTTAAAGTGTGTACCATATTTTAACATACATACATAAAATTAATATTCATACATACCCTACATACATACATAAATTTATATACATATTATGTATACATACATATTTTTAGAAACAACATTTAATGTAGTTTTTCTATTGTGTTTATTTCATTAATTCATTGATTGATTGATGATTTTTACATACATTATACATACATATTACAAAAAAATATGGTTTTGTTTGTAAGTGTTTTTTCTTTTTCTTCAATTATTTTACAAAAAAAAAAAAAAACAAGAAAAATATAAATAATTTTTAATAATTTAAAAGTTACTGGTTAAAACAAAACGATAGTTATACATTTTTCTATCTCTTTGTGGTTTATTTTGGGGTAATTGGGTTTGTTTTAGATGTTTTAGAGTTTTCAACGTTATCTGAATCCAATTTATCATTGGCTTGATTATTATTGTAAATTTCCTCGGGCAGCCAATTTGGATTAATCTGAAAAAAGGGGTAATAAAGATTTATTAAGTTTCCTATTTATAAAGTTTCCTATTCAGTAAGAATTTAGCAGGAAATGAAAAAAACCTTAAAAGAAAATAGTAATTTTTCAGATTAGTTTAAATTAATGGTACTATTAATTTAATAGTACCATTAATTTAATAGTACCATTAATTAAATAGTGGAAAATAAAGAATTAATTTTTTAGATTTTTCGATTTCGTGGGAAATTAACATCGCATTTAACCTGAAATAGTACTTTTTCAAATTAATGGTACTAATTTTTTCATTAATCTTAAGTTCTACTGAAGATTTAATTTCCTATCGTCTGTCTGTTGAAATGGCGATCACGGCTAAAATATTACACAGATATGACTGAAAGTTAACATATTTACTAGTGCCCCCCATTTACCTGTTCTCGGTATTCCCGGGAAAAGGGTTCTATAGTCGAAAAGTCGATTAATCGACTTTTTGTTTGAAAACGTCGATAAAGTCGAAATCGATTTTTTTGTTGTTAAAAAGTCGAAAAGTCGACTTTTGCTTTCGACTTTATCCACTTGATTTGTTTTTTTTTTTTTTTTTTTTACTTTTGCCATATTTTGCCATAATTTCTTCTGAAAAAAATCTCAATTGACAGCGGAGTTTAACAAAAACTGAAGCTATTGGCATTTCGTTGTTACCTTATGTATTTTGTATGTGAAGCAAAAATGCCAAATTCATGAATCAGAAAGTGTTAAGTGCAATATTTACCAATAGTTTTGATTATTGTAAAAACCTCAGTGATAGGGCTCTATAAATCAAAAGTCGACTTTATTTTTAATTAAGATTTTTTAACCTTTTCCACTTTTTCGATTTCTTCGACTTTTTTAACCTTCATTACTTTGGTAAAAAAGTCAAAGACTTTTTAAAAAATCTACCTTTTAGAATTTGAAAAAAGTCGAAATGTCGGAAAGTCGACTTTTTAGAAATTGTAAAAAAGTCGAAAAGTAGACTTTTTCTTGCGACGATATAACCGGTATTCCCGGTTCTGGTAACGGTTTCTGGTTCTACATATACAGTGGTCGACAATACATTGGAAACTTTTTTATAGTAGATGAAATTTGTTAAAGACAAAGTTAACAATACTAAACGTTATAATTATCAAACAAGTATTATAAAAAAATGCTACGTAGGTAATTTATTAAGCTTTAATTTAAGCTTAATATCGTCCAGATTGGGAAAATAATGAATGTGTTACGAGGGTCGATGTGGAAAATGAAAAAAATTATAGACATTTTTCAGAACATTTTTAAAAAATATTTTCGAGCCGATTTTTTCCAAGTTAAAACCTTAGAAATTTAAAAAAAGGTCCAATAATTTTTATTCAGTCATCAAATAATTTTTCCAACCACCCAAACAAACAGTGGAATTTTTTATGTACAGTAGCAAAAATCCGCATTTTTTGACCTTCAATTCTTTTGACCACCAACTTTTTGTAAACAAAGAAAAGATGTTATTGTTTATTAATTTTAGTACACTTAAGTATATGCTAAGGATATATTAAGATAATTTTAATTTTTCTTTGCTAACAAAAAATTGGTGGTCAAAAGAATTGGAGGTCAAAAAATGTGGATTTTTGCTACTCTACTTAAAAAATTCCACTGTTTGTTTGGGTTGTTGGAAAAATTATTTGATCACTGAATAAAAATTATTGGACCTTTTTTTAAATTTCTAATGTTTTAACTTGGAAAAAATCGACTCGGAAATATTTTTTAAAAATTTTCTGAAAAATATCTATAATTTTTTTCATTTTCCACATCGACCCTCGTAACACATTCATTATTTTCCCAATCTGGAAGCTATTAAGCTTAAATTAAAGCTATCAATTACCTACATAACATTTTTTTATAATACTTGTTTGATAATTATAACGTTTAGTATTGTTAACTTTGTCTTTAACAAATTTCATCTACTATAAAAAAGTTTCCAATGTATTGTCACCCACTGTATGTATTCCCAGGAATACCGATATTTCCGGTTCTGATTCTAATACCGGTTCTCAAAAATCAAAAAAATACTTTAAAACATTTAAAAATATTTAAATTTAGTAATTACACAGTTTATACCCTATTCACACGTACAGT
The DNA here is from genome assembly GCA_963921195.1 of Pegoplata infirma. NCBI lineage: Eukaryota > Metazoa > Arthropoda > Insecta > Diptera > Anthomyiidae > Pegoplata > Pegoplata infirma. Next base: position 238,702,398 of record OY992538.1, on the reverse strand, counting down.
TTTAAATCGTTTTTAGCAGCAATATTTTTAGCACCTTCTTTATGCTATTACAGTATATTGACAGAAAATGCTAAAAATAATTGCTAAAAACGATTTAAAACTGTAAGTGTGAATAAGGTATTATACCCTATTCACACGTACAGTTTTAAATCGTTTTTAGCAGCAATATTTTTAGCACTTTCTTTATTCTATTAAAGTATATTGACAGAAAATGCTAAAAATAATTGCTAAAAACGGTTTAAAACTGTAAGTGTGAATAGGGTATTAATCAGTATTTCAGAAATATTTGGTTGTTTCTTAATTTTTTTTTAAAAATCATGTAATTGTTTTGTTCTTGAATTCATAAGAAAATGGAAATGGTGTTTTTGATATATTTTGTTTTTTTTTGGTAAAGTCGATGGAAAAAATATTGTTGTACAAAGTTTTACATACTGGTAATCCGGGAATACCGGTAATAGCGTCAGAACCGGAACCGGTATTCCCGGGAGTACCGGGAAATATTAAAAAACCGGGAAAAACGGTACCATTTTCCGGTAATACCGAGAACCGGTAATGCCGAGATTACCGGTACTACGATACTGGCCTTAGGCTCTAATATAAACATTTGGGCATTGCATTTCAGCGAAATCGGTTCAAAAGTTATGAACGCAAATATAAGGACACCTTGATAATATTGTGGTACATTCTATATAACCTAAAAACACAAAATGCTTTTTTCGGCTGTTGGTTGACATATTTGAACAGAATTCGATGCCGTATGTTTTTTTAACAAGAACAAGCATATTTTTTTACAAAAAAAAAAGAAGAAAATTCACATTTTTTTTTCAAAAACAATTTTTTTTACGGAAATTTTTTTCCAATTATTTTTGTTGCAAATAATCTTGTTTACATTGTGGAGGGTATCATTACTTTTAACTTTTTTACTTGTTATAACCTCCAAACACAGTATGGGGGTATACTCACTTTGTCATTCCGTTTGTAACGCAACGAAATATCGATCGGGGACCCCATAAAGTTATATATTATTGATGCATGGTCGATTCTAAAACATTCTATGAGTGTCCGTCCGTCCGTCCGTCCGTCCGTCCGTCTGTCTGTAGATAACACAATGCAGTCCAAAATAAAAGAGCTAGGATCCTGAAGTTTGGCACGAATATGTCTTATGGCAGGTTAAGTTCGTAAAAGAGCAAAATTGGATCAAAAAGTTTCCCCTTGAAGAACTTAACCAACTTCAGAAAAACTGATTTTTTTTTAAATGTTTTTTTTTTTTTGTATTTTTGTTAAGCAAATGAAGCATTTTTATGAAAGAAAAAGTTCAAAGTCCTGTACATAGAGTATACATAGAGGCGAAGGCGTCAAAAATTGAGTTGTCAAAGTACAACTTGTATACATGTATTTGTTGACAAAGTACGACTTGTAAACATGTATTGTGTGGTGAATTCACATCGACAACGTACGTGTGAGAAATTAGAAAAATATAGCTATGTATATTGGTTTTTCTTTCACCTTCGCCTCTATGTTTCTCTCCTGTAGTTGGACCCAGGGGGTTAGAAAATGAAGATTTTTTTGGGCCGCCCCCCCTTTTGTGGGCGTGGATGTAAAAAAAATCATTAAAATGATGATAAAATTGTATTACTGTAGTGAAAAATGCAAAATGAATTAGTAAACATTGATCGTGAGAGGGAAGGTATCTCCAAAGCCCCTCCAAACCACACCCCCTTCAAAAAAACACCCCCGGATATTTTTTTGTATTTTTAACATGTTGGGGGTAAAAAGATTCGGCACAGCCGAATTTAACACTCTCACTTTTTAATAGATTTTTGCTTTAGTTGGAAAATTAAAAAAAAAAATCTTGTAAATTATTTTTAATTACCTTTTTAACTGAATTTTTAAATGTAAAATTTTGAAATTTTTGTGGCAATATAAATTTAAATATTGGTCTTGATATGGAAAAATAAAATATTTCCGCTACTGAGATAAAACTAAATCCCATAAATAAGCCCATTATACCACCAATATTTGCTGAAATTAAAAAATCTCTTAGTAAAAAAACAAAAACTGTTCAACAATTTCCAACTTACACAGAAATTCCGTTAATCCAATATACACATTTTTTAAATCGCCATAAAATACAGATTCACGATAATAAAAATGTATGACTGCGATATTTTTGCGCATTTCATCTTTAGCCATATTCCGCAGTAGTTGATGTTGTATGGTATAATTACGTTCGGCTAATGGACCCGAAAATGAATCCGGCGTAAATGATAAGTCATAACAACTGGGCAGGCAACGCTTCAAACAAGAACCGCCTTCCGAAATACGTGCCCAGTTTTTGTTAGCTCTGTTAATACAAAAACTTTCTTTTACCGTACAAATTGTAGCATTTGTATAGATCATGGGATAATCGAATGGTATACAAATACATTGGCGATACAAATAAGCAGCCTGACACTCAATTTCACAATTACGTCTCGTATAGTGTTTATAATACAACAAACGTTCCTCATTCATAAAAACACACTGACGTCGATTACGTTGTATGGAACGTATAGCGGGTACTGCTTCTGAACGTAAAGCATCGATACGAAAACGTGTCTCATAACCCAAAGGAATCGTTAGGCCAGCCTCTTTAACATTGGCCGTTTCAATGGGATTATGAAGAAGGATCTTAATACCGGGACCATTTGTTGAAGAACAAAAATATTCATCTAATTCGGCATTTAAAATGAATGATACTCCCATTAAGACACCAGTACCTTGGAAAAAAAGGAAATATAATTTAAAACGAATCATCTTTCCTTAAAATACCTACCAGATGCTGGTCTAGGATAATATTTGTCAGGTAGTTTTGAGGGATAACCACTTTCCGGATTCCAATTAATAGCTTTTGTAACTTTATCGTCAGTCAAATCTTTTATGATATTATTTCTGTGTATAACAGTGTTATAAATAGGTGTTATAGGTGTTATAAATAGATTGATTGTGAGCGTATGAGTTATATATTTTTTAAAACAATATTACTCATACGCTGTGTTGCATAGTGTAGTATTTACGAACATTTTTGAAAATAATAATGAAATTAGCAATGCTCATTGCAAACGTTGTTTCAATGCTTGAATTTAAAAAATGGACACCAACGATAAAAAAGTTCACTCTTGAAAAATTAAAACAACACCAAAAAAAAAAAAACAATATTTTTACACGTTTTTTGTATATCGGCCATTCCACCAGACATTTGGTGATTTAATGCATTTTTTGACCGAGGGTCTTCCGATTTTTGTGATATGGAGCCATTTACAGTTTTCATTCATCAGATCAAAAATATTCGAAAATTTTCCTTTCTTAAAAAAGTAAAAAAAAAATGCGAAATGTGTGTAACTTTGAGCAGCTGTATTTTCTGAACTACTTATCGCATTTGAACAATCTTAAGCTCATAAGACTCGTGTTGAAGTCTACTTTGATATAGTGCATTTTATATGCAAATGCAGTTTTAAAGTGCATTTTGCGAAACTTTTTCCCCCATTTGCTTTTATTTTCAAATATCATATTTGGAAAATACAGGATTTTTCCAACAAAAAAATGTCCTCCTTACAATGGACCGAGATCGTGTTCTATATTTAATCTTAAAAAAAAAACTACTTTAAGATTCCCTTATAAAAATTTGTATTTTTTATATTATACCAAAATCATATAAAAATACATGTTTTTCATACTTGGGACCTGCCATTACTTTTGTATGAAAAAACAATGCCAATTTCTTCTACACTCAAAAAATTATGTTAGTAAAATCAACTGAAAATGTCAGTTAAAATAACAACTTTGTTAGTTGTTTTGGGGTCAACTACTTTTTCAGTTAAATCAACTAACAATGTTAGTTATTTTAACTGACAAAAAAACAACTGACTTATGTAGTAAAAACTACTTACATTTGTAGTCAAAACAGCTAACATGTAGTAAAATTATTATTATTTTTTTTTTTTTCAAAAAATTTTTCAGAAAAAAAAAATTGAAGACCAATTTTTTTTTTAAGTTGAATAAAACGAAAACTTATTTTTATTTTTTGGAAAAAAACTTTGAAAATTTTTCAGAGATAAACAAAATAATATTAACTACTTTAAATAACTGTTACTACATTACAGTACTTTTTTGTTAGTTATTCAAAAAAACGACTTAAAATAACTAACAGAAATAGTTATTTGATATTTGTCATACAAAAACAACTGACTTTGTAGTTGAAAACAACTAACTACTGTAAAATATACAAACAACTAACATGTAGTAACTTACATAATTTTCTGAGTGTATTTCATTGGCATTTTACATGAAAAAAACTATGGTACAGACTACGAAGAAACCTTTGCTCCGGTTGCCAAACTTACAACTATACGAACAGTATTGGCCGTTGGTGTTCAAATGAAGTTTCATTTTCATCAAATGGATGTAAAAACTGCATTTCTTCATGGAGACTTAAGGGAAGATATTTACATGGTAGTCCCAGAAGGTGTTAATGCAAGTAAAAATCAGGTTTGTAAATTACAAAAATCATTATACGGTCTGAAACAAAGTCCAAGATGTTGGAATGAAAAAATTAATAATTATTTGGTTGAGATTGGGTTTAGAAGATCTAAACATGATTATTGTTTATATATTCGAAAAATAAATTCGGAAATAGTGTATCTTTTACTTTATGTTGATGATTTAATCATTGCTGGTAAAAATTTAGATGTTATTACAACTATAAAAAGGGAGTTGACAGGAAAATTTGAAATGTCAGACTGTGGTCAATTAAAGTTCTTTTTGGGCGTTAAAATAGATTATGATTATACCAACGGAATAATGGAATTGTCTCAAGAAGCAAATATTGATAAAATTTTGAAAAAGTTCGAAATGGAGCAATGTAAACCAGCTAGAACCCCAATGGAAAAGATTTCAGTAATTCCTGAAGCAGAAGCTACTGATAAACCGTATCGTGAATTATTGGGAAGCTTAATGTATTTGATGCTTTGTGTTCGCCCAGACATCTGTTTTCATATTGGATATATTGGGCGTTTTCAACAAAATCCTACAGAAGCTCATTGGAAAATGTTAAAAAGAGTTCTAAGATACGTTAAAGGCACTAAGAAAGTTAAACTTCAAATAAAGCAAAATAATGATAGTGAACCTTTAATCGGATATTCGGACGCAGATTGGGCATCTGATACTATAGATAGAAAATCGGTGAGTGGTTATATTTTTCAAGTTTTTGGAAACATAATATCGTGGTCAAGTAAAAAACAAGCTACTGTTGCAACATCTTCATCTGAAGCGGAGTACATAGCGCTAAGTGTAGCTGCATCCGAAGCTTTATGGTTGAAAGGAATTTTGACTGATATGAAAATTATTTCTGAAAATTATCCGGTTACAATATTTGAGGATAATCAAGGTTGCATATTCATGTCGAAAAATACCGAATGCAAAAGATCGAAACATATTGATATTAAACACCATTTCATACGAGATCATATAGCTCAGGGTAATATAAAAGTAGAGTATGTTAATACGACTGATCAAATTGCAGACATTTGTACTAAAGTGTTAGGCATTGTAAATTATCAGATTTTTAGAAATAAATTACAATTATCAGAGTGAGAGAGGGTATTGAAATACTTTGTTTAAAAACACTCTTCAATTTGTAAATCAACAAAGACTATCAATACTTAAAGATATGTGAAGTCTCCCTTCTTCTGTTAAACCCTCTCTTAAATTTCCTTTGCTAAGTCCGCCGTCGAACTGGACGTTTGATCAAACCAAAAAAAATCCCTTAAGTTCGATATAAACAAAAAAAAAGTGTTGCAATTTGGCGATTTTCAGACTAAAGCTAGCGTTTTTTTTTCATCTAGCTGTAAAAAAAGTTTTTTTTGTGGATTATCGGGAAATCCAATGATGAATTTGCTGAGAATTTGTTTTAAACACTTTTAAAGGTATTTCTTAAATAATATTACCATAATAATTATAAATTGATACATTTTTTTTAAATTTATTAAGCGCTTTTTCGATATAAAAAGTTAGCATTATTTGTCAAACCAACAATGTTAATTTAACATTATCGTATTTTCCTCGTCTAACAGTTTTCGTACCTTCTGTTAAAAAGTTCCAAAATATTAAGAGCGGGAGACAAAGAGCTTGAAATCAAGTAGTGTAAGAATTTTTGTATTTTTGTGTTTTCAAATTGTTCAAAAATTTTCATTCGAATTGTTACTGTTAATAAATAAACATCCAATACTTTTATAAAAAATACCAAAAAGTTATTATTACAAGAAGGTATTTTTGTCAATTTTTTTTATTTATTTCATGTTCAAAAGTTGGAAATTTTTACTACAAAAAATGTCCCCCTTATAATTTAAACATTAGCATTCCGGAAAATTAAAAAATTTGCCTTTTTGTCGTGTCTGCAATATTTAGCGCAGAGCTTCTCACTAACTTTTGTTTTGCGACCCCTTTTCAATATTTAAAATTTTTCGCGACCCCCCAACATAAAAAATATTAACGTGAACTTTGACCTCAGTTTTTTTTTAAAACCCCGAGTAAAAATAAACATATATAACAATATATAACCTGATGCAAACATAATAAATCATATAAGATTATACATCGCGTGAGATATTTTCTAAATTTGTTATATGCAGTCATATGTAGTTATATATAATTTAATCATGATTCGGATTAAAAGGTGTCAGGTAGATATAATTATATAAAGTTATATGAGGGTCAATACAAAATTTGGTTTTATGTACACTCAAAAAAAAACCATTAACTTAAACGTTGGAAAAATTTTCTTCAAAATAGTTTATAAATTTTCCCATATTTTAGTTAAATTTAACTAAAATTTTGGAAATTTTCCCAGCTTTTAGGAAAAAATTTTAGTTCATGGACTGTTAAATAGGCCATAATTTTCCTTAAATGGAATTCCCTAATACATGGAAAAAACTCTTTCCGCCAAAGAAATTTTCCCTAAATAAATGAAAAAAAATCTTTATTTTTAAGACATATTTCTTAAAACAAAATTTAGTTCAAAAAATTCAGTTTTAGGACGTAATTTCCTACCAATTAGTTTATCATATTTATCTTCTTTAATTGGAGGAAGTTTTTTCCACAAGTTTAGTAAATTTTTCATAACATGAAATTGTTTAGTTGATTTATTTTTTTTTTTCATGCTTGCTTGTAGTTCACATTTTGTTTATTATTTGTAGTATATGAAAAGGAGAGTTTGGTCTTGTATAACAAGTAATAAATTTAATGTTTACATTTTTTTCTACACATGTATGTGTGAGGGAAAAAATAATATTTTAATCACAACAAATGCCTTGGCTTTGGCGTGTTTTCCCATAGTTTGGGAACAAACGTTAAAGACAAAGTCTTTGTTGTAATTTAACTTTAAAAACTAATGAAATTTATTACTTGACCATAAGAAACAAACGTTTTTTTATATTTTAAATAAAAAATGTACATAATGAGAATTCTGTGTGTATTCGCATGCGATTCTGTAAATAAACCAATAAAAATATGAAATTAACTAATTTTTAGGAAAAATTTCCTCATCAAAAAATTTTTTTTAGCTAAAAAATGGGAAATTTTTTCCCACTTTCTAGTTCAAATTGGTCCTAATTTTAAAGAAAAATATGGCCTAAAAAGTAGGAATACATGGCAATGGAGCTAAATCATTATCAATTTTCCTTGGATTTAGTTAATTTTCCCATTTTTTAGTTAGTTTTTTTTCTGAGTGTATAATTTAACATAAAAATATATATAGCTTATTCTGTTCCATATAAAACTATATATGTTTCCAATTAACCAAAAATTTTCTAAGTTTTTTAGGCAAAGTATAAGAAACTTTTTAAAATGTTCCTAAACATTTCCTTGTTAGGGTTATGTATATCACCTATCTGGTTCGAAGCGTACCCAAACATTTTTTGTTTTAGAAAATTATATGTTTGGTGAATGTATCGTTGACCTGTGGTGTATTTCAACCCAAACCAAAAAACACCAGGATTTTATATGTTTTTATGCAATTAGATCTAATTAGATCCACCAATATATGGCAATGTCTGGTCAAAACTCGGATGAAATCATATCATATTTTATACAAGTAGATCTTTTTTAATGCAAAAACATCCACCATTATTCGGATCAAATTGCGTATAAATATATATTGTGTTACATATCATTATATATTGCATCGTATAAAAATTTTTACTCGGGACCTGAATTAATACAAAATTTGGAAACCAAATTCATAAGCAGCATTAAAATATTAATAGAAACCGTGTGGTCAGATCCCAGACGCATACCAAAAATTTCTAGTAAAAAACTTCTAAAAATAAAACAAAAACACAATTTTTGTGAACTTTGAACTAAATTTTCTCAAAAATTTGGAAACCAGGTCCCGAACTATGGCATTTTTTATCGAAACTTACTATCTTCATCGATTTTTTATTTCCGAAATAAATGAAAAAACACCAGTTAATAAACCTGATCAGAAATGAAGAAATGTTTACCAAGAAAGCATTTAAAGTCCAATTTGGAGTTATGATTGTTCATTTTTCAAAATTATGTACTAATGTTTGGTATTAATCGAAATTTTATTCGAGCACGAATCTAGATCCGATATTCGGATCCAAAATTTGGAATCAGCATTAAAAAGTAAGTCGAAAAAAGTGGCCAGATCCCAGACGCATCCGAAAATTTCACAAACAAAGCTCTTTAAAATGCACAAGAATACGGTTTTGTCAACTTTGCCTTTAATTTTCTCAAAAACCTAACATACTCGAAAAATTTGGAACCCAGATTCGGAATCAGTATCAAAAAGTTAATATAAAACAAACTGTCAGATCCCAGACTCAGCCAAAACATTTCACAAATAAGTGTTGGGAATCCCGAAAATTAAGAGCTGCACAGTGGTTACGGAGGGACCTTAAGCAGAGACCATAACCGTTATGAGATTTATTGAAAAAACTAAAATTTAACTGTTCAAAAATATTATTTTGAAATAGAAATTTAAAATAACAGTTTCAAAAAATTTATATAAATATCTGTCCAAAATAACAGAAATAAAAAACTTTTATTTTTTTTAACTGTTATCAAATACTCTTTGAGCCTTATAAAATTTGATATATTTAAGTAAAACTAAAATAAACGCATACAAAAGAATCCTATTGATAGCTAATACCTCAATTATTGATTTGAACATTAAAACTTTGATTGATTTGAGTACAAATAACTGTTATAACAGTTATTTAAAATAAATAAATGTTTATTATATTTTTTCGGCGTAAGCCAAGTGTATTTAATTTGTTGTTTGTGTTTTTCTGATTGAAGAAGAAAATTGTGTCTTCTAAAGATTAAATTAAATGTGGATTTACCCTAGACCATGGTTTCTGTAGCCACTTCTACATCATCAGTAGGCAATTACATTAAATTGATTATTTGATATTTGCTAGAAAAATTCTTTATATGTTTTTTTATCAACAGACTAGCCTGACATGAGCTTCGAACCTGTGTCGTTAAAATCTCTCATGTTTTGTAAGCCGAAGCCATAACCACTAGGCTATACTCGGTGTATAAACATCAGTGACTAAACGTCGTTTGTTTTTAACTCACAGTAGGTTTCGTGTGTGACGTATACAGAAAAGCTTTTTCTCTAACTCAAGCAATGCATTTAATCTAGAGACCAACAACAATTTTCTTAATCTTTCATTTACTTTATTTTATGCAAACTTTACTATAGCAGAGAATTTTTTGTTCTTCACACTACAGTAACGCATAGTTAAAGTGAATTGCTCACACGAGCGGCATTTGTCAGTATTTCTATATTTATTATATTTTTTCGGCGTAAGCCAAGTGTATTTAATTTGTTGTTTGTGTTTTTCTGATTGAAGAAGAAAATTGTGTCTTCTAAAGATTAAATTAAATGTGGATTTACCCTAGACCATGGTTTCTGTAGCCACTTCTACGTCATCAGTAGGCAATTACATTAAATTGATTATTTGATATTTGCTAGAAAAATTCTTTATATGTTTTTTTATCAACAGACTAGCCTGACATGAGCTTCGAACCTGTGTCGTTAAAATCTCTCATGTTTTGTAAGCCGAAGCCATAACCACTAGGCTATACTCGGTGTATAAACATCAGTGACTAAACGTCGTTTGTTTTTAACTCACAGTAGGTTTCGTGTGTGACGTATACAGAAAAGCTTTTTCTCTAACTCAAGCAATGCATTTAATCTAGAGACCAACAACAATTTTCTTAATCTTTCATTTACTTTATTTTATGCAAACTTTACTATAGCAGAGAATTTTTTGTTCTTCACACTACAGTAACGCATAGTTAAAGTGAATTGCTCACACGAGCGACATTTGTCAGTATTTCTATATTTATTATATTTTTTCGGCGTAAGCCAAGTGTATTTAATTTGTTGTTTGTGTTTTTCTGATTGAAGAAGAAAATTGTGTCTTCTAAAGCTAAGTACTCTGTTCGGTTTCACGGGAAAAAATCTGTCAAACTCCATATAAAAAAAAAAAAATTGGCAACGCGAGGAATTAAGGGGAAATTGTTAAAAAAGTTTTCACTCATTTTTATTATACAAGACAATTTAAATTGCCGTGAAAAAGTGACATTTCAGTTTTGTTATGATCGTTTCTTTCTTATCATTGTCAAAAGTTCTTGATTTTTAAATGTTTTATTGCGATTTGAGGCGTTTAAAGTTTATGTCAAATTTTCACCGTAAGAAACAGAGTACTTAGCTTAAAGATTAAATTAAATGTGGATTTATAAATGTTATTTTAAACTTTTTCAACAAAAATATTTTAATTACTGTTATTTTATACTTTTATTGATAAAAATCAGAAAATAAAAGTTATTGCAAATTTTAACACGGGACATCTCTAGAAGTCTTTCCATATATGGGGCAAAACGCGTCAACGGTCCACACCAAAAAACAAATGTTGTCCGATTCAAGTATAATTTTGGCAAAATATTAGGTTAATGATAGGTAGTATAAATTACAAATATAAAATTTTTTGATGAAATATTTGCAGAGTTACAGGGTTGGGAAATTTTGATGTTTTTGAAAAGAATATATTTTGGTGAATTTTAATTAACACTTTGATGAAACAAAAATTATAATTTAAAATACTAATTTTAAAGTATTTTTGATGGCCTTTAAAATGGCATTTGTGGTTTTTTTGAAAAAAATAAATTTGACCTTGAAATTCAAGGTCAAAATATTAAATTGTAATTATCTTATAAGGGTCGCACTTTTAAATTTTTTTCACTAAGCCCATTAGAAAGCTTGACATTTTTTTTAATTTCGGTTTTTTTTAAAAAAATGGTGTATATGATACTTTATGAGAAATCAATTTTTTAGGAGTATATAACACTCAAATTGTACTGAAATCGCTTTAATCTGCATATAATAACAACAACAAAAATCAATGCTTGGATAAAGTGTGCGTTGTAAACACACACAACAAACGTTGCACGCATAAAAAATAAAGAAATCAGTACAGTTTGGGTGTTATGTACTCGTAAAAAAATTGATTTCTCATAAAGTATCATACATACCATTTTTTTTAAAAAAACCGAAATTAAAGAAAATGTCAGCCCTTTCTGTGGGCTTAGTGAAAAAAATCTAAAAGTGCGACCCTTATAAGATAATTACAATTTAATATTTTGACCTTGAATTTTAAGGTCAAATTTATTTTTTTCAAAAAAAACACAAATGCCATTTTAAAGGCCGTCAAAAATACTTTAAAAGTCGTTTTTTAAATTATAATTTTTGTTTCATCAAAATGTTAATTAAAATTCACCAAAATATGTTCTTTTCAAAAACATCAAAACTTTCCAACCCTGTAACTCTGCCAATATTTCATCAAAAAAATTTTATATTTGTAATTTAGAATACCTATCATTAACCTACTATTTTACCAAAATTATACTTAAATTGGACAACATTTGTTTTTTGGTGTGGACCTTTGACGCGTTTTGCCCCATATATAATGCATATTTTGGACAACATTCGTTTAATGATTTTTTTAAAGCAAAATAACACATATAACTGTTTTATTTGGTCTCTGACCTTAAGTGATGGATTTTTTTTTTAATAAAAGTATTTGTATAAATTTCTAACACAACAATTAAAAAAAATGTATGTTAAATTTACCAAAATTTTAGGTTTTAACAAATTTGTTCGCGACCCCCCTGAAACTCTTCCGCGACCCCCTAGGGGGTCGCGACCCACCGTTTGAGAACCATTGATTTAGCGAGTTGAGTGCATTTTTAAATTTTCCGGAATGCTAACCTTTTTAGATTCAAAATTTGGACCCATAAGGGTCCACACATGTGAAGAGAGCCGGCGATACTATGGCAATTCTAAGAACCAAAAATAACCTCCGATTTGCTCTATTCTGCTTAGTTTTCGAGATATCACCATTTTAAGTTTAAAACAAGTGAGAGTGTTAAATTCGGCTATGCCAAATCTTTTATATATATATTTATTCCTGGGGTTCCATGGAGGAACATAGGGCCACGATCTGTTATACCCTCCAAAACGTAGTAAAAAATTCCAGGGGCTTTTTTTTGGGGTGGGGTGTTGTTGGGAGACGTTGGGGACACCTTTTCCCCTTGCAGTAGTTTTTATAAAATGAATTTATTATGATTCATGCAATTAATCCGATTAATCATTATTAAAATACATTTTTTATATCCACGCCCACAAAAGGGGGCGGACAAACTTTTTTTATTTTTTTTATCCGCTGGATCCACATCCAAAAGCGTTTTTTCTGAGGTGGGTTTAGATCTTCAAGCGGGAACTTTTTTCACCTCAGTCCGATTTTGCCCATTTCCGAACTTAAGCAGCCTATGACCATAAGACTTATTCGTGCCAAAACTTCGAAAGTCTAGCACTTTTATATTGGACTGTATCGTGTCCTCTACAGACGGACGGACGGACATCGCTTGAATGTCTTAGAATCGATCACTGATAAATAATATATACCCTTTATGGGGTCCTAGACCGATATTTCGATGCGTTACACACGGAATGACAAATACCCCATACTGTGGTTGGAGGGTATAAAAAAATCTGCTAAGTACGCAAACAGTACACTAAAAGTACTTTTTTTTGGTTGTGCACATAGTCAAGTCGCAAGCATAACGGTATTCTGTTTGCGTACACAAACACAACCACTTAAACATTTTGTTTCTGTATTTCTTGTTGGGAATGTGTTTGCGTATTTCCATCGGCATAGTTCAGTAGAGAACACTAACGTACCGGTCGTTAAAGCTTTTTTTCGAACCCTGTCTCTAAGGGAAACATAAAAGGTATACAAAAGATCTTGAGTCTATTACGGCGTTCACACTTGCTGTTTTGAAGTGTTCAAGAGTGAGATGTTTAAAAAGTCTTTGTTCTGTGTCCATTACGTTTTTATTCTGCTACTGGTGTTTTGTTAAACAACTTGTTTAAGGTCGCTAGTGTGAATGCCATATATGGCTTTTTCTAAAGAGAACATGTCTCTGAATCTTAAAATCTTTTTATACGTGTGCCCGGCATAAACCAGCCACCCCCCAAAAAAATCCCATTAAAACGTCCCTGTCGATTTTTTTTATTTTTTATACCCTCCACTTAGTGATAGAAGGTATATATAAGTTTTCATTCCGTTTGTAACTCATCGAAATATCGGTCTGGGACCCCATAAAGTAAATATTTATGACCCCCCGATCGACATTCTAGCGATGTCCGTCTGTCCGTCTGTCTGTGGAAATGGTGATCACGGCCAAAATATTACACGGAGATGACTGAAACTTAACATATTTATTGGAAGCTCTCCCGAAAAGTTTGGTATTGCCTTTGAGCGATATCGGTTCAAAAGTTATGAACGAAAATATAAGGACACCTCAAAAATTTTAGTTCATTCAACATAACCTAAAAATACAAAATGCTTTAATTCGCCTGCTGGTGGATATATGTGAACATATTCTTATTAATAAATATTAACTTTTTTACTTGTTGTATTTATTTTATTGAAGAGCGAAAGTTGTCCCACGTCACACCTCCGCGACGCGGCTTTCTCCTTCTTTTCCCTCGCCCAAAAACGTCACTGTCAATGTTGTTTTTTTTTTAATTTGTTTACTGTTGGAGTGCATAAAAGATTCGGCACACCCGAACTCAACACTGACACTTTTTTAAATTTTGTTTTTTTTTTTTCAGAACCTGAGTCCCATTTTCTATAGCAAAATATCTCGGAATGAATCCGTGTTTTGTTTTAAAAAAAAGTGTATCCGAAATTTTTTTCAGGATCTGAGACGCAAGAAATTTTTTAAATTTTGATATTTTTTCAATAGAAAAATGCCTCAGAATCTAAACTTATTTTTTTTTTTATTTTCAGAACTTTTGTATTTTAGCAGTTACCACGAGCTGGATAATATACGTTTGAAACTAGAGATAAAATGTAGTAAAACTGCATTTACAGTTTTTCATTTCGTGATCCTGTTTTCTTTTAAAAGGTCTTCAAAGTTTTAGAGGATTGAATTTTTGTAAAATATTTCTTAAATGAAAGAGGAGGATCTCTACTAATTTTCCCATTGTATTTTTTTTAACATCTGGAAAAAAGGAGGGTAAGTAATGTCCTTTCAAAACTTTATCCTTAAAAATCATTTAAAATTTTTAACAAAATATTTTAATAATGTTTTGAAAGGACTTTATTCACCTTCTTTTTCCTGATATGGCAAAATAATAAAATGGAAAAATTATCAAAGATTCTCCTCTTTCATTTGCCATCAATAGTGAGATTTTAAGTCAAGTATAAATATTTAAAAAAATATTTTACAAAATGTAATCCTTTAAAACTTTGAAATCCTTTTAAAAGAAAACATGATTACGAAATGAAAAACTGTAAATGCAGTTTAACTCCATTTGATCTCTTCATTCAGATGTATACCACCCGGTTCATATTTAATATTGGCTGCCGATTTTGTTTATAAATTACCAAATTTATAAACAAAATCGGATTCCGCCACAATTTTTTTTTAATAAATTTGGTAATATCAAAACTGCTTTCGGATTAACTAAACGAAATAAAACTGATGCCCTAAAAGAGTTTTATCATAATCGTAATTAACTAATCTGGCAACACTTTTCCACTGTTCAACATATGCACGTATGAGTTATATGTAAATAAATAATATGACTCATACGCTCTATTGATACTTACTTTCCCTTATATAGAAACTCTGGATGCAATGTATTGAAAACACAACAAAGACCCTCATCCGTCATTACCTCACGAAATAAATCACTACAATTGTATGAAATTGAACTGATTTGACAATGCAGTAACATATTTGCACACGGCTGAGCATGCTGTAACAAAAAAGACAAAATGGATAGATTGATTATTTTGATGCCATATCAATTACAAACAATGTGTTAACATTAACCGTTGCCACAAAATCAGCAATTCTTAAATTGTTGCTTTTAAAATTATCGGCATTTTCCAATTGATCATCGTATTCTGTTTCTGTGAAACATAAAAATCGTAGTATACCATACTCAAATGAATCTCTATAATAAAATAATCTTTCTTAGATTAGAATGGAATTATTTAATCTGCATAGTATTTGAATTACTCTGAATAGTTGGCCACTTTGGAGAACATAACTTGATTCATATTACACAATGTAATGGCTGGAAATGGTACCTTTAGTATCGATGTTGGATGTGGACTTATGCCAATTATTACCGGTGTACTGTCCCATTTTGCATAAACGTTTGATATTAAATTTATAACAGTTACAAATGCTGCTATAAATGATGCAAAGAAAAATAATCTGAAATTAAAAAACAAATTTGAAATTTAAGTTTGACTTTGAATCAAATAACACCCTTTATAATGTACTTTTGGGCAACTAAAAAAAGGTTCTCTCCCTGATTATAACTGCATTTTTATATACTTCGGTTTATTTTTTTCTGAGAAATAATTTGGACTTAACATTTTTTTGAAATTAAATGCAATTTGCAGTTTATTTGAAAATAAGCGATTTTTAAAGAAATTTTTTTTTATATTTTTGTAGGGACCAAAAAATGTATCCGATCATAATAAAAATCTTTTTTTAGTAATGCCTAATATTTTAGAAAAAAAAAAATTAAAAAATATTTTTTTCAACTTTGTTTCAAACTTTCCAATAACACTGTGGAACAAATTTAGGTTAGCAAAAGTTAGGTCGATTCTGAGAGTGAGGGGTGAAAACAGGCGTTTGTTTATGTTAGTTCGAATTTTTTTTTAATCGACCTTCGAACTTTGCAGTCAAATGCCGATTTTCAGCATATTGTTTATATGGTTTTTCGGCTATAACTCGTCAATCTTTAAAACCTGTTCAACAATTAAAATTTTTTTAAAAAATTGATTTAGAAAATTTTTGTGGTGCTTATGAAGCAAATTATTTTCAAAAAGCCTTAAAAAAAATAATTTTCCAACATTTTGCTTCATAAGCACCACAAAAATTTTCTAAATCAATATTTTGAACAAATTAAATTGTTGGACAGGTCTCTAGCAATAATATGGCTTTTACAGATTGAAAAAATATCAATTAGTCGACGAGTTATAGCCAAAAAACCATATAAACAATATGCTGAAAATCGGCATTTGATTGCAAAGTTCGAAGGTCGATTAAAAAAAAATCGAACTAACATAAACAAACGCCGCGATACGGGTCTTCTAATTTAGCCTCTATTTTCACCCCTCACTCTCAGAATCGACCTAACTTCCGCTAACCTGAATTTGTTCCACAGTGTAATAATTATTTTGTACACAGAAAAAAATATGGAGGAAACAAATTTGAGTAATCACTTGTTTAAATTTAAAAACAAAAATTGAGTAATTTTTTAATTGACGCAATTAAAAATTTACTTAAAAATTTTAAAAACAATTTAAGTAAATAATTTAATAAAAATTTAATAGTTTTTTAATTTTTTTCAAACTCTCATAGTTTTTTGAATTCTCGTTTAGTTTATAGTTTTTTTGTGTATGTATATGAAAGTTTGTAATGGTCTTTATAAAATTTTCCTATGTTTTTGAGACATAAATATGTTTGGTAAAGTTTAAAAAAACAAGTTTTTTGTTTTTTTTTGTAAAAAAATTTAAAACTTTTTTAAACTTAAAAAAAAATAAATAGCTAAATTTTGAGTAAATTTTTAATTGTGTCATAAAAAATTTACTCAATACTATTAAATCGTTTACTGGTGCAAAATTGAGTAATTTTTTACTCAATAGTATTAAAAATTTACTCAAAATTTTTTTTATTTTTTTCTGTGTAGTTTTATCCAAAAATAGAATAGTATTAGGTCCATTCGATTACCTTACTTAGATTGTAGTAAGGTAATCGAATGGACCTAATACTATTCTATTTTTGGACTCATTTTTCTACAGCTGGAAATTTTCAATACAAAAAGTAAACAAAACTTTCCAGTTGTAGTAAAAATGGTAAGAAATTTGGGTAATCGAATAAATCTATTACTATTTTAGAAACTTATATTTTGAGTAGGATTATTATAGCTCGAGATAATTTTTCTTTACTGATATTTTCATAGAATTATTTTGAAAAAAATATTTTTCTGTTTTAAATTTATTTATGTTGGTCATTTTTTGCAAACGTGTGTCAATCTCGTCAAGAAATCTCGTAAAAAATTATTGCTAAAAACATATTATGATACAATTTTCAATCATAATATGACGCTCTTAAATTATGGTTGCCACAATCATAACTCTTCTCTGAATGTAGTAATACTAATCTATTTTTTAATAAAACTACTAATTAATTAAAACAATATTAAATGAGTAATTAGTTTATAAGTTTTTTTTGGGGATTTTTATGGTGGGTAATACTTATAGATAGTTAATAGTAATTTTTTCGAAAGTCAATTGGGGTCAGAACATAATATGTAATATTATTAGGAATGCAAAAGCATGTTTTTTTATCGATAGTATAAAAACGATATCGACAAATAATCTTTCCGAATCAAGAAATTTGCGTTAAAATGCATCGATTTGTTTTTGCATATTTTAGTAAAAATGCATATTTTTACATATTTTGGTTTAAAATGCATATTTTGTGCATATTTCTAACTTTTAAGTGCATATTTTGTGCATATTTCTAACTTTTTAGTGCAAATTATTGCGTATTTTGGCATAAATAAGCAAAAACACGAATTGAAATTTATTTGTTGCAAAAACTATTTTAAATATTAAAAATTTATTTTGAAAATAAGAATTTTTTTTTTTTATTTTTATTTTTTTTTTATAGATTGTCTTAATTTCTAAAAAAAAAATTTGCTTATACAAAGTTTCAAATGTTATAATTTAAACCCGGCGTGCCGCGGCGTTATTTTTTGTTTTTAAGAAGTTTTTCCTACGAAAACAAGATTTTTATTGCACATATGAGGCATTCCACACCAAATGTCCAGCGAAAAAAAACATGTGTACCGTAAACTTCTGAATAGGTAGTATGGATAGCCCTATATGGAACTTAGAAAATTGCGATTTTGGTTTTTCAATTTTTCAAAAACTGGGCTTAGGAGACGTGGTTAAATATTGGAAAAATGGTCAAATTTGTGGCGAGTTGCCTTGATTAAATATTTATCACATTAAAACGGAATGCACCACAATCTCAAAAATTTACAGTCTCATATAGTTTTGTATGGGCTATCGATTAAATTTTTTTTTTTGGAAAATTTTCAGAACCCGTTCTGAAATTTTCCATTTTCTAAAAAAGTCAATTTATCAAAAATCCGGCCACTTTTTTTTTTCTTTTTTCTTTATTTTTTTAAATGTTTAGATGTTTGTCCATCCACACAAAAAAAATCAGAAACACGTTCATCTTTTTTTTCGAGAAAATCGCATTTGAACTTTAAATTTCATAACAATTTTGTTATTTGCTTGTATTTTCTTGTGTCAACAGAGCGTATGACGAATATTTATGCAATTAATATTACTCATTCGCAACTTTAAAACAAAGAAATACAAGCAAATAACAAAATTGTTATAAAATTTAAAGTTCAAATGCAATTTTCTCGAAAAAAAAGATGAACATGTTTCTGATTTTTTTTGTGTGGATGGACAAACATCTAAACTTTTAAAAAAATAAATAAAAAAGAAAAAAAAAGTGGCCGGATTTTTGATAAATTGACTTTTTTAGAAAATGGAAAATTTCAGAACGGGTTCTGAAAATTTTCCAAAAAAAAAATTTTAATCGATTGCCCATACAAAACTATATAAGAACGTAAATTTTTGACATTGTGGTGCATTCCGTTTTAATGTGATAAATATTTAATCAAGGCAACTCGCCACAAATTTTACCATTTTTCCAATATTTGACCACGCCTCTAAGCCCAGTTTTCGAAAATTTGAAAAACCAAAAACGCAATTTTCTTAGCTACATATAGGGCTATCCAAAAAACCTATTCAGAAATTTACGGGACACATGTTTTTCTGTAGCGGGATATTTGGTGTGGAATGCCTCATATTTTATTTTTTAGTGCATATTTTTAGGGTTTTTAATGCCTATTTTGAATTTTTTAGCGCATATTTTCGATTTTTTAGTGCATCTCATCCCAAATTATAACTTTTCGAGCAGATTATATAAATATTTTTGATATAATCTGCTATGTTCTGATTATGAATACATGTGACAGTTTAACTGTTTGACACAAGGAATACGGGTTTTCCGAGTAAGTACATAATTTTTATAAACCCATAATTTTAAAACAACTTCTTCATTATAAACTTACTTTTCCCACACTGTTAAAGAACTATCTGCTAAATATTTAAGACCATGTAGAGTAGTTTCTTGCAAAAATTTTTTAATGTTTCCCATACAATATATTTGTATAATTTCACTTTTCTTTAATTTTCTTTGAAATTGATTAGCCATGACTGCGATGTTAACCTTTCGTCAAACTTTTTAACTTTTAGCTCTTGTTATTTCCAACAAATTTCAAAATAAACTAATGATTTATTTTATATAATTTTTATATATAAACAAAACACTTTTAAGAAAACGTTTTAATTTTTGTTAATAGCTTTACGCAATTCGTGTTACACTATAAGAAACGATATGGAAATTTTGATGTAAAAAAGAAATCTCTAATTTTGCTTCTTTCAAGAAAACTTACTTTTTTAAGGTATGTTTTTACCGTGTTTAAATGTAAGTGAGAACAGAGTATTTTGTTCGGAAAATAGTTAAAGGAAAATATAATACCCTATTCACACTTACAGTTTAAACCGTTTTTAGCAATTATTTTTAGCATTTTCTGTCAATATACTGTAATAGAATAAAGAAAGTGCTAAAAATATTGCTGCTAAAAACGATTTAAAACTGTACGTGTGAATAGGGTATTAATAATTGACAAGTTAATTTAATTTTTAGTGGAAATTTAACAATTTGAATTTGTGTATCTTTCTTTCTGATTTTAAATATACAGCCAACACTATATTCTTCAAGGTCTAAAACTTATGTGGTACAAATTTAAGGCCCATCGGATCAAATCAACACGTGCACGGTCGAGGAGCCTGGCGATAAAATTTATGGATTTATGAAAAATAAAAAAAAAATATGGCTTGCGATATCATATTTATTAATTTTAAACATAAATATCAAACAATTTTTAAAATCGGCCTAAAGGTTTTTGAGATATTGTTATTTGACATTTGCAAAAAATTTCGGTTTTTCCTACGTTTAAGAAATTTTTTAAGAAAAATCTCAAAATTTCTTTCCCTTGACCTTTTCATTGAGCTTGTGACAATCATGCATTTAAACAAAATTTAAGCCAAATCCGATCATTTTAACCTGTGGCATCCTTCGATCAAAGATTTAGATTTTTGGCAAACTTCAAAATGAAAGTTTGTCTTAAGCTCTATAAGTCAATGTTAAAAAATTTTGATAGTTTTTCTAAATTTTTTGACCGTAGGAAAAAACGCCCTTTTTTGCAATTTTTAAGCGATATCTTGAAAACCGTTTACCGATTTGAATTTTTTTTGATATTCGTGTTCAGCGCATTGAAATTAATAAATATTGTGTGTCGGAAGACGTATATATTTTTGTTATTTTTTCAAATTTTCAAAAATCCAAAACTTAAATCACCGGGCGCCACGGGTTAATTTTATCCGATTGGCCACAGAATAAAAATTTGCCCACGACATTTGGAAAAATCAAAAGTGGAAGAAAAAATTACACTCTAATACTTGTGAATTATAGAACCAAAATTATTTGGCGCTTGCTGTTTCAACTGTGTTTAGTCTTTTGCATATAACAAAATAAGTACGTTTAGGCGTTTAAATACAAAATGTTGGTATCATTTCTAAGCGTGTATAACCCTAAATACTCACCATCATAATTTTAGTTAAAGTACACGTTTACACACAGCCTACAATTTAGGGTTATGTACTTATACTATATACATAGTTTCGTAATTAGTTGTCTGTTAAAGACATTTGTTCTCGGTTATGCTTCAATATTATACATATTACAAGTACACACTTACATAAATAATGGTCTTTAAATGTTGTTCCTTTATACATACTTTCTTTTTTCTTTATTTTCTAAAGGTAATTAAATTGAAAAGATTGTTTTTTTTTTTTTTTTTTACTTGAAATTACTTTTTTATGATGTTTCGCTTAGTATTTTATGCATGTGTGTTAGGGTGGCACGAAAAATTAACTTTGTGTTTCAGGGCCAAAGTTTAACACCATAGCGGCACGGGTTATGGTTTCAAAAGGAACCATAATTTGTCCGGCAGTTGTCGTGCCACCTTAATGTGTGTGTGTGCGTATTATAGTGTTTGAGCCTGCATAACGCAAGTTTTTTTTTCTCGTTATGTTATTGCTTGGTAATAATGAACACATAAAATCTTATCGCAACACACATTAACATTTGTCGTTTTGAATTTCCAACATATGCAGAACAATCAACATAAAGACGTTTTGTTTTATTCGAATGATTGTAAATTTTATATGGTATTTACACCAACGAAAACAACTTGTTTTTGAATATTTTTTTGGTTTCTGGCAAAAACTATGTAGTTTTTCCATACAATTTAAAAACTGCGTTGCCAACCAAAACTAAACAAAAACTACATTTTTGGCTGTGTTCACTACAAGCTAATCATTCTGTGTGAATATTTTTTTCAGTTTTGTTTTGCTTAACTCGAATTTTAAAAAATAAAATATTTGTTTTTTGTGAAATTATTATTCCAATCTGTTAAAAAAGTTAATAAATATGTAATTTATTTTTTTTATTAACGTGTGGCTATTGTTATTTTGTGTTTTTTAGTGAATTTATAAAATAATTAATTTGATTTGACAAACAAAAACTCTATTTATTCGGTGTAAACGGTTTGGTTTTCAAAAATCAGTTTTGGCCAAAAACAAGTTAGTTTTTGTTTGGTCTAAACATAGTATTATTTAAAAGTAAATTTTTATTTGAAGTGTATGGTTATATTAGGCAGGGTCGAAAGTTAAAATTAGAGATGAGTGGATTTTGACTCACACTGACTTACGCTCACGCAAAAAATAATCGAATCACTCACGTAGTATTTTTTTACTCACTCTCACTCACTATTCAGATTAAATCACGCGCACTCGTGAGTCACTCAAAATCTACTCACGCAATAAAATTTTTTTACCAAAAAATCTAAAAAAAAAATTTTTACAAAAAATTAAAAAAAAATTGGGCAAATCAAAAAACCTAATCACGCAAACTCACGCAAAAATTAATTTACTCACCTATTAATCACTTACTCAGATTTTTTTTTCAACTCACGCTCACTCACAATCACGTGATTGAAATGAAAATCACTCACACATTTTCGTGTAACTTTTCTTCGTTCATAACTTTTGCACCGATGAGCCGATATCGCGTAAATGCAATACCAAACTTCAGAAAACAGCAATGTGTAACATTTTAGTCATGATAGTCATGATTGCCATTTATTTTTACCCTTCAGGATTCAGGAAAGAAAAATCTACAAGAATCAGTTGGATATTTCACTGGGAGGTTTTTGTTGCCGGGCAGTGTAATTATTAAGCAACAACTTGAAAAAAGGATCAGCTAGGATTTTGGTCTTAACGATTTTTAAAGTTCAAAATAAAGAGAAGTGAAATGCCATTTAGTCAACATTTTAACACAACCTAAACTTGCTTGAAGAGGGGTGTGCTCTTAGGGAGTGGATATAGGGGGGTACATACGAGTACTAGAACACTTTTAAGACAAAAACAAAAAAAAAAAAAACAAGTAGAAAAGTTAAATTCGACTTGGCCTGGCTATGAATACCCTCCACAATGCACTTTTTAAGTGATAGTAAATTTTGTGAAAAAAATAACATTTTTGATTATAAATATTTTATTTTGTGTAAAAAAAACTTTTTATTTATGTAATTAAAAAAAAAAAAAATAATTTACTAAATTTTTTTTTGAGTGTAAAATTTTTTTTGAGTGAAAATTTTTTTTCGTTTTTTTTTTTAGTGTAAAAATATTTTTGAGTGACAAAAATACGTTGTAAAATATTTTTGTGACTTACCAATGTTTTTGAACATGTTTAATTGGTTTTCAACAGTGAATTTAAGGTGAAACTAATCAGAAATTCACGATTTTGCTAATAAATTTTGAACCACTAGACCGATTTGGCTGAAATTCAATACAAACCAGGCCAGGGGAACGACAAATATATATCCAAGCTTCAGCATCCTCAGAATTGCCTTTCGAAAGCTAGCGTGTTTTTTTATATCTTTTTTCAATAGACAAACGGACGGACATTGCTAGATCGTCTTAAAATCGACGGGGATCATGAATATATATTCTTTATGGAGTCCTAGACCAATACTTCGAGGTGTTACAAACGGAATGACAAACTTAAATATACCTCCTATCACTAGAGTGGAGGGTATAAAAATAGAATTTGAACCATTTGCTGAAAATCTGAAAATTTACCTAAAACCTAAATTTTTTTTTAAAGTGTCCGTTTTGGCATGGACCGATATTTCGATGCGTTACACATGGATTGACAAAGTGAGTGTACTCTAAAACCATGGTTGGTATAAAAATCGGAAAATTTCAGAACCATTTGAGAAAAATTAGATAAAAGCTTAATGAATAATTTTATAAAACCTAGAAAACTCAGGAAAAATCTCTAAAACGGTATAATTCTGTAGTATTGTGGAGAGTATTTTCGATTCCGCACATTTTTATTTTTTGTAAATTTTTTTTATACCCTACACCACTCTGTGGAACAGGGTATAATGAGTTTGTGCTGATGTTTGTAACTACCCGATATATTGGTCTTAGACCTACTTTCAAGTTCACACAAAGCATTATTGGCTACAATTTTCAATTAAATCTATTGATCAACAAAAATTCAATGAGTCAATCAATGTTTTGATTAAATTTTTTTTTATTTTCTTTAACTGTCGAATTACAAATTTTCAACATACCAGACCTTTTTTTCGCTTTAATTTATTTGAATAGATTAATTCAAAAATATACAAAATACTCGGGTTTTTTTTTATTGTTGGCAACATATTGGAAAGAAAAAAATATGCAATTTTTATAATTTTGTCATAAGCTTACAATTCATTTGTTAAATCAATCATAATTTTGATTGACTATAAATAAAAATTTATCAATATTTTAAACAAAATTGAAAAAATGTTTGATTGAAAAAATTTTCAATCAATCACCTACAATTTAATGATTGTTATAACAATTTTTGTTGATTGAAATTAGTTTCAAATTTTGTCTGTGTATTCCAATAGACTCAGAATCACTTTTTCAGTCGAATCCATGTAAACGTTGTGCGCACGATACAGGTCTCAATTTTTAACCAATTTGTCTGAAATTTATAACTTAATATTCTTTTGACCCAAGGACGAAAGCTATTGAAATTGGAAACAATCCATGTTTTGACCTAGCCCCCATACAAACGTTCGCTTAAAATATGGGTCAAATGACCAAAATTACCGTATATTAATAGGTATCCTTTCGTATTTAAAAATCATCGTTTCAGATTTAAAATAAATCAGACCAGTCCTACATAAATCTCTCAAAATTCATAAAAATTGAATACCTTTGTTTAATTTTTTTAGGAGTTAAACGTGGACTTTGGTAATCTAATCAAATCTGATTATAATTGGAACATTTCGGGACTTAGTCCTCATATAAGAATTTCTCCCCATAATCAGTTAAATCGGTCTAATGGCAACAAAAATTGGCCGACTTTATATTTTTTTTTTAATTTAAAGATATTTTGAAACAAAATTGTTAAAAATAATTTTTATAAAATTTATTTTGAGAGAAATTTTTTTTGAGTGTAAGATATTTGTTAATTGTAAACACTTTTTTGTGTGTACAAATTTTCTTGAATCACAAAAACACTGGAAAATATTTTTGGGGCTTACATGTTTAAGGTAATTTTCATGATAAAACCCATATACAATTTACGGTTGTATATTAAAAATTAAAGCTTTTTCAACACACAGGCAGGAGGTAAGACATCCGTCGATCATCTTAATATGGGGCGAAACGCGTCAACGGTCCACACCAAAAAACCGATTTAAGTATAATTTTGCCAAAATGTTAGGATAATAGTAGGTAATTTAAAAGTCATATAAAAAAATTTTTTGTTGAAATATTTTTAGAGTTACAGAGATGGGAAGTTTTAATTTTTTCGCAAAGAACATATTTGGTTGAATTTTTATTGACACTTTGATGCGATAAAAATTTATTTTTTAAAAACGATTTTTAAAGTATTTTTGACGGCCTTTTCAATGGCGTTAGTGGTTTTAAAAAAAAAATATAAATTTGACCTTTAAATTCAATGCCAAAGTATTAAAAAAATGTTGTTTTATAAAGCGCCTATTTTGAGATTATTTTAACTAATTTTATTAGAAAGCTTGACGTTTTTTACATATAAAAACCTTTTTCAAAAAATGGATCAAGAGTTCCTTCCTGCGAAATTATTTTTTTTATTGTATAAAATAACACTTAAAAAGTACGAATACCGCGTGTATTATAAGTAAAATAATAAAAAAAAAAGTTTAGTACGACTTATCCTACCAACACTATTGTTTGGTTAGGTACTGTTGTTATTGTCAAATAACAGCAACACATATATTAATAATTACCGATGGTGATTTAGTATATACAATTTTTGCTTTAAAAGAGTTCTTTTTGTTGGAAAACAGATTTCGGACCTTCATAATAGTATTTCTCGTATAACTTGTGAAATATATCAAATATTATATCTGGTTTGATGTTTGATTGACCAACGATGATGCTCTAAAGTCTGCTGGGGATGAAACTGATCAGTACAGACATACTATGAGATGAGTAACTTTTTTAAAGCAATAAATTAAAAATACTCTATTATGACTATATCATAAATAGAAATATTTTTGGGCCTCGAACTAGAATAAAACTCTAATCGAATATATATAAAAAAAATATTTTCGCAATAAGGAACTCTCGATCCATTTTTTTTTTTGAAAAATGTTTTTTAATGTAAAAAATGTCAAGCTTTCTAATAAACTTAGTTAAAATAATCTCAAAATAGGCGCTCTATAAGATAATTTTTTTTTAATAATTTGACCTTGAATTTTAAGGTCAAATTTATATTTTTTTGAAAAACCACCAATGCCATTGAAAATACGTTTTTCAAAAATAAATTTTTATTGCATCAAAGTGTCAATAAAAATTCAACCAAATATGATTTTTGCAAAAAAAATAAAAACTTCCCATCTCAGTAACTCTCAAAATATTTCAATGAAAATTTTTTCATTTGAACTTTAGACTACCTACTATTATCCTAACATTTTGGCAAAATTATACCTAAATCGGGTTTTTGGAGTGGACCGTTGACGCGTTTTGCCCCATATATATTGATCTCATTGCTGAGTATGAGCAATATTCAATTTATCTATCTCTAATTGTTCAACAGTACGTATGACTAATATTTCATAATGTACATATAAATATAACGTATACGTAATGTTTTTTTTTACTTTTTCTTAAAGCACATTCAATGTCGAATTGTTTAAGTTTTAAATCGTTAAAGAAGTGCAAATCTGCAAAACAGCGCTATAAATTTAAACTTTTACGTTGAAAACAGAAAACATGTAACAAATTGTTGTTATTTTTTTTTTTCTTACCGTCAGAACAAAAAAAAATGTTTTCACTTTTTTTGCATTTTTTGTTTTTTTTTTTGCTTTAAAACGGAAAATTTGTTGTAAAGACGAAAACAAAAAACAACTTAAGGAAAGGACTTCAGCAAAAAAAAAATAAAAAATAGAAAAAGAAAAAAACTTTTTTGCAAAATAATTTTGCTTACAAGCGTGTTTTTTACGCTCTTCAAAACGACAACAACAACAACTAAAGGCATAGAGTTCTTGTACCTAAAGGTACTTTCAACTTAATACTTATGCTTGTGTTTGTAATATTGTTGCTGTTGTTGTTACTGTTGTGTTTGTAGTAGTTGCTACTGTTGTTGTTGTGTAAAACTTGAGTCGCATTAGTATAAACAAAAAAATAAATAAAAAAAGAGTAACAAAACATCTAGTCGTTGTTGTAGTAAGAAAACAGGCAACTAAACAGCCAATATGGCAGACAGTGGGTGTTTTTATGTATGTGTGTATTAGAGTGGAAAGGAATTTTCAAAATCTATTTTATTCAAAAATAAAATGCCTTTTCTCACTTATAGCTAAAACCGTTTTTAGCAACAGTTTTTGTTTTAATCTGTCAATATACTGTAATAGAATAAAGAAATTGCTAAAATAATTTTTTTAATTACTTTGATACCCAACATTGGAAAATAAAATCAAAAAATGGCAGCTAAATGTTTACAATAGGTCTATTCGATTACCCAAATTTCTTACTATTTTTTACTACAACTGGAAAGTCTTGTTTATTTTTTGTATTGAAAATTTCCAGCTGTAGTAAAATGAGTAAAAAATAGTAGATTTTAGTAAGGTAATCGAATAGACCTAATAAGTCAAAAACAAACTTTTATTTACAAAAAAATCGACTTTTAAAAAGTTGCAAAAAGTCGAAAAATTTTTCAAAAAGTCGAAGAAAGTCGAAAAAAGTTGAAAAAAGTCGAAAAGTTAAAAAAGTCGACTTTTTAAAATAGTCGAAAGGTAGGTCATACACCCTATCCTAATACCCTATTCACACGTACAGTTTTAAATCGTTTTTAGCAGCAATATTTTTAGCACTTTCTTTATTCTATTACAGTATATTGACAGAAAATGCTAAAAATAATTGCTAAAAACGGTTTAAAACTGTAAGTGTGAATAGGGTACACTCAAAAAAAAAAAACTGTAATGTTAGCAAAAAAAGCTTGTAAACCTACAAGAAAATTTGCTGATTTTGAACCCACAATTTTTTTGCTAAAGTTAGCAAAAATGTTTTGCCAATAATTAGTTAACAAATTTTTTTTTTTTTTTGAATTAGTTCATACACATTTGAGGACCCCATTGGGCCTAGACCTAGTTGGGTTCCTTAAAAATCGTCATAGTTTTTGATCCAAAATTTGTGTCCGTTTCGCTCTACCTTGCTTAGTTTTTGAGATACGTGATTATAGGGGACCACTGGGGTCTTGAGAATTAAAAAACTCGATAACTTCAAAAATATTACTCGGAGAGCTACAAAAATGCTTTTGGACTTTTTGTTGTGTCGGCAATATTTACCGAGATATGAGCATTTTAAAATTTTCGGGAATGCTAACTTTTTTGGATCCAAAGTTAGGGCCCATTAGGGTCCACACATGTGAAGAGGACCCGCGAAAGTATGGAGATTCTAAGAACCAAAAATGCCCTCCATTTTGCTCTATCTGGCTTAGTTTCCGAGATAGCGCCATTTTAAGTTTTCTGAAAATAAAAAAAAATTTACCATTTATTTTTGCTATTGTTAGCAAAAAATCTTGTAAAAATGTTGTCAACTCAATTTCAAATTTAGCAAAAGAAATTAGTTCAAAGTTTGTTTAAAATTGCTAATGTGCTAAATAAAGTTTACAAGAATTTCTTGCTAACATGCTAATCTCAACTAAAAATTTGCTAAAAGTTAGCTAACTAGCATTAGCAAAAAAAATTAGTAAATCTACTAACGTATTTTTTTGAGTGTATAACTCCCTAATACCCTATTCACACTTACAGTTTTAAACCGTTTTTAGCAATTATTTTTAGCATTTTCTGTCAATATACTGTAATAGAATAATGAAAGTGCTAAAAATATTGCTGCTAAAAACGATTTAAAACTTGACGTGTGAATAGCGTATTAGAGGGCTCTCATACAAATTACAACGGGAGCAAATTTTAAAAATATGTAATTTTGAGTGGTAGCCAGGGCTGCCATATTTGCCGATTTTTTGACTCAAAATTGTCAAAGTGCCGATTTGCCGATTTTTGCTCCAAAAATGCCGATTTTTTGATCAACTCTAAAAACACGGTCACTTCGTCATTGTAGGATTTATGTATAAAGGTTTGTCATTCCGTTTGTAACACCACGAAATATCGGTCTAGGACCCTAATAAGTGAACATGCTCATGGTCCTCCAACGATTTTAAGTCAATCTAAAGGTTGAGCTTTTTTTTAAATTAAAAGTCAGCTAATGAGGAAGATTGTTGGATCAAGCACGAAAATTGTAGGTCAGTCATTGACTGTTCCTTGATTAAACCTAGAGTTTGCAAAACGATTAAAATCGTAATCGTAATCGCGATTAATCGCACCAATTAATCGTAATCGTAATCGACAAAAAAATCATGCGATTACGATTAATAATTTTCTATGAAATACAAAATCCATTTTGAAGTTTCTATTTAAAATTATTTTTCAAAAAAATAAATTACTTTAAAAAACGATATAAACAATTTCAAACAAAAATCATTGCAAGTATGATGCGTTCTGGTACCGATTATTTGGAATGGAAAATTTTGATGGGCTGGCCCATGATTCATTTAACTTGTTAGCGATTTTTCTTTCCTTTTCTCGTTAAAGTCATTCAAATTTAAAGGAAAATTTAAATTCTGATATGAGTAAGTTTTAAAGAGGTTTGTTTTTAAAATATCCTTAAAAGGCTTTGGTCGGATTTGGTCGAAAAATTTGGACATGAAATTTAAAAAAAAAAACGTAATTTTTCATACTTTGACCGCAGGTTGCCGATTAATGATGCCTTGTAAAATTTTTTAATAAATTTCCTCGCAACTGGCTCCTTCACTGGCCATCGGCAGGTATTCCGAAACGACCCCACAGAAATTTTAAACTGGAAGCAGCTTTTGGAAAGGAATCACGAGGCAAAGAGCGAATCCAAACCAGTCACAGTTTAGATTACTCTTTAGTAGCAAAGATAAAGAGCTATTAAGACGCAGTAAAATCATGTATCTATTCAGTGCTGATTGAAGCACTCTTTTTAGAGTTTATTTAAGCGCAATAAAGATTTAAGAAAATCTAGTATTTTTCTCCAAAAATCTTTTTGATGTTGAAGATGTCAAAAAAATGTAAGTATGTGTAAAATTTTATCAACAAAGAATTTTAATTATAAGTTTTAAAAAAATGTCTGAACAAAAAATTCTGAAGGGCGCTCGAGGATCTTCCGTTCTTTCGATGCGCAATGATTTACTAAAAAAGAGACTGTGGTTCCAAAATCTAGAATTATTTTTACTAGTAAAGTTCGAAAGTTTTTAATTTTATTTCTTAAAAATAATATTTTTTGTATTTTCGTACTTTCCAAAATGTAAATTTCAAAAGATTTTTTTTAAGCTATTGCAACTCAAATTATTTAAAAAATTCGATTAATCGTAATCGCGATTAACGGCAATTTTTTTAATCGTAATCGCGATTATGAAATATCTCGATTATTTGCAAACTCTAATTAAACCAATGCTTGATTTGAGTAATTTGTTAATTGTTATATTTCTGTTATTTTTGATTAAACCAATGCTTGATTTGAGTGAGCGGTTAATCAATAATTTTGTGTTATTTTTGATTAATCCAATGCGTGATCTGAGTGAATGGTAAATCATTATTTTACAGTTGTAGTGTTTTTTGTCAGTCTTTTCACGTCTTTTGTTTAAATTGTTTTTTTTTTTTTTTGTGCTTTATATTATTTTGTTTTTTTTTCGTCTTGTGCGTGCAAGTACTTTTCTATTTGACGACTAACGAAAACTAAAACAAACAAGTAGAAAAGTTAAATTCGACTTGGCCGAATCTATGAATACCCTCCACAATGCCCTCTTAAGTGATAGTAAAATTTCTAATGTGAAAAAAATAACATTTTTGGTTAGAAATATTTTATTTTCTGTAAAAAACTTTTTTTTATTAATTTTTGAAAAAAAAAATTTACTAATTTTTTTTTTTGAGTGTAAAATTTTTTTTGAGTGTATTTTTTTTTTTGTTTTTGTGTAAAAAAACTTTTTTTTATTAATTTTTGAAAAAAAAAAAAAAAATAATAATTTACCAATTTTTTTTTGAGTGTAAAATTTTTTTTGAGTGTAAACTTTTTTTTGAGTGTATTTTTTTTTGTTTCAGTGTAAAATATTTTTTTGTGACAAAAATACCTTTTAAAATATTTTTCTGACTTACAAATGTTTTTAAACATGTTTAACGGGTTTTCAACACGTGAATTTAAGGTTAAAATAATCTGAAATTTACGGTTTTGCTAATAACTTTTGAACCACTGCACCGATTTGGCTGAAATTTAAAACGAACCGGACCAGAGGAACGCTTAATATATATGCCACACTTCAGCACCCTCAGAATTGCCGTTCGAAAGTTACCGTGTGTTTTATCTCGTAAATTCCAGAAAAACCCTTGCCGAAATTCACTCATTTGCTTATAACTTTTGAACCACTGGACCGATTTCGCTGGATTGCAATACCAACCTGACCAGGTAAATGTCCAACATATATGCCAAACTTCAGGAGCCTCCGTAAAGTCTTTCAAAAGTTAGCGTGTTTTCAACAGACAGACAGACAGACAGACAGACAGACAGACGGACAGACGGACGGACGGACGGACGGACGGACGGACGGACGGACATCGCTAGATCGTCTTAAAATCGATCGAGGATCATGAATATATATACTTTATGGGGTCCTAGACCAATATTTCGAGGTGTTACAAACGGAATGACAAACTTATATATACCCTCTATCACTAGAGTGGAGGGTATAAAAACGCAACAGCGTTCATCGCATTGTTACTCAAAGCCTACTATAATGAGTTTTTTTTTGTTTTTATGAATTTTTTTGTGAATTTTTCAGATTTGAGCAAATGGTTAATTGATTCAAGTAAAATTTAATTGAATGTCAAATTTTAAGCTGAACAAATATTTAATTGTTTTTTTCCATTGAATATTTTTTTCTGTGTAAGTCTTGCAAAAATGACCAACATAAATAAATATAAAACAGAAAAATAGTTTTCATGAAAAGTATTCTATGAGAATATCATGGTTTTAATTAGTAAAGGAAATAATGACCTCGATTTAGAACAAAACTATTCAAAATATAATATTTTAAAGGTCGAATAAAGCAATTTTTATTTTTTAATAAAAATTAATCAGAATTTTTAGTTTTTTGCAGAAAATATAACGTAATGTTAGTGCAGTATTGAAAAATTTTATTTAGCGTATTAATTTTGTGTTCCTTTAATGCTAAATTGTTCTATTTTGCTATTTTTTGTCAATAAAAATATTTTTTTTGCATTAAAAATGGTTATTTTTCATTTGCCGATTTTTTTTGCCGATTTTTTTAAATTGAAGTGCCGATAATGCCGATTTTTTTTTGAAAATATGCCGATTTTTCATTAAAATCATCTGGCACCCCTGGTGGTAGCCCACTTATTGAGTCGAAAAAGGGGATAGATATATTTTGTGAAAAAAAATGCTGGAGAGTAAAACTCAATGGGGGTTGGTCTCACTAATGGCTCCTCTACAACGGACCAGAAGACCAGTACACAGCGGGTGTACCGCAGTGGTAGCGCACCTTATAATGATTTCATTTTGGGATCAATATCATTTTTTCGCTCTTCTTCTCTGCCAGCTTAAATTTAAAAGAGTTACAATTTTTAACGATTCCAAAAAATTGTGTGTTTTTTTTTTAATTTTCCCGACGTTAAAATTTCTTAATTGAATTTTCGTATTTCAGCCTACTCTTTGTTGTGTAAAGGTATTTGCTAGAACTATTAAGTAGTAATAGAAGAAGCATCATCGTCAACATAACGAGGACAACAATACATATAGATCGCACAGTGAGGAAAACTTAAAGAGCACACAAACAAAATCTTTTTTGTTAATATTTGTTTTTTTTTTGAAGTAAAAGATTTTTCAATGCAGTTTAAAATTTTAATACAAACCAAAGTGCTATTTTGTTAAACACCACTATCGGTATGTTTTGTTTTACATGGTGCAGTTGTGAAACAAATAATAGTAAAAATAACTTTATCGGTTACAGCCACTGAACCAAAACGAAGAAAGTTTCATATTAAACTTTTTGTTAAATATCAACAAAAAATTAAAAGAATTTTATTAAAAGAAATCATATGCATTGTAAACATGTTTAAGTTGAATGCGATATAAAAAAATAATATAAAAAACAAATTATATAATTTAAAAAGTGACATTTAAGTCTGTTAAAGTTTTTTAAATTGTTTTGTATTTTTAGTACAAAATATGTTGTTGACATTTTTTAAGACAACGAGAAAATTTCGGCCAAAAATTAATAATGTGGTGTGGAATTAACCTATATCTGATCACAACTATAGGAATTAAAATTTGACTAAAAATTAAAAAAAAAAAACACTTTGTGGACATCTTTCCCAGAGTTGCCTCATTTTTCTTTAGAGTTGCCACTAACAAACAAGATTTAAAAAGGGCCTTTTTTAAAAAGGTCTCCACCAGACCTTTTTAATTGATAGTGTAATTTTAACGTAAAAACAAAATTGTTAAAAGTTTTGACTAGAAATATTTTATTTGGATTAAATAAATTTTTTAAGTCAATTTTGTAAAAAAATAAACATGTTTGGGTGTAAAATTTTTTTGAGTGAAAAATTTTTTTGAGTGTAAAATTTTTTTTGAATGCAAAAATTTTTTTTTGAATGACAAAAAAATTTTGTAAAATATTTTTATGGCATTTTTCAACGAGGTGAACCCAATCTAAAATTTAAGGTTTTGCTATTAACTTCTGAAACACTGGATCGATTTTGTCGAAATTCAAAACCAACCTCACCAGGGAAATAACAAATATGTATGCCAAACTTCAGGAGCATCCAAATTGTCAATAAGTTGAGGAAGCATATGAAAACAAATGAAAAAACATCCAAATTTAAGAAATTTCTTCAAAACTTTTAAACCCGTGGAACGATTTTCCTCATGTTTTGCACATTTTATCTGATACTGTTTGCAAGTATATTTAAGACATCGCGATTAACTGTTGCGGGCGTAATCCACACTTCCCCAAGTGATTAAGACCCAGATATATATAAAATATTGATTTTTTAGTAAAATGCGAAAACGAATTGATCTATAACAAATAAAAAAGTTAAATTCGGCCTTGTCGAATGTATGGATACCCTCCACAATTTAAAAAAAAATTATTGAAAAAAAAAATTTCCGCGAAAAAAAATTTCCGCAAAAAAAAATTGTTGGTAAAAAAAATCCGCGATCATTTTTTTGTCAAAAAATATGTTCGCACTTGCTTAAATATCATTCGGTGTTCAATTCTGTTCACATATGTCAACCAGCAGCCGAATTAAAGCATTTTGTATTTTTAGGTTATGTTGAGTGCACCAAAATTTTTGAGTTGTCCTTACATTTTCGTTCATAACTTTTGAACCGCTGAACCGATATCGCTCAAATGCAATACCAAACTTTTCGGAAGAACTTCCAATAAATATGCTAATAAATATTGAAAAAAAAAAACATTTGCAAAAAAATTTCAGCGAAAAAAAAAATTTTAGTAAAAAAATCCGCGATCTTTTCTTTTTTGTCAAAAAACATGTTCGCATTTGTTTAAATATCATTCGGTGTTCAATTCTGTTGACATATCTGTGGCAAAAAGGAATAAGTGCATAAGTGTTTATATACTACTTTTCAGGAGAGCATTTTTAAGTTTTAATTTCAAATACCAAATCTGGGTTTACAAATTTGGACATTTTGGGCATGTAAATATCTCAAGCATTATTATCGACACAATCTTCGCTACTTTAAAAGTTGATATATAGAAAGACTATAGAGATATCGGGTGAAAACCATTGATGTTGTTATTGCGTTTTTCAAAATTACATTTTAATCTAAGCATATGTCGAGATATGCAGTTATGTATCCCTGTTAAATACATTTTAGCATCTTCAACGATTGTTGATTTTAAAATAAGGAATAAAAACATAACTCAGATATGCTGTTACGATTTTTATTTTTCCTTTAAGAAAAAATGAGTTGTGGAGTTCTGAAATCAATATCTCAGAAAGTTTTAGTCCGATTTTCATAAAAATTTGATACAATACGAAAATGTATAAGGAGATTCCGAAAATGCAAAAACACGTTTTGGACATAACTCGACTTATGTTGTTATGGGTTTTTGCCACAGATATATCAACCAGCAGCCGAATTAAAGCATTTTGTATTGTTAGGTTATGTTGAGTGCACCAACATTTTTGAGGTGTCCTTACATTTTCGTTCATAACTTTTGAACCGCTGAACCGATATCGGTCAAGTGCAATACCAAACTTTTTTGGAGAACTTCCAATAAATATGCTAAGTTACAGTCATCTCCGTGTAATATTTTGGCCGTGATCACCATTTCCACAGACAGACAGACGGACAGACAGACGGACAGACAGACGGACAGACAGACAGACAGACGGACAGACAGACAGACGGACAGACAGATATCGCTAGAATGTCTTAAAATCGATCACTGATCAATTATATATATCGTCGCTGCTCCTAAAAATGGAGTCATGTGTTAATTTTTTTTTAAGAGTCCCAAGAAACAGACGAATTTGGTTCTTTCGCGGTACTTTTATGAAAAAAGGCTTGACATAAATATTCAACCAATATTATAAATTTCATGTTGATTAAAAGTTGACTTCTAAAAAGTACTCCGAAAGGACCAAATAATGCTGTTTCTTGGGCCTCTTTGAAAAAATTTAAAAACATATGGCTACTTTTTTAGGCGCATAGACGATATACTTTATTTGGTCCCAGACCGATATTTCGATGAGTTTCAAACGGAATGACAAACTTATATACCCTCAATCACTAGAGCGGAGGGTATACAATCTGGGAGAAGCGGGTATCATTTTTTAGCTCTACTTTCAGAAATTTTCGGTTCCGATCATGGATTCAAAATCGTGTCGTACAGTGTTATTATTGATCCATGATAAATTCTAAGACATTCTATGAATGTTCGTCCGTCTGTGTGTAGTTAACACTATGCAGTCCAAATTAAAAAAAACTGCATCCTGCAGTTTGGCACGAATATGTCTGATGGTCATAGGCAGGTTCAGTTCGTAATGTTTAAAATCGATCCGGGGAAAAATGTTCTCCCTTGAAGAACTAAACCAATTTTTATGCCAAAAGAAGTTCAAAGTCCTGCTCTTGGAGCAGGGGAATTGGAAAATGTTTTTTTTTCGGCCCGTTCCCTTTTGAGGGTGTATATAAAAAAGTTTAAATACCCTAGTAAAAATATTATGCTAATTTTACTAAATAGATCTAATTTGATCCGTAAAATGGTTGTATCAAATAATATCTAATTGAACAGTTCATGCGAATAAGGACGAATAGACCATTTGTTTAATTTTACAAATGACGATAAAAACACAGGAAACGGTTAAAAATTAATTTTTTTGTGAACTTGTTTGCATTAATGGATTAATGCATTATGCAAAAGTGTGGAAAAAAATATTAGTTTTTAATTTTTTACTGCGTTTTTTTCGTCATTTGTAAAATTATTCAAATGGTCTATTCGTCCTTATTCGCATGAACTGTTCAATTGTATTACTTTAGATCAAAAAATATAATTATTGATACATTTTGATCCTGAATTTGGTCAAATCTAATTATATCAAATTGATCTTATAATATCTATTTTTATATAATTTGATGAGCAAAACCAAAATACGAATCTAATCATATATGGAGCAATATCTAACCATATAAAGTGGATCAACCGTATCAAGGTGATAGAAATAATTTAATATAAGTATATACGGAAGCATATTAACTCATATAAGATTGTATCAAATTATATATGATTATATCAGAAAATTTTTGCTCGGGTAGTGATAAAATTGTATTGCTTTAGTGAAAAAAGCATAATGAATGAAGGTGCCCATCATCGCCCCCAAGAAAAGCCTCTGTTATTTTTTTACATGTTAGAGGGTATGAGATATGAAGACATTCTAACGTGTTTTTAACAAAGTTTTTAGTACGAAACACTACAAATGTCCGTCGAGTATTCAAAATTTGAATTTCTTTTTCAAGAACTTTTTTCAAGGTTCGCAGAACATTAAAATCGATTAATGTCTGATTTTAATTATTTTAATCACAACTGTTTATTAGAGTGGCAAACATTTGTACGAAAAATTGTTTTAATTTAAAAAGTTAAGGGAGATATATTTTCGAGATTTTTTAAAATAATTTGAATTAAAAATTTTAATACATAAAATGGACCTTCTGATTCCACAACAGTAATTCAAATTCTTCTAGCATTTACCGTTTTTGAGATATTCGCGTTCGAAATATTCACGTGAAAAAAATGTTCAAACGCGAATTATCGTTAAAACGGAACATGATAGAAAAATTTGAATTGTAGTTTAGGAATCAGGTCAATTTTTTATGAAATTAAGTCCAATTTTTTGAAGCAACATAAGAATATGTAACCGTGGACCCTCAAAAGTGCAAAATTATTGTTTTTGTTTTTGACTTTTTAACAGCGAATATTTTGAAAACGGTACGTGCTAGAAAGATTTGAATGCCAGATTTGGAATCAGAAAAGAAAAATGTATAAGAATCAGTTGGATATTTTACTGGACACTTTTTATTGTCGAACAGAGTAATTATTTAGCAATAACTCGCAAACAGGATCAGCTTGGGTTTTCGTGTTAACGATTTTTAAAATGCTAAATAAAGAGGAATGAAATGTCAAGGGAAATTGAAGACCAAGGAAAGTAGTTCTTATTTAAAATTCGATTTTTGGTCTTGTGATTTTAAGGAGCTTGAAGCCAAAATAGTCTATAACTTTTGTGGACAAAAGGTTGTGTTTGGGCACGAACTTGGATGAGTCTTTTAAGGGGGGTTTAAAGAAAAAAAAAACAGTCTTAACGTGAGCAATATTTTTATACCCTCCAACCACAGTATTCCCCCATATACTCACTTTGTCATTCCGTTTGTAACGCATCGAAATATCGGTCGGGGACCCAATAAAGTATATATATTATTGATCTATGATCGATTTTAAGACATTCTGTGAATGTCCATCTGTCCGTCCGTCTGTCTCTAGATGGCACGATGCAGTCCAAAATAAAAGAGCTAGCCTCCTGCAATTTGTCACGACTTCGTCTTATGGTTCTAGGATGGTTAAGTACGTAAATGGGCAAAATCGGCCCAAAATCGGGGGAAAAAGTTCCCCCTTGAAGAACTGAACCAACCTCTGAAAAATACAGTATTTTACAGGTTTTTTTGTATTTTTGTTAAATAAATGAAACATTTGGTATATTTATCGTAATGGGAAGGTGCTCTCAACGTCCCACTCTGACCCTCATCACCCTCGCCCCCCAAAACAAACGCCCCTGATTTTTTTTTTTACATTTTGGAGGGTATAAAAGTTTCGGCACAGCCGAATTTAACACTCTCACTTGTTTTATTTGAAAGATGAATTATTTAAATATTTTTAAAATTTTATAACACAAAATTTGGTCAACAAGAATTGCCAGGGTTGCCACTCAATTGTAGAATTCTTTTTTTAAACGACAAAATCGGCTGCAGTTTTTGATGATTTTTTTTTCCGATTTGTAGATAATTAAATTCTCTAGTACTTACCGTGGCCATTTCTATCAAAATTTCAAGATACATTTTTTGAGGGAATTTATAAAAATTAAAAATAATATCGTCACCCTACTATTTATGCTGCATATCTATTTCATAAACAATGAATGATACCAGGTGAGACCACTT
Organism: Pegoplata infirma; assembly: GCA_963921195.1. Classification (NCBI taxonomy): domain Eukaryota; kingdom Metazoa; phylum Arthropoda; class Insecta; order Diptera; family Anthomyiidae; genus Pegoplata; species Pegoplata infirma. The sequence goes on along the minus strand of OY992538.1, from coordinate 238,663,156 downwards.
GAGCAAACTGTAAACAGTTTTATTTTGTTAGAAGTACAAACTTTTTTTAGTCTTCTACTTTTTATTGAAAATTAATTTTCAAAAGTAAATAGAAAGCAAAAAAAAAAAAGTATGACAAAAACAAATGTTAAATATGCTCGGCATATAAAAAATATTGTTTAAATTTATAATTAATTTTTTGTTGCTGTTGTTTAAATTCGCCATTATACATTTTATGACACTGGTAACCTTTTTTTGTTGTTAGTTGAAAATAGTTACACAAAATGATGATGATGATGGCGATGATGATGAAGATGACGATGGTGCCCACAGAACAAAATCAGAATTACACTTTGCCTTTAACACGATGTGCTTACATAAATGTAAAGTTTTTAGACGACAAGTTGCCACTTAAACTATGCACAATGGCATAAAAGAAAGACAGCATTGGAGGAAAAAAAAAATCAACAAAAACAACAGCAGCAACAGCAAAACTTATGACAAAAGAAGAAAAAAAATGCTACGTAGGACTATTAAAGCGAAATGTTTTTTTTTTTGTATTTTTGTCCTTAAAACAATTTAATGCACATTAAGAACAAATGCATCTTTAAGCATATTTTTGAAAAAAAATTAAAATGAATTTTAAATTAATTAAAATATTGTTAAATTTAATTTAATATTTTATTTTGTGTGTGTGTGTGTGTGTGTGTACGTGATAAATAAAGCCTTTAATACATACTGCACCACAAAAGCACAATATTATTGGTAGTGTGTGTGCTGAATACAGTTAGTATAAACATATATATATGTGTATATTGGATTGTGTGTTTGTGTATATGTGCGTTTATTTTTTTATTTTTTTAAAAGCCCACAGTAACTGTGTCTGGAATAATATTAATTTAATTTTTGTGTGTACTTGACATGTAATGTGACTGAACCACAAACAGGCCTGCACACATGCTGTTACAATTAGTCTACACTAACCATGGTCGAATAATCAAACAAACTTACAACAAACTAATTTTGAACAATTACGGTTAATATAAAGGAAGGTTCAATCTAAATTTGTTAGAACTTGAGTCAGAGCCAGAACAAAACAAGTTTGTTAGGTTGTAAGTGGCTGCGGCCGCTTTACGTCAGCACGCATAGACATTAGGAGAGGTAATAGGGTCCCCTACTAGTCCCTGCCGTTAAACCAATTTGAGCTCCTTATGAAACTTCTAAGATATTGAATTTTGACATCCGACAATCAGGCAGATCGTGCTGCTCCCTTGATCCCAGTAAAGCAAGTATTTGACCACAAAGTGCCGGGCCATAAAAATGATGGGCAGATAAAATGATGGATAGTTTCAAACACCTCCTCATCCATGAAACTCCGGCAAAAGTAATTTGACAGCACATTTAACCGCTCTGCGTGCTATTCTATAAGACAGTGTCCGGAAATTACATCAACCACCGCCGACATCTCTCCTCTTGGAATCGATATCAGCTCACTTGTGCGCTTCTGATTAAGAGAAGGCCACATCTGTCATATAGTCTCACACGTCCATCCATATGCCCATCTCTGATTAGTCTGCGTCTAGAAACAAACAGCCTTACCACAAGAAAATAAAATAAATTTAAAATGAGCTTTTAATTTTATTTCCATACAAATTGTTTTTGTTTTTAAAATCGACTTTCAAAAAATGTATTGAAAATTTGAAATTTAAAATAAAACTTTTGTTAAAATAGACTTTTTGTTTTCTTGTGGTAAGGGCCGAAGCTTTTGCTTTTAAGTTTCTACATGCATACCAACATATTTCAATTCTGTTGAAACCTGCAAGGCAGTTCCCAGTCATGCAAGCTCATTGGCCTTGTAGTTCCCTGTAATTTTTCTATACCATGGGACCCATATGAGTCGTATGTCAAACTGCTTAGCAATCTAATTTTAAGACGTGCGGCAGTTAAGGCAGATGTTGTTTTCAAAAACATTGACTCTTGGGACTTAACCGCGGCTTGTCAGTCAGCTACTGTCTTTACACTCAAAAAAAAAAAAAACTGTAAAGTTAGCAAAAAATTTAATTAAATTTAACTAAAAAAACACCTGATTTTGAACCCACTAAATTTCTAGTTAATTTAACAAAAAATATTTAGTTAACTTTTCATAGAATGAATGTAGCAAAAAAACCGTAATTTTAACTAAAAATTCAGCTGAAAATTTCGTAACATTTTTTATTAGTTGAATTCAGCTAAACTTTTTGTAAAAAATTAAAAATTTGTTAAATATTGGTTTTAAACACTAACACTTCACTTATTTTTTCTTATTTTTTTCACAGCATTAAGTTCAGCTTAAGTAGGACTTATGAGATTTGCATAGAAGGCTACACAAGAAATGTTTAAAATTTTTCACTTGACAAAAATGTTACAAAAAATCAGCAAATTAATTAGTAAAAATTCGTAAACTCAGTTTTAAAGTCAACAAAAAAAATTAATTCAAAATTTGTATAAAACTAGTATTTTCGTAAATTGAACTTCACTAAAAAAAGTAGTTAAAACGCTGATTTTAACTAAAAATTTGCTAAAAAGCCAGTAAACTCGAGTTAGCAAAAAAAATTTTGTTAACTTTACAGTTTTATTTTTTTGAGTGTATAACCAGCATCTCTGCCTGGTAACCACTGCAATGATCTGGGAATCTTCGAGCCAGGCTTAACAAAAGCTCTTCCGAATAGACTCCAAGGCCTACTTGTTCGTGTAGCTTCGATTCATCTGTGTAAATATTTATGGATGCTCCACTACCTGGAATGCGCCTCATTTAAGACTTCTGGATGGTATCATAATGGTAAAGTAACGCTCAAAAATTTTGTTTTTTGTTATTGTAACCTACTTCAAGATCGCGCTATGGCCAAAATCCCTGCTCTTCCATTGCAGTGTGCTATTCAGTCGAATTGTCGATGTAGACGCATACTGCCTACCCAATATGTCCAAAGGTATCAGGTGAATACGAATTTCTAATGCAGCCGTAGGTGTAGTACGAAGAGCACCAGTAATGCACATCGACGCCATTCTCTGTACCTTCGTGATAAAGACACAGTTCCCTTTTGTCTCTAAAGCAGGCCACCAGACAATAATTCCATATAGAAGATTTGGACGCACCACTGCTGTAAAAACCCAATGAACGACTTTAGGGCTAAAGCCCCATCGGGCTTTTCTCACCCGTTCCTCAATATTACGCCTGCAAATCAACTTCCTATCTAGAATACTCCAAGATACTTGGCTCCATCTGTGAAGGTGATTTCAGTGCCGTCCAGACAAATAGGATCAAAAGTAGGAATCTTTTTTTTCCTAGTAAATAAGAAAACCTCTGTTTTACTTTGATTTACTTCTAGACCACAGTCTCTTGCCCCTTTAGACAGATCTTTTGGAGAACCCTGAAGAATTACCCTTAATGTTGGCAGATGCTTTCCTTTACCGCTATCGCGACATCGTCAGCATATGCAACAACATGACAACCACGTGCTTCTTTCTAGAGAGAGCAGCACTGATTTTACTGCCAGGTTCCAAAGAAGTGTCTAAAGAATATAGCAATGTGAAGCGTCCCTATTAACAAAACGATATATGTATGATAGATGCTCACAATTCAGACGTTATACGTCTATTAAACTAAAACGATCCCACTCTTCACTCTCAGATCAGACAATGCCACAATTATCGAGTCTGGGATGACCTTATTACACTGTGCAACAAATTTTGGGTCATCGCATTGAGCCTCAATGCCTTCAACGCCATATGAAAGTAGACAATCAAATGGACAAAATCACCAAAGGGTTTTGCAAAGTCAGTTCGGATTTCTTTTTTATAGCCCACTGAAATTTTTATTTTTTTATCAAAGGCGTTTGGAAAACGTCGAAAATACTATAATAAGAACACATCTGAGCTTCAAAATATGATTTGATGTCTTCAGTGAAATTTTATGGCGGTTCTTTTCTAAGAACATTTTAACCCCCTAACTGCCATTTTAAGGGGTCATTTTAGTCCTTTTTCAAAACCTAAACACAGAAGTCTAATAAAACGTCCATTTAGAGGGTTAAAATGTTCTACAAATATTTTCCTCGTAAAATTTCACTAGGGGTTGTCGAATGTTCAAAGTTTGTGAGACATGCGCAAAGTGCTTAAAAAGGGTCAAGTATAAATAATCAATGTTTGTTATTTATTTTTACCAAAGCAGTGTTAAGAAATATCGTCAAAAAACAGTGCAAATATACTTTTGAGCTAAAAATTATTTTCTGATGTGTTTTATAAAATTTTATGATGATTATTTTCTTTGACCAAATTAACCCTCTAGCTCCCGTTTTAAAGGGTCATTTTTGTCCTTTTTTAAAATAAATACATAAAAGTCTATAAAAAATTCAGTTAAAGGGTTAAAATATTTTACAAATATTTTCTGCATCAAATTTTACTAGGGCACGTCTAAGACAGAAAGTTCGTCCAGCATATAGAAAGTGCTTAAAAATTTTAAAGTATTCAAATTTTTTTTTTTATAATTTTTTTGGGCCGAAATAAAAAAAAAACAGGTAACAAAGTTAAGTTCGACTTTGTCGAATGTATTAATACCCTCCACGATGTAAAAAAGTTTATTTGCAAAAAAAAAATCCGCGAAAACATTTTTTTGGTAAAAAAAAATTCGACGGAAATGTTTTTTTTTTTTTTAAATATGTTTGGACTTATAAATAAAATAAAAAAAAATTTTTGATTTTTTTTTAAATCCAAAACTTTTTTGACCTTTTTGTCAAATAGGACCCTTTTTTTGAGTAAAAAGAAAGCTTAGGTCTTTTCCTCACCTAATTCTTCTTCGTCCTCAAATATATTTTTGCTCCGCCAACAAATTTCCGCTAGAACGGCATCACGCGACTTTTTCCCAAGATACCTGAAATGGTGATCACGGCCAAAGTATTAAACAGATATAACAAAGACTTAGCATATTTACTTGCTGTTGTCCTAAGCAGTTTGGTATTGCATTTGAGCGAAATCGGTTCAGCGGTTCAAAAGTTTTGAACGAAAATGTAAGAACACCTCGAAAATTGTGATACATTCAACATAACCTAAAAACACAAAATGCTTTGATTCGGCGGCTGGTTGACACATGTGAACAGAATCGATCACCGAATGGTATTTAAACAAGTACAAACATATAAAAAAAAAAAACATTTTCGTCGAATTTTTTTTTTACCAAAAAATTTTTTTCGCGGATTTTTTTTTTTTTAATTTTTTTGCAAATGAACTTTTTTACATTGTGGAGGGTATTAATACATTCAACAAAGTCGAATTTAACTTGGTTACTTGTTTTTTTTTATTTCGGCTCAAAAAAAATATAAAAAAAAAAAAGTTAAGTACTTAAAAATTTTTAAGCATTTTCTATATGCTTGACGAACTTTCTGTCTTAGACGTGCCCTAGTAAAATTTGATGTAGAAAATATTTGTAAAACATTTTAACCCTTTAACTGCTTTTTTTTATGGACTTTTTTGTATTTCTTTTAAAAAAGGACAAAAATTACCCATTAAAACGGGAGATAGAGGGTTAATTTGGTCAAAGAAAAGAATCATCATAAAATTTTATAAAACACATCAGAACATCATTTTTAGCTCAAAAGTATATTTGCACTGTTTTTTGTCGATATTTTTTAACACTGCTTTGGTAAAAATAAATAACAAAAATTGATTATTTATACTTGACCCTTTTTAAGCACTTTGCGCATGTTGCACAAACTTTGAACATTTGACAACCCCTAGTGAAATTTTATGAGGAAAATATTTGTAAAACATTTTAACCCTCTAAATGGACGTTTTATTAGACTTCTGTGTTTAGTTTTTGAAAAAGGACTAAAATGACCCCTTAAAATGGCAGTTAGAGGGTTAAAATGTTCTAAGAAAAGAACCGCCATAAAATTTCACTGAAGACATCAAATCATATTTTGAAGCTCAGATGTGTTCTTATTATAGTATTTTTGACTTTTTCCAAATGCCTTTGATAAAAAAATAAAAACTTCAGTGGGCTATAAAAAAGAAATCCGAACTGACTTTGCAAAACCCTTTGGTGACTTTGTCCATTTGATGGTCTACCCTCATATGGCGTTGAAGCCATGGAGGCTCATTTTTCTTGTTGCACAGTGTTATCAGCAAAGGCCACCATAGTGAACAAGGAGTACCGAAAGCGATTTAGCGATGGCACCAACGAGTTTATGAAGAGCAGTTTAATTTGGTCTATCCTTGCTGAATGCAAGCTACACTCAAAAAATATATTAGTAAATTTACAATTTTTTTTGCTAACTCAATTTTTAGCTCATATTACGTTTTAGCTCAGTCCAGATTATATTTGAACCGTTTCTTAGAAAAAAATCTAATACAAACCAAAAACATTACGTTTGTAATTTTGCAGTAGTTGGTCATTTATACACATGTTGACCAACAACTCATATTTGGGCGGGATTCGGCGAAATAGAAAGGGTAACAAAATTCATTATTTAGGTCAGAGTTCTCCATAATCTATTAAAAAATAAGGAATTTAAAATTTTAAACTTTTTAAAAAATTGGTGTAAAAAAAATATCTTCGGACCAAATCAGTGGAGTTCAATTGTTTTGGTTTACAAATTAGGTAAAAAAGGTAATTAAATGCTCTCTCACTTATGCACATAATGTGCTTGATTCGGGAGCAATCTTTCACCATTCACCTAATTTTTAAAAATTTGATTTTCTTTCGAAGTTTAGTTAATATCTTCAATAATTACAAGAAAAAAATTTAAAAATCTGCCGAATCGAGCACAATAAATTTCCATTTGACTTTTAACGAAATTTAGAAAAAATAGTAAATTTTATTGTAAGATACATTTTTTATACCCTCCAACCACAGTATGGGGGTGTACTCACTTTGCCATTCCGTGTGTAGCGCATCGAAATATCGGTCTAGGATCCCATAAAGTATATATTTTATTGATCAGTGATCGATTCTAAGACATTCTAACGATGTCCGTCCGTCTGTAGACTTCCGAAGTTCGGCACGAATATGTCTTATATTCCTAGTCAGGTTAAGTTCGGAAATCGGACCAAGGGGAAAAAGGTTCCCCTTGGAGAACTAAATCAACCTAAGAAAAAACCGTATTTTTTGCAGGGTTTTTTGTACTTTTGCTAAGCAAATGCAACATTCTTATCTCACAAGGGAAGTATCTCAACCCTTATGAACCGATTTGCCTGAAACTTAAAATATATATCAAAGAGACAATTCTAAGGTTGGGGTGTATCGGCTTATCGGCCATATCGGGGATTCAGGGGTTCAAAACATGGGCCAAAAAATGTCGAAAAAATCGTTTTTTGGATTTTTCAGCCATTTCTTTTTAAGAAACTATATGATGTTTCTAATGAGAAGAAAGGTTTTTTAATGCCTATCCAATGGTGGCATAACCTTGTAAAAATTCGACTTCTTTTAATATTTTTTTCAGGAAAATTAGTAAATTTTGGGGGTACCTATGTGAAGACAAAGACCTACGATATCCATATGGATAAGAAATGATCTTTATTAAATTTAAGTCGGCCCGTATTTTTGTCCTAGACGATATTCCTGTTAGTTCGGAAGTTATCAAAATTTTTCATAAGGGGACAACGAAATTTTTAAACACCGATATGGCCGATAAGCCGAGACACCCCAACCTTAAAATCGTCTCTTTAATATACATTTTAAGTTTCAGGCAAATCGGTTCATAAGGGTTGAGATACTTCCCTTGTCAGAAGAAGTTCAAAATAGCAAGGGGAAGGTGCCCCCTAACGTCTCCCACCAACCACCCCCAAAAAAAAGATGCCCCTAGATTTTTTTTTATTTTTTTTTTTTACATTTTGGAGGGTATAGAAGATTCGGCACAGCCGAATATAACACTCTCACTTGTTTAAATTCATTTCTCTATTTGTAGTTCAAATCTGATCTATAACAACCGTATGTATTTTGACCGAAAACAGTTGGTTACGTTATTCATATACAACATTTTTACCAGTTAAACAATTTACAGTAGTTGAACATAAGGTGACTACCATATTTAGTTCCAGCAAAAACTATATACATATTTTAGTAGGTACATAACCAAAAGCTTTAATTGGTAATGATTACTTGTTACCAACAGTATTACTAAAAGTTCAATAAGTATGTTACTTATTGAAGCTTTGATACTGTTGTTGTTATTACTTAAAATAACAATCTATAAACAATTTTTAGATTTTTTCTTAATTAACAAAATAATAATAAATACCTTACAGCAACAAGATTTTTTTTTCTGACCAACACTCAGGGGATGCCCACTATTATTGCATTGTGTTAAAATCAGGAAATATAAGTATGGGAAGTAGGAAAGATGGAGTAGTATTTGATGATATTTGGCTTTAATATTCAGATGTTAAAAGACATATTCGGGAAGTCTGTTCCACATACGTATAGTTCGGCCAAAGAAAAAATTTTCTCTGTCGTAAGTTGTGCGTTCCGCTGCCCAATCAACAAGAAACGAAAGAGCTCTAGGTGAGCTTTACAAGAATGATACGTATTACGAACAAATACACGTCCATCCGGGTTGAGAGCGCCTCACACAGAGTGTAAAGATGATTGCGACAACCATAATGGAGGGTCAATATAGTATGATTGATAACTTTATCATAACATGATTGTAGCGATTATATTATGATCATTGCTGATCAAAGTGTGATAACAAATATTCATTTTATAATTGTTGATGATCGTATTATGATTGTCACAATCATTTATATGATCAAACGAATCAACCATACTATGCTGCCCCTCATTATGAGTGGTTTGGTGTGCTTCAATCATGTTCCAAACGTGTTTTTTCTCTGTGTGCTATCTCAGCAGAACACTACTCGTGGAAGTATCTATAGAATAAAGACACACAACCCACATTCCGACGATGCTCTAAGGAGTTAATGTAGTTAGATATTCCAAGATTCCCTATTAGCATAAGCGCCTTTTTCTGTACGCGGTGGAATAGCTCCAATCAAGATATTGAAGCACCAGCCCATACATGGAAATTATATTCCATTTTGGGACGGATGTAGTTGGTATAAACTGTCAAGAGATCAGATGGCGTGAAGTATCTTCTGCAACGTTTCAAAAACCCTAAACACTTTAATACATCCTTGGCTACTTCAAAAATGTGTTTAGGTTGTAGGTTAGGTTGTAAGTGGCTGCTGACGTTTTACGTCAACACACGGTCCATTGTGATACCAAAATGTGTTTACTTTAACGGACAGTATTTTCATACCAAGAACATTAAGAGCTTTCGATTCATCTATATTCCTAATACCAAGAAATAAATTATACGCTTCCACGACCCCGAATACGATTGAGTGCTAGAGTACAGCATTGACTCTTCCGTACATCGAAATCGACTCTACTTACAAGACCCCATAAATAGATTCTGGATAGGTCAAGGTTACGGAGTTATATGGATAACTGCTGTCTCATGATTATAACTGAAAGGAATAAAAATGACAGATATTTCTGTCATCCGCAAAAGAGTAAATAGGGTTCACAGTAAGGTTAAGTTAGTCGGTGATAACAACTAAAAAAAAGAGATGGGCAAAGAACTGAACATTGTAATACAGTTCCGTTTAATATGAAGTACCTAGAGGAGAACACATTTACAACACACGAATAAAACGTTTACTTAGAAAGCTTGAGATAAAGCGAGCCAAATTATCACTAACAGGAAATGCTCTTATATTCGAGATAGGTGCATGGTGCCAAACGCTATCAAACGCCTTGGATCTACTCAACTGTTCTCAGAGAAACGTGATCAGATCTCTTACGGAAACAGGCCATTAAACTCCAAATAGTTCTCAAAATGGAAGTTAACCATACTCTCCATAACCTTTGAGAAAGAGTGTGTATCATATGGCGTTTTGGTGATAGTTTTCGTGGTTCGAGGCATTCCCTTTTTTGAGATTGGTTAAATATTAGCTACTTTCCAGCACGAGGAAAATATACCCCCCGAGATATGAAATACTGAATTTAAAAGTGAAAAAAGATTACTAGCATTTTTAAATTTTTACGCATAATTACGACTTAGGGCGGATTACTGAAGTTCCATTTAGCTGCTAATTCTCCAATAAAAAGGGCCTTATGTCACAATTTGTTTAAAAAATTTTACTTTAACGAAAGGTTTTTTTTATAACGGATCTTTGAATAATCCAGCCTTAATTGTTGAAAGGGTTAAAGTAATGTTTTTAAAAACCCAAATATTTGTGTTTATTTACTATATATTTATTCTATATTATTAGACATTTCCAAAAAAAGGTTATCAATTGTGAAGCATTAGCATTGTTACATAATAAAATTAATTATTTAAATGTCACCTGTCAACTGTGACAGTTATTTAAATTTTACGAGCATCTTTAAAAATAAAAACAATTATAAAAAAGAAAAAAAAAAAAAATGTTTTTCTTTAGCCAATATTTTATAAGATAATTATCATATCTACCATGAATATATAATATTAATAGAAGCCACTCACCGACGAAGCATGGCCGACAGTTTTCACTTGGGCATATAATAACAATGGTTATTTATGTTGTTCTTGAAGGCATAAAACACCATTTCCTGCAACATACTTATGTACAAACATACATACATACATATGTATGTAAAGTATGAAACAGAAGTAGGTTTTTGTATCCCAAGTACATAAATTTAACACTCTCATATTAAATGTATGTATTGTAGCTATTAAAACACACCAACACTAATTACAACTTTCTTTTCTTTGAAAAAAAAAAAAAATAATGGGGAAGTAAGTAGAAGTTTCATATAATTATGTGTGTGTGTGGCATTTGTAGACTGAAGTAGTAGTTGTATTGCACTATGTAGTAACTAATATTTACTAAACGTGGGTAGTTTTATAGTACAAGTAGTAAATAGTAGCACTTGTTGTAGTTACAACATACAAAACAACCAACCAACCAACAATGTAAAATGGTTTAATGTTACCAAAATAAAATATGATACCAACAATTTTGGTATACAACATAATGTTCACCTCATATTTACTTTGTCATTGTTGATAAACCCAGCAAAAAAAAAATTAAAAGAAAAGAGTACAAAAATAGTAAGTAATTTAACATAAAATTAAAAAAAAAAAATATAAAGTTTTTTTACTGCACTTAATTTTTGTAAGCTGTTAATATACTTATTTACCTATAAAGAATTTTTTTTTTCATAATGAGCCAATTAATTTTATAATTGAAGGGCTTACTGCAAAAACTTGATAAGCAACATTTTATTTTTTTGGAGTTTTTTGCCATCTACTGATGTTCTATTGACAGATTTTTGGCAGCATTTTTGCATAAACCCTTCGTAAAAGTATTTTGAGTATGAAAGTTCTTCAAAAGATCTATTCTCTACATAATTTCAAAAGTTTTAAGACAAAAACCACCTTAAAATGAAATGTTGCTTATCGAGTTTTTACAATAAGCCCTTCAATTATATCAATGATTTTTTTTTTCATAACGGCTATGATTTTTTTTTATACAATTTTTGAAAATTTTCATTGCATTTATAAATATAATCATTAATTTTATGAATTTTTCTTTTTATGAAACTTTTTCGTTAAATATATGAACATTTTCATTATTGCAATAAAAAATTTGATGAAAGTACTCATTTATCCAATGAGAAAAATCATTGGCTCACTTCTAATGAATTCTTCATAGATCATATGGAAAATGTTACGCCTTATTGTTAACAATTAATTGTTAAAAAAGTCGGGTCTGTGTAATCCCCCCAAAAAAATTTTCCCAAAATCAGTCACCTTTAGTCAAAATCAATTACTTCATGTTCAAAAATAATTACTTAAAAAGTAAGTATTTGGTAGTGACATTTTGCTGGGAATCTACAATCAACACTTTGTGCCTTTGTAAAATTTCTGTGGCACACAGATTGTCTTCCTGGCAATCATATCTACTACACTCAAAAATATTTGTCAGCAATTATACAGGGTGGTCCAATAACTGGTATCTTTTTAAAACATGCAATGAAATGAACAATACTCAATAGTTTTGAAACCTTATGGCTTTATTTGAAAGAGCAAATATTCCCATTATTTATGGCAAACGACTTCATTCATGCGGTTGCCTGGGTTAGCTCCGCAGTAGCTCATTCTCGGCACCCATTTTTCTAATGTTTCTGGTTCTATCTCACGAATGGCTTGAACGATATTCGTCGAATGGGCCTAGAACATTTCTGGATTTCCCATGTTGCATGAATCTTTAACGAGACCCCTCAAAAAAATTTTTAAAGTTTTTAATCGGCAGCTCTGAAGTGATCAATTGTCACCGCGAATATGGCGAAAAACACGATTTCCGAACTAAGTGCGCAAAATATCGATTGTTTGATGGACTGTGGGACATATTGCGACATCCTTCTGAAAATAAATGTCATCCAAGTTGGTATATTCTATTACGGCCAACAAAAAGTCGGTAATCATAGCTATGTAGCTAGGGTTGCCAGACGGCCTGGAATGGCCTGGATTTTCCAGTTAATTTGGGTCCGGTCCAGTTTCCAGTTAAAATGTAATTTTTCCAGTTATAAAAGAATTTCTTTAATTTTAACAATTATTTTTTTATTTTAAATATATTTTAAATTTTTTTTTGACTACTTTTTGAATAAAACATTAATCATGAATAAAACATAAATACATCTTTTGGCTATGGCAAAATGCGCTGTTTTTGCTGCATTTTCATTCCTTTTTTCATTACTTTTCTGAACATCTCGGGCACTCTATCGTTGATTTCCGCACGAATGTTTTCCTTGAGCTCGTCAATGGTCTGAGGATTGTTTCGTACATTTTGCTTTTCAAATAAATCCAAAAAATAAATCTGGAGAGATCAAATCTGCAAATGGGGGTCAGTTATTGTTGCCCTTTGTTAACATCTCACGTCCAGAAAATTTTAACATAGATTTAAATTATTTAAAAATAAAAATCTACGCGAACAATCTTAGACCTTCGAGATGTAAGTATATAATAATAGTTTTGATCACATGATCAATTATTTTTATTTATTTTTTCTATTTATTTACAACTCATTTTTAATAAATTCCACCTAACCGAGAACTGGTAACAATGACCGTCGTCTCGTTGTAGCGAAAAAAACCAAGGGTTCTGGTGGGAATCGAACCCACGATCCCCACGTTGAAAGGCTAGCACGCTACCAACTAGCCTACGGGGGCCCCTAGGCTAGTTGGTAGCGTGGAAATGCTTAAAAAAGGCACATTTTGCCGTGGCCAATAGAGACATTATGTTTAAAAAGTAGTTCAATATAAAAACTTGTATCTAATATATGAAAATCGGTTTATATTTTTAAAATTATTAAAAAAAAAATTATTATTTTTTCAAAATCCAGCTGAAAAATTTCCTTTTTCCAGTTATTTGACTTTTAGTATCTGGCAACCCTATATGTAGCGCTCATCTTTGACGAAAATGGGAGTTTCAGCTGTATTTTTGAAAATATTGTGTAATGATGCTGATACTCAAATCTATTGCTTTCTATAGATGAATTGGATTCTTTACAATACCATGCGAGTTTTACGATCCCAAGATGTACCAATTTGCTTGTTAACATAACCTCATTTGAGTGCCTTATTTCGGTAAAAAACTTTTTTTCGAAAAACGTGCAGTTTGGGAGCGCAGTACTGCGCTACAACGCGATACAGCGGAGCAAGCCGAAGACGCATCAATGAAGTCGTTTGCCATAAAAAACGGGAATGTTTGCTCTTTCAAATAAAGCCATAAGGTTTCAAAACTATTAAGTATTGTTCATTTCATTGCATGTTTTAAAAAGATACCAGTTATTGGACCACCCCTTAAAAGGAAACTTTTTTTATATGTACCCCTTCGGTTATATTTTGAGATCGTATGTAGCAAATAAAAAAATTGGTCCAGAACTACAAAAAGCACATATTCACGAACATAGGTCGATTTTAGTTCTATGAAATTTTGATGAGAGGAACTCCCAAATTTTTATAAATTTAAAAAAAATTAGAAAAAATCGGTCAGGGCAGATTAGATCAGTTTTAATCGGACGAATACAATTTCATTCAATTAAAATTGATATAATCTTAGCGATACATTTTTAGGATCAGTACTGAGCCTTAAAATTTTTATTCGGGTGTTTACTTGTTAAAATACCATTCGGTATCCAAATTTGTTCACATATGTTAACCAACAGCCGAATCAAATCATTTTGTATTTTAGGTTATGTGGAATGTGTCAACATTTTCGAGGTGTCCTTACATTTTTGTTCATAACTTTTGAACCGCTTAACCGATATCGCTCAAAGTCGATACCAAACTGCTCAGAGCAACAACAAGTAAATATGATTAGTTTCATATCTGTCATATCTGATAATATTTAGGCTTTGATGGCAATTTTAACAGACAGACGGACATCATTAGAATGTTTTAGAATCGACCACTGATCAATAATATATGTATATCGAGGGCCTATATTCAAAACCCTCTATCTTCCATTTTAACGAAAATTACTTTTTGATGGCAAAATATTCTGTAAAACGTCCCTCATCTATGGTGTAAAATTCAGAACAAAAATATTTTTTTTTGCTATTTTATTTGCATTTTTGGTTTTCTCTATCTTACACATTTAATTTTTCTGATAGCAAAACCCTATATCTTTTCAAATAATTAATTTATAAATATCTTTTTGGAATAATTTGATCTTGCAATACGCGTTTTCATACTAATTTTTGCATGCATGAATTTATCAACAAAATTCGAGAACCACGATTTTGATCCACTAATGCTATTTTTTGCTGAAAATTCTTGTTACACTTTTTTGAAAATTGAGATGTTTTGTGTAGATTATGAAAAAAAAAATAAACTTAAAAATCGCGATGCTGATCAACATCTGTGGATCAAAATCGAGTTTTTAATTTTTTTACTATTTTTTACATAACATACTCAACAGTTTGTCAAGTTTTGAGATGAATTTGATAAAAAAAATAATTTTTGTATTAAAAATCAGCACCTGTGGACCAAAACCGCGATTTAGGAATTTTTTATAAGCCGTTAGTATTATAAAATCACGTAAAAAATTTACCGATGTCGTAAATGAAATCATAATAATTCATTTTTATTAAAATGCAAAACCCTCTATCTGATAATTTTCATTTATGTACTTAAATATTTTCAAGAAACAAAACCCTCTATCTATCATAAAATCCCCAATAGTGCAACATTTTAAAAACGAATTATATGTGAGATTCAGTAGTTGATTTAAAAAAAAATATTGTAGAATATCGAATTTTAATAACTCTAACAATACGCGAAATAAACAGTTTTTTGGCTCTTCTGAAAAATTGTGTTTTTATAGATAGAGGATTTTAAATATAGGCCCTCGATATACTTTATCCTAGAAATTGAACTAATATAAACTAATCAGAAAATTAAAAGCAAAATCCAAAAATTCAGACATATTAAAAAGTTCTAGAAAATGTTCAGAAGATTTATAATTAAATCAGAAATAAAATTTAGAAAAATTCTTAAAAAATATCAGAAAAATTAAAAAAATAAAAATTATGTGAAAATTAAAAAAAAAAAAATCTAAACAAAATCAGGGAAATTCAAGAGTTATTAAAAACGACAGATATTTTATAAATTGAAAACTTATAATAATATTTATTTTATTAAGAATTACCATATAAATATAAATCATATACAAATTTTACCTAACCGAGAACTGGTAACAATGACCTTCATCTCGTTGTAGCGAAACAGACCTAACCTAACAGGGGCTTATATACAGATTTTATCTGTAAAAGTTGTAACGGAAAAATATAAAACTTTTATTTTTCTATTTTTATAAGGGTTTCAAGTTGAAAAATGTAGAAGGAGTTTTTCCAATACCAGATTGAAACACTTTATTTAAAGTGTTATTTTTTATTTTTTTTGAGTGTATCTACTCGTGTCTAACTAACACTGGTGATACTTATAAAGAATATACACAACACATACAAAAAAATTTTGTTAAAAATTTTGTAACTGACAAGGGAAGTATCTCAACCCTTATGAACCGATTTGCCTGAACTTAAAATATATATCAAAGAGACAATTCTAAGGTTGGGGTGTCTCGGCTTATCGGCCATATCGAGTATTTAGGGGTTCAAAAAATGGGTCAAAAAATGGCAAAAAAAATCGTTTTTTATGAGAAGAAAGGTTTTTTTAATGCCTATCCAATGGTGGCATAACCTTGTAAAAATTCGGCTTCTTTTAATATTTTTTTCAGGAAAATGTGTAAATTTTGGGGGGTACTTATGTGAAGACATAGACCTACGATATCCATATGGATAAGAAATAATCTTTATTAAATTTAAGTCGACCCGTATTTTTGCCCTAGACGATATTCCTGTTAGTTCGGAAGTTATCAAAATTTTCCCGAAGGTCCACATGGTTTCATAAGGGGACAACGAAATTTTTAAACACCGATATGGCCGATAAGCCGCGACACCCCAACCTTAAAATCGTCTCTTTAATATATATTTTAAGTTTCAGGCAAATCGGTTCATAACGGTTGAGATACTTCCCTTGTGAGTAAGGAAGAAGACAGACTTGAATGAAAGTATAAAAACAAGTAAAAGCTAAATAAATTTGATTGTACCCTACAACAACTTAAAATGAAAAAAGAATCAGGAAAATGGTTCTGGATCCAAAACTGGTCTTATTTAATATTCAGCTATTTAAAAACTTAAATACAACAAAAGATACCAAACTGACAGTATCAGAGTGTTCACAGAAAATTAAAGCGCCAAATCTGAGTAAAAAAACAGCAATTCTGTGGCCGTACGAAAAAACTAGTTAACTCCACTTTTTGGGAAAATTGAGATAACACCAAAAATAGAAAGTGCATTCCATTTACTATTACTCTGTCAGATCGAAATTTTGATATATGTTCCCATTGACAAGTTATTTGGAAAACAAAATATTGGAAAATACCAATTTTTATGTAAAAACTAGTTAACTCCATGCATTTTTTGAAAAAACAAGATAACTCCATAGTTTCTTAAAAAACATAAAAATTAAAAGTTTAAAACGATGTTCTTTCGAAAACTATGGGAGAAAAAGCTGAAAGAACAAGTTTGAGTCACGAGTCCTTTGAGTCCAAATTTTGAACCTAAAAATTTTAACTCCCGAGAATTCAAAGATTGCATATAAAAAATGCATACATTTTTTTTTTGCAGATCTTAATTCATAGAATACGACTACCAAACACCCAAAATATCTTAAAGTAATAGGTTTTAAGTTATTAATAATTTATATATAGGATTACTTACTTTATACCATGCTCCATTAATGATTTTAGCATGGGATGAGGAAGTAATGCATGCAAATTATGACAACGAATTCGAGTAAGGTATAAAGTAACTTATCAAGTTTATAACGAAGCATACGAGAAGCATAAGGTATACAATATGTATGATATTTTTAAGGCTACGAGAAATAAAATAATATAGCATACGAGAACATGATATATAAGGTGTTACAAGCAGTGAATAATAACGTTATTGAATTTACTCACGTGATTGCAAGTGAGTGTGAGTAGAAAAAAATAGGCTCGTGAGTGTGCGTGATTTTAAAATTCCTGTCGTGAGCCCATCTCTAGTGTAAACTAATGCATTTTTATATAAAATATTTATTTTTTATGTTATTATGTTATTATTATGCATTATGTATTCAATTACAAATAATGCATTATTTAAAATTTTTAAATAATAAAAAATGTAACCAAATATAAGTCATCCATGATTAAATGTTTAGAAATAATAAATATGAAATGCAATTTATGCAATATTCATGCATTACGTAAAAAGTTATTCGTAAAATATTATTTCTCACCTTGAAATAATATGTTGTTAAACAAATGTTTGGTAAGACATCATAAAATAATGCTTCAAATAAGGGATATACATTACCTGGTAATGTGTTACATAATCAACACTCATTACAAAAGTTTTGCTGGGAATTTTATGTATAAAAACATACATAAAAACAAAAAAAAAGAAAACAATTTTTTTTTTGAAAAAACTAGTTAACTCCACTTTTTCGTAAAAAATGGGTTAATTAACGTGCTGAGTCAAAAAGTTTAAATTTTGCCACATATGATGACTGAAATTGCCTTAATTTCATAATATATAAAAATTAATTGAAAAAAAAAGTTTTTTTGGAAAAACTAGTTAACTCCATTTTTCGAAAAAACGAGTTAACTGACATCGATTTTCGGATTTAGTGTCCAAAAATGAGTTCAATGGAACCAGAAATCTTTAATATTATTAAAAATTATGTTTTGTCTAATGCGCATGCATAATAACATATATTCATAAGAAATAATTAGTGAAATATGTTAAAAACTTAAAGTGTGTTTTTCTCCTGTTTTCAAAAAATGGAGTTAACTAGTTTTTTCGTACGGCCACAGAATTGTAAATTTCTTTAACTGATATCAACTAAACACAACCCGTTTGTTAATAATAATTTGTAATAAACGACTTTATGAAATAAAAGTCATAATTTAACATTTTATTTTAATAAATACAAAGAAATTTGACAATTTAACAATATCGTAATTTTTTTTCAACAAACAATTTCAATAAAGAAATTTGTAACATTTGTAAAATAAAAAAAAACAATAAGGATTCATTTGTGTGCTGTTATCGTGTGCTTGTGTCGTGTGCGTTTTTTTGTATTTTGTTTTTTATTTGTAGCTGTACTTTTTTTTTCTTCGTGGTACATATAAAAGAAGGAAAATTACAAGAGAACTTGAGGAAACGATCATGAGCTTAGTTTTATCTGAGCCAGCAAACCGTAAGAAAGCAATTTTAATAAAAGCAAAGTAAATGTTATTAAAAACTTGTAATGCAAGAAGATAATAATCTTTTAAAATATACTTAAAAAAAAAGAAATCGAAACAGAAACAAATTTTTGTATGTATATTAGAGATGGGCGCGTGAGTGAATTTTGACTCACGCACGCTCACGAAATAAAAATATTGCTCATGCACGATCGCGCACGAAATTTCTTTTTTCTGATCACGTTTACGCACGCTCACGTAAGCAACTAAAATTTTTCTCACGCTCACGAAGACTCACGAAATTAATATAAACAATTTTTTTTTTACTTTTTTTCGATTTCTTGCACAAAAAGAATTTTAATTCCTAAAAACAGTCATAAACATTTTTTTAAATCACAATTTGGTATTAATTATCCACTAAATTCAATATGATGATGATTTTCTTACTTGTTTTCTGTTTTAGGCAGAAAATAACAATCACCCAAACTCACGAGAAAAAAATTACTTACGTACGCTCACGCACGAAACTATTTTTTCTAATCACGCGCACTCACGATCACATGAGTAAACATAAATTTCACTCATGTGAATCACGCGTGAATAACTTTTCTGACATTAGAATGCGATAAATAACCCAATAAAATGATGGTTCCGAAAATCCACCTACCGATTTGTTGCAAATAGTATAACAAACTTATAGATATCAGTCTCTGCGGTGCAGGGTATACAAAAAAAAAAAATAAACAAAACAATTTATAATATACGACCTTTTTCTCAACAAAGTTATTGTATTTTACAAAACAGCAAACAATTGCAACAAATTGTTACAAATTTAGTAGAAGAAGTAGAAGAAAAAAAAAAAACCCTCAAACTTTATCGATCAAAATTACATTACGTTGTGGTTTAAAAGAATATTCTGAGATTCTGTTTTTTTTTTATTAAATTTGTTTTTCGTGTCAAAAATCACAACAAAAAAAAAAAAATATCACAGATGTAAGTACTTTACAAACATACAGACTAGTGCCCCCCATTTCCCGGTTCTCGGTATTCCCGGGAATACCGGTATTCCCAGTTCTGGAACCGGTTTCCCGGTTCTAGATATATTCCCGGGAATACCGGTATTCCCGGTTCTGATCCTGGTAGCGGTTCTTAAAAATCAAAAAAATATTGTACCAAAAAATATTTAAATTATACTATTTAAATTGTATTTTAGTAATATTTAGCAACTATTTTTTCTTATATTAAAAAAATAAATTGGAAATGGTGTTTTTCACATCTTTTGTATTTTTTTTGGTAAAAGCAAAGAAAAAAATTTAATTGTACAAAATTTTACAAAATATACATACCGGTTATCCCGGGAATACCGTCAGAACCGGAACCGGGAATACCGGTATTCCCGGGAATACCGGGAATGAATTAAGAACCGGGAAACCGGTACCATTTCCCGGTAATACCGAGAACCGGGAATACCGGTATTCCCGGTACTACGGTACTGACCGTAGGCACTAATACAGACATATAAAAACTACAATAAGTTTGTTTTTGTTTTGTTTAAGATTAAAAAATGAAAGAAAAACAAAAAAAAAAAATAATTCAATTTTTGTTTATGAATTTTAACACAAAATTGAACGTAAACACATAAATTTTCTCAACACATCTCTTCGGTGATAAAACTTTTAACTCTTCCCAGTATTTTTTGTTGTAGCAAAAGTTCCTATTATTTTTAATATGGCTTTTTAAATAATATAAAAGACTACAACAACAATGTTGTTTCTTTTATAAAAGCTCTTTAAAAAAAAAAAAAAAAAAAAAAAGAAAGAGAATTGCATAGGAATGTACCGTTTTACTTTTCTAGAGGATGAGCATTAAATATTTATCTAAAAAATTGCATTTTGTAACAAATTGAAGCTTTATACACACTTGTCTTGTAAATTGAAGTTTATCATAAATGTGTGTGTGTGTGTGTATGTGTTCATATATAGACAAATTTTATGATAAAATTATAATTAATTTCTAATTATGCTCTAATTACTTTGATTGAGGGTAAAATAAAAATGTATTAATAAATACTTGAATAAACATAATTAGATTCTCAAAGACAAAAAATTTACATAATTTATTCTTTTTTGCATAATTTGAATATATTTGTATCCTGTAATAATTGGCTTTTTTACATTATTTTGTTGGAGTTTAAACTGGCAAGTTAAAATAAAAGGATATTCCACATGAAATGTGCGCCGAAAAGTCTAACGGCAGTATTTAAAATAAACAAATAGAAAAGTTAAATTCAATTTGGTTGAATTCATGAATTGAATTCATTCCCACCACTCAGGGAATGCCAAATGAAGGAGGAAAGAGGGAGTAGTGATTGATTTAATTTTGATGATATCGTATGTAGCAGGAAAAATGTGTGGAGGTAATAAAATCAAGAGCAAACATGAGAGTTGTATTCCATTTTCGGTCGGATATATTTGGTATATATACACAAAAGGTCTGCTGGAGAAAAGTAATTTCTGCAACGTTTTAGAAAGCCTAGACACTTGAAAGCTTCTTTCGCCACTTCGAACAGGTCATATATCAAACTGTATTTTCATACCTAGTATTTCCAAGGATTCTGACACTTCAATATTAACACCGCCAATTGGCAATGCTGAATTGACTTGCCGTTTATGTGTCAAAATACAACATTCGGTCTTACGAGCATTAAAATCAACTCTATTTACACGGCTCCACTCGGAGTTAGGCTCTAAGTCGTAGTTAAGTGAGTCATTCATATTTAGCCTCATGAAATCAATCTCACAAAGATTGGATCTGTAATCGAATGAGTATGTATGTTGCTGTCATCAGCAAAATAATATATGCGGTTAGACGTTAAATTTAGTATATCATTCAAAAAAATTAAAAAGAGAGATGACGAAAGAACAGATGCCTGAGGAACTCCCGAATTCAATATAAAATCACGGGAGGAAAAACCAACCAAAGCCCGATATAAATTGAGTAAATTTGTTCCCAACACCGAAAGCTATTAATTTCGAGATAAGTGCACTATGCCAGAATCGGTCAAATGCCTTTGAGATGTCAAAAGTAACTACTTTATTCCCACTCAGGCGGTGAATAGAACAAGTCCATTGTTCTGAAAGAAAAGTCATTAGGTCACCAGTAGAACGACTTCTACGGAAGCCGTATTGACGGTCATTAAGAAGATCATTGGATTCGAAGTAGTTGACCAGATGAAAATTCAACATATTCTCCATAACCTTTGAGAGTGTAAAGCAAATTGCTATGGGACCTTTTTTAGGGATTAGTTGGCAACTTTCCAACAATTGGGAAATATACCTGCACGGTATGAAGTGCAGAAGAGGTTACTCAGAGGTCGAGCCAGTATCGAATAGCATTTCCTCACAACCAAGGCCGAAATACCGTCGGGGCCCAGAGTCTTATTCACATTAAGTTCTGATAGAACCTTTTTAAATGCACGTGTACGAAAAAAAAAAACATCAGGCATTGTACAAGATACTCTTGGGAGTATGGGCAGGGTCAGATTAATATCTGGAAGAGAGGCGTTCTTGGCAAAAGTTTTGGCCAGAAGATTAGCCATCATCTGGATCGATATAGATTTGATCACCATCTAAAAGTGTTGGAATTGAAGAGCTTGAATTGTTCTTAATTCTCTTCACGAAAGACCAAAAGCTTTTACTGCCCCTATGGGCAGGTAGAACACTGGCACGATGGAGTTGTTAATGTAAAAAATCGTTCCTAAGTATCTTAGCACAATTAGTTCTAGTCTGCTTGCGCAGCAGGTTCGTGGCCGGATTCCATAGAACGGATAGCGTCACTGCGTGTCCTGTTAATTTTACCAGGTGCACAGTGATTCGTTCCCATATATCGAGTGGGCAAAAATAGAATATTGGTCGCAGATTTCTGAAATTTGGTACACAAGCATTTAATTATCTAATCAAGAAAAAAACGAGTTTTTGGAAAAATCGGAGCAAGGACACGCCTACCCCCCATATATCCTGAAATTTAAATATGTGATTAAAACCACAAAAATGGTCAAAATTCCCAAAATTTGTCATTTTTACCAATTTTGATATAGTATTTTATGTGTAAATTTTTTTCTAGATTGAAGCAAGGACTCGTGTGGCTGCCATATATCCTTTTTCTTAAAAATATTGTAAATCGCTCAAAAATTACTCGATATCCTTGAAATTTTTTGTAATTTGAGTAAGTGATGTCAATGTGTGTGCCAAATTTCGCTGAAATCGGTTCTTTAAAACAAAAGTTATTTACATATCCTTTTTAAAAACTGCAATAAAGTGTTAATATAATTTAATCACAAAAATAAAATAGAAAGAGTTGTCAACGATTTTCCAAATTTGGTACGCAAGCACAAAATTAATAAGTAGAAAAAAAATAAAAATTTTGAGCAAATCGGTCGAAGGACATTTGTACCTGTCGTATATCCTGAAATTTAAAAGTGGAGTTTTAGCCACAAAACTTGCTATAAAATTACTAAACTCAGTTATTGCCTTAGAAATTTAGATAACTATCGACGTACAACATTTGTATTTTAATCTGAGCAAGGACTCGCGTGGCTGCCATATATCCTTTTTCTTGAAATCGCTGTAACTATTTTAAAAATGTTTTAATTGCTATCAAATTATATATAATATAGATTAGATCAAATGGCGTTAATAAGTGTGCCAAATTTCGTTGAGTTGCTTGCGGTAACAAAAAAGCTGTTAATATATCCTTTTTTTAAATATAGTCAAACATATAAAAATACATAACTGCAAAAACAAAACATTCGCAACAATTATTTCCGAAAAATAAATTATTCAAAATAAGTTTTAAGTAAACTCGTTTAATATTTGCTTTATTCCTAAGTATATACCCCGTTAATAACAAAAAACTTGAAAATTTTTTTTTTTTTTTTGGGTACTTAAAATTTTTATTTTTTTTTTCGTTTTTTTTTTAAAACTTAGTTATTTTTATTATTTGATCGTATAGAAAACAGTCCAGGATGTTAAAAAAATCAATAAAAAAATAATTTCTAAGTACGAACTTTTTTTATGTATCTCAAAAAAATTTTGGTTTTGATTTGGGATACCAACGAAAATCAAATACTGGTTTTAAAGCAAAATGGCCCACTGTATACTTATTTTATCGAACTATTTGCTATAAATTTATGGTATACAGTATAATAAATCCCTTTATTTAAAAAAAAAACACTAAAATGTTGATGTATTTTTTAAATTTATTTACAGTAAATAAAATAAATAAAATAAATAAAAAAAAATAATCCAATTTTAGATTTTTTTAAAAAAAAATTTTTTTTCAACTTAAAAAAAAAACTTAGTTATTTTTATTTATTTACAGTAAAAAAAAATAGAAAACAAAAAAAAATTTTATTCACGAACTTTTTTTATGGAGGCCATTAAAATTTGGTGATTTTGGGGATTTTAGTAAAAGTCATAGATAACTTTTAAAGCAAAACGGCCCACGTACTGCATATTTTTTTTCTGATTTTTTATTATATTTTTACAGAATACTATATAATATATCAATGTGTAAAGAAAAAATACTTAATATTGGATTTTTTTCTAATATTTTTTCCATTAATAATATAGCTTTTGAAAAAAATTAAATAAAGACACAAAAAAAACCTAACTTTTTTCCAACTTCAGACAAAAACTTAGTTATTTTTATTGTTTTGCCTTATAAACCATAGTCCGAGCTATCGAAAAGCGAAAAAAATAATTTTTTGACTCACGAACTTTTTTTATGCATTCCATCAAAATTTGTCAATTTTTGGGAATTCGGTAGAAAAAATATAGATTTCAGAGCAATACAAAAATGTATTTTAAGATTAATTCTCAAAAAATGGAAATACAACATTTAGCTAAAATATTAAAGTAACTTTTGCAAAAAAAAGTTCGTTGATTTCTTTAAAATTCGATTTTTCATAATTATTTTAGTAAACCTATAAAAATCAATTTTTAGGTTTTAACAGAATAGCGTTGAATTTAAATACTTTAGCGCCCTCTTGTGGCAACATATGACTTCTTAAAAATCAGAAAAGTACATATGTCTTTTAGTTTACTACTAAACCGTAAAAATACAAAAAATCATCAACATTGAAGACATACTTTTTTTTTTGATTTTTGCCAATGAAACGAATCACTGTGAGGTGGTTGGGTGCCACAAACAACTCTGCATATAGACCCACAGGAGTTGTTAAAGTTAAATAGGAAAGCCAGGATGTATTATGGACATTAAAATCTCCGGAAATAGCTATTTCACTGTCCGGGTGGTCTAGAAGTACTTTAGATATAGAGTCTGAGAGGGCGTCAAATCCATTTTAAGAAGTTTCGGTTTTAGAATTCGGGCTCTTGTAAATAAAGCCAAATTGGATTACATGCGCCAGGATTTTGAATTTAATCCAAAGGGAATTAAACTCTGGATCATTAGTATCCAGATGCCGTTGGTGCTGATAAGCAACATTATCTCTGACATAAATCGCAAAAAGGTCTCTATGAAAAACAAAAGACGAAATAATGATATACCCAGAGATATGAAAGTTCTGTTGGGGTCACTACTAGACGTAAAGACTATAAGAGGAGCTGATATATTTAGCGACCACCAACTATTAGTCGGTATTGTAAAATTACGTCCTTTCGCTAACTACCACCAACCAAAACTGTCAAATAAAATAAACATTCATCGCCTTAAAGACTCCTCTACCCTGCAAGCTTTCGAGACTAATCTAAGCACAAAGTTAACCAACACCAATAACTGGTCAGATATAAAAGCTGCATGCCTGGGCAGCGCTAGACAAACTCTTGGGTACATCAAGCATCACCGTGCAAAATGGATTAGCGAAGATACGTGGTCAGTAATTGAGGACCGCAGAAATGCAAAACAACAACTGCAAGCAGCCCATTCTTCTGTCTCCCAACATGTACTGAGAACAGAATACACAACCCTAGAAAAACAAGTAAAGAAAATGGTTCGAAAAGACCGACGTCAATTCTATGACACCATTGCTGAAGAAGCAGAATACGCTGCATCCCGAGGGAATATGAGGGGTTTATATGATGCTGTTAAAAAGATCAGTGCGGAAAAGGTTCTCACAACACCAAATATTAAAACCAACAACGGTCTCCAACTAACCACAATCGACGGACAACTTAACAGGTGGAAGCAGTTCTTCGAAAGCAGTGAAAATGAGGACCCTTTCATACCTTTTAATGTTTGTGAAAGACGCAACCCATGTAGGTCAATACCAACTACTCCACCTACACTTGAAGAGGTAAAGATGGCTATTGGCAAACTAAAAAACAACAAATCCGCTGGCCTGGATAACATCCCACCTGAACTCTTCAAGGCAACAAACATCATGGCATTATCGATCTTGCCTCTAATACAGAATGCCTGGTCATCATGTGAACTACCGTCCGAATGGAATGATGGAGTCATTGTTACTATACCCAAAAAAGGAGACTTAAGCGAATGCAGTAACTGGAGAGGTATAACATTGCTCAATACCATTCAAAAGATACTAGCTTTTATTATTTTAGAACGCATCTCTTCAGTTGTAGAATCTTCTCTGCGACGTGAACAAGCTGGGTTTAGACCTAACAGAAGCTGTGTTGACCAAATAAATTCACTAAGAATAATTGTCGAACAATCGGTTGAATTCAACTCACCATTATTCTTACTATTTGTCGACTTCAAAAGAGCCTTCGATACTATTAACAGAAATGCTATTTGGTATTGCTTGCGTCATATTGGAATTCCGGAAATGATAATCTCCTTAATAAAAGAACTATACCGCGATGCTTCATGCAAAGTCCGTTTTAAAGGTCATGATAGTTCTAGCTTTAACATCAACAAGGGTGTAAGACAGGGTTGTGTTCTTTCGCCTATTTTTTTTCTAATAGTGCTTGATTATGTAATGGTACAAACAAACAAAGAAGCTCCCGATGGAATCCAATGGCATCTGAACCAAAGGCTGCATGACCTGGATTATGCAGATGACATATGCATGATGTCGCATACACTGTCTGGCATACAACACAAGCTAAACAGACTTAAGGAAAATGCGCTTAGAGTGGGCTTAGAAATTAATGTCCCTAAAACAAAATTGATGCGGCTAAAAACAAACAACACTGCTCCTATTTTTCTCAACAACGAACGAATTTCCGAAGTTCAAAAATTCTGCTACCTTGGCAGTATAATCACCACAGATGGCGGAGCAGACGACGATGTATCAAGTCGAATAAACAAAGCGAGACATGCTTTTGCCTCCTTAGGAAAAGTGTGGCAATCCTCACGCATATCAAACAAACACAAGATTTGTATTTTTAACGCAAGCGTGAAATCTGTGTTGTTATACAGCTGCGAAACATGGAAGGTTACAGACAACATCGTAAGAAGACTCCAAACCTTTGTCAATAAATGCTTGCGCCGTATACTGCGCATATTCTGGCCCCAAAGAATCTCAAATGTAGCACTTCTTTCCCTATGTAACACCGAGGAAATATATACTGAAGTATGCCGCAGAAAATGGTCGTGGGTGGGACACACTCTTCGTAAAGATGTAGCTGATATTGCTCGTAAAAGTTTTGAGTGGAACCCACAAGGAAACCGCAGTAGGGGCCGCCCAAAGCTCACATGGCGAAGATCAATTGATGATGAATGTAATATGATGAGGGTGACGTGGCCACAAGTTAAGCTATTGGCACAAAACAGGCAGAGTTGGCGTGTATTCGTAAATAATCTTTGTGTTGCTAGAAGCTCCACTATGGAGTAGTATTTTAATTTTCATATTTTAATAAATATATTGTTAATTAAAATATTAACTAATAAAAAAAAAAAAAAAAAATGAAAGTTCTGTGGGTCAGAACTGTGTTTCACATAGCGCAAGTACAGCCGGTTGATGGAAAC
Source organism: Pegoplata infirma (assembly GCA_963921195.1). Lineage (NCBI taxonomy): Eukaryota > Metazoa > Arthropoda > Insecta > Diptera > Anthomyiidae > Pegoplata > Pegoplata infirma. The sequence continues at coordinate 238,635,353 of OY992538.1, read as the reverse complement.
TAATGCACGCATACACAGAAAAATAGTTAGACAACAAACCACGTATGTTACAAAAATACTCAGTTTTTGAAAATATTTAAAGTACTTTAAGGTCAAAATTTAAGAAAAGACAAAAACACTAATTAGGCTCCCCAGTAGGCTAGTTGGTACCGTGCTAGCCTATGAGTCTGGGGTCGTGGGTTCGATTCCCACCAGAGGCCTTGGTCTGTTTCGCTACAAAGAGACAATGGTCATATCGATAGGTGAATTCTGTATCGGTTAGGTGAATTTAGTACATGATTTGTAATTATATGCTAAAAATTCAATAAATAAATAAAAACACTAATTCCACGATATCTCGCGAATGCGATCAGCTACGATTTCGATGTTGACAGTTTTGTGACATTTTGTGACATCATGTAGAAATTAAACTGCATTTACACTTTTCGTTGATAGTTCAACCTAAACATCGCTGCGGCTCACAGTGTCTACACTGAAAGAATTATTGTTCATTATATCTATGAACAAATTTCATAAAACCAAATTCATAGATTCTATGAAATAATTCATTGGCTGAATGAATATTCATTAGTATTTTGAAATATTTCATAGAATTTTATTCATAGATTTTATTAAATTCATAAAAAAAATTCATAGAATTTATGAATGTCATTCATAGAAGAAAATGCCATCAATATGCCTTTTAATTCTTTTAATAATTAAAATAATGTTACAATAATTAAAATAGTTGAATAAATTTATTAAAAAAATAAAAAAAAAAATAAAAAAACATTAAAAAAAAAATATCATTGCTGCCCTGACCGGGGTTTGAACCCAAGACCTACCGGCTGAAGTGGTAATTGTCCACGCCTTAGCTATCAGCGCCACCAAAGAAGATAAATCTCGCCAACTAACGCATGGTTTTATAACGCTTCATTTTTGTAAATACACAAAATATTTGTTTTCTACAAACACACACACAGCTTTTGGCAGAGCATTGTGACAGAGCATAGACACAAACTCAATATATTAATCAAAATTCATTTTAAGTGTTGTTACTTGTTTATATAATTTAGCTCAGTGGCTAGAGACTATGCTTTACGAACAACAGGTTCTCTGTTCGAATCTCGGTGGGGATAAGTTAAAATAAAAAAACATATAAATTTTTAAAAATAGGAAATTGTAAATAAATAAAATAATAAAAATAAATAAAAATAAAATATAAAAAAATTAAATTAAAATAAAAAAATAAATAAAAATAGAATTGAATAATAATTTTTTTTCCATAGCCTATGAACTTTTTCATAGGTTTCTGGTTTCTATGAATTTGATTCATAGATTCTATGAAGGGCATCATTGGCTCACTTCTAATGATTTTTTTCATAGAATCAATGTACGTTTTCATAGCCGTAATGAACAAAATTCTTTCAGTGTAACAGTCTTAATGGTGCCCCTTAAAAATGCCATTTTGTATGGGAGCGTCCTTAGGGAGTTGAGATAGGGAGTAGGTATGTTCAGAAAAAATGTTGAAGGGTAAACATTAATAGGGGTCAGTCTCACTTTTAACTACTCTGGGCGACACCATGAGAGCAGTAGGAGCTGACTTAATAAACAAATTATTAAAAAAAAATGTGTGGGAACCGCCTTAAGAGCTAAACATATTGAGGAAATGTTGGGGTGGAAGAAATATTGACGGTCGGTCTTACATTTGACTCCTCGAGAGGTACCATTCGGACAGTTAGATCGGTTTGAATGGGTGCCCCCACAGGTAGTGTAGTCAGTGCTTAGGTATGTTTGGAAGAGACTATCGGAGACTTTGGGGCAGTTGTGGGACATTTTGTGGATTTTTTTTTTTAGAAAAAATGAGCTATTTAGAATGCATAAATACGTTAAGATTTTGTTGGTATGTTCCCAAGCTTAAAAAGTTTCATCAATATCAAAGAATTCATCATACGTATTGATTGTCACCTGCTATGAAACCGTTTCATCAATATAATGAAAATTAAGCACTGTTAGTTTAGTATAGTATAATATTGGGAAGATTTGTTGTTTTGTGTTTGCCTGGATATATTGTAGGGAATGACTCACCATTACAAATTAGGTGTGTTGTTAAATCTTAGAATACATGTGAAACTAAAAGTTTTATGTCGGCAATATGAAGCGATTATCTTACAACAGATTATATTCAGGGGATTACTGTTATAGTTAAGGTAATGTAAGGTTGTTAATAAATTTTAAATTTGTCTATTTTAGAACTCATTTTATAGGTACCCCATTCATAGTACTTGAATCTACTGTACTTTTACTAAAATATACTCTTATAAAATTCTACACAGAAAATAAAACCGTCAAGTTTATAGCAACAAACATCAATTGTAAATCAACCAAACATGATATCAACCAAACATTTAGTAAAAACGGCCGCCTGTTAGTCCATAATACAAAATTTCAATTTTGTTTTCAACAAACTTAGTCAAGTAATTTTATTTTAAAATTATTTTATCATGTCAACAAAATAGTTTTTGTGTTTGTTGAATATTTTTGTTGAAAAAAATAAGATTTTTTACGTTTGTCAGATCAACAAATTGTGTTAGTGTTTGTTGAATTTCTTTGTTGTAAAAATTTAAGATTTTGTACGTTTGTCAATACAAATAATAACTTTAGAGAACTATTACAAACTCGTTTATCATTTTTTTTTTAATTTTTTTCAACAATCAACATTTACAAACGTAGCACAGTGGTTTCCGTTATATGGACAAGTGGTCAAAAATCAATATCTCCAAATTTTAAAAAACTAGGGTCTTCAAAATTTGTCAGCTCATAGTATGCCCGAAGAACTTAAAGTTTGAAAATTTTTAGGAAAAAATATTAAAAACTGTAGCCACAGTAGCCATTTGATCTTTGAAGGGTTAATTGGCTTATAGATCTGTTTTAAGAATTTTTGAAATAAAATATTTCAAGATGAAAATTTTTTTGTTTTAATTTCCATATTGATATTTTCGAAACTTCTAACACTATCGCAAAAACAATTAATTATAAGAATTAAAGTTTGACCCTTTTTATATGCAATGAGTAAGTTACACTTAACCCTTTAACTACCACAGGCAAGAACACTTGCCAAAGCATTTTTGGAGATTATTTTCGTTCAAGTAAAAGATACGGTAAATGTTTTTAAGGTTAATTGTAGAGTAGGATTTCCGCAACAAAAGTCTAGTTTACAGTAAGTCTCTAATTTGATTCACTTACTCACTGTAAGCCCTCAAAATTTGTAGAATAGTTTTCTCTATTTTAGGTACAAAAGGATCTTTACTTGTTTAGCAAAATTTTGCAGGGTAACTATTAGTGTCCGACCGAATATTCTGCTTCGGTTTCAGCCAAAAAGCACTGTTCGGCTACTATTCGGCTTCGAATAGCCGGCCACTATTTGGCCGAATATAGCCGAATACCAAACAATTGTATTAAATTTGTACTCACGAGTTGAAAAACATACTAAACACACTTTGAATCACATTAGTAAGGCACAAAACATTTAATAAAGCGTTTTTGCAGCTAAAACAAGATTTTACACTCAAAAAAAATTTCCGATAGAAAAAATTTACACTCAAAAAAATTTTTATTTACAAAAATGTCTGGGAACAGTTTTTTGCTCAAAATAAATCATTCTAGACAAAATTTTTTTATACATTTGTGTATTCCGCCAAGTCGGGTTTTACTTTTTTTCTTGTTTTTTCTACAAAAGTATTTTTTTTTAGTATTCGTCTTCGGCTTTGCTTTCGGCCGAATAGTGAAAATTTGGCCGAATATTCGGGTTCGGCCAAAAGCGGTGTATTCGGTCGGACACTAGTAACTATTATCAAGTTGCAGATTTATCACAGCCAGTTGCAAAGAGCTTTGGCCAGAACTGCGGAATCGTCAAGAGGCAAATTTTTTCACCAAGAAAAATAAGGGGGAAGGAGAGAGGTTAGGGGTCCATTTTTTTGTTTCTTAACTGTTATTATGTCACAGATCACGACCATTAACAGAAACTCAAAATCGCTTCGGCAGAAAATGTATGGTCGTCAAAGGGTTAAACCGACAGTCAAATACCTCAAAATTGCAATATATATGTAAAGTTTAAAAAATTTTTTTTTTTTAAGTGTTTCTCTTTATTCAGAACTGTAAGTCAAATAAAATTGCAATATAAAGTTTAAAATAACGTCAATTAAAAACAAGTAAAAAAGTTAAATTCGACTTTGCCGAATCTATGAATACCCTCCACAATGCATTTTTTTAAAGGGTAGTACATTTTTTAACGTGAAAAAATTAACAATTTTGATTATAAATAATTTAATTTGGGTAAAAAACTCTTTTTGTCATTTAAAAAAAAAAAAAAGAAAAATTACTAAGTTTTTTTTGAGTGTAACATTTTTTTCGAGTGTAATGTTTTTTTTTTTTACTGTAAAAATATTTCTGAGTGAATCCACACACGTATGTACACAAAATATTGTCATTTTTGTAAAAAAAAAACTAAATTTTTTTGTGTAAATTTTTTTTGAGTGTAAAAATTTTTTTTGAGGGTAAAATTTTTTTCGAGTGTAATTTTTAAGTTACCAATGCTTTTAAAACTAAAAAAGTTTAAAAAGCATTGCTTTAAAATTAAACAAGTTTGAAAAGCATTGTTTAGTTACCACCAAATGCTTTTAAAACTTGTTAAAACACGTGGCATTTTAGATAAAACTAATCTGAAATTCAGGGTTTTGCTTATAACTTTTGAACCACTGGACCGATTGAGCTGAAATTTAATACCAAACAGACCCGGGGAACGACAAAGATACATGCCAACCTTCAGTAGTCTCATTATTGTCTTTCGAAAGTTATCGTGTTTTTTATCTCGTAAATTCGCGAAACCAACTTGCCGAAATTTACTCTTTTGCTCATAACTTTTGAACCACTGGACCGATTTGGCTGGATTGCAATACCAACCTGACCAGGTAAATGACAAACATATATGCCAAACTTCAGTAGCCTCTGTGAAGTCTTTCAAAAGTTAGCGTGTTTTCTACGGACGGACAGACAGACAGACGGACGGACGGACGGACGGACGGACGGACATCGCTAGATCGACTTAAAATCGATCGAGGATCATAAATATATATACTTTATGGGAGGGGTAAAAAAAGAGGGGTAAAAAATCTTCAATTTGATGTATAAAAAGTTGTGGGCAGATGAGGGCCAAATATCTAAAAGTCTATGTGAAAAAGTAGTTTTTTAAAAAAGTGTGTTTTTAAAAGGTCAAAAAAGTATTCTTCATTGATTTTTAAATGGGCTTATGTTTTTGCAGCTTTTAGTATTAAATTTGGTAGAAAATAGGTTAAAATTTAATGTTTGTAGTGTTTTTGGAAACTTCTGCCACAATATCGCGTATAACTTTTTAGATAAACTTAAGAATTATTTTATGACTATGCAACCACAATATATGCCGTATAAACATTCCCCCACTTTCAACGAACACAAACATTAAATCTCGTAAAAAAAACAAGAAAATTGGTCAGATTCATAAAATTTAGAGTGTTATCAATAAATTTAGTGCATTAAAGCTTAGAAAAAAAACATAATTTTTTTTGATTTTTGGCCTATGGGGGAAACCACTGTGCGTAGTTGATATCACAAATTTCCGTATAGGAGCACTTTCAGTGAAAAAGTTAATTGTATTCACAATTATGGGGGTCAATATAACAATTCGTTTTTTTCTGTGTACTAACGAAAAACTGACAAATTGTCTGGGCCGATTTTTTTTTTGTAATTATATTAGTGTTAGTTACCGTAAAACTTTTCTAAGTATTTGTTATAACATTTTACTAAAAATTACTTTTAAAATTTCCTGTTTTTTTAGTTTTCAAAATAAAAAAAAAATCAGGATGACTTGTACAAAACCCTTCAAAATATTTAACAAAAATAAAAAAAAAGTTGAAAACAAAACTAGGGGCAATTTGTTTTATGCCTTCTCACACAAACACTCACATTGGTATTTTAAATAGATTTAAATTTAACCTTAACATGATTAGCTCATTTGTGTGTGTATATATGTATGTTATTTCTGTGTCGTAAGTAGTTGTTTTTGCATACAAACATACTAACATAACATACATTTTTTATAACCTCCGGTAATGGTGTCTGTCCTGTTTTTGTTTTTGTTGAACTTCAAGTGAGTGTAGTAACATGTTGTGAAGGAGTTTGTTACAGTATTCGTAATTATAGCACTGGGCAACATTTTTTTTGTGTGTCAAAATTATAACTACCCAGCAGAAATAAATCGAGATTTTGGCGACACAGCATCTGTTTATAGCATACCGTAGCGCATCCAAAGAGTGCTCTTAGGGATGCAGTAAAAGGAAGGGGAAAAAATTTTAATTTTTAATTTATATAAAACTTATAATGTGTAATTATTTTTTGATAAAATTTTACACTTGCTTTCCTTTTTAATATTTTTAACACTTTTTGAATAAAAAAACATAAGTTTTAGACAAAGACACATGATTTGACTGCATCATTATTGCGCATTAATCAGCGCTGCAAAGAGCGCTTCAATCATAGCATCTTTGACCGCTGTTCCCAAAAAAAATCCCATAAAAAATGTGAAAATTAAAATTTCCGATATTTTTTTGATGTTCACTTCCGATTTTTTTTTTTTTCATTTTGTTTCACATAAATAAAGTTTTGTAAAGTAAAACGAATGAATTTTTTTGTTATATTTTTTTAAATTTTATGGGGCTATTCTAAAATTTTATTATTATAATAAGTGCTATTATTAGCAACGCAGAATTTTATTATAGATACCAAAAATTTCAACTCTAAAAAAAGCTTTATCAACTTTTTGTTGTTCTAAAACAATTTAATTTGAAATTTGAATTTAGACAACAAAATTTTATAAACACAATAGCTATATGGGTAAGTGGGTGGTTTTGATATTTTGTTATTTTTGGAGGCATGGGTTCAAATCCCACCCATTTCTAACAAATATTTTTTTTTGGCCAATTTTTATTTTTTTTTATTACAAATATTATAATGCAGTTTTTTTTATTTTTAAATTTCGCAATTTTTAAAAGATGCAAAAAAAATAGATTTGTATATTTGTAATAAAATATTTGTAATAAAATATTTGTAATAAAAAAAAAATAAAAATTGGCAAAAAAAAAAATATTTGTTAGAAATAGGTGGGATTTGAACCCATGCCCCCAAAAATAACAAAATATCAAAACCACCCACCTACCCATACAGCTATTGTGCTTATAAAATTTTGTTGTCTAAATTCAAATTTCAAATTTAATTGTTTTAGAACAACAAAAAGTTGATAAAGCTTTTTTTAGAGTTGAAATTTTTGGTATCTATAATAAAATTCTGGGTTGCTAATAATAGCACTTATTATAATAATAAAATTTTAGAATAGCCCCATTAGTTATTTGATTTCAACTTTGAATTTACAGCATCTTTATTCTGCTTAAATAAGCTCTACAAAGATACATGAATTCACTGCATCTTTAATCTGCTTAAATCAGCGCTAAAAAGATACATGAATTTACAGCATCTTTATTCTGCTTAAATCAGCGCTCTAAAGACACGTGATTTCAGTGCATCTAAAGAGCGCTGTTTCTGTGTATCCAACTAGCGCTCTAAAGTGGGACATCGCCTTAGGGAATCATGCATGAATTCAGCGCAATTGGATGCGCTCCTTTACTCAAGTTCCCCTTCCAAAAGCTGCTGAACGTTCAGCAAAATTTCTGCTGGGTAGATTATATTTTGTTAAGTTTTTTAACAACAAAAATGATTTATTTTATCGAAAAATCAAAGAAGCAGTTGTAATTTGACATCGCTAGAATGTCTTAGAATCGATTACTGATCAATAATATATACATAGACCGATATTTCGATGCGTTACACACGGAATGATAAAGTGAGTATACCCCCATACTGCGCTTGGAGGGTATAAAAAGATCATTTGAAATTTAGTAGATTTTTTTGAAACAGTTTGGAAAACAAAAATTTTTTTTAGTAAACATTTTCACAAAAAAATATTTTTAAGTGAAAAAAAAAAAAATAATTTTAGCACCAACAATTTTTTTTTTTGGTAAAATAAATTTGTTTAATAAAATCTTCTGGTAAAATATGGGGAAAATAAATAATTATATTTTGAGTGTGTGTATTCTAGCTCGAGGTCATAATTTTCTTTACTAATGTAAACTATGATATTCTCATAGAATACATTTTCCTTGCCGTTACAAGGAAAATACTTTTCCATATACCTCATCACTCTACTTGTACCCATACCCAATATACAGTTTTTTGTTTGATAGTTATTACTAGCAAACAGTTAATACTATCTCACAATTCTCGTTGAGTTGGTCAAATTGTTATTTATAATGACAAAGTTTGGCTGACCAGAACAACGAGAATCCAGTTGGAGTTCGTGCTATATTTCGTACTACATACGTTGTATAACCGTAAGCCGACAAGATTGCTGTTCCCGACTCCGCCGTATGCCGTAGTTGGTCCGTAGATGATACGAACGCCGATTATTGTTCGTATATAAGTTGTAGTTTGAAAGTATCTTACTAACCCGAACGCCGATCATTGTTCGTAGTAGCCATAGTATTTACTTACACGAACGCCGTTTATTGTTCGTATTTACTTTGTAGTTTTGAATGCATCTTACTAACCCGAACGCTGATTATTTTTCGTATTAGCCATCGTATTTACTTACCCGAACGCCGTTTATTGTTCGCATTTAATTTGTATTTTGAAAGTATCTTACTAACCCGAACGCCGTATATTGTTCGTATTTACTTTCTAGTTTGAATGCACCAGAGATGGAAAAGTTAGTACTTTAGTACTTTTTTCAGTACTTTTTCACTCTGAAAGATACCGTAGTACCCCCGCGACTGATTTAGTACCTTTTCTATACCAGACGATTTCATAAATTTGTTCAAACAAATCTAAAAAAATTCTGAAAATCTACCGATTTTCAAAGAAAAATTTCTTCTAAAGCTTTAAATAAATGATATTTTTAATTTTTGTCAAATGGCTAAGGATTGTTAAATGGCTAAGGATGTCCTTAATTTAAGAACTTTTATATTAAATTGTGCCCATTTTCCGTACGACGAACAATATTAATCTTCGACGAATTTGCATGTATTTTGTTATTGTAACAAAAGACATTCAAATTCGTCACAGACGAATGACGTTCGTCATACAGAAACTGTATATCAATTTTTTTTTAGTACCGTCGAGGGCGAAAAAGTACCTTTTTGGTTAAGCTCCAGTACCATTTCAAAATTCCGATTTTCCATCCCAGGAATGCAACTTATTAACCCGAACACCGATTATTGTTCGTATTAGCCATCGTATTTACTTACCCGAACGCCGTTTATTGTTCGCCTTTACTTTGTAGTTTGAAAATATCTTACTAACCCGAACGTCGATTATTGTTCGCATTAGCCACCGTATTTACTTTCACGAACGCCGTTTATTGTTCGTATATATTTTACTAACACGAACGCCGTTTATCGTTCGTGTTCACTTCGTAGCTTTGCATTACTTCAGAAACCCGAACGCCGTTTATCGTTCGTTTTACTCAGTGGTATTACATTAACCTTTTCAACCGAAACGCCTAATAAAATTCTTATTGGCAATCTTATGAACATACACTAACGACGTGTTTTGTTCGTGTCTACTTTATAACCAACGCCGTGGTTGCCGACGACCTTGAAGTGAATCGTCATTGCCGAAGACGATCGAGGAGCCGATTGAATTTATATTAGCTTAAGTAGTATAAGACGAATAGGTTAAGATCTTGGTAATAAAGTTGTGTGCGAGATAAGATCGTACTTTTGTAGTTAAACCACAAAAGCATTCGTCTTTTATTTATTCAAAGGAAGCAGACCTTTGCCGAACCTGGACAGACTGAGCTCTATCCTAGCTGGAAAATAAAACTGCATCACAACACGTGTTTCAGAATTTGTCAGATTCCATTGTCAAAACTAGTTATCAAATATAAAACCCTGTACTACAAGTATCAAAGAGAATTAAAATGACAAATCGCTAATGTTCAAACAAAAATGGTAATACATATTTAACTCTACCCTCATTGTTCTGTTTGTGCCTGTTTGACTATTTGTATGTTTGCATTTTTTGCCTGTTTGTCTGCTTGTCTGTTTGTCTGTTTTTCTGTTTGTCTGTTTGTCCGTTTGTCTGTTTGTCTGTTTGTCTGTTTGTCTGTTTGACTGTTTGTCTGTTTGCCTGCTTGTCTGATTTTCTGTTTGCTTCTATGTTTTTTTTGGATGTTTGCGTGTTTGTCTGTTTGACTTTTTGTCTGCTTGTATGATTGTATGATTGTCTGTTTGCCTGCTTGTCTGTTTGTCTGTTTGTCTGTTTGTCTGTTTGTCTGTTTGTCTGTTTGTATGTTTGTCTGTTTGTCTGTTTGTTTGTCTGTTCGTATGTTTGTCTTTTTGTCTGTTTGTCTGTTTGTATGACTGTCTGTTTATCTGTTTACCTGTTTGTTTGTCTGTTTTTCTGTCTGTTTGTCTCTTTGTCTGTTTGTCTGTTTTATGTTTGTTGGTTATTCAGTTTATCTGTATTTTTTGATCTTTTTAGTATTTTAGTCTCTAACGTAAACGTATGTGACCTAACTTTTGTCACCCTAAATCCATGTCGCCCTGTGTTATAATGGCAGCAGCAGTAGTAGTTGTATTAGTATAGTATGGTGACGACACTTGTTAAATTTTTAATAAAATATTATGTATAAATAATAATAAAACACTATGGCTGCTGGTCATGAATTTCCAACCAAGAGGATTTATAACATTTCTTTTCATTTTTTTTGTTTATTTATTTTATTTTAAAGCTCCTTTACTAGTAATTGTTACTGAGGAAGAATGATGGCATTATGCTAGTGAACCATTTTACAACTAACAAAGTTATGAAATTTTAATATGAAAAGTAACTACAATTTAGGTTATTAGGGTAGCAATGGTCACAAAAGTACACCAAATTTCAATACAAAGTAGTAGTAAACTATACGAGGGTGCAATATTAGAAAATTTTATTTTTCTAAATTTTTTTTGTAGATTTATTTAAAGGGAATTATAAGAGGAATTTAAAAAATATCGAGGTTTTTGAAAGAAAAAACGTGGAAAACAGAAAACTGCAATTTATTTAAAATTTTTCATAGTGAATTCACCTGAAATAAAATTGTATGTTAGGTCCTCGTATAACATCAAAAAAAAAAAAACTAAACAAAAGTTATCAAAATTTGTTTATCTCCCCATTTTCTGTAACGAGTAAACATAAAAGTGCAAATAATTATTTTTTAACAAAATGACCAAGTTAATATATCCATCTCCCCATGCTGCTATACAGAAGGATATAAAAAAAAAGGATAAAAGTATTTTTCTTTTTTTTTGAAATATTTTATTATTCTAAAAGTTTAAAGTAATATAAATATTTTTTAAGGGTTCAGGATATTTTTTAGCTCTAGTAGTTATTTAAAATACAATGTTGTAGCTATGCAATTCATATGTTTAAATATTAACACACATCTCTAGGTCTTAACGTTGGCTAATAAAATTGAAATTTGTTATTTTGCTTTTGGGAATTTTTTCCGGTAGAGATGATATACACGAGAAAAAAATAGAAAGGGTTCTTGGCGTAAAATGACCAAGATTTTCTATGTCTAAATTTACTTTTTCTTTAAGATTTAAAAATTTTTAATTAGACGACTTTTTGGAAGAACCCAGAATTCTCAGGATCTAAAATCTTTTCAATATTTATAGAAAAAATATCTCAGAATCTTAAACTTTTTCTAAATGAAAAAGTGTTTCAGAATCGGTAATTTGTTTATAAAAAATAATTCAAAGTTGTAGATTTTTCTATGTGAGACTTTTTTCTGTAGAAATATGTCTAAAGCTGAATTCACAATGACAGACTCTCTGTGCCAGAGAGTGGATTTTGTTTCTTTCTTTGTTGTTTGCCTGTTTCCAGGTCGGTAGTGGTAATTGAGGGGACAAATTTCCTCTTGCAATATATGTTGAAAAATTCATTCTTATGTTTTTTGCAATACAAGTTTATCATTATTTGAACAACTTTTTTAATCCACGCCCACAAAAGGGGGGGCGGAACAAAAAACAACGACATTTTCTAATCCTCTGGGTCCAAATGCAGTACTTTGAACTCCTTGTAGCATAAAAAATGTTGAACTTGTTAAGCAAAACCACAAAAAATCATGGAAAAAAATTTTATTTTTCAGAGGTTGGTTTAGTTCTTCAAGGGGAGCTTTTTTCCCCCTGGTCCGATTTTTCTCATTTACGAACTTTACCTGCCTAGGAACATTAGACATTCGTGCCAAATTTCGAAAGTCCAGCTCTTTTATTTTGGATTGCATCGTGTTAACTACAGACGAACGGACATCGCTTGAATGTCTTAGAATCGATCACTGATCATATATATATGTATATACTTTATGGGGTCCTAAACCGATATTTTGATGCTTTACACACGGAATGACAAAGTAAGTATACCTTCATACTGTAGATAAAAAAACTTGTGGAAAAATCTAAATAATATGGAAAAATATTAAAAAATTAAAAATAAAAACACTCAAATTAATTTAGAAAAATTTAAAAAACTCGGGATAATCAAAAAAATTATAAACAAGTATGAGTGTTACATTCGGCTGTATTACATACATCCAAAATGCAAACAAATAATATAAAACAAGTGAGAGTGTTAAATTCGGCTGTGCCGAATCTTTTAAACCCTCCAAAATGTAGGGTTTAAAAGATTCGGGACGGGGGTTATGGGGTCAGTGGGGGACGTTGAGAGCACCTTCCCATCGCGATAAATATACCAAATGTTTCATTTATTTAACAAAAATACAAAAAAAAAACATGTAAAAAAGTGTATTTTTTTAGAGGTTGGTTCAGTTCTTCAAGGGGGAACGTTTTGCCTCCTTGTCCGATTTTGCCCATTTCCGAACTTTACCTGCCTAGGACCATAAGACATATTCGTGCCAAATTTCAGGAGGATAGCTCTTTTATTTTGGACTGCATCGTGCCATCTACAGACAGACGGAGGGACGGACGGACGGACGGACAGACGGATCGATTCTAAGAAAGAATGTCTTGGAATCGATCATGGGTCAATAATATATATACTTTATGGGGCCCGACCGATATTTCGATGCGTTACAAACCTAATTTGATGGAAAATTTTAAAGACCAGATTTTTGACCACCACAACTATTGTAAGCAAGTGTATAAGGTTGCGTCTCAGTCGCATTTTCGATGTTTAGTAGTGTTATTTTTTAATTTATACAAACAGGTGGTTTGTTAGTATTTTTTGTTCAGTGTAAAATTGTTGAGAATATTGCATGTCAACTATTGTTGCTGTTGTTTAAGCAACATGCAATCTTTGTATATACCAACTGTATATGTCCAACAACTGCAATCGTTTTCATTCTACAAACTTATGCAGAGTCATCAATCAGAGTTGTGGCAAAGAAAATGTATTAATGTTATACCACTACATTAAAAGGTTACACACACAAACACACTTGCACATACAGGTGCACATTGTTAACCGGACATGTACTAATTTTACCAATCGTCGAAGTGAAACATAGTTAAACATACACAATACACACAAAAACACACCTAAACCGATGCATGGCTCTTAAGGAAATATTGTAGTCTTACCTACTTCCATTTTAAGTTTTCTCGTTTTTAATTGACTGATGATGCTCAAATGAAAATGCATTTCTTATTTTGTTTTATCCCCAGAATTGAAAAGCAAATTTATATTGTGCCATGTTTATTGTGTGTGTATGTATATGGATGAAAGTAGTACGAAACAATACATATTTATAAAGAATAAATAAAGTTCGAAGTTTAGATGTGTACTTTTACCTTAGAACTCTAGAGGTTTTGATCATCTCATTCATTTGCTTTTATTGATATTTGTACACATCAACAGTTTGAACATAAGCAATTATTTTTGGTATTTCATATAAATATATTGCAGGAAATATTAATAAGATTAACAATATTTTTTGTTAAGAGTTTAAGGAAATAATACAGTAATACAGAATTGAACTTTCTGCATTGGAATGGGATGAAACCAAAAACAAATGAAAATTGATATTTTCCAAACTTAACCTTAAAATTAAGTTAGCTATAACCGGTATGAATTTCGCTGCAATCGGTCCAGTACTTACTGAATGGCCGAATTATGAAAAATTAACCACTGTGCACCGTTGCGTATGATTGTTATTTGAAAGCAATTAGAAAATTAAGTATACGCCTCTTATTAGGTTTCAAGTAATTACACTACTAAACATCGGAAATGCGTCTGAAACGCGACCTTATACACTTGATTACAATAGTTCTGCTGGTCAGAAATCCGGTCTCCAAACTTTTCCATCACATCAGGCTTTTTAAAAATTTGAGGTCAAAATTCCAAAAAATCGCCGTTTTGGACATTTTTGGAAACTCATAGCGGATGAACCCGATGTGATGGCGACTTCAAACTAAGTCGAGGGTAAAAATTAAACATTACTCTTTAAGATGCAGAACTCATTTGGTCAGTCACCTTAACCCTTTGGGCACCAATTGTCTTTCAATGATGCCTTTGAGAAAAAAACGTTTTTGGGGGAAAATACGTTATTAAAAGACAACTGATGTTTAAGCGGCTGATCAAATAAGTTATACATCTAAAAGAGCAATGTTTAATCTTTACTCTTGGTTTATTTGTAAGTCGTCAGCACATCGGGTTCATCCGCTATGAATTGCAAAATATGTCTGAAAACTCGATTTTTTTGCATTTCAATTTTCTCAAAAAACCAGATGTTTGGAGACCGGATTTGTAACCAGAAAAATAACTGTAATCATGTGTATAAGGTGGCGTTCCATTCGCATAAAGTTATTTTGTTATATAATTTGCAGCGGTAAATTTTCAACTTTTATTTGCTTTAGGATCATCCCATTCCAATTTTGGGTTTTGCACTGTATAACACTGCCCAGCAGAAATTTTTCTGAACTGGCAGCAGATTTTGGAAAGGAAACTCGAGTCAAGGAGCGCATCCAAACCTGCTGAATTCATGCATGATTCTCGAAGGCGATTTCACACTTTAGAGCGCTAGTTGGATACACCGAAAAAGCGATCTAAAGATGATCTGAATTCACATCTCTAAAGCGCTGAAAAAATCGCTATAAAGATGCAGTGAATTCAGGTATCTTTTTAGAGCTGATTTAAGCAGAATAAAGATGAACTATTTCTGAAATACAAATTACAAAATCTGAAATATAATTGACTAGTTCTGAATACAATTGGAAAATCTTAAATACAATTGACTAATTCTGAAAATCAGTTGACTCCCTTCAAGCATTTGGAAGAAATATCGCCTAAGAGATCCAATTACATTTAAAAAATTTCCAATTATATTTCGAAAATTTCAAATTATATTTCAGAAACTTCCATTTGTATGTCAGATATTACCATTTATTACCAAAAAAAAAGTTAATTACATTTCAAAAATTTTCAATTATATTGGAAATTTTTGAAATATAATTGGACATTTTTAAATATAATTGGAGATTCTAAAATATGACTGGACATTTTTTGTAATATAATTTGTATTTTCTGAAACTAAAGAAGATGGTGTACTAAATTTTTTTTCATTCAAAGTGTGTTAAAGGTGTTATGATTGAAGCACTCTTTGCAGCGCTGATTAATGCGCAATAATGATGCAGTGAAATCATGTGTCTTTGTCCAAAACTCATGGTTTTTTATTCAAAAAGTGTTAAATATATTTAAAAGGAAAGGATGTTTGAAGTTTTATTAATACTTATATAATTTTATATTTTAAGTTTTATATAAAAAATCTTAACAAAAAATTTAATTTTTTCCCCTTACTTTTACTGCATCCTCAAGAGCGCTCTTTGGATGCGCTGCGGTATGCTATAAAAAGATGCTGTGTCACCAAAATTTCAATTTATTTTTGCTGGGCATGCTGGTCGCAAAAATTAACAAGCTGGGCACCCTGCTGGTGATGCTAATTCGGGTACGCTGTATTCAATGGTGCTAGCCGTTTTTAGAAGTTAGCGCTCGTTTTTGCGATATTCGCGATTTAAAATTGTAAACCCTGGGTACTTAAAAAAATAAAACTTTTTGTATGTTCAATAGAGTTTAGATGATAAAAATTTAGCAATTGTCTTAATAATATAGAGAAATAGTTATTTTTTACTTAAAAATAAAAAAAAAAATAACCGCGAATATCGCTAATACATACGGTAACTGTAAAAAAACTGATATTACAATGTGATTTAGCGTACACGAACTAGCTTTACCAGTTGGCTGCAACTTTTTCAAACCGTTCTGCTCTTATTATTATTCTGCTCAGTGTGTATATAGAATGGAGTAGATAGAGTAAAGTACCTTTTGTTTTTCTGTTGTTTAAAGTGTATTAAAGTAGAGCTAAAGAAAAGTAATAAAACTCCCACGTGATTGAAAAAAATAAAAATCAATGATTACGTTTAATCAACAGTATTCACTTCACCTGAATAAAGAAGAGAAAAGCAAAAGATTTAAACTTAACTAGGTATAAAGTACACCTTCACACACGAGTGAACATACAAGAATACATTCACAAAGCTTCAAGTAGTGATGATTCCTTTGAGATCATATTCCCAATTTGTATGAATTTCAATAAAAGAAAATAATTGAATTTTTAGTATAAGAAAAATATTAAAATTAAAATTTATACGAATATGTAACTTTGAAAACATGTATCTGATGCGTATGATTAATATTTAAATTCATATAAATAGAATATTACTCATACGTTGCTATTTTCGGTTAAAGAAATTTAAAACAAGCAGATTTGGTTTGCTTTTTGTGTAATGACAGGCGCGGATTTACAAAAGAGAGGGGGGGGGGGGGGGGTGTAAACTTTCCAAACCGAATTCCAATGAATAGGAAAAAATAAAAAGGAATAAGAAGAAGAATCGAAATGATCCCAGATTTTTTTCTATAAAAAATTTGTCTTAGGAAAATTTTTTTGGAATCTCAGAATTTTTTTTTAGGAAAAAAGTTTCGGAATAAAAAACTTTTTTTTAGGAAAAATGTGAGAAAAAATTTGAGAATTTTCCTATAGAAAATTTGGGAATTTTTCTTAAAAAGGTTTTCCAAAGAAAGAATAAAGGCGATAAACGGGAAAAAAATTAAAAATTACCATTACTTCCCCCTCATTTGAACCCCTAAATATGAATTTGGGACGCGAAAAGAATACGTGTCTTCTTTTCCTGCTCTACAAAATAAAACCAATTCCACGAAGATTGAAGGGTGACGTTAGGAAAGGTGGTTTGTGAATACGAAATACGATTACCTTTCAATTTCCTATTGTAATACGGTTATTATAGTCATTTAAGACAAATTTAAAGCGACCGTTTGTAAGGAGGGTAAGTCTAAACACGAACCGATATTTCTCCAATTTCAATAGCGATTTGCTGTGAGTCAAAAGAAGCTTAAATTTCAATTTTTAGACAAAGCGATCAAGAATTTTGACCTGTATTGTGCGCAGAAGTTTACAAGGACGGACTTAATGGTGGGTCTAGGACCCATATTTCAGATAATTTCAAACATAAGCACAAAAATATTTACTACACCATTTACAGATTTAAATTGTAAAGATCAATTATAATTTGAAAATTCTATTTATAATTTTAAGATTACATTTGTAAATTGAAAATTCCATTTGAAATTCGAATATTCTACTTTTAGTTCTAAAATTTAATTTAAAATTAAAAAATTTACATTTGTAATTCGAAAATTTTAATTCGAAAATTTTAATTCGAAAAAGATCAATTCTAATTGCAAATAAAAAAAAAAAACTAACAAAATCTACACCATTTACAGATGTAATTCGAAAAAGATCAATTGTAATTCGAAAATTCCATTTGTAATTTGAAGATTTTACTTGTAATTCGAAGATTCCATTTGTAATTCGAAAATTCCATTTGTAGTTCGAAAGTTCCAATTGTAAATCGAAAAAGATTAATTGTAATTCCAAATAGATCAATTGTAATTCGAAAAAGTTTAATTGTTGTTCGAAAAAGATCAATTGCAATTTGAAAATGGTCAATTGTAATTCGAAATTGATCAGTTGTAGTTCGAAAAATATCAATTGTAATTCGAAGATTCTAATTGTAATTCAAAAAATGTAAATCGAAAAAGATCAATTGTAACTCGAAGACTCGAATGGTAATCAGAAAAATTTCTACTGAATTTTTATTGATACTTTTCGAATTACAATTAGAATCTTCAAATTACAATTGATCTTTTTCGTATTACAATTGATATATTTCGAATTACAATTGATTTATTTCAAATTACATTTGATCTTTTTCAAAGTACAATTTATCTGTTTTGAATTACAATAAATATTTTTTGAATTTCAACTGATCTTTTTCAAATTACAATTGATGTTTTTCAAACTACAATTGATCTTTTTCGAATTACAAATGATCTTTTTAGAATTACAATTGATCTTTTTCGAATTGCAATTAGAAACTTCGAATTACAATTAATATTTTTCGAATTGCAATTGATCCATTTCGAATTACAATTGATCCATTTCGAATTACAATTGATCTTTTTCGAATTACAATTGATCCTTTTCGAATCACAATTGATCTTTTTCGAATAAAAAATAATCTTTTTCGAATTACAGTTGATCTTTTTCGAATTACGATTTTAGAATAGCAAATGGAATTTTCAAATTACAAATGGAATCTTCGAATTACAAGAAAAATCTTTAAATTTCAAATGGAATTTTCGAATTACAATTGATCTTTTTCGAATTACATTACAAAAATTTTCTACATATAAAATATATTAATCTTAAAAGAGTTTTCCTGTAAATGTTTCTTTAAAGTTGTTTGTATTTCTATGTTTTCTTATTAAAAAAATTAAATCACTTATACGCCACTGACTTAAAACCTTTATTCTCCAAGTCTTGCCTTTTACAATTTTTGCTTACAAAAAGGTCTACTTTTTGTAATTCGATTACCAGCATCCAATTGTTCTACATTACCACAGCATCTGCTTTATATTGTTTATCCAATTTTATGTTGATTTTTTTTTTATTTTAATATTTAAAAAATCAATTACATTAACCCCAAGAAATAAGTCAACAAGTTTTGTGTTTTGTTCAATTTACAAATAAATAAAATACAATTTCAGTACGACCTTGAGTGTAAAAGTTACAATAAGATTTCGTTTTTTTATTTTACAGTTGTACAATACAACAAAACATATGGGTCATTTTATTTTTAAAAGGAAAAAGAGAATGTTGTTTGCTTACTTAAGGTGTGTTTACATTATACCACTGAAAGTAAGATTTTGTTATAGCATTTTTGCAAAAAGAATTAATGTTGATAACGAGCCAATGTTAAGAAGTAATTTTGATAAAAAAGTGTATCTCGTCACACTGTGTGTCGCCATATTGCTTTTTATTATATTTTTAAATATTTTGTTAAAATATCCTTTGTAAAATATATTTTTAATTAAAAATGCTTAAACATTTAAAAGCATTTTGTTTCCAATACCACTGATTCGAATTATGTTAGACATTTAAGGAAAATTTCGAAAAGCATACGTAATTTTTTTTTATGCCTTAAAATATGCTTTAAAATTTATATTTTTAATATTGAAAATCATTTTGTCACAATTGTCTAGTTAAAACACTTGGATTTGAAGCATGATTTAAGGCATAATGAAAAAATAATATTTAGAGTAGATTTATTCTAGCTCGAGGTCATTATTTCCTTTACTAATTAAACTTATTAATAAGTTGAATATAATCTGTTTTCCCTTTATAAATATAAAACGCCCCATATGCTACTGATTTGTTTCCTGTTATTTGGATATACCTACTATTTCTGTATGTAAGTATTTCTGGGGAAATAGGATATCCGAAAAAACACACTACATGTATGTATATTTTACTTGTATTAAAAGAAGGGTGGGCTGAAAAAATTAAACAACATTAAATATTTTTAGTTTGTTTCATATGTTTTATATCTAATTTAAATGACAAACTCTTAAAATAAAATAAATAGATTAAAATAAACTTCTTAAAGCTAACAAATATTTTGCTAAATTTCAGAAAATAGATTTTTAAATTAATTTTGTTTTTTTTTACTTTTTACTAATTTTTTCCTAATATTTTCCTTGTAAGAACTAACAAAAATTTAGCTTAATTTCAACCAAACTTTTGTCAACCAAACTTTAGCAAAAAAAATTGTAAAAGTGTAACTTTTACAGATCTTTTTGGCAATTTACTATTGGTAAAATAAAACAATTTTTTTGTATTTTTACTATATTTTCTTGCTAGTTTTTTTTTATTTTACGATATTTTTAGAAAAAATATTAGTACATTTAAACTCGGTTATAACGCCCTTGGTTATAACGAATTCTCGGTTATAACGAACTAATTCTAAAGTCCCGATGTTTTTGCATCAATTTTCACACAAAATACTTCTTTTATAACGAACTCGGTTATAACGAATCCTCGGTTAAAACGAACTGCTTATTATGGTCCCACGAACACAATTTCATGTATATTTACTTTTTTATAACGAACTTCCGTAAATATTTTTTTTTAATGTGTGGCAATCATGTTTATCAAACTAACAAAAGCTTGGAATTTTTTGGTTTATACAATAATTTTTATAGAATTTATTTATATTTTTATTGATTTATTCTCAATAAGTAGATTATTTTCTAAAAAAACATAAAATAAAACAAAATCGGATCTATATTTTTGGAAATAAAACTTACCCCTCTTATAGCGAACTTCGCTTATAACGAAATATTTTTACTGTTCCCTCGGAGTTCGTTATAACCGGGTTCGACTGTATTTTCCTTAAAGAAATGGTAATAAATTTTTTTTTTCTTAGTTTAAGAAAAAAAAAAATTGTTTAAAATGTTCTAGTGTGACAAAAAAATATTGCAGATTCTGCTGCTGTTGAAAGTCCAGCTGCCGAGAAGACGAAAAAAGATGATGCTTCCAACTCCATAGCAAAGAAGACATCCATCAACTGGAATAATGCTGTAGACGCTATTAGTAACTTAAAAGAACGTCGCGCTCAAAAATAGGCTACACAATTTTTAGTATTTTTTTACCATATTTTTTGCTAATTTTACCATTTTTTTTGCTAATTTTATATAAAACATTTTTAAAATTTGGCAACTAAATTGTTAATAAAAAGTTGCTAATTATAAAAAATATTTTTTTTTTATTTTAACATATCTAATCTAATTTTCAATATCCAAAAGTTTATTTTCTTAAAAATACATGTGAAAAAAATTAAAAATTCATCACACTTTCATGTGTAGACTACTACGCAATTCTAATTTGTTCTACTTAAGCTAAAAAAATGACGTAAAAAAAAATTAAAAAGTGAAGTGTTGTTCTTTAAAATTTTTGTTTAAAGTGTTTAAGGGAAAAAAAATTATTTTGGATTTTGATGTTGTTGGAAGTTCAGTTACTGCAACTACAGCTGCTGAGAAGAAGGCAAAAGAGATGCTGCCACCATCAAGCCGAAGAAACCACCCAACAACTGAAGTAATGGTTGATGCTGCTTTTACTACATTTAAAGAACGTGGTGCTCAAAAAAAAATTGGCTAACATTTTTTTAGTATATTCACCAAATTTTAAATCAAAATTCTAATCAGAGAAAAAAAATTTACTAAATAAAACTGTTTTTTGACCAAATTATGAAATTTTTTCATCTATTTTAATATTACCACTTTTTGTGGTAATTTTTCCATATTTTTTGATAATTTTACAAGGTTGCTTTTTTACAAAAATAAAATGGTATTCTTGTAATTTTACCATTTTTTCCTAATTTTTTGATTAGCAAAATGGTATTGCTAATATTACTAAAGTTTTTGCAACGTCCAAAACTACAGATTTTTTTGCTAATTTTAACCATTTTTTGCTAGTTTTACAATATCATTTTTTTGAGTGTACCCTTTACAGTGCCCTTTTCAAGTGATAGTTAATTTTCTAACGTGAAAAAATAAAAATTTTTATTAGAAATATTTTATTTTGTGTTAACCAACTTTTTTTTCAGTAATTTAAAAAAAAATAAAACTTTTTTTTGAGTGTAAAGTTTTTTTTTGAGTGTAACATTTTTTTCGAGTGTATTTTTTTTTTTTGTTAAAATATTTTTGAGTGACAAAAAAACGTTGAAAAATATTTTTGTGACTTATCAATGTTTTTAAAACATGTTTAACGGGTTTTCAACACGTGAATTTAAGGTGAAACTAATCTGAAATTCACGGTTTTGCTAATAACTTTTGAACCCCTGAACCGATTTGCTTCAGCATCCTCAGAATTGTCTTTCGAAAGTACGCGTGTTTTTATCTCATAAATTCGCGGAAAACCCTTATAGGACAATTACATATTAATACTTTGACCTTTAATTTTAAGGTCAAATTTATTTTTTTCCAAAAACCACAAATGCCATTTTAAAAATACTTTAAAAATCCGTCTTTTAAATTATAATTTTTATTTCTTAAAGATTAAAATTCATAAAAATACGTTCTTTACAAAACAATTAAAAATTCCCAACCCTGTAACTCTGCCAATATTTAATCAAAAAATTTTATATTTGTAATTTATACTACTTGTCAATATCCTAATATTTTGCCAAAATTAAACTTTTATCAGAAACATTTGTTTTTTGGTGTGGACCGTTGACGCGTTTTGCCCCATATTCTCTATAGGGTCCCCGACCGTCATTTTGATACGTTACACATGGATTAACAAAAGTCAGTATACTCCCATACTGAGCTTGAAAGGTATACAAATTTGTGTTTGGATCATTTTTTGGTAGATTAACAAGTTTTTTCTTCTTACAGTTTTTAGTGTTGAGGGTATTATGAAATCATTTAAAATTTGCTGATATTTTATGTATTTCAGTCAACTCTAATGGTTCTTTATTGTTGTTGCTATTGTTTCGTGAACAAGAAAAAAACAGAAAAAACAAGAATGGTAAAAAATAA
The DNA here is from genome assembly GCA_963921195.1 of Pegoplata infirma. NCBI lineage: Eukaryota > Metazoa > Arthropoda > Insecta > Diptera > Anthomyiidae > Pegoplata > Pegoplata infirma. The sequence goes on along the minus strand of OY992538.1, from coordinate 238,612,277 downwards.
TATAAAAAAGTTAACATTTGTACAACCGTCGGCATTTTATTGTGGAAACAATGGAGTTCATAGTATGCATAAACGAAACAATTTATGCAAACAATGGAAATACGAAACAAAAACAAATCCAATTCTTTGGTTTATTCTTGTACACCACTCTACTCTACACTATTAACGAGAGTGAGATGTGCTAAATTTGTTTTTTACTACTATTTTTTTTTTTTATTTGATTTTCAAATAAAGTTGTTTTCACTAAAGGATTTTCAATTTAAAATTTGATAAAAAATTTCCTAAAAAGTTGAGTGGAAAATAAAGAAAATAAAAATTTATATATAGAGGAAATCTAGAAATTTTAAAATAAACTATATTAAAAAAATATATTTTTTTTTGCGAAGATACTTTGGGGGAAATATTTTAATGGAAAGTTAATAATAAATCATTATTTTTATAAGTTTTTATGACCCCATCCAAAAAAAGGGGGGCTAGTCAACCAAATGGTAGTTAGTCGTCTAAAAAATGGTCATGGAATTAATTTATGTCAATTATACCTCGATGAAGGAAATATTTTGAGAAAATTGAGATTTGGAATCCTCCCAATAAACTAAAAATAAATCCCAAAAATGAGATTTTTTTTTTAAATTCCGGGCTTGGGTTGTAAATTGGGCACATATTTGGGTATTAGAAACTAATTTTTTTGTGTTTATAAGGTTACAAATATGCCCAGCAAAAACTTATATTACCAAGTAATTAACTTACCTTCCAATTTCAATGTTAATTACTTTAACACCGTGCACGGTGATGTTATTGGAGTTAACCACTTTGTTTGCCTTTTTGGGAGTAAAAAAATGCCAGGTAAGCCAAATGGGAAGAAGTTCTCATTTCCAAGTTTTTGCTGGGCTTGTACCAGGGGAATTTCTAGTATTTTTTTTTTCGCAGGGTATTTTGGTATTTTTTCCCCGCCGTCTTTCCCTTGATCCAAAAAGTATAGTATTCTGAGACATTTTTCACACTCAAAAAAAGTTCTATGTTCAATCAGCTAAAAAATGCACACATTTTGAGCCATATGAGAAACCTGCTGATCTTAGCAGACACGGTTAGCAGAGAAATATGTTAAAAGAGCAGGGACATCTGCTAAGACATTTTCTAGAAAATTATTGCTTTTAAAAAAATTGTTGTCATGAAATTTTAATATATTTTTTTTTTTTAATTTTAACTTAAAAAAAAAATTTTTTCTGTAAAATTAAAAAATTTCTTGAATTATTTTTAATTGAATCTGTATAATTAAAAAATAACCTGCTAAAAATATGTTTAAAAATATTTTGAAATTCAGCAAACAGAATCAGTAAAAACGCAGTAAAATTTCTGTTATTTTCTAAAACTGAATGACATAGATTTTAGAAAAATATTAATTTTAGCAGAAAAATCTGCTGAAAGTTCAAATCAAATTGAAAGTCGTTTTACAGATTTTTGATACACTCAAAATAATACATTAGTAGATTTACTAATTTTTTTTTTGCTAATGCTGGTTAGTTAACTTTTAGCAAATTTTTAGTTGAGATTAGCATGTTAGCAAAAATATCTTGTAAACTTCATTTAGCGCATTAGCAATTTTAAACAAAATTTTAACTAATTTTTTTTCCTAAATTTAAAATTGAGATGACCAAATTTTTACAAGCTTTTTTGCTAATATTAGCAAAAATAAATGGTAAATTTTTTTTTATTTTCAGAAAACTTAAAATGGCGCTATCTGGGAAACTAAGCTAGATAGAGCAAATTGGAGGCCATTTTTGGTTCTCGAGCTCACTTTAGTGTCGCCGACCCTCTTCAAATGTGTGGACCCTAATGGGTCCTAACTTTGGATCCAAAAAAGTTAGCATTCCCGAAAATTTTAAAATGCTCATATCTCGGTAAATAATAATCAAAAGCTCTCCGAGTAATATTTGTGAAGTTATCGAGTTTTGTAATTCTCAAAACACCGGTGGTCCACTAAAATCACGTATCTCAAAAACTAAGCAAGGTAGAGCGAAACGAACAGAAATTTTGGATCAAAAACTATGACTATTTTTAAGGAACCCAACTAGGTCTAGGCCCATCGGGTCCCATAGGTCCTCAAATGTGTATGAACTAAGTTAAAATAAAAAAATTTCAGTTAACTAATTTTTAGCAAAACATTTTTGCTAACTTTACCAAAAAAATTGTGCTGTTCAAAATCAGCAAATTTTCTTGTAGGTTTACAAGCTTTTTTTGCTAATATAACAGTTTTTTTTTTTTTGAGTGTAGAGTTTTTGCTTTGAGTGCATATACAAAAAAATATCAGATTGTGAGACATTTTTCATATACAAAAAATCTCAGATGCTGTTACATTTTCATATAGATGAATTTCATTTAAAAATCGAGATAAAACTGAAATTTTGAACCCGACCAACTCAGATATCGATGAAATTTTGTTCATAGCTAAATTTGATCAAAACAAACAAACTCTCATTTTTAGAAATGACTGTTTTGCGATTTTTTGAGCGTGACACAGTGGGAACGTTTTCGAAAAAACGCGAAAATGGTCGAAAAGAGCTCCATTTAAACTACAATAACTCTGAATCGGCTCAACCGATTTCCATGATCTTGGTATCATTAAAAAGATATTTTAACAGGCTTTATGACACGTTAAAAAAAAAAAAAAAATACACTGTAAAAAATTTATAACAAAAAAAATTTTAACTGACGAAAAAACCAAAAAGATCAAGGGTTTTTTTACAGTGTATTAATTTTTTAGAAAGGTTTATCCTTCATCTATACCATATCAAAAAATAAAAATGGGTTCTTTGTTAGTTTTTTTTATATAATTTTTTAAGTAGTGTCACTTCTAGTAATTTCCCTTATATTTTATAACAAAAAAAAATTTTAGGTAACGAAAAACCAAAAAAGATCAAGAATTTTTTACAGTGTATTACTTTTTTAGAAAGGTATTTCTCTCACCTATAACATATCCAAAAAGTAAAATGGGTTCTTTTTTATTTTTATTTTTATATAATTTTTTAAGTAGTGTCACTTCTAGTAATACTTACCGAAAGTTTTCGAAATAATTCGAATAACAGCGAAAATATCTGGTCACATTCACAAAATAGTTCAACAATTCTAACATTTTTTAAATGTTTACAAATAAAAAACCATCAACAATTGTTTATATTATTTGCCACGTTTTTATTAATTTGTGTTTTATTTTATTTAAATTTTTTTTAAGTTAATTATTTGTAAGAAATTTTGCGCTGCTCAAATTTGGCACAGTCAGAATATCTGCGCACATGTACAAAAGTTTCATTTATCGGAATGAATGAATGAAAGCCTTGAGTTCCTGTTATAGTTTTAGCTTCTTCATATCTTGAAAATAGCTTTTCTTTAACGTTGTTGTATTCGTCAGCATCTGCGTAAGCAACTTGTATGGTGGTCTTATATGTTTCTGATGCCCAGTGATAGAGTTGCCTCGTTGTCTGGATTTCATTTTTATTTGCAATACTATAATTTCGAGCACCTCTCTTCAATGTTCCTCCGATTCCATCACATGCAGATTTTCCGTGACTGGTAGCATAAAAGTGCCATTCAGCGTCAATCCCAAAATCAGATTTGTGATGGCATAAATTAATGAAGTTATATTTATTTTTATATTGTGCTCCTGCACCATCTGATACGTAAATGATTTTATTAATATTGTTGGTTATATTGGCCTTCACGAACTGTACCATTTTTGAAATATATAGATGAACTGCTATACTATCATGGGTATTGCAATCAGATATTATGGCGAAGCTTTTATGAGTTAATTTATCGTTATCTGAAAATAAACAAACAAAGGAAAAAAACAAATAAATAAAAATTATTAAATATTTTGATGAGTGTGGATGGATGTGTTTACTAATACCAAAATATTAAAATAATTACCTTTGTAATAAATAACGAACGGATGTATTGTAGCCTGATCATTATTCCAATGGTATCCTTGCACGGCATCTTGTACAAGAAATGCATAATTTTCAGCAAAGTCCATTTGAATTAACATTTCTCCTGATAACAGCGCCGCTCTTTTATTGCTGATAAATTCAGATTGTCGCTTTGCTATGAAATGATGCGGAATCAGAACTTTGATGTGTTCAGTAAAATCGCTGACAAATGATTCTGGGTTGGTGGTCAACGTTTCCAGAACACATCTAATCGTTGTATTCCACTTTTTGTATATTATTTCTTCAGTTTGGTTATTTTCAAAATGTTTTAGCATATGCGTTTTTAGATTATTTAAATTTTTAAAGCAGTGACCACACATTGAAACGCAACACTCGCTTTTTTCTATGTCACCATTACAAACAACGAATTTGAGAACATCTTTGTAATCGGTAAATGTGCATTCTCCTTCAATACAAATTGATTTTAAGCCACTTTTTTCAAACATCAATTTCATATTCTGATGCAATGTGCATACACAGATATTTTGCTGGTTTCCAACTCCAAGTTTTATACAATTTTTTGGCCTTAACATTGTAAATTTTGTAAAACCCACTTTGGCCAAGGGATGTTTTTTTTTAAATTCGTAGTAAGATTCGCGTAGTGAAGATAACATCAGTCTTTTTTGAACTTTTTCACGTAAGTTTCCTTGTTTAACAGTAATTGAATCTTGCGATCCAGGCATCATTCGGCTAATTTCATCATCTTCATAAAATAACTTGACTGTGCTTAGAGTTTCGGCTGGTAAGCTACGTCTGCTCATTTTAAAAAGATTGATATCTGCAAACTTCGTTTTATTCCTTTGGATATCTTTACTTTTTTTGATACAATCGTGAGATATATCATCCCCAAAACGATCTTTAATTTCTGCGTGACTCATATTGATTGGTAAGAGAGATAAAAGTTTTTGCTTTTCCAAAAGATTTGAGCTGTTCTCTATTTGATATTTGATGTTTTCCAAAATTTCTTCGTAAATGGCTTTGACGTTTTCAAGTTGCGCTGACAAATCAGATAATGGATCAGCTCCAAGTGAATCTGCTATATTTTCGAAAATTTGCAGTGATTTTCTATTTCTGTATGCATCTCGTTTCATATATTTCCTTTTAAGAGGCGACATTTGGTTTGGTAGATGAGGAATAATATGATCATTTATATTTTCAATGACTTCCGTCCTTTCGATGTTTGCAATACGGCTGGTACAAGTTGGAAGTTCATTCAATTCTTCGCTAATTTCATTGCTGGGCGTTGTTGGTAAATAATTTGAGACTTCATTCTGCTCCACGTTGGATTCATTACGACTGCGAGCTTTTCTCAGTGTATTCCGGCAAGTTTCGCAAATACGGCTACAATGAATGTTGGCGACAGCTGGAAATATTCAATTATATTTGCAGCCTCGTTTTCACTTATTTTACGAAGCGAAGCGCAACACTTATTAGATATTTTTATGCATCTGTACTTATTGTTTGAATTCATATTCACTCAATTTTTTAAAATATACGCGAAAAAATTGTAATGGGATATCTTGGCTTCTCGAAATTGTTTATAATTATGAATTTCGGTACGTTCATCAGGTGCAATTATATAGCATTTTTTAAGGCAAGCAAGAACTTTTTGCGGTTAAAACATATTCATAATTTGGGACAATGTTTATTTATTTTACCTGTTAACCCTTCGTCAGGTACATATTTTGAGTCCTTAGTTCTGGCCAGACCCCTATACATTTACATGCATTTGTATGGAAATAAGGGCTGTTTGCCGTTAAATTTTTTACTAAGAAAGGAAAATATTTGTTATATTTTGTGTTTCTATTTCTTTTTACTATGTTATTAGCTACCTGAGGAAGAAAAAATAGACCTGAAAAAATCTTTGGAATGAAAAGGGCAACAATTTTTTTGTTCTATATATATTTCTCTTTATTATGGGTAAAGTAATAAATGTTTATGACAAAATAGAAAATTATTATGAAGAATACATTGATTTTTTTATTCAGAATTTTGCGGAATTACTAGAAGTGACACTACTTAAAAAATTATTAAAAAAAAAATAAAAAAGAACCCATTTTACTTTTTGGATATGTTATAGGTGAAGGAAATACCTTTCTAAAAAAGTAATACACTGTAAAAAATCCTTGATCTTTTTTGGTTTTTCGTTACCTAAAATTTTTTTTGTTATAAAATATAAGGGCAATTACTAGAAGTGACACTACTTAAAAAATTATATAAAAAAAACTAACAAAGAACCCATTTTTATTTTTTGATATGGTATAGATGAAGGATAAACCTTTCTAAAAAATTAATACACTGTAAAAAAACCCTTGATCTTTTTGGTTTTTTCGTCAGTTAAAATTTTTTTTGTTATAAATTTTTTACAGTGTATTTTTTTTTTTTTTTTTTTTTTAACGTGTCATAAAGCCTGTTAAAATATCTTTTTAATGATACCAAGATCATGGAAATCGGTTTAGCCGATTCAGAGTTATTGTAGTTTAAATGGAGCTCTTTTCGACCATTTTCGCGTTTTTTCGAAAACGTTCCCACTGTGTCACGCCAAAAAAATCGCAAAACAGTCATTTCTAAAAATGAGAGTTTGTTTGTATTGATCAAATTTAGCTATGAACAAAATTTCATCGATATCTGAGGGGGTCGGGTTCAATGCATCTCGATTTTTACATGAAATTCATCTATAGAGAATATTCTGTTACATTTTTCATATAGAAAACTCTCAGATTCTAAGACATTTTGATATAGAAAAAGTCTCAGATTCTGAGAAGTTTTTCCTATAGAGTAAGTCTTAGATTTTAAGATTTTTTCCTATAGAAAAGGTTTCAAATTCTCAGATATTTTTCTTATAGGAAATGTTGCAGATTCTAAGACATTTTTCCTATAGAAAAAGTTTTTTCTATAAAAAACCTCTCAGATTCTGAAACATTTTTTTTAATAGAAAAGCATTTTTCCATAGAAAAATTCCCAGATTCTGAGACATTTTTCTTATAGAAAAGGTCTCAGATTCTGAGACATTTTTTCTATGAAAAGTCTCAGATTCTGAGAGCTTTTTAATATCGATTTTTTTTTTAAATTTTAAGAAATTTTTGCTATAGAAAAAGTCTCGATTGAAAAAAGTCTTAGATTTTGACATATTTTTCTTTCGAAAAATTATCAGACACTTAAATATTCTTCCTATAGAAAAAGTCTTAGATTCTGAGACAATTTTCTTATAGAAAAATTCTAAGACTCTTAAACATTTTTCTTATAGAAAAATTCTTATATTCTTAGACATTTTTCTTGTAGAAAAAGACTCAGATTCTGAGACATTTTTCCTTAGAAAAAAGTCTGAGATTTTGAGACATTTTTAATATAGAAAAAGTCTCAGATTCTGAGACCTTTTTCCTATAAAAAAAGCCCCATATTCTGAGACATATTTTCCCATAGAAAGACATTTTTCCTATAGAAGAGACATTTTTCCTATAGAAATAGTCTCAAATTCTGGGATATATTTCCTATAGAAAAAGTTTCAGATTCTGAGACATTTTTCTTATAAAAAGAATCTCAGATTCTGAGACATTTTTCTTATAGAAAAAATCTCAGATTCTGATACATTTTTCTTTTAGAAAAAATCTCAGATTCTGAGACATTTTTCTTTTAGAAAAAATCTCAGATTCTGAGACATTTTTCTTATAGAAAAAGTCTCAGATTATGAGATATGTTTTCTACAGAAAAAGTCTCAGATTCTGAGACAGTTTTTCTATACAAAAAGTCTCAGAATCTGAGACCTTTTTTCTATAGAAAAAGCAGGGTTGGCAACCGATACCCACCTAAAATAACGATATTTGGCTATTGTACCGCAACCAATAAAGATATGGACATTTTCAAAAGCGATTATGAAAGCTGATGAAATTTCTAGTATTTTAAATGTGTTACTTCGTGTTTCTACCGGTTCATTTTCGAAATATAGGTCAATACCTTTATAATACCGTTTGAAACAGTATTGTAACGGTATTGGCCTATGTCCATATCTTTATTGGTTGCGGAACAATAGCCAAATACCGTTATTCTAGGTGGGTATCGGTTGCCAACCCTGAGAAAAAGTCTCAGATTCTAAGATAATATTACTTACAAAATTTTGAGAGTGTTTATATTTTTAAATATATTAATCAATCAAAATAATTTTAAATGTATTTACTCTGTATGTGTTAGTTTTTCTTAATTAAAATTGTTTTTTTTTTTTGAATACATAAGTGTCAATTTTAAAATATTTAATGAATAGTATTTAAAAATAGAATTTTATTTATACACACACATACACACTTACTTAATACCTACACATGTTTCAAATTGCATTCAATATCCTTATAAATATTATTTAGTATTCAGACATTTTAGCTTTATTTTTTATTTCTCAAACACACACTTATGCATAAATTTATGTATGCCATGCATCCATCCATCAGTAACATACATTGGAATATTGTACATGTTGGTACTTGGAAAAGTACATCATAAGCAATTGTCTGTAGTATTTGTGTTGGATTAGGGTTATCGAAAATTCATTGAATTTCTGTTTTTTTTTTTTTGAAAATGTTGAATAAACACTTTACTACCAAACAGTTTTAGAGTGTTTGTCTGCTGCTGCCTTCATGTGAATGTTTAAAGTGCATTACATACATATATGTATGGATTGTATACACTCAAAGAATTTTGTGGTTAAAACTAACTGAAAAGGTTAATTGATACAACTAAAAATGTAGTTAATTTGATGTGAATGATTAGTAAAAACAAAAAAAAAATTAGGTTTTATTAACTGTTTAAAAACAAATATCAAAGAAAATGTTTCTAAAATTTTTAATTGTTCACTTTTTTGAATTTTCCTGATTTTTTTGAAAATTTTACTAATTTTTACAAAATTTGTATGATGTTTACTGCATTTGTCTAAAATTTTAAAAACTTTATTGGTTTTTTAATTTTTATTTTGAATTTTCCAACAATTTTTATGATATTTTTTTTAACTTTCGGTTTTTTCCTGATTTTATGATTCTTTTTACAAAAAAAAAAAAACTGTTAATAAGTAAAAAAGTTATCGACTTGGCCAAATCCATTAATAAGCTCCACAATGCAAATTGTTTATGCAACTGAATATGTGAATATACAAATTTTTCACCAAATAGTATATAAATGTAAATATTTTTCATCACTTTTTTATCGACAGTTTTTTTATCAAAAATTTTTTTTGCTATTTTTTTTTTACAAAAAACGTTTTTTCATCAAAAAAATTTTTTTTTAACAATTCAAGTTTAAGTTAGATTTTTTAAGAAGTTGGTTTAGTTCTTCAAGGGGAAGTTCTTTTGCCCTGATCATATGGCGTCCATTTAAAAAGTTTACAAGTCAATAAACACAAGACATACTCGTGACTAATTTCGGCCGTCTTTCTCTTTTGGTTAAAATTGAAGTGCCGTGTACAGACGGACCAATAGACACACTTTACTAGAGTGTCTATGATACGATTTTGCTCATTTACCAAATTAACAGCTCTTTTGGTTTGGATTGTATCCTACTTTCCACAGTCAGATGGATCAGGTTCTGCCCATTTGCTAGAGTTGCCAATTATTCGGCTTTTAACTTTATTATAATTAAAATTTTCAATAAATATTTTAAATAACAAAAAAAAAATAAACAATTCATAAAAAAAAAGAGTAGGGAAAAAGTAGACTTGTGCTTAATCGTTATTTTAGTTCGTTCTTCTAGTTCAATCGGTCATTTATTGTTTTCGTACAATCGTGAACAAATTTTTTGAAATGTCTGTTGTTCGTTCATCTAGTTCAAATCGGTAATTTTTTTTTCGTTCAACAGTCGTGAACGAATCATTTCGATCATGTCTGTTATTTTGGCTTTCGTTCAAAAATACAAAAACGGTTGTTCTTCTAGTTCAATCGGTCATTTATTGTTTTCGTTCAACAGTTCGTGAACAAATCATTTTGATCATGTCTGTTGTTCGTTCATCTAGTTCAAATCGGTATTTTTTTTTTCGTTCAACAGTCGTGAACGAATCATTTCGATCATGTTTGTTGTTTTGGCTTTCGTTCAAAAATACAAAAATGTTGAAAAAAAACCTTAGCATCAATACATAAAAAATAAATGATATTTTTAAAAAATAAGGAATCCTTACACCGCTCAACACTCATTTTCCGGTTTGTATTCTGGTGATCAATTTTAGTAGACTTTGATCTCCTGATTCCAAATCTGTTCTCCAAATTTTTCCATCACGTCCAGATTTTTAGTTATTCATGGTTGAAAATGCGAAAAATTAAGATTTTTGCATTATTTGAAAGCCTGCACAGCAGGCATTGAGTGGAATACAAATCTGGTATAAAGCGCAAAAGTATAATTTGTCTTTGGTATCCAACATAGAAAACAATTTTTTTCTAATTATTGCGTTTGGTTGGGTAACAATTGCGTTTTAAAATGACTCAGTTAAAATTATCATTTTTGTAAAAAAGATAAGGTAGATAGATACCTTAGTTTGTTTTGATATTTTTTAAAGAAAAACTAATAAAAAATAAATATTTTACAAATTTAAGTTTTCTGTGTTATTTTTCGTACAAACCGGAAGATATCTTTAATGGGTTTAAAAGTCTATAAGAAAGAATGAACTTTTGCCTAAATTTTGAGCTCATCACAGTAAATATTGATCATCTGGTTTTTGTTTTAGAGCCTTTTAAAAATGGTGCTTTTCTAATTTTTTTCACAGTGTTTTTTTTAAAATACATGTTTGGCCAATAATAGTGCAACAACTTCAATTTTTTTTGATCATATATTTGAAATCATAGTTTAATTCTACTCTAACTCTTTATACCAGATTTTTATTCCACCCAGTGGCTGCTGTGCAGGCTTTCAAAAAATGCAAAAATCGCGTTTTTTCGCATTTTCAACCGCGAATAATTAAAATTCTAGGACGTGATGGAAAAATTTGCAGCACAGATTTGGAATCAGCGAGTCAAAATCTTTAAAAATTTTGAATCAAACTTCAAACCAGAGTCAAAAACCTTCAATTTGTTGAGCGGTGTTATTAAAACAAAAAAAAATCTAACATTTGTAAAAAATACATATGTAAATGCTAAGAAAGAGGACAAAGAGACAAAATTAACAAAAAACAAGTTGAAAAGTTAAATTAGACTTGGCCGAATCTACACTCAGAAAATTATGTAAGTTACTACATGTTAGTTGTTTGTATATTTTACAGTAGTTAGTTATTTTCAACTACAAAGTCAGTTGTTTTTGTATGAAAAATATCAAACAACTATTTCTTTAGTTATTTAAAGTACTTTTTTTGAATAACTAACAGAAAACTACTGTGATGTAGTAACAGTTATTTAAAGTAGTTAATTTTATTTTTTTATCTCTGAAAAATTTTCAAAATTTTTTTCCAAAAAATAAAAATAAATTTTCGTTTTTTTTTATTTTTCACAACTTTAAAAAAAAAAAAAAATTGGCTCGGTTTTTTTCTGAAAAATTTTTTGAAAAAAAAAATATTTATAGATTTTTGTATTTTTACTACATTTTAGTTGTTTTGACTACAAATGTAAGTTGTTTTTACTACATAAGTCAGTTGTTTTTTGTCAGTTAAAATAACTAACATTGTTAGTTGATTTAACTGAAAAAGTAGTTGACCCCAAAATAACTTACAAATTAGTTATTTTAACCGACATTTTCAGTTGATTTTACTAACATAATTTTTTGAGTGTGTGAATACGCTCCACAATGCACTTTTTAGGTGATAATAAATTTTCTAACGTGAAAAAAATAAAATTATTGATTAGAAATTTTTTATTTTGTGTAAAAAAACCTTTTTTTTTTGTAATTTTTCAAAAAAAAAAAGATACTAAATTTTTTTGTGAGTGTAAAATTTTTTCGAGTGTAGTTTTTTTTAATGTAAAAATATTTTTGAGTGACAAAAATACGTTGTAAAATATTTTTGTGACTTACCAATGTTTTTAAAACTTGTTTAACGGGTTTTCAACACGTGAATTTAAGGTGAAACTTATCTGAAATTCACGGTTTTGCTAATAACTTTTGAACCACTGGACCGATTTGGCTGAAATTCCATACGAACAGGCCAGGAGAACCATAGATATATATGCCAAGCTTCAGCATCCTCAGAATTGCCTTTCGAAAGTTAGCGTGTTTTTTATGTCGTATATTCACGAAAAACCCTTGCCGAAATTCAGTCTTTTGCTCATAACTTTTGAACCACTGGACCGATTTGGCAGAATTGCTATACCAACTAGACCAGGTAAATGCCCAACATATATGCCAAACTTCAGGAGCCTACGTAAAGTCTTTCAAAAGTCAGCGTGTTTTTAACAGACAGACGGACGGACGGACATTGCTAGATTGTCTTAAAATCGATAGAGGATCATGAATATATATACTTTATGGGGTCCTAGACCAATATTTCGAGGTGTTAGAAACGGAATGACAAAATTATATGGTGACAGGATATAATCCCCACGGACATTACCCCCATAACGGAAATGGGGATTATGACCGAATTCATTTCGGTCATAATCCCCAAAATAGTTGTGGGGACTATGACCGTTTCCAAAACGTTCACAATCCCAATGGGGATTATGTCCGTTCCTTGTTGGGATTTCGACCGAACTTTTTTCGGTCATAACCTCCATTCACATTATAGGGAGTAATCCAAAGCAATTTTGGTCATAATCCCCGTTTTCTGCAGAGAGGGTGAAATGAATTTGGTCATAATCCCCATAACGGAAATGGGGATTATGTCCGTGGGGATTATGTCATGTCACCAACCAGTGGCGTATACAGGGGGGGGGGGGGGCCCGGGGGCCCGGGGCCCCCCGAAATGATTTCACAAATTTCAGTATTCGGTACTAAATATTATGTAAAAAAACTTCTTAAATAAAATTTAAAAACATTTCAGAATCTGAAAATTTTTTGAATCTGAAAATTTTTCTGCCAGAAAATGTCTCAAAATCTTAAAATTTTTCTAGAATTTGAAACGATTCAACTTAAAATTCTAATGGAAAATTGTCTCAGAATCTGAAGCTGTATGTATACAAAAAATGGATCTAATTGTAAGTAATTTGTAGTAATAACCCTAGTAAACATGGTTTTGTATATATCCATGTATAAATTGATACAAATATATCTAATTTTACATAAAATGATCTAATTATATAATATTATATAAAAAATTTCTCAGATAAGACCAAAATTCGTATCAAATTTTATAAAATTCTATCGGGAGTTATGTCAAATTTTATATAATTTGATACGAAATTTGGTCTTATCTGATGGATTTTTTATATAATTAAAAATAATAAGATCTCAATGTGTATAAAAATATATATTTGTATAAATTTATACAAGGCTATATACGAAATGATTTTTACAAGGGAACTTAAAAATTTGTTATTAGTTCATACAACAATCTTCTCAGAATCTGGTAATTATTCTGACTTTTTCTACAGATAAAATTTCTTAGAATCTGAGACTTTGCCATCGAAAAAATATTCCAGATTCTGAGACTTTTTAGTATAGTATCTATGTATGTATATAATGTCTCAAAAAATTAGACTTTTACTCAGAATCTAAGACTTTTTCTTTAGGAAAAGTCTCAGAATCAGAGATTTTTTCTATAAAAAATATCTCAGAATCAGAGGCCTTTTTTGGGAAAAATATCTCAAAATCAGGCACTTATGCTAAAACTTTTTTTAGTATAAACTTTTTTAATTATAAAATGTCTCAGAATCTGAGACTTTATCTAAGGAAAATGCCTAAGATTCTGAGACTTTTTGCATAGGAAAAATGTCTTAGAATTTGAGAATTTTTCTATAGAAAAAATGTTTCAGAATCTGAGACAAATGTCTGAAAATCTGAGAATTTTTTTAATAGGAAATATGATTTTAAGTCTTTAATTTTTTGTAGAAAAAATGTCTCAGAATCTGGAATTTTTCTATAGAAAAAATGTCTCAGAATCTGAGAATTTTTCTAAATGAAAAATGTCTCAGTATCTGAGACTTTTTCTGTAGGAAAAATGTGTCAGAATCAGAAAATTTTTCAATAGGAAAAATGTCTCAGAATCTGTGCTTTAAAAAAAAAAAAACCGCCAGAATATGAGTCTTTTTTAATAGGAAAAATTTCTGGGAATCTGGTATTTTTTCTTTAAAACTTGATGGTTTTCTTTAGGAAAAATGTATCAGAATCTGATACTTTTTATAGGACTAGGAATGTATTTGAATCTAAGACTTTTTCTATAGGAAAAATGTATCAGAATCTGAAACTTGTTTTATAGAAAAAATTTCACAAAATCTAAGTCTTTTTCTATTTCTAAAATATTTTAGAATCTGAAACTTTTTGTAGGCAAAATGTCGTAAAAAAGACTTTTTCTTTAGAATAAATGCCTCAGAATCTAAGACTTTTTCTATGGGAAAAATGTTTTAGAAATGTTTTTTTAAAGGAAAAATGTATCAAAATCTGAGACTTTTTCTATGTATATGATAAATATCTTAGAATCCAAGACTATTTCTACTTGAAAAATGTTTCAGAATCTGAGACTTTTCCTATAGAAAAATATCTCAGAATCTGAGAATTTTTCTATAGGAAAAATGTCAAAGAATCTGAGACTTTTTTATAGAAAAAATTTTTCAGAATCTAAGTCTTGTTCTATAGGAAAAATGTATTAAATTATGTGACTTGTTCCATTGGAAAAATGTCCCAGAAACTGTGATTTATTCTATAGGAAAAATGTCTCAGAAGCTGGGACTTTTTCTATAGGAAAAATGTCTTCGATTTGATTAAAATTTTGCATTAGACTTATGAAAAATAGTTCGGTATTGAAGATTATATAAGAATTTTAATAAAAAATAACTTATTTAAGACAAGAATAACTGTTTGGATAAGAAAATAAATAAATGAATATAGACAAAACTTCATCGCTTTCGGTGCGGAAACTTTTTTCACGAAATAGGAAAAGTGGCACCATATTTTTTTATATTTTTACATGCTCTACACGGCTATGGGGTGGTATTTTTGATATTTGCAAAAATTGCAAAAAGCTATATCCCTAATGAACATATCTTAAAAAATTTTAAATTTTTGGGAGAAAAATTATCAGAATTTGGTTTGTCTTATCAGTTACATTTTGTTTAAAGGGAAAGACGGCGGAAGAAAAAGATATGTAATTTAAAAAAAAAAAAGTTGGGCCCCCTGCGAAATAAAATCCTGGATACGCCCCTGTCACCAACTTATATAAACCCTCTATCACTAGAGTAGAGGGTATAAAAATAAAAAAATAATTAATCGATTAATCGACATAAATTAATCGGTTTATTCGTTATTTGAAAAGCGTCATTTTAAAATTATTCGAACAAGAGTTCGGTTTTGTTTGATCGATTAATCGAATTATTCTTAATCGGTTGACAGCATTTTTGGTTTGGACTGAATCTTGTTTTCCACAGACATCCAAACGGATGTCTTAGAAACTATCATGGATCAATAAATGGGTCAAATAAATTTAATGGGGTACTCGACCAATATTTCAGTTCGTTATGCATGGAATGACAAATGAATACAAAATAATTTTTTTCAGAAAATTTGCTTTAGGAAGTATGTAAAAGGTCTGAACAAGAAAAGAAGAATAGTAGGCATTTTTATTTAAGTGTGTCATAACAAGTTACAGAGTGGTTAAAGTGATAATTAAAAACAACTAATAACTTTTAATTTGCTAACTGAAAAACTTTTTTGAGTGTAGTCATGTTGTAATGAAAGTGCAAAAGTGTATTCATGTAAAGATGAAGAGAAAAGCTTTTCGGCAATATTTGTTATGTATGTATAGAAGTATAGAACATCACAACACCCAACAAACAAAATAACTTTAAATCAAGAGTTACACAAAATGTCTATCAAAAAAGCTTTTTTTCTATCGTTAAATAAAATATATTTAAGAAAAACCCAAAAATTACTTTAATCAATTTGTTAATTGATTCTGTTTAAAAGTTCATCAAATATATAATTTTTATTTTAAGTGAGCAGTTAAAAAAATCAACAAATATTCAATTAATTTTGTAATTGATTCAATTAAAAAAATTATCAATAATGGAGTTTTTGAAAATGTCAATCAATTAGTTTTTTTGATTAGTTTCTTAATTGAATCAATTAAAAAATAATTGTACTATTTTTTTAACAACAAAAAAATCTAACAACGGCATTATGTTGCTCTGTTAGATTGTAAACATCATAATGAGTATTTGTTGTTAGCCAAATATTTATTTTCAAACTAATTAAATATTTCAAGTTTGATGGGATAATACTAATACATCGTTTAACATCAAAACACACACATACACCTAAACATCTGCTGCTTATTAATGTATGTATGTGACGATTTCAAGGATATAATGTTTGTCAGACACATTTACACATTTTCGCATGTGTGCATACAAACAGAAAACCCATAAAACTGCATTCATATCAATCCAAGTGTTGTTTTGTTGGCAAATCTCAATTGTCAGTCGTCAGAACTGATAGTTGATGAATGAACGACCATCAATTATTTAACTGATGTGCTAAAAACTTTGCTAAAAGTTGTTGTTCTTGTTGTTGTTGTTTTCTTTGGCTAAAAGTCGATTAATCGACAAATGTTGAACATGTTTGTTTTAGCAAGTTTGTTAAAAAAATTACATAAATATTTGTCTAAAATTCCTGAAATATTTGCCGAAATTCCACAATTAAGTGGCAGAAGAGGGTGTGGTTAATATACACAACATGTATTTCATTTGATTGAACTATATTAATTGATTGGTTATCTGTAATTGGGAATATGTATTTACAAATAACAAATATAGTACATTTTGGTATTTGTATTTATAAAATATGCAGACGTTTATCTTAATCAGTGTAGATTAGTGCCCCCCATTTCCCGGTTCTCGGTATTCCCGGGAATACCGGTATTCCCGGTTCTGGAACCGGTTTCCCGGTTCTAGATATATTCCCGGGAATACCGGTATTCCCGGTTCTGATCCTGGTACCGGTTCTTCAAAATTAAAAAAAATATTGTACCAAAAAATATTTAAATTACACTATTTAAATTGTATTTTAGTAATATTTAGCAAATATTTTTTCTTAAATTAAAAAAATAAATTAGAAATGGTGTTTTTCACATCTTTTGTATTTTTTTTGGTAAAACCAAAGAAAAAAATTTAATTGTACAAAATTTTACAAAATATACATACCGGTTATCCCGGGAATACCGTCAGAACCGGAACCGGGAATACCGGTATTCCCGGGAATACCGGGAATGAATTAAGAACCGGGAAACCGGTACCATTTCCCGGTAATACCGAGAACCGGGAATACCGGTATTCCCGGTACTACGGTACTGACCGTAGGCACTAGTGTAGATTAAAGAATTAATGAAGTGAGAAAATACTAATGTTAATGTAATTTTTTTTGTGTATAATTACTGTACACTAAGAAAAAAAAAAAATCTCAAATCAAGCAAAAACAATCTCATATTGAGAATAAAAATATGAGAAAAGTCAACAAAGTTTGGTTTTTCTTAATTTGAAAATATTCCTTTAAATTTTCAGATTCTGAAACATATTTTTCTTAGATTTTGAAACATTTTTTCTATAGAAAAAAATTCTCAGATTTTGAGACATTTTTTTCTTTACAAAAATTAAATTTTCAGATTCTGAAACATTTTTCTCAAATTTTGAGACAGTTTTTCTATAGAAAAAGTCTCAGATTCTGAGACAGTTTTTCTATAGAAAAAGTCTCAGATTCTGAGACAGTTTTTCTATAGAAAAAGTCTCAGATTCTGAGACAGTTTTTCTATAGAAAAAGTCTCAGATTCTGAGACAGTTTTTCTATAGAAAAAGTCTCAGATTCTGAGACAGTTTTTCTATAGAAAAAGTCTCAGATTCTGAGACAGTTTTTCTATAGAAAAAGTCTCAGATTCTGAGACAGTTTTTCTATAGAAAAAGTCTCAGATTCTGAGACAGTTTTTCTATAGAAAAAGTCTCAGATTCTGAGACAGTTTTTCTATAGAAAAAGTCTCAGATTCTGAGACAGTTTTTCTATAGAAAAAGTCTCAGATTCTGAGACAGTTTTTCTATAGAAAAAGTCTCAGATTCTGAGACAGTTTTTCTATAGAAAAAGTCTCAGATTCTGAGACAGTTTTTCTATAGAAAAAGTCTCAGATTCTGAGACAGTTTTTCTATAGAAAAAGTCTCAGAACCTGAGATTTATTTTCATAGAAATAATGAAAAAAAAAATTCTATAGAAAAAATGTCTCATGTCTCGGAAATCTGTCTCGAAAGCTGAGATCGTTTTTCTGCAGAAAAAATGTCTCAGAATCTAAGAGTTTTCTATAAAAAAAGCATTAGAGATTTTTTTTTTCTCAAATTTTTTCTATAGAAAAAGACTTTTTCTATAGAAAAACTGTCTCAGAATCTGAGACTTTTCCTATAGAAAAACTGTCTCAGATTCTGAGACAGTTTTTCTATAGAAGAAGTCTGAGACAGTTTTTCTATAGAAAAAGTCTCAGATTCTGAGACAGTTTTTCTATAGAAAAAGTCTCAGATCCTGAGACAGTTTTTCTATAGAAAAAGTCTCAGATCCTGAGACAGTTTTTCTATAGAAAAAGTCTCAGATTCTGAAACAGTTTTTCTATAGAAAAAGTCTCAAATTCTAAGACAGTTTTTCTATAGAAAAAGTCTCAAATTCTGAGACAGTTTTTCTATAGAAAAAGTCTCAGATTCTGAGACATTTTTTCTATAGAAAAATTCTCAGATTCTGAGACAATTTTTCTATAAAAAAATCTCAGATTCTGAAATAATTTTTCTATTGAAAAATTCTCAGATTCTGACACATTTTTTCTATAATGAATTATATCAGATTCTAAGTAATTTTTTTATAAAAAAATCTCAGACTGAGACATTTTTTCTCTAGAAAAATTTTCAGATTCTGGGACTTTTTTTAATAGAAAAATTCTCATATTCTGAGACATTTGAGAATTTTTCTATAGAAAAAATGCAAAATCTTTAGAAAAAATGTCAGATTCAAAAATTTTTTTCTATAGAAAAAATGTCAATTCAAAAAATTTTAGATTTTTTTATAAAAAAAATGTCTCACGATCTGAGAATTTTTCTGTAGAAAAAATGTATCAGAAATTGAGAAGTTTTCTGCTGATAAAATTTCTCAGAATCTGAGATTTTTCTATTTAGATACCTAGTTTCTGACATATTTTTTCTATAGAAAAAAATTCAGATTTTGAGATTTTTTTTATAGAAAAAAATCTCTAATGCTTTTTTTATAGAAAACTCTTAGATTCTGAGACATTTTTTCTGCAGAAAAACGATCTCAGCTTTCGAGACAGATTTCCGAGACATGAGACATTTTTTCTATAGAATTTTTTTTTTCATTATTTCTATGAAAATAAATCTCAGGTTCTGAGGCATTTTATTGATCGAAAAAATATCAGATTTTGAGAAATTTTTTTTATAGAAATAATCTAAGTTTCTAAGATTTTTTTTTTTTGTGAAAAAATCTCAGTTTCTGAAATATTTTTTCTTTAGAAGAATTCATAGATTCTGAGAAATTTTTTCTATAGAAAGTTTTCAACACAAAAAATGTCTCAGGATCTGAGAATAAAAAAAAAAATCTTTTGCTATTTTTTTGACCATCACTGTATGAAATTTAAGACAAAATTGCATCATTTTGCACTTTGATTAATTTGGCAAACGTTTTTTCATTGTTTTGGAAAAAGCAGTTCAACACTTTTCAAAATGCATTGAAATTCAACTGCACGGCTTAACGAGTATATAAATGTGCGTGTGTGTGTTTAAATGTCCTCTGTATGTGTATGTTAATTGTAATCGGGATGTAAATTTATACATGTGTATTAGGCTGGAGCGATTTTTTTCGGTTTTTAATATTGTGGGGTCAAAATAGTTGCCATTTTTAGGTCAATATTAATACAAAAAATATGTTGGACCAGGACCCTTTTTTGGTCTGTAAAAAAAATTTTTTTAGACTTTAAAATTTTTTTTTGATCTGTAAAAAATTTTTTTTAGTGATGTCGGAAATTCCAACTCGGAATATTAAATAATATTTTTAGCAAAAAAAATATCCAAATATACATATATTTTTTCATTATTCGCAACTTTTAGATTTTCAAGCCAAACAGGTCCAATATATTTTTGTGTTAATAATACCCAATGATATCGAAAGACAAACGAAAATTCGCTTCACCCTAATGTGTATGTACAAGTAATTGTGCATACATATTTTTTTTTCATAAATACAATTGCAATGCTATTATTACAACACATGTATTCATATTCATATTATGCCTGTATTTTTGAATGAATGAAAATGGATAAAAACGAAGAGCATGCACATTAGAGTGGCACTTTTTTGTATGGCAAACAAAAAATTTCTTTTGATTTTAAATGTCATGGCAAATTTTTATTCAACTAGGCTTAAAAGATATCTGGTACAAATTTGAGATCAATTTGAATTTTTGATTTTTGGAAAATTTTGAATTTTTAAAAAATTAATAAAAAAAAAATATCTTGCAATACATTTTTTACTAATTTGTGCATTTACAAATTTTGATGCGCTGAATATCAAAAAAATTTTCAATTCGGTGAAACGGTTTTCGAGACATCTCTTATTATATTTTGTGTTCTTTATCTACGTTTAAAAAATTAAAAAAAAAATCTCAAAATATTTTTCTATTGACAATTTCATAGAGATTAAGACAAAATTTAAATGGTCAGATTTGGCCAAAATTAATTTTAAATAAAAGTTTGTCTCAAGCTCCATGAAATAGTCATTTGAAGGCAATACATTTTTAATTTTTTCTTTTTTTTAAACGTATGATAAAACGCCCATTTTAGGTTTTTTACTACAAATTTCAAATGTCGATATCTCAAAAACAAGTCGATCGATTTTGTAATTTTTTTTTATAATTTTCTTGACAGTAGAAAAAAAACGTAAAAATTTAAAATAGCGATATCTCGAAAACCGTTACATCGATTTAATTTTTTTTTGATATATTTCCAGGTCCTTTTGTCAGTGTCCCCAAAAATATAACAAAATATTCCCGAAAGTCCCCAAACGCACAAATAAATGGTTTTCGACAATGTTAATGCGAATTTTACCGAATGCGCTTCGTAAACTCGTACCAAAGAGTGGTTATCACTGAAACTTTGTTTAAAAATCGTTGATTACATCAAAAGAAGCTAGTGGTATTAAATAGATAAAATTTTAAATGTCCCCAAAAAATTCCAAAAATTATTTTTGAAATCCCCATAAAAATCCCCAATACCAAAATGAGATTTCTTGTCCTTTTTGCTTGTATAAAATCGCTAAATCTGACAGCCCTGATCGCAAAACATATTTTTTTTTTGAAATTTTTTTTTTTTCTAAAATCCAAAACTTTGATTGCCGGGTGTCACGGGCTTATTTAATTTGATTGACCTTAAATTTGTACCGCATTATTTTAAGGTCTAGTAGAATAAAAATTTGCTCGGACACTTGGGGAAATCAAAATTTAAAGAAAAAAAGCCACTCTAATGCACATGCACACAGTGTGCACAGTGCATTGCACACATACTTAAACACACACATCAACTCGTGAAAATGTTTGGCTTGATGTACTTTATATAAAAGAATGGTACTTGCTTGCGTGCAGCCATGTGGGATTTGGTTATTGTGAATTATTCTGACCCAGTTTTTAACACCAAAACGGCATACATACGTATATATTTTTGTAATAATACATACATATTATATGTGTTTGTTTGTGTATTCATGTGTTTGTATGCACATAAGGTAAGTGAGAACTTTAAATGAACAGTTAAACCGAAAAAAAAATTATTTTTGTTACACTAAAAAAAAATTGTATTGTGTTTTTTGTTTTTTAGCAAACTATTTGTAAAATTTAGTTAATAATTTTTTTACAGGCTTATTCACAATTTTTTTGGTAGTTTTTAAAAAAAATTTAAAAAATTTCGTAAATTTCAAAATTTCTTTTTTTAAAATTTTTTTTTTGTTAACTTGAGTAAATTTTGAAAAAAAAATAAAAAATTTTGTACCAAAAAATTTAAATTTTTTTCAGTGTATTGTGATGCAGTTTTGTTTCCAGCTGAGGTAGCACTAGATATGTCCAGTGTTCAACAAAGGTCTGCTTCCTTTGTGATTGTATAGTTGTACACACGAAGTTGTTGACCCAATGTCGGTAGTACCGATGTAAGTGACTCACGAGTATAGGGCGCAGGTGAGTCGGTGAGACCGAACGTTAGTTGGTGTTCGGGGGTGTCAGGGAATCGGATGGTACGAACGATAGGTGGCGTTCGGGTTTAGTGGGTGATCGGGTGCTAACTACGATAAGTAAAAATACTAAGTAACTCACGAGAATAGGGTGCAGGTGAGTCGTGTTAATACGAACGATGGGTGGCGTTCGCGTTTAGTGGGCGATCGGGTGCTAACTACGATAAGTAAAAATACTAAGTAACTCACGAGAATGGGGTGCAGGTGAGTCATGTTAATACGAACGATAGGTGGCGTTCGGATTTAGTGGGCGATCGGGTGCTAACTACGATAAGTAAAAATACTAAGTAACTCACGAGAATGGGGTGCAGGTGAGTCGTGTTAATACAAACGATAGGTGGCGTTCGGGTTTAGTGGGCGATCGGGTGCTAACTACGATAAGTAAAAATACTAAGTAACTCACGAGAATGGGGTGCAGGTGAGTCGTGTTAATACGAACGATAGGTGGCGTTCGGGTTTAGTGGGCGATCGGGTGCTAACTACGATAAGTAAAAATACTAAGTAACTCACGAGAATGGGGTGCAGGTGAGTCGTGTTAATACGAACGATAGGTGGCGTTCGAGTTTAGTGGGCGATCGGGTGCTAACTACGATAAGTAAAAATACTAAGTAACTCACGAGAATGGGGTGCAGGTGAGTCGTGTTAATACGAACGATAGGTGGCGTTCGGGTTTAGTGGGCGATCGGGTGCTAACTACGGACCAACTACGGCTAAAGACGGAGTTGGGAACGGGAATTTGGTCGGCTTACGGTATACATCGTATATTCTACGAGGTATATCACGAACTCCAACTGGTTTCTCGTTGTTATGGTCAGCCAAACTTTGTCATTATAAATAACAATTTGACCAACTCAACGAGAATTGTGAGATAGTATTAACTGTTTGCTAGTAATAACTATCAAACAAACAACTCTATATTGGGTATGGGTACAAGTAGAGTGATGAGGTATATGGAAAAGTATTTTCCTTGTAACGGCACGTTACAGTATAAAATATTCTACATATAAGGCATTCCACACCAACTATTCCACTAGCAAATAACACATATGCCAGCAATTGATGAACTATTTACTTTGCTTAGTGGGAAATACATCAAACATCACCTAAACGTATCCCAGCTAACAAAATGTAGAGCCCTCAAAATGTATGTCTTTAAAATGTGTCCAAAAATGGATTGGTTTTGAAGCCCACATATTTTAGAGTCGAAAATGATTCAAAAATTAAACTATTATTTGAACTTTAAATTTTGTTTTTCATAAAAAGCTCTGTTTTTTGAGGGGAAAAGGAGCCATCTAAAATAAGTCCAAAAAGACTCCAAAATGAAAGGGAAATTTCTTTTTAAAAAATTAGTGTCCAAAATGACTCTAAAAGATTGAAAAATAAAAGTGTTTTTTTAACCTTCCAAAAAGACTACAAAAATTTATTCTTTTTGGAGCCGATACAATTTTTTTTTTGAATACGAAAAAAGAATTTTATGTCAATAAATTTTCAAAATTATTTAAATTATTTTTTTATTTACACGTGTAATTTGTGGTCGTTACAAAATTGTAAAAAAATATAAAAAATAGCGTTAATAAAAACGCTAAAAAATTTTCGTGAAGTTGAACCAATATCAGCAAATGGTTAGAAGGTGCAAATGAACGACTGAAAGTCCGCAGCAATAGTCTCATAATTCTCAAGAAGCTATGATGGAAAACTAAGCCATTTATTGATTTATGTGCAAATATGTTTCGTATTTATATTTTTGTAATCATTATTCTTTAATTTTGTTATGTATTTTATAATGTTTTCCCGAAAAATGTTTGATTATTGATAGTTTTAAAATTATTATTATAAATTTTTATTAAAAATTCATTATAATAAAATATGGGATAATAAATAAAAATGCCTTTTCATTGTCTTATTAATGTAGAAGATTTGAATTTAAAGAAACCAAAAACCATCCATAAACGACCCTAAAAGTGCACAAAAATGACTCCCAATGTGCTCAAAAATGAGTATTTAAAGACTCCAATATCGGAGAAAAATTTTTTCTCACACACTATTTCCTGGACTCATTTTGAAATCCAAAAATAAGGCTCTTTTGGATGAACCACTTTCATACAAAAAATTGAAATTCTTGTTATATTTTTGGAGCCCATTTTGGAGTCTAAAATGAGTCTGCTTGTTTGCTGGGATACTTATTTAAAATTTTTTTTATAAATCATACGTTGAGGTGTCTTTTATTAGATAAAGAAAAAATAAGATTGATTAGAAAACTAAAACAAAAATAATCATGTCTTTAAATTTAACAAAGGTTGGAAAAATTTATAATAAAATTTAAAATATTTCGGGTAGTTACAAATACAGCACATTTTACACCGTAACACAGGGTATACAAATCATAACAAATAATAGGTAAGTTCCAGAACTTTCCGGGTAAAGTTCGGTAAAATGAGAGAAAATCAAAAAACCTCTCACGATACCACAAAAATGCACAAAAGTACGTAAACGCTAAAAACCACATTTCAAGCCCAAAATAATAGAAAATGTAAACAAACCAATAACGCTAAAATATTTTCGTAAGAAAAATTACTTTAAACAAGAAAACAAATTGTAAAAGTTTATTTTAATAACAAATTATCTTTTTTTGTATTGAAATAACACATTTCCTTGGTTTAGTTCTTTATTTTATTTAAATTTCCAATTAGTTTCACAAAAAAAAATCAGCTGTTTTTTTAACATCTGACTGTTACCAATTTACCCGAAAAAAAAGTACGGGTAAGTTCGGTAAAATGAGAAAGTAATTTATTCTCTCAAAAACTCTCTCATTTACCCAATTTTTGAGTACGGGAACGCTTTTCGGGCTGGTTTGGGTACCCGCGGGCACCCGCGGTAACGTTCTGGAACACACCTAATGTTTTTGTGATAATTGAAGTTTAATTTTTAAGAATTCAAGAAAGTTTACTATGTATTTCGATTTAAACAGAAAAACCTTTCGAATGACAAATATATTGGTATAAAATATTGGTGGTAAAGTGTTTAAATTCCAAAATACTCAAAAACCCCCCAAAAATGTCCGAAAAATTTCCAACAATTCAAAACGTGATATTTTTTTAACAGCGGACCAGTCACAAAAGACTGTCTCATATGTATGTAAATATACGGTATATGCATATGTTAAATGTATATGTAAATACTCTATGGTAATACAAAAAGTGCACTGAAGTCTGACAGACTATCTCTTTTACAGCTGTATAATGTTTTAGAACACCTGTTACCCATCTAAATATGAAAATAATATTTGGATTGCTAAGAAATGAAAATAGCACCCACAAATGTCAGTATTTTAAAGTCAAAAAATAATGTTGCACATGCTGGTGTTGGAAATATTAGTGCGATTACTTTATAGTTTGGTTATTTTTTATAACCCGGCTAAAAATGTTGTATATTATCATATATGATATCATATATGAGACCATATACAGTATCATATATAGTATCAAATATGGTCTCATATATGACCATATTCCAAAATTGGCGCTTATATAAGACACGATCATATATGATCCAATATATGTGATCATATATTAGATCATATATTGAATCATATATTGGATAATATATTGAATTATATATGGGATCATATATGATGTTGTTTTCAATTTGTTTTACATTCTTTTTCATATTTTTTATTTATTTTTTTCATTTTAAACTATATGTAATAGATTATTTTGTATATATTCACCAGAATTGCAAACGGTGTACATAAGTATAATTTAAAATTAAAAATATTTTTTTTTTAATTTTGGTGTTTTCATATATTTTAATGAAACCCTTTAGTTTGATGATTTTTAGTTTTTAGTTACTATCGTTTGCATTTTTGGTGACCATATAAAAATAAATAATTTAACTTATAGATATGAGAATACATTTTGATAGTCAACAAAATAAATTGAACATAAAAGATCTTATATATCAAGTTTTTCAATTGATATCAATTATGAAAGATGCGAACAAAGGGCTTATTAAAGGAACGTTGATTTTCTTTGTGTTTTCTTGTTTTAGTGTTAATTCCGATTATCTTCAGACTTAGCGTATTTGTTATGGTATAATCCTCTTTTTTAGAATATTTATAGTCAAAATCTAAAAAAAGGATATAAAATAATATTAATATTTATGATATTATTAGAATTTTTTTTGTATTTAAAGTATTACCAACTATATCATTTGGTGCTAATAGGTTAATGATAACACGGATTTCATTTAACGAAGCAACCATGTACCTTTAAAGATTGGCTAGATACTGCTACTTACATACATACATGTTGGAGTGTATTTTGTTAAGACCATGGGATGATTAAGCCCATTGGATGCTAAAGACTATGGAATGCTTTTTAAGGAAAGATATGTTGTCTTTCAGAAATCCATCTGAAAAAATATTAAAAATTATTACACATTTCTTTTTTATTCCAGCAAAAAAGAACTTGCTACTACTAAATGCATGCATCAAAATTCACAGCAAGCAAATAATTACTTAAGAATCCGATTAAAAGCAATATATTTAGTAGTATGTGTTTTATCTTACTGGGTTATGTTTGTAAGAATATTTGAAGGATAGGGATAAAAACTATTTCTACTTACATCATGGTGACAATGTGTCTGGTTGTCACTTTCGCTTATAGACAGCTTTCTTGTAATTGTATAAAAACGTTGTCTTTCCCAAATCGTAACTCAACCTTAAAACTGATACGTTCTTTTCATTTCGATTTGCTATGGCGATAGTAAGCGATTTCAAAATAGTTTGTAGTGTTGGAACCGTAGTGATAACGTTATGGTCGTGCATATGCCCTCTGCTCTAAGTTAAGCGAGCTTAACGTACCTCCGCATGGTTGAATTTTCTAGTAACCCGGCCTTCAAACTTCTTATGCGTTCTTTCCAATTTGCTACAGTAAGGGATTTCAAAATAATTTATAGTGTTGGAATCGTAGTGATAACATTTCTGGTGGTGCAAATGTCCTCTTCTCACAGTTGAGTGAGCTTAACGTTACTCGGCCTCAAAACTGCTTATATGATTTATCATTTCCAATTTGTTATGACGACATTAAGGGATTTCAAAATAGTTTGCAGTATTGCAATCGCAGTGAAAACATAATGGTGGTGCATATGCCCTCTCCACGAAGTTGCACGAGATTAACGAAGCTGCGTAGTTTAATTTTCTTTTTATTCCAAATTCCAAAAACATCAAAGCACTCTATATTAATGTGTTTGCGACATATGTACATTTACTCATTTTGAATATGATCTTGTTTTGGAATAAAATGTCCACGCTTATACTTGTTATGACGATGAACTGGAAAAAAATAATACATATGATTTTAAAATTCTAAATTCATTTAAAATTCTAATAAAAACTTACCTTTTCCATTTTCTTTATGTAAAAGTAACTTTTTTAATCAGAATATTTTGCAACTAGGAAACAATATTTGTTAAATTATTGATACGAATCTGTATTAAGGTATAAATATGGTAATAAAATATAATTTCAATCGTAAAAAACTTTTATTTTGTAATTTCGGTTGATATTTTATTACACATGCACTAAAATTTAACATTTTATGATAACATATATGTTTCCATATATGATATCATATATGGCACATATTTTATATACGGCCACATATATGGGATCGTTTCCTGCATATATGGTCACATATATGTTTCCATGTATGTCATATATGATCATATAAATATCTATATATAAGCGTATATGAACATACACATTTATTTTTAGCCGGGAATATAATAATAATAATAATAATTTTGATACCATGATCAACTGTTTTGTAAAAAATTTTTCAATTTAATTACAAATCATTTTTAATAATTTCAACCTAACCAAGAACTGGTAACAATGACCGTCTTCTCGTTGTAAGGAAATCTACAAAGGGTTTTGATAGGAATCGAACCCACGATTGCTATCTTGCTTTATACTGTTGAATCGAATATTTACAAACAAAAACATAATGCATAAAATATTTAAAATATTTTATGGAGATTGCAGATTTTTTAATAAAATCAAAAATTTATAAATCTACCTTTTTCAACTTAAACTCTTATATCAAAATTTTGATTGGAACATTTTATTTTGGATCAAAACTGTTTTTGATAATTTTTGTCAGCTTTTTTAATGTTTTCTTATTTACATTTAAAATTCCACTCAATTTTTAATGTTAAACCGTTTGTAACATGTTTTTTTATTATTGTTCCTCTTTACCCTGAAGATGATATCCAGTGAATGTCGAAATATTGGAATTTTTTTAAATAAATAAAAAAAAAATGACCTTAAGCTTAACCAATTAATTACATAAAAATTATAACAAAAGTTCGAACAACACTTATATTGAATATGTTTTAGAAAATGTTTGAGAATCTTAGACTTTCCTAAGGAAACGTGTTTTAGTAGAAAAAAAAATATCTCAGAATCTAGGAAATTGCTTAAAAAAATGTTAAAAAGCTTTAAAGTCTTTAGTTTTCCTAATCTCAAGTACTTTTTAAAAAATTGTTTTTCAAAATCAGAAAATTTTGGTATAGAAAGAACGTTTCCGTATCTTACACATTTTCTGTAGGAAAATAGAAAAGAAAACAAATAGAAAAGTTAAATTCGACTTGGCCCAATTCATTAATACCTTCCACAATGCTCTTGTTAAGTGATACTAAATATTCTAATGTGAACAAGTGTAACAATTTGATTAGAAGTAATTTTGTAAAAAAAATAACATTTTTTTTTAGTAATTTTGTAAAAAAAAAAAAAAAAATTTTGAGTGTAAAAAAAAAAAATTTTTTTCGAGTGTATTTTTTTTGTGTAAACATTTTTTTAGTGACAAAAAATACTTTGTAAAATATTTTTGAGAGTTACCAATGTTTCTAAAACTTGTTTAACGGTTTTTTTAACACGTGAATTTAAGGTGAAACTGACACCAATCTCAAATTCACGGTTTTTGCTAATTACTTTTGAACCACTGGATTTTGCTTAAATTCAATACCAATCAGACTAGGGCATGCGCGGGTACAAGTGGGGGGAAGAAAAATTAACCTCCCCCAGACCAAATTTAAAAAAAAAAGAGAAAAAAAAGAAGGAAAAAAGAAAGAAAAAGAAGAAAAAAAAGAAAAGAAGAAGAAAATTTTTAAAAAAATTTTCAAAAGGAAAAAAATCTTAAAATCTAAAAATTTTTAATGAAAAAAGAAATTTGAATTTTTTGGAGGAAAAATCTAAAAAATTTATAGGGAAAATCTGAAAATTTTTAAAGGAAAAATGTGATTACTATTTCTAAATTAAAATGTCTGAGAATCTGTATTTTCCTATAGAAAAAAATGTCACAGAATCTGAGACTTTTTTATAGGAAAACTGTCTCAGAATGTGGGACTTTTCTGTAAGCAAAATGGCTCAAAATCTGAGACTTCTTCTATAGGAAAAGTGTATCAGAGTTTGAAACTTTCTCTATAGGAAAAAAGTCTCAAAATCTGAAACTTATTCTATAGGAAAAATGTCTGAGACTTTTTCTATAAGAAAAATGTACAACCCACCCTCAATTTAAAGTTACACATTTTTAAATATTGGTTATTGAATATTCTTTACATTTACTACACTTGCACTGCTGTACTTGTACTGATGTTGACATTAGATATGGATAGTCTGTCAAAGACATCAGGAATACTACGAGTACTTGCACCTAAGAATTTTTTTGATAGCATTTCTATATGACTTCATTATAAACATTTATGACAAACTTATAAAATGTGTTGTAGAATATAAAAAAAAACGAATATAAAACTGAGAAAAATATGTTGTATATAAAAATCCTTAAATATGTATAGCAGCAGTATATAATATGGTACATCTTTTGGATAATGTCATAATTAAATTTCTTTTTCCTTCCTTTTTAATGTGCCGTATAAAAAACAAAAATATCTGTGTAAAGGAGTGCGAAAATACTTTACCTGATATGAATTAACCTGTAAAATGTTAAATTAAATTTTGAAAGAGAAAAAAAAAACTCAACAATTTTTGTATACCACCTAGGGCGAATTACTCAATGTCCAGTTAGCCGCTAACTGTAGATTTAACGGAGCTTTATATGAAAATGTTTAATTTAACGGAAAGTTATTTTATTACGGAGCATTGAGTAATCCAGCCTTACTCGTAGTACAACGAAAGTTAACTTTTTGTTGGGTTATAAAAAGTTGCATTAAATAAACAGTTGACTGGTTAACGATAAAAGTAAACTTTTGTTAGTTGCAGGAACACTCGTAAAATGGTATTTTAACTTTATAATAAACTCTTGACTCAATATATTTATACAGGCTGTTGCCTTTCTCATACCCCGTCCCTAGTGTCTTAATAAACTTTCAATACTGTGTTGGTGTTGTGGTTTTTGTTTGTTTTTTCTACATTAGGGTGGCCCTAGGTAAAAAAAAGAAAACAGTTTATGACAATTTTTGGGTAAAAAAAAATAACAGTGTTATAATCGGTTAGATTAGTTCTGATTATAATTATATGAATTGTGTTCGATCAGATGTATTAGATACGAGATTTGTACCCGAGACATACATAATTAGATCTGATCAGTAAGTGTACCCTAGTAAAAATGGGTTTGTATATATCCAGGTATAAATTGATACAAATATATCTAATTTTACATAAAATTATCTAATAATATAAAATTATATAAAAAATTTCTCAGACAAGACCAAAATTCGTATCAAATTTTATCGGAAGTTATATCAAATTTTATATAATTTGATACGGAATATGGTCATATCTGATTGATTTTTTATATAATTAAATATAATAAGATCTCAGTATGTATAAAATGATATATTTGTATAAATTTATACATGGCTATATACGAAATGATTTTTACTAGGGTATCTAAACAGATCTCTAAAATGGGAATAGAACTCATACCTAAAGGATCTGATCTGATGATACCGTCCAACAGTATCTTCTGAATGTTAAGATAAGATGTAGTAAAACTGCTTACATAAGTTTTATTTTCTGTGTTTAAAGCAAATTTTCTATAAAAAAATACCACATTTAAAAAGACAATTTTAAAAATTCTCTTTAAAATAAAAAAAGGAAAAATCGTTTTACAATTCCCTAGCTAAAAGTTTATGGCCACCCTGGTGCAAATCCTTGTAGCAATATATGTTTGTGTGTGTATAAGTTGGTGAATGTGTGTGTATGTGTGTGCTTGTAGCATTTAAGACATTTATGGCATTATCAAAACAAAAATATGAAGTATTGTTGTCTTTTCCCCAGTATGTATTAAACTCAAGAAACTACAACAGAAAACCATAAACCTTCAATTATAATGGTTTTGTATACATACACACATTCACACACACATTCAAACACTGTGCTGTAAGTAACTTTGTGTCCATTCATATTTTCCTGCTTCACATTACTGAAATCTTTTGTGGTGAATCATTTAAGTGTAAAAAAACTATAAATATTTTATGGAATTTTATATAAAGGTATTTTCAATTCGATTTTGTCACAAACATACAATACAAATATTTTGTGTTTTTTTTATATTTAAGAAATCTTTTGGTAGCACAATGGTTCAGTCATTATTATACCCTCCAACCACAGTATGGGGGTATACTCACTTTGTCATTCCGTGTGTAACACATCGAAATATCGGTCGGGGACCCCACAAAGTATATATAATATTGATCCATGATAGAATCTAAGACATTCTAGCGATGTCCGTCCGTCCGTCCGTCCGTCCGTCTGTAGAAATAACGATGCAGTCCAAACCAAAAGAGCTAGACCCTTGAAATTGGGCAATAATATCTCTTATTTTACTGGTAAGGTTAAGTTCGAAGATGGGCAAAATCGGACCAGGGGGAAAAAAGTTCCCCCTTAAAGAACTAAAACGACCCCTGAAAAATACGATATTTTTACGAGTTTTTTTTAATTTTTGCTCAACAAATGTAACATTTGTATGTCAAATTATGTTCATAGACCTGCGCTTGGACAAAGGGGGTCAGAAAATTCGATTTTTTTTAGGCCGCCCCCCTTTGGGGGCGTGGTTATAGAAATTAATTAAAAATAACGATACAAATTTATTATTTAAGCGTAAATATCATAAACAAATAATTTGTAAACATAAATAGCGGGGGAACAGGTGTCCCCCACCAACTATGCCAAATTTTTGTGTAAAGATTTTCATTCTTGAAGATTTTGAATCCCGATCGATCTATGTTTGCAATTAAGCAAACATAACACCACAGACTAATACAGTCTCGACATAAGTGACAGGTGTCAAAAAAGTAGTTTTGAACCATTTGGTTAATATTTTAAAATTATTCTACGAATTAGGTTGGAAAGAGAAAACTAATATAACGCGCCATAAGAAAAATAGATGCCAGATCGGTTTTTGTTGTTTCACTCACTCCTAAGTCGTAGAAAGTGTTGCCATGTTAGCGTAAAACGGACTAAAAACCGCTCTGTTTTCTCCTAAAATCGCTTAGTTTTTCCCCATTTTTTCTCATAAAAGTCTACTGTCGAGTCTGTTTATAGTCTGTGATAACACTGTTGAACAAATTCATAGAAATTCAAACTCCCATGAATCAGGATAATGAATAAAAAATATTTTGACCTCCTGATCCCAAATCTGCCTTCCAAATTTTTCAATCACGTAAGGTTTTTAAGATTAATTCGCGTTTGAATATGTAACGTATACTTAAGATAAATAATATTTGCATATAAAATGCATTTTTTTAAAGACATATTTTTATACCCTCCAACTACAGTATGGGGGTATACTCACTTTGTCATTCCGTGTGTAACGCATTAAAATATCGGTCTAGGACCCCATAAAGTACATATATTTATGATCAGCGATCGATTCTAAGACATTCTAGCAATGTCCATATGTCCGTTTGTCCGTCCGTCTGTCCGTCTGTAGTTAACACGATGCAGTCCAAAATAAAAGAGCTAGACTCCCGACATTTGGCACGAATATGTCTTATGTTCATAGGCAGGTTAAGTTCGTAAATGAGCAAAATCGGACCAAGGTAAAAAAAGTTCCCCCTTGAAAAACTAAACCAACCTCTGAAAAATACCATATTTTTACATGATTTTTTGTGTTTTTGTTTAACAAATGCAACATTTTTATGCCACAAAAAATTCAAAGTCCTGCATTTGGACCCAGAAAATGCCGTTAGAAAATGCCGTTTTTTCGGCCCGCCTCCTTTTATGGGCGTGGAATAAAACATTTTTTTTTAAATAATGATTTCTTTATTGCAAAAGGCATTAGTGCAAAAGGCATAAGAATGAATTTTTAAACATATATTCGAGGGAAAATTTTCCCCCCCTCAATTACTACTAGCGACCCCCTACCCAAAAAAAAAAAATAAAACGCCCCTGCATTTTTTTAATATTTGTTTTGCATGTTGGAGGGTATGAAAGATTCGGCACAGCCGAAACGTTACCTTTAACGTTTAAAGTAGAATACTTTAGCTTTTAATTTCAGTTTTGATTATAAAAATCTAATATTCACTTAAGAAGTTATAGCTGTTTAAACCACACCACTTGTTAAAAATTTTTTGGGAGTTTTTGGAATTTAATTAAACTGTAAATGGGAATGTCTAAATGGCTCCAAAGATAGGCTGACCATTCGTACTGATTTGATCAGTACATGTACTGATTTTTAGTCACGTATACTGATCAAAATACCTTGTACTGGTTTGTACTGATTTTTTAAAATATGTACTGATTGTACAGATTTTTGGACATTTCCATATAAAAATTTTTCTATTCAAAAATTCGATACCAAAATTATTATTTCCATCAAATAATTCATTAGGGAAGTTTTATAAAAGCTAAATCTGAAATACTTTCTATTGAAAAAAAATCGAAGAATTTTAAAGCTTGTGAGTCCGAAAAAAAAATTTCGTAACAAAAATTAATTTGCATAAGAAAAAGCGCACAGTTTTTACCCGGGAAAGTTCATTACGATAGATTTTCTATATTTTTAGGAAGAAATGGTAATTGCATGAGTCCAAATAAAAATAAGATGTGTGGATGCGGCAAAGTCATCGATATTTGCAAAGCTTTATCCCGAAAAAATGGAAACAAAATCTGAGGTTTCAAAAACACAAGTTTTTTTTTTGTTGTTTTAAATTGCCCATGATTTGGGAGGTTTTCTGATAAGAAGAGAGATCTTAGAATTTAAGGAAAAAATTCCTTAGAATAGGCGCGATTTTGTACTAAATTGTTGTTTGTGATTAGCTTTGTTTTCTGCAAAATGTTTGTTCATGTCAGTTGTTTTTTAACAGTTGTTTTTGCTAAAATGCTAGTTAAGCCCAAATAACAATAATTATGTTAATTTAACCAAAACGTTTTGAGTGTTCAAACATTCGTCATAATTTTTTTCATATGAATTTTTAGGGAGTTCTTCTATGAAAAAAAAAAAAATCATAAAAAACAGGTGTACTGATTTGAGTTCAAGAATAAATGGTCACCCTATCCATAAAGCATCTGTGTACATAATATAAAATTAATCTGAAGACCCAAGTCCACATTTGTCGAAAAGTTAAATAATTTTCTAGTTCAAACTAAAAGTTGTTTTATAGATTTGTCGTCAATGTTTTTTTTTTCTTAGTGTATTTATTTATTAATTTTGGTATTTCAAGTATTAAACCATTTAATAGCAGTTATTTTTTTTAAAGGTATTAAATATTTTACGAGTATTTATTTATTTACTGTTATTTATTTAATACACATTGATTGTTTACAAATAAATTGTATAGATTAACATGCTATTTCATATTTTGATGAGTGTGAACTTATACAATTTTCATGGATTTTTAGAGTACATATATATGAATTTATATAAAATCCCTAACACTTTGTTAAAATTTTAATCTAGGGGAAAAATGCAAAAAAAAACTTTAATATGAATTGATTTTTATTGGTGACAGCCCTGCATTTTTTTTAGTTAGTTACATTATATGTATGTATGTGCGTATAAAAGTAAGTGTATGTAGTCGTATTACACAATGGCCTTTCAATGAACAAAGCAAATTGTTTCCTCATCATCATCATCAGCATCATCATTGTCATAAATTAAAACTGTAGTGTAAAAGTATATGAAATTATGTAAGTGTGCATGTGTGTGTGTGGGTGTGTGCATGTGTATGTCCTTTATGAATGTGTGACAAATTGAATCATAATAACAATATAAGGGTATTTTGTTGACCCAAACAAATAAAACATTTATGACAACAACAAAAACAAAATATGAATATAAACAAAGTATGGCACACATATTGTGCATGTGACATTCCATGCCAAATCTGACACTTTGAAAAATATTTTTTAAATTTTCCCAAATTTTTAACAGTTTTTGGTACCCATTTGAAAACTCCCTTCTGGTAAATTTTCACCATTTTTGAAGAAGTTATGATTAAAAGAAGTTTGAGTAATACCCTGTTCTCACGAGCATCTAAAAACGGTTTTAAACGACATCTGTTTTAATTAAAAAAAGAGTGTTCACACGTAATTTCACTCGTTTTATTTTGGTTTTAATGTTTTTATTTTGACATTTGCATTATCAGCTGATAAACATGTACACATTTTAACAACAAACGATATTAAAATATTGAAATTATATTCATTAATTATACATATAACTGTTTATAATGTTCAAGAATTGTTTAAAGATAAAAATAGCACGATTTTTTTTTGTATTGTTTACATTTTAGTAATAAACAATGTTGCCAATATTAATAAAATGCTTTAAAAACGCTGAACATTCAAAAATACTCAATTCAACCCCTGGAATTCCGCTCGTTTTAAATCGTTTTAATTTTAAAACGAGCTAAAAACATTTTTATTTTGACATATTACAACAAAAAAATGTATGGTAAAACGAGTCATAAAAATGGTTTTTAAGCATAAAACGAAAAATGTTGCTAAAAATGGTTTTTAAGTGTAAGTGAGAACAGGGTATAAACAAACAAGCTGCTTATTTTGGAAAAATTCGATATCTTTTGGAAGGGTCATCAAAAAAATTTGAAAATTTAACAGTCCTTACTGAAGAAGTTTTCAAAAGGGTACTTAAAACTGTTAAAAAATTGTGGAATTCTAAAAATTTTTAAAGTGTCCGCATTGTCATGGAATACCCCATATGTAATAGTTGTAATTGTATGTGTTTATGAGTGTAGTATATGGCAATCATTTTTAATAAACTTTTTTATTTACAACAAATTTTAACAATTGCTGGTGGTAGTCTATAGAATCTTTTGAAAACAATACAAACAATGAACAAAAAAAAATACAAAAAATAAAAAATTGAATTATTAAATTATACTTTTAAACAAAAAAGGTATCAACAATAAAATGAACTTTTGAAAGTAAAAATAATGTAAAGAATTTTCTTATGCCTGCATATTTTACTACTATTAATTAAAATTACACTGTGCAACAAATATGGGGTCACATAGTGTATCTCGAATGGGATCACAAAAAAGTTAAAGTATGCCATAAGTAGACCAGAATCCCCGAAGAATTTTTAAAAATTAAGATCGATATTGGTCTAGGACCCCATAAAGTATATGGGGCATTCCATGTGAAATCGGACACTTTGAAAAACTTTTTTTTTAGATTTTCCCAATTTGTTTACAGTTTTTAGTATTCTTCGAAAACTCCTTCGTGGTAAATTTTCAGATTTTTTTGATGACCCGTTCAAAAGATATCGAATTTTTAAAAATTGGTAGTGTGTTCCTTTACTAAAACTTCTTTTAATCATAACTTCTTCAATAATGGTCCAAATTTCAATTTTTTTTTTTCAAAATTTTTATTTTTTTACTTACTTTTTAAAAAAAAATCCCAAAAAATTCTTAAAAGCGTTCTAGTATGCGATTTTTAAGTTTTAAAATTTAAATCTCATTTTTGAAAATGTTTGTACTCTTCGATTTTTTTGAAATTTTTTTTGTGTAAAACTTCTTTTAATTCTACAAATTTTTTGCCCAGGAGGATCGTGGGATAACGATCATTACTATTTTTTAAAATTTTTTGAAAAAAATTTATTGTAATTTTCCAATCTTTAAATCATTTCTACTGCTCCAATGGTGCGTCATAGAGGGGTCCTTTGTAAGACCGACCCCCATTAATTTTTACGTCTTAACATTTCTTTGGAACAAACTAGTACCCTATCTCCAATTTCTAATGGGGCTCCCACACAAAACGACATTTTTTAAAATTTGTTCCAACCGCTCTAACTGCCCTAATAGTGCCCTTAGAGCAACAAAATGTAAGACCGACCCACAATATTTTTTTAGTCCAAACATTTTCTCTGAACGAACCTACCCTCTATCTTTAACTGTTAAGGCGGTCCCCATACAATTTTTTTTATTTTTTGTAAATTTGTTTTATTTAATCAGCTTCTACCGGTCCAATGGTGCGCCCGAGAGGGGTCATTAGTGAGACCGACCCCCATTTATTTTTACCCTTCAACATTTTTTCAAAATATACCTACGACCTATCTCAACTCCCTAAGTAGGCTCCCATACAAATTTACATTTTTATAAAATTTGCTCCAACTGTTATTTGTATGGGAGCCTACTTAGGGAGTGGAGATAGGGCGTATGTATGTTTTGAAAAAATGTTGTAGGGTAAAAATAAATGGGGGTCGGTCTCACTAATGACCCCTCTCGGGCGCACCATTGGACCGGTAGAAGCTGATTAAATAAAACAAATTTACAAAAAATAAAAAAAATTGAATGGGGACCGCCTTAACAGTTAAAGATAGAGGGTAGGTTTGTTCAGAGAAAATGTTTGGACTAAAAAAATATTGTGGGTCGGTCATACATTTTGTTGCTCTAAGGGCACTATTAGGGCAGTTAGAGCGGTTGGAACAAATTTTAAAAAATGTCGTTTTGTGTGGGAGCCCCCTTAGAAATTGGAGATAGGGTACTAGTTTGTTCCAAAGAAATGTTAAGACGCAAAAATTAATGGGGGTCGGTCTTGTAAAGGACCCCTCTATGACGCACCATTGAAGCAGTAGAATTGATTTTACGATTGGAAAATTACAAAAAAATTTTTTCAAAAAATTTTAAAAAATAGTAATAATCGTTATCCCACGATCCTCCTGGGCAAAAAATTTGTAGAATTGATAGAAGTTTTACACAAAAAAATTTCAAAAAAATCGAAGAGTACAAACATTTTCAAAAATGAGATTTAAATGTTAAAACTTAAAAATCGTATACTAGAACGCTTTTAAGAATTTTTTGGGAGTTTTTTTTTAAAAAGTACGTAAAAAATAAAAATTTTGAAAAAAAAAAATTGAAATTTGGACCATTATTGAAGAAGTTATGATTAAAAGAAGTTTTAGTAAAGGAACAAACTACCAAGTTTTAAAAATTCGATATCTTTTGAACGGGTCATCAAAAAAATCTGAAAATTTACCACGAAGGAGTTTTCGAAGAATACTAAAAACTGTAAACAAATTGGGAAAATCTAAAAAAAAAGTTTTTCAAAGTGTCCGATTTCACATGGAATGCCCCATATATATTCATGATCCTCGATCTATTCTAACAATAAGTCGATCTAACGATGTCCGTCCGTCCGTCTGTGGAAAAACCGCTAACTTTTGAAAGACTTTACAGAGACTTCTGAAGTTTAGCACATATGTTTGTAATTCACCTGGTCAAGTTGATATTGTAATCCAGCAAAATCGGTCCAGTGGTTCAAAAGTTATAAGCAAAAAAGTAAATTTCGGCAAGGGGTTTTTGCGAATTTACGAGATATAAAACACGATAACTTTCGAAAGACAATTCTGATGCTACTGAAGCTTGGCATATGTATTTATCATTATCCTGGCTTGGTTCGTGTTGAATTTCAGCCAAATCAGTTCAGTGGTTCAAAAGTTATTAGCAAAACCATGAATTTTAGATTAGTTTCAGCTAAATTCACGTGTTGAAAACCCGTTAAACATAATTTAAAACATTGCTAAGTCACAAAAATATTTTTCAACGTATTTTTGTCACTCAAAAATATTTATACACTAACAAAAAAAATCGAAAACAATTTTACACTAAAAAAAAATTTTACACTCAAAAAAAAAATTTTGTAAATTATTTGTTTTTCAAAAATTACTAAAAAAAAGTTTTTTTTTTTCACAAAATAAAATATTTCTAATCAAAAATGTTATTTTTTTCACGTTAGAAAGTTTACTATCACTTAAAAAGGGCATTGTGGAGGGTATTCATAGATTCGGCCAAGTCGAATTTTACTTTTCTACTTGTTTATTTTACCATCCTCTTCTTTAAAAACCAAAAACAAACTAATGGCGTTTTCTTTTCTGGAAAAAAATGTCGCACTTTCTGCACTTTTTTTCTTTAATGACTCTTTGTGCACAGTTATGCACAGTAAATATAGACATGTTTGGTATCAAAAGAAAGGTATTTTCAAGGCCTATCTAATGCTATATAAAGCATTTTAAAATAATACTCAGTTTTTGAGCCAATTCTATAAATGTAAAAATTTTTGGGTTTTTGATACTTAATTGAATAAAATAATCCTGTTTCGACATTTTATTATAAACAGTTAGATAGAACAGGACAATACCTTTCTTTTAGTACCAAACATGTCTATACTTACTGCTCATTGCTATACACAAAGAGTCATTAAAGAAAAAAAAGTGCAGAAAGTGCAACATTTTTTTCCAGAAAAGAAAACGCCATAAAATTCAATCAAATCCCACTTTATTTGATTTTTTTCCAAAAATACTTACTATAAACCCTTACATAAAGTTACAAAAACAATAACAAAACAATAACAAATATTTACTTTTCTAACAACTACACTGCACGCCACGGCAACAACAAAAACCAACAAGTTTTACAAGACTGGTATTTCACCATGCTTTAAAAACTTGTTTAACTAGTTTTCAACAGTTTAAGGACGAAACGAATATGAAATTCAGAGCTTTGCTTATAACTTTTGAACCAATGAACCGATTTTGCTGAAATTCAAAACCAAACAGACTTGGGGAACAACAAATATATATGGTAAGCTTCAGCACCCTTAGAATTGTCTTTCGAAAGTTAGAGTGGTTTTAATCTCAAAAATTCGCAAAATACCCTTGCCAAAATTTACTCTTTTGCTCATAACTTTTGAACCACTGGACCGATTTGCTGGATTGCAATTCCAACCTGACCCGGTAAATGGTCAACATATATGTCAAACTTCAGGAGCCTCCGTAAAGTCTTTCAAAAGTTAGCGTGTTTTCAACGGACAGACAGACAGACAGACGGACGGACGGACATCGCTAGATCGACTTAAAATCGATCAAGGATCATGAATATATATACTTTATGGGGTCCTAGACCAATATTTCGATGTGTTACAAACGGAATGACAAACTTATGTATACCTTTTATCACTAGAGTGGAGGGTATAAAAAATCAGATTCTAAAAGATTTTTTATAAAAACAAATTTTAGATTCTGAGACATTTTTTTTTTAAGTCTTAGCTTTAAAGCATATTTTAAATAGAAAAAACCAGTGTTGCACAGTATTATCAAAGATCCTGGTGAACTTGTTAAGAGTCCTTAAAATAAAACTAAACGAATATGAAACCTTTTTTGTATTATGGCAAATGTCTTTGAAGTTTTCGACTTTAAGCTTTTACGTACGTGCTTTACAAGATTATTAGAGAATTTCTACTATACGAAGGACATAAATACATTTTACTTATTTAATACCACAATTACTTACACTCATAAAAACTAATAACAAGTTCTGGTCACTTTGATATGAACACTAATACAAATGACTCCGCATTATTGTTATATCCTTAGTGTTCACATCTTACAATTGAAGTACTCCAACCTCTTTGAACCGATTTGCCAGAACTTAACTCATTTAAATAAGATTTTGATAATATGATACTGCATCGTTTAATACACTACCGTATAATTGAAATGTCTTTTGGACGAGATTTAACATTAGACTTGAACAAGGTATTATGCAAAAAGTGGAAATTTTGTAATATGAAGTTAAACGCCGAGTACTCTTAATTTCTGATAAAAAAAAAGTTTTTGATGCAAAAAATATTTTTCTGAAAAATAAAAATGTTTGTTGAAATATTTCATTAAAAAACTTAGGAAAAAAAATTTGAAAACAGTTTTGATGAAAAAAAATTTTTTTTTTGATAAAATTATGGGTTAAAATTATGGGAATGGGTTTCATTCCCAAAAAAGCAAATGAAAGCAAAAGAATGTTCAAATTTTATATAACAAAACTCTCAATGTTTTTTTGTAGTTCAGCGTTAGATTTTTTTGACACGCTTGGTTTTGTTATGAAATATTTCAACATTCATTTGCTTTCATTTAGTTTCATCCTATTCCGATTTTGGTTGTTGATCTGCGTTATTAATTATGTGACGTTATCTTAACCAATTGGTGAACTTTTTTTTATATTCACCAGCAAGTGAATTATTACACCGTCCGACAAAAATGAAACAAGTCGTTAAACACGAACTGGATAGTATACATTAGAAACCAAAGACAAAATGTACTAAAACTGCATTAACAGTTTTTCATTTCGTGATCATGTTTCCTTTTAAAAGGACTTTAAAGTTTTAGAGGATTAAATTTTATAAAATATTTTTTTAATATTTGTACTTGCCCTAGGATGCCACTAGTGATAGAAAATGAAAGAGGGGGATTTCCCCTAATTTTCCCAATTTTTTTTTTAGAAATCTGGAAAAAGGAGGTAAGTTACGTCCATTCAAAACTTTATCCTTCAATATCATTAAAATTTCTCAACAAAATATTTTGATGAAGTTTTTAGAGGATTTTATTCACATCCTTTTATCCTGATATGGCAAAATAAAAGAATGAACAAATTAGGGAAGTCCCTCCTCTTTAATTTGCTATCACCAGTCATAGGATAAGTATAAATATTTCAGAAATATTTTACAAAATGTATCCGTTAAAACTTTAAAGTTCTTTTAAAAGGAAACAGGATCGCGAAATGAAAAACTATAAATGCAATTTTACTCCATTTGATCTCTACTTTCAGACGTATATCATTCGGTTCATGTTAAATATTGGCTGTCGGACAGTGTTATCCAAGTTAAAAATCCAATTTACCAATACTTACCTATAGTGCCCTTGTGTGGTGGAAAGCAGTGGATAAGAAATTATATATCTGCAATCTACTGAAGTTGCAACGACTGGAGTGTGTGGGTATCATAGGTACTATTAGATCATCACTCCAGATCGGCCTGAAATTGATACTAAACATTCAGCCCGTGGATATTTAAGTCAAGAGCACAGCAACAAAATCGGCTCTCAGATTAAGAGAGTCGCAAATGCATAAGCAACGCCCTTAGGGACACTCGACGATATTAAGTACGGTGGATGGAACAGAACTGGGGCGGAGAACCGACTATGTCTCACCACAGACAAACTTTGACAGAAACTTCGAAGTCCAAATACCAACTAGGGAAGACTGGGCAGAAAACCCTGTTATAACAGAGAGTGCGATGGAAAAGGGTGCAGAAAAAGAATTAAATAGGGGGTTTTTTTAACAAAATGAAAAATTGGTATAACACAGGTTAGAGAAACAGAGGTTGAGAAGCCCTGTAGTAAAAAAGTGTTTACTTACCTTCAAATGTTTGGTCATTCGCATATGTAAGTTAAAAAAAAAACAAAGTGTTAATGTTAAATATATGATTTTTTGTAAAATAAAATATTTAATATATTAAACTTAAACAAAAATAAAAACATTTACATAAATCTTTCAAATTTACTGCCGTCTTAACTACTTAAGACTACGTGGGATGTTTAACTTTTGATTGGCCAATATTATAGTATTCTTTATATTTTCACTTAAGTTTTGTGCATCTTTAATAGATTAGGAAATCTTTTGATGGGTGTAAAGACTTCAAATTGTCCATTCAATATAGGTATATATATTTCTGTTTTGTATACAATCAACTTTGTTGTTAAATATTCAATGTGATCCTAAATAAATTTCCATTTACAGAAAAAGAGGAATGAAACATCTTGTAAAAATAATTGTATCATTCAAACGTATTTATTGATCCATTTTGTAACGAAATGTATTATATTGGATATATTTTTTGTGTGTATCATGTTACGTGACTGTTTAATAGAATATGCTAATTCAATAAAAATCGAAGTAAGAAACAAAAAAAAAAAAAATATATATTCGATACTCAAAACATTACGAAAAGAAAACTATAATTGGCATTAACGTATAAAAAAAAAATAGAATAACGGAAAATAAAATAAAACAAAACATCATGGAAGTAAGCTATAGTAAAATAACAAAATGGTGGTGACGAATTGGTTTATACCTTTCGATATTGGTTGTATTGAAGTTTTTGTAATAATTGAAAAAAAAAAACAAGTAGAAAAATTAAATTCGACTTGGCCGAATCTATGACTACCCTCCACAATGCCCTTTTTAAAGAATGGTAAATTTTTTAACGTGAAAAAAATG
Source organism: Pegoplata infirma (assembly GCA_963921195.1). Classification (NCBI taxonomy): domain Eukaryota; kingdom Metazoa; phylum Arthropoda; class Insecta; order Diptera; family Anthomyiidae; genus Pegoplata; species Pegoplata infirma. The sequence continues at coordinate 238,568,412 of OY992538.1, read as the reverse complement.
AAAAATTTTAATTACAATTTTTTTTTTGTCATTTTTGTAAAAATAAGAAAAATTAAAATTTTTTTTGAGTGTAAAATTTTTTTGTAAAATTTTTTTTTAGTGTAAAAATATTTTTGAGTGACAAAAATACTTTTTAAAGTAATTTTGTGACTTTTCGATGTTTTTAAAGCTTGTTTTTTTAAGGCTCGGGTTTTTTCAGCACGTGAATTTAAGGTGAAGCGAATCTGAAATTTACGGTTTTGCTAATAACTTTTGAACCACTGGACCGATTTGGCTGAAATTCAATATGAACCAGGCTAGGGGAACGACAAATATATATGCTAAGCTTTAGCATCCTCAGGATGGATGCCTTTCAAAAGTTATCGTGTTTTTTATCTCGTAAATTCGCGAAAAATTCACTCTTTTGCTCATAACCTGACCAGGTAAATGCCCAACATATATGTCAAACTTGAGGAGCCTCTGTAAAGTCTTTCAAAAGTTAGCGTGTTTCAACAGACATACAGACGGACGGACGGATATCGCTAGATCGTCTTAGAATCGATCGAGGATCATGAATATATATCCTTTATGGGGTCCTAGATCAATATTTTAAGGTGTTACAAGAGGAATGACAAACTTATATGCTATATACCCTCTATCACTAGAGTGGAGGGTATAAAAAGGAACCCAAGGATATTGCCCTATATGTCCAATATTTGTTTGTACTAAAAAATTTCCTACAAGTTGTTAACCTTGTGACAAACTAAATATATCATCATTCTCTAATAGAGTATGAATATAAAGAAAAGAAAGGCAACAACCAAATTAACACACAAAAATAAACGATATAATATTAAACAATAAAGTAAAGTAATATTGAGGGGGATGAACCTAAACAACAAAAAAAAAAAAATATAAGAAAAATGTGCTGATTTTTTATTTTTAACCCAAAACAAAAAAAGGTCCGGGCGACTAATGAAATAAATAATAAATTTATATTTTATGGACAATTTAACATTTTCAATTTTTAATAATTATATAAAATTAGTTTAACATTCAATCCAATTATAGTGGAATATACACAGTAAGAAAACATATAAATGTATATATAAAGGTGTCCCGAAATCTTTAGCTTTTGTAGTTTGTGAGGGAATTCTGGGCAAACAATGGATAGGAATTGAAGATTTAATTATGGGAAAATTTATTAAAAACTATTGAGGATAAATATCAACATTTTATAATTTTTTAAATATTTTTATTAATATTTTCAAAACTTTCTAATTTTTTAGCTGAATTTAAAAAAATATTTTTGATATTTGCAGTTCAATCAAGGAAACGTCACGCGATCGTTGGCCACTGTTACCATTTAAACTTCAGAATGATGTCGTAGATTAAGAAACCTTCAAGTTTTACCAACGTTGTTACCATCGCTGCCAACTTTATTCCAATGTTGGCCCGTTTGTATTTTTGTGCAATATATTTTTAATTATATTTATTAAGTTTTCTTGAAGATACTCGAAATTTAAAAAAATCGGGATGCCCTCATGAAGATGTAAGTATTTGTATTTCTACGTACATAACGAAAGAGTTAAGGTCAATCGACCGAACTTAATCATATTTCAGGTCATAAATTTAAAATCACCCATGTTATGTACACATACATACACATTAGGGTGGCATTGAAAATTTAACTTTGTATTTTCACTATATCCAGGACGAAATATTGAGGCACTTGGTCTCAAACTAATGTAGAAAAAATTTGAGCCAACTCGGATAACTTTAAACCGCGCCATTTTGAAGTCAAAGTTCACATGGTAAAAAATATGTTCAATACAAGCAAAATACTTTTTTTTCGGTTTTTTATTTTTGATTACTCAGTGGAGCAAATTTTGGTTTTTTCGAAAACGTCGGGGTCGGAAAGTTGTCTTTTTGGGTCAATATTAACACACACAAAATATTGGATCTGTAGGACAATGGCTTTGGGATCCTTTTTTGACTTAAAAATCGGAAAGTTTCAAGCAAAGTGATTTTTTTGCTTAAAATATTACATAATATCTCTAGTTTACAAAATAAAAAAATGTTCTGCGCACGAAAAGTGGATACATTTTTTTTATGTATTATAGACCACCAAACTCAAAAAATTATTAAAATTTTTTTTCACGTATTCAGTAATTTTACAAAAAAATTTTTAGTGTTTTTTGGAGGTTTTTGACTGTTCCCTTATATCTTGCGTTGTATACATCCGATCTACTCGCAATAAAAACCATATTAAAGAAAATCATATTTGCAACAAATCGTTTTCCAATCAGCTCATTAGACTACGTAGAATAAACACACATATGACAAAAATGCGTTTTTGGAGTAAGAAAATTAAAATTTGGGTGATCGGCAAAAGTAGAAATCGCAACAAATAACTTTGGGTTCTCTTATAAACTTGGACCTTAACAAAGATAACAAGGTCGGTTTGATGAAAATCTATGGGTTATCACCGAAGTTATGATTAATAACACCGTCCGACAGCTAATATTAAACATGAACTGGATGATACACGTCTGAAAGTAGAAATCGAATGAAATAAAACTGCTATTACAGTTTTTCATTTCATGATCTTGTTTCCTTTTAAAAAGACTTCAAAGTTTTAAAGGACACATTTTGTAAAACATTTTTGAAAAATTTGTACTTGTCCTAGGATGGAAGTGGTGCTGGGAAATGAAAGAGTAGGTTCTCCCCTAACTTTTCCATTTATTATTTTGCCATATCAGAACAAAAGGATGTGAATAAATTCATTTGAAAACTTTATCAAAATATTTTGTTGAAAATGTTGAATGATATTGAAGGATACATTTTTGAAAGGACGTAACTTACCTCCTTTTTCCTAATATGTAAATATAATAAAATAGGAAAATTAGAGGAAATCCTCTTCTTTCAAGAAAAACTGTTAATGCAGTCTTATTACATTTTGTCTCTAGTTTCAAACGTATATTATACAGTTCATGTTTTACGCCCTTTTTTATTTTTGTCAGATGGTGACATCGTTGCTTGTAAAAACAAAATAAAAAAAATTTTAAAAATTTTTTAGAGTAAGACCTCATTTTTTTTTTAAGTCAATTTTAAAACTGAAAGCCAATCCCACCAATTATAAAATATATACATATATATTTTTTTTTGGTTTGTATAATTTTTTTATTTTGGTTTGTATAATTTGTTAGTCCCAGCCCCCAGCGGCTAGGATTAAAATTGTCCGATTTAGCTAAAAAAAAGGAGCCATAATTTGCCCGATAGCACTACGTGACAGTTTTTTGACCAAATGTATCTGACACCTAATCTTTATGTACAATTGTCCGCTGAATCCGAATATGAAGTCAGAATGGTCAAAAGTAGAACAGTTTTCGAGATATTCGAAAATAAGCGTTTTTTGTGTTTTAAAAAAAAATGATGTCACTTAAATGCAAATATCTTCAAAGCTATTCGTCGATTTATGTATTTCTTTTTTTTTTAATGAAAGATAATAAAATTACTAAAATAACCATGGGTCGCTTGTGAAGATAAGTTAAGAAATGACAGAGTTACAGTGGACAAAAGTTCAAACTTCATGAAAAATTTGATGATTTTTTGCAATTTTGCTCTTTTCAAGTTATTGTTTTTAAACCAAACAATTAAAAATTATAATAGCTTTGTTTGTTTACCTACTACAATTTACTATTTTTACTCAATTTACTACTTTTGCTCAAAAACCGTTCGTTTACACATAAAAATAGTAAATGTAGTAATCAATTTAAGAGAAAATGTATTTCTCTTTTGCTTTATTTTTACTACAATTTACCGGCAAAATTTCAATGTGTAAGTATAGAAATTATGCCAAAAAAATTATTGACAAATTTTTATATTTATTAACAAAAAAATTATTTAAAACAAAAAATAAAAAAAGCAAATTCTATGTGCAAATTCTATCCAAGATGAAATAACAACAAAACATCTAAATAAATATGCAATCCATGTACATAAGTTTATAGGCATATGTATCTTTGGAACGTTTAAAATAAAAACAAATCTTCATTAAAACACGCTTAACATCAACCCTTGGTAGGAAAAATTCGAAAAAGTTCCCACACTCGAAGATTTTATTTTATTTTAGACTGTGTTAAATCTTCCGCAGACGGACAGACGGTTGTCGCTATTAATAGGTCCTAGACCGAAATGCCGATGCGTAACAGACGGAATAATAAACTAAGGTCTCAGAATTTGAGACTTTTTCTATAGAAAAATATCTTGAATCTGCAAGCTTTTTCCATAGAAAAAGTCTCAGATCTGCGACAGTTTTTCCATAGGAAAGTCTCAGCTTCTGAGACATTATTTCTATAGAAAAATTGTCTTAGAATCTGAGCCTTTTTCTATAGAAAAAATGGCTCAGAATCTGGGACTGTTTTCTATAGAAAAAATGTCTCAGAATCTGAGACTTTTTCTATAGACAAAATGTTTCAGAATCTGAGACTTTTTCTATAGAAAAAATGTCTCAGAATCTAAGACTTGTTCTATAGAAAAAATGTCTCAGATTCTGAGACATTTTTTCTATAGAAAAAATCTCAGATTCTATGGAAGAAATGTCGCAGATTCTGAGATTTTTTATGTAGAAAAATGTCTCAGAATCTAAAACTTTTTCTAAAGAAAAAATGTCTCAGAAACTAAGATTTTTTCTATAGAAAAAAATTCTCAAAATCTGAGACTTTTTGTATAGAAAAAATGTCTCAGAATCTGAGACTTTTTCTATAGAACAAATGTCTCAGAATCTAAGACTTTTTCTATAGAAAAAATGTCTCAGATTCTTTGAGTTTTTCCACAGAAAAAGTTTCAGATTCTGAAACATTTTTTCTGTAGAAAAAGTCTCAGACTCTGAGACATTTTTTCTATAGAAAAAGTCTCAGACTCTGAGACTTTTTTCTATAGAAAATAGTCGCAGATTCTGATCCATTTTTTCTATAGAAAAAGTCTCAGATTCTGAAACAATTTTTCTATAGAAAAATCAGACTTTTCTATATAAAAAATGTCTCAGAATCTGAGACTTTTTCTGTAGAAAATGTCTCAGAATCTGAGACTTTTTCTGTAGAAAAATGTCTCAGAATCTAAGACTGTTTCTATAGAAAAAATGTCTCAGATTCTATTAGTTTTTCCATAGAAAAAATGTCTCAGAATCTGAGACTTTTTCTGTAGAAAATGTCTCAGTATCTGAGACTTTTTCTGTAGAAAAATGTCTCAGAATCTAAGACTGTTTCTATAGAAAAAATGTCCGAGATTCTATTAGTTTTTCCATAGAAAAAATGTCTCAGAATCTGAGACTTTTTCTTTACAAAAAATGTCCCAGAATCAGACTTTTTCTATAGAAAAAATGTCTCAGAATCTGAGACTTTTTCTATAGAAAAAATGTCTCAAAATCTAAGATTTTTTCTGTAGAAAAAATGTCTCAGAATCTGAGACTTTTTCTATAGAACAAATGTCACAGAATATGATACTTTTTCTATAGAAAAAAATGTCTCAGAATCGAGACTTTTTCTATAGAAAAAATGTCTCAGAACCTGAGATTTTTTCAACAGAAAAAATGAATCAGAATCTAAGATTTTTTCTATAGAAAAAATATCTCAGATTCTATGACTTTTTCCATAGAAAAATTGTTTCAAAAGCTGAGACTTCTTCTATAGAAAAAATGTCTCAGACTTTTTCTGTAAAAAAAAAATGTCTTAGAAACGGGGACTTTTTCAAAAAAAAAAAAAATATCAGAATCTGAGTTAAGTTCGGAGATGGATAAAATCGGATCAGTTGGAAAATAAGTTCCACCCTTAAAAACTAAGACAACTCCAGAAAAACCCAATTATTTATTTTTGTTTTTGTTTTTTATACGTTTAATAAATGAAACATATGAAATTGATCGACCAGAACTTTTACCAAGTTAATTAAAAAAATGTGATTTTTAGCGTTTATGGCAAATGTCTTCTAATTTTTTGTATAGATTCTAAAAATTTCTTCAAAATAAAATTTTAAAATATGTTTTTTGAGAATTTGAATGATAAATAAATTTTACTATTTTTACTACTTTCTGTTTTTTTACTTTTTTGGAGTTTTCGACATATTGAGTAAAATTTAAAAAAAAATCTCTTTTACTACTTTTACTACAAAAAAAGTAATCAAACAGACCTAATGTTTTATTACATAGGACATTATTTTATTTCAATACGAACATTTTGCGCCCAACAAGACCCAGATTGGTGCAAAAATGACAAAGCTACAGAAGATTTAGTGAATTAATCCACCTTTCATTACTAACATTTAGCTTTGTATATTTACTTGTGTTTTTTTAAAAAAAAATCGAAAAGTGGGATAATTCAATTAATCTACTGTAACTTTGTCATTTTTGCACCGATCTGGATCCTATAGGGCACAAAATGTCCGTATTGAAATAAACTAACGTTTTAAGTGATAAAATTTTAAAAAAATTTATTGTTTGGTTTTAAAAAAATAAGTTGAAAAGAGCAAATAACGGTAATTTTCTCGATTTTCTCGTAAATATCTCGAAAACTGTTCTACTTTTGACCATTCTGACTTCATATTCGGATTCAGCGTTCGGATTTACATAAAGATTAGGTGTCAGATTCATTTGGTCACGACTTTGTTGAAAATTTGTGACACAGTGTAGTCAACGAAATTCGAAAAAGTCATTATTTGTGTCACCCTAATTCCCACACATTTATAACTTCCATACAATTTAGCTTGTTTGTATCCGTAAGATACATATTCTTAAGAAGATAAACATAAGTTATACATACATATGTGTATATAAAAGGGTTAAGGAAGATGCAATATAAAGGTATGTAATACGTTATTTTATGTTTTTTTTTTTTATTCCATACTCTTATTGTTAGTGATATAGGGTATATGGAAGTTGGTCATTACATTTGTAACACATTGATATATCCTCGATCGGATTTAAGTCAATCTGGCGATATTTTTATATCTGTGTGTAGAAATCCGTTTTATTCCAAAATAAAGAGATTGTGGAGTTTGACTTATATGCAAAAATATTTGCTTTCTTTATAAAATAATAATGTGTAAATTTGGGTAAAATCCGTCCAATGTATCAAAAGCTTTAGGTGAAATAATAAATATGATTTGAAACCACGGCAACTTTAAAAAAATACCCTCAGGCTTGTTGAAAAAGCAATTTTTGTAAAAACAAAATTAGAAAAAAATTAAAAAATTTTGATGAAAAAAAAAAATTGATAAAAAAAAGTAAAACATTTTTGATAAAAACAAAAATTGTTAATTTTTTTTATATCAAATTATGCAAAAATATAATTTTTAAATAAAAAAAATTATAACAAAGCGTTTTTAACAAAAAAATAAGCTTTTTCGATGAAAAAAAAATTTTGATGGAAAAAAATTTTTTGATGAAAAAAAAATTTTTTTGATGGGAAAAAAAATTTTAATGAAAAAAATGTTTGATGAAAAACAAAATTATTGTGCTCGATTCGGAAGTACTCTTCCACCATTGACATCATTTTTAAAAATATGATATCCTTTTGATTTTTTTTAAAATTAATTATAAATCTTTTTCTTGTAATCATTGAAGATATTAACTAGATCTCTAATTGTAACCAAAAAAAAATTTTAAAATCTTAAATTTCGAAAGTATATAAAATTTTTAAAAATTATGCGAATACTGAAAGAGAACTCCCGAATCAAGCACATTATGTTACGTTTTATTAACCATCTGATAAACATCTTTTTTATTCACCAACAGGTGAATTATTATGAAAACCCGACAAAGAGTTTAAAAAATTGTGAAGGGTGTTTTTAATTCGACCTTGCCAAACACAGCATTCTTATTTGTTTTTATAAGTATAAGTATGTTTTTTTATATATTTTTTTTAAAGATTTCAAAGGATTAGGGGTGGAAATAACAAAATAAAAAAGCGCATATAAAACCAAAATAAAATCCTTACACCCACACATTAACTTAAAACAATATATTATATACTCTTATATACATAAATATCGTATTAAACCAATATATCATTCTTTTGTATTTTAGAAAAGAAAGAAAATCAAAATTTTTATTTTTACCTTTTGTGTAAATATTGTGGAAAGAAATTATCAAACAAATACCTTTATAAGGTTTATAAATTATATTTTAAATCCATACTCATATTAAAAAAATATTTTGAAAGATCTAATATCTCGTGGTGAAGTACCCCTTACCGAATTTAAAATTACCGAAAAAAGTACCCCTTACCGAATATCAAATGAAAATTTACTAATTTCAATCTAAACTAATTAAAAACAAAAATTCAAAATAATTAAATACTACTATTAATTTAACTTATATAAAAAAATAATTCAAATCCACTTACAACCCGACAATTTTCACAAAATAACATTGTTTTCCATCAAAAATCAATTTTTTTTCAGACACTGAAAATTTTTTAAAAATCTGTAAATCTATCTTATGGGATTTTTTCTTTGTAGAACATTATGGATTTTAGCAGTTAACTGGTTAATTTGATATACATACATATGCATAAATTAATTTAAATTTAAATACAATATTTCGTATTCAAAACATGTTTATTGCATTCATAACAAATGACATGTATGCATTTTAATCTCCGGAAGAAAATATTGTAAAGAGCATTGTCACAGTGCCCACACAATTTGTTGGTTAAAGGAAAATGTAAATGTCGAATTTTAAGTCACAATTCCAAGAGAATTTGTTAAACTAATTTTTGCTTATGCAAACAGTATTAAATGTTGTAATTATCAGCATAGAGTAAAGAATATATCAGAGATTTTGATAGGCCCCAAAACAATATGTCACTTTATATAAATTTGTTCTCTTTATGTTTAAGAGAGTTTTTACATGCAATAGCATAGGCAACACTAAGAGAACCAACTTTTTGAGAGAGGAAATTAAATGGTAGCCAACCAACCTGATACCCACTGATTATCAGAAGTGATATGCTTTTAATAGAGTGGTGCTATTTGACCAGTGTAAAATGTACGGCGGGGCTTCTCACTAGCTTTTGCTTCAATATTTCAAATTTCTTGCGACCCCTAACAGAAAATTATATTAATTAATTTATAATATATATTTATCGAATATATATTTATCGAAAAATGGGTCTCAAGTCCAAAAATGGATCGATTGGATCTATCTTTTATTAGATCTTAAATTTGTGAAGAAAACACACTCAAACCAAATTTAAGTGAAATAGATTATTTTTGTTGCCAATAGACCGATTTATCGGGCGAAATTTCTATATTTCGCCATAATACAGACCAAAAATGGTACAATTATAAACAGATTTGATTACACTCAGAAAATTATGTAAGTTACTACATGTTAGTTGTTTGTATATTTTACAGTAGTTAGTTATTTTCAACTAAAAAGTCAGTTGTTTTTGTATGAAAAATGTGAAACAACTATTTCTGTTAGTTATTTTAAGTAGTTTTTTTGAATAACTAACGAAAAAGTACTGTGATGTAGTAACAGTTATTTAAAGTAGTTAATTTTATTTCTTTTATCTCTGAAAAATTTTCAAAGTTTTTTTCCAAAAAATAAAAATAAATTTTCGTTTTTTTTTATTTTTCACAACTTTTTTTAAAAAAAAAAAACTTTGAAAAAATTTGGTCTTAATTTTTTTTCTGAAAAATTTTTGGAAAAAAAAATTATTGATAGATTTTTTTATTTTTACTACATTTAAGTTGTTTTGACTACAAATGTAAGTAGTTTTTACTACATAAGTCAGTTGTTTTTTGTCAGTTAAAAAAACTAACATTGTTAGTTGATTTAACTGAAAAAGTAGTTGACCCCAAAACAACTTACAAAGTAGTTATTTTAACTGACATTTTCAGTTGATTTTACTAACATAATTTTTTGAGTGTAGGTTGTAAAAACTTCAGTGTCGAAATTAACACACCAAAAAATATTAAAATATTGAAAAGTTGCGAACAAAGTGAACAAATAAAATATTTAACTCTTTTTTTTTTTGCTTAATATGTTATTACAGTCGAACCCGGTTATAACGAACCCTGAGGGACCAGCAAAAACAGTTCGTTATAAGCAAAGTTCGTTATAAGCGAGGTATACTTTTTATCAACCTAGTTTTTTTTCCAAAAAAATTGATCCAATTTTGTTTTATTTTATGTTCTTTTTGTAAATAAACTACTTCTTGAGAAGAAATCATTAAAAATTTAAATAAATTATATCAAAATTATAATATAAACCAAAAAAATTCCAACCTTTTGTTAGTTTAATAAACATGATTACCACACATTAAAAAATATTTATGGGAGTTCGTTATAAAAAGGTAAATATACATGAAATTATGTTCGTGGGACCATAATAAGCAGTTCGTTTTAACCGAGGATTCGTTATAACCGAGTTCGTTATAAAAGAAGTATTTTGTGTGAAAATTGATGCTAAAACGTCGGGACCTTAGAATCAGTTCGTTATAACCGAGAATTCGTTATAACCGAGTTCGTTATAACAGAGTTTGACGTATAATGTTGTATTTTTATGGTAAAAAAAAATATTTTTATTAGTTTTTTGATGAAAATATAAAGTAATATTTTTCATTTGAGATTTTTGTCTTAAATTTGATTTTTAACAAGATTTTGAACAAATTTATATTCTAATTTCGAAATTTTTTTTTTGTGTAAGGAAATGTTCTATATCAAACGACCAAAAATGTTTAAACATTTTTGCTATTATCGTTTGCATTATACCCAATTCACAGCCAATCCCATATGATCGAAGTCTCAATCAAACGAGATTTCGCCTCAGGTGTGAACAGGCCCTTAGATGAATGTACTTATTCTCTTACCCAATAATTCAGTACATTGATAGATCATTATGAAAATTTCAAAACTTTAAAATGCAAATTCACTTTTTATTACTTCTGCACAGACATTTTGAATTTCGTAGCAACAATATGTATTACTATCTAGATTCAACAACTTTCCAACTATGTACTTAAAGACACGCACAAGTTGAATGCATGCATAAACTTGTATATAGAACTTGACCACTACATTTGTAATGTTAAAATCTAATACACTGAAAAATAAATATTACTACCAAGCGAAACATGAACAAAATTATTTATATTTTTCAATTCGTGAGTATTTCGTACCTTTATAAAATAAAGGAAAAAAAATGAGCGGGCACCGTCTCAACATTTCCAAAATAAGGGACACTCTAGTGTAGACCTAGCCGCCATATAAAGGTCCCCTTTAAATTTAACTCAAATGACTCTAATAACCTTTTTATAATAGATATTCTTTCGAAATTTGTCAGATAAATGTATTTTGTATTCAGAAATCACAGTTTCTAATTTTAAAGAAATCGGACCAGTTCTTCTTGTAGTCCTCATACAAACCAACCTCCCGATATTTACAAAAATCTATAAAAATTCATGGAAAAGAAAATATTTGATTAAAATTTTGATTGTAGGATATAAATGTGTACTTTGGTAACCTAATAAAATCTGAATATATTGGACCATTTTTGGACTTACAAGGGAAGTCTTCCTAGTGTCACCCGCGGATCTTTATGGAATTGGTTTTATTTTGAAGAGCAGAAAAAATAAAGGGACACGTATTTTTTTTAGCGGCTCAAATTCATATTTAGGGGGTAAAAAGGAAGGGGAAGACAAGGCCATTTTTCAGTTTTTTCGTTTATCTCCTATATTATGCAAAGAAACCTAGTCATGTTACATACCAAATGAAAGTTCTTTGGAAAACCTATCTACGTGTGTTAAGAACGTGTCCAAACATGCACAACTTTTCGTCATATTGAGTAAAATACCAAAATTTTAGGACATTTTTGTTAATAAGTCGAAAAATATTAACTTCTTTGGCCCGTTGTTAGCACCACGAGATAGATATTTTTAATACTTTTAATCTGACACCACACATGCCTATATCAATTTTGTTTAAATAGGCGTAAATCGTAAAAAACTGAAAAAGGTCAATTTCCCCCCATACAAATCGCCCCTCTTAAAAATGAGTTTGGGTCGCTAAAAAAAATACGTGTCGAATTAATTTTCGTTCTTAACAACATATCCAAATTTCATGAAGATCGGAGGGTGACACCAGGGAGACTTCCCTTGTTAGTCCCCATATAAAAACTTCGCCCGATATTTAGTCAAATCTGTCTATTGACTACAAAAAATTAGATAATTCCACTGAAATTTGATTTATGCCTGTTTTCTACACTTATTAAATATCTAAAAAAAAAAGATCCAATTGGTCCATGTTTGGACTTGGGACCTATTTTCCGGAAAACATGGATGTAAGGTATCATATGGGCATTAGGGTGGCAAGAATAATGACTTTTTATGAATTTCGCCGGGATGGTTAAATTTTTGCCCAAAAAAAAATGTTCCCATACAAACCAAAAGTTATCGTTCGTTTTGGTATTAAAACTCCATGGTTCAATTTTTAGACAAATCGGTCATTTTTAACCCGTGCCCCAAGGGATTAAAAGTTTTTTGTACAAACCAAAAAAAAAATGTTTAAGGCCAAACTTTAACCCCCCAGGGCCACAGTTTAAAATTGTCCGATTTGGCTAAAAACTTAAATATTGAGTTCTTAGATCAAAACGGAAAATAATCTGCCCGGCAATTGACGAAATTCGACAAAAGTAGTTTTTTGTGATAATACATAAAATGTGAAAATGGGTAAATAAGTGAATTTTTTGTTGTTTTTTGATACATTTTAGCATTGTATAACCCTTCTTTCAGTGTAAAAAAAATCAACATTGTAATGTCTTGACGCAGCATTGTTGATGAAAAGATCTATGTGTTTTTAAAATAATTTTTCAATATTGTAGAAAAAGCTTAATTTTGTCATTTTGAGATACTTTTGCGATAGGCCGAAATTTGGTAGTTTTGTTAAATACATAAAAAAACATAGAAAAGCACTTAGGTGTTTTCTAAAGCTCTTTGACAATATTTTGTATATAAAATGGTTGGTGCATTTGTTTCTAATAAATAGTCTTTGTATCCGTACGAACTATTTAGTCAATGTTTATACTGTTCTGTTTTTCATCTTCGATCTGGTAGATCGCGCTGGGGTCGAGTCATTAAAATACTAACAAGGGAAGTCTCCCTGGATATGTTGGATATGTTGTAAAGAACGAAAATTAATTCGACACGTATTTTTTTTTAGCGGCCCAAACTCATTTTTATGGGGGGGTCGATTTGTATGGGGGGAAATGGATCTTTTTCAGTTTTTTACGATTTACGCCTATTTACTCAAAATCAATATAGGCATGTGTGGTAACAGATTAAAGGTATTAAAAATACCTATCTCGTGGTGCTAACAACGTGCCAAAGAAGTTAATATTTTTCGACTTATTAACAAAAATGTCCTGGTATTTTACTCAATATGACGAAAAGTTGTGCATGTCTGGACACGTTCTCACGTAGATAGGGTTTCCAAAGACCTTTCATTTGGTATGTAACATGACTAGGTTTCTTTGCATAATATAGTAGATAAACGAAAAAAACTGAAAAATTGTCTTGTCTTTTCCCCTACTTTTTACCCACTAAATATGAATTTGGGCCGCTAAAAAAGATACGTGTCCCATTATTTTTTCTGCTCTACAAAATAAAACCAATTCCATAAAGATCCGCGGATGACACTAGGGAGACTTCCCTTGTAAGTGCAGTTTAACTGCAACTTTGACCCTACAGATGGCGTTGGAGTTTGAATAACAACGAATTCTCCAAAAATTGGGTCGACCCGAAAAAGCCATGACCACTGCTTTTTTCGGATCAAGAATTTGTCATTATGTTATATTTGTTAATAATAAATGGATTTGTACTCAAGTTTTTGTACCAGTGTATCAGTATAAATTTTGAATAAATTTCCAAACGGAAATTACTTTGCATCATTGGTTAGTACCTTGATGTATTTTTAATGATTCCTTAATTAAAGTATAAAATTTTGTTTTTTGTTTTGAATGAGTATAAACTTTTACCCAGCATAAGTATGAGTGTGTGTATGGCTGTTGTGTATCTGGCAACGTATGCTTAAAATGTGATTACTTATAGAGATTTTTACAAAGGTGTTGATTTAATAAAAACATAATTTTAATAAAATATTTATGTATGTTGTTTTAAAGGAATTTATGAAGCTACAGAAAAATTAAAATACTGTTCCCCCAACGATTTGTTGGGGGAACAGAAAAATGATTGATGTACTTCACTTGAAATTAATTTTAACTTGATTTTGATTTTTAGCTCTAGCTGTAACTGTCAGTTTGGTGGACCGTTTTGAAATAAATTCCCAAAATGTTGAACGAAAACTTATTGGTTGAGCATAATTTTGACAAATTAATTTTAGATTTTTTTAATATTTTTTTGAGTAGGTTTTTTCTAGCTCGAGGTTATTATTTTCTTTACTAATTAAAAATATGATATTCTCATAAAATAATTTTTAAGAAAATTATTTTTCTGTTATAAACCTACTCAAAATAAAATATTTTAAAGGTCGAATAAAAAATTTTTATATTTTTATAAAAATTAATCAGAGTTCTTCGAAATATCTCTTTTGAACGAGAATTTAGAATTTTGTTTGTGCCACAATTTTTTTTATTCAAATTTCATATCTCTGATAAAATAAACAATGATTTTTGTTTGAGGTTTTCAAAACATAAGGTTTAGGACACATTAGAGTCCTTTAGGGATATACAAACAAAAAAAGTTGTAGTTGCTTTAACATACTACATATTTTTGTTTTTTATTTTTAGATGAAATGTCTCATATGTATGATTATTTTTTTTGACACATTTATTATTTTAACATAGACAAAAAACTCTTACAAAGGACATGCTGTCGTAAATGGCATGTAAATTAAATGAATGTATGCAAATGTTAATGTATGTGTGTGTGTGTGTGTGTATATATGTAAATGTAGTATGATGTATACAATAATATTATAGGTACTTGTACTTTTTCCTATTCACTTTCATTTCATGTATGAATAAATACATGCTTAAAGGTATGAGAGTCTTCAAAAGTAACAATATTGTACAAAATACATAAAGATTTACAAACATACATACAAATACATTTGTACACTTAGAAAATTATATAAGTAAAGTTCTAATAATTAAGTAAATAATAATGATAATGAAAGTTAAAACAACTAATGCGAAAATTTAGTTTATACTACACTTTACTTTAAGTTAAAGCAACAAATGCAGTTGTTTTAACTGTCAAAAATACATATATAGTAAAAAATCTGACAGTGAAATATAAAAATTGTCAAATAAAATTGTAGAAATTATATTTTGAGGATGTTTATTCTGGCTCGAGGTCATCATTTTACTAATTAAAACCATGATATTCTCATAGCAAAAAAAAAATAATTTTCTTGAAAATTATGCTATGAGAATATCATAGTTTTAATAAGTAAAGAAAATAATGACCTCGAGCCAGAATAAACATCCTCAAAATATAATAGTTTATAGGTCGAATCAAAGACTATCAATACTTAAAGATATGTGAAGTCTCCCTTCTTCTGTTAAACCCTCTCTTAAATTCCCTTTGCTAAGTCCGCCATCGAACTGGTCGTTTGATCAAACCAAAAAAAATCCCTTAAGTTCGATATAAACAAAAAAAAAGTGTTGCAATTTTGCGATTTTCAGACTAAAGCTAGCTTTTTTTTCATCTAGCTGTAAAAAAAGTTTTTTTTGTGGATTATCGGGAAATCCAATGACTTTTTATTTGCTGAGAATTTGTTTTAAACACTTTTAAAGGTATTTCTTAAATAATATTACCATAATAATTATAAATTGATACATTTTTTCAAAATTTATTAAGCGCTTTTTCGATATAAAAAGTTAGCATTATTTGTCAAACCAACAATGTTAATTCAACATTATCGTATTTTCCTCGTCTAACAGTTTTCGTACCTTCTTTTAAGAAGTTCCAAAATATTAAGAGCGGGAGACAAAGAGCTTGGTCGAATAAAACAATTTTTATTGTTTAATAAAAATTAATCAGAAATTTGTAGAAATTGTTTACTATTCTTTGCAATTGTGTTAACTACAAACATATGTAGGGTGACCATTTTTTCGGGAACTCAAATCAGTACACCAATTTGTTTCCTAAAAAAAAATCTGAGAAAGGTCTTGCTATAGAAAAAAATGTATGACGAATGTTTTCAGCTCTCAAAAATTTAAATTACCAACAATTGTAGTTGTTCAGGAGGCCAAATAGTATTGCAGTAAAAACAACTGGCATTACCTGTTGTAGTTGTTTACATAAAGTTGTAAACAAATAGTTAACCTCAAACAACTTCACAGTAATTTTATTTCTTTAGGAAATCTTGCATATTCTGAAGAATTTTTGCTGCTATCTTTTCATTTAAGGAAACCTCACAGATTATAATGACATTTCTTAAAAAACTTTGATCTAGGAGCTTCTTTTTTAATTGGAAAAACATCAGTCTTTTGATGATGACCTAATGAAACATCTCAGTTTTATCTAAAATTGTGCCTATAGAAAACCGATAAGATTCTGTACGTATTTTCTTGTGCATGTGTATGAAAATAAAAAGACCTCACGCTTTGATAAATTTTTCGTTAAAAAAAGTTTTTCATATTCACGCACTTCAACATCCTTATAATTTGTGCAATAGAACATATCTCAGTTTGTTTATGAGATTTTAGACAACAGCATTTTTTGTTGTGTTTACTGAAAATTACACCAAATGTCCCGCTACAGAAAAACATGTGTTCCGTAAATTTCTGAATAGGTTGTTTGGATAACCCTATATAAGTAGAACTAAGAAAATTGCTTTTTTGGGTTTTCAAATTTTCAAAAACTGGGCTTAGGAGGCGTGGTCAAATATTGGAAAAGTGGTGAAATTTGTGGCGAGTTGCCTTGATTAAATATTCTTCACATTAAAACGGAATGCACCTCAATCCCAAAAATTTACATTCTTAAATAGTTTTGTATGGGCTATCGATTAAAATTTTTTTTTAGAAAATTTTCAGAACCCGTTCTGAAAATTTCCATTTTTTTATAAAGTCAATTTATCAAAAATCCGGCCACGTTTTTTTTTTTTTTATTTTTTTAAAGCTTAGATGTTTGTCCATCCATACAAAAAAATCAGACACGCGTTTTTCGTTTTTTTTTTTTTTTGAGAAAATCGCTTTTGAATTTTAAATTTCATAACAATTTTGAAATTTACTTGTATTTTCTTGTTTTAACGTTGCGAATGAGTATTATTAATTGCAAAAATATTACTAACACGTTCTGTTGAATAAAGAAAATACAAGCAAATTACTAAATTGTTATGAAATTTAAAGTTCAAATGCGATTTTCTCGAAAAAAAACGAAAAATGCGTTTCTGAATTTTTTGTGTGGATGGACAAACATCTAATCTTTTAAAAAAAAATTAAAAAAACAAGTGACCGGATTTTTTTATAAATTGACGTTTTTAAAAAATGGCCAATTTCAAAACGGGTTCTGAAAATTTCCAAAAAAAAAAAAAAATAATTGATAGCCCATACAAAAAGAGATTGTAAATTTTTGAGATTGTGGTGCATTCCGTTTTAATTTGATAAACATTTAAACAAGTCAACACGACACAAATTTTACCATTTTTCCAATATTTGACCACGCCTCCTAAGCCCAGTTTTTGAACAATTGAAAAACCAAAAACGCAATTTTCTTAGCTCCATATAGGGCTATCCATACAAACTATTCAGAATTTTACGGTACACATGTTTTTTTTCGCTGGACATTTGGTAGTGACTAAATCTTTAAAACGTTCTACGTTTATGAAAAGAAAAGTTTGGTTTTTTAATTTTTTTTTTTTTTAAAAGTCAGTTGCTCTTACTATATTTAAATGTCATTTTCCTCTTACATTATTTGTTAAGTGTATTACATTTGTTGATGAGAAAAACAAAAACCAAACAAAAATACACATTAACACTCTTACCGACACAAACATTCAGATAATAATAATGAAATTTAAACTGGAAAGAATCAAAAAGGAAGAAAGCGAGAAAAAACAAACATGTTGTTAAATAATTTTTCCATAGGATGTGCCGCCTGACGTGTATTGTTTTATCCTTTACTTTTTGTGTGAAAATGTGTATTATCAAATTAAATGTTTTGTAATTGCAACATTTAATTAAATTCATTTACACTTAATTTTAAAATAAACAGTATTTACATACTTATGAACCATAATAATACACACTCATAATGTATACAACATATGTATGTGTGGGAAATTAGGGATGGAACTTGATTAAAAGAAATCTTATTAATAAAAGTCTTAAACATTTCTTAATATTGATAAAGCTCTGTGATAAAGCTTTTTAACAAATGTAGTTAAATATTTGTAATTTGTACTTTAAGTATGTTTATTCTAGGTCGAGGTGATCATTTCATATACTAATTAAAACTATAATATTTTCATAGAATAATTTTCAGGAAAATTATTTTTCTGTATTAAATTTATGTTGTTTTTTATGTTTTCTTCTTCTAATTCCCAATGGGAGAGAAGTCGACTTTAATATTTTAGTTTGAACATAAAGTATTTGTCATTTAAATCCCCTTTGCTACTTGTAGTATAGGGTTTTTATATTTGCTAAATAATCTTGACAATGGAATCTGACAAATTCTGAAACACGTGTCGATTAAGTCTTGCCTACATAAATAAATTTAAAAAAATTTTGAAAATTATTCTATGAGAATATTATAGTTTTAATTAGTAAAGGGAATAATGACCTCGAGCTAGAATAAACCTCCTAAAAAAAATATTCCAGAAATTTTAGAAAAACAAAGAAAAAATGTTATCTTAATTTTGCTCTGAATTTTTTCTAAACTAGGAAATTTTAGAAAAACGAAGAAAAAATTAGGAAGTTTCAATAAAGTTCACTAAGAAAATTAAATAAATTTTAGAAATGTAAGAATCATTACAAAAAATGAAACTTTAGGAAAATAAATACAAAATTTGGTATTATTCAGTAAAGTTAGAAACAACAATCTAAATCTTAAATTAGAAAAAATCTGCAAGTTATAAAATAATAAAAAAAAGTTTTGAAAAATTAAAAAAAAAAAAAAAATAGAAAATTTAGATATTGTTTCAAATCTATCAAAATTTTTAATAAGGAGAAAATTAGAAAAAATTGGAAAAAATTAAAAAAAATCTACAGAAATCTCTTAAATTAAGAAAAACAAGTGTGAGTGTTAAATTCAACTGTGTTGATCCAATATGTAAAAAAATTAAAAAAAAAATTACAGGGGCGTTTTGGAGAGAGGGGGGACGGGGCGGGAGCGGCTGGTTAGTTGGGGTACTTGCACCTTGTAGTATATGCTTTAAAGTTAATTTTACTCTGCTTTGTGCACAAACTTTTATAATTTTATTGTTTAAATTATTTCTTTTTAACGTCTTCAAAGGTGGCGGGCGAAAAAACAAGACAGTTTTGAATTCCCTTGGTCGCATAAACATAAAATTCTGATCTGTACTTACAGAAAAAATCAAATAAAATTACTGACAAAATATGTCGCCATTAGGCACGTTTCCGAAACAGAAAATGTAAATTCCTTCATTGGTGTCTGCAATTCCAGATCATGTTGGCAACCCTTGCGAAATAATGTAAGAGACAAAAAAGTTGAAAGAAAGTATGAAGTGAGGTTGAGATTGCTAGAAATAGAATTGTAGTGTTGGAAACTGTCAAAATTTATTCTGTAGAAACTATAAATATTCACATATGTATATAAAAAACAGTTTTCATTAACAAGACAAACCGACATTTAAAATCCTACTGATGATAACATTAACTGGAGTTAATGGTATGGGAATACCAGAAATGTCTATAATTTTTACACTCAAAATAATTCTACAGTAAAAGGTTTAGTAAGTGATATTGTCCAAAATCTACTAATTGGTTACTAATTTTAGTATCTTCAAAGTACTAACATTAGTAATTTTTACTGGTTTTGACTACCCGTGTAAAAATGATTATATCAAAATGTATCCAATTTGATCAAATTTTATCAAATTATATCTGAATAGATATGGTATCAGATAAAATTGTATATGGGGCATTCCATGCCAAATCACTCACTTTTAGGCCCGACCCCCTTCGATTAATTTTAGTTTTAGATATGTTTTAGTACGTATTAAATGCAACTTGCAGCCAAATTTTCAGCCTTTTATACCAAGGTGGTGTTGAGTAATCAATTTTTCAAAATGGCGATTTTTTCCAAAAAATGAAAAAATTTAAATTTTCAATCAATTTTGACCAGTAAAAAATATAGATATTTTAAAAAAAGTTGGACAACGTTTTGTTGGTATTTAAATGTAGTTTTAGAAAAAAAATTTTAAAAAATTATTCGAAGTAATTATCACTTATTTTTTGACGTTTAAAAATTAAAATCGACTTTTTGAAAAAGTCCGAAACCTTCGATTTTTTTTTAAACATGTCAAAAAATTCTACTCTAAATTATGCAACTTTTAAGCCATAACTCGAGATGTGATCACAATTCTTTCTATTTTTTTTTTTAATTTTTTAAATTGCACCTTATGTTTTGGCTCTGATTTATTTTATATGGAGCTCCAAAAAAAAAAAAAATGGTAGATACTGACCCTAACTTACACTAAATATATTCATTTGGAGGTAAATATACGTCTCACAAAAATTTGGGACGATCGGACATGTGTAAGGCGCTTAGCATGGTCCTTGAAGTTTAAAAAACGGATTACAAGGAAAAATATGAATTTTTTTCTGTTTTCGCAATTTCTTTTTTATTTTAAGTTAAGTTTTAATTCAAGTGATTACAGAATTATGTTGTGGAGTAAAATGCCTTTCTAATAAGGTACTAAAAACTAAAATCGGTTGAAAATCAGCCAAGTTATTACAACTTCCCCAGGCATCTAGCGTGTGCCATACAACTTGATTAAAAAATACGAGGCCCTTTTTTTAAATTTATTGAAATTTTCTACTGTAATAACATTTTTTCATTATTCATGTTTCAGTGTAATATTTTTTTGACTTTTCCAAATTTTAAAACAAAAAAAATATTTTTTTTTTTAAAATAGATATTTCAAAAGGGTGTGGAAAATGCAGGCATTTTTAGCACTAATTTAAAAAATGTTAGCAAACCACAATATGAAAAATACTTGTAATCTAATAACATTTGAACTTGAAGAATAAAAAAATGTTATTACAGTAGAAAATTTCAATGAATTTCAAAAATCGGATTGTATTGATTAATCAAGTTGTCTGCCACACGTTAGATGCCTGGGGAAGTTGTAATAACTTGGCTGATTTTAAACCGATTTCGGTTTTTATGACCTTAATAGAGAGACATTTTACTCTACATTTCAATTCTGTAACCATTTGAATTCAAAATTAACTTAAAATACCAAAAAAATTAAGAAAACAGAAAAAAATGCATATTTTCCCTTGTAATCCGATTTTCAAACTTCAAAACCGATGCGGCACGCCTTACCCATGTCCGATCATCCTAAAATTTTCTGAGACGTATTTTTACACCCAAGTTAATATATCTAGGGGAAGTTACGGTCAATATTTACCAAATTATTTTTTTTGGAGCACCATATAAAATAAACCAGAGTCAAAAAAAAAAAAAGTGCAATTTTCAAAATTTGAATAAAAATAGAACGAATTACGATCACATCTCGAATTATGACTCAAAAGTTGCGTAATTTAGAGTAGAATTTTTTGACATTTTTAAAAAAAAATCGAAGGTTTCGGACTTTTTCAAAAAGTCGATTTTAATTTTTATACGATAAAAAACAAGTGATAATTACTTCGAATAATTTTTTCACATTTTTTTTCTAAAACTACATTTAAATACCAACAAAACGTTGTCCAACTTTTTTTAAAATATCTATACTTTTTACTGGTCAAAATTGATTGAAAATTTAAATTTTTTCATTTTTTGGAAAAAATCGCCATTTTGAAAAATTGATTACTCAACACCACCTTGGTATAAAAGGCTGAAAATTTGGCTGCAAGTTGCATTTAATACGTACTAAAACATATCCAAAAATAAAATTAATCGAAGGGGGTCGGGCCTAAAAGTGAGTGATTTGGCATGGAATGCCCCATATGTTCATATATTTTAGCAGATGTATTCATATCTCACGATATCTTATATCAGATATTTTCATATCTGATCACATATGATTTGATATAGTCATATATGATATCTTTCCATATTTTTAAATATCAGATATAATTATATCTGGTCATATATAATATCAGATATGTTTTTATCAATTTATATATGACATCAAGCAAACACCATACTTGTGTATGCCTCCCTTTACTCAGATGTACTTCCCTTAAATGTTTTTGTTTTTAAATAATTTTCAAAAAAAATGTTGTCAAAAAATTTTCAAAAATAACAAACAC
Organism: Pegoplata infirma; assembly: GCA_963921195.1. Taxonomy (NCBI): domain Eukaryota; kingdom Metazoa; phylum Arthropoda; class Insecta; order Diptera; family Anthomyiidae; genus Pegoplata; species Pegoplata infirma. The sequence goes on along the minus strand of OY992538.1, from coordinate 238,545,971 downwards.
ATTTAATTGTTAATTTTTTTTTTTTTAAACATCAAAAAGGCAGAAGAAACCACCAAAAAGGTAAGCAATATATTTAAGAAAAAGTCAAAACATATATATTGATAAATTTTCATTGCAGATTTTTCATTTTCGAGAGGAATACTAAATGAAACGTGGAAATACATACTATGAGTTATGTAGGGAACCCAAATGTGGAAATTATGTGTAAATTAAAACTCCTTGATGTATCTGCAGTTGAAGATTTTTTATGTATGTATGTGATATTGTTTTATAATAATAAAAAAAAAAATTAACAAAAAAAAATAAAAATTTAATTATTTTTACAAATAACGCATACATATCTGCTCAGATATGATGTTAGATGTTTTCAGATCCAATTTGATAGACTCAAATTACGGATCTGAACCCATATATGGATCAGATCTGAATTCATATATGATCATATCAATATTTTTTACTCGGGTAATATTAGTTAAAAATTTTAGTATTGGTTACCAATTTCTGCACTAGGTCCTTTTGGACTAAAATTAGTTAAATTTTTAGTATTGAATACCCACGTTTTTTTTTGGGTGTAGAAATTAAATTTTTCTTCTGCATTTTTTTTTCAACTTGAACCCTTATAACAAATACAATTAGAGCCCGTGCTTGATCTGCACTTACAGAAAAAATCAAATAAGAATGTTTCATTTGTTTAACAAAAATACAAAAAAAAAAAACGTCACCAAAATTTATGTTTTCAGAGCTTGGTTTGGTTCCTCAAGGAGGAACTTTTCCCCCCTGGTCCGATTTTGCCCATTTCCGAACTTAACATATAATATATTCGTGCCAAAATAGAGGAGTCTAGGTCTTTTATTTTGGAATGTCTCGTGTTAACTGCAGACAGACGGACAGACAGACGGACAGACAGACGGACGGACATAGCTGGAATATCTTAGAATCGATCACTGATCAATAATACAAATGAGCCATTCCACACTAAATGTCCAGTGAAAAAAAACATGTGTACCGTAAAATTCTGAATAGTTTGTATGGATAGCCCTATATGGAGCTAAGAAAATGGCGTTTTTGGTTTTTCAATTTTTCAAAAACTGGGCTTAGGAGGCGTGGTTAATTATTGGAAAAATGGTAAAATTTGTGTGGTGTTGACTTGTTTAAATATTTATCAAATTAAAACGGAATGCACCACAATCTCAAAAATGTTCATTCTTGTATAGTTTAATCGATAGCCCGATTATTTTTTTTTTTTTTGGAAAATTTTCAGAACCCGTTCTGAAATTTGCCATTTTTTAAAAATGTCAATTTATAAAAAATCCGGCCACCTTTTTTTTATTTTTTTTTTAAGATTAGATGTTTGTGTATCCGAAAAAAATTCAGTAATGTGTTTTTAGTTTTTTTTTTTCAAGAAAATCGCATTTGAATTTTGAATTTCATAACAATTTAGTAATTTGCTTGTATTTTCTTGTTTCAACGTAGCGTATGAGTAATATTTATGCAAATATCTAGACTCATTTGCTACGTTAAAACAAGAAAATACTAGCAAATAACAAAATTGTATTGAAATTTAATATTCAAATGTGATTTTCTCAAAAAAAAAAAAACGAACAACACATGTCTGAATTTTTTTGTGTGGATAGACAAACATCTAAACTTAAAAAAAAAAAATTTTAAATAAATAAAAGTGGCCGAATTTTTGATAAATTGACTTTATTAAAAAATGGAAAAATTCAGAAAGGGTTCTGAAAATTAAAAAAAAAAAAAAAAATAGTCGATGCTTCATAAAGAACTATACAAGAATGTAAATTTTTGAGATTATGGTGCATTCCGTTTTAATTTAATAAAGATTTAAACAAGGTAACTCTACACAAATTTTACAATTTTTCCAATAACGCAACTTTCTTAGTTATATATAGGGCTATACAACCTATTCAGAAATTCATGGGACACATGCTTTTCTGTATCGGGACATTTGGTGTGGAATGCCTCATATACTTTATAACAAAGTGAGTGTACCCCCATACTGTAGTTGGAGGGTATAAAAACCGAAAATTTAAGGAAAACAAAGAAAAAGTTAGAAAAATTCAAAAAAATAAATTTTAAAAAAATAAAGAAATTTTGAAAAATTATAAAAACACTATGAAATTAAAAAAAAATTTATAAAAAATTTGAAAAATTCAGTAAAGTTGAAAACAAAAATATGAAAAATTCAGTAAAGTAAGGAAAAATCAGCAAAATTAAAAGAAATTTTGAAGAATCCAGAAAAGGTAAAAATAAAAAAAAAATAAAAAAAAAAGTTATAGAGAATTCTAAATAAATAGAAAAATTCTGGAAAAACTATGAAAATGTGGAAAAATTTAGAAAAAATGTAAATAGTATATTAAAAAAAATTCCAAGAAACTCGGGAAAATTCTGAAAGACATATTCGTCTATACTTCATAAATATTCATACCATAAAAAAAGTTTAAAGTTATGCCCCTAATAAACATATTAAAAATTATCCTTAAACAAGCCCATCCCAGCAATAATTGCAAGACTGTAAATAAAAGTATTTTACATTTCAAGAAATATGTCATGAGTTTAACGTTGTGATAGAGCAGTGTTTATTTTGAAATCATTTAAATTATAAAAAAAAATAAAAGTTAAGGACGTTTTGGAGGAGTGGAGATTTTAGTTGAAAAACTTTTTTAATTGAAATCATTTAACTTGCTTTTTTGTAAAATTGTTTATTTTAACTTAAGATAGCTTATCATTTTTTTTATTCTGGGATACTCTTAATATCATTTCCCTTTACTACATATTTATTCATACAATATTTAAATTTACAAAAATATACAGACTGACAGTCTATTATTATGCTTCGCAAAAATGTTCATTTGGTTTTTTTTGTAGTTTGTTGTTTCATAACCCAATTTAAACTTGCAGTCATTCGCAATTAAGAGAAATTTATTCATTTGTTCATTCAACAAAATAAAACAACAAAACCGCAAAATAACCAAATTTAAAAGTATTAAAAAAAAGTACTTACTCTTTTCCATTAAATGAAAATATGTAATAAAATACTTAATAATCTCTATCTGTAGTACAAAAAAAATAAAAGGCAACAAAAAAATACAAACGAACTAAAAAAAGGCAAAAAACAACAAACGAACAAAAAAATGGAAAAAAGTAATAAAAAAATGTTAAAACCGCTAAAACTGTTTTGATCTACAGTAAAATTTTCGTAATTTTTACTAAAAGATGTTTTGTTCTACATTTGAAAAGATTGTAAGAGAAAACATTTTTCATAAAACCACTTCTATTCAACCCCATAAAAAAATTGAATTTTTTTGTTGCATAAAAAAGAAATGAATGGTTGAACGAATGAATGGATATGGATGGATGTAGGAATGCATGAATATTAACTGCAATAGAAACTAATAACAAGTAATATGACTGTGTACTTGGCTTAGGCGAATTTTTTGAACCCTGCAAAAGCAATTAAATTCTCTGTTCTAAATAGTCGGTAGCCGCCTAAAAGTTTTTGTCGACAAACATAAAGACCAAAGTTAGTGTGTGCTAAAAAGATGAAAATTTCTAAATTTTCTAATTTTTAATTATTTTTTTTTTTTAAGTTTACTGATTCTTTATTTGATTATTTTTTTTATTTTTAGATTTAATATATTTTTTCTTTTTTTCACAGAAAGAAATTGTTCGTATTATTGGTTCATTTAACAATAAACAATTTAATTGTATTGACAAATTATGTTAATGAATAATAAATCAATTAGATTTTTTCCATAAAGCTAAATTGTTTATTAATACAACACCGTTTTTATTGAAAATGAGAAAAAAATGGTTTGTATTGTTGGTTTATTTTCACAACAAACAATTTAATTGTATTGACAAATTGTGTTGATGAATAATAAATCAATTAGTTTTTGTCCATACAGTTAAATACAACACTGTTTTTATTGAAAAGGAGCCAAAAATTCAAAAAGAAATTTCTGTATTTTCAGAATTTAGTTTCGCAATTTTTCAAATTTTCTAAATTTTTCAAATTTTCCTAGATTGCACAGTGCGGCAGCACATTTAGGGCCTCAACCAAACCAAGACAGTTTGAAAGTACTTATGTGTAGTAGTAAAAACCCCAAAGGGTTTAGCTCTGTAACGTCTCAAATTTTTTTTATAGCCCACTGAATTTTTCAGTTTTTTTTCAAAAGCGTTGAAAAAAAGTCGAAAAAACTAATGTTAATGTTTTTTTGAACTTAAAATAGTGTTTGGATGTCTTCAATAGAATTTTATGGGGAACATTTTTCTAGAGTACGCTAAACCTCTATCTCCCGTTTTAATGGGTCATTTACGTAATTTTTTTAAGAAATGGCTCAGAAACCTACTAAGACGTGCGTTTAAAGGGTTAAAATTCTAAAGGGCTAAAGTTCTACGATTATTTTCAGCATCAAATTTCACTGGCGGTTACTGAAGGCAGAAAGTTCGACCGGTATACGAAAAATGCATAAAAAAGGTTAATCATTAGCTTTTTAGATTTTTTATATTTTTTCCCATATTTGTTAGTTACAATTGTATACAATTTCTGTTAAAAATATAAAAAAATGAATGACACTTTACAATTTATCTTTTTTCTTCATTTTCCTTATATCAGTCGAACTTTCTGACTTCAGTAACCCCTAGTGAAATTTGATGCAGAGTATATTCGTTGAACATTTTAACCTTTTAAACGCAAGTTTTAGTAGACTTTTGAGCCATTTCTTAAGAAAACAACTTAAATGACCAATATATACGGCAGATAAAGGGTTAATATATTCTATATAAAAAACGAAATTGGGGCAAAATGTACAGAAAAAAATGGTATGTCCTTTTGAAACAAAAAATATACTAATTTTGTTGCACTAAACACGAATATCATTTTTTTTTCTCATTTTGCCCCAATTTCATTCTCACAAACTTTAATGCGCGTGAGGAACGGAAATTTTCAACCGATCGAGTTCATATTTTCATAAAATTTCTTTGGATCGATCACTGGTAAAATAACATTGTCCAACAGGCAATATTTAACATGAACCGGACGATATATGTCTGAATCTAGAGATCAAATGGAGTAAAACTACATTTACAGTCTATCAATTATTGATCATGTTTCCTTTAAAAAGGAATAAAAAAATAAAAATTAATTTTAAGACTTCTTTGCAAATTTGTTTGTTAATTTTTAACTAAGTAAAATGTGTCTTAATATACTATTTATTGTTAAATAACACCGCTCAACACTCATTTTCCGGTTTGAATTCTGGTGATCAATTTTAGTAGATTTTGATCTCCTGATTCCAAATCTGTTCTCCAAATTTTTCCATCACGTCGAGATTTTTAGTTATTCATGGTTGAAAATGCGAAAAATGACGATTTTTGCATTATTTGAAAGCTTGCACAGCAGCCATTGAGTGGAATACAAATTGGAATACAAATTGGAATACAAATCTGGTATAATTTGTCTTTGGTTTCCAACATAGAAAACAATTTTTTTCTAATTATTGCGTTTGGTTGGGTTACAATTGCGTTTTAAAATTACTCTGTTAAAATAATCATTTTTTGAAATTTTTTAAAGAAAAACTAAAAAAAAAAATATTTTACAAATTCAAGTTTTCTGTGTTATTTTTCGTATAAACCGGAAGATATCTTTAATGGGTTTAAAAGTCTATAAGAAAGAATGAACTTTTGCCTAAATTTTGAGTTCATCATAGTAAAGATTGACCATCTGGTTTTTGTTTTAGAGCCTTTTAAAAATTGTGCTTTTTCTAATTTTTTTTACAGTGTTTTTTTAAAATACATGTTTGGTTAATAATAGTGAAACAACTTCAAATTTTTTTGATCACATATTTGAGATCATAGTTCAATTCTACTCTAACGCTTCATACCAGATTTTTATTCCACCCTGTGGTGGCTGTGCAGGGTTTCAAAAAAGACAAAAATCGCGTTTTTTCGCATTTTCAACCGCGAATAATTAAAATTCTAGACGTGATGGAAGCACAGATTTGGAATCAGCGAGTCAAAATCTTTTAAAATTTTATATGAAACTTTAAACCGGAGCCAAAAACCTTCGAGTTGTTGAGCGGTGTAATTAAACATTTTTTTTTAAAATGTTTTTTTGTGATTTTTATAAAACCATAACGGTTATTTTTGGTCCCTGATTGAAATCATGCCTTTTCTTAAATATTTTTAGTATTTTTTTAAGTCGCTGCCATACTTTACTGCAACCGGTATGCAGGTTAGTATGCCAACAAAATCTCTCCCTTACACTACTGCATACGGTATGCAGCTGTGTAAGCGAATGTCATAAAAAAACAACAACATCAAAAATCATTCGCTTACACAAGTGCGTTCTTGTATGCACTGCTTCCAAAATCTCGATTATTTTTTACTAGTAATCTAATGCATATACCAGTTATTGGTGGTCTTTATTTTGTAACTTTTGATCGACATCACCTACAAAGAAGTGAGTGGTCGATTTTGAAAGCTAACATTGCTCAGATGTTATGTTGTGCTCTTCTTTATCAGCAATTTTCTTCTCTTTTTGAATTTACTTTCCACTTATTTATAAACAAAAAAGAAGATAATTAAGAAGAGCTCAATATAAATCTCTGCAATGTTTCAAAATTGAGCACTCTGTTGTTTGTAAGTGATTTAAAGTTACAATCAAATGCAGAAGGCCGCTTTATTTACTTGTTTTATCATAGTATTGTAAGCATACGGAGCGTATTATTAATTTTATTACGAGTATATAAACATTATTAATCATACGCACCGTTCTGTAAAAATGCCTATTCATCGATTTTTATAAATTTAAATTCAATACATTAGTAAATAGTTAAAAAATTAAAAAAAAAAATGTTGTGGTCCTTGAAATTGAAATTTAGAATCTTCAATATTTCAAAAATAATAACTAGCCTAGAAAAATGGTTAGCACCACTGGATTCAGCATACTGGTTTGCTGGAAAAAAGTCTACTTAAACACAGTATAATTCTTAATGCCACAAATCCTTTAACTCTCGAATAATGCCACCATTTTTAAAGTACTACAAGGGTAGAAGTTATTAAAAAAGTAAGTGTTTTTTGTTTTATATAAAAATAATATTTTTTTCGAATTAAAACGCAAAAATCCTTTTTTTCTTAATTTAAAGATAAAATAAAATATTTGGGGTTTCTTTTCAGTGTTTCTAAACAAAAAAAAAAAAACTTTTTTTTACACATAATTAACTCAATTATTTTATGAGTTATGTACAATAACAAAAAAACAAAACAAAGAAAAAAAAACACTAAATGAAATGTCTACAAACTACATGCAAACAATCTTACATACAAATTTGACTAAATGCTTTTGTGACAAGAAACATGATTAATAAGCCCAATAGGATTATGGTCGAATATTCGGCTTTCTCTTATATATATATGTGTGTGTGTGTTTATGTATGGTTGATGTAGATGTTGTAGTTGTTGGTTTTTGTTATTCTCTTGTTTGCTTTATTGTTGGTTTTAACAATATTATGAATGAAAACAAAACACATGTAAATCTGTATGTAAATCTGTATGTAAATACACACCTACCAAACTTAAATCAAATTATATTTATTAATTTTTTTTTATTTAAATCCTTTAAATGAATCCTAAATAAACAGTCGGCACAGACTTATATACACTCAAAAGGAAACCGAGAATATGACTAAAACGACTTTCAAGTTAAATTTAATAAAACAACCCAAGCAGAAATTGACGACGGTTCTAAAAAAAAGCGTTCTGAAAGCACTGTAACAAGAAAAAGCATTCTCAAAACGCTATTTTCAAACGCTTTGCAAGCGTTTTTGAAAAGTGTTCTGAAAGCTCTATAACAAAAAAAAGCAATCTCAAAACGTTTTTTGGAACGCTTTGCGTTTTAAGAGTTCTTTATATTTATTTTTTTTTTTTGGAAAAAAATTTCTAAGTTCCGAAACTATTTTTGAATAACAATTTTTTGTCAATTTTTTTTGTTTGTTTTTTAGTTAAAAAAAATCATAAAAAATGTTTTTAGATTTTTTTTTTAAATTTTCTAAGTTTCGAAAATTTTTTTTTTAAATTTTCTAAGTTCTTTTGACAACAAAAACTTTTTTTTCGGTTTTCACTTTGTATCAAACAAATTATTATAACCGAACTAAAAAAAAATTCTTTATTTTGGGGTTTTAAAGCGCTTTGATGACATTAAAAAAACGTTCTTAAAGCACTTTTTTACATCGCTTTTAAAACGCTTTAAACCTAGAGTAGATCGATGTTATCATTCGGATCATCTGAAGGCGCTTGAAGTTGGTATACAGAACGCTCGTACAACCGTCCACAACGCTTTTGCGGTTGTATTTTTCTGACTGGGAAGCGACTAAAAAAATTTTAATCAAATCTACACTGAGCGAAATATAATAATAAAGTTGATTTTTTTTTGAATTTAATATGTTTTAGTCCCGATTTTATAAGTATAAATTTTTTTTGATTTAACTATGCAAAAACTCCTTTTCATTTAGTGATGGCGTCATGCAAAAAATTATCATTTTGATTACAGCGTCCGACACACTTTTATACTCATAGACCAGACCTACAAATTCTGAAAATAAAATGCACGTGTCTCCCAGTTTTTCTAGATCAATTCGCGTTTTCGCGAAAAGCGCCAGTAAAAAAGTTGTGTTTTTCCAAAACAATGTGAAATAAGTCTAATAATGTATTAAATCTAGTTGTGAGCTAAATAATGATTGAACATGTCTTTAGTGAAATTTAGAGACGGTTCTTTTCGTACAACATATTAATCCTCTATCTCCCATTTTTAAGGGTAATTTTTGTCCTCATTTGTAATGCTCTCCTAGAAAACCATTAAATTGTGCATTTAAAGGGTTAAAATGTTTTACAAAAATGTTTTACAAAAATGTTTTGCATCAAATTTCACTAGGAGTTGTCAAAGGCCAATAATTTGTGCGATGCTAGCAAAATGTTTAAAAAAGTAAAATTGTAAAGTATCTTTGGTGAAACACAATTTAATAAAATATAATACATTACAATTTTACATTTTTAAGCATTCTACTAACATCCCACGAACTTTTGGTCTTTGACAACCCCTAGTAAAATTTGATGCAAAACATTTTTGTGTAACATTTTAACCCTTTAAATGCACAATTTAATGGTTTTCTAGGAGAGTATTTAAAATAAGGACAAAAATGACCCCTAAAACTAGGAGATAGAGGGTTAATATGTTCTTAAAAAAGAACTGACATTTAATTTTACTGAAGACATCTAGTAACACTATTCTTCTCAGTAGTATATTTACTAATTTTTTTGATTTATTTCATACTAGCTTACCATCCCGGTACTTCGTTATCGGTTGTATTGAATACCGGATAATAGAAGGATCAGGATTACTCTACCGATTTAAAAAAAATGGAGTAAAAAAAGTTAAATACGAAAAATTTTAGTAAAAAGTATCATTACATATTGTTCCCTGCTCTATTCCATTTCGTTCCCCGTTCTTCTCCATTTCGTTTCCAATTCATCTCCTTTCGTTTCATGTAATTTTCATTTCTCTACGTAGAAACAAAATTTCCAAAAATAACTTTTTCCAAAACATTTGTTCACTATACGATCGAGCATTCAAAATGGCAGTGCCTAGAATCATTACTTCATGAAATATAAAAAAGTATTACAAAAACACTTTTTATATGTCTAGAATCGGAATTTTTTTAAAAATATTTTCGCAGAATGGTTTTTTCATCGAAGGACCCTGCATTCCAAAATTCAAACTTTTAAGGTCATTATTATCGGAACCAAAAAAAAAGTACCAAAAGTACACTTACTTTCCCCCGATAACGAAATTTCCAAAAAGTACCTCTTCCAGAATGTTTTTTTCTTTACCAAAGGATCCTACATTCCATATTTCAATTATCAAGGATCATTGTTTCACCAAATATTAAAAGTACAAACATAATTTTACATTCCTAATCTCAGCGACGTATCCAGGAATTTGAAAAGGGGGGGGCCCAACTCAAAAATTTTTTTTTTTCATCATAACATTATTTTCTAGGACTACGCTTCTACCCCAATCCCCCCCCCCCCCTTTACAAAAAAAAAATGTGAATTTGTCCAGAGAAAGAATATCTCGTAAAAATTTAAAACATCTCAGAATCTGCACTAGTGTATTCAAAAAACCGGCCATTTTTAAAAACCGGTTTTCGGTTTATTCAAAAAAGCTTATTTCTGAAAAACCGGTTTTCGGTTTCGGTTTTAGCAAAAAACCGTTTTTTTCGGTTTTTATTCTTCAGGTTAAAAATTAATTAAATTTAATTATATTTTTACAAAACAGGCATAACCCAATAAACACAAAATCGATAAGTCATAGCGAAAATAGTATCATCTGTATGACACCGTTAACGTCGCACAATTTCTCTGGAAACTTTGACAGGAAGTAACAACTAAATTTGAATTCTTTGCAATTGCGAGCGGAAATCCGTAGAGATTTTATTTAAAAATTTGTTTTTATTGAATTGCTTAAAGAGAACAATTAATAATAAATTCACATATCTGTCCTAACATATTCATTTGGGCTGATTTAGCCCATTCCGATTTCAACAATTTAAAAAGGATAATTTAAAAAAAAAATGGTTTGTCATAGAACTCCAAGGTGCCAAATTTAGAAAAATATATATTGATTTCAATGTTAAAGAAGAGACGGACAACCGGAACTCGTTGACATATTGATATTGACATACCAACATATCCACAAACTGATTATAGTAGTACCGCTAAGTTATGTGAGTGTTTCTAAAAAACTGTGTAATGTCAATACATATTTTAACTCATTATATTAAACCTTTTTATAAAACCGGTTAACCGACACAAAAAAAACGGTTTCTCGAATATTCGAAATTCAAAACTATTCGAAACCGGTCGAGTTTCTAAAAATGAAAAAACCGGTTAACCGGTTTTCGGTTTCGGCTTTGAATACTCTAATCTGCACGCTAAAAACACTTACACACATATTAGCCAAATTTTTAGTTAATAAAAACAACTCACCAATTGCTTTTGCGTAATTTAGCCCATTTTTTAAAACAAAAACTTGGTTAAATTACGCAAAAAATTGTTAATTTACCAAAAACTTATTTAAATTACGCAAAAAATTTATTCTTTACCAAAAACCTGTCTCATAAGTGCAAGTTTTATGCATTTGAAAATTTTTTTATAAAATTTTTTTTTAGAATTTGAGAATTCATCTATACACAGAAAAAAAAAAAAAAATTTTTGAGTAAATTTTTAATACTATTGAGTAAAAAATTACTCAATTTTCCACCAGTAAACGTTTTAATAGTATTGAGTAAACTTTTAATAAAAAATTATTAAATGCTTAATAAAAAATTTGAGTAAATTATTAATTCACACAATTAAATCTTTACTTAAAATTTTTGAATATTTTTAAGTAACTTTTTAATTGTGTCAAGTAAAAATTTACTCAAAATGTATCAAATTATTTTTTTAAAAAGTTTCTAATTTTTTTTTTCCAAAAAAATTGCTTTTACAAACTTTACCAAATATACTTATGTCTTCAAGACAAAGTAAAATTTTATAAAGATGATTTCAAACTTTCATGTACATATACAAAAAACAATAAACTAAATGAGAATTCAAAACACCAAGAGAAAAAAAAACTTTAAATTTGTATTAAATTATTTACTCAAATTTTATTTTCAATTTTTGAGTAAATTTTTAATTGCGTCAATTAAAAAATTACTCAAATTTGTTTTAAAAAATTAAACAAGTGATTACTCAAATTTGTTTCCTCCATATTTTTTATTTTCAATTTTTGAGTAAATTTTTAATTGCGTCAATTAAAAAATTACTCAAATTTGTTTTAAAAAATTAAACAAGTGATTACTCAAATTTGTTTCCTCCATATTTTTTTCTGTGTAGTAAAAACTTCTTTAGGATCTGAGATTTTTTATTGAAAAAATGTATCAAAATCTTAGAAGTTTGCTATATAAAATATTCTGAGAAACACGCTTGATTTGCAAAAAATCAAATTATATGAACAACATTGATTTAGCTTTCCTGATTCCAAATAATATAACCAAATATCTTAATAGTTTAACATATTTCCGATATTTGCGTTTGAAAATTCAAAACCGCTAATTTCGGCATGTTTATGGTTCTACTGTTACGTATTCGTAATCGGGTTTCATTTTCGGAATATTCACGTTTGAAAATTAAAAAAAAGTCTTATTTAGTCATTATTGCTATGTATTCTCACGTAAGAGCCATAATAAAGGACATGATTCCAAATCAGCCATCTAAATTTTCGTATAACATTCCGTTATCAAGATATTAAGACTTGAAAAATTTGTTAATGCCTTAGCGATTTTTACGGCTCTACTGTTACATATTATTGCGTTGGCGCAATGTTTAAAAAAAAATAATCGAATTTTTTTTGCCAGTTTAAATATTGTCCTAAGTCGTTTTTTATTATTTAAAACTGCAGTTTTTTAATTCAAACCTGATTTTTTAAAAAAAGTGCCAAATTAAAAGTTATATATGAAAATTTTCTTTAGAACAAATTTTTCAAAATCTAAGAATTTTTTTTGGAAATAATATCTCAGAACCTGAGACTTTAAAAAAAATAAAAAGGCTCTTAGAACCTCAGAGTTTGAAATTTTGTACAGAAAACTGTTTTCATGATCCTGATGCATAAATTTCATTAAATAAACCTAATATAATGTGTTTTCGACATATATTTTACAGATATTTCGATATAAATAACTTTTTGAAAACGAAAATTTAATAAAATCAAGAGTTTTTATAAAAAGATATTAAAAATTTTCTTTAAAAACCAAAATATTTGCAATACTAAAAAATTTATGTTTGTTACTTGTATTATGTGTTGAAGAGAATTAATTTTTTAATTTTTTTCAATCCAAAAGGGGGGGGCCCGGGCCCCCTGCCCCCCCCCCCTGAATACGTCCATGCCTAATCTTAAGTTTCTAGATTACGTCAGAAAATATCAAAATACACCTTTTTAGCCATTTTACCCCACTAAGGCTGGGTGATGATCAGTCAGTCAGTCAATCAGTCAGTCACGTTACTCTTTTATATATATAGATTCTTTTGTGAAACACAATTTAACATCATATTTTGTTTGCATTTTTCGCAAAAAGGCGAAATTATTTAAAAAACCTGAAAGGCACGGTAATGTTATTTTTATACCCACTTTCTGACTTTTTTTTGCATTTTTCGCGAATTGATCTAGAAAAATTGGGAGACACTGGCATTTGGACCATTTTTTAATGGTTATTAATTTTTTTTCACCAACGATCCAAACAAAAACTGAAATTCTTTTAAATACAGTACACTCAAAAAAAAAAAACTGTAATGTTAGCAAAAAAAGCTTGTAAACCTACAAGAAAATTTGCTGATTTTGAACCCACAATTTTTTTGCTAAAGTTAGCACAATTGTTTTGCCAATAATTAGTTAACTATTTTTTTTTAACTTAGTTCATACACATCTGAGGACCCCATTGGGTTCGGACCCGATAGGTCCAGACCCCAATGGGCCTAGGCCTAGTTGGGTTCCTTGAAAATCGTCATAATTTTTGATCCAAAATTTTTGTCCGTTTCGCTCTACCTTGCTTAGTTTTTGAGATATGTGATTATAAGGGACCACTGGGGTCTTGAGAATTAAAAAACTCGATAACTTCAAAAATATTACTCGGAGAGCTTTTGCGGTCTTGTTCTACGTGTTGAGAGCTACAAAAATGCTTTCGGACTTTTTGTTGTGTCGGCAATATTAACCGAGATATGAGCATTTTAAAATTTTCGGGAATGCTAATTTTGTTGGATCCAAAGTTAGGGCCCATTAGGGTCCACACAAGTGAAGAGGACCGGCGATACTATGGAGAGCCCGAGAACCAAAAATGGCCTCCATTTTGCTCTATCTGGCTTAGTTTCCGAGATAGCGCCATTTTAAGTTTTCTTAAAATAAAAAAAAATCTACCATTTATTTTGCTAATATTAGCAAAAAAGCTTGTAAAAATTTGGTTAACTCAATTTTAAATCTAGCAAAAAAAAATCAGTTCGAATTTTGTTTAAAATTGCTAATGCGCTAAATGAAGTTTACAAGATATTTTTGCTAACATGCTAATCTCAACTAAAAATTTGCTAAAAGTTAGCTAACCAGCATTAGCAAAAAAAATTAGTAAATCTACTAATGTATTTTTTTGAGTGTAGAAAAAATCCGCATTTTTAACCTTCAATTCGTTTGACCACTAATTTTTGTAATATAAAAAGGCAACATTTTAAAACTTGTTCTTCTTTTTTTTACCGATTTTAATGTTTGTTTGTCAAACACCGACATTTTATTTTGAGTGTACTAAAAACACCAAATATATGTAGATGTGTGTCTATTATATGTTTTAATTTATTACTTGTGATTTATACATCTTAAATCTGTTTTTTTAATATATATTTTAAAATATTTTGTTTACATGCTGTTGATGGAGATATTTATCATTTATTTTTTTTTTGTTTTTTTCCATAACCAAAACTAAACCCAGTATTTTTCTATTAACACAGCATCCTTTTTCATAGTATGCTTTTAGGAGAGCACAAGAGAGTGAAAATAAAGCTTTTGTACAATTGTAGTAAAATCCTTCTTCATAACAACATTAAAATCATCATCATTATTATCTTCTTTACAGTACATGTTTATACAAAAACTTGTTTTACTTTCCAAATTATTTCAGTTGCTCTCTAATATTTAAAGTGTAAACATGTGGCTGGAAGACGAGGATTCGTATTAATTTCTTAACACATTTTTTTCTCCATTACTTAAAGAATACCTGGTCGAAATTGTTGAAAAATATAATTTTTGTTTTTTTTTATAAAAAGAAAAGATAGATAACAAGAAAGAAACAAAATAAAATACTTGAAATTTTTGTTTGAAGCAATAAATCTTAATAAATGATAAAGTTTTTTTTATCATATAAAATAATAAAAAATTTTAATAGTACTTGTCGTATAATATAAAATTGTGTTTAGGGAATAAAACTGAACAAAACATATTAAAATAATAGAACGAAGCTGCTCTAGGAGACTTTAAAAGTTGTGGAAAATGTTATAAAAGTCTATGTACACTTAAAAATGGAAAATGAGAAAAAAAAGTGAAAAATATATATATTTATGTATATAAGTATGTAGTCATGTGTATGTAAGTCTGTGTGTGTGTGTGTATAAAACAATAACAAAAAAAAGTGAAAAATATATATATTTATGTATATAAGTATGTAGTCATGTGTATGTAAGTCTGTGTGTGTGTGTGTATAAAACAATAACAAAAATAACAAGTTGTAGAAAGATGTGCTTATAAATTTGACAACAATTCATAGATAAAAAAAGAGGAAAAATTAAAACAACAAAAAATCATAACAACAACTTCTTTATGAAGAATATATACAAGTGAGAAACAAAAACAACACTTTTAGCAGCAGCAGTAACAACAACAGCAACAACAACAGAAACAACTACGCCAGTAAAATTTTAAATTATGAGCTTACTATGTAATGAGACAATTTTTTGCATGAATGACTATTAAGTACTTTTACTATTTTATTTTCTTTTTGTTATTGTCAGGGCTTTTAGGCTAACGATGTTTTATATTTTGTTATCGATAGCAAATAGTAAATAATATTGAATTTTTTTTTTATTTTACAAAATTAAGTTATTTATTTCAACTATTGCATGTGTTTCTTTTTTCAACGTTTTTGTTTTTAACTAGTAAAATGGCAATCAAGCCTCGAGCTTGATTACAATTTTACTTATTGAAGTAATTTATTTGTTTAAATTCATAAGAATACCACACAAAAAATGTTTTTTCTGTTTGCACTCGGATAAGTAATTCTGGAAGTCTGTAATTGCCGGATTCTAAATATGTTATCCAAATTTTTCTATCACGTCATGATTTTTAGATTTTCGCAGTGAGAAAAATATAAAAGTTTGGTATAAAGCATAATAGTATATTGAAACTATGGTTTCAAATTGGTTTATGCTATACTTGCGCTTAAAAATTATATTTTTTAAACTTAATTTTTGAGTGTATAAAAATATACTCTGTAACTAGTTCTAAAATTTATGCCACTAGTGAACATTAATTTTGCGACAGTTGCGTTGCCAGAGTCATGGTACGTCGAAAAAATACGACGTTCGTATTTTGAGGCAGCGATTTGTTAAACAAAAGTTTAGAGGTCCAAGGAAACCAGTGGAATTTTAAGGACTTCTAAGCTAAACTAGCATACACTAAAAAAAGACATAACTAAAATTTAGGAAAAAATGTCTTTGAAAATTTATCATAAATTTTCCCAGAATTTAGTTAAATTTAATCAAAAAATTGAGTTGTAAATAAATAGAATAAATAAAAATGAGTTGTAAATAAATAGAAAGAATAAATAAAAAAAATTGGTCATGTGATCAAAACTATTATATATGGGGCATTCCATGTCAAATCGGACACTTTGAATAATTTTTTTTTTAGATTTTCCTAACCCTTCGACAGTACCCTTCGAAAGCTCCTTCGTGATAAATTTTCAGATTTTTTTGATGACCCGTTCAAAAGATATCGAATTTTTAAAAATTGGTAGTTTGCTCCTTTACCCAAACTTCCTTTACTCATAACTTCTTCAATAATGGTCCAAATTTAAATTTTTTTTTTTTAATTTTTGTTTTTGACGTACTTTCTAAAAAAAATCCCCAAAAAATCTCTAGTATGCGAATTTTAAGTTTTAAAATTTAAATCTCATTTTTGAAAATGTTTGTACTCTTCGATTTTTTTGAAATTTTTTTTGTGTTAAACTTCTATCAATTCTACAAATTTTTTGCCCAGGAAGATCGTGGGATAACGATTATTACTATTTTTTAAAATTTTTTGAAAAAATTTTATTGTAATTTTTCAATCTTAAAATCATTTTTACTGCTCCAATGGTGCGTCATAGAGGGGTCCTTTATAAGACCAACCCCCATTAATTTTTACGTCTTAACATTTCTTTGGAACAAACTAATACCCTATCTCCAATTTCTAAGGGGGCTCCCACACAAAACGACATTTTTTTAAATTTGTTCCAACCGCTCTAACTGCCCTAATAGTGCCCTTAGAGCAACAAAATGTATGACCGACCCACAATATTTTTTTAGTCCAAACATTTTTTCTGAACACACCTACCCTCTATCTTTAACTGTTAAGGCGGTCCCCATACAATTTTTTTTATTTTTTGTAAATTTGTTTTATTTAATCAGCTTCTACCGGTCCAATGGTGCGTCCGAGAGGGGTCATTAGTGAGACCGACCCCCATTTATTTTTACCCTACAACATTTTTTCAAAACATGCCTACGCCCTATCTCCACTCCCTAAGTAGGCTCCCATAACAGTTGGAGCAAATTTTATAAAAATGTAATTTTGTATGGGAGCCAACTTAGGGAGTGGAGATAGGGCGTAGGTATGTTTTTAAAAAATCTTGTACTAAAAACTGTAAACAAATTGGGAAAATCTAAAAAAAAAGTTTTTCAAAGTGTCCGATTTCACATGGAATGCCCCATATATTATTACTTATAAATAGTTCATAGTTTTCTTTAAGTGGAGTTTTTTAATATAAGGAAAAAATTCTTACTGCCAAAGAAATTTTCCACAAATCTAAGAAACGTATCTTTATTTTTAAGACATATTTCTTTAAAAACAATTTAGTTCAAATTTACTTAAAATTTACTAAAAAAAACATCATCGTATTTCTCTTCTTTGAATTGAGGAAGAGTACTTCGAAGGATTTAGTAAATTCAAAATAGCGATTTCTCGAAAACTAAGCGAGATAGAACGAAACGGATAAAATGTTCAAAAGGAAGACGGCAAAGAAAATATGGTATAGCCCAGCTCTGCATATCTGTCGTGGTCTCAAGACCCTAATTTCGGATCTAAAATTTAAAATTCCCGATATTGTATATATTCACATATCTCGGTAAATACTGCCAAAGCGAGAACAAGTCCAACGGCATTTTTGTAGCTTTTGACTCGTACAACACTTCCGAAAAATACCCGAAAGCCCTGCGGCTTATAGTTTTAGAGTTATCCAGTTTTAAATATTTTCAAGGCCCTATCAGGTCCCTTATTCCCGTATTTCAAAAACTAAGCAAGGTAGAGCGAAACGGACAAAAGTTTTGGGTCAAAATCTGTGACGACCCTTTAAGGACCCAACGGGGTCTCGAGTTAACAGGGTCTAGACCAATAGGGTCCGAACCCATTGGTCTATGGTCTTGACCCAATCTAGTCGTAAAATGTGAATGAACTAAAGTGTAATAAAATTTTTCACATTTTCTAGTTAAAATTAGCTTAAAATTCAATAACTTTATTTTCCTTATTTTTGGGAAAAGTATGAACTAAAACCAAGCAAAAAAATCTTTGGAGCCAAATCATTCCCTCTTTTTCTCAAAATTTAGTTAATTTTTCCAGTTTTTATTTCACTTCTTTTTTGAGTGTATGACCATACGAAAAATTCATTCCAAATTTCAGAAGTCTAGCTTTTTTATTTTGGACTTCATCGTGTCCTCCACAGACGGAAGGAGAGCCATTCATAAAGGGGCCATAGTTTGGCCGCCATACGTTACTGCATACCGTCCAACGTGTGCATTAGAGCACTCGTATGTGCGAAATTGTTTTTTTTTTATTTCTCCCTTCTCATTTTCGATGGGTTGGGTTGGATTGGGTTATCACACACGATTTTTTGGCTCAGTTTGAAGGTTTTCCCCCCAGATTTAGGGGTTTTTTTCTCATTTGGGGGTTAAACCCTCTCTGGCTAACTATGCTATTACAGAGGACGAATGAACAAACAAAAACAAAAATTGAAAAAAATATTGCAATTGGTCGTTTTTCCGACTTAATGGAGCGTCTTTTTTGCATTTAGCGATAAAAAAAGTTTTTTTTTTGTTGATTATCGGGAAATCCAATGACTTTTTATTTGCTAAGAATTTGTTTAAAACACTTTGAAAGGTGTTTCTTAAATAATATTACCATAGTAATTAGAAATTGATACATTTTTTTCAAAATTAATAAGCGCTTTTTTGATATAAAAAGTTAGCATTGTTTGTAAGTAACATGATCGTATTTCCCTCGTCTAACAGTTTTCGTACCTTCTGTAAAAATGTTGCAAAGGTTTGTGAGAGAGATGCGAGGAGCTTGGTTGATAATTCCTTAATAAAAAAACGAGTTTGATATCTTATACGAGTAGTTAAAATGTTGAATTCAAAAATTTCAAATGCAGTCCAATATAAAAAATCTTCTTACTAAAAAACATCTTTATTATTTTGTTGATCCATTAAAGATCATTTATTCTCGTTTTTACGATTTTTTTGGTTTAAAACAAATTATCAAGAAAAAAATTAGTACATTGGAAAGTACTTTTTAAATCATTTTCGATACCAAAAAGAAATGTTCATATCTCATCCCTGGGATGATGTGCTAGATATTTCTGATGACATCTAGTATTTTGGTCGTTTTCCGTGAAATCAATCATGAATTTTCCTGATCCCTTTGATATTGATGAATATTGGTTTTGTTGTTAAACTAAGTGAAAAACTGAGTTTAACGAGCCCGCGCTCGATCTGTACTTACAGAAAAAATCAAATAAAATTACTGACAAAATATGTCGCCATTAGGCACGTCTCCAAACCGGAAAATGCAAATTCCTTCATTTGTGTCTGCAATTCCAGATCATGTTGGTAACCTTTGCGAAATAATGTAAGAGACAAAAAAGTTGAAAGAAAGTATGAAGTGAGGTTGAGATTGCTAGAAATAGAATTGTAGTGTTGGAAACTGTCAAAATTTATTCTGTAGAAACTATAAATATTCACATATATAAAAAACAGTTTTCATTGACAAGACAAACGACATTTAAAATCCTACTGAGGATGACACTAACTGGGGTGTTTGAAACCGGTATAGGAAATACTAGAAATGTCTATAATTTTTAGAAATTCAATTTTTCTTCTGCATTTTTTCAACTTGAACCCTTATAACAAATATAATTAGAGCCCGCGCTCGATCTGTACTTACAGAAAAAATCAAATAAAATTACTGACAAAATATGTCGCCATTAGGCACGTCTCCGAAACAGAAAATGCAAATTCCTTCATTTGTGTCTGCAATTCCAGATCATGTTGGTAACCTTTGCGAAATAATGTAAGAGACAAAAAAGTTGAAAGAAAGTATGAAGTGAGGTTGAGATTGCTAGAAATAGAATTGTAGTGTTGGAAACTGTCAAAATTTATTCTGTAGAAACTATAAATATTCACATATATAAAAAACAGTTTTCATTGACAAGACAAACGACATTTAAAATCCTACTGAGGATGACACTAACTGGGGTGTTTGAAACCGGTATAGGAAATACTAGAAATGTCTATAATTTTTAGAAATTCAATTTTTCTTCTGTATTTTTTCAACTTGAACCCTTATGACAAATACAATTTTCAGCCGTGTAAGTCAATAGGGGCCGAAAACACGGAGGTCACAATTTCCATCAGAATCTCAAAATCGCTACACTTTACCACCTTCAAAATTTAATATCATGCGTTCGATTGCAGCTACAAATCCCAGTTAATGGAGTTTTAAAACTCATAATTTACAAGTCTACAAACAGAAAAGTTTTTGAAAAAATCCGCGGAGCCTTCAGAAAATTTCTATGTTAGTTTATCACTTACAATTTCTGTAACAAATAAACCAAATTTGATCAAAATCGGAGGGGGTTGAGAAAACTTTTATTTTTGATTGATTTGACACAAAATGGCCTATGTATGTTGCGACAAAATATTTTGTTTGGTTTTTCCGCAATTTACATAATTTTATTTTCTTATTTTAAAATTTTTAGGGGTTTTATTTCCAAAATAACTCAAATGTAGGGGTTTTTTCACATTTTGTAAGGCTGAACAAAAAAATATATTTTGATTTAATTTTATATAACTAGCAAAAATTATTTTTTTTTTTTTAAATTAATTTTTTTTTAAAAAAAAAGTTTTGGGTTTTTTTTTGAAAATCGCCCTAATCTGGGGGTTTTTGAAATTTTTTTAGGGGGTAGAAAAAAAGTACCTGGCAACACTGCTTACGCTAATGCTCGGTCACGTGAGTATAAAAAATTTTAATCACGCTCACGATATAATCACGTTCCCCTCTCATTTTCGATGGGTTGAGTTGGGAGTAGAGATGGGATCGTGGGTGACTTTGCAATCACGTACGCTCACGAAATACATTTTTTTATCACACACGATTTCGCTCTAACATTTTTTTTGGCTCTCGCTAATGCACGGTCACGTGAGTATAAAACATTTAAACCACGCTCTTGATATAATCACGTTAACGAAATACTCACGAATTGAAAAATACATAATTTTGTTAATTTTTTACCATCATACTGTGATTGGAGGGTGTACCACAGTAGGTAACGCATCGATGTGTGGGTCGAGTATTAAAAATAACCTCTCGATGTTGTGTAACTTTTTTTTTGTAAATGTGCACATTAGGGCTTCCAATCGGGATTGGTTTTTCTGAATCCCGGGATTCGGGATTGAAGAAAAAATTTCGGGATCCCGATTTCGGGATCCCGGGATTTTCGGGATATTTTGAATCCCGGGATTAACGGGATTTTTTGGAAATTTTCGGGATTTTTCGGGATTTTCAAAAATTTTTAGTATTTTTTGTCACTTCAACAAATTCACGCGTTCGTAAAAATTAGCAAAGTTTTGTTGATGTCGTGAACTTCAAAAAAAAGGTCGGGATTCCTCCTGTGAAGAATATCCTTATTTGGTTATCTTTCTTATCTTTCGTCGTGGCTCATCGTTATCAACTTTTAGTGAACGTGAGTTGAAAAAAAAAATTATTTTTGCATAAGTGATTAATTTTTTGCTTTTTTTAAATTTATTTGATTTTTTTTTTTTTCTTGCAAAAAAAAAAGTTTTTACCAATGTTTTTTTTTTTTTGGTATAAAAATGTGTTAGCGAGAGTGCGAAAGTAGAGTTTGCATGACTCACGCGTGAGCGTAAATGATGAGTGAGTGATTGAATTATTGTTTGCGTGAGCGTTTAGTAAAACATAAAATTAAAAAAGTTTACAACTTTAGGAGTTAAGATGTGTCAAAACCATTTACATCAATATTCTACTTGTAAGAGTAAAAGGAATAAATATAAAAGCCCTTATGTCAAACCACCACTAGTTTTTATAATTTCTTTACATTTCGCAAACGTTTCACCTTTTCCCATGGTACCTGACGGAACTTTTGTCGATTTTTTTTATTTTGTTCCACAAAATTCATATTTTATTCAAATTATTTAAAAAAATCTAAAAATAATAAAAAATATTGAAAAATTTCGGGATTCCGAAAATCCCGGGATTGAAAATCAGAAATACCGAGATTCGGGATTTGCCTAATCCCGAAAATCCCGGGATTTCCGGGATCGGGATATCCCGATTGGAAGCCCTAGTGCACATCTATCTAAATATATTAGAGTTGTCAACTATTCGCCTTTCAACTTTGTTTGAATAATTAAAATAATTGGTTTTGTACGTTCGATCAAACGATCAAATCTCAAAAATTGTTCGATTAATCCATGAGAATAACGTGTCCTAAACAGACGGAGAGACGGACATCGCTAGAATGTTTTAGAATCGATCACTGATCAATATTATATGCACTTTTTATGGGGTCCTACACCGATATTTCGATGCGTTACATACGGAAATCCGAATAGCACGAAAAATACAAAGGGGTTTTGATGATTGATTATGGTAGAGCAGACCAAAAAAAGGACTCGTATGTTGGCGTTTTGAAAGATCACATCGGAATTTTATTTTGTGTTCCCCGTAAACTGCAATTTTGCTAATTACATTTCAAGTCAGAAAATTAGAATTAATTTCTAATACTATGACAACTGTAATTCAATTTGTAATTTCAACAACATTAATTTATTATGCAATGAGAAACTCTAAAATTCACTTATTACATTGTTTTGGGAAATGTATTGAAACTTTTCTAAATTCTAATGAAAACTATCTATCCTGCGGATATCTTGCACACAATAATTTTCTATCAACGCTATTGCCAATAGATACATTTTTGTTAAAAGCAAAAAAATAAAAAATACCGATAACATAAAGAAAAGCATTATTGCAAGCCCCATAGTCATTGTTTTTGAACGCCTAGGGACCACCACATGATGCATAAGGAGAAAAACGTTTCAAAGATTATATTTTCCAAAGTTTTTGGAAAACAAAAAGAAACTGTTAAAAATAAATTGAAGTAAATCGTGTTTATGCATTAATGAAAACGTGCTGGCATTTGACATAAAATTATATCATACAAAAAGGAGAGTTTGCAAAACAACTCATAAAATAGCAAACGTTTGATGGTAGTCTCTGTCGGCTATGATAGACTAACATACATTTTTATATAAGGTGAATGATTCATAAACAACTAATTAAATTTATATGTTAAGTTATTTACAAATTTAATGCTCTTAAATTAAAATATTTTCAACATCAAGAATAATTTTAATATAAATTGAAAGAAATATTGGTCACGTTTTAGAAATAAATGTATAAAATAAAAAAAAAGGTACTCTTGATACATATAAGACAAAAATGCTCAATCAGTTTCAGTTCTCCTCCTATAGTTTTTTTTTCTATCGTGCTTTCAACAGACATAACCAATTTAAAAGTTTAATCAAACTAACATGAGTCCGCTTAAATATGTAGATTTCTGATATGGCTCAAATAATTCCAATCTGATTTCATCAAAATTATCTCTGCTTTCATTTGTCTGCTAAAATCAGCTGATTTTTTTACTAAAACTAACAGCTTTTTATACCTTTTAACTACTGGAGGACACTATAGAGTTCAAATTAAAAGAGTCATTTCCCTACTCCTCCTCTGATACAAAAATTATATTTTTTAAACCACCCTCAATACTCCCCCTCTGATACGAAAATGCTATTTCATAAACCTGAATATCTTAGAGAACCGTGATGGTTTAAGAAATATAATTTTTGTATCAGACGGGGAATAGGGAAAGGACAATTAAGAGAATCACAATCGGCCTTGTAGCCTCCGAGTGAATTCACCAAATTGGCGGACATTCATCCAACCTTACCTAACCATGTGTTATGGTTATAGGCTGTTTATTTTTTTGAATGGGTAAAATCGGACAAGAGGGGAAAAGTTTCCCCGTATAAAATTAAACCAACCTCTGAAAAACGCAGCTTTTAACACTCAGAAAAAAAATTAACTAAAAAATGGGAAAACTAACTAAATTCAGGGAATATTGATAATGATTTAGCTCCATTGCCATGTTTTCCTTCTTTTAAGTTCATATTTTTCTTAAAAATAAGGAAAGAAAAAAAATTGTAATATTATGCCAATTTGAACTAAAAAATGGGAAAAATTTTATTTCAATTTAGTTCATACACATTTGAGGACCCGATTGGGTGAAGGCCCCATTGGGTTCGGACCGATAGATTCAGACGCCGATGGGCCCAGACCCAGTTGGGTCCCTTAAGAACCAAAAATGGCCTCCATTTTGCTCTATCTGGCTTAGTTTTCGAGATATCGTCATTTTAAGTTTGTGAAAAAAAAATTTGCCCGAGTTATTAAAATTTTACTAAAATAGTGGAAAAAACTTCCTCAAATCTAAGAAAATGAACTAATTGGTAGAAAATTACGTCCTGAAACTAAAGAAGAGCAATATGTCTTAAAAATAAAGATTTTTGTCATATATTCAGGTAAAATTTCTTTGGCGGTAAGATTTTCTTCCATGTATTTGGGAATTCCATTTAAGTAAAATAATGGACTATTTAACAGTACATGAACTTAAATTTTTTCCTAACACTTAAGAAAATTTCCCAACTTTTAGTTAAATTTGACTAAATTGTGGGAAAATTTATAAACTATTTTGAAGAAAATTTTCCAAAGTTTAAGTTAAGTCTTTTTTTGAGTGTAGCGCCTTTTTTGTATTTTTGTCAAACTAATGTAACATTTTTATTTTAGAAGAAGTTCAAAATCATCTATTTGGACATACACTCAGAGAAGTGTTATGATTGTGTCAATCATAATTTAAGGGCGTCATATTATGATTGAAAATTGTATCATTATATTTTTATAGCAATCATAAAATTTTTTGTTGCAATCATATTATGGTCATAAATTATAAATTTTCGAATATTTAAAATCATAACATGATTGCTGCAAATATTATGGTTGCTACAAACAAGTTATGATAAAATTTTCAATCATAATATGACGCTCTTAAATTATGGTTGCCATAATTATATCACTTCTCTGCGTGTAGGGAACTAAAAATATTTTTTTTTGGCCCGCCCCATCTTGTGGGTGTGGATATATAAAACTTATAAATTTATTTTACAACATCTATCGCAAGGAGGAAGGTATCCTCCATCTTCCCACAACGTTTCCCACCGACACCCCAAAACAAATGGCCTTGGATAATATCAATAAACCTAAGCACACACGATTTTCAGGAGTGCCGAGTCTTTTATACCCTCCAACATATAGAAAAAATTTCTAAACAACAAGCACAATGTCCTTAGAGATCCTTTATTTTGAGTAAAAAACTTTTTTTTAGTAATTTTTGTAAAAAAATAATTAAAAAAATTATTTTTGAGTGCATTTTTTTTTTTAGTTTAAAAAAAAATTTGGAGTGAAAAAAATACTTTGTAAAATATTTTTGAGGCTAACCAATATTTTAAGGTGAAACCATTCTGAAATTTACGTTTTTTTTTAAATTACGGTAATTCTCAATAGAATTAATTCGTTCGAAGCTCTGGTTGGTGACAACCTTCTCCTATATGCAAATGTTCTAATAACTAACTTTTCTGTGTGCACTCGTGTCAAACTTCAGAAGGGTATCTCAGAAGGGTTTGTCGGACAGACGGGCATCGCTAGAATGTTTTCGAATAGATTACTGATCGATAATATAACATGGATTCCGATAACACAGTGCAACAACCAAAATCGGAATGGGATGAAACCAAGAGCAAATGAAAGTTGACATTTTCCATATAAAACCCCTCAAGGGTTTTTTTTTTGAGTTTAGTGCGAGATTTCTTACGCCCATTTGAAGTTATAACTTTAGGTGAACTATATTTATAATTTCTTGAAAACTGTAAAAGAGGAGTATACTTAATCTTGTAATTGTCTTTAAATAACAGTCATACGCAACGTTGCACAGTGGCTTATTTTTATTAATTCGTCCATTCAGTAAGTACTGGACAGATTGCAGCAAAAATAAATACGGGTTATGTTGTTTTTACATTTTTTTTTAACGTTTATTTTGCTCCAGGGTCCGAACTTCAAGAGAACGGTGCGACCTTAAGAACCTTTTCGAAAATGTTGAAAAAATTGTGGTATCACTTTTTCATGAATCTTAATAAACTGAGGGGCGTCCCGTTCAGAAATCCAACATTTTTTTGAAGACCAACGCTATCATACGTGAAATTAAAAAAAAAAAAAAAATTTAAGTAGTAATCAAAGTGTTTTATCAAAATGTTCCTATTAATTTTTAAGCTTTTTGATGTTAAATAAAATTAGTTTTTTCACTAAACAATACCATAAAGAGTCAGTAATTATGGTAGTCAAGTGTAGGGTGATTTTTTTTTAAATATATGTTAATTAACTACAATTACATGTGTTATAGTTTTATTAAACTAAAAATATATATGGATTAAGTTAATCCAATTGTGCAAAAAACTCCCGACTAATTGTGTGTAAAATAACTGAAATAAAATTTGAATTTTCTTTACAACAGATAACTAACATTAACAACTGTCATGTATTAACAGTAAAACTTTTCCAAGTGTCATTTTTACATCATAAAATTCTATTATCAAATGAATATAAATTAATCTATGAAAATATAAACAAACACAAGGGATTCGAAATCTATATACAAAATAGTTAAGTGAAACAACTATGGATGTAATTTTTAAAGCAAATCAAATGGATACACCTGAAGAGCAACGTTCTCCCAAGGGTTTAGGTAAGTAAAGTAAGTTTAAAAATAGTTTATTTTCTTTTCTTTGCTTAAGTATATGGATGTTCTATATATTTTTTATTTATTTTTTTGTAGTTTATTGTTTTAAAAACTTTTTGTATATTTATTTTTTCTCTAAGGTTTAAGATTATTTCCTATGACAGCATAGGTATGAGTACAAACATACGTACATATTTACTTATTTGTTTTATATCCTTAAGGCTTTAGGGATAGTTTTGAAATTTTTATCTTAAAAAATTAAAAAAAAAAACCAAAACGAAAAAAATATTAATCTTAGTTACGTTGTTTTTATGTCAGTCTTTTTTTGTTGTCATTTTGTAACTAACACAATTTAACGAGTTTAAACAAACACTTAAATGCAGTTAACTTAATGCCTAATAATCTTCTTTTTTTAACATTTTTATTCCTTTTGTTTTGTTATTCATACATACTTTAAGCATCAACATTCATTTACTGCTTTCATAATATATACTACTATTTTATATTCGTAGTGTATTAAAATCAGAATTGCTTAGGAGTGAATTCTATGGAATGAATTTTCGCTTACAATTAGAATAACATCCTTTTAATTACACAGAAAAACAGATTCGTCGCCGCTGTAATTTTTTCCATTTTGGAGGGTATAAAAGATTCGGCACAGCCGAATTTAACACTTTTTTATATTCTCTAGTATTGCAAAAAATATGAATACACTCGGAAGAAATACTCTGTCGAAAAATCTGTAAAACAACTTTCGGTTTGAGTTAGCAAACTTTTACCAATTTTTCTAAAAAAGTGCCTGCGAATTTTGTACTCTTGCCCAAAACATTAAATCATGATAATGTTTTGTGAAAGATATGAGTGTACTTGCCAAAGCAACGTTTTTTTTAGAAAACATAATGTTATATTACTTTGCTATTCCATGCAAAACGAATTGAAATATAAGTCGAGGACCTCATTAAAAAACCAAAGTAGCTGTGCATTTCGTAAGTGAGCGCAAAAATAAGTGCAAAAAAGTGTTTTTACATTTTGGGGAGTATAAAAGATTCGTCACCAAAGAATATAACACTCTCACTTTATGTACGTTTGATAAACAAATGGAAAATTTGTATGCGAAAAGCTTAGACTTGGTGGAAAAGTAGTTTTGGTACAAAAAAATTATTTTTTTTCACAAAAAACTAAATTATGTTAAAAAAATTTAATGAACCCAAAATTTTTGGTGAAAAAAAATTTTCATAAAAAAAAGAGTTTTTGATGAAAAAATTTAATGAAAAAAAATTGATAAAAAAAAAATTTGGAAAAAAGTCTGATGAAAAAAAAAAATTTATGAAAAAAAAAAAAAATTTATGAAAAAAAGTTTGATGAAAAAAAAAAATTGATGAAAAAAAAAAAATTGATGGAAAAAAATTTATGAAAAAAATTGATGGAAAAAAATTAGAGTTGTGTCGTTCACGAACGAACTAGTTCAATTGAACTATTCACTTAACTGAGCGGTTTATCTAGTTCGTTCATTTCAGCTCTTTTAGGTCTTTTCGTTCATTCAGCTCAATTGGTCATTACTTCATTTTGATCTTTCAGTTCGGTCGTTCAATTTTTTATACCCTCCAACCATAGTATGGGGGTATACTCACTTTGTCATTCCGTGTGTAACGCATTGAAATATCGGTCTAGGACCCTATAAAGTATATATTTTATTGATCAGTGATCGATTCTAAGACATTCTAGCGATGTCCGTCCGTCCGTCTGCCCGTCCGTCCGTCCGTCCGTCTGTCCGTCTGTAGAGGACACGATACAGTCCAAAATAAAAGACCTAGACTCCCCAAGTTTGGCACAAATATGTCTTATATTCCTAGGCAGGTTAAGTTCGGAAATGGGCAAAATCGGACCAAGAAGGAAAAAGTTCCCCATTAGAGAACTAAACCAACCCATGAAAAGTTTCACTTTTTAACATGATTTTTTTGTGTTTTTGTTTAACAAATGCAACATTTTTATGCTACAAAAATTTCAAAGTCCTGCATTTGGACCCAGAGAATTAGATAATGTCGTTTTTTCGGTTCGCCCCCCCCCCCTTTTATGGGCGTGGAATAATTTTTTTTTAAATAATAATAAACTTGTATTTTTTTAGTGCATAAAGCATAAGAATGAATTTTTAAACACATATTCGAGAGGAAATTTGCCCCCCCCCCCAATTACCACTTTCGAACCCCCCCCCAAAAAAAAAACGTCCCTGCAATTTTTTTTTTTTGCATGTTGGAGGTAGAGAATGTATCCCGGGATTTCCCGTCCCGGGATTCCCGGGAAATTCGTCAATTTTCATTTCCCGCATTCCCGGGAAATTTGTGCGGGATTCCCGGGAATTTTAAAAAATATGCATAACAAGTTAACTGCTATAATTACGTCAATATATTTTTAAATATAAGGGCTCCGATTTGCACGCACTACGAAATCGAAAATATGTGCTTAAAATATGCTCTTAAAAATCAAAAATATGCGCTAAAAATTCAAAAATATTTACTAAAAACGTAAAAAGTATAAAAAATGGTTTTTCATTATCAAAGGTTTTAATATTTATTTACAACTCAAAAAATTGTTTTTATATTAAAAAAAGTATTTTTTATTTGTACACAGAAAAAACAAATTTCCAATAAACCACATTCGTAGCATTTATGAACAAATTCTTAAAAATGTATGAACCTTTCATAAAATTTTTGATTTTTTTTATTCATTAAAAAATTATAATATTCCACATAATAAATATTATGAAAAAGTTCATAAATATTATGAAGAAGTTAATAAACTCTTATCAATTAGTTCATAAATACTATGCATTTTTTGTGACTTTTACTTATTTTCAATTTTTTTAATTTAAATTTGTGTAATTTTTTCAGTTTTCTTATTTATGTAATTTTTATGTGTATTTTTTTGTTTTCTTATTTATGACAAAATATGAAAAGATATGCATTTTCGTAAAAATCTGCAATAATATGCAAAAACAAATCTTTTTCTCTTAGTGAAATGTCAATGACAAAAACAGCCCATTCTAGTAAACAAAAATTTCTTAAAAAATATAACAGGACATTGTTTAATATTTTTTTTTTTTTAAATAGAGTTTTTAGCTTAGTTTGTTATTTTTTGTTTTATAAGATTGAATTATTATTTAATTTGCTTTTAAATGTATCAGGCATTGTTAGACGTACAAATTTTTCAAAAAAAAAATTAAAAAAAATTTTTAAAAACTAAAAAAAATTATTAATGGTTTTTAGTGCGGGATCCCGGGAATCCCGGGAAGTTCAAAAATTTTTCCCGCTTTCCCGGGAAATGTGAAAGTGCGGGAAATTGCGATCCCTAGTTGGAGGGTATAAAAGATTCGGCACAGCCGAATTTAACACTCTTACTTGTTTTTGTTAATTTTGTCATAAGGCGTTAGGTTTTTCTTTTGGCACGATTTCTCATCATTTATGTTTTTATAACCTCCAAAGTCAGTATGGGGGTATACTCACTTTGTCATTCCGTGTGTAACGCATCGAAATATCGGTCTAGGACCCCATAAAGTATATATTTTATTGATCAGTGATCGATTCTAAGACATTCTAGCGATGTCCGTCCGTCCGTCCGTCCGTCCGTCTGTCCGTCTGTAGAAGACACGATACAGTCCAAAATAAAAGAGCTAGACTTCCGAAGTTTGGCACGAATATGTCTTATATTCCTAGGCAGGTTAAGTTCGGAGTTGGGCAAAATCGGACCAAGGGGGAAAAAGTTCCCCCTTGGAGAACTAAACCAACCTAAGAAAAAACGCATTTTTTGCAGGGTTTTTTTTTTTTTTTTTTTTTTTTTTAGATACAAAAGAAACACACTCAGGCAATGCTGCCTATCAATTACTAATGTAACCGTGTTGTTTCTTTCGGAAAGGGGATAGGAGAGAGATGAAAGATTTGAAAGATAGAAGGGCTTCAGTATGGCAACACTGTAATTGCGCGTGTTGATAATTTTGAGTACAGTTGTTGCATCGCCATCTGTTATTGATCTGGCGAATTATTTTTGAAGCTGTGTTTCATAGCCATTATTTTATTATTTTACTTCGTTGACGTTTTAGTGCTATTTATCAACGAAGGAGGGTGCTGCGATAGATATTAGTTATAAATAGAAACTAATAAATATCTGAAAAAAATGTTGTTCTGCCTGAGCCGGGAATCGAACCCAGGCTTGCTGGCTAGTAGTCCAACGCGCTAACCACTAAGCCACAGCACCCTCCTCTGATTTTTTTTATTTTTATTTTTTTACATTTTGGAGGGTATAAAAGATTCGGCACAGCCGAATGTAACACTCTCACTTGTTTTTTTTAAATTTGTATATTTATTTTTGTATTCTTTTTTTAATGTTTTTATTCAATATTTTTGTATTTTTTTAACGAAAAGCAAAACAACAGACATGATCGAAATGATTCGATCACGAACTGTTGAACGAAAACCAAAATTGACCGATTTGAACTAAGTAGATGAACGACCAACAGACATGATCAAAATGATTCGTTCACAAACTGTTGAACGAAAAAGCCAAAAGAGGGATTGAACTAGATGAACGAACTATGTCTTTTATCAGAAATGAACGAGAATGAGCGCTCACTCAATTGAACGATTAAGCACAAGTCTAAAAAAAATTGATGAAAAAAAATTTTTTTGTTGAAAAATAATTATGTTACTTTTTATTCACCAGCTGCTGAAAAACGGTTTTATTCACCACGAGGTAAATTATTATCCAAGTTACAAACCCAAGTTATTAAAATTTTTTGTTATAAGAAAATGAAAATAGTAATTCTTGTTTTCTTTTTCGTTAATTGTTAGCTTATATAGTCAAACTGAGGTGGCGTCCTGCAACTTTTTTAAAATTAGACGCCAGCCTAAAAACATTATTATGTTAAAAAAAAGACTTAACTTGAACTTTGGAAAAATTTTCTTCAAAATAGTTTAAAAATTTTCCCACAATTTAGTTAAATTTAACTAAAAGTTGGGAAATTTAGGAAAAAGTTTTAGTTCATGCATTGTTAAAAAGCCCATTATTTTCCATAAATGGAATTCCCTAATATGTGGAAGACCATAGTATCGCCAGTCGTCTTCACATGTGGGGCCTAACATCCGATTTAAAAAAGTTGGCATTCCCGAAAATTTTAAAATGCTCACATCTCGGTAAATATTGCCAACACAACAAAAAGTTCAAAAGTATTTTTGTAGCTCTTAACACGTAGAACAAACACGTAGAATTTTGGATCAAAAACTATGACGATTCTTAAGGAACCCAACTGGGTCTGAACCTATCGGGTCCTAACCCAATGGGGTCTTTACATAATAGGGTCCTTAAATGTGTATGAACTAAATTGAAATACAATTTTTCCCATTTTTTAGTTCAAATTGGCCTAATGTTAAATTTTTTTTTCTTTCCTTATTTAAAAAAAAAAAATGAACTTAAAAGAAGGAAAACATGGCAGTGGAGCTAAATCATTATAATTTTTTTTTTTCAATTTAAATGGATATTTTAGCTGAATTCTCTGTCATTAAGTTTTAGAAAATAACAGAAATGAGCAGATTGTTTGCTAATTTTACAGAAATTCTGTTTTAAAGGACATTTTTTTATCAAAATTAATCAAAAAAATGTTTTTAAAAGTAATTTCTAGGTCAAGTTCCAAGAAAATTAAATTCTCGAAAAAATTGAGATTTTAAAATTAAAATAAACTGAAAACGGATAAGTTTTATTGGCTCCACAGTGCGAATGTGTACCAAAAGCAGAAAGTTTTGAAGACCCTCGGTCAGATTTAATATTTTTTCTATCACAAGATATAAAAATATTAACGAATTACTCTTTTAAAACTCTAATTATTATATATGTATGTACGAAATAGTAAAGCCATATTCAGTCAGTCAGCAGCTTTTCTTTGTACATACATTTGTATGTATATATAATATATATTTTGTTGTCTATGATGGTTCTTTTGTTACCAAAGAATATTAAGCTTATCTTTAAGTATTATAAGTATGTATTTTATGTGAACACAAAACATTTTTATAAGTCAAAAAGATCAGCCATCTGTAATGTAAGAAATATTTATGCTTCTATAGAGAATAGCGTAAGTATATCGTTAGTTCAAATGCAAAGGGGCGTAAATAATTAATAAATAAACTTAAATTGTTTTATTAAATAGTTTTGTATTCAATCAAATTTAAGGTCTAAACAAAAAATGGATATCTTTAAACAATTAAAACCAGCCAAAATGCTGCCAGCTAAAATGTATGGGTTTATGGGGATATTTTTTGATTTCCGTTAAAAACGTACGCAAAAAAATTATTGGCTAGAAATTTTCAATTAAATCTATTGGTCAACAAAATTTAAATTAGTCAATCAATGTTTTGATTGAAATTTTTTATTTTACTGAACTGTCGAACTATAAATTTTCAACATACCAGATTTTGTTTGTCTATAATTTATTTGAATACATTAATTCAAAAATATACAAAATAGTCGGGTCTTACTTTTGTTTTTTATTGGAAAGCATAAAAAACGAATTTTTTCATGATTTTGTCATAAGTTTACAATTCATTCGTTTAATCAATCATTATTTGTTAATCAAAATAATGATTGACTTAACAAATAAAAAATTGATCAAATTTGTGATCAAAATTGAAAAAATGTTTGATTGATCGGTATAACAATTTTCTTTATTGGAGGAATTTCAATCAAAAAATTTATTGAATCCGAGTTTTTGGTGATTGAAATTGGTTTCAAATTCTTTCTGTGTTGTTAAATCCTTTTGCCTTTAAGATGACGATGTATCCATATCTATTTAAATACATATACAATTCCATTTTAGTTTGTGTGTGTTAGTATTTGACTTTGTGTGGATATTTGAATAAGCGTTTAAATAAAAAAGAAAGGAAATGAAACGTTTACAATTGTAGACAATGTTGGTACCAGTAGGAAACTACAATATGTATTGTCAGTAACTTTTATTAAAAACATTTATTGTTGGTTCCTGCATTTTTACATCCTACAATTAATATAAGTATTTAGAGTATTGTGAAAAACTTTTTTTTTTTTTTTAAATATGACCGATGGCAAATATGACAGTTTTCCCAAGATTCAATTTGGTCAGAACTTAATATCACATACGATCGAAAAACTAACAATAGTTTACAAAAGAGCATAAAAAAACCAACATTTTTGGAAAAAAATCAGTTTAAAAAAAAAACTGTTGTAAAAGAATAAAGTTAAAATTTGTTTAAGGCAGAGATGCTGGCAATAAAGGAAGTGGCTTACTGGTTGAGCTGAAATGTCTTGTCTACAACCGCATTCAACATCTATACTGACAGTCAAGCTGCGGTCAAGTCCCTGGATTCAATGTTTCTAAAAACAAGATCTGCCCTTAACTGCCGCACGTCTTTAAATGAGATGGCCAAGCAGTTTAACATACGACTCATATGGGTACCAGGGCACAGAGACATTCCAGGGAACTGCAAAGCCGATGAGCTTACAAGACTAGGAACTACCTTACAGGTTCCAACAGAATTGGAATGTGTTGGTATGCCTCTAGAAACTTGCAAGCAAAACCTACGGTTTTTTTCTGTGACGGAGACTAATCAAAGATGGGCAAATGGATGGACGTGTGAGACAACACAACTGATTTGGTCTTCTCGTAATCAGTGGCGCACAAGTGAGCTGATATTGCTTCCAAGAGGAGAGATTTCGACGGTGGTTTCTATAATTACCGGACAATGTCTTATAGAGAAGCACGCAGAGCGGTTAAATATACCGTCGAATGGCTTTTGCAGAAGTTGCATGGATAAAGAGGAGTTGGGAACTATCGAATACTTTATTTGCCATTGCCCGGCACTTTCTGGTCAGAGACTTGCTTCACTGGGATCTAGGGAGCTGTACGATCTTTCTGATTTGTCTGATGTCAAAATTCAATATCTAATTAGTTTCATAAGAAGCTCAAACTGGTTTAACGACAGGGACCAGTAGGGAAACCTATTACGGTCCCGTGGTATCACAATGGACCTCAGAGTCTACGTGTGTTTACGTAAAACGTCAGCAGCCACTTACAACCTAACCTAACCTAGGTATTAAACCAAGATTTTGTTGTTGTTTATAAAAAAAAAAATAGAAAAATTATTAAACCAAGATTTTGTTGTTGTTTATAAAAAAAAAATAAACAAATATAAGGGAAATTTATGCGTAGGTTAATAAAATTCTTTATAACTTTGGTGTTTGCCCATAGATTTTTAAGAAACCGACTTTGTTATCTTAGTAAAGGTTCAAATTTATTTTAAAAAATGCTAAAAATCTATAGCATTTTTGAGGACCATCCATATAACATATAAAACACAGTTGCAAAGAAGAGTCTTTTCCACTTATTGTTAGAGACATTTTAGACATTTTTTTCCGACCCCTTTTTCTGTAGGCGGGTTAAAAAAAAATTATGAAAATAATAATAAATTTGTATTACCCTACTACAACTATCATAAAAAATATGTAAACGTTTTTGGCGAAAGGCTATAAATTTTTTTTTTATACCCTCCACTCTAGTGATAGAGGGTATATATAAGTTTGTCATTCCGTTTGTAACACATCGAAATGTTGGTCTAGGACCCCATAAAGTATATATATTCATGATCCTCGATCGATTTTAAGTCGATCTAGCGATGTCCGTCCGTAGAAAACACGCTAACTTTTGAAAGACTTTACAGAGGCTACTGCAGTTTGGCATATATGTTGGTCATTTACCTGGTCAGGTTGGTATTGCAATCCAGCCAAATCGGTCCAGTGGTTCAAAAGTTATGAGCAAAAGAGTAAATTTCGGCAAGGGTGTTTCGCGAATTTACGAGATAAAAAACACGATAACTTTCGAAAGACAATAAAAAGACTACTCAAGCTTGACATGTATCTTTGCCGTTCCCCAGGCCTGTTTGGTATTAAATTTCAGCTCAATCGGTCTAGTGGTTCAAAAGTTATAAGCAAAACCCTGAATTTCAGATTGGTTTCATCTTAAATGCCACGTGTTTATGAAGTTTTAAATGCATTGGTGGTAACTTAACAATGCTTTTCAAACTTGTTTAGTTTTAAAGCAATGCTTTTTAAACTAATTTAGTTTTAAAAGCATTGGTAACTTAAAAATTACACTCAAAAAAAATTTTGAACTCAAAAAAAATTTTACACTCAAAAATTTTTTTTTTTTTTTTACAAAAATTATAATATTTTGTGTACATTTACTGTTAAAATATCACTTAGAAATATTTTAACAGCAAAAAAACATTACACTCGAAAAAAATTTTACACTCAAAAAAAATTAGTTATTTTTCTTTTTTTTTTTCTTAAATGACAAAAAAAGAGTTTTTCACTCAAAATAAAATATTTCTGAAAAAAATAGTTTTTCACTCAAATTAAAATATTTCTGATCAAAATTGTTAATTTTTTCACGTTAAAAAATGTACTATCCTTTAAAAAATACATTGTGGAGGGTATTCATAGATTCGGCAAAGTCGAATTTAACTTTTCTACTTGTTTTTATACCCTCCACTCTAGTGATAGAGGGTATATATAAGTTTGTCATTCCGTTTGTAACACCACGAAATATTGGTCTAGGACCCCATAAAGTATATATATTTATGATCCTCGATCGATTTTAAGTCGATCTAGCGATGTCCGTCCGTCCGTCCGTCCGTCCGTCTGTCTGTCTGTCCGTCCGTAGAAAACACGCTAACTTTTGAAAGACTTTACAGAAGCTACTGAAGTTTGGCATATATGTTTGTCATTTACCTGGTCAGGTTGGTATTGCAATCCAGCCAAACCGGTCCAGTGGTTCAAAAGTTATGAGCAAAAGAGTAAATTTCGGCAAGGGTGTTTCGCGAATTTACGAGATAAAAAACACGATAACTTTCTAAAGACAATAATGAGACTACTGAAGTTTGACATGTATCTTTGCCGTTCCCCGGGTCTATTTGGTATTAAATTTCAGCTCAATCGGTCCAGTGGTTCAAAAGGTATAAGCAAAACCCTGAATTTCAGATTAGTTTCATCTAAAATGCCACGTGTTTTAACAAGTTTTAAAAGCATTGGTGGTAACTAAACAATGCTTTTCAAACTTGTTTACTTTTGAAGCAATGCTTTTTAAACTTGTTTAGTTTTAAAAGCATTGGTAACTTAAAAATTACACTCGAAAAAAATTTTACACTCAAAAAAAATTTTACACTCAAAAAAAAATTGACACAAAAAAAAATTTAATTTTTTTTTTTTTTAATTTGTGTACATACGTACGTGCATTCACTTAGAAATATTTTTACAGTAAAAAAACATTACACTCGAAAAAAATTTTACACTCAAAAAAAAAATTAGTAATTTTTATTTAAAAAAAAAATGACAAAAAAAGAGTTTTTTACTCAAAATAAAATATTTCTAATCAAAATTGTTAATTTTTTTCACGTTAAAAATGTACTATCCCTTAAAAAAAGGCATTGTGGAGGGTATTCATAGATTCGGCAAAGTCGAATTTAACTTTTCTACTTGTTTTTTTTCAATTTTCCATGTTAAGTGCATAAAAATATATTATAGAATTTTCAAATTTCCTATTGGGTAATTAAAATAAGGGACACTGTTTATGTATAAAATCATAGAACGGAACTAACATTATTCATGACAAAAGAATAACAACACTAATGATTTACTTAGAAGACATAATTCCTAGTGAATATAATAATATAATCCATTTTGTTAATTTTATTTAGTAATAATGAGCCTTAACAAACAAATGAACAACAAACAAATACATTAATATTATTTTTTCTGTCATCAATTTAGGTTATTATTGTTAATATCTATTTTGTTAGGTAAAACAATAAAATGTTGAAAACCTAAATAAAGTAAAATTAAATTGTTGTTTGTTTCAATCATCAATCATTTAAGTTTTAACATTTTGTGACTATTATTTAATGTTAAACTTAAAAAAAATCTGAAAATTTCCTAAAATTTTTTGAAATATGTGACATGAACACAAATTTGCTCAAAACAAAATTTATAGCATTTCTAAATACTATTTTTTCAGTTTTTAAAAAAGACAAGTTTGCACAAAAAACTAGAAAAATCTCAGTTTTTCTTTAAATTAGCTGAAACTTTATTGTTTTCGTTTCAACTAATGTTTTTGTTTAAAACACAAACGAACGTGTTTAAAAAATAACAGCAAAATAAATATTTCCATCAATCATACGCCATGTAGTTCTTGTACGATGAACTTTAGGAAAGCTCTTTTTTTTTGGACTTTATCAAATTTTCTTTGCTTAAAAATTTTATTCATTTATTAAATCGTTGACGTAATTTAATTTTTAATAAAAATTATTTTGTTTAAGAAAAGTTACAAAGTCTATATTTGCTAAATAATCTTGACAATGGGATCTGACAAATCCCGAAACACGTGTCGATTAAATCTTGTAAAAAATGATCAACATACATAAATAAATTTAAAACAGAAAAATAATTTTCTTGAAAATTATTCTATGAGAATATCATAGTTTTAATTAGTAAAGGAAATAATGATCTCGAGCTAGAATAAATTTACTCAAAATATAATATTTTAAAGGTCGAATAAAACAATTTTTATTTTATAACTATATAAATAAAAATCAATTGTCGTTCGTTGGTAACAGCATCAGTTGAGAACTGCTGGACCGATTTGGACAATTTTTTTTTGAAATGTTCGTCATAGTCCAACTTAGGTTTTTACGTAATGAAAAATTGACCACGCCCACTTTTACGCCCACTTTTTTTGATTTATCTAAAATCGGAAAACGGCTGCACCGATTTGGGTAATTTTTTACTTAAATGTTCATAGTAATCCAATTTAAGATTTTACTGAAAGAAAAATCGACCACGCCCACTTTAACGCCCACTTTTTCAATTTATCTAAAATCTGACAATGGCTGCACCGATTTTATTATTTTTTTTTTTTAAATGAATTTTTATAATATTCGACTTTGTTTTTTACGAAAAAAGAAATTGACCACGCCACCTTGGCTAATTTTTGTTGAAAATGTTTGCCATAATTCAACTAAGGTTTTTAGGGATAGTAAAATTGCTTTGTATCGAAAGAACATAGAAAACGATTTTTAAGGAAAGAAAAATTGTCCACGCCAACTTTCTCACTTTTCCCTATATATGTATTTTAAGTCATGGAATGGCTGGATCAATTTGTCTTATTTTGTTTTTAATGTTCATCATAGTCCAACTGAGGTTTTTCGCATCACTTCACAGAAAGAATGGAAAACGAAAGTCAATCAACAAAAACGCGAATTCAATTAATTTTTTCATAATTTTTTATCATCAAACTGTAGGTGATTAATTGATTTTTATTTCAATTAATAATTTTTTCGATTTTGATCACAAATTTGATCGATTTTTTATTTAAAGTCAATTAAAATAATGATTGATTTAACAAATGAATTTCACGCTTATGGAAAAATTATAAAGAAAATCATATTTTTTGCTTTCCAATATGTTGCCGACAATAAAAAAAAGTTAAACCGTGGTATAAAGTATATTTTTGAATTAATGTATTCAAATAAATTGAAGCAAAAAAAAATCTGGTATGTTGAAAATTTGTAATTTGATAGTTAAAGAGAGTAACAAAAATGTTGACCAAAACAATAATTGACTCATTTAAATTTTGTTGATCAATAGATTTAATTGAAATTTTTTAGCCAATAATTTTTTGTGTGTTGAGAACTGACCGATATGGATAATATTTTTTTTTAAATGTTCGTCTTAGGTTTTCTTCGGAAAACACATTAATCACGCTCACCTTTACGCGTCCTTTTTTCGATATATCTAAAATCGAAGAACGGCTGGATCGATTTGACTAAACTGACCGATGTGGATAATATTTTTTCTTAAATGTTCGTCTTAGGGTTTTTCAGAAAACAAATTAATCACGCTCACCTTTACGCGTCCTTTTTCGATATATCTAAAATCGGAGAACGGCTGGATTGATTTGACTAAACTTTTTTTTTAAATGTTCGCCATAGTCCAACGTAGGTTTAAATGAAAATAAAAATTTTTCACACCCACTTTTATTTCGATATATCTCAAATAGAAGAACGGTATGGCCGATTTGGCTATTAGTAGTATTTGTTGACGTTCGTGATAGTACAACTAAGGTTTTTACGTAAAGAAAATTTGTCCACTCCCACTTTTTTTAATATATCTAAAATCGGAGACATAAATTTTAACGAACACTTTTGTCTAAATATGTTAACTACTAATGACTGGACGGATTTTTTTACGTAAACTATAGTTCTAAGTAATTAGGTTTTTAAGGAAATGTAAATGAGAAAAGTGTTCCGGAAAAATAGAAAATTCGGGAAAACTACAACGGTTTGTTTGAACTCAAGACAATAGCTCACGATAAGAACAAACGATATGCGTAATTTATTTTTGTGTTGTTCGTAATGATACTAAAGTAGTTTTAAATTTGTACTGTTCGCAAATGCTGGTGATGATTTTTTTTTAGTTCCTAAAATATAATTTGAAGATGATTTTCTGCCTAATCGTGTCTATAAAACAACGCCCACAAATTTTTCTAAGCCAAGAAATTCATTACATTTTTTGCAAGGCTATATATTTGAAGCGAGGCGAAATATAACACTGATCTTATATTTGGGCCAGCAACGCGGACCGGGCCAGCTAGTTTTATAATAAAAATGAATCAGAATTTGAATTTGAACAAAAAATCTTCTCCATACAAAATCCTTCCACCCTATTGTATATGAATAAATGAATATGTATTAACCTTTGTACTATCAAAAAACATAAATTTATATACGCTATGTATAAAACTTACATTAACATATTCGAAATTTTGTCAGGTTTTATAAAACACAAATATTAAATCATTTTCATGAAAATTATAAAATAGCATAAATTATTAAAACAGGTGTGTTCGATAATTGTTGAATATTTTATGAAAAACTTAACCTTTGTGTGTGTTTCTGTTTTTTTACATAATAAACCCCAAATAAAGAAATACAAACTATTTTCTCCGGATTATATTTAAATAACGCCAAAGGGCTATATTTTCAAAAATAAGGTCATGATGTAATATTCCACATCTTTGCTATCATTTTATTTATATTATTAGAATTGTCTATTGTCCCAAATTTTCACTACATAAATCTTAAAGTAAGAGACATAATGTTATTCTTAACAATCTAATAAACATATACAATTTATTTTTTTATTTTTTTTAACAAATGGCAAAAAATGTAGGTACAATGACAGTAATACACTGAAAGAAACTAACTGATAAAAATTCTTTATACCTTTAGTGTTTGCCCATACATTTTTACCTTTGTTATCTTTGTAAAGGTTCAGGCTTTCAAGATAAGTAAAAAACTTGCTAATTTGCAAAGACTTCTATTTTTGAAAATATTTTAAAAATGATCTTTTCGACAAAAAGCGTAGAAAATATATTAATTTAATTTTAAAAAACTTCCAGGAAAGAAATTTTATCAATAGCCCAGTTAAATTTCAAGAATTAATAAATTTTTGTTTATAATTATTAGGGATGAGATTTCCATGCAAATGCATGTTTTTTGTCGATGTTCTAAAAACGAAATCAACCAATTATCTTTCCGAATCAAGAAATTTGCGTTAAATAGGCATCGATTTGTTTTTGCATATTTTTGCATATTTTGGTGAAAATGCATATTTTTGCATATTTTAATTTAAAATGCATATTTTGTGCATATTTCTAACTTTTAAGTGCATATTTTGGCATAAATTAGCAAAAACACCAATTGAATTTTTTTTTCCAAAAACTATTATAAATTTTAAAAATTTATTTTGAAATAGGAAAAAAATTTTTTTTATTTTTAATTTTTTTTTTAGATTTTCTTAATTTCTAAAAAATCTTGCTTATTTGCTTTTTGCTTCTTAAGAAGTTTGAAAACGAGATTTTTATTGTACACATTTTATTTTTTAGTGCATATTTTAAGGTTTTTTAATGCATATTAAGAATTTTTTAGCGCATACTTTTGAATTTTTTAGTGCATGAAAATCTCATCCCTAATAATTATTTTTATTTTATTTAGGTCATTATCAATGTCGTATGAGTAATAGCTTAGTTGTTATAAGTTAATATTAATCATACGCATGAATGTTTTTTAAAATTGCTTTAATTTGAGTTAAATAATGTACTACACCAAAAAATGCAGGGGATCTCATATAAAAATTCGAGTTGGTTAGATTCCATAGAGCACAGAAATACTCATAGTTTTACTCGGCCACTTCGTTAAGTATTTTTTATTACACTGTGCAACACGATTTTGTATCTTGGATGGGACCAAAAATAAAAAAAATGAAAGTATACCAACCCCCGAATGGCTTTGAAAACTTAGCTCGAGTTCTTTTTTTATGGTCCACTGAAATTTTTAAATTTTTTTCCAGGGCGT
Source organism: Pegoplata infirma (assembly GCA_963921195.1). NCBI lineage: Eukaryota > Metazoa > Arthropoda > Insecta > Diptera > Anthomyiidae > Pegoplata > Pegoplata infirma. Next base: position 238,503,388 of record OY992538.1, on the reverse strand, counting down.
TTTGAATAAGTCAAAAAAAAGAGCATTAAATCTGATTCTGAGGTAAATAATGTTAATATGTTCACCAAAGTCGTGTGTAATAAATCAAAAAAAAATTATAAATCTGCTTCTCAGCTAAACCCTCTTTCTCAACTTTTTAGGGGTCATTTTTATCCTTTTTCAAATATATTCATAGAACACCAATATAACGTGCGTTTAAAGGGTTAAAATTTTCTACAAACATTTTCTGACTCAAATTTCACTAGGGGTTGTTAAAGATCAAAAGTTCTTGCAAATAGTGAATAATGCTTAAAAAAGTAAAGTGGTAAATTATCACATACTATTAAATTGTTTTTCATCAAAGTCGTGTGGAATACGTCAAAAAAATGCTATAAATCTGCTTCTAAGCTAAATTACGATAATAGATGTCTTCAGGGTACTTTTTTAAATACCCTCATAAAACACCACTAAAACGTGCCTTAAAGGGGTTAAAATGTTCCACAAACATTTCAAAAGGGGTTGCCAAAGGCCAAAATTTCGTGCGAAAAGTGCAAAGTGTATTTTAGTGAAACATAATTTAACTAATTAAAATGTTCCCTTTTTAAACATTTTGCTTATATCGCACGAACTCTTGACATTTGACAACCCCTAGAAAAATTTAACGCAGAAAATGTTTGAAGACCCACGCCTTAGTCATGATCCATGAGGGTATTTGAAAAAAGGTTCAAAATGTCCCCTAAAAATGGAAGATAGAGGGTTAGTATGTTCATAGAAAAGAACCGCCATCAAATTTTACTGAATACATCTATTAACGTTATTTAGCTCCGAAGCAGATTTATAACATTTTTTTTGAAGTGGCGTGAAGACTTTGGTGAAAAACAATTAAAAAGTAATAGTATGTTATAATTTTCAATTTCACTTTTTTAAACATTTTGCACTTTTCGCACGAACTATTCATTTCTAACAACGCGTGTTTTATTGGTGTTCTATAAGGATATTTGAAAAATAGGACCAAAATGACGCCTTTAAATGGGAAATAGAGGGTTAATCCGAACCGTCTTTAATTTTGACTTAAGACTTCTTTGAACATTATTTGCTTCAGAATTAGATAAAATATTTTTTTACCTATTTCAAACGCCTTTGAATAAAAATTCAAAACTTCAGTGGGCCATAAAAAAAGAACTCTAGCTAAGTTTTCATTTCGTCTTCCATTGGTATACTTTGATTATTTTTTGTCCTATTCAAGATACACTCGAAGACCCCAAATTTGTTGCGCAGTGTAAGCAAATGTGTTAAGGCCCCGAAATTCTTAAATTTAAACTTAAAAAAATAATAACTTTGTTGTTTTATAATGGATTTACTATTTTTTTTAAAGATATGAGTTTTTCCTCTTAAACAAATCAAAAAATTGAGAATCGGGTTAAAATTAGCTAACATACGACCCTTCAAGTAAAAAAATCACGCTTTTTTCAACAAAATTTTTATTTTATTTACACTCTAAGTTCATCGTGAGCTTTTAAAATATTTTTTTTCATATAAATCCTGATAATTTTTTATTTAAAAATAAAAATTGTTTTACTCCACCTTTAAAATATTATATTTTGGGTAGGTTTATTCTAGCTCAAGGTCATTATTTCCTTTACTAATTAAAAAATTAGCAAGCTGGGCACCCTGCTGGTAAAGAAAATTCGGGTACGCTGAATTCAATGGTGCTAGCCGTTTTTCGAAGTTAGCGCTCGTATTCGCGATATTGGCGATTTAAAATTGTAAAGCCTAGATACTACAAAAACATAAATTTTTATGCTTTTGGGAAAGTTTTTAAATATAAAATTAAAAAAATTAAGTTCCCAAAAAAAAAAAAAAATCCGCGAAAAAAATTGATATAAAAAAATAGTTTTTTTACTTAAAAAATTTACTTTCTTACAAATAATTAAAATTTAAAAAATTATAAGGAAAAAAGTGCATTCGTTTTACTTTCACCAAATTTTATTTTTGTGAAACAAAACGAAAAAAAAATTCGGATGTGAAATATAGAACACCAAAAAAATCGGAAATTTACATTTTCACATTTTTTATGTGAATTACTTTTTTTGGAACAGAGGCCCATATTCGGATTCAGCTTATAAAAAAAAATTTAGACAAATTTATAGTGGGGACATTAAGGCCTCTGTTCTGTCTTTCACAACTTTTCAATTCACATGAAAATTTCCGAATCACATGAAATCAAGTTTAGTTTTTTGTTGAACACGTTTTCATTCGAAGTTGAAATCGAATAATTAAACTTTTCAAATTTATAAGGAAAAAAGTGCATTGGTTTTACTTTCACCAAATTTTATTTATGTGCAACAAAACGAAAAAAAAAAATCACATGTGAAATCTAGAACATCAAAAAAATTCGAAAATTTTCATTTTCACATTTTTTATGTGACTTACTTTTTTTGAAACAGCGGCCTAAAAAAAATTGACCAGGGTTACCAAACCCCTTTTTTTAAAGCCCAGAAAGTTAAAAGCTAAATGTATATTATAAATTTCCACACATTAGCAAATTGCGCTGCAAATCACTGTTGCCAATTTGGAGGTTTTCCCGCTAAATCTAGCGCTTTTTGTTTGGATTTAGCGGGAAAAAAATCGGTTTTAGCGGGAACGGTGCTTTAGCGGGAAAATCTAGCGCTTTTTGTTGGGATTTAGTGGGAAAAATTTTGAGATTTTTTCCAATTTTTCTTTTTTTTTTATCAAAAACGCCAAGTTTGTCGAATTTTAGCGCTTTTTTTGTAACTTAGCGGGAGAATTTTATATTTTCCCGCTAAATTTTTTTTTTGGCAGTTCCTTGCGTGTTTTTAGTGAAAAAACAATTTTTGTAGAAAAAATAATTTGGAGGTTTTTTTTTAAATTTTTCTTTTTTTTGTCAATTAAAAATGCCAAGTTTTTCGGTTTTTAGCGCTTTTTTTTGTAATTTAGCGGTAGAATTTTAAATTTTCCCCGCTAAATTTATTTTTGGCGGTTTCTAGCGCTTTTTTAGTGAAATTTAGAGGTTTTTGGTTAAAAATAGTTGGCAACAGTGGGTTTAATTTTAAAAAATGTTTAATAAGCGTATGATTAATATAAAAATAAAATATTATTAATACGCCCCGTATCGTTTTACAATGATAACTTTAAGAATTTGTATTATTTATACAACTAATTTATTATTTATTTTCTGGTTTATTCAAAATAATTAAAGTATTTGACAGATATACAATTAAATTAACCTACTTTAGGTATAATTACAGTAGTTATTTATTTTTTTTTTCTATTTACTTATAAGAAAATTATCTCACACTTATAAAATTAAATTAATTTCGTGTCCGTTACTTTATTTTAGAAAAATCAAAAATGTTAGATATAACCAGAGATCGACCAGTTAAAGTGGCTGTCAAAGTAGCTGTACCCGTCAGAGATCATCCAAAGGTTCGTAGAACTGAAAAAATTAAATAATTTTATTAAACTTAAAAAAAAACTTTTCATATTTAGTTTAATTTTGTGGGTAAATTATTGGGACCCAAAGGAAATTCGATGAAACGTTTACAAGAGGAAACAATGTGTAAAATGGCTGTTTTGGGTAGAGGTTCAATGAGAGATCGCAAAAAGGAAGAGGAATTGCGAACAAGTGGCGATAGTCGTTATGCTCATCTATTTGATGATTTGCATGTAGAAATATCAACATTTGCAGCACCAGCTGAGGCACATGCTCGTATTGCATATGCTCTGGCAGAAGTACGAAGATTTTTAGTACCGGTGAGTATTAAATTATAACTAAAATAAATTTTCAATACTGTTTAGAGCATTGACAAATTCGTATAACACTTTAACTTGGTTTTTGTTTAAATTTTTAATGCTCTTGAGGTATTAAAACCACATTTATTATTGGCCAAAAACGTTGTCATTTATAAAATTTTCATTTTCGTAATTACTCTATCTGTGTGTGTGTGTGTGTGTGTGTATGTGGCTATGTTTGTGTTGTGGTGGCAGAATACTAGTGACATATGTGGTGTTCCGCAAACAATGCAACTAATTGCACTTGTGTACATTTAATTTTAGTTCTGCAAAATCACTATTCAAGAAAAAAGAAAACCAGATAGACATTAAACATACGGTACAAATAAGAAAAAAAATTAAATATGGGTTTTATTTCATTGTTAACATTACATTTTCATTGTTTCATGTAAAGACAGAAGAAAAAAAATTAAATAAAAAAAAAATAAGATAAGAAAACAAAAAGTCAAATGTGTGTGTTTAAAAAAAAAAAGATAAAAAATAACGTTGTAAGGGGTTATAGCAAGGATGGGTGGCAATATGATATCAGTTTCATATTGCAAACATGCAAAATTTATGCTTTTTGTGTCAATCGTCGTAAAACGATTTGGGCAAAATAAATTTACAAATCAATGATTATTTTTTTAATATTTGAATGAAAATGCATTTTTTGCATATTTTGGTTTTAAATGCATATTTTTTGCATATTTGTAACTTATAAATGCATAGTTTTGCAATATATTTTGACAATAAATTTGCAAATAAAAAAAATAATTACACAGAAGGTCCACACTGTTTCATAAGGGGACAACGAAATTTTAAACACTGATATGGCCGATAATCCGAGACACCCCAACCTTAAAATCGTATTTTTTATATTTACTTTAAGTTTCAGGCAAATCGGTTCATAAGGGTTGAAATACTTCCCTTGTTATTAAAAAATGGGGAAAAATTTATGCAAAAAAAATTTCAAATAAAAAATTAATTAAAATTCGTTCAATTTTGAAAATATATTAAATGAGTTGTCAACGTAGTTTTCAACATTAAATAGTATCAATAAAAGTACATTTGTATCAACTATTCCATCCCTGATCACAAACCATTAAAAAATTATAAGTCTTCAATTTTTTTTTTACAATGACCAAATTATAAAATACTGACCGAAATTCGAAAATTTGTTTAGACGCGTCTGGTGTCTGCTCGTTTTAGTTAAACCTTTCAATGCCAGTTCCAAATCTGGCCTCCAAAGTTTTCCATAACGTCAGGTTTTTGAGAAAGTTGAGGTAAAAGTTCACAAAAAAACGTATTTTTTGTGTATTTTAGTGAGCATTTTTTGCGATACACTCAGAGAAGAGATATGATTGTGGCAACCACAATTTAAGAGCGTCATATTATGATTGAAAATTTTATCATAATATGTTTACAGCAATCATAAAAATTTTGTTGCAATCATATTATGGTTCTAAAATAAAATTTTTCGAATACTTAGGATCATAACATGATTGCTGCAAAAATGTTATGGTTGCTACAAACAAGTTATGATAAAATGTTCAATCATAATATGACACTCTTAAATTATGCTTGCCACAATCATATATCATCTCTGCGTGTATTTTTTGATGATATTTTGAGATCTGACCACATGTTTTCGATTAACCTTTTGATGCTGATTCCGAATCTGGATTTTTAAAACTTTTTTAAGAGTTCAAAAAACGTCCACTGTATTAATTTTTGGTGTAGAATCGAGTTGTAAAATCAGATTTCCAATATATTCAGCTGTTTTTGCTCTGATAAAAAAAAATTAACTCAAAATCCGCGTTTTCAGATGCGTTGAACCACCCCAAGGAGCAACATTTTTTTAAAAAAATACCGGCATTATTTTTATCACGCCTAAATCTTTCAAAACTCTAGTATAGATATCAGTTATTATTTGAATTGATATTCGCTTAAATAATACTTTTTAAAAAATTGTACTTGAAAATTTTAAAGAATATTTGATGACTCGATGGACTTTCATGCTTCAGCATCAATTTGCATCAGTGTTGCCACTTCTTGGATAATTATCCAAAAATTGGATAATTTAAAATTTTTTGGATACTCTTTGGATAATAAGATTTTTGGATAATTTATGGATAATTTTATCATTTACAATACCTTTTACTTATTGGGAAAAAGTTTTTAAAATTACAAATTGTGCTGGTGAAAATCTTTTTGTAAATTTCTTATGATTCTTCCATTTTCTAATTCATCAGTAGAAAGAGTTTTTAGTAAATTGAATATAACAAAAACCGATTAACGAATTAAATTATCTTCAAATACTGTAGCTTCAATTCTTTTTACAAAAGAAGGCATTGAAAGAAATGGAGGTACAAATTTTGAGCCCACAAATGAAATGTAAAAAAAAAACTGCAAAAAGCACAGTACCGCAGACTATATACAGACTCGACAGAGGAATTTTATAAGAAAAAATGGGAAAAACTAAGCGATTTTAGAAGAAAACAGAGCAGGTTTTATCTAGTTCTAAGATAACATGGCAACACTTTCCTCGAGGAGTAAGTGAAGCAATTAAAATCGATCTGGCATTTTTTTTTTCTTATGGCGCGTTATATTAGCTTTCTCTTTCTAACCTAATTCGTAGAATAATTTGAAAACAATTAACCATATAGTTAAATACTACTTTTTTGACACCTGTCACTTCGAGTCTGCATTAGTGTGTGACAGTACTTTTATAAAATATATTTTATTCTGAACAGTACAAAATGTATGATGTTTATTTAAAAAATAATTTCATGTTTTTTTAAATTATATTTAAACAAGTAAAAAAGTTAAATTCGGCCTTGCCGAATGTAGTGATACCCTCCACAACTTCAAAAAGATTATTGAAAAAAACTTTATTTAAAAGGAAATTACTTTTGAAAAAAAAAAAATTTTTGAAAAAAAAATTTCCGCGAAAAAAAATTTTGGTAAAAAAAATCCGCAATTTTTTTCTTTTTTTGTCAAAAAATATGTTCGTACTTGTTTAAATACCATTTGGTGTTCAATTATGTTCACATATGCCAACCAGAAGCCGAATTAAAGCATTTTGTATTTTTAGGTTATGTTGAATGTACTGAAATTTTTGAGGTGTGCTTACATTTTCGTTCATAACTTACATTTTCGTTCATAACTTTTGTTTGAGATTTTTTTTTATAAAAAAAAAATTTAATGTTTGTAAGGAAGGGGGGGGGGGGGGGGGGGTGTTGTGTAAATATTTGGTAATATTTTTAATATTGAGTTACAAATTGAAAACCAAAAAACAAAGTTTTTTTCTACAAGAATTTTTCAATTAAAAAATGCTATAGTATTTAAATCAGGCGTGGATCCAGATTTTGGATTTGGGGGAAGCTTTTCTGCTCAACATTTTTTTTACGATTTACTTCATAAATAAGGCCGTTGATAGTCATGTAAACGGTATTCACAGTTATGACTATGTCTGTCATATTCCAATTTTTATGGTTGAACAGTCATAACATCAATATTTTTCTATTCAATCCGCCAAAAAACATTAAAAAATTTTAAATTTTATTTGCCAATTTTAAGACCTGCTCTCGAGACGATTATAAAATTGACAAATAAAATCTAAAATTTTTGAAATTTGTTGTATGTAGCTTTGTATAGAAAAATATTGATATAATGACTTTTCAGTCACAAAAACTGGCTTATGACAGTCATATCCACTCAAAATTGTAAATAGACCTACACAATTTTACATAAAAAGTCTTATGTTTCCTTTACAAAATTTCTCAGATGTAAAAACATATTTAGTACAGAAAAATTCTTAGATTCTAAAATATTTTTCATTTATTCCATTTTTCAGATTTTTAAACCCTTTGATATAAAAATTCTCAGATCAAAGTTTTCTTATAGAAAATGTCTCAGATTTTTAAACTTTATTTTATAAAAATAATCTGAGATTCTGAGAGATTCTTCCAATATTTTTTTTTTTTAAATTCTGATAAAATTTTCTTATAAAAAATCTCTGAAATAATTCTCGTTTTAAAGTAATTCTCAGATTCTAAGAAATTTTTCCTAAAATTTTCAGATCCTGAAACATATTTCGTAAGAGAAAATTGTCATATACTACAAAAGTATCAGTTTCTAAAACATTTTATAAAAAAATGTTGATACACTTTTCTAAAAACAAACTCTTAAATTGTAATGCATTTTTCAATAGAAAAAATTTTACTTTTTTATGCCACCTAATGTTTTCTAAAGCAACTTCTTAGATTTTGAAACATTTTTCATATAGAAAAACTATTATTGGACAAGAGAAAAATTTGCATATTAAAATTCGCAGATTCTAAAAGATTTTTCAAACAGAAAAATTCTTATATTCTTAAAAAATTGTCCATAAAAAATTTAAGATTCGGAAATATATTTCTCCATAGAAAAACTCAGATTCTGAGATGGTTTTTTTTGTAGAAATGTCCGATTCTGTGATTTTTTTTTTAAGAAATTTTTTTTTTGGCAGATTGGAGAAACATTTTTCCTAAGGAAAACTTCTCAGCTGCTGAGGGATTTTTTCTATAGAAAAGTTATTAGACATTTTTCCTAATATTTGAGGTAATTTCTTAATAAAAACTTCTTTCATTCAGAGTCAAATAAGTATCAAAAATTTTTCTATGTAAAAAGTCTAGAATTCTGAGACATTTTTCTACAACAAATATTTAAGATAATACTTTTTCTTAGGATAGAGGCTATTTGTGCTGACGTAATTCATATACACACACACATACCTCTCCTGAGGATTTTTTGCATCCTGGTCATTTTCTCTGTTCCTTCCTTTTTTCCTTTCCCTTTCTTTTTTTCCTTTCCTTTTTTTTTCTTTTTTTTCCTTTCCTTTCCTTTCTTTTTTCTTTTTTGAAATCGTTTTGGGGGGGAGAAATCCCATTCTCCCCCCCCCTGGATCCGCGCCTGCACTAAGTGGAGGGTTTAAAAATATATTGATTTTTATACTTAAGCTATTAAAAAAAATAATTTATTTAGAAAAAAAACGTTTACTTTCATTTAGATATTTTAAGTTTGAACCACAAGTTGGATAACCCTGCATTTAAGTACATTTATTTATGCATCAGTTCATAAAATACATATGTGGTTGTGTACCTATACATACAGTGAGCGTTAAAAGATTGTATGCAGGGCGATGCATTTCATAAAAAACCAAAGTTGACAATACCAACCTTATTTGTATCAGTATTATTTTAAAAAGTGCTCTGTAGGTAGTTTTTTCAGGCTTAACTCAAGCTTGGAAACGTCCAGATTGGGTAAATAATGAATGCACTACGATGGTCGTACAAAAAATAAAATTGTTGTTAGACATTTTTAACAATTTTTTTAATATTTCTAAATTGATTTTTTTTCAAATACAAATTGTGTTTTTTTATTTAATTCACAATTTTGTATTTTTAGCAATGGTTTAATAGTTGATATTCAGTTATCAATTAACTTTTCCAATAACCCAAAAAAATATTTGACCATAAATTTTTTGTAAACAAAGTAATATTTTATTGTTTTGCGAATTTAAAAAAAATCTACTTAGAAAAACGTATTTAAAAAAAATCTAAAAACAAATTATTTTGCAGATTAACTTAATCTGGACACTATCATCACTTTTTATTATAATTATTGTTTTATAAAAATAAGGTTATGTGTTGGTTATTTTGTCTTTAACAAATGGCATTAACTTAAGTTGTGTATACTTTCTGTTGATGCTCACTGTATGTAATTGTTTGTAGGTATAGTTACTTTTGCCACACATAAGTATGTACATATGTAAGTACATATCTACATGCATTCTCTGATTTATCTACACTTGTGACAGTTTGAAATAGTTTTTTTTGTTATATTGTTTTTCCAATTTGTCAGCCAATGATTTTTTAATAATGTTCAACACCATCATTTGACCTGAATGTTTGGAGATAACTTTATAAATTTTTAAATAGGGGAAAAAAATATAATTTATTGTGGAATAATAACACACATCAGTCAGTAGAGAATTTTATTAGTACAAAAACTATCGAATGTTTTGGGAATTATAAACATAGATATTTATATAACATAATTTCAAAAATGAGCTTCAATTTCATTCTAAATATTGCTATTAAAATTTTAAAAACACCATGCATATTATTTTTTATTTCTAAAGGATTATCATGATGACATACGACACGAACAAATGTGGGAAATGCAAGCTTTAACTTCTACAAGCCTGCATAATTCAAATAGTGATCAAGCTAGTCCAAATCGTATTATAGAAGGTGGCATAACCGATATGGATACTTCAAATGATGAAAAATCAGACAACGAATTATCTGGTATGGATTGTATAACACCCGATAAAATGGAAAAATTACGTAGTAACTCCAATCCTGGTGTGGTTACACCAAATCCCACAGATTCTTTAAAAATACCACCAACAAACACTACATCAAGTAATTAAATAATGCACAAAAACAGCACGCAGAGAAGGAACATGATTGCGACAACCATAATGGAGGGGCAACATAGTATGTTTGGTAACTTTATCTTTGCTAATCATAGTATGAAAAAAAAATTATTTTATAGTTGTTGACGATCATAGTATAATTGTCACAATCATTTATATGATCAAATGGATCGACCATACTATGTTGACCCTTTATTATGAGTGATTTGGTGCACCCATGTTTTAAACATGTTTTTTCTCTGTGTGAATACAAAATAAATATTTGTTTAAGATATTTTTGATTTTTCAGTACATCCTTGTGCTATGGCCGTAACCTTACAACATCAATTTTCTGCTGCTGCTGCCGCTGGCGTAGGAAACTTATTAAAACCCTCGCCGGCTATGGCTGCTGTTACCGGTTTGACAACAGCACAACCAGCAACTACTTTAACTATGCCTACTGAGGCTGATACAAATGCAGGCTCAGCTTTAACACTTTTAGATTCTACGGGTACACTTCTACATCCGGCCCTTAGAAATGTTAAGACCATTAATATTGGTAAGCAATTACTTAAATTATTTTCATATGTAAAATTTTAATGTTATTTCGTTTTTCCAAAAGCTGGAAATTTAACAAGAAAGCGCCCTCTTTTGGGAGTACCACGCTCCAGTATGAATCCGACCAAACGCACGGTTATGACACTATTAGCTAGAGCCAAAAATTCTCAAGCCTTGCATACGGTACGAAATCCAATAACAACTGCACAACCGGCACCCTTTACCGAGTAAGTAAAATTATTTAGCTAAATTTTTACGGTCAAATTCATAACGTTTTAAGATATGATAATAAAAGGTTTATAGGGAAAAATTGCTAAAACATTATTCAAAATCGTTTAAAAGCAACAAATTTATAAAAGGTTTATAGTAGGGTATAGTCATCAATAACCCTTCAATAAAGTTTGGAGTTGAGAAGTTTCTCATTTTGTGCTCGGCATTCAATCTATAATTATCTAAACACTTAATGAAACATTCTCCTCCCTAGAATAGTTATATGCCATCAATTTCTATTCTATAAATCGAAGATATCTTCTACAATTACCATATTTTGGATGTTTTCAATAAAAAATTGTCAAATATTTGTTAAAAATAAATTAAAATCAAATAAAACAAAATAGTGATGTACATTCAATCAAAACATATTCGGTACTCGAATATTTTTTGTGCTCTTGGTATAAAATTACAATTATTTCGCTCTTACTTCTATTTGACTTCTATATAACGCTAAGAAAAACGTTTTAAACAAATTTTTATTTCACACGAAATCTTTTCTAACTCTTTAATCTGCAAAAAAAAATATTTAATTATGACTACCGAGTCAATCGATTCATGATTTTATACATCACAAGCAATTTAATGAGAAATATAGCAAGGGTGTTGCCAACATTAAAACGCAAAATTATTAAACTGTTAAAGTACGTTTATGAATACAATTTTGAAATAAAGGTTTATTATAGGCTTATTGTACTTTAACTATTGTGTGCTTTAAATCCAAGTTACAATTGCCTTATGAATTTGACTGTTAACATATAGTGATAAATTTTGAGTATTTTTAGGAAAATTTCCGTCTTTTAAAATTAATTGTTGAAAAAATTACAGAAGATATTTCTAATGGTCATTCGAAGGTTAACTTCAGAAATAGACCAAGTTCGTCGGTTTTTTCATACTTTCAAAAAATTAAAAAAAATTGTAAAAATTTCTTAACATTTACCCTTTCTTAGATCTTCAGACAAACTTTCATTTAATATTAATTCGAGAAAAAGCCGATTATTTATTTATGGGGCCCTTTGATCAAAGTTTTGGTTTTTTTTAGAAAATTTTGACCAAAAACTCTAAACGCCATGGGTTAAAAAGTTCTGATTTGGCTCAAAAATTTTGGGGTTAGTTTTTATTTTTGAACGTAGGAAAATACCGCAATTTTTAGAAATTCGTTGGCAAATTTCAAATGGTGATAACTCGAAACCCGCTCGACTGATTTCAGAAATATTTTGATATTCTTTTTTATACCCTCCACTCTAGTGATAGAGGGTATATATAAGTTTGTCATTCCGTTTATAACACCTCGAAATATTGGTCTAAGACCCCATAAACTATATATATTCATGATCCTCGTTCGATTCTAAGACGATCTAGCGATGTCCGTCCGTCTGTCTGTCTGTCTGTTGAAAACACGCTAACTTTTGAAAGACTTTACAGAAGCTCCTGAAGTTTGGCATATATGTTGGGCATTTACCTGGTCAGGTTGGTATTGCAATCCAGTGGTTCAAAATTTTTTGAGCAAAATAGTGAATTTAGGCAAGGGTTTTTTACGAATTTACGAGATAAAAAACACGATAACTTTCTAAAGGCAATGCTGAGGATGCTGAAGTTTGGCATATATATTTGTCGTTTCCAGTCTAGGTTCGAATTGAATTTCCGTCAAATAGGTCCAGTGGTTCAAAAGTTATTAGCAAAACCGTAAATTTCAGATTCGCCTCACCTTAAATTCACGTGTTGAAAACCCGTTAAACATGTTTTAAAAGCATTGGTAAGTCACAAAAATATATTACAACGTATTTTTGTCACTCAAAAATATTTTTAAAACTAAAAACAAAAAAATACACTCGAAAAAAATTTTACACTCAAAAAAATTTTACACTCAAAAAAAAATTTTGTAAATAATTTTTTTTTTTTTCAAAAATTAGTAAAAAAAGGTTTTTTACACAAAATAAAATATTTCTAATCACAAAAGTTATTTTTTCACATTTGAAAATTTACTATAACTTAAAAAGGGCATTGTGGAGGGTATTCATAGATTCGGCCAAGTCGAATTTAACTTCTCTACTTGTTTTTTTTTTGATATTCATATTTTTTTTTTTTGTTTTTCAAAAAATATAATTTAACACTCAAGTTTGTTTTTTTTTTTGGTTTTCTCTCACTTTACCGTACATTACCCAAAAAGTAATGAAAAACACTTTATATTAACATTTAACAAAAAAACATGATGTGTTCACTCCCTTTCTTATGATATTTACAATTGCATACAATTTATATTTTAAACTAATTACCATAATTTTACAGCCCTTTACAGATGTTGGCCTCCCCTTTTTTAATACCCCACCATCATCACCACCAACCTATGGATCAGTCAATGTTGGCATTATCTAAGGAAAGTCTAGCCCAAGGTGTTTAAGACCTTAATGTTTTCTTATAGTTTAAATGATAATTTATGTATTATTAAAAAATTTAACAAACGAAAAAATTATTTAAAAAAAAAGACAGAATTTAACTGCGATCCTATAATACCCCGCCTCCTTAAACTACTTAGTAGGTCTACAAATGAATAATTACTGAGCAATGTTATGATCAACACTCAATTTTGTTGGTGTTCTCTTTTATTTTTAGTTATTTATAAATAAAACAAAAATTAAATTATTTATATATTTACAAACAAAAACAAAACAACAACAAGTGAAATTGATGAAATTGATTTACTTTACGATGGATAACTAAAAAATGAAAAAATAAAATAAAAAACATGAATAAATGAAAATACCAAATTTAGGGACTAAACTTAATCATAAGTAATACAAATAAACAAACCAATACACACTCATACACAATTGCTGACACATATATATTAGGGAAGAACGATTTTTCGATTTTTCTTAGCTTCGGAGTCGGAATTATTTGCCTTTAATGGTCAATAATAACAAAAAAAATAATATTTTACCTTTTGGGAAATGTCTTTAGGTTTCTTTTTTGTATTCAAAATTGGGAAGTTACGATCTTGTTACATTTTTTTCTCTCAAAATATTATTTATTGAGTTTTTAACTTATAATAACAACTAAATACAAAATTTACCCCACAGAGACGTGTGACAATGACCATTGGCCCGTTGTAGCGAAACAGACCAAGGCCTCTGTTTGGAATCAAACCCACGACCCCCATACACGCATTATTCATTTATCTAATTTTAAGATTCGAGCCACTTTTTGTAGAAAAATATGTATATGTGGGGTAAGAATCACCCCACGTTCACACTACAAAAACTTACCATGGTAAGTTGAGATGATTTTATGATTTTTTTTTATGCTAGTACAATTTTAGATGATTTTGTAAATCACTATTTTGTTCAATGGAAAATCACATAGTGATTTTAAAATCACGCAAGTCTCTTTACAGTATTTGACTTATTTTTAGTAATGTATAGTTTTCAGATTTTTTTAAACATTTTCCTAAACAAAAATTTTCTGATAAAATTTTGAAAAATTTTCGACAGATTTTTAAATATTTTTCCTATTTTTAAGTAGTAGACAAATATTTTTTAATGTTAAACAAATTGAGATCCTGTAACATTTTCTTTACCAAAAATGCATATTCTAAGTAATTTTTTATACCAAAATTGTCACAAAAATTTATTCCAAAAAAATTTCACTTCTTCATCGCCAGATCGACAGTTATCGACAAATTTTTTTATAGAAAATTTTCAGATTTTTAGATTTTTCTTTTTTTGTTTAATAAGAACTTCCAGATCGTCATATATTTTTTCATAAAAAAATTTTAGATTTAGTAACATTTTTGTAAACTTCAACTGTGATTTCTGAATTTCAATTTGGATTTTCTGAATATTAATTGGGCTTTGTGAATTACAATTGATATTTTCTAAATTTCAATTAGAAAAGGTGTAGTCACATTTTTATACCCTCCAACCACAGTATGGGGATATACTCACTTTGTCATTCCGTTTGTAACGTATCGAAATATCGGTCGGGGACCCCATAAAGTATATATATATTATTGATCCATGATCGATTCTAAGACATTCTGTGAATGTCCGTCCGTCCGACTGTCTGTAGATAATACAATGCAGTCCAAAATAAAACAGCTGGACTCCTGAAGTTTGGCATAAATATGTCTCATGTTCAGAGGCAGGTTAAGTTCGCGAATTGGCAAAATCGGGCCAGGGGGAAAAGTTCCCTCTTGAAGAAATGAACTAACCTCTGAAAAAATACACTTTTTACATGTTTTTTTTTTATTTTTGTTAAATAAATGAAACATTTGGTATATTTCTCACAATGGGAAGATGCTCTTATTGTCCCCTACTGACCCATCACACCCCCCCCCTAAAAAAAAGCCCCTGACATTTTTTGTTTGTTTTAATTTTTTTTACATTTTGGAGGGTATAAACGATTCGGCACAGCCGAATTTAACACTCTCACTTGTTTCTTTTAAGAATTTCCCTTTGTAAATTTCGATACAAAATTTTCAGTTTTTTTTATGAAAATTTCTTGGATTTCGAGACTTTTTTCATCTTTTTATTTTTTAATAAGAACTTCCAGATCGACAGATATTTCTTTAATAGAAAATTTTCTGATTTTCCCTTTTAAAATTTTTAGATTACTTTATGAAAAATTTTCAGATTTTCCTATTAAATTTTGTTTACAAACCAAAAAAAATTTCCGTTACCATAAAAACGATTTTTTAGTAATGTCTTAATATTAACTACTATTTAAAAAAAAAAAAATATTTTTTTTCATTGTTCGAAGCCTTTTAACTCAAAAGGTTTTTATGTGTTAATATTGACCCTAAAGGTAACTATTTCGACCCCGAAGCTAAACGAAAAAAAAAACGAAAAATCATTCCACCCTAATACACATACGCAAACAACCACAAACACAAGCAAACATTATACCACTACTACTATTAACTAACATAGTATTACTTTACTATACACATAAAAGCTTTTACAGCAACAAAAGAAAATAAAACAGAATAAATAAACATAATTTTACAACCACAAATACAAATAATAAAAAGAAATTATATATTCTAGTTTTAAAAATGATAAAACGAAATTAGTTAATTAAAATTTAAGAAAAAAACAAAACAAAAAAAAATACTTAACAAATAACCTGATAACGAAATTACTTTAAAATTACTTTAAATAAAAACAAACAAAAACAAAAAAAAAAAAAATATGAAAAAAAAAACTTTAAATAATATACAAATTTTAAAAATGTTTAAAAAGTGCAACCTAAACAAAAATTTAACACTCAATAAAAATTACAACATACTTTTTTAAATAAATATTTTTTTTTTTCAAAAACATTCATAAACGAATCAAATTGTTTGTTTTTTTAAATAATTGAAATATTTTTCTTGAGTGAGGCGCTTTAAACAACAAGAGGTTTCAAGTTGATCTAAAATTAAAAATACAAAACAAACAAAAAAAAATATTAAAAAATGGGAAAATCAAAAGTTTTTTTTTAAACAAAATGCAATTATTTTTGTTCTTGTTTTCAAAATGAAAATCTAACATTTTTCACTAACTTGAAACAAAAATATTTTTTGGATCTCTTGAACTTAAAGTAAACTAAAACAAAAACTATAATTCATCTACAAAGACTTTGTATAAAATATCACTCAATTCTTTTATAGCAAATGATCTTAAAAAGCCTGGACTGGAATTAGTATTTTTTTTTTTTAAATAATTCCAAGTATATAATAAGAGTGTAAATTTTGTAAATTGATATAAAAATATATTCTATACAATTTCAGCTAAAATATTTTTTTTTTACTTTTTTGACCATTTTAAACTAACAATCTAAAATGGTCAAAAAAGTGGACCAAAAAGTCTACATTCAAATAATAACTGTGTAAAAAAAAACTGCAACACTTACTCCCTCCTCGGCCGAATCAACTTTAACCTCAAGTTGCAAACACTATAAATGTCTTTCTTGATTATAAGGCTCTTATTCATAATACTTATAACAGACTTATTGTAGGTTTATTTGACAATTGTTACCGCAATATCTGTCAAATAAACCTACTTTAAATATATTTCAGGTTTTATGAATAACCACCTAAATCTGGGGTGCCCCAGACTCACACTTAAAAAATTATGTAAGTAAAATCAACTGAAAATGTCAGTTAAAATAACTACTTTGTAAGTTATTTTTGGGTCAACTAATTTTTCAGTTAAATCAACTAACAATGTTAGTTCCCGAGTAAAAATAAACATATATTACAATACATAACTTGATACAAACATAATAAATTATATATGATTATACATCCGTGAGATATTTTCTAAATTTTTTTAATGCAGTCATATGTAGTAATATATAATTGAATCATGATTCGGATTAAAAGGTGTACGGTTGATATAATTATATAAAATTTCATGAGGGTCAATACAAAATTTGTTTTTCTGTATTATTTAATATAAAATTATATATATCCAATTCTGTTCCATATATAACACTATATGTTTCCATTTAACCAACAACTTTCTAAGTTTTTAAGGCAAAGTATAAGAAACTTTTTAAAATGTTCCTAAACATTTCCTTGTTAGGGTTATGTATATCACCTATCTGGTTCGAAGCGTACCCGAACATTTTTTTTTAAGAAAATTATATGTTTGGTGAATGTATCGTTGACCTGTGGTGTAACTCAACCCAAACCAAAAAACACCAGGATTTTACATGTTTTTATGCAATTAGATCTAATTAGATCCACTAATATATGGCAATGTCTGGTCAAAACTCGGATGAAATCAAATCATATTTTATACAAATTGATCTTTTTTAATGCAAAAACATCCACCATTTTTCGGATGAAATTGCGTTTAATTATATATTGTATTACATATCAATATATATTGCATCATATAAAAATTTTTACTCGGGTTATTTTAACTGGCAAAAAAAACTGACTTATGTAGTAAAAACTACTTAATTTGTAGTCAAAACAACTAAAATGTAGTAAAAATAATCAATATATAATTTTTTTTTTCAAAAGTTTTTTAAGTTGTGAAAAATAAAAAAAACGAAAATTATTTTTTTTTTTTGGAAAAAAAATTTGAAAAATTTTCAGAGATAAAAAAATAAAATTAACTACTTTAAATAACTGTTACTACATCACAGTACTTTTTTGTTAGTTGTTCAAAAAAACGACTTAAAATATCTAACAGAAATAGTTGTTTGATATTTTTCATACAAAAACAACTGACTTTGTAGTTGAAAACAACTAACTACTGTAAAATATACAAATAACTAACATGTAGTAACTTACATAATTTTCTGAGTGCAGGGTTCGCTAGAGACGTTTTTGAAAAAATCGCTGTCAAACGTCAAAAAATTTACATTTTAACGGCTATGGCAAAGATTTTGATTTTTGTCTAAAAATAGTAGTGGAGCACCCCAGATACATTATCAAGAAAGACATTTACAGTGTTCGCAACTAGAAGTTAAATTTGGTTTGGCCAAGGCGTGTACTCTTAGCTCAAATGTGTAAACATCTTAAATTTATTTTATTTAACTAAAAAGATTTAAATAAGATTTTAGCTTTATTATTTTTTAAATTTATAAAAAAAGTGATAAAGACCGAAATTTAAAAATTTTTAAGAAAAAAGAAAACAGCAGATTATATTGCAAATTTTACAAAAAAAAAAAAAAAAATGTAAATTTGTTTAAGAAAATTTCCAAGTTCTTTTATACCCTCCAACCACAGTATGGGGGTATACTCACTTTGTCATTCCTTTTGTAACGCATCGAAATATCGGTCGGGGACCCCATAAAGTATATATATTATCGATCCATGATCGATTCTAAGACATTCTGTAAATGTCCGTCTGTCTGTAGATGGCACGATACAGTCCAAAATAAAAGAGCTATCCTCCTGAAATTTGGCACGTACATGTCTCATGTTCCTAGGCAGGTTAACTTCGTAAATGGGCAAAATCAGACCAGGGGGAAAAAAGTTCCCCCCTAAGGAACTAAACCAACCCATTGAAAAACAGTATGTTTTTAAGTGTTTTTTTATTTTTCTTAAAAAAATGAAATATGTTTATGCAAGAAGAAGTTTAAAGTCCCACACTAGAACCGGGGGGACTAAAAAATTTAGTTTGGCCGCCCCCTTTTTAGGGCGTTGTAATTAAAAAAATTTGTTTAAATAATGATAAAATTGTAAAACTTTAGAGCAAAAAGCATAATAAATAAACTAGTAAACATTTTTCGAGAGGGGGAGGTGACCCCACAGCCCCCATCAAAGCCCCCTCCCAAAAAAACGCCCCTGGATTTTTTTTTCTTAACATGTTGGAGGGTATAACAGATTCGGCACAGCCGAATTTAACACTCTCACTTGTTTAAAGTGGCATTTTTTTTTAAATTTGTTGTATTTGAATAAAATTTTTAAATACAATTTCAACATAAAAATCTGCTAAAAGTTTGCTTATTCAAACTGATAATTGATTCAAGAATTTTCGAGAGGTTTTTCATCTGAGTGTATTAGGTATCGAATATTTACACTCTTAATAAAAACTCGGTCGAAAATCTCTAGAACAACTTTCAGATAGAATTACCAAACTTTAAGCAGATTTTCTGCTGAAATGGATTTTTTAACTAAATTCACAGTCATTTAGTTTTAGAAAATATCAGAAATTTAGCAAACGAAATCAGTAAAATCATAAATTAAAATCATTTCTGTTATTTTATAAAACTGTATGGGAAAGAATTTACGTTGAATATCTATTTCAACAGAAAAATCTGTAAAAAGTTTGCTTATTGAAATTGATCAAACTTAAAAAATTGTTTAAACAAAAATGCCAACCAACAATTTCTGTAAAATTACAAAAAATCTGCTTATATTTGCACAAAAATATTTTCAAACTCAGCAAACAGAATCGGTAAAAATTCAGAAAAATGTCTGACAGAGAATTTAGCTTAAATATCTATATGCTTATTTAAGCAGATATTTTTTTACAGATTTTTCGACAGAGTTTTTCTTTTGAGTGTAGTAGGATCTAGTATTTATACTCAGAAGAAAAAATCTGTCTTAATATCTGTAATAAAACTTTAAGTTTTAATTACCAAACTTTTAGCAGATTTTTCTGCAAAAATTGATATTTTAACCAACAATAAGTTCTCTGTAATATAAATTTAGAAAATAACAGAAAATTGTATGTGATTTTACAGGTGCCGTTTGCTGAATTTAAAAAATATTTTGTAACTTTACGGAAATTGTTTGTTGAAATTTTTTGTTTTTAATTTTCTAAGTTTTTTTCAAGAGTAAATTTTTTTAATTAAAACAAATAAAATAAAAAACTGTCAAATTTAAAAAAAATCAGCGGAGTATTTAGTCAATTTTACGGAAATACTAACTTATGCTGTTTTTCAAAAAAATTCTATATTATTTTTTCAAGGTTTAATTTTTTAAAACACAAAACTTAAAAAAATTTATTGAAAAACAGCATAACTAAAAAAAACTATTTTCTGACACAAACCTTTTCTGTAAAATTAGCAACGTTATCTGCTGTTTTTTATGCCCTCCAACCACCGTATGGGTGTATACTCACTTTGTCATTCCGTGTGTAACGCATCGAAATATCGGTCTAGGACCCCATAAAGTATATATTTTATTGATCAGTGATCGATTCTAAGACATTCTAGCGATGTCCGTCTGTCCGTCTGTAGAGGACACTATACAGCAAAAACTTAAATATATAAAGACTATGCAAGAGTCAATTCTTTTTGACGTTTAAAGGTGGTGTTTGTTTTACAAATGGTATCTGGGAAAGCTGGAAATCTTGTTCACTTTTTATTTTTCGTTTAATTTTGCTGGTTGTTTTGATTTAATTATATTCATTTCTTTTTTTTATTATGTATTTTTTTATTTTCAAGTGACCCAACAATAATTTTCATTCATAATTTTAAAATTTTCCCAAATACTTTCCAAAAAAAAGATTGCCATCTGTAGATAACGACTTCGTTATTACTGACACTACTATTCATGAGTTACCCCTGCTATACAGTCCAAAATAAAAGAGCTAGACTTTCAAAGTTTGGCACGAATATGTCTTATATTCCTAGGCAGGTTAAGTTCGGAAATGGGCAAAATCGGACCAAGGGGAAAAAAGTTCTCCCTTGGAGAACTAAACCAACCTAAGAAAAGCCGCCTTTTTCGCAGGGTTTTTTGTACTTTTGCTAAGCAAATGCAACATTCTTATCTCAGAAGAAGTTTAAAATCGCAAGGGGAAGGTGCCCCATAACAAAAAAATCTTGCAGTCGCGAAAATATTTTAATTTTACTTTTGAACTAATAAAGCATTATTTTTTAGTATTAAAAAATTAAAAAACTTGTGATGTTCTAAAATTTGAAAAAATCCGTTAAAATTATCAAGTACACAAATGCTAAAGTATTAAAGGGTTTTTTATACATTTCACTTGATATAAAAAATATAATAATTTCAGCCCAGCTTGTATGCAGTTTAGAATAAAATAATAGCAGTGCCACATAAAGTGTTGTGTTTGACATGTATAATTATTAATATTTTTTTATTTATAAATTGTATTTATTTTTTAAGCAATCTTGAAAAAATTTTGTTAAAAGCAACGCGCGTCGTTTTCAAAATATCTGTGAATTTTTTTTTTGCTACAACAATAAATTGTATTAAAATTTTGACAAAGCGGCGCGTTGCTTTTTACAAAATTTGGGCAATGAAGTCTCAAGTGCTGATTTTTGAATTCTGCTTTATGTTTTGCTTTAAAAAAAGTTTTTTAAGTTTTAATTTAATTTCTTTATGATTTTAGTGCATATTTTTGATTTTTTAGTGCATATATTTAATTTTTGTTTTGTAATGCATGATTATTATCCCAATTCATATTCGTAATTTTTATCGAATATATATGTGGCATAAATGTCTAATAAGCATGTGTCTTTGGTTTTTGATAAGAATGTGTGTTTTAGGATTTTTAAATTTTTAAAACAAAAAAAGTGTTAAAAACATTTAAACCAAAAGTTTGAAAATGTTCTGAATAAAATTCCTTAACACATGGAAGAATTTTTTTCCGCTAAAGAAATTTTACCTAAATATATGAATTTTAAATTAAATTTAAAAAAATTACATTGACAATTCTTAAATTTTTTTTGTTTCGAAATATGTAAAGTATTTTTACAACGATTTCTGTCGTTTTTTGTTTAATTTGTCATTCGTGTAAAATGCATTAAAATATTTTAAAAGAATTTTCCATATTTCAACGAATCACTGCTATTATTTTGTATATAATTGTGTAAGTACAGATGACTCCGTCTTTACGACCCTCAAGAAATAAACTTTTCCTTATTCTACTTGTTTGGTACTTTCGAGGAACTCTGGTAACAAAAGGAATAAACTGAAGGGCGTTAAGCGAAAGTCAAAAGCATATAATTATATAAAATATATTTTTTTACTTTTTTTCTTACATTGATGTATAATTGTCTTTATATAATAAAAAAACACCAATTTTTTTTTTTAACATTTGAAATATAAAATTGTTACTTATTAAATAAAATAAATATTAAATTAAACACACAACAAAAGATTTAAATAAAACTAAAACTTAAATAATCACTAAAAATTATTCAAATTTAAATTTAGCCATCAAACATACAAGAACATTTAACATTTATATGTACTTAAAATAAATATATACAATAAATATATTTATTAATTAACTCGTATTGAAAATAAATGGATGTTGTTTCAAATGTTGTTGGCATTTAAAGTTTTGAGTTAAAATGAAAAGAGTTTAAAACAAAATTAAAATTGCAAAAATCAAATTAAAATTATACATTCATTAACAACAAAAAATAATTAAACATTAAATTAAAAACAAGAAAAAAACATACAATATTAAGGCAATGCTTGGCAAATAATTATTTTTGTCAATGTGCTTTGCTTTATAAAACAAAAAATAAATAAAAACAATGGATAAATAATTAAATCATTAATATGAAAAGAGTTAATAAATGTCATTTAAAAAAAAACAAAAAAATTGTTTTAATTATCAATTTTGTAAATAGGGCTGAACTAGGAACATTTTGATCATTTTTTTAATAATGTGCTCGATTCTCGAATACAACTTCACCATTCACCCAATTTTTAATTGATATTCTTTCGAGTTTTAAGATTTTTAAATTTGTTCTTGTAATTATTAATGATATTAACTAGATCTTTAATTGTTACTAGAAAAAAATTTTAAAATCTTAAAATTCGAAAGAATATCAAATTTTTAAAAATTGGGTGAATGGTGAAGTTGTATTCGAGAATCGAGCACAATATACAAAAAAAAATGTCGTAGATCGTGAAGGTCCTTAATATAATAGATTTTGTTGTGAAGTGCCATTTTAGTGTTGCAAAAGTTAACACAAAACCAGTGTTGGAAACGACAAAAACATTTTAAACAATATGGCAACATCGAAAAATTCGTGTCTTATTTATTTTTTGAAGCTGCCATATTATTTGAAATAAATTTTGACATTACCGAACAGCTGGTGGTATTTTTTTTTAATTTTGTTTTGTTAAATTTATATAAAATACGAAAAGAAATAAATTGTTCAATTAAATGTTACAAGTTAAACTAATAAACCTAAGATGTATTCCGCAGAGACGTTTTTTATCCCAAGTACTGCGCAGCAATCAGCCTGATGTGTTTGATGTTCTTGTTATTGGGGGTGGCCATGCCGGTACGGAAGCATGCTGCTCGGCTGCTCGTATGGGTTCACGTACAATATTAGTTACCCATAAAAAAGATACTGTTGGTGAAATGTCTTGTAATCCTTCATTTGGAGGTATTGGAAAAGGACATTTGATGCGTGAAATAGATGCTTTGGGTGGTGTGTGTGGCAGAATGTGTGACAAATCTGGAGTGCAATATAAAGTCCTCAATAAACGACGAGGCCCAGCAGTTTGGGGTCCAAGAGCTCAAATAGATCGTAAATTATATAAAAATGCTGTTCAGCAAGAAGTATTTAATATGAAGAATTTAGAAATTTTATGTGCCTCAGTAGATGATTTGTTTATAGAGAAAGATGAAGTAACCCAAAAACCAATATGTAAAGGAATTATCTTACAAAGTGGTCAGATTATTAAAAGTCATACGGTTGTAATAACCACCGGTACATTTCTTAGGGCTAATATAAATTTTGGACTAGAAGTAAGAGCAGCAGGACGTATGGGCGATGCACCAGCCATGGCTTTAGGTAAAAGTTTAGAAGATTTAGGCTTTCGCATGGGTAGACTGAAAACTGGCACACCTCCAAGGCTAGCCAAAGATTCCATAGATTTTGATGGTTTAGCTAAGCACTTAGGTGACAATCCTCCTGTACCATTTTCGTTTATGAATGAACAAGTCTGGATAAAGCCCAATGAACAACTTCCCTGCCACTTGACATATACGACACTGCGTGTGAACCAAATAGTCAAAGATAATTTGCATCTGAATCGTCATGTCACCGAGGAAATAACCGGGCCACGATATTGTCCATCCATAGAATCTAAAGTCTTGAGATTTGGTGAAAAGCAACACCAAATATGGCTTGAACCAGAGGGTTTTGATAGCGATTTAATATATCCTCAGGGATTATCATGTACTCTGCCTTATGAACAACAAGTTGAACTTGTCCACTCAATACAAGGGCTGGAAAAGGCTAAAATAGTGCAACCCGGATATGGTGTAGAATACGATTTTATTGATCCTAGAGAGTTGTATCCCAGTCTAGAGACAAAACGTGTACAAAATCTTTATTTTGCTGGTCAATTAAATGGCACAACGGGCTACGAAGAAGCAGCAGCCCAGGGTATAATAGCAGGAGCAAATGCAGCAGCGAAAACTAAGCACTACAATCCCCACGAAGGGTTATCAGAGCAACTAACTATAAATAGAACCGAGGGTTACATAGGTGTTCTCATAGATGATCTCACTACCTTGGGTACAAATGAACCCTACCGGATGTTCACCAGTAGAGCAGAATTTCGTTTAACACTACGGCCGGATAATGCAGACTTGCGCTTAACCGAAAAGGGCTATAATTTTGGTTTAGTTTCGGAGGAACAATATCAACACTTTAAGGCCATTAAAAATCGTTTACAAGAAGCTAAAGAACTTTTAATGAGTCTTAAAAGACACTCTAACTATTGGCGAGAATCATTGGGTCTAACAAAAGCCAAAACTTCCGTGGAAAAAACAGCATTTGATATGTTGGGAATACCATCGGACAATATAACGCTAGAACAATTAATACAATTAATGCCTCAAGAACTGGGCCATCTTCAAGAGGTGCGATCCGTTGCACAACGACTTAAAGTCGAAGCTTTATATGCCCATTTTGTAGATGAACAATTAAGAGATGCCGAAGATGTTAGAAGAGAAGAACGGCTGTTGATACCAAAAGACATAGACTATTTCTCCAAAACTCTAAGTTTATCAAATGAGGAGCGTCAAAAGTTGGTAATGATACAACCGCAGACCATTGCTGCCGCCAGCCGTATACAAGGTGTCACACCCGCGACAATTGTAAGAATTCTCAAATACGTGAAACGTTCGGATGGAGAGCAGATCCTGCGGAGAGAAACTGAAAGCGCGCCATGTTAATTTGTATCTGGCAACACTAAATTTAAATAAAACAAATAGAAAATAAATAATAACAGCTGTTTATGATTTCTTATCGTTGTGTCAACTTAATCAGTCGGTGTTTGTGTTAGTGTTTATCTATCATTTCTTCATTGCTTCTAATTATATTAAAGTTCATAATTTCTATATCATTATTTGCGATCATCAAATTCATTTAGTGCAAAACTTTAAGTGTTATTGTCTACATCTAAAGCATAAAATGTCTTTGGAGAACCGAGATACTCCTATAGCAGCAAGTGGTAAATACTGCTTTGCCATTGACCGTGGAGGCACTTTTACCGATGTAATGTGTATGTGTCCCGATGGCAGGGTACGTACTTTAAAATTATTATCAGAAGATCCGGCTCGTTACAGTGATGCACCTCGTGAAGGTATTCGACGTATTTTAAAGGAGGTTAGTGGGAATGACCTTGAGAATCTAGTTTTTTTTTCGTAAAAAATTAAACGCAATGATTATTTAGGAAACCGGTAATGATGTCACGAGTTCGGGCCTAGTTGATACTTCGCAAATTGGATGGGTTCGTATGGGAACTACTGTGGCTACTAATGCCTTGTTAGAGCGGAAGGGTGATCCCGTTGCTTTGGTTGTTAACAGTGGTTTTCGTGATTTATTATATATAGGCAATCAAGCCAGACCAAAAATATTCGAATTGGATATACAAAAACCATCAAACTTGTATAAAATGGTTGTGGAAGTTGATTGTCGTATTATACCAGAACAGACAAAAGAACGTTGTCAACTTAAAGAAAGTAAGTGTATTTTACTCTACTTTGGGATACAGAATATATAGTAGGGTGCAGACATTTTTGGATTTCGCATAGCGTCGGGGCTAGAACAGTGGCCTTTTAAAATAAAATAAAAATATTGTACCTGTTGGGCAATGGGCTCCTTTTTTTACCTGAAAATCGGGAAGCTTGGAACAAAGTGAAAAAAATAATATTTAAAGTTTTTTTTTGCTAAAAATAGTAGTTCGGCTATATATACCCTGTTTCTTCTGGCTTCTTTTTTTTTGGTTTTTATTGTGACACTTGCATTATCACACACGAAAAAATGAAAATGAGTTCCAATCACTAAAATTATTATATCAATTACTATTTTAATTGATTTTGCACCTATTACGAAAGTGATAGTAATGGAATTCACGTCAGAAATTTTAGTCTTGCAAAATTGCGCAATGTCAAAATTGCAACTTTTTTTGCTTGTTTCTTTGTGAATAAAAGCAATTGTGTTTATATTAAAATAAATTGAAAATATTTTCTTGCAACTACGCATCATATAAAAGGTAATAGAAAAATAAAAATTTTATTAAAATTTTTTTAAAAAAAAAAAAGTTGCAATATTGCACTGTTGCAAGGGTCAAAAAATTCTAAAGTGAATATCCTGAGTATGAATTACTAAAATTTGTAAAAGTTTAACAACACAGAAAAAAAATTTAAAAAGTTCATATAAGTTTTCAATAATTTTTTTAATTAATATAATTAAATTTTTTAATTGATTTGACAAATTTCTGTGAATTGAGAATAAATGCAATTTTTTCTTGATAAACTTTTACAAATTTTAGTAATTAATACTATCACTTTCGTGATAGGTGCAAAATTAAATTAAAATAGTATTTGAAATAATAATTTTAGTGATTGAAACTGATTTTATTTTTTTGGTTTGAAGGGAAAATTGCATTTATTCTCAATTCGCGGAAATTTGGGAAATAAAATAAAAAATTTAATTATGTCAATTAAAAAATGATTAAAAACTAAATTAACTTCTTAAAATTTTTTTCTGTGTTGTAAAACTTTTACAAATTTTAGTAATTCCTACTATCACGTAATAGGTGCAAAATCAATTAAAATAGTAGATGATATAATCATTTTAGTGATTGAAGCTCATTTTCATTTTTATTAAAATGTTTTTTCCCTAAATTTTTTTCTGTGCAGCTGATAAACATGCAATAATTTCGACAACAAACCAAATAAAAACATTAAAATTATACTTAATAATTATACATATAATTATTTATGATTATTTAAAAATTGTTTAAAGATAAAAATAGCACGATTTATTTTGGTTTATTTACATTTTAGTTATAAACAATGCTGCCAATATTACCGAATCGGCTAAAAAAATACATATACATCACGGTTGGGAAATGGGCACACTGGAATGGTCAGTGGCACTTTAAATAACAGTTTTGGATCAGTATGCCACTACATATCACAAGGTGTTAATTAACCCGCCCAAGGACCTTGCCATATTAAAGTAACAGGTCGCTTTCGTACAAAAGTACCACTCTAGCACCGGTTCTCGACTGGTCACCTTTCCCGCAGGTATAATTTTACTGAAAAAACTGGCAATTACAAAAAAGTAATAAGTTGTAAAATTATTGATGGCTGTTATAAAAGTACTAAAAACTAAAAAAATATTCTAAAATGTTGTGTTTGGCCCATTATAACCTATTTTGGCCCTTTTTATACCCTCCAACCACAGTATGGGGGTATACTCACTTTGTCATTCCGTTTGTAACGCATCGAAATATCGGTCGGGGACCCCATAAAGTATATATATTATTGATCCATGATTGATTCTAAGACATTCTGTGAATGTCCGTCCGTCTGTCTGTAGATGGCACGATACTGTCCAAAATAAAAGAGCTAGCCTCCTGCAATTTGGCATGAATATGTCTTATGGTCCTAGGCAGGTTAAGTTCGTAAATGGGCAAAATCGGCTCAGGGGGAAAAAAGTTCCCCCTTGAAGAACTGAACCAACCTCTGGAAAAATACACTTTTTTTACATGTTTTTTTGTATTTTTGTTAAATAAATGTCACATTTGTTATATTCATCGGGATGGGAAGGTTCCCTCAACGTCCCTTACTGTACCCCATCACCCCCCAAAAAAAAAAAACAAACGCCCCTGACAATTTTTTTTTTTTTTTACATTTTGGAGGGTATAAAAGATTCGGCACAGCCGAATTTAACACTCTCACTTGTTAGCCTTCAATTTGGCACTAATTGAAAATTCTCAAATACCACTGATATACAAAAATATTTAACTCAACCCCTGAGATGTGATCAACGATCAATTAAAAAAAAATGTAGACTTAAAAATTTTTTTTAATGAAATGTCAAACACAAAAAATTTTTTACTCCAAAAAATTTGCACCCGCAATAATTTTTTTTTACCTACATGATTAAAAAAAAGTTTTACTCAAAATAAAATTTTTTTTATGCAATATTTTGTTACGTTAGAAAATTACTATCAGATAACATTGTGGAGGGTATTCATCGAATTTAATTTTTTACTTGTTTTTTTTTAGTTTTGTAACTACCAAAAAAAATATTTTTTATCATAAAACACTTTTTCGGTAATGTTTAAACACCAACTTATATTTTGAGGTAAAAAAAATCACTTTGTTCGGAACTTTCTGATTTTCAAGTCAACAAAGGAACCCTTAGACATTGCCTTACAGGTCCATTAATTTTTATACCCTCCACTTACAAGGAAGGTCTTTCAGAGGGCACCCACCGATTTTCCTGAAACTCGAGTATGGGAATGAGGGGAGAAAAATAAGTGTTACCTGATTTTAGGTGCCCAATCTCAAATTTAAAAAACGGTTGCCACCTTGTAAAAAATTATGGGATCTCGGGAAAATACAAATAAAAGCCGAACTAACAGGAATTTCCCCAAACGCAAAAATGATTTTGGCGGCCGTACGTATATACATCTCCTACCTAAAAAAGCAGAATTTGACACGGCTGATACGCCATTGGATAGGCCTTCAAAAAACCTTTTGACCTGTATAAAATGTTTATATGGGTTCTTTAAAAGAAATGGGAAAAATCCTCAAAAAACGAAAAAATCTCGTTTTCCCCCCCCCCTCCTTTTTACCCACTAAATTTGATTGGGCAGCTAAAAAACAACAGGAATCTCTTAAATTTGCTCCAGGGTGCACCCTACTGTTCAGCCAAGTTCAATTGAAGTTTTTTACCTTTTCACTTTATTTGAAACAAGAAAATTTGCTGATTTTAATTAGTTAACTATTTTTTTTTTTTTGAACTTATTGTTAGTTCATACACATCTGAGGACCCCATTGGGTTCGGACCCGATAGGTCCAGACCCCGATGGGCCTAGACCTAGTTGGGTTCCTTAAAAATCGTCATAGTTTTTGACCCAAAATTTGTGTCCGTTTCGCTCTACCTTGCTTAGTTTTTGAGATACGTGATTATAGGAGACCACTGCACAGAAAAAAATAAAAAAAATATTTGAGTAATTTTTTAATACTATTGAGTAATGAAACCTAGCATATGTCCATCATGAAGGACCATTCCAAGTATGTATTGGTAAAAAAATGTTGAAATCGGCTTAGCAGTTTTGAAGATTTTTAAATTTTACGTTTTTTGTCAAAAAGTGGGCGTAGAAGTGGGCGTGGTCGATGAAACCTAGCCTATGTCCGTCCGGGAGGAACACTCTAAATATTGCTGAAGACTTTTTTGAAATCGGATGAGTAGTTCCAGAGATTACTTTCTACAAACAAACAAACAAAAAAACATACAAACATTACCTCTTTATAATATTAGTATAGAAGTATAGATAAAGCTTTTTTAAGGTAGTCGTTATTTTATTAAAATAAATTTTATGTACAATATAGAGGAACATTGGAAAATTTTGGAGGGTGCTGGCGGCTCACGATATTTGGAAATGACACCTGTCAATGAAACGGCTGTACGTAATTCCTTAATGAAGGTCAAAGAACAAGGAATTTCTTCAGTGGCTGTTGTTTTAGCTCACAATTATTCATGTCCCGAACATGAGTTGAAAATTGGCACTATAGCCAAAGAATTGGGCTTTGACTACATAACTCTGTCGCATCAAGCCATGCCCATGTATAGATTAGTGCCAAGAGGTTACACAGCGTGTGCTGAAGCCTATCTAACACCGCATGTCGATCGTTATTTGAATAGGTATCGTATAACGAATTTTTTTTTTGTAAATATTTGCTTTGATTGTGTTTATCGTTTTTTTTTTGTTTAGTTTCAAGTCTGGCTTTGATAAGGAACTGTCAGGTGTCGAAGTATTATTTATGCAGTCAGATGGTGGTTTGACACAAACCAATAAATTCCGAGCTTCGAGAGCAATATTGTCGGGTCCCGCTGGAGGTGTTGTTGGTTACGCTATAACAGGATCTCGTGAATCAGAATTACCACTGATTGGTTTCGATATGGGTGGAACCTCTACAGATGTTTCACGTTATGCTGGCTCTTATGAACATGTGGTAGAAAGTACCACTGCAGGTGTCACTATACAAGCTCCACAATTAGACATCAACACTGTGGCCGCTGGAGGTGGTTCTCGTTTATTTTTCAGATCTGGCCTATTTGTAGTAGGGCCTGAAAGTGCTGGTGCCCATCCTGGACCAGCGTGTTATAAAAAGGGCGGTCCTTTGACTGTAACCGATGCAAATTTAATCCTGGGACGTCTTTTACCACAATACTTTCCGAAAATATTTGGCCCTAGTGAAAATGAACCTTTAGACTTAGAGGCCACAAAGAGTAAATTTGAAGAGCTCTTAAAAGAAATAAATTTGAGTTTAAGTGAACAGGAAGGTAACAAAAAACAAATGTCTTTGGAAGAAATTGCTTTGGGATTTATACGTGTTGCAAATGAGGCCATGTGTCGACCCATTCGAGCTCTTACTCAAGCTCGTGGTTTGGATACGTCAAAACATGTGTTAGCATGTTTTGGCGGAGCTGGTGGTCAACATGCATGCGCCATTGCTAGAGAACTTGGCATTTCCAAAGTTCTTATTCATAAGTATGCTGGTATTCTATCGGCTTATGGTATGGCTCTAGCTGATGTTGTACAGGAAATGCAGGAACCATGTGGCCTGGAATTTTCTGTGGCAAATGCACAGAAGCTGCAAAAAAGTGTTACAGCTTTGTCTGATAATTGTCTAGATATATTAAAGACTCAGGGCTTCAAAGAAATTGTTTTAGAAAGTTTTCTACATCTTCGGTATGAAGGTACCGACTGTGCCCTAATGTGCTCACCCTCCTCAAAAATGGAACAAAGTAATATTGATTCAAACAGTTGGATAGATTCATTCAAAAACACTTTCTTGGATCGTTATCGTACTGAGTTTGGATTTGTTTTACAAAATCGCCGCATAATAGTAGATGATGTGCGTGTCAGAGGTTTGGGTAAAAATTCAACGCCACCGGAGCTTGAAATTGCAGCAGCTTCGGATGCAAAGCCGAAAGATGAGGGATGCACATCAGTTTGCTTTGAAAAAGGAACGATTATGGCTCCAATATATCTGACCAAAAATCTTTATTATAAACACAAGATCGAAGGACCGGCGATAATTATTGATCAGTTATCCACCATATTGGTGGAGCCATATTGTGAGGCTGTGGTTACGAAGTACGGTGATTTGGTGATTGACATTAAGTCCTCACACGATTCTAAAGTCGATGAAAAGCTTGATGCAGTACAATTGAGTATATTTAGTCATCGTTTTATGAGTATTGCTGAACAAATGGGAAGGTATGTTTTCATTTCTTAACAGTAAATTAAAATATAAAACTCATGATAATCCTGTCTCAATACAGAGTGTTACAACGTACTTCGATATCAACGAATATTAAAGAGAGACTCGATTTTTCTTGTGCTCTGTTTGGTCCTGATGGTGGTTTAGTAAGTAACGCACCACATATACCCGTCCATTTAGGCGCTATGCAGGAAACAGTACAATACCAATTAAGAGTACGTGGTAAAACCTTAAAAAGTGGTGATGTTATTTTGTCCAATCATCCCCAAGCTGGTGGATCTCATTTGCCGGATTTAACAGTAATAACGCCTGTGTTTTATAAGTAAGTTCTTCTGTTTTTCATTATTTTGGCGCTTACTTTATATTATATTTTCAGGGATCAACAGGCTCCTGTTTTCTTTGTTGCTTCTCGTGGTCATCATGCCGATATTGGTGGTATAACACCTGGCTCTATGCCACCACATTCCACATCTTTGGCTCAAGAAGGAGCCTCTTTTAAATCATTTCTTATTGTTGAGAACGGTGTATTCCAAGAGGAAGATGTAGTAAAACGTTTTAATACACCTACCGATGCCAAGGGAGCTACTGGCACTCGAAATTTATCCGACAATATATCAGATTTAAAGGCCCAAATAGCAGCCAATCAAAAAGGCATACAACTTGTATCTGAACTTATTGATTCATATGGTCTGAATGTGGTACAAGCCTACATGGGTTACATACAACAAAATGCCGAAGTAGCTGTACGTGATATGCTCAAACAAATTGCCAAAGATACGTTGTCTCGCACAGGATTTTCTGTTCTAGAGGCTGAGGAATTTATGGACAACGGTTCTCCAATTAAATTAAAAGTAAGCATAGATGCTGAACAGGGATCGGCTGTTTGTGATTTCACCGGTTCTGGCACAGAAGTGTGGGGAAATTGTAATGCCCCTCGAGCCATAACACTATCAGCTCTAATATATTGCTTGCGTTGTATGGTGGGCCATGATGTTCCTCTGAATCAAGGTTGTTTGGCTCCAATTAGAGTTATTATTCCGAAAAATTCCATTTTGGATCCCTCCGATGGGGCAGCAGTTGTAGGAGGCAATGTATTAACTTCTCAGCGCATAGTAGACACGGTATTTAAGGCGTTCCGCACGTGTGCAGCTTCTCAAGGTTGTATGAATAACATTACCATTGGTGATGAAGAGTGGGGTTATTATGAAACTGTGGCCGGTGGAGCTGGTGCTGGACCTACTTGGCATGGGGCTGGTGGTGTACATACTCATATGACAAATACGCGTATAACTGATCCCGAGATAATGGAATTGCGTTATCCAATGATCTTACAACGTTTCTGTTTAAGAACAGATCAGTCTGGTGGACGTGGCCAATATCGTGGTGGTGAAGGCGTAGAAAGGAACATTTTATTCCGTAAACCAGTTACATTATCAGTTCTAACCGAACGTCGAACACTGCAACCATATGGAATGAACGAGGGCGAACCCGGCCAAAGGGGTCTTAATTTGTTACATAAAAATGATGGACGTATAATATCACTGGGCGGTAAAACATGTATTGATGTAGAAGCAGGGGTAAGTTTACAATTTCTTTAAAAATTTTAAATGAACATTTTTTATATTTACATTTTTTATTAAAGGACATATATGCTATGAAAACTCCTGGCGGCGGAGGCTATGGTAAGCCAAGCGATAATGATGATAATAATCAGGAAATCACAGGAAAAGATGTAAAATTTTTAGAACGTGGTTCTGTTTATGAATATCGCCAGGCCCAAGAATCGGTATAAAGTTTGGTGTATGTTTTTTCTACTTTTTTTCTATAGTTTGAATGCATTTTATACATTTTTAATCATTTATAATTGTGCAATACTTTATTGAGAATAAAAACTAATTACTGCATACAACATTTAAAAGTCTTGTTATCAAACTATTTGATTTTATCTTTTAAATTTATTTGAAATTGATTTCGTAAAATCATAATTATATTTTTGGTTTTTATTTTAATTTTTTTTTATGATACATATTTTGCAAACAGTTGATTATGACATTGATTGTGTGTGTTTTTTATTCGTTTTTGTCAATGTGTGAGTAAGGATGTGTGTAAGTGTATAGTTGGAACGGCTTTTGGGGATGTATGATGTATTCATGTGTTTCAATTATTTTATTAAAAACTGTATTTTATAACATTCATTAACCCATGGTTTACTATTTATTTTTTATTTTATTTAAGTGGTTTCAAGTCAAGTTTTGTGTTTTTTTTTTCTTTAATTTGATTTAAAAATGCTTAAACCAAATTTAGGCAAATTAAAAAAATAATTAAAAAAAAACATATTTCTACAAAATACAAAGGAATTTCAACAACATAACTTTTTGGCTTACAAAATACATACATACTCCTAAACTTATTACAAATTTAAATTTTGAATGAGTCAGAATGGCTTAAATAGTTTACACTTAAGTTCTTAAACCATCTCTTAAATTCTGGTTTTATATAAAAATTTAAAAAACTTAAGTGCTTGTCAAAAACTTAAGAGCTGACTATAAAATCCATACTTAATCTTGCTTCTTTAGTTATATTATTTCGTTTGTTGGTTTTACATAATTTTTTTTTTCACTTTACACAGTTTTTTTTTTTAGTTTTATCACAGATGGCTCAAGATTTTCAAAATAGTTTTATTATGCGAACAAAATCTTAATTAAAAATATCAATTTCATTAGTTCTTATATTGGTTATTTTTTTCAAATTTTTACTGAAAATACTTAAGTTTATAAGAAAAAAGTTTTTTTTTATTTTACTTACATAACTAATTTCTTTTGAATTTTTATTTTAATTTCTTTTTTAAAATCACATTGAATTTATTTAACCTAAATTACGTCTTTTTTATTTTTTTTTATTTAATGCTTAATATTTTTGTATAAGTAGGCTGGGCCGAAATTCAATGTAATAACCAAATTAACTTCAAATAGCGTGGACCAGTTAAAAACGGAAAATACAATCATTTTGTAAATTTAAATTATTGAATTGCCTCCTAATGCCTTCTGTTGAGGATATTAAGAATAGAGATATTTAACAAACAAAAACTTAAATTTTTTTTAGGTTATTATTAGAGTTTTTCACGGGAATTCCCGGGACGGGAATTCCCGGGAATTCCCGTACATTTTCGATCCCGAAATCCCGGGAAATAGAGCGGGAATTCCCGGGAATTTTAGTTTCTTTGAAATTGTCGATTTTTCGACTTCTATTGATTATTTAGTATGTGATTTTTTAGAGATTTTATTAAAATTCTTGATAATTGATGACAGAAACGTACGCAGGGACCATGAGGGCCCAAAAAGAGAGACGTTCTAACTAAAAAATGTCATGAAATCTAAGACTTACGAAATGAAAAAAGTCTCACAATATCTAAATTTCGATAGGATATAAGTAATTACACAGTGATAAAAAATCTAAATTTAAAATCGGAATAGAATGAAACCAAAAGCAAATTAAAGTTTACATTTTACATAACAAAGCCATCAAGACGTTGTTTTAATTCAGCGCTAGATTATTTTTTACACGCATTTTTTGTACCTATTTACTGAATAGCCAAATTAATACAAATAATCCACTGTTCGCCGTTGCGTATGATTGTTATTTAAAGGCAATTACAAAATTAATCATACGCCTTATACAATTTTTAAGCAATTATTATTATAATTATAATAAAAGTTCACCAACTTCAAATGCGTGTAGCGCTAAACCAAAAAAAAAGTGTCGAGGGTTTTATTATGCTTTCATTTGCTTTTTGTTTCATCCTACTCCGATTTTGGTTGTTGGGCTGTGTTATCAGATCCTGATACTTTTTTCAGAAGCTAAGAAATTTTTTTTCTGAGAACTGCATTATAAAAATTTGCAGTATGATTATTTGTTTCTTTAGAAAATATTTATGTCTCTGGACATGATTCTTTGTAAATCGATAAATTGATATAAAATCTGAGTAAAGGATGACAGTTTTTTTTAGAAACCAGTATTTTTAATTTTTTTAATAATTTTGGGGTAAATTTTCTTATAATTTCACTTCTCTGAAACAGTTACATACATTCAGTTTCAGAAACATAATAGAGAAATTCCTGTGTATTAGTTTCATTGTGTTTTAGAGGCAAAGCGTCGAGGTCCAATTGTAAAAATGAACTAACAACAAGACGAATTAGAATAAATGATGAATTTTGATTATTAAAACAGATAAAGCGATGTGAAATAACATATTCCCTTCAAAATACTTTTAAATGACTTCGATATATTTGGACCGTTTTTTTTATAAGAACTGGGTAACAAAAATTGTTCTTTTTTTCTCGAAACTTATTTATTTTTTTCTGTTTTAAAGGTACTAAATAAGATTTTTATGGTGTTAATAAACATTATAAATAGTGTAATCGCATTCATAAGGTTTTTATATATTTTTTTGACAAAAAAAATTGGGTTTTTAGTTATTGCGGGAATTCCCGGGATCCCGGGAAATTTAAAAATGAATCCCGCTTTCCTGGGAAATGAAAAAGTCCGGGAAAAGAAAAACTCTAGTTATTATTCAATTTTGTTAATTGTCCATTTCGTAAATCCTTAAACTTATTAAAGTTCTTGTACAAAATTCTTCTATTTTTCTATAGCAACTTTTCACTTTTTTTTTAGATATTTTGTTGGATTTCGGCCCTGCCTATTGTATAGTTAAAGTGTTTGGACACATTACGATTATGGCCAATTTTTTTAATATATTTTTTAATAATTTGGTTTTTATTACAATAATTTTTATGTTTACTATAATTTGATAAAAATGTTAGTAAAGTTCAAAAAAATATTTTTTTTTAATCATGTCTATCTTTTGTTTGAAATGCTGTTTGCCTAAATTTTTTTAACCGATTCGTACTTTCCAAAATCACATATTTTAATTTAGAAAAAAATGTTGTTTCCCATTTTATATTTTTAACATCATTATTAAGTTTATTTTTTTTTTTAATTAATGCCAATAAAATTTGAAATTTAAAAACATTTATTGAAAATTGTATTTATTGCATTTCTAATACAGAACATTTTAATTAATTCTATTTGTATTGTACATTTATTGAACAATTTTGAATCTAACAGGGCAAATGTGATAACGAAAAATTATTTTCGCAACTTTTTTTGTAGTAAACAAAATTTCAGAATAAAAAAAAGGAAATGGCAAAGTTTTAAAATAATAATGGAATTCACCTCAACAATTTAAGTCTTGCAAAAATGCGTAATGTTAAAATTGTAACTTTATTTGCTTTTTATTTTGCAAAGTACAGCAATAATGATGAAAATCATGTCAGCAATTTTGTGAAATTTAAAAAATGCAACTTTATTTGCTATTTTGCTATTTTATAAAAAGTTGCAATAATAATGGAATTCCCGTCAGAAATTTTAGTCTTGCAAAATTGCGCAATGTCAAAATTGCAACTTTACTTGCTTGTGTTTTAGTGAATAGAAGCAATGGTATTACATAATATAAAAGGTAACAGAAAAATTAAAATTTTATTAAATTTTTTTAAACAAAAAGTTGCAATATTGCACTGTTACTAGGGTAAAAAAAAATTGAAGTGAATACCCTGAATATTACTAATGAAGTTAAGTGCGAAATTTTTCTTAGAACCACTTGTCATGTTGCATTTTTGCACTGTTGCAAGAGTAAACAATTTTCTGAAGTGAATACCTTTAATATTTACAATATTCACGTCAGAAATTTTAAACCTTGCAAAGTGCGAAATGCAACATTTATTACAACAAACACACATAAAACTGTTTTTTGTTTTATTTCATCCCATGTGTTTGTTGTAAAAATTTAGCATTCCGCAATTTTGAAAGGGTAAAAATTGCTGATACTATTATTCTTGCAAAAGGTAATAGAAAACTGTAAAAGTTGATTCAAAATTTAAAAAAAAAAATGCAATACAGTTTTTTTAGTTCAATTAAAAAAAAAAAACCGAATAGACATTTTTTTAAGCAGAAGGTGGTTCTCCAAAAAATAAAAATCAATAATTGATTTTTTTGCAGAAAAATATGTAGTGTTTTTAACACTTTCGTGCAATTTTTGAACAATAATTTTTTAATTAAAAATTCGTTTGTTGAAAACACACTAACTTTTGAAAGACACTAGTGTTTTCTGGAAAATGTGTCTTATGTCCAAACATAGACCGATTGGATCTATCTTTTGCAACATCTTAAATTAGTCTAAAAAACACATACAAGCCAAGTTTAAATTAAATAGGCTTCTTTTGGTTGCAAATAAGCCGATTCAACTTAATTTAAAGGAAAAGTTATCAATACTACACCTGATTATTATCAATGACTTTTTTTAAGAAAGCTATATAATTTTCCGGGATTTAATTTAAGCTTGATAACTTCCAGATTGAGCAAAAATTAAATGATATGGGGCTCTCCAAAAGGGTAGTTTCCAATATTTACAATAAAAGTTTTAAATGACATGAAACCAAAAAAAAAAATTCCCAAAAAATCTTTGGAATTCATGGAATCATTAATGGATAAATATCAAGTTGCAGGAGGTTAAAACAATTTTATAAGAAAATATTGTACAATGTGCTTATAATTCATTAGTGATTGAATGAATTGACGGCACACATTTTGGAACACAGCCACCATCTGTTAACAAAAAAACCTTTTTGAATAGAAAAGGGAATTAAAGTTTTAAGAAAAAATCGTTTGAATTAATTTATTTTTTGGGATGAAATTGTTAGAAACTTTAAAAAATCTTTTAAATTAATTAAATTTTTGTGGTTTAATTGTTAGAAACTTTAATTTTTAAAAATTATAATGTTTTCGATTGATGCCGGGCTAACGAGTGAAGTTTCGAATGAAAGTACTCGATAGCTCATGTAATGCCGTAATATAAATAGCAAAAATTACGAACATTTTTACTCGATAGCGAATGCCATGATTTGGGCCCTGCTCTAAGGAATTTTGTTACTAAAAAAATATTTTCTATGTGAGTCTTGACCGACTTTAATTTTCTGAATTGTTATTATAACAAAGGTCTAAATTACAAAAAAAGGTCGTAAATGTTAAACAAATTGTACTGGCAGTATACATTTCTTATTGTAATTGCCAACGTTGAATAAGCATTGGCATTTCCATTAAGTCCAGCGCTCTGCCTAGGGTTCTATAGTCGAAAAGTCGATTAATCGACTTTTTGTATGAAAAAGTCGAAAAGTCGAAATCGACTTTTTTGTTCTTAAAAAGTCGAAAAGTCGACTTTTGCTTTCGACTTTTTCGACTTTTTTCGACTTTTTTTCGACTTTTTCAATTTTTTTTTTACTTTAGCCAGAAAAAAATTTCTTTCTTCTGAAAAAATTTCAAATGAGAGCCGAGTTTAATAACAACTAAATCTATTGGTATTTCCATGTATTTTGTATGTGAAGCAAAAATGTCAATGCCAAATTCATGAGTTAGAAAGTGTTAAGTGCAATATTTACCAATATTTTTGATTATTGTAAACACCTCAGTGATAGGGTTCTATAAATCGAAAGTCGACTCTTTTGCTTACGATTTTTTCAACCTTTTCCACATTTTCGATTTGTTCGACTTTTTTTAATAAACAAAATACAACAAAAAAACTAAACTTTTATTTACAAAAAAAATCTACTTTTTAAAGTTGGAAAATGTCGAAAAAAGTTAAAAAGTCGAAAAAAGTCGAAAAGTCGAAAAAAGTCGACTTTTTAAAAAGTAGAAAGGTCGAAAAGTCGACTTTTTAAAATTTGAAAAAAGTCGAAAAGTCGAAAAATCGACTTTTTAGAAATTGAAAAAAGTCGAAAAGTCGACTTTTTGTTGCGACTATATAACCCTAGCTCTGCCAGTACAATATTTTTGGTACGGGTGGCAATTTCTGACTGGGTGTTTATAAAAAATTCACATATCGAGGGCGAATATTTAAACTTGCAAGTTTTGAATATATGCCCCCGATATACGAAAAACAATTTCCTATTACCAAGACAAATCAACATTTAAAATCCTAATGACGATAAGACTAAAACTGGGGTGAAACCGAAATGGGTATACCAGAAACGTTTTTAATTTTTATAAATTGAAATTTATTCTGCATTTTTCAACTTAAAAACCTTATCCACACATAGAATTAGAGCCTGTGCTCGATCTGTACTAACAGAAAAAAAACAATAAAAACCCAGTTTTAATTTTCTGAAACTAAGGCCGCTGTTCCAAAAAAAGGCATTAACATAAAAAAAATGTGAAAATTAAAATTTTCGAATTTTTTTGTGTTCTAGATTTCACTTCCGATTTGGTGAAAGTAAAACGAATGCACTTCTTTCCTTATAATTTTTTTAAATTTTAGTTATTTGATTTCAACTTTGAATGGAAACGCGATCAACAAAACACCAAGCTTAATTTCTTGTGATTCTGAAAATTTCATGTGAATTCAAAAGACAGAACAGAGGCCTTAATAAAAATAACTTTGTCGAATTAATTAAAAATAAATTTGTTAATATCATGCAAATAACCTTTAGCTTGATTCGACTGATATTTAAAATATTTATACATACATATATATCTGTTTTTATAACTCTGTCTATTATTTTAATCACTAATTACTTATATTTTTGAAAAGATGATGTCATAAGGCGGATGTTTCTTCCGTAGAGGCGGTATTATTAGTACTACTGCTGCCGGTAAAACTGTTCAGCGTATGCATCGCATTTTTAGTTTCTGTATCTGTAACAAAAATAAAAGAAGCATTATCAATACATTTTTTTTTTGTAATTTTAAATTTTTTTTAAAAAAAAATTCTATACAAACATAAATTTTTACTGTACGTACGCTAAACGAAAACTAAATGAAAACAAAATAAAAAAATAAATAATAAAAATAAAACAAAATGTTAAACAGTAATAATTGAAAATATTTATTCAGTATTTATCATTTCATTTGCAAATAAGAATTTTTATATTTTTTACATCATACTCCATTATATATGTATGTATGTAGATATATTTAATGTACTGTATAAACATAAACACTATGATGCAGTATATTGTATATAAATAATAAATCAGTATTTAAAGCGACAACTTAACAAATAATAAAAAAAGAAAATACATTTTGATTTTTTTTTGTTTTGTTTGTTTTTAAAGTAAAGAATATAATGATTTTTGTTTTTTAAATTATTCTCGATACAATCGATTTTTGAAAAGTTTATCTCGTGTGTCTTCATTTAGAATTCACAGATTATCAATTATTTATCATTTATCTCTGACATTTTATTAATAAAAAATGAATCAAGGCAACTTAAAAATATTTTTTATATATTTCAAATAATGTTTTAAATATTTCATCAAAAATCAATTACAAATGAATTAGTAGTGATTGAAGTAGTAGTGTGTATGTGTAAAAACTATAACAAAAAAAAATAAAATAAACTAATTGACAAAACTAAATAATAATAATAATTAAAAAAATAAAATAATATGATTATTAAATTTTACAGAATTGAAAAAATGTTTTTGATGAGCAGGCAAATTAAAAAAAAATATCCAAATTAAAATAAACTAAATTAAATTAAAACAGCTTTAAGGACACAATAAGTTCTTCTTTTTTATGTTTCTATATAGTTTTTTTGTTAGTTAGGTAGAATGAATATACAAAATTATTTATCAAGAAAACGATGGATGACTCGTCTCGAAACCCGTATATGAATCGTATTTTTGATTTCAGTAATTTTTTTTTCTTCTTTTTTTAATTTTTTATCAACATAATCTCCATTGTGAAAAATGGTTTATATGATTTTGTATGATTGTGACGATGATCATGGTGATTTTGAAAGTGATGATTATTAGATAATGATTATGTTGGTAAAAATTCAAGGAGAAGAAGAGGTTTCTCTATTCTTCTCCAAATCACTCAAAAAAGGAATAATGCAACATTAAACTTTATGTGTTTTATTTTACAACTGAGAGATTTAGAAATGTGTAATTGTAAACTCGTATGATTTACATACAATCACCTACTACTCACCTCAGTCTGAACTGAGGTGGAGGGCGTAGCACTGGACACAGCAGCCTCATCAACGAAATTTGTTTGCGGCGAAGAGCCAGCAATATTGGTGCTGCTACTCACCACGGGTGGTGAGGTTGTGCCACTTGTGGTCGAAGTAACACCAGATGTGGAGACCACTTCCGGCGATTGCTTGGCGGCACCAGCCTGCGAAGCACGAGGGTTTGCCGATGTGCTAATTATTGGCCCAGTTGGTGGTGGATGTTGTTGGGGTGTAGATTGATGTTGGTAGTCCGTTGGGGTCTTGGGCGGTATGTTAGAGGAGGTAGTAGAAGTAGTAGAAGAAGTTGTTGTTGCAGCAGAAGCTGTAGTTGCTAGAGTTTTTGGTGGTAGTTTGAAATGTTTGCCACTTTCCATGGTATGGGGAGAAGCCGGTTTAGGAGAAGAGCGACAATGTGAGGAGATTTCTGTGTTAGTGTGTGTCGTCGCTTTAATGCCGTGAGACGTTACTTTTGGAAAATCTTTTCCACTTGCAGCGTTCACTTCGTTACTCATCTGTTGTTGATGTTGTTGCTGTTCAGTGGTAGTAGTGGAAGTGGTCGTGTAAGAACCAGAATTTTTACCTTGGCCAGGACTGCCGTGCCGGCGACTAAGCGCTTCCGCTGTGGCGTTGGGACCACTGGGTTGCGGATCAGCCTCACTAGACTCTTTATTCACTGATGTTGTGTTCGTGGTAGTCGTTGTTGGAGATGGCGGGGGTTTCTTATCATTTAAATGCGATTCCGTCTTCGAAGAATCCTCCTGGTCCTTTCCCGCATCGTTGCTAGTTTCTACCCCATTGACTTCATTCATGGACATTTGTAAGTTTGTCACACGCACGGATTCCGAATTGCTGACAGTTGATGGAGCGTGATTGCTGGAATTAGAATTAGATCCGGTTAGATCAAGAGTGGTTGGTTCGTGTGTGGAAGCAGATATGCCCGTAGTGTTAGGCTTATCCATAGCGGTAGCTTGTGGTACGACATTGGCAATGTGATGCCGCATAGCATGCGGACTGTTGGCAGTTCTACTGCTCAAATTTCCATTCTGACCACCAGCTGAAGACACTGGAGTAGTTGTGAATTTTCCTGCCATTGACGACGTTGAAAACGATACTGGATTCACAGATCCAGCCATTGATAGTTGCAATGAAACTGGAATTTGGTTTGACGATCCAGACAGAGAACCTGTAGCGGCTGCGTGCATTGCAGCCAAATGACTGGGATGATGAGCATAGTACAGTGAACTACTCATTGGCGACATATGAGTTGATAAAGAAGAGGTGGGTTGAGCAATACTGCCAGACGACTGTATGGTTGGCGCTGATGAGGTGATCATATTGGATTCTGATTGCCTTACTGACATAGCACTGTTCGAGCTAACTATGTTCAGACTTCCGTGAGGGGAAGAACCGGCCGATGTTGTTAGCATTGAAGTCGAATGAGGTGGGAGTTGATGGCTAGACGTTATAGCTGGATGATGGGGAGACATGTGTGGGTGGCTCAAGTTCATACTATGGTGTGCTAAGCCCAAAGCAGCTGCGGAAAACCCAGGATGTGTTAGACCTAGAGCAGCTTGCTGCAAATGATGTGGCATATTTGTGGGAACATGGGATAGTGATGGAACTCCAGGCAGTCCAGGTAAACCTAAA
Organism: Pegoplata infirma; assembly: GCA_963921195.1. Taxonomy (NCBI): domain Eukaryota; kingdom Metazoa; phylum Arthropoda; class Insecta; order Diptera; family Anthomyiidae; genus Pegoplata; species Pegoplata infirma. The sequence goes on along the minus strand of OY992538.1, from coordinate 238,459,416 downwards.
TTCAAACCCATTCCTCCGTGAGGACTTTGTCTTTGGTTGCTTACATGATAGGGAGACATGGACGAGAGGCAGGCCTGAAGACCAGCAGGAGGAGCTCGGAGACCTAAATTCAAATGAGGAATCATAGAACCCAAAAGGTTACGACTCAAGGGATTATACAAAGGATTAGAGTAATGGTGGGAGGCCGACAAAAGTTGTTGCCGCTCTCTTTCGCGTGCTTCTCTCTCTTTTTCACGCATTTCTCTTTCTCGTGCCTCCTTTTCTTTTTGCTCCTTTTCACGTTGTTCTTTTTCACGCTGCTCTCGTTCTCTTTGTTCCTTCTCCCTTTGTTCCCTTTCGCGCTGTTCACGTAACTCCCTCTCCTTTTCACGTTGCATTTCACGCTCTCGCTCCTCCTCACGAGCTATTCGAGCTCTGTGTTCTTCTTCAAGTTTAATTCGATCGTGGAGACTTGGCCCAAGGCCCAATGCAGCGCCAGGTATCATGGAATACAAATGAGAAGCGTACGGCGAAGACATAGGTGGGTACAAGGCAGCATGAGGATGAGAGGGATGAGCACCGGCTGCTCTAAGTAGTTGAAAACGCTGGTCCAAGTACATTTGATCAGAGTAAGGCAGACCGGCCGGATTAAGGAAGGCACCTGAAAAAAAGAGACCTATGTTACATTACAATATCAATAACCGAAAATAGTTAAATATTTTTTCGGTTTACCTGGTGGCATGCCTGGTATTCCCGCGAAGGGTGAATACGCGTCTAAAGGAAAAGCACCCGCTGGGTGTATAAGTCTTTCATCTGACCGATATGGTTGAAAACCACTTCGAGCCAATAATTCTGGTTGTATGGTTGAATTTGGTTGGGAGTTTAGACGTGCAATCTTTTCAGCTGGTTGCGGAGAAGGTGCAGATCTTTTCTTGGCTGCTGAGGAGCGTTCATCGTTGCTACCGGGCTGAGCCATTGATGATGATGAACCGATGCGCTCATTTTGAAGTGAGGTTCTACTGCTATTACCAGTAGGATTGGAAGTAATCGAAACATTTGCATTCGAACCTCCAACACTAGGGGGAGCAATATTAGGCGCCACGTTACGATCATTTCTTTCACGAGATGAAACCTCTTCCTCCTCTTTGATGTCCGCTTGTTTGGCCAGATTACGTAGAGCAGATGCAAATGGGCCACGAGCTTGAGTTGAGGCAGGATTTAATGATCCTGGTACTCCGGCCAATTGTTGTTGAACTTGAACAGCGGCTGCTGCAGCTGCCACAGCCTGTTGATGGGCCTGATGCTGTTGTTGAGCTAATGATGGCGAATGTGCGCCAATGTGATTTGGAGCCAATGTATGGTTGATTATACCCGATGGACCTGTATTGGGTTGTGTAGTTGGCTGCTGTGCAACATTCGTTGTATTGCTTCCTCCTCCTCCTCCTCCGGTGGCAGCTGTTGTCGATGGCGACTGCAAATGATGAGGCGAGGGTACAACAGGTGCTGGACTGGTAGCAGGTCGCTTTTGAGCCGTCTTGGGTGGCACTAGAAAGAGATAAATTTCAAAAAATTCAATTTTATTGATTTTGCTAACTGTTTTAAAAACTATACTGTAAAAATATTTCATCTAAGTAGTTCATGTTTATTTAAATAACTTTATTTGATAACATTTTATAGTTATCTTAGCATTAGAGATTAGGTATTTAGAGGCTTCTTTCCAGATAAGAAAGTGAAACACTTTTAAGATTTGCATATACACTCAGCCAATTATGTGAGAAAATACCCTTCCAAAATGCACTTTTTAAATGATAGTAATTTTACTAATAATAAAGATCTTGGACCGAGAGCAAAGGGGGGCGTTGATGATAATCAATGACAGTAGGTTATTCAGCTCTATTGACTCATTGGACAATGTGGGTTGTGTGACTCTGTTCTATAGATATTACCATGGAAAGTGTTCTGCTGAGATAAGTGAACTTATCCCCAGGGCCCGAATTTTTGTTCGCAGCACTCGGTTGTCTAGTAGATTACATCCGTTTGTTGTCGATTGCCCGGAGAAGTTTCGTTTATCAGTCAAACTAGCCATATATGGAATAAATTTCCCGGAGAAGTCTTCAAAGTCTCTTTCAATGTAGATAAATGCAAGTCAAATTTCCACAAACGCTACTCCCTCTTCCCTCACCGTTATAACCAATTTTCCTGATATCAACACAATGCACTGCATCCCCTAAGTGTTGGTAAAAGTAAAAAAAAAACTAATACGGATTTAACAAATAACATCCCGTGGTATCACAATGGATACCACGTCTAAGGGCGGATTTCTCAATGAAAAGTTAGCTGCTAACTGCCGATTTAACGGAGCCTTATGTCAAAATTTGTATGAAAAAGTTAAATTTAACGGAGAGTTATTTTATAACGGAGCATTGAGTAATCCACACTAAGTGTGTTGATGTGAAACGTCAGCAGCCACTTACAACCTAACAAATAACATCTGTTAACTGTCATAATTTTCTGAGTGTAGACACTACACCATTTCCAATTGTATTTTAAAAATTTCCAAATGTATTTTGAAATTGTCCAAATTTATTTTAAAATTGTCCAAATTTATTTTAAAATTGTCCAAATTTATTTTAAAATTGTCCAAATTTATTTTAAAATTGTCCAAATTTATTTTAAAATTGTCCAAATTTATTTTAAAATTGTTCAAATATACAAATTCTGATTAATTTTTATTAAAAATAAAAATTGTTTTATTTGACTTTTAAAATATTATATTTTGAGGATGTTTATTCTGGCTCGAAAAATATATAATATTTTAAAGGTCGAATAAAACAATTTTTATTTTTAATAAAAATTAATCAGAATTTGAACATAATGGTTGGCACGCCATAGTGATGAATAACCCTAATGTGGTATTATACATTCACAACAACAACAAAACATATTGTTGTAGTCCAATGGACTATCATATGTAAAAATGTTTTAAATATTTTGGTTGGTTATTGACAATCGTTGCCTTACTAGTATAGTACAATTTCTTCGACTTTCTAATTCACATTGTGGATAGAGTCGAATATGTATTAATACTTTAGTTTGTGCACAAGCGATTTGTCATTAGACTCGTTTACTACTTGGTAGTAAATCGTTTCTATTTTTTGCTAAATAATCTTGACAATGGAATTTGACAAATTCCGAAACACGTGTCGATTAAGTCTTGCAAAAATGACCAACATAAATAAATTTAAAACAAAAAAATAATTTTCTTGAAAATTATGCTATGAGAATATCATGGTTTTAATTAGTAAAGAAAATAATGACCTCGAGCCAGAATAAACATCCTTGTTCAAATATATTTTAAAATTGTCCAAATGAATTTTAAAATTGTCCAAATGTATTTTAAATTTGTCCAAATTAATTTTAAAATTGTCCAAATGTATTTTTAAATTGTCCAAATACATTTTAAAATTGTACAAATTTATTTTAAAATTGTCCAAATATATTTTTAAATTGTCCAAATACATTTTAAAATTGTACAAATGTATTTTAAAATTGTCCAAGTGTATTTTAAAATTGTACAGATGTAGTTTAGAATTTTCCAAATGTACATATTTTAAAATTGTCCAAATGTACTTTAAAATTTTCCAAAGGTTTTTTAAAATTTCCAAATGTATTTTAAAATTGTCCAATTGTATTTTCAAAATTGTCCAAATGTATTTTAAAATTGTCCAAATGTAATTTAAAATTGCTCAAATGCAGTTTTAAATTGCCCAAATACATAGAATATTTTGAAATACATTTGGAAAATTTTTAAAATACATTTGGACAATTTTAAAATACAATACAATTTAAAATTGCATTTGGGCAATTTTAAATTACATTTGGACAATTTTAAAATACATTTGGACAATTTTGAAAATACAATTGGACAATTTTAAAATACATTTGGACAATTTTAAAATTAATTTGGATAGTTTTAAAATATATTTGGACAATTTTAAAATACATTTGGACAATTTTAAAATACATTTGGACAATTTTAAAATACATTTGGACAATTTTAAAATACATTTGGACAATTTTAAAATTCATTTGGACAATTTTAAAATACATTTGGAAATTTTTAAAATACCAGTGGAAATGGTGTAATTTTAAATCTCATCATGCATACATATGTATTCAAACAATACATACAGTGATGTTTTAACAACAGATGTAAAGAAATTACAACTAATTCCTTTTTTCAAATAGGGAAACTCACACGTGCTTAAATTAACTTTACATATAAACATTAGGTTGGCACGAAAAACAAATTTTCCAAATTGGGTTAAGTTCCGGCATTTGTCCCCCTTTTAGTGTAAACCCTAAAGTGGGGGACGTTGGATGTACCTTCCCCATCGAGATAAAAGTTACCAAAATCATTTACATATTACCTTAAATTAGACAATTTTATCATTATTTTTTTTTAATCCACGCCCACAAAAAGTGGGCGGGACAAAAAAAATACATTTTTTAATCCCATTGGTCCAAATGCAGGATTTTAAACTTTTCTTGCACGAAAATGCTTCATTTGTTTAACAAAAATACAAAAAAAAAAACATTTTAAGAAATTTCGTTTTTCAGAGGTTGGTTTAGTTCTTTAAGAGGGTAATTTTTCCACCTAGTTCAATTTTACCCATTTACGAACTTTACCTTGACATATTTGTGTCAAAATTCAGGAGTCTAGCTGATTTATTTTGAACTACGTCGGGTTTTTTAAGACCCCATATTGGTCATGCGTTTACTCCCCAAACCCCTTTTTTGATATCTTGCTGGGTTCAAAAGTTAGTAAAAGTAGCTACGTGTTCGTCATACTTAAAAAGGTCTGAAAAGGAGTTATGTGCTAAGCTACACATAACTTTTTTTGATCAAAAAGTAGTAGAACGCGACAAAATTTACTATTTTAGTAATATGAGGTTCACACATGACCCCAAGTATTTCTAATAATTTTTATCTAGATTTTTTGGAATATATTTACATATTCATACTGTTATCTAAATCCTAAATAGTGGGCAATAAATCCTTGTAAAAGCAATTAAATTATTTGACGTCGGAAAATTTTAGTATCTAAAGTTCAGCATCTTTTAAAGATGTCAATTTATGGCAAAGCAGTTTGTGAAATCTGGTGTTAGCTGTTTAATAAAAAGCTATAAAATATTAAAATTTCAAGGACTTTGTCTAACTAATGTAGTTTTAAACAAACAACAAACTTTATTTAGTATTTGTCTCTTTCGAAAAGAAACAAACAATATCAATAGTTTCATAAACAAAATCATTTATGTGTATAAAATATTGCCATTTTATTTAAATTTAACCCTAGTGCTATGTTTTTCACGGCGAAAAATTCACTAAAACGCCTCAAATTAATTTGGTCTTAATGCAATAAATTAATGCAATTAATTAAAAAATAAATTATTTTTGAAGAAACAATTTTTTTTTTTAATTTTTACAGACCAAAAAAAAAATTTTTTACCATGAAAACAAGCTAATATTTTAAGCAAAAAACAAAAAAGTCAAACAAAAAAAAATATTTTCATTTTGTTTGAAACTTTCCGATTTTTAATTCAAAAAATGAACCCAAAAGCCACTGTCCAACAGGTCCAATATTTTTGTGTATTAATATCGACCCTAAAAGGCAACATTCCCTACACCGACGTTTTTGAAATTCGAAAAAACCTAAATTTGCTCCACCCTAATATATATATATACAGTGACGAGCAAAAGTGTAACAGGGTTCACATTGCTTAGATAATCTGCTCTATATTTTAAACTACACAAGATAAAGTATTGAAGTTTTTTGATAATTTTATTAGTTAATTGATCAGAATTTATAAACATTATCGAAATATGCTGTAAAATTTTTTATAAAAAAAATATAGTAAAAATTCCATAAAAAGGCAAATGTTACATTATTGCACTCATGATTTTTCTACATAAATCTTTAGGACAACTTTAATATTTCGCGCATATAGACCCGGATTTTGCAATTTTTTTATAAAACTTAATAAATAACATAAAAATAATTCATTTGTTGAAAAGAAATTTTGGGTAAACATTATTTTTAACTCAAAAGTCCGTCCTTTTTACGTTTTTTGGGGAACCACGCATATTTATCAAGCTAAGAATTTGCAGAAATTATTTTTTTTTGAATGGTGTTTATATCAGGCGATAATAGAGACCATTTATAAAAAATTTCGTAAATGGATTGTTGCTTTTGCAATTAGTAAAAAAAAAGTTATTGTGTACTGGGGTTGGGTGTCTGGAGGAATTTCAAATATTTTTGCCGAAATTCGACATTTTTCGGCTGAATAAAGGCCAATTTTGCCTCAAGAAGTGTTTTCTTAATTCAGCCGTAAATAAATCAACAAGTTATATCACCAGTTGATCATAAATTTTGTTAAGAATGGGTTTATGCCATTTAAAACCACTATCACATTTCGTGGTTTTGGACATTATACTCGGGGTAGTGCCATAGTGTCAAATTATCGAATCAGAACGCAATCTTTGGAGTTAATTTTTTCAGAAAGAACAAAAATAAATAATGTTTAATAAATAAAAGTCTTTTGCTGCTCTTATCATTGGACGAAATTCACTAATTCAATTTAGGACCCCAAACAATAATTTTAAATAGGGATTTAATAATAACTACATTCTTTATAACAATATTGTCAATCTACTGATGATTTTAATTGACGATATATTTAAGACCGAATATAGAAAAAACATCATCGGCCAGAATTGGCTCGTATTCATCCGAAAAATGTTGAATATCTGCAAAAATATTTGAAATTCCGCCAAAAACCCAAATTGAGTACCCAATAAAAAAATTGTATTAATTGCAAAATAAACAAACCACTTATGAATTTGATTATAAATGGGCTCTACTATCGCCGGATATAAACGCCATTCCAAAAAAAATAATGTCTGTATATTCTAAGCTTGAGTAATACGTGTGGCTCTCCTAAAATCGTTAAAAGGACGGACTTTTGAGTTAAAAAAATGTTTAGCCAAAATTTCTTTTTAACAAATGAATTATTTTTATGTTATTTATTAAGTTTTATAAAAAAATTGCAAAATCCGGGTCTATATGCGCGAAATATAAAAGTTGTCCTAAAGATTTATGTAGAAAAATCATGAGTGCAATAATGTAACACTTGCCTTTTTATGGAATTTTTACTATATTTTTTTTATAAAAAATTTTACAGCATATTTCGATAATGTTTATAAATTCTGATCAATTAACTAATAAAATTATCAAAAAACTTCAATACTTTATCTTGTGTAGTTTAAAATATAGAGCAGATTATCTAAGCAATGTGAACCCTGTTACACTTTTGCTCGTCACTGTATATGTATGCAGGAATTTATCACTAAATTTCTTAAGTAGAGTAGATAAATAAACACATTTTTTTTGTACAAAAAAAGATTTTAAAGCCTGAAGCATTTAACAAACAATAATGAAAACATTTAATACCATTAATTTGGTATTAGAGTGCGTGACATAAAATTGCGTGTTGTCAAAATATTTTCATGGCGAGCAGCGAGCAATACAATAAAAGCGAAATAGAAAATTAAGTAAATGGTATTTTGTAAATATTTATATAATTAATTTCTTTTAAATTGATTTATTAACAAACATACTGGTTCAAAGATCTTTTAAATTAATTAATGAAACAATTAGAATTTTTTTTTGAAAATTAGAAGAAACACACTCACACAGTGTACTTACAAAAAAAATTAAATTTTTATAGGGTTGAACAATGGGCGTGTTCAGCAGAGAAAACTGCTACTCAACAGTTGAGATGTAGCATGTTTTGATTATTTGACTCTGCTGAACGCAATTTTTTATGAATGTGTTAAAATATTGGAAAAAAATATATTTTTTAAAGGTTTTGATATATTTTTTCAATTAAAAATACTTTTTTAATAATTTGTTTGTTTATTTTCTTAATAAAGTCTAAAAAAAAATAATAATTTCAATAAAAAAGCTAATGTATCAGTTTGTGATTAAATGTAGCATAATTTTTTTACGCTACCAAAGTTGAGAAGCGCTCAGTCAACATGTTGACTGAAATGTCAAAAATCAAGCCGTTCAGCAGAATGTTGAGGAGCAGTTGAGTAGCAGCTTTCTCTGCTGAACGCCATCAATATTTACAAAAAAACAAAAAAATTTGTATAGTTCGTTTAAATATTTCGTTTAAATATTTAAGTTTTTCAAGGGTGTAGATTAGTGCCCCCCCCCCCCCCCATTTCCCGGTTCTCGGTATTTCCGGGAATACCGGTATTCCCGGTTCTGGTACCGGTTTCCCGGTCTAGATATATTCCCGGTTCTGATCCTAGTACCGGTTCTCAAAAAACAAAAAAATACTATACCATAAAATATTTAAATTCCACTATTTAATTTGTGTTTCAGAAATATTTAGTTGTGTTTTTAAAACTATGTAAAAATCATGTAACTATTTTTTTTCCTTAATTTATAAAAAAATAATGGAAATGGTGTTTTTCACATATTTTGTATTTTTTTGGTAAAAGCGAAGAAAAAATTTTAATTGTACAAAATTTTACAATATATAAATACCGGTAATCCTGGGAATACCGGTAATACCGTCAGAACCGGAACCAGGAATACCGGTATTCTCGGAAACATCGGGAATAATTCAGAACCGGGAAACCGGTACCATTTACTGGTAATACCCTGAACCGGGAATACCGGTATTCCCGGTACTGACCGTAGGCACTAGTGTAGATTAGTAGTCTAGCTTAAACTAGGTTAGAGAACCAATGTAAACGCACTATAAAGGAGCCTTTCTTGTTAGATTAGTTTCCTGTTGTTCCTGTTTATTTGAATTTCTAAGTTTATTGATATATCGATGCAATAAATTTCAATTTGTTAAAATATGTACGACCGACAAGCAAACAAACGAGTCTGTACAATAACATTTTTTTTTTAATTACACTGTGCGACAGAAAAAAATACCTGAGATGCGATACTTTTTTCTAGTAGGTGTTGTCAATATACAACAAGACTCTGTCCTTGGAATTGGCGAAACACCTACAAAATCTTCAGTTACGGGTAAAAAACCGGTTTTTCGTACTTTTTACAGTTATAAGCCAGTAACTCTGTTAAGTTACCCAGCAAAACTTAGATTACCAAATAAGGTTTAGGATTGCTTATTTTATACATTGCAGCATTGATGATTTTAACAGGAGATGAGACTCAAAGTAATGCATCTACATTATGACACAGAATACCAGTAAGGTATAAAATACTTGATTAAATATATAGCAAAGCATACGAGTAAGGTATAAAATATAGCATACCAGAACAGAATATATAAGGTGTGAAGTAGTGAAAAAGTAATTTTGAATTAAATTTACTCACGTGCTTGTAAGTGAGTGTAAGTAAATAAAATACTTATGCTCGTTAATGAGTGTGTGTCATCAAAAAGTTTCTCTCGTGAGCCCATCTCCAGTTTAAACTTATGCATTCTTTTATAAAATATTTATTTTTTATGTTATTGTAATGCATTATGCATTCAATTATAAATAATGCATTATTTCAAACTTTGAAATTATACATAATGTAACCAAAGTCATCCATGATTTAATGTTTAGAAATAATAAATATTAAATACATTTTTCCCAATAATCATGCATTACGTAACAAATTATTAGTAAAGCATAAAATAATGCTACAAATACGGTATATACATTACCTGGTAATGTGTTATATAATCACCACCCATTACCAAAGTTTTGCTGGGAAATATTTTTAAGTAATTTCGAAATTTTTGAAAAAATGTTTAAACCCATACCAATCTAAGAGATACATACATTTTGATCAGTGATCGATTCTAAGATATTTTAGCGATGTCCGTCCGTTTGTAGAAGTAAAGTTTTGTATAAATGACAATGTGGCTCTAAAGCAACAAAGTTTGGTGAACACTGTTGTACTAAATGTTCAGGAGAAGGGGAACTCAGCGATCACACCTTTCTCTCGCGATCAATGAAAATAAAAACAAGTAAGAGTGTAAAATTCAACTTGAAAAAAACGTATCGTTAGCTTATTATTCTATTACCATAAAATGACACTATATGGTAATGGAATAATGAGCTAATAAAACGATTTGACGATTATCAAGTTACATAATTAGCCCCCAGAAGTCTAGCTCTTTTATTTTCAACTACATCGCTTAAACAGACAGACGGATATTTACAATACATGAGGAACCCGATAATATCATGATGATAATCGGGACCCCATCATCATCACCAAAAGATGATGATGGGGTCCCCGACCGATATTTCGATGCGTTACACACGAAATGATAATGTAATTTATTCCTATACTGTGGTATACAAAAAATTACGTGGCCGATTGGGGGTTTGTAGACGGGAGGGGGTTGCTGTTTTGGGACCCTATTCTCGAGTGATTAATGCTTACAAGTTCATATATTATGATATTTACGCTTAAAGCATAAGTAGTACTCTGTTCGATTTCATTTATGGGAAATTTTTTAAAAAAGTTTTCACGCATTTTTATTACACAAGACAATTAAAATTGTTGTGAAAAAGTGACGTTTCAGTTTTGTTATGATCGTTTCTTTCTTATAATTGTCAAAAGTTGTGGCGTTTAAAGTTTAAGTGAAATTTTTACCGTAAAAAACAAGAGTACTAGGCTTAAATAATAAAATTTACTAAAACATTTTGTTTAAATATGCCCCTAAAATAGGAGCGGACAGAAAAAAAATCCCCTTGGTCCAACAGCAGGTCGATGAACTTCGTATGACACATAAATGTTTTATTTGTTGAACTAATAGACAAAAAAAAAACAATTAAAAAGTTTAGGCCATTTATGAACATCACTGGCCTCTAAATCTTTTAATTTGGACTGTTTCGTGTCTTTCACAGACGGAAAAATAGATGGCCGGAAAGACGGACTTCGCTAAAATGTCTTAGAATCGATCATTGATCAAAAAAATATATATATACTTTATGGGACCCTTAGCCGAATTTCGATGTGTTTCACAAGGAATGACAAAGTGAGTATACCCCTATACTTAAAACAGTTGGTTGATATTCAACAAAGTTTCAAAGTATGAAAAAACGGGTTTTAATCCGTAATTCAAGATATTGGTGGTGTTTCCAAAATTTCAAGGACGACAACACCTATTAGAAAAAAAGTATAGCATCCCAGGAATTTGTGTTTAATTCTTTTTTGTATCATTCGGAAAATTTCATGTGAATTGAAAAGTTGTGTAAGACGGAACAGAGGGTAAGTTAACTTTAATTTTTATGAATAAACCAGTTAGTATTTTATAATAAGACTGTATTTTTGTATAATTTTAGATTTTCTTTTTGGGTATTGATTCAAAATACTAACTACATATTAACTATTACAATTTTTTTTATCGGATATGTACATACGATAACGTTACCAACGACTCACCACAAATTGGTATTGGCGCATGAATGCTGGGTAATCCTCTTGGTAGCCATTCCATCATATATTTTAGATTTAATCCAAAAAAAAAAACTTGAGTGGTGTACAAGAGTAATAGCAAAAGGATACACAGTTTTTTTTTTTAATATTTATTTTTTGGGTTTTTTGGGGGGGTTATTATCATAGAGTAGAGTATTCAAAACGTTAAAAGTGAGTAACAGCAAGTCAATATTCATCTAAAAACATGTTGTTTATATTTGTATGTCGATATGTTTGTAATAAAGGATGTATTTATGTTGTTTACGAGAAGTCTATGTTGACTATGAACTACTCTACATACATACAAATGTATGTATTATTTTGAGTATAGTTTTGATAGCTTTACACTACTTTAGTTGTTGATGGTGATGATTTTTACAAAACACTATGAGAATATAACAAGTATTGGAGTAGTTAGATATATACTGGCTGATTCCATAAAGATTGGTTTTTGTATGTAATTTGGTGTGGTTCGGTTCCTTTCGGTTGGATGTTGTTGGTTGGTTTGGTTTGGGTTAGTTGGTTTTGTGTAGTCTATGTTATGCGTATATTTGCAATAGGCACAACAACATTTCAATGGCGTTAATCCTTAAAAAGCAAACTACATTAGGTAACATCAACAACACGACGACAATGATGACAGCAATACTGTTGATAACATGTCAAATGGTTTTACACAGAGTTTAAGAAGTCCTTACGTACTGACATTTTTTTTTTTTAACATACGTAAGTTATGAGCTTTCAACGGTGTTGTGTATGTGTAAACGACGATTTTTTTTTTATAATTTTTTTTGAGAACACTAACGCGATTTTTAAAACACGAACCGTATCCTTTTCCAGCATACAAAGGAGTATGAGTAAACCGAAACGAAAAAAGAAAGGGGGAAGCAAGGCTGGTTTGCAATCTCTGTGTCTGTTGGGTATGTTAGACTCTTGTGAAATTTTGGTTTTGCACTTTTTAAACTTTTATTCAATGCGTATGCTTTTAATTGAAATTCCATACAACACAAAAAAACACAAATTGTTGGAAGTTTAAGATGCACTGCAATTCAACTCCTTTTATTTTCTTTACACTTGTATTATTCTTTGACAACTTTTTGTTTTCTTTGTTGTTGCAAGGATAACTTTTCCACTTTTGAATTATTTATTTTTATGTATGTGCGTGTTTGTGTGGGAGTAAATATATTGCAATTCTTTAACAAACAACAAACACACTTTTTTCTTTTACTTATTTTTTTTTTATTATTTTCTCAAAGTTTTTCTACAGTTGAAAAACAATTTCCGCGCACATATTACCGTTAAGTATTTCCACAAAGACTAACGGATAAAAACAATACAATATTTTTGTATTGTATATGTTGTTTTCTATAGAGTAGAGTTGTCGTATTTTTCCTCTTGTGCACTTCTCGTGTCTTGTTTTTTTAAAAGTATTTTTTCTTTATTCTTTCTTTTTTACGATGGTGTTTGTCTATTTTATTATGCTGTGTAGTCTTTCTTTAAGTGGCAGCAAAAACGCCATCATTTCTTTTTATTTTTATTACAATTTTTTTATACATTTTTTTTATTCTAGTTTACACTTTAATATGCGGGTGTTAGATTTTTTTATTTTCTTTCTATTTGTTTGTTTTTCAGTATAAGTGGCGGGGAGTCACTTATTCACTCACTTATGTGTTAAACAGCCCCCTCGATGCATAAAATATTTTATTTTTTTATTTTTTCACTTTGCTCTTTTCTTTTAGAGTAATAAAAGGGCTAGATGTTGTTTTTTTTTAAATATTTAAAATCAGATTACTTTAATGTGGTATTATAATTTATATTTAACTCTCTCTCATTCCACTTCCCTTTAGTTACCACAATAAATGCTTATATTTAACCTAAACACTTAAAGGATTAACGAATAGTAACGACATCATTCACAAAAAACAAAAAAAAAACTCAAGACAATAAAAAATGAGAGCATTATACACAACAGCAAAGGGGATTTTCATTACAAATTTTCTTGTTTTAATTTTATTTTGTTTTTAACTTGTAAGGATGTTAAGACTCTGCTGTCTTAAACGCTGCTACTGCAACTGATGTTGTAGAAGTAGTAGAATAAGTAGTGGTATAAGTAGTAGGCGTTAGTTTTTTTTATGCGTACACACGTTTTTTCATCCGTTAATATTTTGACAAGAACACGACGACGTTTGCGAAAGGACTAAATTTGAAAACTCTGAACTCATTTGCTCCCGCTTTGTATGTATTGCTGCTGCTGATGTCTGTTGTTACTCGTAAGAATTTTCACATGCCGTACAATACAACCAGGAGCAGCCGAGTAGAGGTAAGTAAACATTTCAAAAAGTCGTAAACGGGGTGACCAGTTGTTAAAATATACATAGATTTTGTTAAAATAATAAAGCGATTTTAATGAAATGTGGATATGTTGTTCGGAACCTGCTCCGATTCTAATGAAATTTGGTACAAAAGTTATAGGAGGGTTGCCATTTTTATTTCGGGATTAAGCAAACCCATTGCTGTCATCTGGCAACTGACGTTCCTAAAGTAAAGTTTGACAATATCCGTACTCAGAACGTTTTGTCGTACGAACGCTTTTTGATTTGTTAACAGTAACTTGAAAAATTCATTTCGGGCAAAAAATGGAATTAAAGCGTAAACAATTTCGTGCGATTATTTTTACAACTTTCGACATGGTTTAAATCAGCAACAGTGCATCGATGAACTCAATTAGCCATCAAGAACAAGTGTTTATCGATGATTTATTGAATTCAATCGTGGCCGTAGTTCGCTCAATAACGAGTTTCGTGGTCCAAAATCGGTTGTTGTTCCAAAAGGCATTGATGCTGTGCGAGAACTGATACTTCAAGATAGTCATGTAACTTATTGTGAGATTGAGGAACGTTAAATATTATTGAGACCAGCATACATTCAATATTGTATGAACATTTGGCTGTAAAACAGATTTGTTCGCGTTAGATCCTACATAATTGGTCACAAGAAATGCTCAAAAAATACAATCGCGGTGCTTTAAAACATATGTATGACATCGTGTGAGTTGAAAAATCGTGCATCTACGCATTTGAGCCCGAAAGTAAACAGCATTGTATGGGTCTTCCAAAACGAGCAAAGCCCAACAAAAGTCATTCGATCTCGAAGCACGTCGATTGAAAATGGTCTCCCGCATTTTTGGAAAAACTTGGCCGGTTTCAACGATTGTACGATTGTTGAAACGTAGAACGGTAAATTCTGACTGGTACACAACCATTTGTTTGCCAGAAGTTTTCGGAGAAATAAGAAAAACCAACCGCCGAAAACGGATCATTCTACACCTCGGCAATGCGAGCACTCACAAATCGGCTCAGAAAAGGGACTTTTGATTTAATGAGTCATCCGCCTATAGTCCTGATTTGGCAGCCATTGACTTCTTTTTATTCCCGAACATAACAAAATAAACTGCGAGGTCAACGTTTTTCGACTTTTTCCACAATCGGAATGGAAAAAAAGTTTCGAATTTGAAAAGCAATAAAGTCATTTTAAATAAAATTTATTTATTTTCTCTTATCCCGAAATATAAAAGGCAACCCTCGTAATAACAAAAAGTGAAAAACTGGCTAATACAAACTTTAAAATTTTTTCCTCATAGATAAGGAAATTACACATCTTTTTCGAAAAATTTTACTGAGCTGTGGAAAAAATTATAAACTGTTTTGAAGAAAATGTGTCCCTTCATGTTAAGGTGATGTTAACAGGGTGGTACTCCGCATAAACCGTTTGGTCCATAACGATGCCATAGAACTTCTGGTCGACGTTAACTCCAAACTTAAATCGAGAAGTGATTGTCAGTGTATTTTCATGGCGAAGAGGAAATAGAGAGAGTTAATTTTAAGCAGAATTAACAGAATAATCTGGCCACGTTACGAATAAAGAAGAACTTGCTACCAAGTTTCTCTTAACAGAAGGGAATGTCGTTTACTCACGGAAGTGGTCACAGGACACTGCCTTATTACTTTCCACGAAGCGATTGGATTGATCTCAGATTCCATTTGTAGATTCCAAACATAATACGGATCAAACAGTATTACGTTGCATTGCGAGCGAATATTAGGAGCAGCAGAACTCGAAAATCGCAGTTATTGACCTTATGTCAGTTTGCAATATATACTAACGCGTTTTATCCTCGTCGCTGAAGGAACGGTCTATGCGAGGATTTCCAAATTTTGAGCTCCAACACCGCTAACTTACCACTTTTAACATTATTGAATTTTTATAAGTTTATAATGGTGTCATATTTAAGAACTAAACAATTTTAAAAAGTCACTTTTAACATCTGACCACCCTTATTTTTCTGTTCAGAGGACTACAATACACACAAGGACTACCATATTCCATGTAGTAAATGTGTACACAGAGATGTTGCTGTTTTTTTTTTATTTATTTATATTTTTTTTTTGCTACTCGTACTTGTTAATGGAAGGACTCAAAGATAACAAACAACCAAGTACATATATTAGTGTGTAGTAGTCAGTCAATACTCTACATTCTCACTTACTCACACTTTCTGCTCTGAAGAGAAATTTTAACGCGCGCCTTCCTTAATTCAAAGTGTCTAATGCACACGTTCGTTTGTGTCAAATAATGGTATTGTTTGCATTCTAAGGATACACACACAAATTTCATGCACAACAGTGACCCTCAACTCCTTAAAATATTGTTATGCACATTCGATTTGAACAAATTGGGGGTTGTTGGCACATTTGGTTGGTAAAATAAATTCTCAAAGAGTAGCAAAGTGAGTGAATAGAGAGAAATATTTAAGGAAACAGTGTTGTTCAAGAATGGAAAAATATAAACAAATTGGGATTTCTGAAAAATAAGGCGACCATTAATGGACAGTTGTAAACCCAGTTTCTGTATAACAGACGAAACAATACACAAACGAACGCTACCCGTACGAATACGTAATGAAATAAGTTTTTATTATATTTTCGTTAAATTACGTTATTTTTCGTAAGTTACTATACCCCTCAGCTACACCTTCCATAATTATGTAAACATAAAGCAACGAACACACACAAAACAATAACAAATTTTTGTTTTGTGTGTGTTTGTTGCTTAATGTCTACATAATTATGGAAGTTGTAGCTGAGGGGAAAGACTTACATTAACCATTTGTCAAATAACAGTATTGCCACAAAGTTTTTTTAGCTTTTGAAAAAAGGTGATAAAATTTTATGTTATTTGTTTTAACATATATTTTTATCAAAACATTTATTGATAAAATATTCATATTTTTTAATTTTATCGATTTTTGTTAAAAATTTACGTCTTTTGTTTAGTAGTATTTTGTAAAATTGTACACAAAAACTCAGAGCAGAACAGGTTTCTAGCACAAAAATTAGAACAAAATTAAAAAGTAAACATTTAACAATATTACAAGATTACTTTTTTGACACCTGTCATGAGATTTGCGCCTGTTTAGTCTGTACCTAAAGAAAAACTAGAAGCAAAATTTTTTTCTAGCGCCTTAACAGAACAACCAATGTGGACGACTTGTCGAAAAGTAAGCAGCCGTATTCATACCGAATCATAAAAATAGATTTTCAGTTATTCTGCTGTTATTTTAAAATAATCCTTTTTTAAAATAATACTAACCCCAGTTTTTGTATGACGAACTTACGACGAACGTCACAAATTCGCATGCATGCTAGTTCGTCACTTTCGTTGTAACGAATTCATACAGAAACTTGGGGTAAATTTTTAGCTTGGTTTTTAAGAAGTTGGCAACCATAAACATTGCAATACAATTTGTTAATGTTACAGTAGTTACATTATACATTTTTACTTGTAAAATTTAAAGTTTATGTTGTTATCGCTTGTTGCTATAAATGAGAAAGAGAAAGATGGAGAGCTAGTGAGCAAGAGAAAGAGTAAAAAAGCAATATTTATTTAAGTACAACCAAGGAGGCGAACTAGGATTGCTCATTTTGTACTAAGCACTTATTAAAAAAGTACTTTTTAACCACAGCAGTGGTAAAATTTTATTCAAGTTTCAATTAAAATTTTAAGACGTGTAAATTTTAAAGCTCCTTTTTCGCGCCAACTTTTTAATTTAAACTAAGGGGCATGTCACAGACTCAATTCCGTTCGGATTTGGAAAAAGTAGTTTTCTCGTAAAACGCAAAACGTATATTATTTTTTTCGGAATGAAATCACTTTCAAAAATCAAAGTGGAATTGAATTGCATAAAAGTGGTTTCATTCCGAAAAAAACCAATTCGATTTGCGTTTTACGACTAAACCACTTTTTCCAAATCCGAACGGAATTGAGTCTGTGACATGCCCTCACTTTTATGCAATTCAATTCCACTTTGATTTTTGACTTCATTCTTTTTGCGTTTTATGAGTAAACCACTTTTTTCAAATCCGAACGTAATTAAGTATTTTTTCAGAAATAACTCTCTGAAAACTCTTTTCTATGGAAAACATTAATGATTGAGGTTAACAAACTTGAGGTTAATTAGTATTTCCGTAAAAACAACTGTTAAAAAACAACTGTCATAAACTGTTTTTGATATTTTGCAGAAAATTTAGTTGACTTCAAACAACTTCATTTGAATGTGTTGATCGTTTCAGTGCATAAATAAAATCCCTCCCTTAAGTTTTGATAACTCTTCATTTTAGAAAACTTCCCAGATAACAAGAAAATGTTTTTTTTTTTTAAATAGTCCTGATGTTTTAAGCTCTTTTTACAATGAATTCTGATGACATTACTTGTTGAACATATGTATCAGAATCATTTGGATTCATGCAATTACATTATATTTCTAAAAATATAGAAAATCCACCATCCCGTAAACTTTTCGTTATAATTTATGAAGATAAAAATAACCTCATGATCAGGTAAATTTTTGCGTTAAAAACCCTCTTGATTCACGAACTCTAAGCTTCTTAGAATTAATTCATTATAAGCAGAGACAGGACCTTCATGCACTAAAAAACTATGTTTTAGGCGCCTAAAATATGCACTAAAAACTCTTGAAATATGCACTAAAAATCGTAAAATATGCACTAAAAATCATAAATATCCACTTGTTTTGTTACTTTTATTAAAAAAAAAATAACATTTGAGTTCAGTCTGTCATTTTAAGCTTAGATATACATACATACAGTTTGTATAAAATGCTATTTAAAAAATAAAAATTATCTAAAAAATTTAATAATTGCTGAATACAAAAAAAAAAAAAAATAAATATCATAAAAAATCTTAAAAATAGCTAAAAATACTAAAAAAATAGCTAAAAAACCAAAATTTATACAAAATATGACCTAAAAATATGCATTTATAGCGAAATAATAGCAAAATATGCAAAAATATGCATTTTAAGTAAAATATGCAAAAATATGCACTAACGAATCAATGCCATTATAAAGCAAATTCTTTGATTCGCAAAGATATCTTGTTTATGCTGTTCTATGACCAAAGGGAAAAAACATGCATTTGCATGAAAGTCCTCTCCTTGATTATAAGTAATCTAGTTTTTTTTTTTTTTTTAATATGGGCCGCTGATTGTGTCCCTTAATTTTTCCTGCTTTAACAGAAATCCAAAATCGTAACGATTGGAGTTTGTGACAAAAAAAAAAAAAACAGTTTGCGAAAATGAAACATTCTTTATTTTGAAGTGCCTAGTTCCAATGTACTTTTTTAAACAAATGTACAAAAAAGGTACATGTGTATTAACCATTCCATTCCTCACAACAACTAAAATAATTTTAAGTTGTTAACACAATATATCTACAACAACTATAATATTAGACAACATCGCAACAACAATTGTACACAGAGGAAAATATAAAGGACCCCACATCCCTGTTCTCTTTTTTTATACCCTACACCACTCTGTGGTACAGGGTATAATAAGTTTGTGCTGATGTTTGTAACTACCCGAAATATTGATCCTAGACTCACCTTTAAGCATACCAATCGACTTAGAATTACATTTTGGGTCGATCTAGCGATGTCCTTCCGTCTGTCCGTCTATATATGTAAACGGTGTTGACACGATACAAGTCGAAATTTTCAAACGATTGACCTGAAATTTGAAACTTAAGCTTGAACTAACCCAAGGAAGAAGTCTATTGAAAACGGAAAACTTCGGCTTACGCTAATAAACGTATTTCGAAATTTGGCATGTAAACATATTTTGTGTTCGCAAATCATCATTCCAAATTTCAAAGGAATCGGGCCAGTTTTTCTTGTAGTCCCCATACAAACCGCCCTCCCAATATTCACGTAAGTCCCTAAAAACTTAAAACATAAAATATTAGATTATTGTTTCTGTAAAGACAGTCGAGCTCAGGCTCTAATTATAATTATGTATTATAATTTTTTGACATTTTGATTGTGGGTGTTAAATGTGTGCTTTGGTAACCTAATTAAATCGCAATATAATTGGACCTTTTTTAGCCTTAGTTTTAAAATTTCGACCGATATTCAGTTAAATCGGTTTATAGACAACAAAAATTTAATTATTTCGCTTAAATTTGGTTTGTGTATGTTTCCTACATCACAACGGACCTCAGAGTCTATGTGTGCTAACGTAAAATAACAGCAGCCACCTACATGATCCCTACACTAATTAAATTTCTAACGAAAAAAAAAAAATCCATCGGTTAGGACTTGGAAGCCATTTTCCGGAAAACACTGGTGTAGGGTAGATATAGGCACATGAGTAACTTTTGACTCACACTCGCTCGCGCTTACGACAGGATTAATACAAATCACACTCACGAGCACTCACAGAGGCTTAACTCACACTAACGTTAGCTCACACTGACGAAACTCTTATTTTAACCAAAAAAAAAAAAATAGTAGTAATTAAAAAAAACTAAAAGAATTTTAAGTTTAGCCAAATTTTACAAACATTTTTTTACTTTTTCACAACAAAATTTTAAATTTAGCCAAATTTTCCTATTTTTGTTTGCTTTTTTTTGGGGACCAAAGGAAATATAAGGGGGAAAATCGACTCACACACACTCACTCAAAAATCTAAATCACGCAAACTCACTCACACAATTTTTGTTTCCACTCACAATCACGTGAGTAAAATTGAGTTTCAGTCACGTTCACACATGATCACGTGTGAATCACGAACTAATCTGGTTATGTGCCCATCTCTGGTGAAGGGTATCAAATGGTCGGTATTGACCGACTAAAATTTGCTTACTTGTTTTTTTTTTGCTGTTATTATTATTATTGTAATGTAGTCGTTTAGAATGAGAACTGTGAAAAAAGATATTTTACAAAAAAACATTATAATATCCGGTAAAGGAAGAGTAAATACGTTTTATTTTGTTTGGTGTTGTTGTTTTTGTTGCTGCTGTTGTTGTTACAACTGCTATAGTTGTCTTCATGGTTATTTATAGACAAAAAAAATCGTTTTAAGGAAAATGATCATTTGCTAAGTACTTTCGATTACAGGGGTTATAACAATGAAAAATTAAATATACAAAAAATACAACATTTAAAGGATTTGTGTGTGTTTTTTTTTGTATTTTCTTCTGTAGTACGGCAGACGATGACTAACTGTACTGGAAGATGGGGATAAGTAAAAATGGTGGAATTGATAAGATTCTTTTGGAATTCAGTCTTAAATATGGCAAACTTTAAGATTATTTAAAGCAAAAAATATGTACGAAAAAAAATACTGCATAATATAATTGTTGATGTTACAACCACGCCCCTCCTTAAACTATAACAAGAGTTTCGTTTGGTTTGGTTACTCTCTGAGCCAACACTTTAATGCGGTTTAAGAATTCGGCATGGAATGGTATTATAACAGCCACAACAAGAACAACGCAAACAAAAAAAGGTATCGTTTCTGTCACATAGTTGTAAAGAGGTTGTTGTTTTATCGAACTGCAGTGGTGTAGTAAAGCACAAAAATATGAAGAGAAATAGCTGAGGCACAACAAACAAAATGCAACCAAACGGCCCGACCGACCATCTACACAAACAACATCACTTCCATCCTACCACCCTCCTCCTGCTCCAATAAATATTTGCTCCACACAAGGTTGCCATCTCTTGACCATAAAAAATGTCTATATTTTTGCCATAAAATCGCTAGAAATCGTTAAGTTACCTAAATAAAGTAAATTTACCTTATTTTTGGTTTAAAGTAAATTTACTTTTTTTTAACTTAAAATAAAAGGGTTTTTCACGATCTACGTCTTTTAAATTTACTAAACGTCAAATAATTTGACCATTCACGCAAAAAACGGCTGTTCGAAATGTTTTTAGCCTAACAATGAATGTCAAGAGCTAGAATATTATCTCCTGAAACTTCAAAACACTTAGTCCAACGTTTTTCTAGCAAATAATCGTTTACAGCTACCATTGACTCTTCATTCGAGGTAAAACGTTTGCCAGCACGAATTATTTTTTAGATTTAGGAACAGTTAGAAGTTAGATTGAGCTAAATCCGGAGAATAAGGTGGGTGGTCAAGCAATTCGTACTTCAATTCGTTGAGTTTTGCCATTGTTAAGACACTCTTGTCGGATGGTGCGTTGTCTTGATAAAAAATTGATTTTTTGTGTTCTTAACCAGGTCGTTTTTCTCGAATTAAAATACAATAATATTCCGAATTTATAGTTTTAACTTTTTGAGGATAGTTGATCAATAAAATACGAGGGTGCATCAATAATTCCGTGACTTTTCGAACTTTCCTCGTAGTTATATGAAATTAAATTTTAAGCAGGTTCTGTCATTTACTTTGCGTTTAACAGTTATTCAAAACATACAACCTCGTAGATATTTTTAAAAATGGAAAAAAGTGAATTTCGAATACTCATTTAACATAATTTTTTGCGAAAAAAAACCCTCAATCAAACCAATGAAAGGCTTGATAAATACTATGGGAACTTTTCAATGGTTAAAAAGTGGTTTTCTGACTTTTGTTGTGGTCGCACAAATACAAATGACGCTGAACGTTCTGGACGGCCAATTGAGGTCAATACACGCGAAAATGTCGAAAAAATCCTAGAAATGGTTTTGGCCGATCGAAGAGTTAAAGTGCGTGAGATTTTTGATGCCATAGGCAGTAGGGTTTCGATTTTAAATGATCAGTTGGGTTTAAGATCGCCGACTGCAAGATGGGTGCCGCGTTTGCTCTCAATTGACCATAAACGTAATCGTGTGACAACTTCAAAGGATTGTTTGAAGTTTTTTAACCGCAATTCGAATGAGTTTTTGCGGAGCTTTGTAACTGTTGATTAAACACGGATCCATTACAACACTCCGGAGACCAAGCAGCAATCTATACAATGGGTTTCTCCGGGTGAACAGGCTCCGAAGAAGGCTAAGGTAAGTTTCTCGGCCAATAAGGTGATGGCAACAGTTTTTTTGGAATGCACGAGGTATAATCCACATCGATTACCTTCAAAAGGGGAAAACAATAAACGGCAAATATTATGCCAACTTATTGGACCGATTTAACGAGGATTTAAAAAAAACATATGGCCAAAAAAAAAGTTATTTTTCATCAAGATAATGCACGTGTGCAGTCTCAATGGCAAAATTCCATGAATTAGGCTACGAATTGGTACCTCATCCGCCATATTCTCCGGATTTAGTGACTATTTTCTATTTCCGAACCTAAAAAATGGCTCGGAGGAAAGGGATTTAGGTGAAGCGATGAAATTTTTGATCAAACAAACCTCGAAAAATCCTATTTTTTTTGAAGGAATACAAAAATTGGGGTAACGTTGGACTAAGTGCATTGAGCTAAAAGGAAATTATGTTGAAAAATAAGGAGATTATGTTGAAAAAAAAACTGTGTTTCATTCGAAAAGTCACGGAACTATTGATCTGACCTCGTACCTTTGTAATCTCAGAAAACCGTTGGCATTCCTTACCAGCCGATTAAACTTTTTTTGCCTTCTTTGGTGCACTTCCACCAGCTTCAGTTCATTGTTTGGATTGTTCCTTTGTCTCTGGTGTATAGCGATGGATTAATGGTTCATGATCCCAACTTTAGCGATTAGAAACTACATGCCTTAAACCCGTCCTCTCCGCATAATAAGAGGATTTTGGCGGAATTGTTTTGGACTAAGTCCCCATAATATGAATGGGGTTATGAACGAAAAATGTTCGTTCGTAGTCCCAGCAGGGAATGGATATAATCTCAATTGGGATTATGACCGTTTTGGAAAGTGTCATAGTCCCCACAACTAATATGGGGATTATGGCCATAAAGTATTCAGTCATAATCCCCATTTCCGTTATGGGGATATTGTCCGTGGGGATTAGGTTCTGTAACCAGATTTGTCGGTTAGATGGAATCTAACGATTTTTTTATAGCTAGACGGAAAAAAATCGCTAGATTTAGTCGGAAAATATCTAAGTTGGCAACCTTGGCTCCACACAACACAAATGCAAGAATCACATAACAGAAACACATACACACAGCCAGGCAGCCACCTAGAGGGGATGCTTCAAATAATGAATTGGTAGTATACACAAATACCGATACTGCAAATATATAAACCTCTTTCATTTGCATCATATCATGCACACAGAGAACCGAGATATGTTGAGAGGAAAGGAGAATAAATGTGTTGTGGCATGGATGCCGAGGAAAGAATCTAATTATTGGAACATGTTAAATACAAAAATACCAATACATATTGGGTACATATCATGAGCATTTAAATACTTATGGTATGACATTTCAACTACAAATTCGTTCGGAATGTGAGAATGCCATAGATTTCAAGGATATGCAACAAATCAATAATAATTTAGAATTGCAAAAACTTAAAAATTTATCGATCCTATCGAAAATTTAATTTTTTAATAAATATATTAATGTCATTTATTATTACATATATTCTCTACAACATGGTCACTGATGATGATGATGTCGTCTAGTAGTAAACGACATCTTGTCATGTCCATTTCTATGTGCTGGTTAGTTGGTGGTATTATTTTCCAATAAGAATTTTGCGGTTAGGTTTTTACACTCAACAATATGTCTCCCTAACACTTGACCCCGTTGACATTTGTTCTGAGCTGTAGGAATCATGAAAAATTCATCCATTTATTTATAAAAACATTTATACATTCTGTACAGCTGTATGGAATGGTTTGTGGTAGTTCTCTATAGTAACTATTTGTTCTTCTTCTTCTTCTGGGTATCACAATTTATATCCTTTGTATACTAAACTGTTGTGCTTTAACCGCCAGTCAACCATATTCCTATTATCACTTTGCTATTGTGTCTATGTGTGAGTGTGTGGCTTATTGTCAGGAGAGGTTTCATTGTGGTGGAGGTGCAAAAGTTTACAAAAGATGTTTCAGTGTATACACACACTAGGTAATTATAGAACAGCATCTTTCCTTCTTTACCTCCAATTTTTTGTTTTACATTATTTTACATTTTTACTTAAAACAATGGTAGTGCAACTTTGGGAGAGTAATCTTTTTTAGTTACTTGCATCATGAAGTGGTGTTTTTTTTTAACCTATTGAAATCCTTTTTTGGTAAATAAAAACTAAAGACAAGTAAAAAATAAAGCACTGATATGTAACAATTAGTGTTTGGGAATTCCCGGACTTTTCAATTTCCCGGGAAACGGGAAAAAAATAATTTATTTCCCGGGATTCCCGGGATTCCCGGGAATCCCGGGAAATATTCATTATAAATATAAATCATAAAAAACATTAATATTTAACCAACTTTTTATTAAAAACAGTTTTATTAGAGATAAACAATTAATTAAAACATAAAAAATCAAAAAATAAAAGTTACAAATCCTGAAATACAATAAAACAAAACAAAAAAAATATTGCAACTTTTTCCCCCACAAAAAATCGCAAAAAATAGCTAAAAATCGCAAAAAAATTTAAGACTGCTTTATTCAAGCAGAAACTAATATAGTTGGCAGCACTTTTCTGTTCTGGAAATGTAA
Organism: Pegoplata infirma; assembly: GCA_963921195.1. NCBI lineage: Eukaryota > Metazoa > Arthropoda > Insecta > Diptera > Anthomyiidae > Pegoplata > Pegoplata infirma. The sequence goes on along the minus strand of OY992538.1, from coordinate 238,433,955 downwards.
ATTCTAGGTTTAAAATTTTTATATTTTTTTGACAGTCTTAGCAAAATTATAATTAACCGACGTATATTTTTTGACTTTTTAAGTTTTTTCATATTGTTTTCATACTTTTTACACTTGGTTAGTTTTCCTATGAAAATATATTTGCACTGTTCTTCCAAATAGAAAAAATACAAAAAATAGCAAATGTAATTATACCTGTATGTAAAAAATATTGAAAATTGAATTAAAATAAACGTTTCTTATGTAAAATGGTTTATTTTATAAAATTCCCGGATTTCCCGGGAAAAATTAAAAAAATTCCCGGGAATTCCCGTCAGTCTTTTCCCGGGAATTCCCGGGAAATCCGACCCGGGAATTCCCGGACCCAAACACTAGTAACAATGCATTTAGTAAAATGGAAAATCTGAAAGTGGGAAAATTCCAACTTTATTAAACTCTTCTTTATAATCTTTAAATATGTTTGCATCCTTGCACTTTACTACGAGTAGAACTTTGGTACAATACTGATAAAATTTGCCAATTGTTGGCATGCTATTTGATTGTTACTAATGTTTTGCAATTTCCTACTAGACCTTTTATTATTGTGCATCATCAACTCTGAGAGAAGTAAGTAAAACAGAGAGCCTCGTGTACAGGGCTGCCATATTTGCCGATTTATCGGCATTTTGCCGATTTTTTGCCTCAAAAATATCAAAGTGCCGATTTGCCGATTTTTGCTCCAAAAATGCCGATTTTTTGATCAGCTCTAAAAACACTGTCACTTTTTATACCCACCCCTTAGTTGCTAAGAGGATTTATGTAAATAGGTTTGTCATTCCGTTTGTAACGCCAGGAAATATCGATCTAAGACCCCACAAATGAACATACTCATGGCCCTCCATCGATTTTAAGTCAATCTAACAATGTCCGTCCGTCTGTCTGTAGAAAACAAAGCATGTTCATTAGAGTGGAGCGGTTTTTTTTATTTTACTTATCACAGGGCACAGTGCCACATTTGGCCAATCTAGGACGACAAAAATCCAATTTTAATTATATTGACTTGAAATTCGGTATAAATGTTCGTTTTGACTTCGAAAATAACATTATGAAAAATGTGGGAGGCCGATTAAGGGCCACGCCCACTTTTTTTTTTAAATTTGTAGTTTTGGTTATAATTTCTTTATATTTGGTATATATACTCTCAATGACTGTAGAAATAATATCACAAAAAAAGGGGGCGGTCAGACAACTGCCACGCCCACTTTTTTAAAATATGTTTAAGAAATATGTAAAAACAAGGTTTACATATCACCCCACTGTAGTCGGCGTCGCAGACGGTCGCAAAAGTTAGCCGTTGAAATAAGTACTATGAATATCGGTCAATATATCTGAAAAAGTCCGGCGACCAAACACAAAAGTTCTATTCCATCAAAAAAAATAAATATATAATTTTCTTTTCAAAAATTTGTATTTTGTTAAAAATTTAATAAAAAATAGAAAAATTTGTTTTAGAAAAAAAGAAAGGATATGACTTAAAGCATTTAAATATCCTTTAAAGTTACCAAAAAAGAGTGGAAAAATATCTCTTTTTGTTCAAAAGTTACAACAGTTTGAACTCGACTTAATTTTTGCGAAATAATGTACACTAGTTGCAGGATTTTACAAGATGCAACTTTATGCACCCACCTGTTAGTAACGAACAGATCTTATATACAGTCGAACCCGGTTATTACGAACTCCGAGGGACCAGTAAAAATAGTTCGTTATAAGCGAAGTTCGTTATAAACGGGTTTTTTTTTTTTATCAACCTAGCTTTATTTACAAAAAAATATATCCAATTTTGTTATATTTGATGTTTTTTTCGGAAATAAACTGCTTATTGAGAAGAAATCATTAAAGAAATAAATAAATTTTATCAAAATTATAATATAAACCAAAAAATTCCTACCTTTTGTTGGCTTGATAAACATTATTGCCTCATATTGAAAAATATTTATGGAAGTTCGTTATAAAAAGGTAAATATACATGAAATTGTGTTAGTGGGACCATAATAAGCGGTTCGTTTTAACCGAGGATTCGTTATAACCGAGTTCGTTATAAAAGAAGTATTTTGTATGAAAATAGATGCTAAAACTTCGGGACTTTAGAATTAGTTCGTTATAACCGAGAATTCGTTATAACCGAGTTCGTTATAACCGAGTTTGACTGTAATTATTTCCGTGCTATTAGGAATGTTCTATAATACATACAAACATATCATGAAAATCGGGGAACTTTTTTTTTTATTTTTGTCGTGCTAGATTGGCCAAATGTGGCACTGTGCAGGGGTCAGAACAGTTGGTTTTCAGGGTCAATATCAACACAAACAGATATTGAACCTGTTAGGAAATGTATTTGGGTTTTTTACCTAAAATCGGGAAGCTCTGAAAAAAGTGAAAAAAAATATATTTTTAAATTTTTTTTGCTGGAATTATTTGTTAGTTCTTGACAATGGAATCTGACAAATTCCGAAACACATGTTGATTAAGGGCGGATTACTCAATGAAAAGTTAGCTGCTAACTTTGTCAAAATTTGTATGAAAAAGTTATATTTAAGGGAGTGTTATTTTATAATGGAGCATTGAGTAATCCAGCCTAAGTGTTGCAAATATCACCAACATAAATAAATTTAAACAGAAAAATAATTTTCTTGAAAATTATTTTAGAGAATATCATGGATTTAATTAGTAAAGGAAATAGTGACCTCGAGCTACTCAAAATATAATACCTACTCAAAATATATTTTAAAGGTCGAATAAAACAATTTTTACTTTTTAATAAAAATTATTCAGAATTTTTAGTTTTTGCTGAAAATATAACGTTATATTAGTGCAGAATTGATGATAAGCGTATTAATTATCGTTTGCCTTTAACGCTAAATTGTTCTATTTTGCTATTTTTTGTCAATAAAAATATGTTTTATCGTTTGCCTTTAATGCTAAATTGTTCTATTTTGCTATTTTTTGTCAATAAAAATATGTTTTATTGTATTTAAAATTGTTATTTTTCATTTGCCGATTTTTTGCCGATTTTTAAATTGAAGTGCCGATAATGCCGAAATTTTTTTGAAAATATGCCGATTTTTCATTAAAATCATCTGGCACCCCTGCTCGTGTATTAAATTGTAAACTTCTTGCTCTTTAAACTCGTCGTCGCTAAATAATGTTTATTTGTGTTAGTTTTTCACATCTATATGGAAAAAGGTGCATGTACAAATTGAGTATTAGACAATCTGGAATTTTAGCTATAATCTCACAGGGCCAAAGCGGAAATACAAGCAGATTAGTTTTTAAATTTATGTACTTGTACTAACAAATACTTATTAGACATGTTGACTATTCATATAGTATTTTTAATATTTTTACGATTTTTTTTTAACGGATTGAGTTTTTTTCGTAACGTTTTTTTATATATCCGTGGATTAAAAGTTATGGGTATTCAAATCTATAAAAGATTTGGTTAGATTGTAAGTGGTTGCTGACATCGGCACACAAAGACTCTGAGGTCCGTCGTAAAACTACGGGACGTTAATAGGCTTTCCCTACTAGTCCTTGTCGTTAAACCAATTTGGGCTCCTTATGAAACTCGTAAGATATTAAATTCTGACATCCGAAAAATCAGAAAGATCATTTAAATCCCAGCGAAAGATCATTTATATCCTTAGAAATTGAATTCTGACATTCGACTAATCAGAAAGATCTAAGTCCCAGTGAAGCAAGTCTCTGATCAGAAAGTACCGGGCAATGGCAGACGACTAATTACAGCCGCTGTCTATTACGGCATCCCAACACATTTTTTACCAACGTGTTATTTTGAATGTCAATCTTAATCTTCTCAAATGTAAAAACTGCCTATGTAAACGATACTGACTACAAAGTTGATTGAAATCGCAGTTTACTAGATTAGAATTTCAATGTAAACGCACTATGAGATAGATTTCCAATCGCTTTGCATTGGAGAAAAAAATTAATGTAGCCAAAACTATGTTCGTATTCTGGATGTTACCTCATTTGCTAAAAACTGGACTAAGGTTTTGTGTGCAGGTATAAACAAAACCACTTTTTGGAAAGATCTTCAAACTGCTGGTGTTCCTTGTTTATTTTATTGTTTGCATCGAACTCTCGTGTTATATTCCAACTTTACAAAATCTTCAAAAAGATTTTATGACGTTGTAGTAAAAAGCAAAATAAGTTCAACAAAACGTTTAGAGTGGCGCCCGGTGTGGTGCGAATAGTATCAGTAATTCCCAAAGCGGTCGCTCTTTTTTTGGCCAATAAACTACGGACTAGAGCACCCATATATGCATAATTGTTTTTTTTATCACTCCCCGCTCATTTTCGGTTGAGTTGGTAGTAAAAAATAATATCTATCCAGAAATTGGACTTCTAGGTTGCAAACAGACCAAGCGGTTTGAACTTTTGACCTCAAAAATGGGCTAAAAAACCTTTATAGATTAATTTGGCTGTAACTCTTAAAATAAAAGTTTTTTCGCAAATTACTTTCATAACAATTTTTTTGTAGATTCAAAATGCAAAGATTTTTCTCTCATACAGTTTTGATCTAAATATGTCCGATAGCGGTGTTTTTAGCGATTAAACTCGAAATTTGGGTGAGAACTTTTTTTAAAAAATTGTCATAAATTTTTAAATTGGGGAAAATTTTAGCTCTTTGCATAATTTAATAGAGTATTGAATGTAGTTTCCAAACATTTTTTTTTGCAAAAATATATCGACCCTTCCATGAAAAATTGCCAAAATCCTACTCTTAACCACAATTTTTTTGACCTCCAACCACGTTATGGGGGTATATTCACTTTGTAAGTGCGTGTTTTACGCAACGAAAGATAAGTCTAGGATTCCACATAGTATATATGGGGTATTCCATGCCAAATCGGACACTTGGAAAATTTTTAATTTTATATTTTTTCAATTTTGTAGTACCCTTCAAAAACCCATTCCAAGTAAATTTTGATATCTTTTTTGATAATCAGTTCAAAAAATATGGAATTATAAAAAAAACACGATTTTTTCTGTTTTTTACTTATCACTTCTTTAAAAATGGTCCGAATTCGAAATAATTTGTTAAAATTTTATCTTTTTTTCTTCAAAGTGTTTTAATAAAGATTGGAAGACAACAAAAAAACTCAAAAACCGCTGAATATATTAATTACCTTTTTATTTTTAATTCTTTTTTATATATTACCATAATCCCACGATCTACTTAAGCTTATAATTTTAAGAAAATGTTAAGTTTACCACAGAAAATTAAAAAAAAATCAAATAAAAAATTTTAAGAAAAGATTGAAAAGAAAAACAAAGAGTGCAATCATTTAAAAATCGCATATTAGAACACTAAGAAATTTTTTAATAAAAAAACAAAAATTAAAAAAAAATGTTGACCATTTTTGAATTTGTTTTGATAGAAATACGGAAAACGATAGTAGTTTTTTTTTGGAAATTCGATATCTTTGGAACGGGTAATTTAAAAATTTTGAAAACTAACTTGGATGGGGGTTTTAATGGGTTTTAAAAAAAAATTAAAAATAATTAAAAAATCTAAAATAAAAATTTTCAAAGTGTCCAATTTGGCACTGAATACCCCATATATATTTAGGGAAATCCTAGACAGATGTTTTGGTGCGAAACTCACGGAATTACAAAGTGAGTATTCGCCTATATTGAGGTTGAATAGTAAAAAAATGAGATTCAGAGAAGAACTTTGGGATTTTTTTCATGGAAGGGTCGATATATTTTTGCAAAAAAAATTTTTTTGGAAAAGTGCATTCAATACCCTAGTGAATTGTGCAAAGAGCTCAAATTTTCCCCAATTTAAAAATTTACGAGAATTTTTTAAAAAAAAGTTCTGACCCAAATTTTGACTTTAACCGCATAAAACACCGCGATCGGACATATTTAGGTCAAAACAGTATGAGAGAAAAATCTTTGCATTTTGATTCTTCATAAAAATTATTATGAAAGTTAATTGCGAAAAACTTTTATTTTAAAAGTTACAGCCAAATTAGTCTATAAAGGTTTTTAAGCCCATTTTTGAGGTCAAAAGTTCAAACCGCTTGGTCTGTTTGCAACCTAGAAGTCTCATTTCTGGATAGATATTATTTTTTACTCCCAACTCAACCGAAAATGAGCGGGGAGCGATAAAAAATACACTTTTGCACATCCCATACATTTTGTGGGTGCTCTACTACGGACGTATACGTCTCAAAAAGTTTGATGTCTGCTAGGTTCATCTAATGCACACCAGATTTTAAACCTATTGACTTTTCACAAGTTCACCGACACTGTATACAGTGATGTTTAAATTCTTTACTTCTGGGGACAGTTAAAAAGTAACTCAATTCAACGTTGGACTCCTAAGTTTGATCCTTCGTGTGAACAACACAAGTGTTGGCAGAACAATGGCCGACAATTCATTTTCGATTGACATTTCCATGCTGATTCCCAAAAACATTTTTTGATAACTTTGAAAAATTTTAAAACCAGACTCGTACTCAGCATTGAAAGGTAAATCGAAACGGTTAGTCAGATCTCAGACGCATTCAAAAATTGCACAGACTTTGGCCAGTGTAATCCATGTCTGTTGCACTAGTTGTCCATAACGACACTCCAGAAACCAATATGTATGTCGGCATTTGTGGACCTATAGAATTTATTTCCAAAAGGGATCGACCACAATAATGGAGAGATTAAATGCCCTTAGGAGCAACCTGTGTGACGACCAGCTTGTGACGACCATCTTGTGACGACCTGCTTCACATACATATATGAAGAACTATTAACAAAACAAGCCGACATTTAAAATCATACTGATGATAACACTATACCTGGAGTGTTTGAAACCGGTATAAAAATACCAGAAATGTCAAAAAATTTTCAAAATTAAATTTTCTTCTACATTTTTTAACTTGAACCCATGTAAAAAATATAATTAGAGTTTTTAAACAACTTACAATTAGAGTCTCTATTTGATTGATGAAAATTTTAAAACTGTTTGAAGACACTAAAAATAACCGTTATACGTTCCTCATAGAATATACTTAAATATTTACTTTTTTTATAAAACTACCACTGAATCGCACTTAAATACATGTATAAGAGAGTTAAAGTAAGTAAATGTTCTTTGTTCAGTGATGTTACTAAAAAAAATTATGTGGCACATGCTATTACACATTTTCACTTTAATGAGAAATGCGACAACAGCAAACAACATCATTAAGATATGTTTACACTAATTAAGTACTCAATTGAGCATTTAATTGTTATTAAAATTAAGGAAAATAACAACATAAATTTTATAACAGCCCTTAAATTTAAAAGAAGCGCTTCGCAATGGTGTTTACCAAAGAAGGAACCGTAAAGTGCATATTAAAGTCATAGTTACAAAAAAAAATATTTTATAAGGAAAGAAGCCTCAAGGAAAAACTCGTTACCGAGAAGAATTTATAAATATCTATAGCATACTGTCGAATATTTAAATGGCTTGCAAAGAAAAAATAAATCCGATAATTTCAGATTATGAAAATGAGATAAATTTCAAACGAGTTTGGTTTCAAAAACAAACGTCAATTATTATGATGTTTACATCTTCTTTTGGTATAAAAAAGTTTTATTTGTTTAAAAAAAGTATTAGTGTCACAACGGAACTCAGAGTCCATGTGTGCTGACTAGTGCTACCCCATTTCCCGGTTCTCGGTATTCCCGGGAATACCAGTATTCCCGGTTCTGGTACCGGTTTCCCGGTTCTAGATATATTCCCGGGAATACCGGTATTCCCGGTTCTGATCCTGGTACCGGTTCTCAAAAAAGAAAAAAAATACTATACCATAAAATATTAAGATTACACCATTTTATCAGTATTTGAGAAATATTTAGTTGTGTTTGTAAAATTATTTAAAAATCAAGTAATTTTTTTTTTCTTAAATTTATAAAAAAAAATAGGAAATGGTGTTTTTCACATATTTTGTATTATTTGTTGGTAAAAGCGAAGAATAAATTTTAATTATACAAAATTTTGCAAAATATACATACCGGTAGTCCGGGGAATACCGGAATACCGGGAATACCGTCAGAACCGGAACCGGGAATACCAGGAATACCGGTATATAATTTTATAATTTTTCCCGGGAATACCAGTATTCCCGGTTCCGGTTCTGATGGTATTCCCGGGACCACCGGTATGTATATTTTGTAAAATTTTGCACAACTGAAATTTTTCCTTCGCTTTTACCAAAAAACATACAAAACATGCGGAAAACACCGTTTCCATTTTTTTTTTTTAATTTAAGAAAAAAATAGTAAAATGATTTTTAAATAATTTTACAAACACAACTTAACATTTCTGAAATACTGATAAAAGAGTGTAATTTAAATATTTTATGGTATAGTATTTTTTTGTGTTTTGAGAACCGGTACCAGGATCAGAACCGGGAATACCGGTATTCCCGGATATATATTTAGAACCGGGAAACCGGTACCAGAACCGGGAATACCGGTAATAATGAGAACCGGGAAATGGGAGGCACTAGTGCTGACGAAAAGCATTAGAGGGCGGATCAATAATTCCGTGACTTTTCTACCTTCCCTCGTAGTTATATGAAATGCAACACTGCTCCCACTAAGCACTACCTCAGAGTCATAGAGTAGGATAACAAATGGCTTTTGAAAAATTAGTAAAAAAATAACCATATGGTATTGTTTACGAAATTTTATCACAAATCGAAATGTGAGCGAGATGGAAGATACCAGTTTTACAGTGAGAATGCAGATTGTTTTTTGTCTCTCTTTGCATTACGTTTGAACTTCAGTTTGGCATTGCCAGAATTTACCAAATACTTTGGTGATGCCAGATCTACAAAACGGTCAATGTATTACTTTATAACTTTGCACTACCTGCTAATAGACTACTGTCAAATTTTGAGCATGTTCCATCATTTACTTTGCGTTTAACAGCTGTTCAAAACATACAACCTCGTGGATTTTTTTAAAAATAAAAAAAAAAATGAATTTTGAGTGCTCATTAAACATCATTTTTTTGTGAAAAAAAAACCGTCAATCAAAATAGGAAAAGCTTGATGAGACACCGCTAGAATGTCTTAGAACTGATCAAATATATTAGTAGTACTTTACGGGACCTAGAAATTTATTTCGATGCGCTACTCATGGAATGACAAAGTGTGGTATAAAAAGATACCATCTACCATAAAGCTCTACAAAAATTTGTCATAAAGTGTAAAACAGAAAAATACCAGCCAGCATTAAGGAAAGAAAATATGCAAAACAAAAACATACATGTGTACTACTTCTCCCAATGGGACATGTCATCATAAAAGTCGTACACAACACGTAAGTATGTATGTAAATTCCAATAAAATAACATAAAGAACTTAAGAGCTAACATGAAAATAAATTTAATCCAATATTATTTTTCAAATGGAGAAAAATCATGCACAGTTGTTTTGTTTGTGTAAATAACTTTTTCGGAGTTTGTATTCATTCGGGGAGTAGTGACTTTTTTTAGGACTTCTAATAGTACATTCAGACTGACATTGAAACCTCATTGGAAATACTTATTTTCATTTTCAAAACTCAACAGTTCACACCTGAAAAATTTGACACTTCCCGAGTAAAAAAGATCATATATATTCATATAAAATTATATAAAGCCATCATATATAGTTTAATGCGAAAAATGAGTCGATAAAACGATATAAAAACTTATCAAATTTGATCAAATCTGATCAAATTTGATATAATTTTAATATAATTTTATATAGTTATATGCGAAAATTGGACCCTTTTTTGTATAAAATTGATGCAATTATATAAAATTAAATATATTTATATATAAGAAAAAAATGTTTTCCCCCAAAACGCAAAAAATTGACAAAAAAATTTGTTTCCAGGACTTAAAAATTTTCAAAAATATTTTTAGGACTTCGAAAATTTAAAAAAAAAAAAACATCTGGACTTAATTTTTTGTATGTTTTTTTTTTTTCAATTTTGTATCAGTCGTAAAATTTTTGGACTTAGAAAAATTATCAAAAGTTATATTAAATTATATGTAAAGGACTTAGATTTTTTTTTTTTAAATTTTACTCATATAAGATAACATATAATTTAAAAACAGTTGCATAAAGTTTTATATAAAATTTCTTCAAATATTTTGTTTTATCAAATTATATAAAAAAGAAGACAGAATTTTAAAGTTCATATGTAATTATATAAACGAACTTTAAATCATATGTTATTATATAAAAGTCAATATTTTCTGTTATATAATTTTATATAAGAAACAAATTAGAACCCGAGTAAAAAAGATCTGATATAATCATATATGCTATTATATAATTATTTATATTTATATATGGTTATGCATGAACTTTGATATGGACATATAAGTTTATATATAGCATTGTATTTTTCCTTATTTTTTAATATGATAACATACATATTCATATTTATTTACATACCGATCTATATGAAATTAGATATGACATATAAGGTGGGGGATTTTTAGATATGGCAGATAAAAAGATATATGATTTTATTTATAATTATATCCTGAAAAAAATTTTCCAAATTTTCTAAGTCCCGGAAAATTAAAAAAAAAAAGATTAAAAAATTTTCAAGTCCTAAAAAATTTTATTAAAATTTTCCAAAGTCCCGGACACAAAATTTTTTTTTGGGTAAAAAAATCATTGAAAATGTTTTTAGGAGAAATTTTATTTTTTTGAAAAATTTCTAAGTTCCAAAAAAAATGTTTTTAAATTTTCTAAGACACACAAATTTTTGGAATTTTTAAGTGCCTTAAAAATGATTTTAGAAAAAAAAAATTGACAAATTTTTAATAATTTGCTAAGTCCCGAAAAAGTTCCGAAGAATGCAATAAAAACTCTTCTAATTGATAATCTATCCAATTTAATAAAATAATTTCTAATTTCACGTTTGAAATTCCAAAAAATTTTACCAGATTTCATCTAATTATATAAAAATATATCTAATTTTAACAGATAAGATATGATTTAATACAATTAGATAGACCCATTTTTGGGATCAAACTTAATCAAATTTGATATTATTTTATCAAAAATAATAGAATTTGATATAATCGTATAATATTCGATCCGCCAATTTCCGGATCAAAATTAATATGGATTTACATAAAACCATATCTGTTCATATATAATTAAATATTGCGTCATATAACTTTTTTTTACTCGGGAAGTGCAAATATATAAAATCACATATGATGCAACAAAAAATACATATAGTTTTACAAAATAATATATGTATATATAAAACTATATATAATTATATATGATCTTTTTTACTCGGGTTACCACGTTTTCGAAATTTACCGAACAAAATTCGCGATTATACCATCTTAAAAACCACACAATAAATTAATTTACAGTTGCTTAATATGCAAATCTTTAAAAAAATTTAATTTTTTTTATTTATTTATTTTTGACACTTTCTTTAATTTATTTTCTTTTACTATAACAGTTGTAAAAAAGAGTAGAACTATGAAATTTAAAAGGTTTCGATCATACTTTCGTTGAAACCTCAATACAAAAAGGTGTCGATTTGTGTAGGAAAAGAGCCAAACTAGGTTTGGCTCGAAACCTCGTTAAACAGGACGACGCAAATGTGAATGATAACCACTTTCTGGTACGCGTTTACGAAGCATATTGATTATAACCTCCATTTATCGGGTGTATGCACATATCTCGGTAAATACTGTCAAAACAACAAAAAGTCAAAAGGATATTTTTAAGATTCTCAAGACCCCATTAAGCCCCCAAATTGCCGTATCTTAAAAACTAAAAAATTAAGGTACAAAAATATTGGATCAAAATATATGACGCTCTTTATTATCTGGGTCTGGGTCCAACAGGGTGTGGACCCTTAGGGTTTTTTTTTCGAGGCTGTTTATAAGATTCTCATTTTTTTTTTTTAATCAGTCGTTTTCAGAAACTAAAAATACCGTCTGTCTGCCCATGTTAACGTTGTAATCACGACACAGGTCGGTCGCATTTATAAATATATTTGACTAAAATTTTAAACCTAAGCTAAGTTTGGCCTAAGGACGAAGCCAATTAAAATTGGCAGAAATTGGTCTATGGTATGACCCCAGCCCCCAACAAATGTCCCCTTTAGATTTGGCTTAAGTGAATATATTAACTGTATTATAATATGTATCCTTTCGAAAGTTGGCATGCAAACATTATATTCATAATTTATCATGCGAAATTTTAAAGGAATCGATAGTCCGATATTCACAAAAATATCTCAAAATTTATAAAAATAAATATTTGATTGAAATTTTGTTTGTAGGTGTTAAACGTGTACTTGGTAAACCTTATTAAACCGGATTATAATTGGGTCATTCTTCGACTTACTTGTGAACTGATTTGCCTGAAACTTAAAATATATATAAAAAGAGACGATTTTAAGGTTGGGGTGGGTCGGCTTATCGGCCATATATATCAGTGATTTGAAATTTCGATGTTCCCTTTTTTTACCCATTTTTTGAACCCCTAAATCCCTGATATAGCCGATAAGCCGAGACACCCCAATCTTAGAATTGTATCTTTTATATATATTTTAAGTTTCTTACAAATCTCTTCATAAGGGTTGAGATAATTCCCTTGTTAGTCCCCATAAAAAAAAATTTGACCGATATTTTGTTAAATTTGTCTATAATAACAAAAATAAGTTAATTTCACTTAAATTTGATGTGTATGTATGTTAATTAAAGATCTAACAAAAGATAGATCCAATCCGTACATGCTTGGACTTGTGACCCATTTTCCGAAAAACTCTGGTGTAGGTCAGTCTTGACCGACTAAAATTTCTTACTTGTATTTTTTTTAGTGTAGATGGGTCTACATTTGTCCGAAGGTTTACGAGATTATCGAATATTAAATTCCTTAAAATAAACTTCTCCTGTTCCCTTAAAATTATAAAGATTTTCTAATTTTTTTCTACAATTCTATTGCACTTACAAAAAAAGACTAATAAAATATATAAATTATGTAAGTATGCAAAAGTTCTTTGAAATGACAGTAATTTTTACTAATATTTAAATTTCTGCGCCAAAGTAAACACACTGAAAAAGTAAATATGCAAATAAACTGCAAACATGACGGAGTAAACATGAATAAACAAATAAAACCAAAAAAAACAACAACTACTTCTCAGGCATAAGGTGTTCATAACAGCGCAGTGCTGAGTACAACAGAATATCACAGCGGAGAGTAGCAAAGCAAAGTGCCAAAGCATTGCACAGTGGATGAAAGGATGTTAAATAAAATATTAAAAAAAAAACTCGCACGTATAATTTTAAATAAAAGCAATATTAACAACTAAATATGGCAAATATCCCAAAACACTGGGACTATGGTTTAAGAAAATCCATTTTTATGATGCCTGTCTATTATACTAACCCCTAAAAAAGGATAAGTATGAGGAAACCAACGAGCCAGCCAGTCATCCAACCAACCTATAAAATAAATATGTTCAAAAACATAAAACATTTATTGACATTGTGGCCATGTGGTTGAGGTCTTTACTTCACACCATAACACACATCGAGACATACACATAGATACACTCATACATACCCACATACAAAAAACAGTTACTTACAAGGAAGGGGTGATTGGGTGGAATGTCCTTATGATATGAAAGTTAAGTACAAAAATACAGGCATTTAAGTAAACAAGCTGCTTAAGCTGAATTTGTATTTATTCATGATACAATACAAAACCATATTTAAACATACTACAAATATGTACACATAAACACACATACACACAAGCATACATATACAATGGATTTATGCGAAACAAAAATCCCACAAAAGGCTTTATGTGTTTTACAGTATACTATCCTTGTCATAATAAAGTAAGCAAAAATTTTAATTTTTGATGGACCTCGCCATGCCAAATTGGCAAGTACCAAATTGCCGAGTAAAAATTTTCTGATATAATCATATATAATTTGATACAATCTTATATATATGAGTAAATATGTTTCCGTATAAATTGATATAAAATTATATCTATCACTTGATATGGTTGATATACTTTATATGTTTAGATATTGCTTCATATATGATTAGATAAATATTATAAGATCAACTTGATCTAATCAGATTTGAACAAATATCGGATTAAATTGTATTATCTTTTATATTTTTGTATCTAAACATCTTAGATGTTATTTGAAACAACTATTTCACGTATCAAATTAGATCGGTTAGTTTTTTTTTATTACCGTGGTGCGAATGCAAAAACTTCTGAACCTATGTTTCAGGCTATATGGGCAGTAATAATGACTAAATAATGTACTGTAAACTCGTGTCCCTGTCCATCATTATATCGAAAAAAAAACATAAAAAGATTCTATATTGTTCCACCATGAATAATATCGAAGATAACGATGAAATCAAATAAAGATGCCAAAAAAACGTAACATTTACAGAGGTAGTCAAAAAATGAGCACCAGTGCTATTTTTATAAGTTTTATGGTCGTGTTTATTATTTTTTTTTTTTACTTTGATCCAACACTCAGTGTATGCCCTACAAGTGCAGTGCATTGTGTGGTGTTGATATCAGGGAAATAGTCATGAGGAGGAGGAAAGAGGGAGTAGTGTTTGTGGACATTTGACTTGAATTTATTTACATTGAAAGAACCTGGGAAGACTTCTGCGCGGAGTTTATTCCACATACGACTGACTAACGAACCTACTCTGTAATGCGATGTGCAATCAACTGGGCAATCGACTAAACGACCGTAATCTACTAGACAACCGAGTGCTGCGAACATAAACTCGGGCCCTAGGAATAAGTTCACTTGTCTTAGCCGAACATTATCTATGGTAATATCGATAGAACAGAACCCCCAGACATTGTCGCAATTTGGGTTCTGGGGCTCTTTTGCACACAATCTAAGAGTTTCAAACTAGACTTTGAAGCACCTGCCCATATATGGGACTTGTTCTTATCTTGGTCGCTAAAAGTGGTATAAATAGTAAGGAGGTCGGACAGGGTGAAGTACTTATTAAACCGATTTAAGAAACCGAGATACTTAAATGCTTCTTTCAACACCTGAAAAACGTGCTTATTCCAATGGATATCACACTGAATTTTTATGCCCAGAACAACAACAGTGTCCGTTTCCTCGAAACTATAGCACCCATATGTACAGATGACTCTATTGGCTCCACAGTCCTGTGGGTCAACATACAACATTGGGTCTTACGTGCATTGAACCTAACCCTATTCGCAAGACGCCACTCGGAGATTGTTGTTAACACATTCTGATTAATGTCATTCATAACCAGCCTTCTTTCCTCAACCTCAAAAGTCTGGGGGTACAGTCAAAGGAAAATAAATTGCTGTCATCTGCAAACGAGTAGATAAGATTTGAAGTTTGTCTAAGAAGGTCTTTAAAAATAATAAGAAAACAATGATAAGAACAGAATGATGCTGAAACACGTCTAATGAGAACCCATATATAACAACTTGTATAAAACGATCTCTGAGGAAGCATGAAATAATTCGAGCGAAGTTATTACCGACAGCAAAGTCATTAAGTTTAGATATAAGCACAACATGCCACACAAAATCAAACGCCTTGAAAATATTTAGAGCAACCACTTTACTTCCTCCAAAATTATGGATAGAACGACTCCAACCTTCCATATGGAACGTCTACAGGTCTTTCGTAGAACGGGTTCTGTGAAAACCTACGGTCGATCACTTAAAAGCAGGTTAACGTCCAGGATTTTTAATTTTGATTACGAAATTTTATTCTGTGATCTACAAATAATGAATGGTTAACAAATTAAAAAAATACATTATTTTCAATTAACCTTTCGATGCTGATTCTTATCTGGTTTCCATCGCGTCAGGTTTTTGGGAAAATGAAGCCCAACGTTTACAAAAAACTTGGAAACCAGATTCGGAATCAACATCTAAAATGATTAATCGAAAACAAGTGGTCATCCGAAAATTTCAAAACGTCAGCTTGTAATATTTATCCTGCAGTAAGTTCATTTCCTACAGAATGATTAAAGAAGAAAGCTTTTAATATATAACGACACTGCTTTCAGCTTTTTTTACACGCAAGGGATATCACTGCCTATGTTTTCCTGTTGATCCTATAAGGAGCATAGGGCCTCTGATACCACTGTATGCTGACAAAATATTTCTTACATTACAAAAATATTTTTCATCTAATCGATTTGTGGAAATATGTATTGTATTCCTACAATACCAAACAAATACGAGCGGGTATTTGGAGGCAGGCGTCAAGTTTGAAATCACATTGCAACACACAAATGTATGTGTACATAACAATCATTTATGTGTGTAAGCGATACTCGCTCTACAATAGAAGTATTATAGACGAAATATCCCAGTGAACATTTTTGATTTAAAAAGTATAAAATATAAAATTTTCTTAAAAGCAGAAGTCTTATAAGTATTTAATGGAAGAACATTGAAACAATAAATTTTGACCCCAAATTACTTATATTTGAGTTTTTTAAGAGTGCTGAGAACAATGTTGGCTGGGATGTCTTATACATTAGGTAGTCCCTTATTTTTTCGAAAGTTGGCCTTAGAAAATACAAAGCATTCGGTATCAAATTTAATGTTTTTTTTTTTGTCGGGGGACACCATATATGTTAACAAATTCATTTTATTATACCCTACACCACTCTGTGGTACAGGGTATAATGAGTTTGTGCTGATGTTTGTAACTACCCGAAATATTGGTCCTAGACCTACCTTCAAGTATACCGATCGGCTCAGAATTACTTTTTGAGTTGATTTAGCAATGTTCGTCCGTCTGTCCATCTATCGGTTTAAGCACGATACAGGTCGCAATTTTCAATCAATTGACTTTAAATTTAAGACTTAAGCATATTTTGGCCAAAGGGCGAAGCCTATTGAAATTGGAAAAAATCGGTCTATGTTAAGACCTAGCCCCCATACAAACACCCACTTTGGATTCGGCTTAAATGATTCTAATAACCGTAATAGATATCGCTTTGAAATTTTGCAGGTAATCAAATTTTGTATGCACAAATCACCATTCCAAATTTCAAGGGAATCGGGTCAGTCCTTCTGGTAGTCCCCATACAAACCACCCTCCCGATATTCACATAATTCCCTCATAATTCATAAAAATGGAAATATTTGATAAAAATTTTTGTTTTAGGTGTTAAACGTGTCCTTTAGTAACATAATCAAATCGGTATATAAGTGGACCATTTTTGGACTTAGTGCCACATATAAAAATTTCGACCGATATTCAGTTAAATCGGTCTATAGACAAAAAATACACCAATTCCTTTAAAATTTGATCAGTGTGTGTTTTCTACACTAAATAATTATCTTACAAAAGACAGATACAATCGGTACATGTTTGGACTTGGGACCCATTTTCCGGAAAACACTGGTGTAGGGTATCATATGGTCGGTCTAGACTGACTATAACTTCTTACTTGTTTTTTATTATTTTTTATACCCACGCCTACAAAAAGGGGCGGACCGAAACAAATTTCATTTCCTGATTCCCTGGTCTAAATACTGGTCGAGAAACTTCATATGGCAAATTTACAAAAAAAACATGAAAAAAATTGTGTTTTCCTGGGCTTGTTCTTTAAGGGGAAACACATTTGCGAAGTTGAACTTGCCAGTAACAAAAAACATATTCGTGCCAAACTTCAGGTGTCTAGCTCTTTTGGTTTGGGCTGCATCACGTTTTCCACAGACGGATGGATGAGTGGACATTCATAGAATGTCTTAGAAGCTACCACTGATCAATAATACATATACTTTATGGGATCAACGACCGATATTTCGATGCGTTACACACAGAATGTCCAAGTAAGTATACCAGTATACTGTGGTGGGTATTATCAGGGGCAAAGAAAGAACGACATTATTTTCAGAAAAGAAAACTCCATTTAAGATGTTAGAACGTTTTTGAAATAGTTCAGATAATTCAGATCAGATCTATTAGATGACCTCCAAAAAAGGCTTAATGCTATATCTTCTGTTAAGCTTTCTAATACTCATCATTTCAGAGGTAAAACCAAATTTGTATCTTTGGGACACACTAACGTACATGTTTTGAACCCAAAACAATAACACAGTGATGCAATGGGCGATAAACATCCTTTGTAAAAAATTCATGTAGATTCAACTTTTCAAATATAAAAAAAAAAATTTTCCAATTCAATGTTGATGAGTTCAAATTCTTCATGTCAACAAAACAAAAAAGAGCTGAAGTTGCATATGTGTGTAAAATTGTACATACAATTTTGTTTCACTCCTTCCTATTTACACCTGATAAGATCTTTAAACAACTTGGATTTTTAATGAAACTCAAACATTTAAACCACTGTAAAGTGTACCAACACATAAACATCCCCGCAATTGTGCTCCTGCTAAAGTCTCCTGCTCTTCATGTATCCTTTCCTTTGGTTGGCACTTGTGTTCATTCACCACACTTTACAACAACAAAAACATCATCAACAACAAAAACAAAAACTTAACAGCAAAACAAATGCATATTTCTATCACTATGTATCCCCGGAACACATTGGATTCAACAAAATTTATATATGTGGATGTATATATTTTTTATTTGTTGTGTTTTTTATACCCTCCATTTAGTGGTAAAGGTTAAGTTTGTCATTCCGTCTGTAACTCATCCAAATATTGTTCTGTTACTCCATAAAATATATATATTATTGATCAGTGATCATTTCTAAAGCCATTCATCTGTTTGCCTGTCTGTTGAAGTGACGATCACGCCAAAAATATTTAACAAATATGACTGAAACTTATCGTATTTACTTTTTATTGTTCCGAGAACTTTGGTATTGTATTTGAGCGATATCGGTTCAGCGGTTCAAAAGTTATGATCGAAAATGTAAGGACATCCGAAAATTTTGATCGGCTGCTGCTTGACATAGAATTGGATACTGAAAGATATTTAAACAAGTACAAGCATATTTTTTTTTTTTCCCAAAAAAGTATTTTCGCGGATTTTTCTCCAAATTCTTTTTCTACGATTTTTTTTTCAAATAATCTTGTTGACATTATGAAGGGTATCAATACACTCTGCAATGCTGAATTTAACTTTTTTTTACTTGTTTTTGTGTGTTGAAGTTCAGTTATGTACTCTGAGGCATAAGAGGTAAGTAAAACAAAAAGGATGAACTAACCGAATGCCAACCAAGTTAATATGTCGACGAATGCTTGGTTGAATGCATAAAGTTTTTCTTTTTTTCTTTCATACACAAACGTGTGCCCACCAATACATACATAATGAACAGTTGAGAGTTGAGTTTATGACTCTGTATGTGAAAGATGTATGTGTGAGATTGTGTATGTATGCATGACTATGTCAAAAGTGTGGCAATAAGAAGGATAATATAACTGTAATGCGATAGAAATAACAACGATGAAGCTGCAACAGTAGTAGTAGTAGTCGGAATAATACAGACAGACTGAAAAGTAAAGGCAAGGGGATATATCCACAAACCGAGAGGAAAGAAGGCGATAAACATGTGTATATGTATGGTTTTTGGCAAAAAAAAATGTAATATAAAATAACAAGTTGAGTAGTAGTGTCACAACACTACAATGATATTTCAATGGTATTTACCAACTTTATGAAAAGAATCTCAAAAATCGTAGTGACATATGATAAATCTGAACCGATAGCCGATAAGGCGATCTTGGGATTTGAAAATAATGTTTCAAATGTGCTGTGGCGTTAGACTTTTAGCTAGCGTACCAGGGTTCGATTCCAAGCTGAGCCATAACATAATTTTTTTATGAAATGTTTCTTAGTTTCTGTGTTGATAATTCATATACACCGACAAAAATCCATGCAACATTTTAACGATTCGTACCATTTTTTTTTTTCGTAAAACACACGAAAGTTGACAACATATTACGAAAAAGTACGGAATTTCGTACTCTAACGAAACTTCCAAAAAATTACTTAATAAAATTATTTTTGTAAAATGAAAAAGATAATGGGGAACATGAAAAGGCCTCGAATCAGAATAAACTCTTTTCATTGCACAATTAAAAGGTCGAATAAATAACTAATTTTTATTATTTAATAAAAATTAAAACACATTTTTGTAAAATGTTAATTATATTTTGAGTAGGATTATTCCAGCTCAAGGTAGTTTTTTTTTACTAATAACACCATGATATTCTTATAGAATAATTATCAAGAAAATTTTAATAATAAAATCAAGGCAATGTAAAGCGCCATTCTTTCTACATTTTAAAATATTTCACCTCTTTCTATTTCCTTTCCAATGTATTGACTAAATGAAGTTTATTTTTCCGAAAAACTTTAAAAATTAAAATTTATTTCGTAAGTCATATTTTTAAAGAGCCCTAAACTAAATTTATTCTATAGCCGTTATATACTCTTCAATTTGTAGGGTAAAATCATAAACACAAAAAGTTGTACAACACTCTCCTTGCGGTAAAGGTGGCAAGTAGTAGTATTAAAAAAAGAATCAAGTGGAATGAACAGCCTTCAACATACGCACCAGTGTACTTTTTTTTCCAGTAGTTGAAAATAATAGAGAGGGTTAATAAGAAGGTATGGGGTATAGTGGTTAGTTTGGTCGGTTCTTTGTTTATACTTTAGGGCAAAAGGGTGTTAAGTGTATTTGACTGGCAATTCTGTGTTTGAAAAAAAAACCAAATTGTCATTCGGCATAAGTTTTACTAAACAAGTTTTAATATACACAAGTTCCAACATACAAAATTATTTTAAATAAAAAAAAAATTACTATTCAAAATAAATATGTAGTAGTATATTAGAGTGGGTTAAACAGTTCCTGTTCGTCGAATCTTAAACAATCTTGAGCAACATTTGTGTCGGACTAGCGAAGGTCTTCCAGAGGGCAAATTTTCTTCCAATATTTGTATAAAAGTTCATATTTTATAAAATGACAAAAGTCCGAGAAAAATTATTGATTTATTTCGTTCTACTTGAATCGGAGACCTTTTTAAAAAAATCGCAGCGGCAACCCTAATTTTACACCATCTACAGGTGAAATTTGAAAAAGATCAATTGTTATTCTACTTGAAACTCAAATATTCCATCATTAATTCGTAATTCCATTTGTAATTTGAAAATTCTACTTATAATTCGAATGCTGTATTCATAAGTGGGAATTTACACACCGACTTTTTTCCTTGATTTTTTTTTAATTCCCTTTTGAAATTTTTTCGTTTTCTTCTCTTATTCTACTTCTTTTGCCCACAAACTCGAATGCAGTAGCAGACATGCAAGGAAAAAAGTCCGTGTATAAATTCCCACTAAGCAAATTTCATAAAAATTGTTTCAGGAAATTTTTGGTAGTTTCTTTAAAAAAATTTCATTAAATTTTGTTTATAAAATTTGTGGTTTTTGACACATTTTATAAGTGTCGCATCTGTTTAGTCTGTAGTAGTGCCTACGGTCAGTACCGTAGTACCGGGAATACCGGTATTCCCGGTTCTCGGTATTACCGGGAAATGGTACCGGTTTCCCGGTTCTCAATTCATTCCCGGTATTCCCGGGAATACCGGTATTCCCGGTTCCGGCTCTGACGGTATTCCCGGTACTACCGGTATGTATATTTTGTAAAATTTTGTAAAATTAAAATTTTTTCTTTGCTTTAACCAAAAAAAATACAATTATGTGAAAAACACCATTTCCATTTTATTTTTTTAAATTAAGAAAAAATAGTTACATGATTTTTAAATAATTTTACAAACACAACTAAATATTTCTGAAATACTGATTAAATAGTGTAATTTAAATTTTTTATGGTATAGTATTTTTTTGGTTTTTCAGAACCGGTTCCAGTATCAGAACCGGGAATACCGGTATTCCCGGGAATATATCTAGAACCGGGAAACCGGTACCAGAACCGGGAATACCGGTATTCCCGGGAATACCGAGAACCGGGAAATGGGGGGCACTAGTCTGTAGTAAAACGTCCAAAATGTAAATAAAAACAGTTGATCAAAGCGACACGACCTTATTTTGTGATTTTTTTCCGAATTTTTTTTAGGAATTTTAAAATAAAAAGTTAATGATTTATTATATGTTTACTAAAAATTCAATTGTAATTCAAACAAGTAAAAAAGTTGAATTCGGCCTTGCCGAATGTAGTGATATCCTCCACAATTTCAAAAAGATTATTGCAAAAAACTTTTTTTTAAAGGAAAAGGAAGGAAAAAAATGTTGGTAAAAAAAAAACCGCGATTTTTTTTTCTTTTTTTTTTGACAAAAAATATGTTCTTACTTGTTAAATACCATTTGGTGTTTAATTATGTTCACATATGAGGCATTCCACACCAAATGTCCCGCTACAGAAAAACATGTGTCCCGTAAATTTCTGAATAGATTGTTTGGATAGCCCTAATTTTTAAAAACTGGGCTTAGAAGGCGTGGTCAAATATTGGAAAAATGGTCAATATTTATCACATTAAAACGGAATGCACCACAATCTTAAAAATTTACATTCTTATATAGTTTTGTATGGGCTATCGATTAAATTTTTTTTTTTTTGGAAAATTTTCAGAACCCGTTCTGAAATTTTCCATTTTTCAAAAATGTCAATTTATTAAAAAACATGCCACATTTTTTTTCTTTTTTAAATTTTTTTTTTTTTCAAGTTAAGATGTTTGTCCATCCACACAAAAAAAAATCAGAAACACGTTCTTCGTTTTTTTCGAGAAAGTCGCATTTGAACTTTAAATTTCATAACAATTCTGTAATTTGCTTGTATTTTCTTGATTTAACGTTGCGAATGAGTAATATTTATGCAATTAATATTTATTTATGCAATTAATATTACTTATTCGCAACATTAAAACCAGAAAATACAAGCAAATTACAAAATTGTTATGAAATTTAAAGTTTAAATGCGATTTTCTCGAAAAAAAAACGAAGAACGTGTTTCTGAATTTTTTTGTGTGGATGGACAAACATCTAAACTTAAAAAAAAAAATTTAAAAAGAAAAAAAATGTGGCATGTTTTTTCATAAATTGACAATTTTGAAAAATGGAAAATTTCAGAACGGGTTCTGAAAATTTTCCAAAAAAAAATTTTTAATCGATAGCCCATACAAAACTATATAAGAATGTAAATTTTTGAGATTGTAGTGCATTCCGTTTTAATGTGATAAATATTTAATCAAGGCAACTCGCCACAAATTTGACCATTTTTCCAATATTTGACCACGCCTACTAAGCCCAGTTTTTGAAAAATTGAAAAACCAATTTTCTAAGTTCCATATAGGGCTATCCATACAACCTATTCAGAAGTTTACGATACACGTGTTTTTTTTCGTTGGACATTTGGTGTGGAATGCCTCAAATGTCAACCAGCATCCGAATTAAAGCATTTTGTATTTTTAGGTTATGTTGAATGTACTAAAATTTTTGAGGTGTCCTTGCATTTTCATTCATAACTTTTGAACCGCTGAACCGATATCGCTCAAATGCAGTACCAAACTTCTCGGGAGAACTTCCAATGAATATGTTAAGTTTCAGTCATATCCGTGTAGTATTTTGGTCGTGATCACATTTTCCACAGACATACGGAAATCGCTAGAATGTCTTAAAATCGATCGGGCATCATGAATATATGGGGCAAAACGCGTCAACTGTCCACACCAAAAAACAAATATTGTCCGATTCAAGTATAATTTTGGCAAAATATTAGGTTAATAATAGGTAGTATAAATTACAAATATAAAATTTTTTGATGAAATATTGGCAGAGTTACAGGGTTGGGAAGTTTTGATGTTTTTGAAAAGAATATATTTTGGTGAATTTTAATTAACACTTTGATGAAACAAAAATTATAATTTAAAAAACGAATTCTAAAGTATTTGTGACGGCCTTTAAAATGGCATTTGTGTTTTTTTTGAAAAAAATAAATTTGACCTCAAAATTCAAGGACAAAATATTAAATTGTAATTATCTTATAAGGGTCGCACTTTTAAATTTTTTTCACTAAGCCCATTAGAAACCTTGACATCTTTTTTAATTTCGGTTTTTTTTTTTAAAAATGGTATGTATGATATTTTATGAGAAATCAATTTTTTAGGAGTATATAACACTCAAATTGTACTGAAATCGCTTTAATCTGTATATAATAACAACAACAAAAATCAATGCTTAAATAAAGTGTGTTGTAAACACACACAACAAACGTTGCACGCATAAAAAATAAAGAAATTAGTACACACAGAAAAAAATATGGGGAAAAACAATTTGAGTAATCACTTGTTTAAATTTAAAAAAAGTTTTGAGTAATTTTTTAATTGACGCAATTAAAAATTTACTCAAAAATTTAAAAACAAATTGAGTAAATAATTTAATAAGAATTTAATAGCTTTTTTAATTTTTTTTTGAGTTTTCTTAGTTTTTTTAATTCTCGTTTAGTTTATAGTTTTTTGTATATATACATGAAAGTTTGTAATCATATTTATAAAATTTTTTTATGTCTTTAAGACAAAAATATATTTGGTAAAGTTTGAAAAAACATGTTTTTTTTCTTTGTAAAAAAATGTGAAATTTTTTTAAACTTTGTTTTTTTTAGAGTAGAAACAGAATAAGCCCGGCACGACTTTTTCCATACGGTTTGGCAGATTAAACCGGTGGCCGGCGCCGATGTGAAATAAAACTTGTTCTGTTTTTAAAAGGTGGTGCTTCTTGTTCTGTTCCTGCACTTAATAGTGTCAATTAAAAATTTACTCAAATTTTTTTGGCAAACATTTAATAAATTTTTATTAAAAATTTACTCAATACTATTAAATCGTTTACTGGTGGAAAATTGAGTAATTTTTTACTCAATAGTATTAAAAATTTACTCAATTTTTTTTTTTATTTCTTTCTGTGCAGTTTGAGGGCTATGTACTTCTTAAAAAATTGATTTCTCATAAAGTATCATACATACCATTTAAAAAAAAAAAACGAAATTAAAAAAAATTTCCATCTTTCTAGTGGGCTTAGTGAAAAATATCTAAAAGTGCGACCCTTATAAGATTATTACAATTTAATATTTTGACCTTGAATTTTAAGGTCAAATTTATTTTTTTCAAAAAAAAAAACTCAAATGACATTTTAAAGGCCGTCAAAAATACTTTAAAAGTCTTTTTTAAAATTATAATTTTTGTTTCATCAAAATGTTAATTAAAATTCACCAAAATATGGTCTTTTCAAAAACATCAAAACTTTCCAACCCTGTAACTCTGCCAATATTTTATCAAATATTTGTAATTTAGAATACTTATCATTAACCTACTATTTTACCAAAATTATACCTAAATCGGACAACATTTGTTTTTTGGTGTGGACCTTTGACGCGTTTTGCCCCATATATACTTTATGGGGTCCCAGACCGATATTTCGATGAGTTACAAACGGAATGACAAACTTATATATACCCTCTATCACTAAGTGGAGGGTATAAAAAAATCTGTTGACATTCAGTAGATCATATTTGAAATTTTTTCAATTTATTTTGAAGATTGTTTTTTTGAAAATTATAGATTTTCAACGGCTCGGGGCAGCGAAAGATGACTTCCGATTTTCGTGAAATGAGTTTTAATCTATTTCAACACATCTGTCAGTGATCCAAAACGAAGGGGTAAAGACTAAATTCGATCCACTCTAATGTACAAAAATTAGGGTGGCACAAAAATTACTTTTGTCAAATTTTGTTAAGTGCCGGGCAATTTTTTTCTTGCAGTATAAAATCTCCAATTTTAAATTTTACCCGAATCGGACAATTTTAACCAGTGCCGTTAAAGGGTCAAAAATTTCGAATTTTTTTATGAATAGAGGTTTTCTTTAATATTTTTAATTGTATTAGCTTATTAACGACACAAAATTTCAAGGATATTTTCGTTTAAATTTCTACAAATTTCCATTGAATAAAAGTTATGTCCCTAATGTAAAATTTTGTTGTATATGTTTAAGTTTACGAGTGTACAAGTAAATCTTTATGTAGAAATTTATAAAAGTTTGTGAGTCAGTAAATGTAAAACATTTTATAGGTTAAACAATACAAATACAACGAAAGTATGAACAGCAACAAAAAAAAAACTAAAAATAAATGAATAAAAGATTTAAGAAAAACATATACGTTTCAAAAAGACTACGTCTACAATGTCTACCTTCCGTACGATAGAAAAGAGGATGAATGTTTTTGGGTGGTAAGTTGGTTACAGCAGAGTATGTAGTATGAAATACCGGAAAATTGTGTGAAAGGAAAAAAAATGAATACGATTTGTATCTGGGAGGAAATTGAAATACACCCTCATTGTAATAATATGTACAAAGATACAAATACTTGTATAAGTACGTAAACTCGTAACTACATAAATATTCACGTAAACACATTCGTACATGCATACATACACTTTTTTTTTCGAGTATAAAATACTGTTTTGTGTTTAACAAAATGTTTGCGGGTGCAATAAGCATAAACTCAGTGGTTTTTACGTATTTTTCAAATGCTGCCACATCTTTTATTATAAAATATTTTCTCTAACTCCAACTCCGACCACTTACAATTAGTGTTTTTGAAGCCTCTACTATGTGATATAGGGTATATATTAGTTAATTATTCCGTTTGTAGCTTCTCGAACTATCGGTCTAAGAGCCCATTAAGTAAACATATATGTATTTTTTTCCAATCAAACTTATTCGCGATAAATACGAATTCATTTATTATGATTATTGTACACACATAAAAAATGTATTGTTGGTTCGTTTTCAATAAAAACGTTAGAACAAACAATTTAATTCTATTGACAAATTGTGTTGTTAAATATCAATTATTTTATTTGTCAATACAATTAAATTGTTTGTTAAAACAACAAGTGTAGGACTTTGGACTTCTGAAATAAAAATGTCTCACTTGTTAAAACATTAAGCTGTTTTTCATAGGTTGGTTTTGTTCTTCAATGGGGAATTTTTACCTTTGTCTGGCAAAAAAATAGTTCTCCCTTTTAGAACTAAAACCACCCCGGAAACACACCGTTTCTCGCAATGGTAAAAGTTTTATTTTTAAAAAATTTATATTTTATCAAGTTTTTTTTTAATTTTTATTAAAAAAATTGTTATTTATTCGACCTTTTAATTGTACAATGAAACAGAGTTTATTATACAGTGACTAGCAGCTTATTTCGTGTGAAAGATATTAGTTAGCAATTCATTCAAGACAAAGTTAACCAAAATAGACCTAATTATTATCAAATAAGTATTTTTGTAAAAAGTCCTGTGTATGTAATAAATCAAGCTTTAATTAAAGCTTAATGGAGTTCAGATTGTCTAAATATTAAATGTGCTACGAGGGTCGAAATGGAAATTGAAATTATTGAAAGACCTTTTTTAGAAAATTTCTTAAAAATATTTCTGAGTCGATTTTATCCAAGTTCAAACATGAAAAATTTAAAAAATAGTGCAGTAGTCAATATTCATTTATTAAATAATTTTTCCAATGACCCAAACTATTTTTTACTAATTTTTAAAATGCAGTCGAAGAAATCCGAATTTTTTGACCTCCAATTCTTTTCACCACCAATTTTTTGTAAACAAAGGAAATGTTCAATTATTTTTATATCTCATTACCAGGGACAGGACCTTCATGCACTAAAAAACTATGTTTTAGGCGCCTAAAATATGCACTAAAAAGTCTTGAAATATGCATTAAAAATCTTAAAATATGCACTAAAAATCATAAATATCCACCTGTTTTTTACTTTTATTAAAAAAAAAAAACATTAAATTTGAATTCAGTATGGCATTTTAAGCTTAGATACATATAAACAGTGTGTATAAAATGTTATTAAAAAATTAAAAATTATTAAAAAAATATAATAAATTGCTTTAATGCAAAAAAAAAAAAAAAAATCATAAAAAAATCTTAAAAATATCTAAAAATACAAAAAAAATAGCTAAAAAACTAAAATTTATACAAAATATGACCTAAAAATATGCATTTATATCGAAATAATAGCAAAATATGCAAAAATATGCATTTTAAGCAAAATATGCAAAAATATGCACTAACGAATCGATGCCATTTTAAAGCAAATTCTTTGATTCGCAAAGATATCTTGTTCATGCTGTTGTATGACCAAAGGGAAAAAACATGCATTTGCATGAAAGTCCTCTCCTTGCTCATTACTATACACTTAGGTGTACTAAAATTATTAAACAATTAAATCGTTTCTTTGTTTACAAAAAATTGGTGGTCAAAATAATTGGAGGGCAAAAAATTCGGATTTCTTCGACTAAATTTCAAAAATTTTGATATTTGTTTGGGTCATTGGAAAAAACATTTAATAAATGAAAATTAACTATTGGACTATTTGTTAAATTTTTCATGTTTGAGCTTGGATAAAATCGATTTTGAAATATTTTTAAGAAATTTTCTAAAAAAGGTCTTTCAATAATTTCAATTTCCATTTCGACCCTCGTAGCACATTTAATATTTAGACAATCTGAACGCCATTAAGCTTTAATTAAAGCTTGGTTAATTACATACACAGGACTTTTTACAAAAATACTTATTTTATAATAATTAGGTCTATTTTGGTTAACTTTGTCTTGAATGGATTGCTAACTAATATCTTTCACACGAAATAAGCTGCGAGCCACCGTAGTTCAAGGCCATTTATTTTTCCCCGTTATGAATTAACATAACAAGTACTTATGTTAACTCTATTTTCTCTTTTAGATTATTGAGGGTCTTAACAAATACTCAAAGATTTTCTGCTTTCAAAAATTAAATTAACGAGTGTTTCGGGAATTTTCCAATTATTTCTTATCATCAGAATTCTTTAGAAAATTGTGGCAATACTGCCATAATATAACAAGTACTTATGTTGACTCTATTTTCTCTCTTAGGATATTCTCCCAACAAATACTCATAGACTTTATAATTTTAAATCAGTGGTGACCAAAAATAGAATTAGTAGCACTACTGAACATTAACAAAAAAAAAAAAACTTGATATCACTGTGGCGCGCCTTTAATTGCTAGTGTTCTAGTGATCACAAATCTGGGCCCGAATCACGGCATTCGATATCGAAATTTTGCTATCGAAATCGTTGTGTGATAGCGACTTAAAAATAAGACGAGGATAAACCTTTAACATTGCTCTTAAGGATACAGAACTCATTTGGTCAGTCGGCTTAGCCCTAAGGGCACAAATTGTCTTTTAATGATGTTTTATGCCCCAAAAATTACTTTTTTCGCTAATAATCATATCGCTCCTTTACTTGTATAGTGTCACAACTCAAAATATTTGATTTTGCAGAAAACACGTTTAAAGTTTACTATTGAAACTCCCGAGTAAAAATAAACATATATAACAATATATAACTTGATACAAACATATTAAATCATATATGATTATACATAGCGTGAGATCTTTTCTAAATTTTTTAAATGCAGTCATATGTAGTTATATATAATTTAATCATGATTCGGATTAAAAGGTGTACGGTTGATATAATTATATAAAATTATATGAGGGTCAATACAAAATTTGTTTTTCTGTATAATTTAATATAAAATTATATATAGCTTATGCTGTTCCATATAAAACTATATATGTTTCCAATTAACCAAAAATTTTCTTCGTTTTTTAGGCAAAGTATAAGAAACTTTTTAGGCAAAGTATAAGAAACTTTTTAAAATGTTCCTAAACATTTCTTGTTAGGGTTATGTATATCACCTATCTGGTTCGAAGCGTACCCAAACATTTAAATGTTTGGTGAATGTATCGTTGACCTGTGGTGTATCTCAACCCAAACCAAAAAAACACCAGGATTTTATATTTTTTTATGCAATTAGATCTAATTAGATCCACCAATATATGGCAATGTCTGGTCAAAACTCGGATGAAATCAAATCATATTTTATACAAGTTGATCTTTTTTAATGCAAACACATCCACCATTATTCGGATCAAATTGCGTTTAAATATATATTGTGTTACATATCATTATATATTGCATCATATCAAAATTTTTACTCGGGCTGGTTTTTAATTGAAAAAGGCCGGTACATAGAAAATGTAATAATGGCGTGTACTCTTCTCAAACGGTGAGTTTAAGAGATATTAATACGAATTTTTGACACAATATAAAGCACGATATAACGAATAATTCTGCATCATTAACTCAAAAAACGCATTTTTTGAGATATGACACTATACAAGTAAAGGAGCGATATAAAAAACATCTAGGTAATTCACATGGGTATCGTACTTGGTGTTGTATGTTGTATGTCCTATCTAAAAACAGGGTTGGTTAAACTTTAAATTAATAATACGACACTTACACGATATGACGATACAACATTTATACCTATGTTTTGTGTGCTATTTTCAAGTATGCTAACAAGAAGAGAATCTAAAAGAAAATTATCAAATGAGCGATAAATAAATTTTACCAACCCTGTTTTTGGATAGGACATACAACATATACAACAAATACGATACCCATGTGAATTCCCTAATCATAATGATACGCATGATACACATGATTACAATTATTTTCCTGTAGCTGATTTCTGTAACTCTCGAATCGAAAGATTTCTCGCATGAAACATGTGAAATGAAACAAAAACATTGTAAATCGACACAAAAACTAACTTTTCACATTTTACTGTTTCTGTAACTTTGTTGTGCGAAAACTTTTGAACTTATTGGAATGATGCGAAAAAACCCGTTTCTGTAAAGTAATTGGTCGAAAACTTTTCTATTTGAAGTGTCAAAAAAACTCACATTTTAAAACGGTGCGAGACTTCGACAGAAAGAAATCAAAACATTAAAAAGATAATAAAAAATTAAAAAAATGGAGAAAAATAGTAAGAAAAATACAAACTACTTGTTTTGTGTTTGTATAAATATCTAATTTATTATATTTTTTCACAAATTTTAGAAAAATCAAAGAACCTCTAAATGTAAAAATGCTGTTATAAATACAACGCTATACATTATCATCAACAATATGTAATTTTATTTTTTTTTATATTTTATTAAATGATCAATCAACAATAATTTGAATTGCTCCGTGTTTTTTTTTTTCTGTTTTGATACTATTTTCTCACTGTGATTACTTTTTTGACAGCTATCTTGGAATATTCCAATACAAACGCTGGCTTTTTCGCATTGACATACAGAAACAGTTTTTATTCCAGAGTCGAGAAACAGTGGAATTTTTTGTTTCATATTTTTCGATGCGAAATCTTCTCACTTTATTTACAGAAACAGGCTACTGGTCACAAATCCGGTCTCCAAACTTTTCCATTACATCAAGTTTTTTAGAAACTTGAAATTCAAAGAAATTGCGTATTATATATATGTAAATGACAATTCATGGCACATGAACCCGATATGTTTAGGACTTGAAAATAAGTCAAGGGCAAAGTTTATACATTTCTTTAAGTTGCATAACTCATTTGATCAGTCGCTTTAACTGATGGAGCACCAATTGTCTTTTAATAAGGTATTTTCCCCCAACCCAGTTTTTTCCAATACTAAGGAATAAGACATCATTGAAAGACATCTGGTGCCCTAAGTGTTAAGGCGATTGGCAAAATGAGTTCTGAGTCTTGAAGAGTATTGTTTAAGCTTTTCCCTCGACTTATTTTAAGTCGCCAACACATTGGGTACATCCACTATGAGTTGTCAAAAATGCATAAAATGGCAATTTTTTAAATTAGAGGGTATTATACGATTCGTCAAGACTGAATTTAAATTAAGTACTTTTTTTATCATTCAGTTATTTTTGCTTTTTTATTTAAACGTTTAAAAAAGAATTTGTATAAATAGTCGAAAGGACTGACAAACGGTTGTTCGGTCGGTCGGTCGTTCGTTTGTTACATACACATAATAATGTCTTCTACTACTTTTGGGGTTTCTCATCCTTATTGAGTTGTACTTTATGTATATACGACAGACAGACAGAATGAAAAAAAAAATAAACGAAAGAACAACTACATTGTGTGTATATGTATATGGTTATGGATTTGAGTGTTTCTAACATGGTTGACATGATAACACCAAGTAATTCAATTCGAAATACTTTACATTATTGATGTTAATGTGTTTGATATTGCTGAAGTTGTTGTTTCTGTTGTTGGATGGTTTGGATGACTGCCTGGCTGGAATAGTTGATGGCGGTGGGTGTTTATTTATTTATTCTTTTTTTTTGTTTTTATTTATTCAAGTATTTAGAGTTTTTATGATCTTTTTATATTTGCAAGTTTTTTTTTTTTGTGATTGTAATAGTTAGGATTACGGTTTTTTGTTTATGTGTGCGTATACTTTTTTTATTTTATTTTGTTTCCTTTTCAAGGAAATAAAGACGATGGTTAAATAAAGTCCCAGCCAGAAATTGCCAACGGTACAAAAAAAAGTGTACTGGCAGAACATTGGCTACACAAAAAATACTACGCTTTGCAAAAATATCGAATAACATAAAAAATAATGTACTGGTAATACACTGGTTATACCAAATATACTACGCTTTGTCGAAATTTCTCATTACATATACAGTACACTCAAAAGAAAAACTCTGTCAAAAAATCTGTAAAACGACTTTCAATTTGAATTAGCAATCTTTTAGCAGATTGTTCTGCTGAGAAGGATATTTTTAGTAAAATCTCTGTTATTTAGTTTAAGAAAATAACAGACATTTTACTATGTTTATACTGATTTTGTTTGCTGAATTTCATTATTTTTTCAAGAAATTTTTTTATATAAAAAAAAAAGCAGAACAGATTGTCAGCAGATTGCTCTGCTGAAATCAGCAGATTGTTCTGCTGAAATCAGCAGATTGTTCTGCTGAAATCAGCAGATTATTCTGCTGAAATCAGCAGATTTTTTCTGCTAAAATCAGCAGATTTTTCTGCTAAAATCAGCAGATATTTCTGCTGATTTCAGCAGATCAATCTGCTGATTTCAGCAGAGCAATCTGTTGACAATCTGTTCTGCTTTTTTTTTTTATATAAAAAAATTTCTTAACAAAATAATGAAATTCAGCAAACAAAATCAGTATAAACATAGTAAAATGTCACACATGTTTAATAACTAAAACGCCAGATAAAAGTATAAGCTTCCGTAGCGTAGTGGTTAAGAAGTGTGCTTTCAAATCGGAAGGTGGCGAGTTCGATGCTGGCTGGCGCCGAATGTTTTTTTTTTTTTTTTGTATTGTTATATTTATTCTCCTATTATGACAGATATTTAGCAAACCGTGTCTGCTAAAATCAGCAGATTTCTCATATGGCTCAAAATGGGTGTATTTTCAGCAGATTTTTCTGCTGATTGGACAGAGAATTTATTTTGAGTGTACAAAAAAAATGTACTGGCAAATCATTGGCTAAACAAAAAATACTACGCTTTGCGGAAATAGCGAATAGTATAAAAAAATGTACTGGCAAATATTACTCTTTGTCGAAATTTTCTCATTACATACAGAACAAAATAAATTTTTTTTAAAATTTATTTTTGAAAATTTTATATTAAATAATGTTTTAATGATCATCTTAACATTTAAGAATTGAGTAAAAGAACTGATATATATTATTGGAATTACGTATGTAAAAGAGTCATTGCAGTTTTTTCGATATGAAATGTTGTAGGAATACATTTAAATTCAACCATGCTTATATTAATTTCAGTACAAACTTCATCAAAATTTTTAACACGATAAAAACCAATTTCACTTGACGGCATTGGATAATCAAAATAATCAGACATTTTAAGAAAAATGTTTCTTTTCAAAAATATGTCTTTAGAATGGTAATTAGAAAGTTTTTTTGTAAAAAATCTTTTACAACCATGGCACAATAATACAATGTTTTACAACTACAATATTTCCATTTATCAGTACGTTATCGGGAGAAACAGATGTAATTTTAAAACCGTGAGGATTAACAAACGAAAAAGTAACGATTGATCCAGACCCTTCTATTACATTTACCAAAGAATATTTAGTGTGTCTATTGATCTTATTAACTAGTGGAATGTTATTTAAGTGTCAGAATGAAAAATGTACATTTTTCTTTGAATTTGGGCAATGGGATTGTTTTTCAATTCGCTGGGAAAGTTTTCACTTTATATTAAAAAGATAAATTTCAATAAGACAGAAATATGGTACAAATGTTACCTTAATCTGGCAAGAGTACCTCGAGGTTGCTTTTAGGTGTTTGACTCTAAAACATTCCACTTTGTTTTTAAATCAAACTAATATACATATACACCAAGAATTATTCAATGTGATTGCGATAAATTAAGTTTGTTTTCTTGGCACTTTAAAAACACTTTGACACTTTGAATTTTATAGAATAAAAACTAATCATGTGCCAGTACAGTATTTTTTGTTTTTACCACGGTTTGCCAACATTGGCTAGAACAGTGGGCACACGTACAACTGGCGTTATCATTTAGATATTTTGCCAGTACAATATTTTTTGTTTTGCCCACGGTTTACCAACATTGGCTAGAACCGTGGGCACACGTACAACTGGCGTTATCATTTAGATATTGGGCCAATACGGTATTCGTTGAATAACAGATATTTTGCCAACGTTTGTTGTCCCGGTTTCAACGCTTTGCCAATGTAGGCCCCACCGTATTTTTCTGCCTGGGGTGTTATGTTAATATGTTTATAAATTGTATAAGGATAATTTCATTGTAATTGCATTAAAAGGAATTTATATGAATATAAATAGAAAGGAGTTAAAATGTACTACTGCGATATAGAATGCAGAGAAGGATATCTTGTTGTTTTTAAAAAAAAATACCCTAACGTATAAGTTTTAAATATATGTGGTAGTAGTTTATTGGAAATCGAAATCTATCACATTACAATTCAAAAAAACTCGTCTTTAAATTTTTTTCTAAGTTTACTTTTCGCTGACTTTTTTTTTAATTTAAATTTTACTATTTTTTTAGTTTTCCGGTTTTTTTATGTTTTATCTATTTTTTTTTTAATTTTCTGATTATTTTACTTTTTTTTTATAATTTTTAAATTATTTTTGAATTTTACTTCCGATTACTTTCTGAGCCATTAACTTTCTTAAATTCTTTCTAGTATGTCGGATTTTTGATTAATTTTTTTGTTGATTTTTCATATATTTTTTTTTTTTTTTTTATTTTTCTGAATTTTCCTGAACTTTTCTGATTTTTTCTTAACTTTTCTGATTTTTTTTTTTAATTTTCCTGAATTTTTAGACATGTTTGCACATTAGTTCAAAATAAGTGAGAGTTGAATTCGGCAGTGTAGAATCTTTTACACCCTCCAAAATTTAAAGGAAATTTAAAAATTAAATGAATGGGTTGTTCGCGACAAAACTTTTACTATCAATTCCATTTTTTTATTACCACGCCCACCAAAGGGGGCGTGCGGAAAAAAATATTTTTTTGATTCCCTGGGTCCAAGTGCAGGACTTTGAATTTTTTCTAACATAAAAACTAGTTGTGAGAAAATAGAGTTTTCAGAGGTTGGTTTAGTTCTTCAAGGGAAAACTTTTTCCTCTTTTTCCTATTTTCAAACTTAACCAGCCTATGAACACAAGACATATTTAAACTTGGGGGATCTAACTTTTCAGGTTTGGACTGCAGTGTGAAATCTAAAGACGGACGGATATACCGATATCTGTAGATTGTCTTAGATTTGATCAAGGATCAATAATATTTCGATACGTTGCACAAGGAATGACAGTGATTATGCTCCCATATCCCATATGAAGAGTATAAAAAAGGTTATAAATTTAGTAGAAACTGTGCAGCATTGCAGGAGTGGTAATGACACAGTACTGGTGTTTCAAAAAAGGAAGGAAGTGCTTTATTTTTGGAACCGTCTGCAATTTCTGACTGCTGCTGGTTGGAATATGTGAACAGAATTGTATACCGAGTGGTATTAAAAAAAGTACAAACATATTTTTTCCTCAAACATTTTTTCGTAGAATTTTTCTTCGCACCAAATTTTTTTTTTCGCGGAAATTTTTTTTTTAAATTTTTTTTTTACAAATTTAATTTCTTTAATTTATTTTTTTTTTTTTTGTGGAGGGTATTCATACATTCGGCAAGCCCAAAATTTTTTTAACTTGCTTTAAATTCATTTTGCAAAAAAAAAAATTAATACTTTGCAATTGACTTGTTTCTTATGTGTAAATTTGTTAATGTATAGTTAGTTGTAACCATACCATAAGCCGATTTAGTTGAAAGCCATGTAATGTAAGTATTATATTTTGTTTTCTCGCATTACCAACTTAAAATTACAACAAAAACAACAACAGCAAGTAGAAGAAGAATGACAAAAGTATTATCATCAAGTACTTGACTATATGTTAAGTGAAGCCAATTGATATTTATTGCCTTATTTCATGTTGGTGTTTGTTGTTGTTTTGTTATTCCCTCAAAAAAGACTGTCTGCTACTACATGTGTTAATAACTGTATTTGTGTTTGTAGTACAACATGTATACGACAACTTATTGATATTTATTTTGTTTAATAAACTATTTAAAGTATTATTTTTTATTTTATTTTTTTCTCTTGGTTTAAAGAAATATGATATTCACAAAATGACTTACCTTCTCTAGACTTGTCATATAACTTAGGTGAACTATTCTTTTTAGCAGAGGCAACTGGTCTCATGGCAGTGTTAAGTGGCTAACCGCACAAAAGGGAAAAGATACAAAAGTAAATAAAAGAAATATGTATGTTAATTGATTTAGTTTAAAGACAGTGACAAAAAGAAGACATACAATTCTATCGGAACGTTCGCCACAGGGCAAACGGGCTACTGACGCATCAGGACTATCTTCCGGTGGCGGTGGTTGTGGTACCCAATTGTATGCCCGTTTAGATATGGGAACACCAAATCGATCATGTTGTGAAGCTTGTTGCCTTTAGATAGAAATAATAAAAAATATATATTTTAATTATAATTATTAGACTCTTTTTTTGTATTTTTAAATATCTTACCTTAAACTTTCATAACAGTCTAAACATACTACGGCATATTCTCCATTTTCTAATAAAAGACCATCTTCACTTTTTCGATTTTTCACAAATGGAAACTCATTTACCGGTAAAGCTCGAACACGTTTTCTATAGGTAGTAATGTTACACAAATGACAAATATAATCGTGCCAATTATATTTACGATCCACTGCATTTAAAGAAGGATTTTGCGATTCATACCTACAAAAAAAAATTAAATGGTTTATTATGATTACATACAAATAGAACGTTTTATTAATAAAAACCCACTATTTTAAATAAAAACATCAACAATTCTAAATCTGCAATAATCTTTATTGCAAACCTGTAATCCTAACAACTGTTTTAGACCAGAAAATATGGGTTTGTTCAGTAGAC
The DNA here is from genome assembly GCA_963921195.1 of Pegoplata infirma. NCBI lineage: Eukaryota > Metazoa > Arthropoda > Insecta > Diptera > Anthomyiidae > Pegoplata > Pegoplata infirma. The sequence continues at coordinate 238,396,447 of OY992538.1, read as the reverse complement.
TCCCAAGTAATATTAAAGAATGTTTTTTTTTTTAACGTGAATATCTCGAGACGGAAAGAGCTAGAAAATGTTTAAATCAGGAGGTCTACTGCGAACTCAAATCGAAACGAAAATCTATTAAAAAATAATTTTTATTTTTAAAATAAAATAATTAAAATTATTTTTATTCAAGAAAAATTACTTGAAACTACACCATTTACAGATTTAATTTCAAAAAGATCAATTTTAATTCGAAGATTCTACATGTAATTTGAAAATTTCAAGATTCTATTAGTAATTTGAAAATTCCATTAGTAATTCGAAAATTTCATTTCTAATTCAAAGATTTCAATTGTAATTCGTAGAAGATCAATTGTAATTCGAAAAAGATCAATAGTAATTGGAAAAAAACAGTTGTAATTCATAAAAAGATCAATTGTAATACAAAAAGGTCAATTGTACTTCAAAAAAAGATAAGTTGTAATTCGAAAAAGATCAATTATAATTCGAAAAAAATCAATTATAATTCGAAAAAGATGAATTATAATTCGAAAGGTTCAATTGTAATTCGAAAAAGGTCCATTGTAATTCAAAAATGATCAGTTGTAATTCGAATATTGCATTTGTAATTCGAAAGTTCCAACTTTAATTTGCAAAAGATCAATTACACAGGGCAACACTTTTTTTTTTGCCCGGGTTCTGATAGCTAGTTTTGGGTAATTGGGGTACGCTGATTTCAAATCTGGCTATCGATTTTTTGGATCAGCTCTAGTTTTCGAGATATAGCCTAAGGAAACTTTGAAAATAGGCTATTTTTGGCATGTTTGTCAGTCCATATTTACCAACACTAGTCTTACATCCAAAAAGTGAATGACGATATTAGGTATGTTGGATATGCTGATTCCAAAAATACTCTTACTTTTGTTGAGTCACATTTAGTTTTTGAGATATCGCTAAAATAAAATTTTTAAATTTATGCCCTCTTTAATTTTGTCTGAATATTTATGCCCTTTTTAATAACTCGAAAACTAAAGCTGTCAAAAAAAACTAATACCAGTTTTGGAATCCTCGCATCCAATATAGTTAAGTTCGTGTTTAAAACTGAGGCTCTACAATGGGTTTTGGAAATTATAGCCAAGCAAAGTAGGTAAAATACGCACTTTTTCGATTTTTAACAGCGATTTGCTCGCGAACGCGAGCTGATGGATAAAATTGGATGACAGATTCGGAATCAGCACACTAAAGTCCATTTAAATCAGTTGTCAAAGGTCAGGCAAATTGAAAAAGCTCAACTTTTGTCAACCTGTGTTATAATTCGAAAAACATCAATTGTAATTCGAAAAAATCAATTGATTTTCGAAAAATATAAATTGAAATTTGAAAAAGATCTGTTATTCGTAAAACATCATTTATAATTTGAAAAACATCATTTATAATTTGAAAAAGATCAATTGTAATTCGAAAATGACCAGTTGTAATTAAATTCAAAAAAGAATAATACTTAGAAAATTTAAATCTTTGAATTACTATTGATCTTTTTCGAATCTTTCTCAAAAAAATCTTTATTTGACAATATTTTAAATAAAATTAAGATAAATCAAAATTAAAAAAAAAATATATTGGAAATTTTTTTCTCTTAACAATGTTTAAATTTGAGAATTAAATTTCAGAAGATTGTTTTATCGTTTTCTCGAAAAATTTATTTTCGAAACTTTTCAAAAAAATATATTTTATACGTATGTTTTGCAAAGTTGTTAACGTATAAGTAATAAATAAGTTTGACTCTAGAATATTGCTCATACGCCAAGGTGTCTTAAAGAAATATACTGTCATAAGTAGGCCAACCAAAAAAAAAGAAAATGCTTCTTTTTTATTTCGAAAGATAAATCAATTTAGATTAAACACAAATTCTGATCATGAAAAACTTAAGAAAATGAGCTACATTCGTAAGAGCTTTTTTGCTTATTTTGTCAATAACTGCTTGTTTTTGCTTATATTTCGTTTGTTGGTTTTTTTTTTTTGCTTTTTCATCTATTTTTTTTTTGGCTTATTTTTGCTTTTTTACAGCTTTTTTCTGCTTACATTTTTGATGAAAAAATTAAAACGATGTTTTAAGTGCTTATTCTTGGTTGCCCTAGTCATAAGATATACTCAAATTTTAGGGCATAGTATAACGTGATGGGCAATGTTGTATTATTAACGAAATTTTTTTCTCTAATCATTTTGCAAAAAAAAAAAAAAACTTCACCCACCAAATGCATTTTTCTTAAATATCCGTCTTATTTTATAAAAATATAACAAATATAAAACTATAATTTTTTCTAAATTTTAACTATTATTTTGTACTACCATAGAGAAAAGATAATAAGAGTATTTGATAGACGCCAAAATCAATCTGTCATTTTCTATAAAATGGTAAATTTAGTGTTTTTTCTCTTTTCATATACGATTTTACATGTACTTGCCTCTTACACTAAATATCGAGAGAGGAAATAAAATAGTATTCAACCAACCTGATACCCACTGTGCACTACTATAATTTTTTTTTTTTTGAGGTAATAGATAACTTTCTCACCATCCTTAGTTTATGTAAATTCGACCTTTGAGAAGAATTTAGAGATTTTTTTTTAAATCGAAGGTTTCGAACCTTTAAAAAAGTCGATTTAAATTGTTAAAATTAACTGATATCTACTTCGAAAATATTTTTAATATTTTTTTTTTCTAAAACTACATTTAAATACCAACAAAATGTTGTGCAACTATTTTTAAGATTTCGATATTTTTACTAGACAAAATTAATCGAAAATTTTAATTTCTTAATTTTTTTTTTTAAATAGCAACTTTGAAAAATCTATCACTCAAAACTAACTTGAAATAAAAGACTGAACATTTGGTGTGCAAGTTGCATTAATACATACTAAAACATATCAAAAAATGAGCGAAGGGGGTCGTGTCCGAAATTGTGCGATTTGGCATATAATGCCCCATATACTGTGCCAGAAAATTGCACCTCTATTTGTGTACTTGGTTTCAAATCTTCCGTCCAAATTTGTGTATCACGTACTCCCTTTATTATTTACTATTTATAATTCAGTACTTTTTGGGAATCCACTAATCCAAACGACATTTTTTTCATAAGATGCCATTTCGTTTTCAAAATATTTATTTTTAAAAATACATCCGTTGTAAGAATTTCATTCTTTCACAAATTCAAAAAAAACACTACTATTTTTGATAAATTCGCGTCAAAAATAAAAAATAGATAAATTAGAACTTTTTGGGACTGTTTTGGGACAAAGTATGACCCTATGATATATAAAATAGACGTCGTGGTTTCTCGAGATATTCAGGTTTGAAATTAAAAAAAAAAAAAACAAGTTAGAGTGTTAAATTCGGCTGTGGCGAATCTTTTATATCCTCCAACACGTTTAAAATTAAAAAAAAAATCGCAGGGGCGTCTTTTTTTTTGGTGGGGGTGGACACGTTTACCCCCGCTATATATGTTTACAAATTATTTGTTTATGATATTTACGCGTAAATAATAAATTTTTATCGTTATTTTTAATTAATTTCTATAACCACGCCCCCAAAGGGGGGCGGCCTGAAAGATATCGAATTTTTTAGCCCCCTTGGTCCAAGCGTAGGTCTATGAACATAATATGGCATACAAATGTTACATTTGTTGAGCAAAAATTTAAAAATATCGTAAAAATATCGTATTTTTCAGAGGTCGTTTTAGTTCTTCAAGGGGTCTTCAAGGGGTCGTTTTAGTTTTTCCCCCTGGTCCGATTTTGCCCATCTTCGAACGTAACCTTAACAGTAACATAAGAGATATTCTTGCCCAATTTCAGGGGTCTAGATCTTTTGGTTTGGACTGCATCATTATTTCTACAGACGGACGGACTGGCATCGCTAGAATGTCTTAGATTCTATCATGGATCAATATTATATATACTTTGTGGGGTCCCCGACCGATATTTAGATGTGTTACACACGGAATGACAAAGTGAGTATACCCCCATACTGTGGTTGGAGGGTATAAAAACTTAAATTTAGTGCTCTCGTAAAATTTGGACTGCAGCTTTGGAATCAGGCGATTAAAGTCTACAAGGATTAGTTGGCTGTTTTACGGAAAGATTTTGGTGTAAAACAGTGTAATATTTTAATGTTCAAAACTTGACCATAATTTTCGACCGTACTATGACCCGTACCAAAGAAAAACATAAAGTCTATTTTAACAAAAGTTTAATTTTAAATTTCAAATTTCCAATACATTTTCTAAAACAATTTAGGTAATGTCGACTTTAAAAAACAAAAACGTTCTGTGGTAAAGCTGAATTTGTTTGGAAATAGAATTTATAGGCTATTTGAAAATTTATTTTATTTTTCTTTGGTAAGGCTGTATAACTTTTAACGAACTAAAGTGAAATTGTGTGTTTATCACAATGGACCTCAGAGTCTACGTGTGTTGACGTAAAACGTCAGCAGCCACTTACAACCTAACCTAAAGTGAAATTATCGAAATAAGCTTAATAACACAGTGCAACAACCAAAATCGGAATGGGATGCAACCAAAAGTACATGAAAGTTGACATACTCCATAACAAACCCCTCAAGGCTTTTTTAGTGCTAGATTTTTTTACACACACTTGAAGTTGGTCAACTTTTATTATAATTGTAATAATAATTGCTTGAAAACTGTATAAGTGCGTATGCTTAATTTTGTAATTGCCTGTAAATAACAATCATACGCAACGGTGCACAGTGGTTTATTTTTAATAATTTGGCTATTCAGTAAGTAGGTACTGGTACGATTACAGCGAAATTTATACCGGTTATATCTAACGTAATTTCGAGTTTGGACGGTGGACCTAACATGTTTAATAAGGGCATCACCAGGGGCCCATAAAATAGGACATGTTTAGTACACAAAAATGTTAAATGTTTGTAAAAAAATCTAGCGCTGAACTTAAAAAAAAACCTTGAGGGTTTTGGTATGTAAAATGTCAACTTTCATTTACCCATACCGATCCGGAAAGTTCGATTTTATATCACTGTGTAATCGCTCAAAAACAAAATGGTACATTTTTATAAATTATTTAATGTAAATACGTATTAACTTTTAGTTTTTCTTACTTTCGCCATTGTTTCAATAGAGAATGATAACAGAAGGTACACACATAGGCTGAATAATCGGGCCGTAATTGTTCAGCATTTGGCAAGGAACTATGTTTTAATAAAAAAGGAAAATATGGCCTGGAACCCTGAGAACAAAACATAATAAAAACATTAAAACAAATATAATAGATATTTATTTTTTAATAATACCTCTTTACTAGCATATAAAACTCTGGCCAAAGTTAAATCAGAATGTAAACCACATAAAAAGCAATATATAGACGTGGAAGTGGCCGGTGTTGAAGAAACGGAGGGTGTAGATGGTGGTGTATTAATACTCAACCCTCCATGTCTAGAACTATTAGGAGATGTTGATGTTATAACTGGCGACGGAATGTTATATCTAAAATGGCATTGAGTAAGTTAAAACGTTATTAACTTCTTTGGCAGAAAGAAATATTTAAAATACACTCTCACCTTCTGTGCTCTAATGGTACTCTTTCTGCATCCATTGTTTCCCACTGTCGGGCCAAATGATTAACACAATCCTTACAGGCCAAAACACGATTACCATTGGGGTCATTATTAACGGCAGACCCGCTGCTACTGCTTAAATTTGTATCACGACCGTTATTATTGTTATTGTTGTTATTATTATTATTATTATTATTATTATTATTATTTGAATTAGAATTCGAATTAGTACTGGTATTGCCTTTAAGACAAGGAAAATGCATAGCGTGGGAATTCATGTGCTCAGCACTTGTTGATAACCACTCCATTTTATTGGAAGCGCATAAAGTTTTACAAATATAGCATCTAAATAATTATAATGAAAAATTTATGAATTAAATTAAAAAAAATATGGAAATATATTTGAAATTTTATATCTTACGGATATTGGCCATGACCATTTTCAATTTGTGGCTGTTGTTGTGGTTGTGGCTGTTGTGTTGTACCCCCCTGATAGGTAGGTGTAGTTGGTCGTGAATCATTACATCTTAAGGATTTTAAATCTTTCTGCTGATTTGCTGATGAATGATTCGAATTACTCTCACAAGGCTAAAAATAGATTATTTAAGCAAGTATTAATTAAAGTCGATTGGTAATGCTATTTTAAATGAATTTCAATTTTAATAATATAACAAACTTAATAATTTCACACATTCTATACAATATAATATATCTACTTGTAAATTATTTAAACAAATAAACATTTCATACATATATATTCATGTGTATTAAAACATTTCAAACTAAATAAACAAAACGAGTTAATGCTAGTTTTTATTTTTATTATTATTGTTTCTTTTTTTAAATACTATTTACCTTTGTTATTATCATTTTTACTATCTCGTTTTAATATGAGGACTTAAATAAACAACTAATATAACAACAAAATAACTAATAGACAAAACAAATACATTTAGGGAATTCACATGGGTATCGTATTTGGTGTTGTATGTTGTATGTCCTATCTGAAAACAGGGTTGGTTAAACTTTAAATTAATAATACGACACTTACACGATATGACGATACAACATTTATACCTATGTTTTGTGTGCTATTTTCAAGTATGCTAACAAGAAGAGAATCTAAGAGAAAATTATCAAATGAGCGATAAATAATTTTTACCAAACCTGTTTTTGGATAGTACATACAACATATACAACAAATACGATACCCATGTGAATTCCCTAATTATGTACTCTTTCATTATCCTATTGTAACTGCAGCAGAACTTTTTATTTTCAATAATTGTATTTCCAATCTCAAATTGGAATTTCAAAATTTTAATTGAAATGGAAATGGAAATTCGAAAATTTCTTCTTGGATACACCAATGGTGCGACCACGACGACCAGTAGTCTTGGTATGTTGACCACGGAGACCCCAATAACGAAGGAATTGATGGTGAGAACGGATCTTCTTCAAACGTTCCAAATCGTCACGCAATTTAGATGATGGCAATTGGTTGCATTTACCATCAATAATATCCTTTTGTCTATTCAAGAACCAATTGGGTACTTTGTAATGCAAAGGATTTGAAATTATGGTAACAATCTTTTAAACCTCTTCTTCAGTGCATTCACCAGCACGTTTGGTTAAATCCCCAGCAAAAAATAAACGAAGTGGTTAAAAAATAATTAGTGGTTTCACTACATACGAAGTAGCGATAGGTGCCGAACTTCATATTCCGTAGGAAGTACTTTTAAAATCACTTCCAAAAATGCTACAAAATAACAATAAAAACATCTTTCATCAGTTCTTTGCTTAATGATTTGGAAGTACCTTTTTCATATGTTCTTAGGAATCAAATTAAATCCCCAGTCAGAAATTGCCAACCGTACCAAAAATATTGTACTGGCAGAGCACTGGCTTTAATGGAAATGCCAATACATAGCCAACGTTGGCAATTACAATAAGAAATGTGCACTGCCAGTACAATTTGTACAACATATACGGCAGTTTTTTTTTAATTTATTTTATAAAGCGGTTTGATTTTGAATTAATTTTTTTTATTTGATCTTTGTTATAATAGAAAAATTTATATAAATATATTATTTAAATTAGGTGTGTAGAAGAGTCATAGCAATAGTTTCATTATCACATGTAGTAAGAATACACTTAAATTCTATCATATTTATATTAATTTCGGTATGATTTTCATTTAAATTACTAACGTTGTACAATCCTATTTCACTTGATGGGATTGGATAATCTACAAAATCGGAAACATCAAGGAAAATGTTTCCTTTAAGAAAAATTTCATCACATTTGTATTGAGACAGTTTTTTGCTAAAAATTTCTTTAACTATAAAACATTTCCATTTCTAAGTAAACATACGTTATCAGGAGGAAGGGATGTAATTGTATTACCTTGAATGTTAACAAAGGAAAACGTAACGGTCAAATCCGAGGTTTCTAAAACATTACCAAAATAATATTTTGACCTTTAATTAACACGATATAGTAACGGAAAATTATTTTGTGGATTGTCGGAACGAAAAATATGGAGTTTTCTTTGAACTTCTCCAATGGGATTGGTTGGCGAATTTATAATACACTTTATAAAACCCAGACTATTTTCGAAATCAAATGCTGAAAATTGGGATAGCTGCACCCCTATATTAACTACTTCATCGGCGATATGAATAAGGTTGTGAACGTTCATTGTATGGGATTTTGGTCCATAAAAATTTGGCATAAGTTCAACATATCTCCTTAATAACTGCTTAGCATAATCCGCTTTTAATGTTGCTAATTTGCTAGACGATAAAATTCGACAAGCTGTAAAAAGAAGTAAAAAATGTCTGAAACGATTACAGCTCAATATATTTTTCAAAATAATGCCTCCACCATATAGTAAAAAAAACCGAAATTGTGTAGCTTTCCAATTTTTTAAATCTATTAAATCAAACGTTTTTCGTTGAAACTCTGTTGTGATATCTTAAGATATTTTTGAAAACTTTGTCTGCATTATCGCAACGTTTTTTTCTGAAACATAAGAATATCGATTCTTTAAAACAAGTTTTTGGAGTAACGTTTTGCCAATTCCAAGTTACAACATATGCATTTCATCTAAAACTACAAACTTTATTAAGTCGAAGTTAGGAATATCCACATTTATTGTTCTCATTCTAGCTTGGCACTGCACAGTATAACATAAAAATTAAATACTGGGAATGTACAGTATTTTTTGTTTTGCCAACAGTGTGCCAACATCGGAAAAACATATCGGCCAAGACACTTTTTGGTGTTATCATTTTGGCTTTGGAACTGTACAGTATTTTTTGTAAATCGGGTATTCAGCCAACGTTGGCAACACCTTTGCCAACGTTTTGCCAACCTTGGCCCGCTTGTTTTTTTCTGACTGGGTCACCACAACATATGAACTTCTTTTTCAACTGAAACAATTAGAATGAGGGTGATACACGAAGTATGCAATTTTGTCTACGTTCAGCTTCAAATAGATTTAGGTTTTGCAAAAATGGTGACAAAATTTGGTAATGGCATTTCATTTCTCTGTATTTAGAGCTTAAAAAATCGAAAAGACGAAAATCGATTATTGATAAATTTTTCAAATTTCATATCTTATATCAAAAAAAAGTTGGTCCTAAATTAAATAAATACATTTACGAACTAAAGCGGATGTTGCTTTATCACATTATTAAAGATTGTTTAAGCTTTTTAGAAAATTGAGGTATAGGCTTGTGGTCAAAACAAACTTGTGAATCAATTCGCCGTGAATTTTTATAGTTTGTGATCTCTATAATTACTCCTTTTTTAATTCGAAGTATATACGTTAAATTATCAATGAAATTAATTTTTTTATCACGTAAGGTTTTTAAGATATTCGCGTTTTAATATTGAAATATTTGGGTCTCCTCTGTAACGTATTCTTAAGTTGTTCAAACACAATAGAACTCGATTTAGTAAAAATAAGGCATCTTTATTCCAAATCTGGCATCCAAATTTTTCTATCGCGTACTGTTTTTGAAATATTGGCGTTTGAAAAACTCAACTCTACTGTTACGCACTTATATTCTTTATAAATCACACTAAAATTTTCAAACGCGAATATCTCAAAAACAGAACATGCTTGAAAATTGTTGATTGCAGTTTTGGAATCAGGAGGTCCATTTTATATGAAATCAAGTCCTATTTCGTGGAAGCAACGTAAGAATACGCAACAGTGGACACCTAAGTGTTTTTTTTTTTTTTTTACTTTTTAACAGCGAATATCTCAAAAACGGTACGTGCTAGAAAAATTTGGACGGTAGATTTGGAAGCAGGAGACCAAAATCTATATGGACCAGTTAGAAATTTCACTGGGAAGATTTTTCTGTCGAACAGTGTTTTTAGTGTAAATATTACAAAAAAATACTCTTTCAATCAATCTTACAAAAATAATTAAAAAAAAGAACTTCTAATTTAGAAGTTCTAAATCACCAAATAAAAATGACATAATCACACCCAAAATGCCAAGGAATATGTACTTCTAAAGAAGTGATGAAAAAAGTGCTTCCAAAAGATCAAGTTATATTAACATCCGGATCACTACTTCAGAAGTTGTGATAAAAACACTGGTGATATATGTTATACTTAAGTGTCAATCTTTCGCCACTGAAAAGTGACGATAAAAAGAACATACTTTGTGTGTCACGCCCATATTAAATTCATCAATGTTTCAGTTGAAGAAGAAGTACATCTGGTTCATAAGTTGTAGTGAATGGTAAGCTCTTTTTTTGCTGGGTCAATATCGAAAATTTGAATTTAAATTCTACAAAAGATGAATAGAAATCAATTGAATAAAATTCGAAAAAGATCAGTCAAAATTCGAAAAATATCTTTTAAAATCCCAAAAATCAAAAAAGAAACTCTGAAAATGGCATAAATAGAATTTAGCTACTGTTCGTTTTTCTCAACAGTTTTTACTATGTACAATAAAAAATAATTATTTCTTTCAGAAAATCCAAAAATATTATTTTTTTGATACCATTTGTTATGAACTGTACAATCTTCATTGTAATGATTTATTACATTTTGTTAATAAGACGTCATTGTTTTAAACATGTTTTTTTTTTTAAATCATAATTAAAACACATGCCAATTATAAACACGGGTCAACGGCCTTTTCTCAAGTCGCTCAATTTAATTGATGATTGCAATGAAAATACGCAAAAAAATCTAAAGAAATATTATATTGTAGTATTTTTACTTCCAAAAGATAACATATCAATTGAATGCACTTATCAATTAACCTTAATTAGCAAGTTAAACGGAAAAAAAAATTATGTAGGTACTTAAATCATACTTCACTTTTTAAAATATTTTAAAATTATAGGTGTTGTTTGTTAATACACATACTTGTCAATTTAATTGTTAATATTTAATAGTGCTAGATAAAAATTACAACAAGTATGAGGTATTATTTTCCAAGCCCAATAAACCAAACGATACCGTTATGATATCGAAGCAATATCACCTAGGTGATATTCATTATCATAAGTGATTATTATAAGTGATACGAAAACGATAGTGTTTTCGTTCTAAAGTGTACCTTTCCTTATGATATCGTTTTCCAATGAAAAAGTGATATCGTTTTCGCTATCGGTAGAACGATAGTAGAATCGCCTTTGTCCAGTCTAGTATCGAAAATATATCGTTATTCCAAGCGATTATGATATCATTCGCGATATCGTTGGTGATATCATTGGCCATAACGTTGGTGATATCGTTGGTGATATAATTATCGATATTATTAGCAATTATGTTTTCAATAATGTAATTTGACCGCGGCATTTTATTGAAAATATTAATAAAACATGAGTACTTACAGTTTGGAGTCCTTTAATAGTTGAATTATATCGAAGATAATTGACAAAAAAATACAATTAAAGCACTTTTTGCTTTTAGAACAATTACATTTTATATTCACAATATTTTTTTAATAAATAAAATAATTTGTGAAATTGTTTGAAGTTTATTTCAAATCTAAATATTCCAATTTTTGTTTGGAATTTATTTTTTTATTATTCGCTTCAAGTATCATATAGGTAATAACGTTTACGCTATCATATCGTTCTTGTGTTTATTGGGAGTGCTCCGGTAAAGAAAAACATATGATGTATCAATGTAAAATCGATGAGAAAGTATTGCAACTAGTTGGTAATTAAAGAAAACGGAATAGGCTAGATAAATTCGAATTGGAGGATTCAGGAGACAAAAGTAAAGAACGTGCTACAAATTTTCATGGCTAATTTTTTGCTAAACATATCTTATGACCAGGAACATTACCATCATGCACTAAAAAAACTAAAATATGCACTAAAAATCCCAAAATATGCACTAAAACCTATCTGCTATGTGATGGAATTCTTACGATTTCAATTTCGATCGATTTCGCTTAAAATCGAAACTTGAAAAGTGAATAGAAAAGCCAAAATTACTTGCAATTGTTTTTTAAGGCTTTAGTGGAATCAAATCTATGAATTTATAAATATGTATTTCAAAATAATCGAGATTGAAAATTCAAAAACGATCGATTAAGCACGGTGAGCCTCAGCGATGTTCAGGTTGAACTTTAGTGTCGACGAAAAGTTTAAGCGCAGTTCGATCTAAATGTCACAAAACTGCTAACAGCGAAATCGTAGCTGCTCGCAATCGCGAGATAACGCGAAATTAGTGTTTTTGTATTTTTTAAAATTTTGACATTGAAGTTTTTTAAATATTTTCAAAAACTGAGTATACACTTTAAACTGTACTTATTTAAAGGTCACAAAACAGTAAACATCAAAATTCTATCTTCCTTAGTTCGCGAGAAATCGCGAAATTAATTTGTTGCTGTTTTTTATCTTTAGATAGGTTTCTTTAAAATTTCGGAAAAACATGGTATGCAGTTTTACTTGTGCTTGATCAAAGGTCACAAAGCTGTTGACATCGAAATTGTAGGTGTTAAACTTCGCGAGATATCGCGTAATTATATATTTTTTTTTTATTATTTATTTATATTTTAAAACCGGTTCTTTAGAAATAATAAAAAAAGTGGTATGCAGTTTGATTTAAGCATGTTGGAAGAAATTAAAACTGCCCACAAAAAAATTATAGCTGCTCACTTTCGCGAGAAATAGCGAAAAACCGCTTTTTGGGGGTATGTCTTGCTTTGATTAATAAAATAAGTTTCTTTAACATTGTTTAGAAACGCAGTTTGATTGGCTATTGATTAAAGGTGTTATCGCTGTTAACATTAAACTTCTAGCTGCTCAATTCTTCGAGATATCGCTAAAAAACTCGCTAAACTACAATTTCTTCATTACTTTGTGTTATTTTTTGTTTGTAAAAACATTTACTTCAATTAACGACAAAAATGTGGTATGCAGTTTGAACTCGAGGTTATTTAAGTTGACAAAACTGCAAGCATAAAAATTATAGATGATCAATTTCCAGAGAAATTGCAAAATTACTGTTGAAGCTTTTATTATATTAATTTATTTTTTCTTTAGTGTCTAAAATAAAGGGTAAAAATCAAGAAACGACAAATATATTGTATGCAGTTTAAATTGTATGGGTTAAAGGTGGTAAAACTGCTCAAATCAATATCTGGACTGCTAATTTACTCGAAAAAAAAATTTTTTTTTTTCAATTTGTAAATTTTTTTTTAAATTTTGCGATTTCTCGCGAAATTGAAAAGAAATGATTTCGATGTTAAATGTTTTGTGACCTGTAAATAAATACAATTAAAATTGCATACTCAGTTTTTGAAAATATTTAAAAACTTCATTGTCAAAATTTAGGAAAATACAAAAACACTAATTTCGCGATATCTCGCGAATGCGAGCAGCTACGATTTCGCTGTTAACAGTTTTGTGACATTTGATCAAGTAGAAATCGAACTGCGTTTACACTTTTCGTCGACACTAAAGTTCAACCTAAACATTGCTGAGGCTCACCGTGTAGGGTAAGGGATATAAAATATATATGCATTAAAAATATGAAAGTTAATATAAAAATAGCTCAGTTTTATAAAAAAATAAAATCTCGAGACATTGCAAACTTTTTTTTTGGATTTTGTTTTTTAAATATTTTTTTTTTGTTTGTTAACAAAAAAAATATAATTTCGGCCAGATAAGAATTTGGGTTTCAAAGAAAATATGAAAATATATGCATTTTCGGTAAAGTATGCAAAAATATGCTCTAACGAATCGATGCCAAGCAAATTCTTTGATTCACAAAGATATTTGGTTTATGCTGTTCTAAGACTAACAGGAAAAAACATGCATTTGCATGAAAGTCCTTGCTTATGACCAAGGAGAGGACTTTCATGCAAATGCATGTTTTTTCCTGTCAGTCTTAGTACAGCATACACTAAATATCTTTGCAAGTTAAAGAATTTGCTTTAAAATGGCATCGATTTGTTTGTGCTTATTTTTTTTATTTTTTGCTAAAAATGCATATTTTGCTGGAAATGCATATTTTGCTGAAAATGCATATTTTTGCATATTTTGTTAGTATTCTGCTATATATGCATATTTTGGGGTCATATTTTGTATAAAATTTTAGTTTAAGCTTGTTTTTCCATTTTTTATGATTTTTTTTTGTAAAGATCATTAATTTGCCGGGCAGGCTTCAAAATTTTGTCTGAACGAAATGATTCGTTATTAAGATAACAAAGTAAAAAATCATTAAAATTTTTTATTTTTTTTTTCAAAAGTTAAAAATTAAAAAAATTTTAAAATTGAAGTGCATATTTTTGTAGTTTTTAGTGCATATTTCAAGATTTTTAGTGCATATTTTAGTCGTCTAAAACATAGTTTTTTATTGCATGAAGGTCTTATCACTTAGACCCCCCTTATGATCTGACCGGAACGATTTAACAATGTCTGATTTTGATTTTCTAAAATTAATTTTCAGCACCAGTGTCATAATATTTAGTAGGTCATCGATCTTCAAAATAAAAAAAATATATGATTGATATCCTAATTAAAAAGCAACGAAAATTTAAACAAGAAAAATGCAGGGCCAGACAGGAATCAGGCAGGGAAAAGGGTTTAATTTCTACTGTTATGAATACGTGTGCTTATCATCACACTTTTATTTGTTTTTTTTTTTTTTCAACGAGTGGTTAATTTATTTTAAGTATTTTGCTTGCTCTACACAAACTGTGTTAATAATACTTGACATGCCTCACAAAAAAAAAAATTAAAAAAAAACACAATCCGGTTGATACTAGAAACCAACCCAGCCATCCAGTTAGAATGAATTATACGAGTATGTGTACATAAATATTTTCAAAAATAAACAGATTTCTATTTGTTTTATGAGTTTATTTATTATTTCATATCCACATGTATAAATTAGGGCTTTAAAAAAAGAAAAAAAAAATACTTTAATTGCTTAAGACAACAATTAGAAATAAAAATAAACATTTCGCAACATATTCTGACAGATGAGGAGTAGGAGGAATATAGTTAAGTGTATACAGTGGCCGACGAAAGTCTACGTACAAAGTTAACTATAATAGACCTAATTACACTGCACAACAAAATCAAATTTTTTCCAAAATTACAAGGTCAGACCAAAAAATTTTGATAGAAGAGACAAAAAAAAAATACACGTGTATCGGCGTTTTGAAAGTTAACATCTGGGTTTCATTTTAGGGGGAGGTAAAGTTTCCCCCAAATGCAGATGTTGTATTGTCAAATGTCATTGAATATCGAGTGAAGCTTACGTTTAAAGTATATGGTGTGTTCAGCAAATTTATATAAAATGTTACGGAGAACATTTTTGTGGAATATATTAACCCTCTAGCTCCTCACGATAAGGGTCTTTTTTGTCCATCTTTTCAAAAAGAGCAAAAAAACACCATTAAAACAGGGATTTAAGGGGTTTGAATGTTCCGAAAAAATATTCGCCGTAAAATTTTACTATAAGTCCTTGAATACACCAAAACGGAAAACTCAACCAGAAGGTCAGAAATAAGACACAACAAAAGAGATCTTAGGGTTAATTTCGCATTTACTAAGAAAATCGAGTAAAGCTTACGTTTAAAGTATATGGTGTGTTCAGCAAATTTATGTAAAATGTTACGGAGAACATTTTTGTAGAATATGTTAACCCTCTTACTCCTCAAGATAAGGGTCTTTTTTGTCCTTCTTTTAAAAAAGAGCAAAAAACACCATTAAAACAGGGATTTAAGGGGTTTTAATGTTCCGCAAAAATATCCGCCGTAAAATTTTTCCTATAAGTCCCTGAACACACCAAACTCTAAGCTCTCTTTTGTTGCGTCTTATTTCTGACTTTCTTGTTAAGTTTTCCGTTTTGGTGTATTGAGGGACTTATAGTAAAATTTCACGGCGGATATTTTTGCGAAACATTCAAACCCCTTAAATCCCTGTTTTAATGGTGTTTTTTGATCTTTTTGAAAAGAAGGACAAAAAAGACCCTTATCTTGAGGAGTTAGAGGGTTAACATATTCCACAAAAATGTTCTCCGTAACATTTTACATAAATTTGCTTAACACACCATATACTTTAAAAGTAAGCTTCATTCGATATTCAATGACGATTTACAATACAACATTTGCATTTGGGGGAAACTTCACCTCCCCCTAAAATGAAACCCAGATGTAAACTTTCAAAACGCCGATACACGTGTATTTTTTTTTTGTCTCTTCTATTAAAATTTTTTGGTCTGACCTTGTAATTTTTTTTTGTGTTGTACAGTGTTATTATCAAACAAGTATTTTTGTAAAAAGTGCTGTTTAGGCAATTGATTAAGCTTTAGTTTAAGTAAAATGACGTCCAGATTGAGTAAATATTAAATGTGCTAAGAGGGTCGAAATGGAAATTAAAATTAAAAGACCTTGTTTAAAAAAAAAATTTTAAATTTTTTTAAGTCGATTTTTTTAAAGTTCAAACATTAAAAATTTAAAAAATGATCCAATAGTTTATATTCAGTTATCAAAAAATTTTTGCAAGGACTAAAACAAACCCGAAAACAGTACAAGAAACCCCAATTCATTTGACCCACATTTTTTTTGTAAACAAAGAAAAGATTTTATTGTTTATTAATTTTAGTACACCTTAGTGTATAGTGTTTACAAAAAATTAGTGGTTAAAAGAATTGGAGGTCAAAAAATGCAGATTTCTTCTATGTATTGTATTTAAAAAAATTTCGGGTTTGTTTTAGTCGTTGCAAAAATTTATTGAAAACTGAATATAAACTATTAGATCATTTTTAAAATTTTTAATGTTTGACCTTGAAAAATTCGACTGAAAAATATTTGTAAAATTTTTTCTAAAAAAGATGTTTCAATATTTACTCAATCTGGACGCCATTAAGCTTAAATTAAAGCTTGATAAATTACCTTCACAGCACTTTTTGATAAATACAAATTGTTAAATAAAAATTAGGTCTATTATTGTTAACTTTGTTGTTAACGAATTATATCTACTATGTATTTGTACGTAGACGTTTGTTAGACACTGTATATGAAAATAAGAATGTTTATTAGCAAATATATTATCTTATCTATTTATTTGTTTATAGAGTACACAAAACTAATACTACATAGAGCTGCTGATTGCAAGCAAGTATATTCTGGCTTTTTTGATTGTTGTTTTTTGTCTACATTCACATGTTGACATTGTATTTGGTGTCACTGATAAGAGAGTTAAAAGCCAACAGCGTTTTTTTAATTTTATTTTTGGCTTTTGACTATTATAAATTAGAATATATTTATAGTACTCAGAAATGGTAGATAGATATGTTTTATTATGTTGACAATATAGATTATATGAAATCAAATATTAAAGAAAAATAGTTAAGTGTATTATAGTCGGTAAGGGGGTCTATTAAGGTGGACCTTATATTGATTAATTTCGATTTTCCAAAATCGGAGCCCAGTTTTGTGTTAAGTTAGGGTAAATTAGGATAAGAATTTAAATCTAAAAATTTCTTTTCTTTAACACTTTCATAGATCTTGAGGAAAACTTTCATTTAAACTTAATTTTAGCAAAATCGGAATTTTTTACTTACAATTTTCAATAACGGAAAGGTATGCCCTTGATGAACGGCACTCGTTTTATCATTACAATGAAGATAAAAGTGGCTAATATTAAAGATCAAGCTTTCCCTTTCAGAAAATTGTGTTTAAAAAAATTAGCAGCTCGATGATAGCCACCCGTTTTTTGTTATGAATACAGGCGTTGATGTTAGGCACTTATTTTTGATTTTGAATACGGCCGTTAATAAATATATTTCTATTTGCAATTTAATTTTCTTGATTGCCTTATTTAGGATTAAAACTGTCAACTCAATGCCACCGGAATTAAACATACAAAACAATTACACTGATCGGCAAATTTAGTGAAAATTATTACTTTTTGCGCATCAACAACAAAGTTTTCTAATATTGGTGTCACAAAATGGGAATCGATTTTATATAAATCGTTAAAGTCCGGCCGATCCTGATTTGATTTTGATTTCGATTTGATAATTCTGAAAAAGGGTTAATATTTTTGGTTTCACCTAGAGATGGGCGCATAAGTCACTTCTGAATCACGATGAGCATATTTTTTCACTCACTCTTACGCTAAAAACTTACGCACACTTACTCACAACCACGTAAGTGAAATTGATTTTCAGTCCCACATATGCGTGAATAACGTGAGTCATTCAAAATGTTGTAAAAATGTTTAAAACTTTTTGAAAAAATAAAATCTATAAAAATCTCAAAATCTTTTGCCACAGAAAAATTTGTGCCGATAAGTGTTATTAAAATTAAATTTTCTGATAAGAATATTTGCAATGATTAAAAATGTATTAAATATTATAAAATAAAACTGTAATTCCGCTGTTCCAAATGATTATAACATCAAGAAATGATTATTCATATAAACGTTTTCTCTTCCTCCTCACATTATTCTACACCTCTCTGTTATCTTCAATGTTTCTCGGCTTTTTCCAAGACTTTGACTTTAAGATCAGTAAGTGTATATAGACCACCTTTAATAAGCATTTGAACCTTTAAGTCTGTTAGCGTGATAACCCCAATGTTACACCAGGCACCTTTGTGTTGCCTTATCTCTTGAATGGAAATTATTGTACATGCTGTTGTATGAATAGTATTTTTTATACTCTCAAACCACAGTATGGGGGTATACTAACTTTGTTATTCTACGTGTAACGCATCGAAATATCGTTCTAGGACCCCATAAAGTAAATATATTATTAATCGGTGATCGAATCTAAGACATTCTAGCAATGTCCGTCCGTCTGACCTTCCGTCTGTGGAAGAAACGATACAGTAAAAGAGCTAGAGTCCTAAAGTTTGGCACGAATATGTTTTATGGTCTTGGGCTGGTTAACTCCGGAAATAGGCAAAATCGGATCAGGGGGGAAAAAATGTCCCCCTTTGAGAACTAAACCAACCTTTGAAAAAGAGAGGATTTTTTGCTTATTTACTTAGCAAATAAAACATTTTTATAGCAGAAGAAGTTCAAAGTCCTGCAGTTGGATCCAGGGGACCAAAAATGTGATTTGTTTTAGTCTTCCCCTCTTTTTTGCGCATGGATAAAAAATAATGATAAAATTGTATAACTAAAGTGCAAAAGTATACAAAATGAATTAGTAAACATTTATCGATGGGAAAAGGTGTCTCCTACAGTCTTTACCGAGCCTCCACCTTCACTAAAAAAAGTACAATAAGCCGCATTGTGTTATCACCTTGGAGGGTATAAAAGATTCGGCACAGCCAAATTTAACACTCTCACTTGTTATTTCTAGTTTCAATTTAGGTTTTCTTTCTCAGTAGCTACTACAACTGATAATGATTACTGATGATGTTTATTATTAAGATTTCACGCAATGATTTCATATCATTATAAAGATTTACACCCAATTAAAATGTATTGGCATGATTTTATTTTGATGGAATTAATTCATATTGAAATTATTGGTATTCAACAACAATTTTTTGCAACAAACACGTGCGATTCAATTAAACACATAAAATTGGTATTCACGTCAGCAATTTTTACCCTTACAAAGTTCGAAATGCAAAATTTTTACAACAAACACATGGGATGAAATAAAAACCAAAATAAGTTTATGTGTGTTTGTTGTAATTAATATTGCATTTCGCACTTTGCAAGGGTAAAAAAGTCTGATGTGAATACCATCATTAATTTTATGTGTGTTTGTTGTAATAAATGTTGCATTTCGCACTTTGCAAGCGTAAAAACTTCATTGATAAATATATACCGTCATTGTTTCTATGTATACAAAGGCTGATTTGCTATAGCAAAACAAGCAGTGCAAGTTTTTGGAAAAAATAAATTTTAAAAAAATGCATTCTGAATTTTGCAACGGCAAACATTTCAGAAATGAATGCACAATTTTGCAAGACTAAAATTTCTGAAGAGAATTCCCTTATTGTAAAACTCTTCCTTCTCGTTAATATTTAAATACTAAAAGCATTAATTGCATACAAAAATATAAACTACAAACAAATCAAATATTCCTTAAAATTTCTAAAATCTATACTACAAGGTGTCATTTGATTTACCTTTTCTGCGGATGAAACAACTATTGATGATGGTTGAATACCTTCAGCACGACTAGAGTGTTTTTCATAACAAGTGGAACATATTTGTACCATGCCTGTAATAATAATTAATATTATAAATTTACTTTTCCTAAAACAATATCTATGTGCATTAAAAATTCAAAACTTACCTTGTGGACTAATTGGACTAGCATTTTTATAAGCTGTCATTGTTTTTATAAAAGGATAATAAGGTTCACGTTCTGCATTGGGACAACAATATACCAGGCTTAATTGGGATGAGGGTGTATCAGTTCCACATGTGTAGCATACAAATTTTGCACGTTCAACTACAGATGCTGGTTTTTTACGTAAATAATAATTACGTTCACTTTCTGGGATTTGATTAGTCTGAAAACAGATTAAAATAAAAAAAATAGTTTTTAAAAGAAAAAAAATATATTATTATAATTATAATTAAAATTGCATGAAAACTGTAAAAGAGGCGTATACTTAATTTTGTAATTGCCTTTAAATAACAATCATACGCGACGGTGGACCATGGTTTATTTTTAATAATAATTCGGCCATTCAGTAGGTACTGGACCGTTTGCAGTGAAATTTATATCGGTTATATCTAACGTAATTTAGAACTTCTTTTTGGACGGTGGACCCTACATGTCTAATAGAGGCACCTCCAGGGTCGTTTGAGATAGAGCACCTTTTGCAATTTGTTTATTATCCGATTTAAAAAAATGGATTTTTATAAAGCGCTAGTAAATGCCTAAAAAAACATGCTTGTAGTAATCGTTCTCTCTTACTTTCTGATGTAACGCAATTTGAATGGGGAACATTTTAAATTTTAAATTGAAATAAAAAAATGTATCGTCTAGGGCAATAGTTCCCAACCTTTTTTACGCCACGCCCCACTTTTAAGTTAAAAAAATTGTATTGTCCCCCTACACTCAAAAAAAAATTTGCTAATTTTTCTAATTTTTTTTGTAATGAAAAATTACTACAGGTTCAGCAAAGTTTTTGTACAGGGTTGGCAACCGATACCCACCTAGAATAACGGTATTTGGCTATTGTACCGCAACCAATAAAGATATGGACATTTTCAAAAGCGATTATGAAAGCTGATGAAATTTCTAGTATTTTAAATGTTTCACTTCGTGTTTCTACCGGTTCGTTTTCGAAATATAGGTTAATGCATTTATAATACCGTTTGAAACGGTATTATAACGGTATTGGCCTATATAACTAAAACGAACCGGTAGAAACACGAAGTGACACATTTAAAATACTAGAAATTTCATCAGCTTTCATAATCGCTTTTGAAAATGTCCATATCTTTATTGGTTGCGGTACAATAGCCAAATACCGTTATTCTAGGTGGGTATTGGTTGCCAATCCTGTTTTTGTAAAATATGCATTTAAACTAAGTTTTTAGTAAAAATTTTAAGCAATTAACAAAATTTTTGTAGTAAATTTTGCTAAAAAAATAGTTTTTGTATTTAATTTAACTAAAAAAAATCTTGAAAATTTGCTCGTTGCCCCTCTGGAACATTCAAATTGCCCCCCAGTGGGGCGAGAATCAAAGGTTGGGAACCCTTGGTCTAGGGGTAACCCTGAAACAGTTAGAGCGGTGGAGCAAATTTTTAATAAATATTATTTTGTATGGGAACTCAATTAGGAAGTGGAGAAAGTGGGTAGGTATGTTCGGAAAAACTAATGGGGGTCGGTCATACGTTTTACTCCTCTAGGAGGAACCACGTGAGCGCCGATGTCCTAAAAAACAAAATTTTTAATTTAAAAAAATGTATGGGGACCACCTTAAGGGTTGAAGATTGATGGTAGGAATGTTTCGAGAAAATGTTGGTATTGAAAAAATATAAAGGGTCGGTCATACATTTGACTCATCTAGGGGCATCCTTGGGACAGTTAGAGCGATTGGAGCTAATTTCATAAAAATACCATTTTGTATGGGAAGCCCCTTTAAGGAGTGGTGATAGGGACTATTTTTGTTCTAAAAAAATGTTGGGGTGTAAAAACTATTGGGGCTCAGTCTTTAATTGCAACCCTCTAGAAGCGACTGAATATCCCCCTATACTGTAGTCGGTAGTGAAAGGGTTAAAGCCGAAAAATTCGTATGGGGTTTTAAAAACCCACTAAATAATTTTTGAAAGACGTTTAATTCAACTAGGGGCATCCTTGGGACAGTTAGAGCAATTGGAGCTAATTTCATAAAAATGCCATTTTGTATGGGAGCCCCCTTAAAGAGTGGTGATAAGAGTAGATTTGCTCAGAAAAAATGTTGGGGTGTAGAAACTAATGGGCTCGGTATTACATTGCACCCCTTTAGAAGCGAATGAGTATTCCCCTATACCAATGGTTCCCAACCTTTTTTTACGCCACGCCCACTTTTAAGTTAAACAAATTGCATCGTCCCCCTACACTCAAGAAAAAATTGGTCATTTTTCTAATTTTTGTTTCTAATGAAAAATTACTACTGGTTTAGCAGAGTTTTTGTAAAATAAGCATTTAAACTAAGTTTTTAGTAAAAATTTAAGCGATTAACAAAATTTTAGTAGTTAATTTTGCTAAAAAAAATTGTTTTTGTAGTTAATTTGACTAAAAAAAGTCTTGGAAATTTGCTCGTTGCCCCCCTGGAAGCTTCAAATTGCCCCCCAGTGGGGCGAGAATCAAAGGTTGGGAACCATTGCCCTATACTGTAGTTGGAGGGTATAAAAAGTCGGTAGTAAAGGGTTAAAGCCGTAAATTTCGGATGAGATTTTAAAAAACCCACTTAACAGTTTTTTAAAAACGTTGGTAAACAAAAAAAATATGTAACAAACTTTTTTTGTTACTCAATAAAATGTTTACACTCGAAAAATATTTTACACTCAAAAAAAAATTTTAGCACTCAAAGATTTTTTTGTACAAAAATGACTTAAAAATATTTTTGATGCCATGATTAAGTGTTTTATTTTTATTTTCTATTTAATTGCAAATAATTTCAACCTAACCGAAAACTGGTAACAATTACCGTCGTCTCGTGGTAGCGAAATCGACCAAGGGTTCTGGTGGGAATCGAACCCATTACCCTATGTTTCATAGGCTAGCGCGCTACCAACTAACCTACAGGGGCCCCTTCATAAAAATTACAAAAAAAAGTTTTTTTACTAAAAATAAAAATTTTTTAGTCAGAGTTTTAGAAAAATTTTACTTTCTTAACATTAAAGAAAATAAAATCACTAAAAAAATCTTTTGGGCATTGTGATGGATATTCGTGGATTCGCCCAAGTAGCATTTATTGTTTTATTTGTTTTATTAAAAAAAGAGCATTGTGGAGGGTATTCATAGATTCGGCAAAGTCGAATTTAAAGATTCCACACCGTCAAATTTAGCACTCTCAATTGTTTTTATTCATATTTAAAGAAAATAATGATTTACTTTTTAAAATTTTATCTATATGACCTAATTAAAAGATGTGTATTTGGTGTCAAGATATATTAGGTCTGTTCCACAACGTTACCGCGGGTGCCCGCGGGTACCCAAACCAGCCCGAAAAGCGTTCCCGTACGCAAAAATTGGGTAAATGAGAGAGTTTTTGAGAGAATAAATTAGTTTCTCATTTTACCGAACTTACCCGCACTTTTTTTTCGGGTAAATTGGTAACAGTCAGATGTTGAAAAAACAGCTGTTTTTTTTTGTGAAGCCAAATTGGCAATTTAAATAAAATAAAGAACTAAACCAAGGAAATGTGTTATTTCAATACAAAAAAAGATAATTTGTTATTAAAATAAACATTTACAATTTGTTTTCTTGTTTAAAGTAATTTTTCTTACGAAAATATTTTAGCGTTATTTGTTTGTTTACATTTTCTATTATTTTGGGCTTGAAATGTGGTTTTTAGCGTTCCCGTACTTTTGTGTATTTTTGTGGTATCGTGAGAGGTTTTTTGATTTGCTCTCATTTTACCGAACTTTACCCGGAAAGTTCTGGAACACACCTATTATTCATATACCACCCATCAAATCCACTACTGCCTTACACAAAAAAAAATTACCATTAACACATTTAAAACACATACCTATATAAACTCAAAAAAAGAAGAAAATAAAAACAAAATCGCAAATTTTCTAAAAAAAATATACAAAAAATTGCAAATATTGTGAAGTATAAAAAAAAAATATCATGAACGAGTTTATTGACATTTCAAGTATGCCGGAAAGAGCAAAAAATTGCAGAATTACTACAACAACCGAGTCTAACACACTCATACAAACTGTATATGTACATAAAACAAACAAACAAAAACAAGTATGATCGGCTTTGCAGAACCTTTTTATACCCTACTTTATATATATTTACATAACTTTGCCAATTTTTTTCTTAAAGTTATTTTAATGATATTTTTTACTCCTAAAAGCAAAAAAAATTTAAAAAAAAAAAATTATCCAAAATTCTGAAAATTTTTTAAAAATTGTCAAAAAAAAAAACTTTTTTTGAATTCAGTTTTAAGAAATTCTTTATTAAAAAAATCAAAAAAATAAATATTGGTGGGACTTAAAAAAAAATTTTTTGTCGGGGTTTTGAAAAAATTTTTCGGGACTTAAAAAATTTTGACATGTCCTATTGTCTCCGATCAAGGGATATGTATTTTTTAGACTATATAGTATAGTATATAGTATACAATATTGTAATAAGTCTAATTTTTAGCTGTCACGTGATAAGCATTTTAAGAAATTTTTATCGATATGTTCCGTATTTGCCAGTCATAGAATAGATGATCAACCAAAACCATTTTTCTACAGGGATTTTATAAGATCTCATTATTCGTCTGTTTCAATTAAATGTTACAAACGGAATAACAAACTTAGAGTATAACCTCACATGTAAGGTAAGGCCATAATAACCGAAAATTAAAACAATAAATTTTACCACACGCTAGGCAGAAGTAAAGTTTTTGAAATACAAAATAATAATAATAATAAATGATTTCAAACTTTTTTCTTGTTATGGTGTCATGTTTTGATGTTTTCTCTGCTATATTTAAACATAACATTGACTTAATTGTGAATAAACACGATATATGTGTGTTTATCACTTTAAAAGAATTCATTCAATTTTGAATTATAATTACAAGTTAGCAAATTAATGAATTCAAGGGTGATAATTCCCCCTCGCCTTTGATGTTTACAAATTTATTATATAACCTACAGCAATTTATGGTACAGGGTATAATGAGTTTGTGCTGTCTGTACATACCCGAAATATCGGTCCTAGACCCACCACAAAAATGATAAAAAATGATAGTAAATCAACTCAGAATTACTTTTTAAGTGGATTTAGCTATGTTTGGCCGTCTGTCCATGTAAACTTCTGTGCTCGATACAGGTCGCACTTATCAACCGATTTTGCTGATATTTTAAACTTTTGTTTGCCCCAAGGCAGAAGCCTATAGAAATTAGAAAAAATCGGTCCATGTTAAGAACTAATAACCGTATTATGATAGGTATCCTTTCCAAATTTGGCATCTAATTGTATTTGTGTTCACAAACAATCGTTTCAAATTTTAAAGGAATCGGAGCAGTTCTTCTTGTAGTCCCTACCGAAAAAGTCTCCCTTTATTCATTAAAAAAGGAAATATTTGATTAAAATTTTGTTTGTAGATGTTCAATGTGGTTTTTGGTAACCTAATCAAATCTGAATATAATTGGAAGTTTTTGGACTTAGTCCCCATATAAAAATTTCACCTGATATTCTGTTAAATCGGTCTATTGTCAACAAAAATAAGCTAATTCCACTTAAAATTGGTTTGTGTGTGTTTTCTACACTAGGTTGTAAATGGCTGCTGACGTTTTACGTCAACACACGTAGACTCTGAGGTCCATTTTTCACTATTCTACACTAATTAAAGATCTAACGAAAGATAGATCCAGTCGGTCCATGTTTGAACTTGGGACCCACTTTCCGGAAAACAATGGAGTAGGGTATATGCCGGTCTTTACCGACTATAATTGTCTTACTTTATTATTTTATCATTACTTTCCCTTATTTTTATCACGAAAAAATCGGAAATGATGAAGAAATTCCTTTGGTCCAATTGCTGGTCTATAAACATCATATGACATAAAAATGTTACATTTGTTAAAAAAAATGTCCAAAAAACATGTAAAAAAAATAGTTTTTCTGTGTTTTTTTAGTTCTCCACGAGGTAATTTTTTTCCACCTAGTCCGATTTGGCCCATCTTTGAACTTAACCTTACCAGTAAACATATTTTTGTCAAACTTCAGGAGTGTAGCTCTTATGGTTTGGACTGAATAGTGGTTTCTGCAGACACACGGACGTTCATAGAATGTCTTAGAATCTATCACTGGTCAATAATATATATTATATGGGGCCTCCGACCCATATTTCGATGAGTTACACACGGAATGACAAAGCAAAATAAAAAGAATTCAGAACACCAACATCTATTAAAAAAATTGTACAACCGAAATTGTGGTTTCATCATATTCCATTTGTGGGGAATATTTTCAAAAAAGAATTCATTACTTAAAGTTGAGTGCGTTTTAATGTTTTGCTTATATTTAGAGAAAATTTGTAACAAAAAGCAGAGCAGAAAAACGTAAGTAAAAAACGAAATATTAAGTTTATACATTTAACCCTATAAATTTTAATTAGTTTTAGAAAATTTTGTTAATAAGTTATATTTCGGCTGAATTTTACAGTCAATGTTTAAGTTTAAGTAAAGACTTAAGTAAAAGGTTTTTCAAGCAATTCGAGGCTATGTCTACAAAAAACGAAAAGGTTTGATACGAGTATTATAAGCCAAAGAACGTTAAAGGGTTAAACAACACAAATATATATTTATGATTTTATTATTGATTATACATATTTATGCACGTATGTATGTAGTTTTACTTTCGTTTATAAAACTTCTGATTAATGAACTCATATATTTATAATTTTGAGATATTGTATTATACAAATATGATTATGCAAAATATTTTTAAATTTAAAAAAGTTACCGAATACAAAACGACTTTACATGGTTCAATGTCCAGCTGCGAAATTGTTAATGAAGTTTTGTGAAAATTTAGACCTACACTCTATAAATTCTTTTTGAAACACAGAGTCGTATTCGAGTAAATAAGTATTTGTAAGTAGTACTTCGGTACTACTTCACAAGTACGATAATACTTGACAAGTATCGTAAAACATTGTACATAATATACTTTTACTTGAATTTTTTGAATTACAAGTACCAAGTACTTGTACTGTTTTCAATTGTCAGTAGTTCAAAAAATATTTGAAAAAATTGAATACCAATTATGCCAATCTATGGTTCAAATATTAAATAGTATTTTAAGCTAAAAAACAAAAATTTTAAAAAAGAAATTGTTCACTATGTTTGGAATTTTCCGATTTTTAAGTCAAAAAAGGAAACCAAAGACTCTACAGGTCTAATTTTTTTTGTGTTGGTATTGACCATAAAAGGCACTACACTTTGCCGAAAAGTTTTAGACCAATCAGCTTGTCTTCATTTCTACTGAAAAGTCTTGAACGAATGCACTATAGGAAATTTGACCCCTTTTTTTGGCCAAAATTATTTACAGCCAAACGGCTGGACCGATTTGAATGATTTTTTGGATTTGACTTTTGGAAGACCCTTAAGAGGGAGGGAGTGACTCATAAAGTTTTTCATACACTCAAAAAAAATTTTAGTAAATTTACCTAAAAAAAATACTAACAATTAGTTCAAAACAGGGTTTCCGGGGTTATAAGTTTTCGCATCTAAGATTTTTTAGATCTTTTATAGATTATCTGGTTTTCTAAACTGTTTTTTACTATTTTTTTGAGTGCACACTAACTTTCGAATATAACAGAAGAAATTTATTTTAACAATTTTAAGAAGTGTCAAAGCTACTTTTTAATAATGATTTTATTAAAAAATTTAATTTTTGAGTTCCAAGTCGTTAACTACATTTCAAAATGCCACTACGAGCAGCTGCAGATGAAGCAAAAGCTAGGGGCTCAACTTCCCTATTTAGATCTTTGGAGATTTCTGCTGTAATTCGTCTTTTTGTTATTGCAGATTTTGGCAAACAAAAGTTAATTGCGGTCGCCAAGGTTTCGATTTAGTGGGGGCAGGCTGCGTTTTACATTTTCTTATCCAAGTATTGCCTTTAAGCCAAACAGCATGCTGTTTTTCAAAAACTTCCACTCCTACAACTTTTTCAAGCCTTTTCATATTTATAATTGAACAAAATATTCTTGATTGCTCCTTTATATATTTTTTTAAAGTTTTCGAAACGATCACTTTCATCTATGTATGAAAAGAAATGTGCACAAATAGCGGCTCTTTCGTCATATTCGTTGTGTTTCTGTCGCCATATATTGAATAAATGGGAATTTTGCGCGCAGTAGTCACCTGGAAAAATTCGTTTTTAAAAAAAGTTTGCAAATATCCGACCTTGAAATTTGATAAATTTGGAAGGTAATTGATTGTCCTAGAGAACTTATATGGTTTTGTAGCTAACATATGCTATCATTTTTTTGTAAGTCTAAATAAAATTCCAATTCATAATTCCATAAGTTCAAGTTAAGGTCACTTAAATTTTTCCAATTTAATCGATCTACTAGATAAGTTCACTAACATTTCACTATATATCATTAAAGTACTCACCTTCGACATTATTTTCCATTTTTTAGTTTTTAAAAATTATTAATTTTTATTATGAAAACTTTTATTAGAAACTATCACAAAATTTACTGCACTAAATCGTTATTTGATAACTAATTTAGAAATTGCAAGAAAATCAGCTGATAAAGTTAAAGTAAATGAATTCTGTCAAAAAATTTAAAAAGAGATGTTTACTTTGTTGTATTTTTTTTATATTAAAGCTAAAAAAAATAAGCTTTGCAAAAATTTTAATTTTGACTTTTGGCCAAAAAATGGGTAAAATTTCCTATAGTGGAATGGTTGAAAAATTCATAAGGTCGGTAACATTAGTCAAGAGTCCCTTAAATAATCAGCAAAACGCGTACCAAAGTGGTAGATCTTGTGAGTCGGCACTTTATGATCTTGTTTTTAAGATTGAGAAGGGCCTTGATAAACAAAATTACTGTTTGGGCGTAATTTGATAATGCTACCTTTGAATCGATGAAGGCTTCGGCTGAAGAGCATGGTGTGGACCCAGTTCTTGTCAAATGGATCTACTTTTTAACCACTGAAAGTCAGCGGGATACGAGGTTCGCGGTTTAGGTAAACAGAGGCTGCCCCCAAGGTAGTGTCCTCTCTCCACTGCTGTGGTGTTTTGTGGTCGAGTCACCACAGGCTCTAGGTGTTTACGTACAGGCTTATGCAACGACTTTTGTGCATTAGTTTCTGGAAAGTCTCTTGAAATGGTCTGCAATAAAAAGCAGACTGTTATAGACCTGATGGACAGCTGGTGCAGCAGGAATGGGTTGTCCGTGAATCCAGCTAAGACAACGCTTGTGGTGTTTACGCGAATGATCAACACAATGGACTTAAGCTTCCTACACAGAGAGAACAGTTTAGTTGTGCCAGCCGAATTTAGAGCCAACTGCATAGTTTAATAACAACAACCGAAATTTTCGGTTGCCCTAACCAAAATTTGTTTTGAAAATTTAAATTCTGTTGATCCAAATAAATTTCGGTAATCGCAACAGAAAATTTCAGTTGTTGTAATTAAACCATGCAGTTGGCTCTTAATTCGGCTGGCACAATTAAACTGTTTTTTCTGTGTACCCTGAAGGGTGTTACTCCTTAAATGTCCGCAGATGTAAAGTATTAAGGGGTCACTCTGGATAGTAAACTAATGTGGACAAAGCATATTGAACTTAAAGTATCACTAGCGCTCCGTATTTTCTGGCGGAGAGCTTTTGGGAAGACATGGGGTCTAAGACCTGCGGGGGTTCACTGGATGTACTTAGGATTCATTAGACCTTTTGTGTGCTATGAGCACAACAGCAGGCGCAGCTCTTAACGCTATGTTGGACATGCTTCCCTTGGATCTACATATCCAAGGAGTAGACATGATGTCTCTGTGCAGACTCCGTAAAAATTGATCATTAGATGGAGACAAAATGCAAAACATGGTCACCTGTGTACTTGTCTTTCGGAACTTTGTCCGATGTTTGGGATGCCCTTAGACAGTATGACGCCTTGTATGGAGTTTGGTTGAAAGTTTAAAGTAAACTTTCCTAGAAGGGAAGACTAGTGCGATCCAAGCAAGGAAATGATATTGCCGATTTTTTGGTAAATATTGGATCTGATACAATTCCCTACAATCCGGAGCCTCAGATTGATATTAATTTTCATATCAAACTGGTAAAATGAGTTAACATGCAGGAATACTAAATGTTCTGTCATAAGACCAGACAAGAAAGTGAGAAACTATTAACTCAGTCTGAGTAGAAGAGACAGTCGTAAACTTACTGGCCTAATTACGGGACACAATGCCTGTGCTCGTCATATGACGGGACTGGGTGTCTTATCGGACCCTCTGTGTGCAACTTGTCTTGAGGATGAGGACACAACAGAACACTACGTCTGTTGTTCTCAATAGCTAGAAAGCGGATAATGAGATCTGATATTCTGTCAATGGTTCATACTCTCCTTGTCTGACATTCTCAGGATTGTGACAACAACTGAGAAGTTCTAAGCAAGCACCTTTCACTCTCTTTAAACTTTCTCTCATCCTTTGCTAAATTCTTCTTTCCAGGGTACGGTACAGTAGACTATTTTAAGTCTGAGCGCCATGAACTTGCACAGCTTTCTTTTAGGCTTTTACAACCAACCTTTAAATCAACTCACTCGTATTCCGACCCCAACGATTTTTGAATTCGAAAAAAAGTAAAATTTACTCCACCCTAATGAACGTATATATAATTAGATTAAATATAATTGTGTTCGATCATCTGAACCATTTTAAAGCTGTTATTGATAAGATCTCATCATATCCCTAATATGGGGACCAGATCTAATCCTTTTTCGCAAGGATTGCCGCTGTTACCGAAAATACATAGGCTCTAAACAATGACGGAGGGAAACGTAAAAAATTATCATTTTAAGCTTTATGTACGCTTTTAAATGCGGCCAACTGGGGAGGAAGGGAGATTGAGAGAAACCGTAATGGTTTTTGCAGTGCCGTTTTGTAATTATCAAATCGTCTGAAGTGCCGTGCCTAGATTGTTCTGTTTATTCTTTTAATCTTGCTTTAAAATTTCTATAATTTTCGCTACAAATTAATTCCGAAATTGGTAATAATAATATAACGGCTAGTTCTTTTAAAAAAAAATATTTTGTTTTTTTTTTAGGTTATATTGCGTTGGAAGTATCTGCTAACGCTTTACGCCAGCACAAATAGACTTTGAGACACCATTTTGTAAGTAAAGATTACTCAAACTTTTGATTACCTTTTCATTTTGTTTATCCTTAAATATTAGGTATGTTTTAAGTTTTTTATAATCCATCCAAACATTAGTATCACAATTATCCAATGATTTATTTAAAATCACACTATTGTGATTATGGTTTGAGGTAGCAGTTGCGGTTGTAGTTGCGGCAGCAGCATTAGTACCAAAGGTATGGTTGGTGGCAATAACCGTTTCACTAAAACCACTGTCAGCGTCATTGTTGTTAATATTGATATTGTTGTTACCGGTACCACTTACACTATTAATAGTAGTTTGAACAACACGTTGTTTCTGTTGTTGTGTATTAGTATGTTTTTTATTATCATTTTTAGTTTGTGGTTTGGAATTAACGGTGTCACAAATGACAGTGGTAGTGGCAATGACCGTATCATTTTTAGGCATTTTATTTTTTTTTTAACTTCTTTTTGCTTTATTTTTATTTTTTTTATGTTTTTTTTTATTATTTGCCACTAATTGTCTTTCTTTCTACGCTTTTTTACTAGTATATATATGTATGTAGTAGTTAGTATATCATGTATTTATGTGGTAATTATATTTGTACTACACTTGCACTTTTGATCCGAAAATAAATACACACACACACACAAAATATAAACCCACTGCTTACTTAACACAAACGGGGAAGAGGTGAAAAATAATTTGACTAAAACTCATGTAGATTAATTGCTTTGACTTTACATAGTGTCCCAGGCAGAAAAATACATACGGGCCAGATCTGGCAAAGTAATTAATAAGGTAGTATTAATACTGGCTAAGTACCTTTTTTTTGGGTTTTTTGTACTTGCTAAGATGCTAAATGATAACACCATTTAGTAGTGGCAAAGTAATTGTTGAATCAAAATAAAGTAATATAAGAGTACATTGAATACAACAAATATTGGGCTTTCCCAGTACTTTCCAGAGCGTTTCCCAGTAATTTCAAAAGTAATATCCGAGATATTTTAAAATTTACTTTCCCATGCATTTTAACTAAATAATTAATTGAAAAATTTAAAATGTGTTAAATTAAATTATTTTTTATTTAATTCGTACTTACGAAATATTTTTTTTTTTTTTTTTCATTTTAAAAAAATTATATATTAATTATCCTTTTAAATAAATTATATGTTAAAGTTAAAAAATATTTTCGTTTAAATAACATTTCAAATGTTAATATAATCGAATTTGACTTAAATGGTTATGTAGTTTTATCGTATTTTTATCGTTCAGTTCGACCTCCGCATTGATCCTTTGCTGAGGATAGCCAGCGAGTTATCTTTGAAAAAACTGTGGCTTCAGTTTCACTCGGAAACTGTTTCGTGAGGAAAGCTTTAAAAATTTATTTTAATAAACTTAAATGATTAGCTTCAAAACCGACGTTCACGATGAATTTATTGATGCTCAAAATCTTGAAACAACGGATGAGGAAATTTTTTGTGAAGTTGACAGCGATGTCCTCATCTAGTACAGAGGATTTTATACCTGAAACAATGGAAACTGATTTTAGCAACCTTATTAACGGCCATTTAGAGCTCAGGTTAAAGAATTGGGTTTTAAGAAATATAAAAACCCTAACTCAAAAGTCAATCGATGAACTTTTAATAGTTTTGAGAGAAGAAGGATATATGTCACTACCAAAATCCTCTAAAACATTGCTAGGAATTTCAGCTGTAAGCGGTTGCACGAAAATTATGAAAAGTTCAGATGACACTTTTGGGAAATTCCATTATTTTGGAATAAAATAAAATCTTGTTGATATTGTGAACCCTAAACTGTATGTTGAGGCAGGTATATCGTTGATAATTCATGTGGATGGCATGGATGTCTTTAACAAATCCAAAAAAGGTTTTTGGTCTATTATGGGAAAAGTGTTTGCACCAGATTATATGAGTAAACCTTTTTTAATAGGCTTATATTACGGAAATTCAAAACCATATTCCTCACAAGAGTTTTTGGAAGAAGTCGTTGTGGAATCCAATTTGTTAATAAATGAAGGTATAATATTTCTAAAAAAATGAATTCAAGATTAATTTTGGTTTTATTTTTAAAGGTGTAAATATAAGTGGAAAATATTTTTAACTTTAAAGTTCTAGCATTCTGTTGCGATATGCCTGCCCGTGCCTTTATTAGGTGTACTAAAAGCCATACTGGATTTTTTTTCCTGTGAAAGATGCACAGTACGAGGAGAAACAGATAACAAAACTCGAGTTTTTAAAGAAATTAACTGCGATGAAAGGACTTTGCAGTCATTTAAAGAAAAAATAAATTCAGAACATCATTTAACAAAGGAAAATAGCCCACTACTTGAAATTTCAAATATTGACCTAGTCAAGAATGTTGTTCTGGATGAGATGCATATGTTGCATCTCGGCATAAGCAAATATTTGCTTCAAAAGATGATTTATAAGAAATCATTTTCATTTATTTCTACAGAAAATCTTGCTGTTTTACAAAAAAACTTTTTAAATTTGTCTCAAGATATTACATCAGAGTTTCAGAGGAAGTCATTCGATTTATATGATATAGGAAACTGGAAAGCAACACAATTCCGATTTTTTTTATTATACGGTGGAGGTATCATATTGAAAAACGTTTTAAAATCTGATCAATACAAGCATTTTTTAATTCTTTACACGGCATGCAGAATTTTATCATCAAAGAAATTGGCTACATTAACAAATAAGTTTGCTAAGCAGATTTTAAGAACATTTGTCGAACTTATGCCAAATTTTTATGGTTCTAATTCCCAAACAATGAACATCCACAACTTAATTCACATTGCAGACGATGTAGCTAATATGGGCGCCCCTATATCACAGTTTTCGCCATTTGATTTTGAAAACAGTCTTGGTTATTTAAAACCTATTATAAAATCCCCAACTAACCCTATTGCTCAAATCCAAAGAAAACTACATATTTTTCATTCCGATAACTCAGTTAATAATATTCCATTGCTATATCCGCTTAATAGAAATTCCAAATACTCTCTAGGAAATATAAAACAAAGCTCGGAATCAAAAGTTGTATTTTCTTTCGTAAACATTAAAGGTTTTAAAATAAAACCTATTCATCCAGATAACGTATGTTTACTCGACAATGAAAACGTTATTATCGTTACTGAAATTTTTAGTAGAAAGCAGTCTAAATACAAAAGTGATGATATATTTTTGAAAGGCAATATTTTCACTGAATGTAGCGATTTTTTTCAATTTCCACTACCATCAAGAGAAATAGGACTCTACAATGTTAATAAATTAGATAAAAATAACATTGAAATCAGTATCAATATAGTAGAATCAAAATGTATTCTTACTAAATTTTATAATGACACCATTGCAATTGCTTTGTTACATAATTAAGAGTTTTTTTAAATGTTAAAATTTAGTAAAATTATTAAAAAAAAAATATTTCAAATTAATAATATAAACCGCCTTTAGTTTGGTAAAAAAGTGTTAGCAAAGTAATTAGTTCGGTAAAACCAAGTACTTTACTAAAAACAGCTTGGTATACAAAAAAAAGTTGCTTTCCCAGTACTTTTTTTTTTGGAACGGTTGGCAATTTCTGGCTGGGGTGTTAAGGGCAGAGCTTTAAGGAATTAATACGATTTTGAACTTATTTAAATTTTCTATGCAAAAGAATGGGTTCATTTTTAAATTATAGCATAAAATTATTACGTTTGAATTTATTTTGTAGGACACCTTCCCCCATCCGAAAATTTTTTAAAAATCTATTTTGATTTTGGCACTTAAACAATATAATTATTTAAATTATTTTTTTATATTCACGCCCACAAAAGGGGGCGAGCGGATAAATATTAATCCCTGGGTCCAAGTGTAGGATTTTTTCATAGTCTTTTCTGGCACAAAAATGTTTTATTTGAAAATAACAGAAATCAGTAGATTATTTGGCTAATTTTACCGAAGTATTTAGTTATCCTGTTTTCAAGAAAATTTTTTTTCAAGATTTTATTTAAAATTAAAAAAAAAACTGCATAACTAAGAAAATCACACTTTAAAACAAAAAACTTAGAAATTAAAAAAAAAAATCAATCGCTTTTTGATATGTTTAAAAAAAAATATGCTCAAAATCTTTTATAAGTATTTTTAGAGGGACTTTACACTCAGACTTGATTTTTTTTATCAATTCCCTTTTGAAACTTCTTCGTTTTCTTCTCTTATTCTGCCATTTTTGCCCACAAACTCGAATGCAGTAGCAGACATGCATGGAAAAAAGTCTGTGTGTAAAGCAGTGGTCGGCAGAAAGAGGGAACATTTTTACATTTTTCTAAAACATAGCTTCATCTACCCGCTTTTTTAAATGCTACCATGACACTAAATAAAATATTTGTATTTTTAATGCTCTCAGTTGCGAGTTTCGTTGACATTCGCGTTGTCTACGTGCAAATAGCCAATTTCATTATGCACCTGGGTGCAATGGCTGCCGACCACTGGTGTAAAGCCCCTCTTATACTACTTTTCTATAGTTTATGCAGTTTGTTAAAGACAAAGTAAACAAATTAGACGTTATTACACCATGTAACAAATTTTAAAATAAATTCTGAATCTGGGTCGCCACTATTTGTTTCTGTTAAATATCTCAGAAAATATGAAGAAAAATACAGTTACGCCCCTGAGACTTTGATTTTGCGGCTAAAACTTTGTTATGTCTGTCTGTCCGTCCGTCTGTCTGTTGAAAGCACTATGGACTATAAACAAAAAGAGATAGAGGGCTGACCCTTGTTAAGAATATGTGTTAGAGTTCTGCGCTGGTTGGATTTGAAACGGTCAAAATTAGTCTTGGGGGAAAAAATTTCCCTCTTGTAGAACCGACACAACCTCTGGAAAAATAGCTTATTTTTGAAGATTTTTCGACTTTCTATCAAACATAAAAAAAACAAGTGAGAGTGTTACATTCGGCTGTGCTGAATCTTTTATACCCTTCAAAATGTAAAAAAAAAATCCAGGTAGGTCTTTTTTTTTGGAGGGGCGGGGTTGGTGTGAGACGTTAGGGGGCATCTTCCCCTTGCGATTTTGAACTTCTGAGATAAGAATGTTGCATTTGCTTAGCAAAAGTACAAAAAAACCCTTCAAAAAATTTGGTTTTTCTAAGGTTGGTTTAGTTCTCCAAGGGGGAACTTTTTCCCTTGATCCGATTTTGCCCATTTCCGAACTTAACCTGCCTAGGAATATAAGACATATTCATACCAAACTTCGGAAGTCTAGCTCTTTTATTTTGGACTGTCCTCTACAGACGGACAGACGGACGGACATCGCTAGAATGTCTTAGAATCGATCACTGATCAATAAAATATATACTTTATGGGGTCCTAGACGGATGTTTCGATGCGTTACACACGGAATGACAAAGTGAGTATACCCCCATAATGTGGTTGGAGGGTATAAAAATTGATGCCAGAGGCAGTTCATGAGGTAAAAAATAGAGAAAAGAGTATAACAAAATCAAAAAATTACAAAAACAAAGATTTTGCAGTGAAGTAAAGTTTGTTGATGTTTTTTTTGTATAAATAATTGAAAAATTATGTTTCTTACCAGACTATGTAACACGATTCAAAAATGGCGTTACATAGTGTTATCAAACGAGTATTATTTAAAAAAATATTATATAGGTAATTTATAAAGCTTTAATTTAAGCTTGATAGAGTCCAGATTGAGTAATAAATAAATATGCTACTAGGGTTGATCTGGAAAATGAAATTATTTATAGACATTTTTCAGAACATTTCTTAACAATATTTTAAAATTGATTTTTTCTAAGTTCAAACATTCAAAATTTAAATTTTTATTCCTCAAAGCTCTGGATGTGTATGACGATTGCATAGATGACCTGTAAATATTTTATGTGTGTGTTGTTTTTTGTAATATTTTTATTTTTGTGTAACCTTTTTAATTGTTAATGCAATTAAAGGTATCAGTAATTAATTAAGTTTTCGATTAAATATTCGACTCAATATAGTAGCCTTTTATGGCTCCTCGTAAACCATAATTTTTTTATTTTATTAAAACACAATAATTTATTATTAACTTTCAGTTTTTTTTTTTCATAAATTTCTCATCATTTTTTTCACATTTATTTAACTTTTTATTAATTAAATCTTAACAATTAAAATTATTTTGATTAGGGTTGGCAAAATATTTTTAATTTCCTATTTTTTTTTTATTTATTGGCCTATATAAAATAAAATACCGAAAAAAAAATCACAACTGCCAAACACAACATTGTATAATTTAACCCCTTCAATACTTAGGTAAAGGGGTGGTGGTGCTTTTTCACATATCTGCATACATACACATATCTGCATACATACATATGTAGTTGTATGTATTCAAACTTTAAATATTTACTTTAATATTAAAGAACTTATATAATCCTGATAGTGATAAATTTTGAAATATTGTTTTAAATTGTTTTAATATGTCTGTCGGTTTGTTTTATATTGTTGTTATCGTTATTAAATTTATTTAAGTATCACTTGTAAAACATTATTCACATCGATAGTTTAAACACGATGTTATTGATTCCTACATGCGATAAGAGAATAAGAACGAATACAACAACAAATAGCGCAAAAACAAAAAAAAAAAGAAAACACTAAACAAATGTTTCCAATTATTTATTTAAAGACCGACACGACGGACGACACACTCACGCATACACTTAACGCCATTTAAATCAACAAAACGAGGAAATCGACGTTCAAAACTACGAAACGACAAATAACGACGAAATATTATATTAGTAAATAATTTAATACGTTATTATGGGGCACTTTATAGAAGAAGCCAACAACATGTCAGTCAGCGTGGTTACAATTTGCTACTGACAACCGACAATCCAACAAGAACGGTTCAAACCGTAAGTAAAACATACAGGAAAAAAACAAACATTCTCACTCATACAAAATACAATCTATTTCATATACACACTGTTAAACACACACACAATAAATGTGTGCTACAGTTGGTCATATGGACTTTGGAAAAGAAAGTAGGTAAGTGTTATTCCCAAAAGAATATTTTTTGAGGGATGAATATTGTTAAATTTTTCTAGCAAAAATTGCTATTATTTCAAACATGAAAGTGGTTTCAAGAGTTCAGGGCTGGTTACTCAAATGGTAACGCAACAAGAAAAGCAGTAACAAATCAGCTGTTCGCTTTTGTTATATGGCAACACATGTAAACGATTGCTGAACGAAGTAACATCTTATGCATAGTAATCTGTTTTTACGGTGAAAATTTGAATTAAATTTTAAACGCCTTAAATCGCAATAAAACATTTATAAATCAATAACTTTTGACAATATATGAAATGTCACTTTTTTACGGCAATTTAAATTGTCTTGTATAAAAATGCGTGAAAACTTATGTAACAATTTCCCTATAATTCCTTAGTTTGACAGATTTTTTCAGTGAAATCAAACAGAGTACTATACCTTAAGGTGCATATTCCGTTCGTGTTCACGTGAAAAAATCTGTCAAACTCCATATACAAAAATGTTTTTCGTCAACGCGGCTATATTGTGGGGAAATCGCTAAAACTGATTTTAAATACATAAAACCGCATAAATTTTGCAATAAAATGCACATTTAAGATTTTTTATGATTGTTTCTTTCTTCTAATATTTAAAAGTTTACGTTTTTAATAGTTTTTATTACGATTTTAGGAGTTTCATAAATGTTCATGTGAAAAACAACTTACTTAGCTTTACGTGAAAATCTAATGCATTGATTCTCACGTAAGAAAAATCTTGGGAGTACTTTTTACTTTACCAGTTGACTAACAAGCCCTTATCCCAGCAATTTTAATGATACATACAGTGCTGAACATAAGTATACACACAGAGTTATTATAGTAGATGCAATTTGTTAAAGCCAAAGTTAAAAATACCAAACATTTTTTTTATCAAAAGAGTATTGTTTTCGAAGTGTTTTGGAGGTAATTTATTAAGCTTTAATTGAAGCTTTATAGCGTACAGATTGAATTAATAATAAATGTGCTACGAGGGCCGAAGTAGAAAATTAAGTTTTTATACATTTTTCAGAAATTTTTTTTAACATTTTTTAAACATTAAAAATTTTAAAAATGGTGCAATTTTCATATTCAGCTACAATGTTTTTGGGAAAAAAATATTTTTCGCGTAGAAGTCAAATCATTTTTTAAATTTAAAAACTATCCCAAAAGAAGTATAAAAATTTAATTTTTATGGTACTTTAGTATTACAATTTTTAATTGCGAATACGAGCGCTGATTTCGAAAAATGGATAACACCACTAAATTCAGCATACTCGAATTAGCTTTACCAGCAAGATGCCCAGTGGAAAAGTTTTCGCATCGAAAAGAACTTTCGATACTGGAACAAAAATTATTTCTGTATATCAATACGAAAACAGCAACATTTTTTATTGGAATATTCAAAGGCAGCTGTTAAAAAAGTAAACAAAGCGAGAAAATACTCCTTTAAGTAATATTTTGAAATAAATGTCCTTAATTATTCAGGGTATCCACTTTAGATATTTTTGACCCTAGCAACACACATTGGTTCCAAATCAAAATCTAGCTGGACAAAAGTCCAAAAATTAGTGTCCTTAAAATTGGGAATTAATAGTGCTAGGGGCAAGCTAAGGGTGTGTTCTGATCAAAATAATAACCATTTCTTGGAATTAGGTCTTTAACTTTGTTAAATATGCGAATGAAATAACATTTTTGGTATCCAATATTTAAAAAAAAAATATATATATCTATAAGTGTTCAACTAATAACATCATATTATCCATGTTACATCAATGGTTTCAAAACGGTTTATGTACAAGAAAGCTACAGATTTATACTTATTCTGTACATTAATAAGAAATTTATTATTGATCTTCTTCTTACATTTTTTGTATTTTGAAGTATGGTCAATAATAACAATATTTTTGAGGACTTATGAAACTTCCGCAGCTTGCCAAAACCGAATCCAGGCATATCATGTCGAATTACTACATACAACTTATAGGTAATTTATTACTGAACGTTGGCATGCAGACATTTCTTGCAGGTTTTTGCAGGTTTAAAATTAATCACAGTTTTTATGAAAATAGATTTTCGCCTAAAATTTTTTTTTCTAAATAAAGTATCGAATTTTTGTAAGTTTTTGATAACTTTTAAGTATTATAATTATGCTTAGCTTAAATAAAGCACTAAATGTGATGTTTCCTATTAAACCGCGGCCAATTACACACTTCGACTAAATTCAAAAATGTCCGTCCGTCTGTCCGTCCGTCTGTAGAGGACACGATACAGTCCAAAATAAAAGAGCTAGACTTCCGAAGTTTGCCACAAATATGTCTTATATTCCTAGGCAGGTTAAGTTTGGAAATGGATAAAATCGGACCAAGGGGAAAAAAGTTCCCCCTTGGAGAACTAAACCAAGCTAAGAAAAATCGCATTTTTTGCAGGGTTTTTTGTACTTTTGCTAAGCAAATGCAACATTCTTCTCTCAGATGAAGTTCGAAATCGCAAGGGGAAGGTG
The DNA here is from genome assembly GCA_963921195.1 of Pegoplata infirma. Lineage (NCBI taxonomy): Eukaryota > Metazoa > Arthropoda > Insecta > Diptera > Anthomyiidae > Pegoplata > Pegoplata infirma. Next base: position 238,355,320 of record OY992538.1, on the reverse strand, counting down.
CTTCCAAACGTCTCCCACCCCCCCCCCCCCCCCCAAAAAAAGACGCCCCTGGATATTTTTTATATTGTTTTTTTTTTACGTTTTGGAGGGTATAAAAGATTCGGCACAGCCGAATGTAACACTCTCACTGGTTTTTTATTTTTATTACATTTTGGAGGGTATAAAAGATTCGGCAAAGCCGAATTTAACACTCTCACTTGCTTTTTTTTAATTACACTTCTCAACAAAAAATAATTTTTTGCATTTGATATTTCTGTTCTGCATATAAACCATTTTTGTCGTTAATGAATTACTGAAATTAGAAAAAAAATAAAAAGTTGTCGATTAGTGTAATCGACTTAGAAAAATTTAAACATGTTTTCTGAACTCAGCGACCCCAAAAACATATAAAACAGTGATAAAATAATTTTGTCCAGCTAGATTTGGACTTGGAACCACTGTGCAACAGTGCAATATTGCAACTGTTTTTTTTTTTTTTAAATGTTTAATAAAATTTTTATTTTTCTATTACCTTTTATATGATGCGTCGTTGCAAGAAAATAATTGCAATTTATTTAAATAGTAATACAATTGCTTTTATTTACAAAGAAACAAGCAAATAAAGTTACAATTTTGACATTGCGCAATTTTGCAACACTAAAATTTCAGACGTGAATTCCATTATTGTGATAAATGAATATATTAAAATTATATAAAAAGTCTGGCGCCCCAGTATGATAGCTGATTGCGTGCTAGAAGTTAGAAACCGCGGTTTCGGTTATCAAAAATTGAATAACCGATAGGTTTCGGTTATTTTCGGTTACCAGCAAAAATTGTATTCCGTTGGAAAAACTTTATTTTTGAATAGTTTTTTTTTTAAAATAGATTCTGCAACGCCAAATTTAAAATGTTTGCTTATTTATTGAAAGTTCACATTGTAATCGTGAAGGTGATCTTAATAATATTATTGTGTCTGTATCATCCCCTATTAACCTCTTCAGGACCGAATTATAACGTAAAACAAAATTCTGCAATGCAAACTGCCGCAGTCTGTCAAAACAATACATACTAAGAAATAATTAGGGTATTCACTTTAGAAATGTTTACCCTTGCAACAGTGCAAAATTTGCAACTTTAAAAAAAAAAATGTTGAATCAACTTTTACACTTTTCTATTATTTTTTGAATTATGCGTAGTTGCAAGAAAAGATTCGCACTTTATTTCTTGCGTATTTGCAAGAAAATATTCGCACTTTATTTCAATAGTAATATTATTGTTACTCTTTACAAAATAACAAGCAAATAAAGTTGAAATTTTGACATTGCACAATTTCGCAACACTAAAATTCTGTCGTGAATTCCATTCATATGTTTTATTTTGACAGACTGCAAAGTGTTTAATTTAATCAAAAGAATGCAGATTATTTTAAAAATTATTTAATCTATGTTTGATGAAATTAGTACAATTGTACTGTAGTAGGTACTTTTAAAATGTACTATAGCAACTAACAAATACATTTGTAAATATTGTTTTACTTCATAGTAAACAAGTGATAGGTTATATTTAGCAATGCCGAATCTTTAAATACCCTTCACAATGTTAATCAAATGTTTTAATTTAATTTTTATGTATATTTTTCCGCTTTGTTAGTTTTTTTAACGGATGCATTCTATTACATATTTTGTAAACAAATATCAAAATGCGTCATTTAAAGTCTCTTCAGTTACCAAAAGTGAGAACGGATTTGCCTGAAACTTGAAATATATATAAGCCGAGACACCCCAGGCTTATCGGCCACAGTTTCTGTAACCCAAGTCTGTTTATATAAAAAAAAGACACCATAAACATCATTGCTTTTTATTATATCTTTATAAAATGACCAAAATTATGCGAAAAAAAATATATATTTAAATCAATAAAATATATTTAGTACTTTAGGGGTCAAAAACATTAGCCTTCAAAATATTTTTTTGTACCAAAATAAAATTTGCATATTTCATTACATATGCGTATGATGAATATTTTATATGAATACAATATTAATCATACGTTCCGTTATAGGATATTTGCTTTCCTAAGGAATTGCAAACTATCACGAACCTATGGTTAAATAAAGAGTTTGCAAGCCGATTTAAATCGTAATCGCGATTAATCGCACCAAATTAAAAATAAATGCAGCAGGGATATAACCATTTGCATATTTTTGCAAATATCAAATATCATAGTGAGAAAGTACATGAAAAATGATTAAGAAATTTGTGTTATTTTTTTCGGGAGTGTTAAAAAAGGTTCCTTGGAAGGGAAGGGTACCCACCATAAAACATATAAAAATTAAAATTTGTGGTGTTTTACAAATTACAATCGGTGCCAAAGGTTTTTGGACCAAAATGACCCCGGTTAACGTATTTTTGTTATCAGTATATTATTGCCCATACCGTTGTGATAGGTTCTTATTTTAGTTGTACCCCTAATATGCAGTCTTGTCCACGATTCATTAAACTTGTTTGCAATTTTACTTTTCTTTTTTCTCGAAAAAGTCATTTAAATTAAAAGTTAAATTTAAATTCTGTTCTAAAGTTCATATTAAAAATCAATGCTTATTATTAGGGATGAGATTTCCATGCAAATGCATGTTTTTTGTCGATAGTCTAAAATCGATGTTGACCAATTATCTTTCCGAATCAAGAAATTTGCTTTAAAATGGCATCGATTTGTTTTTGCATATTTTGGTTAAAATGCATATTTTTGCATATTTCGGTTTTAAGTGCATATATTGTGCATATTCCCAACTTTTAAGTGCATATTTTGATATAAATTAGCAAAAACGCAAATTGAAATTTATTTGTTTCAAAAAATATTTTAAATTTTAAAAATTTATTATGAAAATAAGAAAAATTATTTTTTTCTTTTTAATTTTTTTATAGATTGTCAAAATTTCCAAAAAAAATCCTGGTTATATAAAGTTTTAAATGTTACTATTTAAGCCCGGTGTTATTTTTTGCTTTTTTAAGAAGTTTTTCGAATGAAAACAAGACTTTTATTGCTCACATTTTATTTTTTAGTGCATATTTTTAGGTTTTTTAGTGCATATTTTGAATTTTTTAGTGCATATTTTAAGCGCATATTTTCGTTTTTTTAGTGCATGAAAATCTCATCCCTACTTATTATTAATTACTTTCAGTATCAAATTTTTCAATTTAGCTTCAATTTCACATAAAACCATTAAAACTCAAGTGAAGTTTTAACAAATGAAAAAACCCGGTTTACCTGGTTTATATTTTGAGTACTCTCATAAATGGTGATGTACTGTCTAAGTGCAATTTAAATGATATTGATTATACAAATGAATCAATTAAAAATAGTCTAACAATAAGTACATATATATTTTAATTTGCAAGTTAATGTATTTGAGATTCATTAACGCTTAACGCAATTAATATTTGCATAGTAGAAAAGAAGTAGATTGGAAATTTTACTATAAAACAAAATTAATATAAAGTAATAAAAATTGTGTGTATGTATAATATGTACATTAGAGTGTCCCTTATTTTGGAAATGTTGAGATGTTTTTTCCATTTGATTTAAAAATAACTCATAAGTCATTTTAAGACCCTATGACCACGCCTTTCCTAAGTGACGGGGCCTTAAAAATCATATTTCCATACAAACCAAAAAAAAAAAAAAATTATTTCTTTTTAATTATTATTAAATTTAATTTAATTTGCAGACCGGATTAAGATTAGGATTAACTCTATTTAGTTAAAAAATGGGTCAAATCAAGTCCAGATTTTTTTTCTAATTTTTTTCTGAATCTACATCGAATTAGTTATTATAAACAGGAAAAAAAATAAAGCGTTGTCCAAAATGTAAAATGATATAAATAAATCTGAGTTAATCCTAAGATTTAACTAAATTTATTTTTCATACTTTACATTTTGGACAAAGCTTAATTTGTTTTTCTGTTTATATTTGCTAATTATATGTAATTTCAGAAAAAAATTATAAAAAAAAATCTGGACTTGATTTGACCCATTTTTTTAACTAAATAAAGTTAATCCTAATCTTAATCCGGTCTGCAAAAAACAGGGCTATTATTTTACTTAATTAGCTCCAAAAACATCAAAAATGCACTTTTACCCTTTTTTTTAGAACACGGTAAAGATGTCACAGATAGGAACAATATTTTGCTATAAATATATATCGCTCATTTACTTGTATAGTGTCATAGCTCAAAATATGTCGTTTTTGGGTAAACAATACAGAAATATTTGTTATATCCTGCTTATATTGTGTCAAAACTTTGTATTAATATCTTTTAAACTTACCGTTTGAGAAGAGAACACGCCATTATAACATTTTCTACTCACGTGACTTTTGCAAGGTAAACCAAGTTTTAATTGTAAACTTTAAACAGGTTTTCTGTAAAATCAAACATTTTGAGTTATGACACTATACAAGTAAATGAGCGATATCATTAAAAGCAACATCTCAATTTAAACCCTTTCTTGTCAAAACTAAAAAAAAAAAAATTATTATTTTTAGAGTAGGAACCCAAACGACTCTAAATTTGTTAAACTCGATTTTTAAAACAAAAACAATTTGTAAATTATTTTTTTTTTTTTTTTTTGGATTAGGCCGATTGGTTTTTATTTTATTTTCCCATCGAATTAAAAAATGTATGGAAAATTTGAAAATTAAAGTAAAAAATTGATTCCGGCCTACATATATGTTCTAAAGATTTTACCCTTTAAAACTGCATAGTCGATAAGCTCAGACAAGTCGATCTTGGATTTTTTCTCTATCTTGTGTATAAATTACAAAGTTAGGTGTTTAAAATGCAATGTTATGTTAATCCAAAATCATAGTCTGGCACCTAAGAAAAACAAAAAGTCTATTTTTGCAAAAGTTTTATTTTGAATTTAAAATTTTCTATACATTTTTATGAAGTCGATTTTAAAAACAAAAACAATTTTTATGGAAATAAATTTAAAGTCGATTTTAAATTTATTTTATTTTTCTGTGGTAAGGCTGATAATATTCGGGAGAAGCTAATTTGCATACATTGTGCAAACAAACATACATATGAGTCATTCCTCACCAACTGTTCCACTACAGAAAAACCATGGTGGTTTCAATAGGATATCATTTTCAAAGTCTTCGCCCTTAGGGCACTATTAAATAACAAAAAAAAAATTTAAGATTTTTCAAAAAGTGGGCCTTGGAGGCATGGTCAAAAATTGAAAATTTCATCATTTTTTGCCTAAGTATCTTTATTTCAATATTTATGCCAATGAAATGAAACACAGTGATGTCTTTAAAATAAAAGTTATTTATAGATTTTTGTATGGGCTATCGATTAAAAAAATAAAAATTGGAAAATTTTCAGAAGATGTTCTGAATATTTTAAATTTAAATTTAAACTTTTTATAACAAAAAACATACCACAATTTTATTTTTTTTAACATGTTTAAAAAACAGCAAAGGGTTATATCTTCTATCTGTTCTGAAATTTTCAGAGAGGTATTTTGCGTTGTTTTCGAGAAAAAAATGTTGAACATTGCACATCACTTTTTTTTGCTGAACATTTGGTGTGGATTGCCTCATATGAATGAATAAAAGTAAACAAACAGAAAACAAAAATCGAAATACAAAATTAACAAAACAAAAAAAAAATAACAATATAGATATAATAAAATGTCAATGCTATGGTAGTAAAGCTAAATTTTTGCAACAACATTAATTGAATGACACGTTTTTATTAGTTTAAATCGTCAGAAATAAACAGACAGACAAAAACTATAAATTCGTCTTTGCCGAATATTTGTATACCCTCCATAAGATACCTACCCAGCCAGAAATTTGCCAGCGGTAAAAATATTGTACTGGCAAAGTACCTTTTTTTGAAAATAGAGTACTTTTCCAGTGTTGGAAATAACGACTTAAAATGTACTTTACCAGTGCTTTTTTACAAAAAATATTATTAATATTATGATTTTTTACATTTTTTGTTGTATTTTATATCATTATCGGTAAATCCGAAATCACACTGGTGAAAACATGTCATATTACTAACATGTAATAAAAAATAATTATCCCGTGACCGGAGAAAGTAGTACATATTAAAATTTTCTAACAAGGGAAGTATCTCAACCCTTATGAACCGATTTGCCTGAAACTTAAAATATACATATATATAAGAGACAATTCTAAGGTTGGGGTGTCTCGGCTTATCGGCCATATCGGGGATTTAGGGGTTCAAAACATGGGTCAAAAAATGGCGAAAAAATCGTTTTTTGGATTTTTCAGCCATTTCTTTTTAAGAAACTATATGATGTTTTCATATGAGATGAAAGGTTTTTTTAATGTCTATCAAATGGTAGCACAACCTTGTTAAAATTCGGCTTCTTTAAATATTTTTTTTCCGGAAAATGTGTAAATTTTGGGGCGTACTTATGTGAAAAAATAGACCTACGATATCCATATGAATAAGAAATAATCTTTATTAAATTTAAGTCGACCCGTATTTTTGCCCTAGATGATATTCCTGTTAGTTCGGAAGTTATCAAAATTTTCCCGAAGGTCCACATGGTTTCATCAGGGGACAACGAAATTTTTAAACACCGATATGGCCGATAAGCCGAGACACCCCAACCTTAAAATCGTCTCTTTAATATATATTTTAAGTTTCAGGCAAATCGGTTCATAAGGGTTGAGATACTTCCCTTGTAAGTCCCGAAACAAATTTTCAAAATTGTTTAAATCCTAGACACAATTTGTTTTTGTTCTTTTGGAGTAAAGAATTTCGTTAAAAAGGATTTAAAAAACAATAAATATTTTAAGCGTGTTGGGAGTTAAAAAAAATCATTAAACATACTTGACATTTTTATACCCTCCAACCACAGTATGGGGGTATACTCACTTTGTCATTCCTTGTGAAACACATCGAAATATCGGTCAGGGACCCCACAAAGTATATATATTATTGATCCTTGGTAGAATCTAAGACATTAAAACGATGTCCGTCTGTAGAAACAACGATGCAGTCCAAACTAAAAGAGCTAGAGCCCTGAAGTTCGGCAAGAATATCTCTTATGTTACTGGTAAGGTTAAGTTTGAAGATGGGCATAATCGGTCAAGGGGAAAAAGTTCCCCCTTGAAGAACTAAAAAAAACTCCTGAAAACACCATTTTTTTACGAGTTTTTTAAATTTTTGCTCAACAAATGTAACATTTTTTATTCCATATTATGTTCATAGACCTGCCCTTGGACCAAAGGGATTAGGAAACTCGACTTTTTTCCGGCTACATTTTTCGTAAATTTTGACCATCTAAATGTCCTAATATCGAAAAGTGATGTTCAGAAAAGATGTAGCTGGCGTTAAGCTTAACAACTTTGCAGGACATTACTTTGCGATACTTGGACATTTAGATGTAGTAAGTATATTGTGCCGTTTTCATAAATTTTGAACACCTAAATGTCCGAATATCGATAAGTGATATTCAGTAAAGTTGTAGAAGGATAAATCTTCAAATCGATATATCTTGATTACTAGAGCTAACCCAGCGAAACGCCGGTACATGTATAATTTTTTTTACCGATATAAGTTTCCCCGGTAAGCAGAACCCCGCCTATTTGAGCTGTCGCACAGTGTTATTATTATAATTAAAATAAAAGATCCGCAACTTCAAATGCGTGTAAAAAAAATCTAGCGCTGAACTCAAAAAGCCTTGAGGGTTTTGTTATGAAATATGTCACCTTTCATTTGATTTACTTTCATCCCATTCCGATTTTGGTTGTTGCACTGTGTAATTTTTCACATGTAGAGTACTACTACTTGACTGATAACTGAATAATTTGGCATTACAAGTTTTCTGATGATTATAATAATAACTGATGATTATAATAATAGTAAAAACGAACCAGATGTCTTTAATTTTTAGAAAAATAAATTTTTCTTTTAAAGTTAAAGACAAAACTGTACCGCGTGTTTTTTTCCAGACACTTGTGGTCTGATTATATGTCTATCGGCGCTTGGAAGCATTGCTTCACTGCCTCCATTGTGAAGGCAATGGTCTTTTTTGTGTACAGAGCCAACTTTAGTGTCTATGCTTTAGCGTGGCGTCATTATAAATAACGGGATATCCCGTTATTCTTCGTAGCTGCTAATCTATTGTCACTATTGAATTTGGTGTTGCAATTTGCATGTATGCCAACTTTTTAATATACATACTAACAAAATACGATTAGACGTACGTCCCAGACAAAACTATAGACTTGAAATCTATAGGTTTAGTGTCACATTAAAATCCAAAAAAAAAAAATGGTTTAACGATTATTATAAACATTTGATCGAAATTGATCTGTTATGATTTTGGTATGATCATTAAACTTATTTCAATAATCTAAAAATAGTTCAAAATCCTTAACATTACTTACCTTATAGTGTTGCCATTGCTTCATTAAATGTTCATAGCACATATTACAAGCTTGTATCATACCCCTAGGATCCATTGGGCGTGATCTCGCCGGTCGTGGATGCATATCATAGAAAATTGGAAAATATGGCCGATCTATTTTGTCGTCTTTTGATTTTAATGTGCTTATTTCAATTAAACTACCACGTCTCTGTTCATCACCACAAGCGTAGCACACTTCAGTCGTGGAATTCTTATCAGGCATGGAAAGATCTAGTATGCCCACTTCCACTGGAGCTGCTGATACATTGCTGGTGGCGTGAGAGGTCGATGGTGTAGATGACAAAGTCGGAGTTGTTGAGGCCAACGAGGTTGACATATTTGGTGGTGGAATAGAGGAAGATCTTGTATTTGAGATATTACGCAAATCTAAAACATCTTCAGTCTCCCTATTGGATTGATATTCGGCACTATATGGGCTAGGAGGACACTGAGGAGTACTGGTCATTGTTCTTTGTATGTTAGCCGAAGGATCTGTAGGTGACATGGCAGAATTTTGTTTATTATATTGAAAATTATGGCTTGCTTGATGCTGATACTGTTGGTGCGCTGACAAATTATCCAAATGTAGATGATGTGGTGCAAAATGCGAAGATGGGTGATATTGCATATTACCACCGTAAGTATTGTGTAAAACCGAATTTGTATAGGAAAGTTGTCCCAATTTTAGTTTATGATGAGCATAAGAAGACGGTTTGATATTTAGAGTTTCATAAGCATTACCCTGAACACTCGAGGGTCTTGAGGATGGTGATGTTAGTGGATGATTACCGCCCTCGCGGGATTGAGGTCGACTTAAGGACTGTGGCCTCTCATTTGGATTTCTAGGCGTCAGTAGTGGAGAACTTCTTGTATAATAGTCTTGAGAAGACATCGGAGCAGGCGATGGTGAAGAGTTCCTTGAAGTAGCTCCTTGTTGTGAGTGTTGGTGCTGGTGTGACGGTGTACCTACCGCAGAGTATGGTGCTTCACTACGATAGTGTGACGACTCTCGAGGAGTTCTTTGAAAACCATAGGAAAGTTGTGAAGAATATTGTGGATTCTCTGAACCCAAGCTAGATTGTGCTAAATGTTCGGCACTCAGTCCTAACATTTGGGCAGCATATTCCCCCTGTGTAGCAATATCAGCCCCTATGTAGGGTTTATTATCGACCCTCTTCATATGGTAGATGCGTTGTATGTGAGGCTTTTTCTCTCTTTCATAGGCATCCCACTGCTCATTGAGAGACCTAAAACAGAGATGACAGGCCATGACATACATTTGATTGGTAGTCACCTGAGGCACGCCCGTAGGTGGTTCATGTCTTTCTAAAAACGGAAAGTATGATTCTAATGGCCTTTCATAGTTGGGCCTTACCCTTATGGGTTCATAACCACCCTGGCCTGCACAAACATAACATAATGGTATATGATCTGTGGCCTCTGCCTGATGACGTGCCGGTGGAGTTTGTCTATTGTTTGCGTGGGGAGAATGTTGATAATATTGAGATGGATTTAAGCCATATTGCTGCTGCTGCTGTTGCTGCTGCTGGTGTTGCAACTGTAGCTGTTGGTGTGGTGTCGAGTTTGGTCGTGACAGAGATGCTACCGAGTGTTCAGATTGCTGTTGTTGTTGTTGTGAACTAGCACTTTTTAGTTCATTCTTTATGTATGCTTTGGCCTTTTCCATTCTTCTTGTTATATTTACTACAAAATCGAAACAGAAAAAGTGTGCTCTATAATATTTGTTCATCAAAATCACCTATAATCTTTAAAATTACCTGATTTTCTAGAAGTTTTAAAATTTATTGAGTCCTGACATAAAACGATGATGTTGTATGCTTCTTTTTCTTTTTTGCGTACTATACATTGAGGCACCTATTCTTATTTGCTGACAATTGAAGACATGAATAAGTAGGTGCTGGTGGTGGCGATAGTAGTGGTTACATGTGTTTCATTATTGTTATGCCCAGTGCGCTCTACAGAGATGTCGATTTGTTTTAAACATAAATATTATATGTATATGTTTTTATTATTATTTTGTTGCTTTTAAAGCCAAATAGTGTGTATATGCAATTCACAAAACAGTGAATTTTGTAAAATTTTACTTAAATTGTATGCAATTGGATTGCACAAAATCCCACCCGGAGAGTAAAAATAAAGTCACAATAGTAGTCGTAGTTGTCTCGTTCGATTGCAGTTTCATGCAATTGAATGTATTTGATAGAAGAAACACAAAAAGGGGAGCAGCACAAAAAGGGGAGCCAGAACGAATGAACAATGACGGAGAGCAAAGAGGATATACTAGTATTATTCTATACTTTTTGGTTCTAATTCTGTTAAAATAAGTAAATGTGCGAAAGATAAATATATGAAATGAACAAGAAAAATATACAATAATTTTTCCACTTTACGCCTTCGTTTTTTTTCTTTAAATATTGTTTTTCTTGTATTTATTTTTGGATTATTTTTTATTCTTCATAACCAAAAAACAACAAAACCTTAACGTCATCAGGAAAAACCTTGCTCCAATTTTAGCAACTCACTTTTAAATTTATCAGTTCACAGCACATTTATTTAAACATGTTTTTTTTTTTTTTTGTAAATTGTATAAATTTTTTCAATTTTTTTTTTTTGTATTTTATGGATTTTGTTTTATTAAATACTCTTGTTTAATAATCATTTTATTTCAGGCAATGTCTCTTTTGCATATTTTTTCAAACACCTTCTTTTCTTTCGTTTTCGGTCGGGTATTTTTTTGTGGATTTACTTTTTATGTTGTACTTTTTTTTTGTCTCGATATTTTTTACACAAATTTGCGTTTACTACGCTTTTACGTAATTAAACTTTAACACAATTAGATGTATTTATTATGCCTTATTTTTAATTAATTGGGTTTTAATTTTTCCAACATTTATTTTTTGGAAACAACAAAGAGAACAGAAGTTCGGAGCCGATATGAATTTGTCGGCGGCGGCGTTTATAAATGTAGGGTTGTAAAAGTACCGGGTGTTTGGGTACTTTGTATCGAGTACCAACCAGTACCGACAAACTTTCCGGGTACCTAACCAATACTTTTTAGGGTTGTATTTTTTAACTTAGGGATATTCACGAACTCTGGCATTTTAGTGTTTTATTTAACAAATTTGACAATTTTACTACGCGCAAAAAAAATCATGAATCCACATTTTTAAAGTTTTTTTGAGCATATTTGGGGTTTTCACAGTGACAATAAAATTTGTCTTTTTAGTGTGGTATTTTGTAACGAACTGGGCAATTTTTCGTCAGCGTAAAAAAGCGGGGCGCTAATTATGTAACTTGATAATCTTCAATCGTCATCGTTAGCTCATTATTCTATTACCATAAAATGACACTTTATGGTAATGGAATAACGATGGAAACGATACGATTAACGACTATCAAGTTACATAATTACCCCCAGGTTAAAAATACCGACTTGAATTTCTATGACGGATATGCTATCATTGTGAATGATTAGAAAGTTGGAAAAGTGCTGCCAAGTTTGGTGGAAATGACAAGCTCTTAGAGTAGATAGAGGCGAAACTGAATTAGGATTCGGCAAGAAAACGAAGAGATCCACTAGCAATGAGAAGGTGACCATGCACAAAAACGTATATTTATAAAGACAATGCATGAGTCAGTTTATTTTGACGTTTAAAGGTGGTGTTAAGGTACCTACAGACGACGCAATATTATGTACAATATTCAATTATATTAATGGTGTGTGGATAATATTGACGATTGTACAATGGTCAATCTTACCCACACACCATCAATATAATTGAATATTGTACATAATATTGCGTCGTCTGTAGGTACCTTTAGTTTAACAAATGGTATCTGGGAAAGCTGGAAGTTTTGTTTACCTGTTATATTTGGTTTAATTTTGCAGGTTGTTTTGATTTAATTATATTTATTTCTTTTTTATTATGTATTTTTTATTTTAAAGTGACGCAACAATAATTTTCATTCATGATTTTGAAATTTATCAATGTTTATTTTTCGTTATTCCCAAATCGTTCCCAAATACTTTCCAAAAAAAGATTGTCATCTGTTGATAACGACTTCGTTATTACTGACACTACTATTCATGAGTTTCCCCTGACCATGCACTTGCAGTATAGATACAAATACCTTTTTCACATAGGCAATTTTAATTGCAGCAATTCTGATTTTATGGTATATCGGAGAGAGAGGAAAAAGTCTTTATCTCTGATACACTATAAAATCAGGGGTAATTATGTAACTTGATAGTCGCCAGAATTGCCGCAATCAAAATTGCCTATGTAAATACGGTCTTAGTGTAGAAACAGAACAAGCCCGCCACGACTTTTTCATACGATTTGACAGATAAAACCTGTGGCCGGCGCCGGTGTGAAATAAAACTTGTTCTATTTTTTAAAGGTGGTAAAACTCATTCTAATTGGAAACCGTCCCCCGTGCTGTGCTTGTTCTGTTCATGCACTTACACGGAGTTATGGAATTTACAACTTTGAGCAATTTTCCGTCGGCGTTAAAATGTAAAAAGATTGTTAACACCGACTTGAATTTCTAAGATGAGAATGCTACACGCAAAAAAAAATCTGTGTCGGAGTGAGCAAAAATCTGGCATAATTTTACCAAGAATATGCTAAAACTACAACCGACGAAGTAATTTTCGTAATTTAGCCAAAACACTTATGTAAAAAAATTTGAAGAAAATGCTAATGCTATTTAAGCAAAAACTTGGTAAAATATACCAAAAGAAATATGGTAAAATATACGAAAATGATTTGAAAAGGTTACTAAATATAATGCTAAAAATTACCACATTTCTGCTAAAATAATTTTTTTATTAAATTTTTGTAAAAAATTGTATATTTGTTCAATTTAAAATTTTTACACAATAAATCCATATTAATATAATAAATGTTGTGTAGGATTTAATTAACCACCGACCAACTGACCCTTTATTTACAATTTTCTCCAGTGACTGCTGCCTACGCTTTTCTTGAAGTGAATGATGCACTATATCTTCACGAATTTATTTAAAAGCATCCTGTAAAAATAGAAAATTATTACAAAACATAAGTTTTTAATTTAAAAAACTAGTAAACCCGATTGGTCTTTTGGTTAGGAGGAACACTTACTTTGTGATTCCATTTGGAACTCATCAAAACAGGTCTGGACTCCATTGGTTATATAAATGAGTTTTTAGGTTTTAATTTTATAACCAAAGGGAGGACTGGTGCCCACGCTCTTTATTGTAGTGAAGGATTCGCCATAGCTTCAAAAATTTATTTAGCACTACCCTGTAAAATAGAAAATTATTACCAAACTTTAATTTTTAACTAAAAATCTATTAAACCTTATTGGTGTCTTCGGAATAGGGGTATAAAGTGAGTTATCATTCCATTTGTAATTCATTGAAACAAACGTCTAGGACTCCATGGGTTTTGCTAAATGAATGGTGTTTTATGTTATGACAGCAAAATTAACTTTTGCATTTTTTTATCTTACATTTATTTATCTTTTAAAAAACTAATTATTTATTTTTATTTATTAATTTATTTAAATTTTATTTATCAATATCCTTTTTACGATTTCATAACACAAAAAATAAACGAAGCACGCACACAAAAATACAAAATGAATATGGCGGTCTGTATTTGTTTTTTGTTGTTGTTGTTTTCTTTCGATAAATTTTTGTGCAAGTAATTTGCGTTATTGTGCAAGCTACTTGGTTATTTTACATAAAAAACTAATTATGTTACTTTAACATCGACAAGCATAATTTTAGCAAAAATTTGGTAAAAATTTTTTTTTGGTATAAAAAATATTTTACCAAGTACACAGATAGAAAAACGCTTCATATCACTAATGAATGGAATTCATTAACGTTGTTTCATTACAAAAATGAAATATTTCATATGCTAAATGAAATTTCATACATATTCTGCAAGATTTTCATTAATTTTGATTCATTAGATTTCGTAGTTTCATTAAAAAATTTCATTAAGTTTTGTTTACAAAATTTGCTTTTTTTACACCTGTCGTGTCGCGTCTGTTTAGTCTGTTAGTTTACGCGCGCAAAAAACAGCTGATCAGAACGTGATTTTTTTTTAGAATTTTTATACGAAATTTAAAATTAAATGTTGTTGATTAATTATTAGTATTTATGAAACTCGCGTTGTTTTGTATTATTTCGTGGTTTTACTTATATATTAAAAGTAAATGTTATAGTAAAATTTTGTGTGAGAAAACTGAGTGAAATCAATAGATAAAATAACAAATATGTGAAAGTGTTTTATTAACTTGGTTATTTTGTGATTTTTTCAGACTTTTTTTGTGAAATTTGAAATAAAAAGTAAATTATTAATTTTATATTTTCTAAATTCGTGCTGTTTTATATTGGTTCGTGGTTTTAATTATGTATTACAATTTAAGGTTGGAGTAAAATTTTGTGCGAGAAAACTAAGTGAAAACCATTTTTATTATTTTTAATTCTATAAAAAGATCTTTACAATTTCATACATACATATATTTCATTTTAAAAATAAAAGTATGAAAGTATTTTATTTCAAAATAAAAAGTAGGATTTATTCAATGAAAATATTTCATAAGAACTAAGTACTTTTTTCATTAAAGCAATGAAAAATGTTCATAAAATACAATTTATATTTTGTATGAACAATTTTCATTAATTTAATGAAACTTGTTCTTGCAATAAAATTTTATGATACCTATTTCATTAATTCAATGAAACCCTACATAGGTTCCTTTTTAACGTCATTTTTCATAACATTAATGTAGATTTTCATTATTGTCATGTACAAATTTCTATCAGTGTAGGATTGCTCAATCTGACACAGATTTTTTTTTTGCGTGTATGATTGTGAATGATTGAAAATTAAAAAATGCTGCCAATTTTGGTAGTAAATGTTAAGCTCATAAAGTAGATAGAGCCAAAGCTTATATTAGTGTGCAATTACAAATCTGGCGTTGGCTTTGAATTTAGCTTGTTTCCTTATTTCCCATTATTTTGCTTGTTCGTCCACAACTGATAAAAATATCTAGCAATAACGTCAAAATCATAGAAAAGATTAGAAGGTACGCAGTGTTGTATTTGATGTATTTTCCAATATGGTGGCAAAATGCTTGTTCTTCCTCATCTCACACGTATTTAATATTAAATTAGATTCTTTGTTTATAAAAAAATGAATTTGTCTTTCATTTAATTAAATTTATTATTTATTTTGCTTTATTCAACGTTTTTTTAAAGATAATACGCACTATTGATAGTTTAAAAACTTTTTTTTCTGTTTTGTTGTTTGCTTTGTTGTTGCTCTCCTTTATGTTGCATTGTTTTTATTATTGTCACTAATACTTATTCAAGCGAAATACGACTCTGTTTCATTTCTATTTTTTTCTATGATCAAATTCGAACACCTCGTCCACAACTGATAAAAAAACTTTGCAATAACGACAAAAATGATATAACGCCAATATATATATGGGGCATTCCATGTGAAATCGGACACTTTGAAAAACTTTTTTTTTAGATTTTCCCACACCCAAAAAAAAACAATTGTGAGATTATTTAATTTTAGCGTATAATTTACCTAAGATTTTTCGCAGGAATCCAACTTGAAAAGTTTCTTTGCATATTACCCGAATCAACTTAGGTAAACTTACAAAATGCATTTAAGCATTATTTCAAATTTAATTTTGTTTATTTAGCCAATATATTTAAATAAATGGTACAGTTTGATTGGTCAAATAACGTATTTTTTTAGGTTGATTTAATAGTTTTATATATCCCCTTCCATACAAAATGCTCAATATTATAAATTTTAATTTCATTTATTTTTAATATTTTTTTTAATATAAAGGACAATTTTATAATAAAATATAAATACTAACAAGCTTAAAATACATACTTAGCATGATCAGTGACAATTAAATTTTTCTATAGAAACTTTCTCAAAGACAATTTTTCTATAGAAATAAAAAGACAATTCTTCTTTAGAAAATTTCTGACAGACAATTTTTCTATAGAAACTTTCTGAAAGACAATTCTTCTATAGAAAATTTCTGAAAGACTTTTTTTCTATAAAAAATTTCTAAAAGACAGATTTACTATAGAAAATTTTTAACAGACAATTTTTTTAAAAAATTTCTCAAAGACAATTCTTCTATAGAAAATTTTTAATAGACAATTTTTCTATAGAAAATTTTTCAAAGACAATTTTTTTATAGAAAATTTCTGAGAAATAATTTTTCTACAGAAAATTTCTGAAAGAAAATACTCCTATAGAAAATTTCTTAAAGTAAAATTTTCTATAGAAATTTTCTAAAAAACAATTCTTCTATAGCAAATTCCTGAAAGACAGTTTTTCTATAGAAACTTTCTGAACGCCAATTTTTCTATAAAAAATTTCCGAAAGAAAATTTTTCGATAGAAAATTTCTGGTTGACAATTTTTCTATAGAAAATTTCTGAAAGATAATTTTTCTATAGAAAGTTTTTGACGACAATTTTTCTATAGAAAACTTTTTCAAGCCAATTTTTAAAAAAAATTTCTATAAAAATTTCTCAAAGACAATTTTTCTATAAAAAATTTCTCAAAGATAATTCTTTAATAGAAAATTTTTTAAACATAATTTTTCTATAGAAAATTTCCCAAAGACAATTATTCTACAGAAAATTCCTCAAAGACAATTCTTTAATAAAAAATGTTTTAAAACCAATTTTTCTATAGAAAATTGGTTTTAAACCAATTAAAAAAGATAATTTTTCTATAGAAAATTTCACAAAGATAATTTTTCATAGAAAATTTCTGAAAGGCAATTTTTCTGTAGAAATTTTCTGAAAGACAATTCTTCTATAGAAAATTTCTGGAAGACAATTTTTCTATAGAAAATTTCTGAAAGACAATTTTTCTAAAAAAAATTTTGAAAGTTAATTTTTCTATAGAAAATTTTTGAACAACAATTTTTCTATAGAAAATTTTTTATAGAAATTTTCTGAAAGACAATTTTTCTATAGAATATTTCTCAAAGACAATTTTTCTATAAAATATTTCTCAAAGACAATTTTTCTACAGAAACTTTTTCAAAGACAGTTTTTCTATATAAAATTTCTGAAAGACAGGTTTTCTGTAGAAAATTTCTGAAAGACAATCTTTCTATGGAAACTTTCTCAAACACAATCTTTCCATAGAATACTTCTGAAAGGCAATTTTCAGAGAAAAATTCTCAAAGACAATTATTCTATAGAAAATTTCTTAGACAATATTTCAATAGAAAATTTCTGAGAGAAATTTTGCTAGAGAATATTTTTGAAAAATAATTTTCCATAGAAAAATTCTCAAAGACAATTCCCAAGGACAATTTTCCTACAGAAAATTTCTCAAAGACAATTCTTCAATAGAAACTTTTTTAAAGATAATTTTTCTATAGAAAATTTTCCAAATATAATTTTTATATAGAAAACTTCTCAAAGATAATTTTTTAATAGAAATTTAAAAAAAAAAAAAAAATCTATAGAAACTTTCTCAAAGACAATTTTTTAAAGAAAAATGCTGAGAGACAATTTTTCTGCAGAAAATTTCTGAAAAACAATTTTTCTATATAAAATTTCTAAAAGACAGGTTTTCTATAGAAAATTTCTGAAAAAAAATTTTTTCTGAGAGACAATTTTTTTACAGAAAATTTCTGAAAGAAAATTTTTCTATAGAAAATTTCTGAAAGACAGGTTTTCAGAGAAAATTTCTTAAAGAAAATTTTTCTGTAGAAAATTTTTGAAAAAATTTTCATAAAAAATTTTTATAGAAAATTTCTCAAGGACAATTTTTCTATAGAACATTTCTGAAAGTCAATTTTTCTATAGAAAATTTCTGAAAGACAATTTTTCTATAGAAAATTTCTTAAAGACAATTTTTCTATAAAAACTTTGTCAAAGACAATTTTTAAATAGAAAATTTTTCAAATTCAATTTTTCTATAGAAAATGTCTTAAAGGCATTTTTAAATAGAAAATTTTTCAAATACAATTTTTCTATAGAAAATGTCTTAAAGGCATTTTTTTCTATAGAAAATTTTTGAAAGACAATTTTTAATAGAAACTTTTTCAAAGACAATTTTTGTAAAGAAAATTTCTTAAAGATAATTTTTATATAGAAAAGACAGTTTTTCTATAGAAAATTATTCTGTAAAAAATTTCGTAAAAACAACTTTTCTTTAGATATTTTTTTGTTTTTTTAGAAAGTATGTATAGAAAAATTGTCTTTCAGAAATTTTCTGTAGAAAAATTGTCTTTCAGACATTTCTAGAGAAAAATTGTCTTTAAGAAATTTTCTATGGAAAAATTGACTTTGAGAAATTTTTAAAGAAAAATTGTCTTAATACATATTTTCTATAGAAAAATTGTATGAGAAATTTTTTATAAAAAATTGTATTTAAAAAAATTTTTATAGAAAACTTGTCTTTAAGAAATTTTTTATAAAAAAAAACTTAGGTAAAAGATTCAAGTTTGTGTATGTTAAATTTAATATTGTAAACAACGCTATTTTACAAAATAAATGTCATATACAATTTAGTTAAAACTTGAGCAATTTCTTGAACTCAAATTAAAAAAAAATTTACCTAAGTCACATTAGACTGTTTAACAATAGTTATTTTTTTGGGTGCAATTTGTTCACAGTTTTTAGTACCCTTCGAAAACTCCTTCGTGGTAAATTTTCAGATTTTTTTGATGACCCGTTCAAAAGATATCGAATTTTTAAAAATTGGTAGTTTGTTCCTTTACTCAAACTTCTTTTAATCATAACTTCTTCAATAATGGTCCAAATTTCAAATTTTTTTTTTTTCAAAATTTTTGTTTTTTTACGTACTTTCTAAACAAAAATCCCAAAAAATTCTTAAAAGCGCTCTAGTATGCGATTTTTAAGTTTTAAAATTTAAATCTCATTTTTGAAAATGTTTGTACTCTTCGATTTTTTTTTAATTTTTTTGTGTAAAACTTCTATCAATTCTACAAATTTTTTGTCCAGGAAGATCGTGGGATAACGATTATTACTATTTTTTAAAATTTTTTGAAAAAATTTTATTGTAATTTTCTAATCTTAAAATCATTTCTACTGCTCCAATGGTGCGTCATAGAGGGGTCATTTATAAGACCGACCCCCATTTATTTTTACGTCTTAACATTTCTTTGGAACAAACTAATACCCTATCTCCAATTTCTAAGGGGGCTCCCACACAAAACGACATTTTTCAAAATTTGTTCCAACCGCTCTAACTGCCCTAATAGTGCCCTTAGAGCAACAAAATGTATGACCGACCCACAATATTTTTTTAGTCCAAACATTTTCTCTGAACACACCTACCCTCTATCTTTAACTGTTAAGGCGGTCCCCATACAATTTTTTTTATTTTTTGTAAATATGTTTTATTTAATCAGCTTCTACCGGTCTAATGGTGCTTCCGAGAGGGGTCATTAGTGAGACCGACCCCCATTTATTTTTACCCTACAACATTTTTTCAAAACATACCTACGCCCTATCTCCACTCCCTAAGTAGGCTCCCATACAAAATTACATTTTTATAAAATTTGCTCCAACTGTTATTTGTATGGGAGCCTACTTAGGGAGTGGAGATAGGGCGTAAGTATGTTTTGAAAAAATGTTGTAGGGTAAAAATAAATGGGGGTCCGTCTTACTAATGACCCCTCTTGGACGAACCATTGGACCGGTAGAAGCTGATTAAATAAAACAAATTTATAAAAAATAAAAAAAATTGTATGGGGACCGCCTTAACAGTTAAAGATAGAGGGTAGGTGTGTTCAGAGAAAATGTTTGGACTAAAAAAATATTGTGGGTCGGTCATACATTTTGTTGCTCTAAGGGTACTATTAGGGCAGTTAGAGCGGTTGGAGCAAATTTTAAAAAATGTCGTTTTGTGTGGGAGCCCCCTTAGAAATTGTAGATAGGGTATTAGTTTGTTCCGAAGAAATGTTCAGACGTAAAAATTAATGGGGGTCGGTCTTGTAAAGGACCCCTCTATGACGCACCATTGGAGCAGTAGAAATGATTTTAAGATTGAAAAATTACAATAAAATTTTTTCAAAAAATTTTAGAAAATAGTAATAATCGTTATCCCACGATCTTCCTGGGCAAAAAATTTGTAGAATTGATAGAAGTTTTACACAAAAAAAATTAAAAAAAATCGAAGAGTACAAACATTTTCAAAAATGAGATTTAAATTTTAAAACTTAAAAATCGCATACTAGAGCGCTTTTAAGAATTTTTTGGGATTTTTTTTTAGAAAGTACGTAAAAAAACAAGAATTTTGAAAAAAAAAATTTGAAATTTGGACCATTATTGAAGAAGTTATGATTAAAAGAAGTTTGAGTAAAGGAACAAACTACCAATTTTTAAAAACTCTATATCTTTTGAACGGGTCATCAAAAAAATCTGAAAATTTACCACGAAGGAGTTTTCGAAGGGTACTAAAAACTGTAAACAAATTGGGAAAATCTAAAAAAAAAGTTTTTCAAAGTGTCCGATTTCACATGGAATGCCCCATATATAGCAATCATTGCTTGGCAATTTGGCTGAGCAACTATTGCTGGCAATAAAACATCAAAATCGAACGTCATCTTTGTTTGGAATTAATCAAAATATACGAAAAGTGTTTTATTTTGTTTTTCTGCCGACGTTATTCGTTATTGCCAAGAAAAAAAAAATTAGGTGGAGACCTGGTGGAACGCCATCTTTGTTTGGAATTCATCAAAATAGACGAAAAGTGTTTTATTTTGTTTATTCTGCCGACGTTATTCGTTATTGCCACCGGAAAAAAATCAGGTGGAGACCTGGTGCAAAGCAACAAACACACACAAAACAATAACAAATTTTTGTTTGCTGTTTTTGTTTTGTGTGTATTTGTTGCTTTACACCTCGTCCACAACTGATAAAAATTCTTAGCAATAACGTCAAAATTGATATAACGCCAAAATATATACAGCAATAATTGCTTGACAATTTGTCTGAGCAACTATTGATGGCAATAAAACATCAAAACCGAAAGTCATCTTTGCTTGAAATTCATCAAAATAGACGAAAAGTGTTTTATTTTGTTTATTCTGCCGACGTTATTCGTTATTGCTACCGAAAAAAATCAGGTGGAGACCTGGTGTTATGTTTACATAATTATGAGAGGTTGAGCTGAGGGGATACGTTTGGTATGTAGAGTAAAAAACGGCAGCGTTTGTATTGAATTTTGCTCTACAGACAAAATGTATTGAAACAAGCAAAATTCAAAGCTAACGCCAGAATTGTAATTGCACTTATTTATAAATCGGCGAGAAAACCGAAGAGATCCACAAACTGTGAGAACAGGCTTTAATGTGCTGAATTAAATCAAAAAAAGAATTAAACCAAAAAAAAGAATTAATTCAAAAAAAGAATTATTTCAAAAAATGAATTAAATCAAAAAATGAATTGAAAATGAATTAATTCAAAAAGAATTAATTCAAAATGAATTAATGCAAAGAATTAATTCAAGCATGAATTAATTTTCTTTTTGAATTAAATTTGAATTATTCACAAAATGAATTAATTCTTTTTTTATATAATTAAAATTTAATTCAAAGAATTAATTCAAGCATGAATTAATTCATTAATTAAAATTTTTTATTTGAGAAATTGAATGGTGAATTAAAATTTCGAAGGTCTGATTACAAAGAGGCGAAACTGAGTTTGGAAAAAATAACCACCAAAGTATGTAAACTACAATAAAAAAATTAACTAAGTAAAACGACAAATATGCCAGTTTTTAGCAACATACAGTATTATTTATTTAAATTAACATTTGAAGCAACGATTAATATTTAGTTTTTTTTTACTGTTATATCTTAATAACACATAATTTCTAAAACATCAATAAATTTGTATGTATATATATTCAAGTATAATTATTTTGGTAAAAAATTCGTCTCATTTTTTTTTTTTGTTGTTTTGTAAATTCCCTAATAAGTTTACATTTTTTTTTTGACACATTATAATTAGAAACTTTAAGTTCTAATTAAAATTTAATTTATAATTAAATAAACAAAAAAATAATAACTTAATTTATTAACATATGTATTTGTTTAAACTAAAAATAGAAACACATATGGAGTTTGTTCGTCTGATTTCGGTTTAGTTCGTTGTTCATAAAAATGATGTAAAAAAAATTAAAAATTATCGCCTTAACCTACCCAGGCACCATAATGAACATAGGTAATATTTAACAAATTCGTTTAAATAACAACTAAGTAAAACATAAACTAAAAATTAAAAAAATATATAAAAGGATTTTATAAAAGCCAAGTAACTCGTTTTTAAAGTTGTATAACAGACCCTATTCTGGTTCTATAATAAGTTTATCAACGAAAAAATAATGTCACCCATTAGTTTTCAATTAACTGAACTGTGTTTTTTCATTGATAAATATATTACAGTACCAGAATTGACAGAGTTATCATAAATTCCATTATTAACAATAAAAGTTTGTATATACAAATATTTTGTTTCAATTATGCTATTTGGACCCTGTTTTTTCACATTCGTAATTTAAATATTTTCCCATAATATTTATTTATACATATAAGAATATATTTCCAAAAATATTTTTTTTTTATTTTACTATAAGCCATATAATGTATTATATAAAATACATATTTTTATTATTATATAATGAGTATATTTTTCAAAAATTTAAATATTTAATTTAATTTCAATTATTTTATGTTTTGGCTGGACACGAATAACATACATATTCAGACAAAAACATACTTCAATTAAAAGCGTTTAAGTTTTTGTCAAAATCTGTATTAAAACTGTGGATTTTATTAAACAATTTTTATATTCCCAAGTAAAAATGGGAAGGATAAGTCAGTACTGATCCGAAAAATGGATCACTAAGATAATATCAGTTTTAATCAGACGGATACAATGTTATCCGAAAAATGGGTTTATCTATTATGTTATATCTAATTATATAAACCCATTTTTCGGATGACATTGGATCCGTCCGATTAAAACTGATCTAATCTTAGCGATACATTTTTCGAATCAGTACTGATCTTTTAAATCTCGGATCTTACTCGGATCAGTACTAATCTTTCAAATCTCGGATAAGATGTGATATATAAGAATATATCTAGACATTTTTACTCGGGTTAGTAAAAAACCTTACATGATTGACACAAAATCACAAATGTGAAAGTAGATTTCAATTTTGTGACCTTCACAAAACATGTTAGTTGAAAATTAAATTTTTTATGCCGTTTGTTTTTAAATCCTTACATTTGTCATTCATGCACCCAGCTCATTTATGTGTATCAATTATATTTCTAAATATATATATTTTGCTATTGTTGTTATTATGATTGTTGATTGTTAAAACTTTTCTATATCGGGTAATTTAGTCGAATTGTTTTTTTTTAAGAATTTTATTTGCTATTAACTAAATTTAAAAACTCTTCTCTTGTTTTTGGATCATCTCTGAATACACCCAACATGGTAGAAGTCACGGTTTTACTATTGATTTTTTGTACACCTCGCATAACCATGCACATGTGTCTAAAAATAAGTAATTCAAAATTATTTGTTTGTTAATAAAATATTCTAATATAAATACTTACACTCCCTCTACTACAACTGCAACACCAGCTGGTTGAACGGCTTGAGTTACTGCCACAGCAATTTGTTTAGTAAGTCTTTCTTGGACTTGTAAGCGTCTAGAAAATATTTCTACGATTCTAAAAAAAAAATATAAAAATTATTTATAATAGGAGTGGTGGG
Organism: Pegoplata infirma; assembly: GCA_963921195.1. Classification (NCBI taxonomy): domain Eukaryota; kingdom Metazoa; phylum Arthropoda; class Insecta; order Diptera; family Anthomyiidae; genus Pegoplata; species Pegoplata infirma. The sequence continues at coordinate 238,331,042 of OY992538.1, read as the reverse complement.
TAAATCTCTTATGTGATGTCAAATTTAACAATATTTAATTATTTATTATATTATATTAATTACATCGTCCGACAAAACTGAAAAAACGACACGAACTGGATAATAAACGTTTGAAACTAGAGACTAAATGTAGTAAAACTGCATTTGCAGTTTTTCATTTCGTGATCCTCATTCCTTTTAAAAGGAATTCAAAGTTTTAGAGGATTAATTTTTATAAAATATTTTTTAAATATTTGTATTTGTCCTAGGATGCCACTATGCCACAAATGCAAGAGGAGGATCTCCCCTAATTTTTCTATTTTATTTTTTTACATATTAGGAAAAAGGAGGTAAGTAAGTTACGTCCTTTCAAAACTTTGTCCTTCAATTTCATTAAAAATTTTCAACAAAAAAAATATTTTTTTACATTTAGTAAAAAAATATTTTACAAAATGTAATCCTTTAAAACTTTGAGGTCCTTTTAAAAGGAAACAGAATCACGAAATAAAAAAACTGTAAGTGCAGTTTTATTATCAATGATTAAGGCTAATCAATGTTTGCAAACGTCAAATTTATATGAAATTAATAATCAATGATAGAATCAATAATATTGTTTAAGAATTTCTGTGATTTTTTTTAAATTTAACTATCCCTGATGATGCTATTCAAAGAATAGAGAAATATTGGAAATATTTAAATAAAAAAATAATTTAAAACGTATGACCTTGAGCTTGAATATTTTTTTTTTTTTAATTCTATGGGGGTTATTCATAATACCTAAAGTGTACTTAAAGTAGGTTTATTTGACAAATATGCATGCAATATCAGTCAAATAAACCTACATTAGATTTAATTTACTCATTATGAATAGCCTAGTATGAATTAAAGGTCGAATATAAAAAACAACTTTTATTATTATTTTAACAGTTTGTAAGTTTAAAGTCTTACCTTGCCAATTTACTTAGACCCAAAATTTTATTGCATGGTAAATATCCAATTGAAACTTTACCATAGAATGGTACTAAATGATGTTCACACATTGAAAACATTTCAATGTCCTTAACAACAACCATTTCATCGTGATCTTCGTCAAATACAGCACCATTAAGAACATCTGAAATAAAAAAAAAAATTGGAATTATAATAATTTTACAAAACTTTTATCAAATCATTGCAGTATTAACACTGGCCGCCATTATATTCGATTAACCTTTCGTTGCTGATTCCGAATATGTTTTATGATTTTTTCCATCACGTCAGGTTTTTGAGAAAATTGGGGTAACGTTCACAAAAAATGTGTTTTGAATGCCTTGTCTTAGAAATCTTGAAAAATTGAAGGGTGGAACGAGCATGTAATCCTTAAAATGTCTGCCACAATATTTTTTTTAAAGTTATTTTTTTTGGTTATTTCTCTCGAAAGTTCCTGAAAAAACGTTTTTTGTGACTTTGACATCAATTTTCTTAAAAAAACTGAAGTGGTAGAAAAATATGGTAACCAGATTTGGAACCAGCATAAGAAAGGTTATTAGGTTACATGTGGTCAGATCCCATACGTATCCCAAAATCATAGATGGGAATTTTTCATTACCATTGAAATTTAATTACCATTGGTTGATATCAATGGTAATGAAAAAATTTTCATTACCATTTAATGGTAATTAAATTTTTTTAATTGAAAAAATAATTACTAATGGTAATGAAATGCACCAATTGTTGAAAAACACCAATTATAATTGGTTTCAAAACCATTGGTTTGCACTTTTTTGTTTTTTTAAAAAGTTAAAAATTTAAACATCAAAGTATGTTTTTACAAAAAAAATATGAAAATGTTAAAGACAAAAAACAAAAGGCAAATAAAAATAAAAATTTCAAATATTGTATTATACAAATGCAATCAACGTGTGTTTGGTTTATAAAATGTGAAAAAAACAGCAGATATTTCCAAATATTAACGATTTTGACAATATTGTGACGACTTTTACTAATGGCAATTATTTTTTTAAGTGATGCCATAGCAATGGTATTTTTTTTTTTTTTTAATTTTCATTAGTAATTAAATTGATAAGTAATTTAATTGGTACAATTGATACAACCAATGGTAATGAAAAAATTTTCATTACCATTGACATCAATTTAATGGTAATTAAACCATCAATTAATTGGTCCCTTTAATTAATTAGTCCCATCTATGCCCAAAATAACACAAAAAAATATCTCAAAAATGCACAAAAACAAAAGCTTTGACCTCAATTTTCTCAAAAACTTGACGTGATGAAAAAACTTGGAATGATTAGGAATCAGCATCGATTTGAATCAGCAACTACAGGTTAATCGAAAATGAAGTATTAATGAAATTTAATGAAAGTGTTTTTTTTTTAAATCTAATGGATTTTCTCTCGTCTAATTAGGCCTATTATTAGGGTATATACCCTCTGAATCGAGGGAGGTAACAATGGTCTTTATTCCCAAAGTTGGAAACAAAAACCACCATACTGCAAAGGACTACATACCTATCAGTCTGTCATCGTTGATACTTAAAACATTGGAAAGACTGCACTCAAAAAAATACGTTAGTAGATTTACTAATTTTTTTTTTGCTAATGCTAGTTAGCTAACTTTTAGCAAATTTTTAGTTGAGATTAGCATGTTAGCAAAAAATTCTTGTAAACTTCATTTAGCACATTAGCAATTTTAAACAAACTTTGAACTAATTTCTTTTGCTAAATTTGAAATTGAGTTGACAACATTTTTACAAGATTTTTTGCTAACATTAGCAAAAATAAATGGTAAATTTTTTTTTATTTTCAGAAAACTTAAAATGGCGCTATCTCGGAAACTAAGCCAGATAGAGCAAAATGGATGGCATTTTTGGTTCTTAGAATCTCCATACTTTCGCGGGTCCTCTTCACATGTTTGGACCCTAATGGGACCTAACTTTGGATCCAAAAAAGTTAGCATTCCCGAAAATTTTAAAATGCTCATATCTCGGTAAATATTGCCGACACAACAAAAAGCCCAAAAGAATTTTTGTAGCTCTCAACACGTAGGACAAGACCGCAAAATAACCAAAAGCTCTCCGAGTAATATTTTTGAAGTTATCGAGTTTTTTAATTCTCAAGACCCCAGTGATCCCATAAAATCACGTATCTCAAAAACTAATTAAGGTAGCGCGAAACGGACACAAATTTTGGATCAGAAACTATTACGATTTTTAAGGAACCCAACTAGGTCTAGGCCCATCGGGGTCTGGACCTATTGGGTCCGAACCCAATGGGGTCCTCAAATGTGTATGAACTAAGTTGAAATAAAAATTATTTCAGTTAACTAATTTTTAGCAAAACGTTTTTGCTAACTTTACCAAAAAAATTGTGGGTTCAAAATCAGCAAATTTTCTTGTAGGTTTACAAGCTTTTTTTGCTAACTTTACAGCTTTTTTTTTTTGAGTGTGGTAGATGTCTAGGTGAGAAGTACCTTAACATCAGACAACTTAATCAACGATTAGCGAACTCATGGATTAAGCGCTAAGGATACTCTTGACGTGGCAAAAGACTACGGTCTGGGGGTTAATACCGCCAAAACCGAACTCGCCTTGTTCACAAAAAGGACTAAGCTAGACAGGTTTGTTTTCCCAGATTAGATGGAATTACTCTGGAACTATCTAATAAGGCGAAATATACCTGGGTGTAGTGTCCGACCGAACGTTCGGGTTCGGTTACGGAGTTCGATAAAAAGTGGCGTTCGGCCAATGTTCGGTGTTCGGCCAAATTTTGGCCGAACTTTACCGAACACCGAACTTTTGTTTGTGTTGCTTTTTATCGTCTTAAAACTAAGCCATACTAACAGTGCAACTACTTTACACCTCAAATCAGACTATTGTTAAAAATAAATATATTTTTTATCCCAAAAAAATCAACTTGAACCAAATTTTTTCACTTTTTTAAGTATACAAAAGTACAAAATATTAATTTTTTTACTATAAATTGGAACAACTAAGAAAAAACATTTTTTTAGTTGTTTTTTTCCATAATTATATGCAAAAACAACTTTTTTTTAAATAAAAAAAAAAGTTCGGTTACAGGTTCGGGTTCGGCCAAACTTTGCAAAATTGACCGAAGTTCGGGTTCGGGTACGGGTTCGGTCTGAAAAAGTGCGTTCGGTCGGACACAACCTGGGTGTGATCTTGGACTCAAAGCTTTCTTATAGAAGAGGATGAAAAAGTCGTTATGTGCTTTTTGCACATGCAGGAGAATTTTAAGAAGAAGAAGGTGTGGTCTAAAACCCATCTAATGTATGGTGCAATAATTAGACCAATACTGATCTATGGTGGCCTTGTGTGATGGAGAGCAATGTATAAGAAATCATATCTCTGCAACCTACAGAAGGTACAACGACAGGCATATCACTGGTGCTATTAGATCAGCACAGAACCTTTGAAGTTCAAGTACCAACTGGGGAAGACTGGACGGAAAACGCTGTTATAACAGAGATTTTTTACGGACGGATCGAATATGGGTATTGGTTCGGAATTATATTCAAAATGTCTCGAAATCAGGCCGCCATTGGGACTTCAGTACATTGTAGTGTTTTTTAGGCTGAGGTACTTTTAGGCTGAGGTATTTGAGGTATATGTTGATGGCGTCCTTGCGCCGTCAACCTTTTATAGACAGTATTGCAGTTCTGAAGGCATTGAAATCATGAAAATCTCAGCCTTAATTACACAGCCCCTAAAAAAACAAAAAGGTTCTGATCCAGAAACTAGTCCCAATGATCCTTATGTACTCCTTATGAATTCGATTTCGCTATCAGGTTTACTCTTAAAAGCAGCTTTACTCTTGCTGTCAGTTTAATCCAAACTGCGTTATTTCCCAACAAAAACAATAAATTTTCAATGGCAAAAATAATGTCATTAAAATGTATGTTAACAAGTGTTTTTTCTTTCCTTTTATTAAATTTTCGTTTTTTATATCCTTTAAGAATACAACTAGAAGGTAGTCATTTCCCAATAACACTTGGAGTACTCTCTCTAGAGCGTTTGAAGTAGATGCATATAAAGATTTTGATCTTAATTTTAAAACATTGTTTGACGAACAACAAAGAGACGCTGAACTTTTGGAACTAGTGAAAGATAAAGACAAACATTTAAATCTGAAGTTATTGAAAATTCCTGTTATTAATTTAGATCTGTGGTGCGAAGAGTCTCTAAATTCTTCAAGACCATACGTTCCAAAAACTTTACGTAGAACAATTTTTAGGAAGCTTCATGGAGTTGCTCACCCCGGTACTAGGGCTACACGTAAACTTATAACACAACGTTATTTTTGGCCTGGCATGAGTAAGGAAATTAACAATTGGTCAAAGGAATGTCTCGACTGCCAGAAATCAAAAATAACTAGACACACTAAATCCCCGATAGTCAAAATTAATATTCCAAAAGGAAGATTCGAACATGTTCATTTAGATATAGTCGGTCCCCTGCCAATTTCTCACGGTCATAGATACATATTAACTGTTATCGATAGATATACACGTTGGCCAGAAGCGTATCCACTTAAAACCATTACAGCTACAGATATTGTTGACACATTCGTTAAAAATTATATCTCCCGATTTGGGGTACCTTTAAATATTACGACCGATCAAGGTGGTCAGTTTACTTCTCACATATTTACAGAATTGACAAAGATGTTAGGATGTTATAAGATAACTACTTCTCCATATCATCCTCAAGCTAATGGCATTATTGAGCGTTTTCATAGACAGCTCAAAGCTACGTTAATGGCTAGGAATAAATCCACAGTTTGGTTTGATGAGCTTCCAATTGCTTTGTTAGGCATTCGATCTATTTTCAAAGAAGATCTACAAGCTACACCAGCAGAAATGGTTTATGGACAGAATTTGCGTCTACCTGGAGATATTGTGACTGTTACTAAAGATTTCGATGCTTCGGATGTTTTGTTTAAATTAAAAGAACACTTCAGGAGTGTTAAATCTAATTTAAGTCATCACAGAGATTCAGAAACAGGAATTTTTATCCCTCAATCATTAAAAGATTGCAAATATGTTTTTCTGCGTGTTATAAACAAGCGTGTGCTGCGGCAACCATATGAGGGGCCTTATAAAGTTATCGAGAGAGGAAAGAAAAATTTTAAAATTGAAATCGATGGAAAGGCAGTGGTAGTGCCAATTGATCGTTTAAAACCAGCTATAACTGAGAAACCACACATAAACACAGATACCCAAAATACACACCCAATTCGGAAAACCTAACGAGTCACTTTTAATTTATTGGACATAAATTTTTTAGAGGGGGAGTAATGTAGGGTACTTTAAAACTTGTCCACTTTGTTTAGATTTTAAAAATTAAGTTTTCATTTTTTATATTTCATTTCCGGTTTGACTTTTGTTGAAAATATTTTCTTTTTATTAATTTGAATTTTGTAAAATAAAGACGCATTTTTATAAACAATAATTGTATCATTTACCCTACAATGTCAATACAACTTTAGTGAATTCAAATGTCAGACACATTTTCATCTTTTATTTAATTTTCAATTGTGTTAACATTTTTCTATTCATAAAATAGAAATCTTACAAATGATTTGATTCGAATGCTTTCCTTCTTTATTTCACTTTTTAGCTCATAAATCTAAAGTAACTTTAGTGAAGAGTGCTTTAAAAGAAAGAAATACTCACAAGGAAGGTACACTCTGATTGTTCTGCAATGCACATATGTTATAGAGAACAGTCTATGATTTACCTGTTTCTTAGGGGTTAGCTTGGGGTTAAAGGGGGAAATTAGAAAGGAAAACCCCGATTTATTTTTTATTTTTTGGATTTTTTTTATATTTTTTTCTAAAGGAACTATAATGGAGTTGAAACACCTCAATTTAACTTAAGCTTATATTTGGACTCACACATCGAAAACATTAAGTATATTTTGGTTTTTTAACTGTCGTAGTATAGGGGGTTCTTAACAGCATACATACATCGAGGGCGGATATTTAAAACTTGCTATCTGCAGTGTTATTACATAGCAGATGTCAAGTTTTGAATATTAACCCTCGACATATTTTTTCCGACCGCTAAATTCATATAAATATATATAATAATCTCTATTTAGTTAAAGCCGACACGTGTTTATGGTTTTTCGAAACTCCTGTTAGTTCGGCTTTTTCAGATTTTCCTGAAAGCCCATAATTTTTCAAAAGGTGGCAACCCTTTTTTAAACCACCGTGATAGCCCCTAAAAAATATCAGGTTAAACTTAGTTTTCGGTTCTTATTATTGTTGAACAATCGGAGTGTAAGCTATAGGATACCTTCCTTGTCAGTGGAACGTGCTTTTTTTTATTCAATGCCATTTCATTCATTCTTTATTCATTGTAAGTGAATTGATTTCATAACTTTACTATGCTTTTTGTGTTGGGGTGTATGTGTCTGTGTGGTAGTGTGTCATTATGTAGCATACTTTAAGGCTGTGATTGCTTTAGTTAACCAGAAAATTATTTCTTTTGTTGATGTTGTTGGAGCTTTAAAAAAGGATGGATAGTAGTTGTTGTAGTTTTTGTAAAAACACATTTGTGTGGGTTCATACGGTGCGTATAGGAATGTGTGTGTGTTTCGTTATGTTTGCAGAGTGATACAGTAACTTTAAGTTGTCTTGGTTATAATAATGGCAAATACCATTTAGTATTTTTTATATACCATTTTTATTTTCTCGTTCTTTAAGCTCATGACTAAGGACTTTGAAGGATAATTTACGAGATTTATGTGCATATCATTTACTTAAAATTTAAAAGTAAATATGTGTACATTAGGGACACAACAGTTTTTTTATCAAAACTATTATAAGGTGTGACTCAGGGTCAAGGTTGCCATTTTAGCCATTTTCCGGCTAGATCTATCGGTTTTATTTTTATCTAGCCATAAAAAATGGCCGGATTATATCCTAATTTAATTTTTTTTTTATCTCTGAAAATTTTTCAAAGTTTTTTCCAAAAAAAATCTTTTTTTTATTTTTCACAACTTAAAAAAAAAAACTTTGAAAAAATTTGGTCTTAATTTTTATTTTTTTCTGAAAAATTTTTTGAAAAAAAAATATTTATTGTTTATTTTATTTTTACTACATATTAGTTGTTTTGACTACAAATGTTAGTCATTTTTACTACAAAAGTCAGTTGTTTTTTGTCAGTTAAAATAACTAACATTGTTAGTTAATTTACTATACTATATTGTGGACTATTTTTTAAAATATTGTTCTACAAATTTAAATTTTCATCTTTAAAAATGCTGGTTGGATTCAAATTCTTAAAAAAAAAAATTAAATTGTTTTTGTTTTTGTTTCAAGCACTACAAAGATTGTTTCAAGCACTACAAAGATTGATTTTAAAGTACCAAGTTTCGAAATCAATTTGATTCAAGATTAAATCAAATTTAGCCAAAGTTCCATGACTCTTGCACAATTTATTTTTTACAACCACAGTCAACATCTATTCTGACAGTCAAGTCCCAGGAGTCAATGTTTCTGAAAACAAGGGCACCATGAAAAATGACCCCAATGCAAAATGGCCCCAAAACGAAAATGAAAAATGGCCCCAAATTTTTATATGGAGTACAACAACACGAAAATTTGGGGTCATTTTTCCTAGTTATTTGGGGTAATTTTTCATATTAATTTTGGGGCCATTTTTCATTTTAATAAGATCCCAAAATTTCTAGGGCCATTTTTCATTTCTTGATTTGGGGTTATTTTGCAGAATGAATAATGGCCCCAACTTTAATAAAAATAGTAAAATTATTTCCACATAATCCCCATCGTATTTAAATTAAGACTTTTAACAATTGGAATGTATTTATTAATACATATGTGTACAAAATCTCTGTAAAATTATTTTTTTTTTTTGCTTTAAAGTTTTTCTGCGTAGCCGGCCTTAGGTCGGACTTAGGGTTAACAAACATAAAACCCACCCTCATCGCAAAATAAAGTTTTTTTTGGGCAGCAGTACTTTAGGGTCGAACCAGAATCAAATGCGTAGCGCAAGACGTAAAAAAAAAACAAAAACAAACACATCAAATTTGAAATTTTTACGTCCGTTTGATTTAGGTAACTCACATTTAAATATTAGAAACGAAAAATTATTGGGCGTTACGCCTTACGCGACGTAATTTGATTCAGGTTTTATACTTATGTTTTAATATTTTTTTATGTGATTTCTCAAACAAAAATCTGAAGTGACAAAACAAAAAGTAGGAAGGAACTTGGATAGATTATTTGAAATGTAAATTTCATTTTGGTATAGGTTTTAAGTAGTTGCTTACGATTTACGTCAGCACACATGGACTCTGAGGTCCGTTGGTATTTCGGTATTATAAAAACCTACTTAAATTTTATTTCCGCGTTATTTAAGTTAATTATTTTATTTTTGTTAAACTTTAAAAGCATAAAGGTGTGATGAAAGCGCCGCAGGCGAAAAATTTTTACAAGAGATTTTAACAAAAAATTAAAAAAAAAATCGCGCGATTTTTTTTTAATTTTTTGTTAAAATCTCTTGTAAAAATTTTTCGCCTGCGGCGCTTTCATCACACCTTTATGCTTTTAAAGTTTAACAAAACAAATATGTATTATTGCTACTGCCATTATACAGAATCCTAGAAACAATAACTCATCAAATAATATAATTGATTCCTACTTCTTCGAGTGGGTTGATAAAATAGAATATATTTTTTACCTTTGTTTAAGTTCACTTAATTATATGGAAGTTCTTACACGGGTGCTTTTAAGATATTAATATTCATGAGAACTATAATGGGTGCCAAAATAAAATCATACCGAAAATCCAATGATGTATACCCAGCATAAGCAGCAGCCGAAATCGTTAATAATATCTTTCAGGTCGTTAATACAACTCAAAAGTTTTAAATAAAAAAAAATAATTTCATTGGGAGTTATTTTAAATTTATAATTATTAATTACAATTTATAATTATTGACTGAAATGAAATTGACTGAATGAAAATTTTATTTATAATGGTTTGGGAAAAATACATATTTTTTTTTGTGGGGTCATTTTGCATAATGCCTTTTTTCATTTTCAGAAAAATGGTTCTAATTTTTTGGGGCATTTTTTCACCCAGAATTGGGGCCATATTTCATATTTCAAAGTGGGGTGAAATTTCATTTTCAAAAAGACCCCAAAACTGGGGCCATTTTTCATTTTTGGCGTTGGGGCCATTTTGCATTGGGCCATTTTTCATGGTGCTGAAAACAAGATCTGCCCTTAACTGCCGCACTTCTTTAAATGAGATGACCAAGCGGTTTGACATACGACTCATTTAGGTCCCAGGGCACAGAGACATTACAGGGATTTGCAAAGCTTATGAGCTTGCAAGACTGGGAACTACCTTACAGGTTCCAACAGAATTAGAATCGGATTTTTTACGCGACGGAGACTTATCAGAGATGGGCAAATGGCTGGACGTGTGAGACAACACGACTGATCTGGCCTTCTAATTGAATTTTGCCAATTTCTGGCGATTTTTAAACCCAACTTGGCGATAAACTCAAAAAAATTTACAGCCCTAGATCGATTTGTTTTTTCATAAAATTCTAAAAAAGAAATACAAAAACATCCAACAAATTTTATTATACAGATGTAACAAGGCGTATGAGTGTTTTTTTATGAATTGAATATTAATCATTCGCATACATATATATTTATGAAAATTTGAAGGCTTATCAGAAAATCCTTATTTTTTTTAGAAAATATAAAAATTAAAACTCCCGGACAAATTGAAATCTACTCAAATTCATTGAAAATTGTGTCCCATTCACTTAAACAATTAAGAAGGTAAATTCTAATGATTATTCACTTAAAGCAAATAAATGTTCATTTAAAAACCATTCTACTGACTTTTCATTCATGTTTTTTTATGAATTAAATATTAATCATTCGCATACATATAAGCACAGTGGATCGAAAATCAAAACTCCCGGACAAATAGAAATCTGCTCAAATTCATTGAAAATTGTGTCCCATTCACTTAAACAATTGAGAAGGTAAATTCTAATGATTATTCACTTAAAGCAAATAAATGTTCATTTAAAAACCATTCCACTGACCTTTCATTCAAAATAAATTCATGTTACAGTAATTTTTTAATGTTAATTTAATGACTGACAAAATTATTAAATAACTAAAGAAGAATATTCTTTTATTTTGTATTTAATAAATTTTTAATAATGCCATTAAGATACTTGCTTACCAAACTTTTAGTTAGAGTAACTTCACATTTATAAAAATCAAATCGAAATTCCCGTCAAAGGGTAAAACTAATCATCCAAACTCATTGAAATTTGTGTCATATATGGATTTTGGGTCGCTGAATTCATGTTTGCTTTTAAAAATTTTTTAAATTTGTAATGGTTTACGAGATATTTGGGTCCAAACTTTTTGATTTTTTCAGTTTTTATATAATTTTTCATACATAGAAGATGTGTAATTTATTATTATTTTTTTTTTTATGCTACATGATTAAAAAAAAAGGACGTAAACACCTGGGGGCTAATTATGTAACTTGATAATCGTCAATCGTCATCGTTAGCTCATTATTCTATTACCATAAAATGACACTATATGGTAATGGAATAACGATGGAAACGATACGATTGATGGCTATCAAGTTACATAATTACCCCCCTGTAGTTTTTTGTTTATATTTTTTTAACTTGTGCAATTTGTTTTCTCTTAACATAACATTTTTGTTTTTTTTTTCAGCGCAGATTTTTTTTTACATATTTGAACCGACTTTATTTTTTTAGTTTAACTTTTGGATTTGAATGAACGCGAATGTTGCAAATTTGCAAATATAAAGAATAGCCATTTTTTATTTTTTTATTGTTTTTGGTAAATTCGGAGTCAGAGCCCTCTAAAACATATAAAAAGACTTATAATTAAAAAAACAGGCAAAAAATTACTGGGTGTTTCTTCTACACGACAGTTTAAATAAAATTTTATAATAAGTAAATTATTTTTAATTTTTGATCAAAAACTTTTTTAATTAAACACCTGTTTCGTTTTTTTATTGAAGGCAAATTACTTTCATTTATTATGATTTTTGATTTGTTAACAACATCATGCATGCGCCAATTAATTTTTTTTAAATTTAAATTTTTTATACTTTAAACCGGTTCTTTTAGAATTGTTTTAATAATTTAAAAAAAAATCTGCCAAGTGTGTAGACAACTTTAAAGCAAAGTTCTATATTATTCAATGTCATTTGAAGTTGTAACCATAAAGTAATTAAATCAATTTGTATTTTTTTTATTTCCAGTGACATTTGTAATGAATATTATGAAATTGACAGTTTTCCAAAAAAAAAAAAAATCTATATGTATAAATGTTTTGAAAATTATATAGTCGCTACACTACAGACCGCAGAGTATGGTTTATTTTAAGAAATAAACTCTCTAATAAATATTTTATTCAAAAACAATTTTTTGTTTTGCTAAAACATTTTTAAAATACACATATTTATTAGGCCTTCCGCGAAAATAATGTGAGTTTCAGTTTTTTTTTTTTTGATATAAAGTTTATAAAGGTGCATTCACAATGTTGGAGTACTCCAATCTGTGGAAAATTTTATACCTTTCCCTTTTTCACTTTCATATTTTTAAATTTGACCATCTTTTTTCAATTCACTCCACACTCAGAAAATTATGTAAGTTACTCCATTTTAGTTGTTTGTATATTTTACAGTAGTTAGTGGTTTTCAACTACAAAGTCAGTTATTTTTGTATGAAAAATATCAAACAACTATTTCTGTTAGTTATTTTAAGTCGTTTTTTTGAATAACTAACAAAAAAGTACTGTAATGTAGTAACAGTTATTTGAAGTAGTTAATTTTATTTTTTTATCTCTGGAAATTTTTAAAGTTTTTTTCCTAAAAAAAAAAAATCGTTTTTTTATTTTTCATAACTTTAAAAAAAAAAAAAATTTGGTCTTCAATTTTTTTTTAAAAAAATTTGTTGAAAAAAAAAAATATAAATGTTTATTTTATTTTTACTACATATTAGTTGTTTTGACTACAAATGTTAGTAATTTTTACTACATAAGTCAGTTGTTTTTTGTCAGTTAAAATAACTAACATTGTTAGTTGATTTAACTGAAAAAGTAGTTGATCCCAAAACAACTTACTAAGTAGTTATTTTAACTGACATTTTCAGTTGATTTTACTAACATAATTTTTTGAGTGCAGAGTTAAACATGGAGCAGGGGTAACATATGGGAAGTAGTGTCTGTAATAACGAAGTCTTTAACAACAGACGGTAATCTTTTTTTTTTAAACGGAATAACAAAAAGTCAACATTAAAAAATTTAAAAATTATGAATTAAAATTATTGTTGTGTCAATTGAAAAGATAAAAATAAATAATAAAATACAGCAATAAATTGAAATAAATAGAAATAACCAGCATACATAATTCAAAGAAAACTTAAAGGTAAACAAAACTTCCAGCTTTCCCAAATGCCATTTGTAAAACTAGCACCACCTTTATCAAAAGCAATTGCCATTAATGCCATTAAAAAAATAAAAAAACAAAACAAATGTTGAAAATCTTTGAAAATCTTTGAAAAATTGAAAAAAATAATTTTTTAATTAAAGAAATATGTAAATTAACACAGTTAAATTAGACTGTTTTGTGAAATTGTGGGTCAGGTAAGTAAAATGACATACACTGCGAATCACATCAATAAGGAATCGAGTTTTTCACTTTTTAATCGAATATATCTTTGTAACGAATAGGCTGAAAATATAAAAAAAACGCACTGATAAAGACCATTATTTAGCTAATAATGTCAAATAATAACAATAACCAAAAGACTGAAAAAAGTGCTTCAAAAAATATTTTTCCGCAACTTGTTAAAAAATCACTATTTTTTGAATCACTGGAATAAGGAATTTTTAAATACAGACCAAGTAGGACCTGAATCCAATTTGTAACGAAAAGCAATCCCTCAAACAATAAAAACAAAACAGTTTTGTTTCGAATTTCAATAAAAATGGGATTCACAAAGCTCTTAGCTCTTCCGAAAAGGAAAAAGTACTGAAAAAGTGTTAAAGGCCGTTGAAATCACGGAAATAATAGAGAGGGAAAAAACTGTTGTATGCAATTATCTAAATAACCTTCAGAACTATGGAAAAAACATGAATGGTCGAACTAAAATGACAACAACAGAACGATATCGACAAAAATTTTAAGTATTCCCACAAATTTTACGCCGACATCTTTCAAAATTCTCAAAGAAAGTGGCGTTAATGCGAGTATTTGTACAGTCCGTAGCGTTTAAAAGTGAAGTGAGATCAATGCTCGTCGAAAATTATGCAAAAATTAATAGCTGAATGCCAAACGTAGTTAGCAGCGCCTTAATCTCGCCAGGGATACTCCGACGAAAAAAAATTAATACCGTTGCATTAGACGGATACAATTGTTTTTGGAGATTTGAGACAATAAAAACAGTTTTTGCATAGCAGACAGATCATAGAAGGTGTTTTTATGGTATGGGGTGCGATATTCTACTGTAGCATCATCACTGTTCCTTACGTTCCCATCGATGCTTCTTAATACCCACTTTACACTACATTATACTTTTCCATTATACAAGCGTAATTTCACCATGTTAGAGAAATATTTTATAAAATTTTTTTTCCAGAAATTGTTTAGTTATTAGATACTACCAGGTTTCAGTCAAAAAGGAATACAAAAATCTTTTAGAAGGTGGTAAATTTCGATGTGTATAATGGAAAAGTGTGATAGTGTAAAATAGGTATAAGTTGGGAAAAAAGGGGTGTCCTTTTTGCAATTTTTAACAGACTATAAACTCATATAATTTTTAATCTTGATGGACTATAGAAATACCCACAAAATCACCACTTTCTTTGAGAAATTTGGAACCTGTCAACGTGGAATTCGAGGGAATTCTTAAAATTTTAGTCGATCTCGTTCTGTTGTTGTTCTGTTATGTTTTTTCCATAGTTCTTAATGTTATTAAAATAATTGCATTCAATAGGTTTGCCCCTCACTATTATTTTCGCGATTTCAAAGGCATTTAACACTTTGGACTTTAAAGTCAGTACTTTTTATACCCTCCAACTACAGTATGGGGGTATACTCACTTTGTCATTCCGTGTGTAACGCATCGAAATATCGGTCGGGGACCCCATAACGTATATATATTATTGATCAGTGATCGATTCTAAGACATTTTAGCGATGTCCGTCCGTCCGTCCGCCCGTCCGTCCGTCTGTCTGTCTGTCCGTCCGTCCGTCCGTCTGTAGTTAACACGATGCAGTCCAAAATAAAAAAGCTAGACCCTTCAAGTTTGGCACAAATATGTCTTATGTTCCTAGGCAGGTTAAGTTCGGAAATTGGCCAAATCGGACCAGGGGGAAAAAAGTTCCCCCTTAAAGAACTAAATCAACCTCTAAAAAAATACACTTTTTTACATGTTTTTTTTTTGTATTTTTGTTAATTAAATGAAACATTTGGTATATTTATCGCAATGGGAAGGTGCTCTCAACGTCCCCCACTTACCCTATCAACCCCCCCCCCCCCCCCCCACAAAAAAAAAAATAAACGCCCCTGACAAATTGTTGTTTTTTATTTTTTTTTACATTTTGGAGGGTATAATAGATTCGGCACAGCCGAATTTAACACTTTCACTTGTTTCTTTTCGAAAGAGCTAAGAGCTGTTGTGTGTCTCATTTTTATTGAAATTCGCTGTTATGTTTCTATTGTTTTAGGAATTGCTATCCATAACAAATTGGATTCAGGTTCTACTTGGTCTGTATTCCAAAATTCCTTATTCAAGTGATTCATAAAAAACTAGTAATTTTTTAACAAGTTGCCAAAAATATTTTTTTAAAGGACTTTTTTCAGTCTTTTGATTATTGTTATTATTTGACATTATTAGCTAGATAATGGTCTCTATCAGTGCATTTTTTTTTTTATTTTTCCGCTTATTTGTTAAAAAGATATATTCGATTAAAAAGTGAAAAACTCGATTCCTTATTGATGTGATTCGCAGTGTATGTATACAATGTGACAGAACACCACTTTATATTTTGCACAGTTAACATTTTAATCTGTGATCGATAGTGGAGTGACTCCAACATAGTGAACATAGCTTAAATATTTCGTGTACGAAATGATGCGTTTATTTCATAAAATTTCAATTGTAGGTTAGGTTGTAAGTGGCTGCTGACGTTTTACGTCAGCACACGTAGACTCTTAGGTCCTTTGTTATATCACGGGACCGTAATAGGTTCCCTACTGATCCCTGCCAAATCAGAAAGATCGTGCAGCTTCCTAGATCCCTGTGAAGCAAGTCTCTGAAAAGAAAGTGCCGGGCAATGGCAGATAAAGTGTTCGATAGTTTTCAACTCTTCATTCATACAACTTCGACAACAGTCATTTGACGGCACATTTAACCGCTCTATGTGCTTCCCTATAAGACAGAGTCAGGTAATTACAGCAACCACTGTCGAAATCTTTCCTCTTGGAAGCGATATCAACTCACTTGTGTGCCTCTGATTAAGATAAGGCCAAATCTGTCTCACACGTCAATCCATTTGTCCAACTCTGATTAGTCTCCGTCGCGGAACAAAGCCGTAGATTTTGCTTGCAAGTTTCTAGAGGCATAACAACACATTCCAATTCTGTTGGAACCTGAAAGGAAGTTCCTAGTCTTGCAAGCTCATAGGTTTTGCAATTCCCTGGAATGTCTCTGTGCCCTGGGACCCATATGGGTCGTACATCAAACTGCTTGGGAATCTCAATTAAAGACGTGCGGCAGTTAATGGTAAAAATCTTATATAAATTCTAACTCAAAATTATCAACAAAAAAAATGCGTTTTTAGTTACATATTTTTTTAAGTGTATAACAACAATTCTTCATTCTGCAAGTTTAGCATCAAACTTTACAAATCTTTTGGACAACTAAGTAACATTAAATTATTCATACAATAAAAAATGAAATCTCTTTTTTACCTCTTATCCAATACTATATGGCATTTTTTTATAACTTAATTAAAAATTTACTCCCTAATTAGCGTGTTAATGTAAATTAATTCAAATATAAAAACGAACACACGTTAACTTAAGTGATATTTAAATTTTCAAATGACAAATTTTATATTCATAAAATATTGGTTAAATTTTGACGGTAAAAACAAATATAAAACGGTCATTAAACTTACAAAACGTCAACGTGATAATGCAAAAAAAAGTTGGGATATTTTCTTTAATTTAGGTAATCAACTAAATACCTGTTAAATAT
Source organism: Pegoplata infirma (assembly GCA_963921195.1). Classification (NCBI taxonomy): domain Eukaryota; kingdom Metazoa; phylum Arthropoda; class Insecta; order Diptera; family Anthomyiidae; genus Pegoplata; species Pegoplata infirma. The sequence continues at coordinate 238,313,731 of OY992538.1, read as the reverse complement.
TTAATTATTGTCAAGCGGAATCTTCCGGTTTATTTAATTTTGTTTCTAAAATGTATAACACATGTATCGGGGATTTTTTAATAAAGAAAAACTAGTTTGATTATTTCAAGAATGATAAAAACAGATGCAATGAATCATTTAAACCACAAGATTTATTTAATTAATATCCTGCATTAATTTCTTAGAACATTATATTTATTTTTTGGGGAATTTTTTTGCAAAAATAACAAACTTACCTTCTAGACATTGATCATAACCTTTGGTGAAGAACAACATGGCCTTAGCAGCTCTTTCAGGAGTTTTAATTAATCCCTGGCGATCAGGATTTTCACCTAAGCCACCCAAAAGTAAACGATATGATCTTGCCATATCGGGTAATAAAGCCTCCCTTGTTGGTGGCTTGTGATCCAATTCCAAATCATGATGGAAGGTACAATTTTCATGACCTATAAAGAAAAATTTTTATGTATAAAATTTGATATTCTCTTTTAAATTAAAAATATTCATCTGTTGATCTATATAGATATTTATGTAGTACTTATATGCATGTTCACATTAAGTTTTGTTATTTCGATATTAATAAGTGCAAAACTCTTTATAAAATTAACATTCCAAGAGTATTTTTAGTAGCTTATAACAAGTGATTGTCCAAGCATATATTTCCAAACTGAAAAAATTGTCGTCATCTTTAAACATGTCCCATGTCCCAAAAATCAAGAATGCGTCCGGAATCTGACCAATAATCTTCAATTTACCTTATGCTGGTTCCGAATCTGTTTTCCAATTTTTTTTCACCACCATCAGATTTTTAAGAAAAATTGATATCAAAGTTTACAAAAAAGTGTTTTTGAATATTTTTGGGAGCTTATAGCTGATAAATAGAAAACTTTAAATGCTCTTAAATTAAAGCGTAAACCGTGTAGTTCTACATTCATTCTCATGAATGGTTGGATCGCTTTAATCATTTTTTGAGGTTATAGTGGGACAAAATATTTTTTTTAACTTTAACCCTAACTTTCTCAAAAAAAGTGATGGAAAACTCCGGAAACCAGATTCAAATTAAACATCATAAACAGAGAAAGATCAAGCTCTTAAATTAAAGCGTAAACCGTGTAGTTCTACATTCATTCTCATGAATGGTTGGATCGCTTTAATCATTTTTTGAGGTTATAGTGGGGCAAAATATTTTTTTTTAACTTTAACCCTAACTTTCTCAAAAAAACTGAAGTGATGGAAAACTCCGGAAACCAGATTCAAATTTAACATCAAAAACTGAGAAAGATCAGACCCCAGACGCGGGGTCACAAAAAAAAGCTCTCAAAAATTACCAAAAACACGTTTTTCATAAACTTTAACCCCAATTAACTCAAAAACCTAAATTAATTAAAAAATTTGGAGCCAGATTCGTAATCAGCATCGACAGGTTAATCGAAAACCACCGAAGCATCTAATAGTTTCTTAAATTCCTGCCATTGTAGTTAATGTGCATAAATTTCCTAAATGTGAAATCAACATATAGAAAGATGAAAGTGGTCAGATCCCAGACGCATTTAAAAATTTGACAAAAAAAAACTCAAAAATAATCAAAAAAACACTTTTTTGTGAACTTTAACCACAATTTTTTCAAAAACCTAAAGTGGTGGAAAAAATTGGAAGACAAATTCGAAATCAGCATCGGCAGGTTAATCGAAAACCAGAAACGAATCTAAAAATTTCTTAAATTCCTGCCAGTGCACAGAAAAAAATATGAAGGAAACAAATTTGAGTAATCACTTGTTTAAATTTAAAAACAAAAATTGAGTAATTTTTTAATTGACGCAATTAAAAATTTACTCAAAAATTTTAAAAACAATTTAAGTAAATAATTTAATAAAAATTTAATAGTTTTTGTATTTTTTTTTAACTCTCATAGTTTTTTGAATTCTCGTTTAGTTTATATGTTTTTGTGTATGTATATGAAAGTTTGTAATCGTCTTTATACAATTTTCCTATGTTTTTGAGACATAAATATGTTTGGTAAAGAAACAAGTTTTTTGTTTTTTTTTTGTAAAAAAATTTAGAACTTTCTTAAACTTTAAAAAAATAAATAGATAAATTTTGAGTAAATTTTTAATTGTGTCAATTAAAAATTTACTCAAATTTTTTTTCAAACATTTAATAAATTTTTATTAAAAATTTACTCAATACTATTAAATCGTTTACTGGTGCAAAATTGAGTAATTTTTTACTCAATAGTATTAAAAATTTACTCAAATTTTTTTTTTCAAGCATTTAATAAATTTTTATTAAAAATTTACTCAATACTATTAAATCGTTTACTGGTGCAAAATTGAGTAATTTTTTACTCAATAGTATTAAAAATTTACTCAAATATTTTTTTAATTTTTTTCTGTGTGTATTTAATGAGCATAAATTTCTTTTGAAATATGTAGTTTCGTAGAAAATTGCATGTTTTTAAATAGATATTAATAAAATTAACTTATTTTTAACAATAAAGGCTGGATTACTGAATGCTCCGTTATAAAATAACTCTCCGTTAAATTTAACTTTTCATACAAATTTTGACATAAGGCTCCGTTAAATTGGCAGTTAGCAGCTAACTTTTCATTGAGTAATCCGCCATAATGCTGGATAACTCAATGCTCCGTTATAAAATAACTTATCGTTAAATTTAATTTTTACATACAAATTTTGACATAAGGCTCTGTTAAGTCAACAGTTAGCTGCTAACTGGACATTGAGTAATCCGCCCTAATAGTGCGTTTACATTGGAATTCTAATCTAGTAAATTGGGATTTTAATCTATTTTGTAATCTGTACCGTTTACATTGGCATTTTTTACATTTGAGAAGATTAAGATTGGCATTTATAATAACAAGTTGGTAATAAATGTGTGTGACTGCGTCAAAAGATAGCGACGGTAAATAGTCGTCGTATGATTAACAAGGCCAGCGACGGCGTTTATAAATAACAATATCGGCGGCATAAACATACTTGGCGGCGTCATCAAAACGGCAGGCTTTGTGTCGGTGTTTTTCAGTGTTGGAAAATGGAAATAATAGAAATACAGAGTTGTATTTAACTTTACAAGATTGCGTTTGCCGATTAGAGTCTAAACTACTAGATTGAAAAAAATAAATTTGTATGGGCAATAGGGTTATGACTTTTTTTTTGCGACATCCTCCATTCACGGAATCGTGTAGGGCATGGAAAAATACTAAGAAATATGCTTATGATTTTTCCCGATCGTGAAAAAAGTTCACGCACCAAACGCATTGAAGTTTTATGTAAACAATTTTTTTTTAAATTAATAAAAGTTATAACTAACTAAAATTTTTGTTGTTTTTTATTATAATCCTACATACAAATGTGTTTCACACCATTTTGTTACGAAAGTTTCGATAATTCGCGATATAACTGATTTTTTTAGCGATTAAAATATTTTACATAATTTAAGTTTTTTTACTCCAAATAAAGTTTTTTTTTTTGCAATTTTCTTATTTAATCTTCATTATTTAATCGTTTTCTACGCATTTGGAATGAAAACTGGACCAATTCCAATCCCGATATTATTGCTTTTAATTTTTTCTCTGAAGTACAAAGTGTTTTGTTATTTTCTTAAAAATTATCAATCAGAACACGTGTTGGACCATTTTTGACACATAAGTTTTGAAATTTGATTCCATGGCTTACACTAGAAAAAGGATAGAATTTTGTTACACTCAAAAAAAAAAGTTTGTAAAGTTAACATTCAGTTTGCTAGTTGTACTTGCAATTTTTTGTATTACCTTTTAAGTAAATTATGAGAAGGTAGTGAAATTGTTGTCAATAATTTAAATGTAAAATACTAAGGCTTTTTCCACTATTTTGAAAAGAAAAGTTCGTAATTTCGCGATTTTTGCTCTTTTTAGTGAAAATAATATTTTACTAATTAGCTTGGAACAAACCATTAAAAACAGTCCGATAAAAATTTTTTTCGCAAATTAACCAATAAAATCGCAAATTGGTCCATTTTCATGGTGGGAAATGATTTTGTATTGTTGAAAGTTCTATAAGAAAATTACAAAAATCATACTTATTTTGAGTTAATTTGCTTACACTTAAGTGACATTTTTTTTTTTTTTGCAGAAAAATGCAATAGCGCGAATTGGTCAAACTTTCATCTCCAAAATTGTGGGTAACGTTTTTGTAAGCAGTGAACCACAAAAACTTGGTTATTAAGAGAAAAAAACTTTAATAAAAAAAATAAAAAAATCGTATATACAAAACTTCAATGCATTTGGTGCGTGAAGTTTTTTCACGATCGCGAAAAACTAAACTAACAGTTTTTAGTTATTTTCCATGCCCTACACGATTCCGAGGATGGAGGTTGCATATTTGCAAAAAATGCAAAAAGTACTAACCCTAATGGGCAATCTAATAGATTGAAACTGGATTGGAGCCACAATCTACTTTAAGCTAGCTTAGAGGACCAGTGTAAATGCACTATAAGCCGCATTCACAATGTTGAAGTACTCCAATCTGTAAAAAATTTTATACCTTCCCTTTTTCAGTTTCATATTTTTGAATTTGACTATATTTTTTCAACTCACTCCAGAGTCAAACGTGTTCTACTCAGGTGTTTCCAATCTGCGAGCAAGGAAAGTCTTCCTAGTATTATTCTGTAGAGCAGGAAAAATAAACGAACAAGTATTTTTTTTAGTCGCCAAATTCATATTAAGGGGTTGCAAATGAGGAGAGAAGAAACAGCCATTTTTCAGTTTTTTTGTTTATCTCCTATGTTATGCGAAGAAATCTAGTCATGTTGCATACCAAATGAAAGGTCTTTGGAAAGCATATCTAAGTGTTTAAAGAACGTGTCCAAACATTCACAACTTTTCGTCAATGAGTTGGAGCCTTTAAAAAAAAAAATACGTGCCGAATTAATTTTTGTTCTGAACATCATATCCAAATTTCGTGAAAATTGAAGGGTGACACCAGGGAGACTTCCTTTGTAAGATGCATATAACTCATGAACCAATACACATACAAAGAACCAATACATATAAATACATTGGAATTGACGTCCCTTTCATGGGAAACTTACAAAAACAAAATCTGTTAGGAGAAAACGCACAGGTATTGCACTAAAATGCATTAAACTCATGAACCAATGTACATACAAATACCGTATATGAGGCATTCCACACCAAATGTCCAGCGAAAAAAAACATGTGTACCGTAAACTTCTGAATAGGTGATATGGATAGCCCTATATGGAACTTAGAAAATTGCGTTTTTGGTTTTTCAATTTTTCAAAAACTGGGCTTAGGAGGCGTGGTCAAATATTGGAAAAATTGTCAAATTTGTGGCGAGTTGCCTTGATTAAATATTTATCACATTAAAACGGAATGCACCACAATGTCAAAAATTTACGTTCTTATATAGTTTTGTATGGGCTATCGACTAAATTTTTTTTTTGGAAAATTTTCAGAACGGGTTCATCTTTTTTTTCGAGAAAATCGCATTTGAACTTTAAATTTCATAATAATTTAGTAATTTGCTTGTATTTTCTTGTGTCAACAGAGCGTATGACGAATATTTATGCAATTAATATTACTCATTCGCAACTTTAAAACAAAGAAATACAAGCAAAAAACAAAATTGTTATGAAATTTAAAGTTCAAATGCGATTTTCTCGAAAAAAAAGATGAACGTGTTTCTGATTTTTTTTGTGTGGATGGACAAACATCTAAACTTTTAAAAAAATAAATAAAACAGAAAAAAAAGAGGCCGGAACGGGTTCTGAAAATTTTCCAAAAAAAAAAATTTTAATCGATAGCCCATACAAAACTATATAAGAACGTAAATTTTTGACATTGTGGTGCATTCCGTTTTAATGTGATAAATATTTAATCAAGGCAACTCGCCACAAATTTTACCACTTTTCCAATATTTGACCACGCCTCCTAAGCCCAGTTTTCGAAAATTTGAAAAACCAAGAACGCAATTTTCTTAGCTACATATAGGGCTATCCAAACAACCTATTCAGAAATTTAAGGGACACATGTTTTTCTGTAGCGGGACATTTGGTGTGGAATGCCTGATATATGTACATAAAAACCTTGGTATTGACGTAACTTTTCATGAGAAGTTCGCAGAAACAAAATCTGTTCTCGCATTACAGAAAAACGCATTACAAACACAATACAACTTAAATTAAAATAATTAAATAAAAACAATAGAGGTATTCGAAGTTTTGCTGCTAGCCCTGGCAATGTGCTCTTTTACCACCAGTACCAGGGCTGGCAACAAAGACTCTAAATACCATTAATATTAACATAGTTTTCACTACCTGGTGTTGTTGAAGTCCTTGGTGTCATTGGAGTAATGGGTGAACTGGCCGAATCATTTTCATTTATAATACCGTTCGTTTTTAATATCAACTTTGGTCGATTGACTTTTTTACTTGCACCGCCAATTATATCGCCCATACCAACCTCACCAATAATATCACTAATGCCACCATCAACAACGCCTGCCCCACTGTCGACACTTTTAACTACGGGGCCGACAATTGTCGGTGACACTGCACTAACACCCACTATTTCATCAGTTTGTGATAAATTACGATCCATTAATGATGAAGTACCAGAAGTACTGCCTGTTGAGCAAATGCTATTGTTGCGACCACGTGAAAGGATATGAGATTGTGGGAAATTGGTATCATCAATGGCATCATTTAATTCACTAGCACTCATTTCAGATAATTGTCGTGTAAAATTCATGATAGGTTTAAGTGCAGGTATGTATGTGTGTGTTTTTTATTTGTTTTTTTTTGTCGATTTTGGGAATAACAAAAAAAGTTAAATGATGTGCAAAAACAAATAAAAATTAATTTTAAAGCAAATATTTATTTATGTCTATTTACTTCTAACACTTTAATTGAAACGAGCTTTAGATGGACAATAAATATTTTTTTATAATTATTGTTGTTTATTAAACACTTAATCAATGTTTTTTTTTTTTTTGTTTTTTTTTAACACTTCTTTATTTTTGTTCAAAACCTTCTTTAACCGTTAATTCGTCTTTGCTCATCGAATTGTATTCAACAACTGATTTTTCTACTTAAGTATACAAAAATTCAAATTGTTTTTTAGGAGTTTATATTTTATTTTACGTTTAAGCTGAGTATTTAAATTCATCCAAAAAAAAAAAGACACAATAAAGCTTTTGAGCTTTAACACAAAAATCCTCTTAAAAATAAAAACCCCACTCTCAAAATTCTTTTGATAACCGTTATTTTGATTTTTCTCCATAATTCTTAAAAAAAAAATGAAAATATTAGACAAATTAAAATCATCTCATATGAAACACAAGAAAGCTTTAAAGCTTTGAGTAGAAAAATAAATTAAAAAAACTCTCAAAATTTAAATCCCCACTCTTGTTTTCACAAGGCAATGCAAGTGTATGTGTGGCGGACTGCCAGTTTTGACGGGCTTTGTGTTGGAAGGTGCAAGTTGAAATACATATTCTCTTTTAGGCATAAAATAAAAAAATTAACTAAAGCGACAAACCACCACTTTGTTTTATTGTTTTAAGCTTGGTGTCAAATGTGGTTTTGTTTTTTTTCTCTTAGCAAAATCAGGCGCCACATAATACATCAATACATTTGTGTTGAACTCTACACCAAACTCATGTTCTTAATAACGATACATGTTTGTATGTAAGTACTTATGGTAGTTATTTATTATTAGATTCGGCTGTACAATTTTAACATAATTGCCATAAGATACGTTCGTACAATTAAAGTGGTTTTACTGTTTTTAGCGTGAGTGCAAGGTTAATGTTGCTGCTTGGCTTTTGAAATTGTTTAATAACCCAGGCAGAAATTGTCTACTTGTGATTGTTTTTGTATAACAAGTGCTTTGTCAGTACTTTTTATTTATGCCCTTCAACCACATCATGGGGCATGGTAAAGTTGCTACAATTGTATTTTTATACCTTCCAACCACAGTATGGGGGTATACTCACTTTGTCATTCCGTTTGTAACGCATCGAAATATCGGTCGGGGACCCTATAAAGTATATATATTATTGATCTATGATCGATTCTAAGACATTAGCTGTGTTTTGCAATCATTTGGATTAGGATTTACCATACAATATGTGGACTTAATAAATATTATTATTATTACAGATTAGCAAACATTTGACTCTCCCTGTTGTGGAATGTATTTTATACAGAGCTTTTGTAATATTCTTATAGCATACTTTAAGGGCGCACAATAAATATCCCCATCAAATCATGCAGGAAGTAAAAGCTCTTTTGTTTAAAACTTTCATTATTTGAACTTTTTAGAATTTTTAAAGCACACTTTTGGGGTAATATTAGAAAATGTACTTAATAAGTACATATAATTGAAAAACACAACAATTCTTTGAATGTCCGTCTGTCCGTCCGTTTGTCAGTCTGTCTGTAGATAACACAATGCAGTCCAAAATAAAACAGCTAGACTCCTGAAGTTTGCCACAAATATGTCTCATATTCATAGGCAGGTTAAGTTCGTGAATGGGCAAAATCGGGCCAGGGAGAAAAAAGTTCCCCCTTGAAGAACTGAACGAACATCTGAAAAAATAAACTTTTTACATGTTTTTTTGTATTTTTGTTAAATAAATGAAACATTTGGTATATTTATATATATCTAAAAGTCCCCCACAGTTGGAAAAATTAGTTGATAACTAAATTTAAACTATTGTACTATTTTTTAAATTTTTACTGGGCTATTCATAATGAGTAAATTAAATCTAATGTAGGTTTATTTGACTGATATTGCATGAATATTTGTCAAATAAACCTACTTTAAGTACACTTTAAGTATTATGAATAAAGGCCTTAATGTTTGGACTTGAAAAAACTCAACTTAGAAATATTTTTTAAAAATTTTCTTAAAAATTTCTACAAATAATTTCATTTTCTTGCGCGACCCTCGTATCTCATTTAATATTTGCTCAATCTGGACGCTATCAAGCTTAAATAAAAGCTTAGAAAATATCCTATATAGCATATTCTTAAAAAATAGTCGATTGATAAAATTAATGGTTTTTATTGTCCACTTTGTCGTTAATGAATTACATCTTCTAAACACCTGTACACTTTCTTTTGACGCTCACTGTATGTACTTTATCGGGTAACCGATAATTGAATGCGTTACAGACGGATGACAAAGTGAGTATACCCACAAACTGTATAAACAAAATGGTACCGTTAGGGTCCAAAAAATACTTTTTTTTTTAGGTTGGTCCAAAATTAAAAATCCCATTTAACATCCCTGGTATGTGGGAATACTCATTCCGTGTGTAACGCATCGAGGACCCTATAACGTATATGAGGTATTCCGCACCAAATGTCCAGCGAAAAAAACATGTGTACCGTAAATTTCGGAATAGGTTGTATGGATAGCACTATATGGAACTAAGAAATTGCGTTTTTGGTTTTTCAATTTTTCAAAAACTGGGCTTAGGAGGCGTGGTCAAATATTGTAAAAATGGTCAAATTTGTGTCGAGTTGCCTTGTTTAAATATTTATCAAATTAAAACGGAATGCACCACAATCTCAAAAATTTAAACTTTTGTATAGTTTTTATGGGCTATCGATTAAAATTTTTTTTTTTAAATTTCAGAACCCGTTCTGAAATTTTCCATTTTTTTAAAAGTAAATTTATCAAAAATCCGGCCACTTTTGTTTTTTTTTATTTTTTTTTTTTAAGTTTAGTTGTTTGTCTATCCACACAAAAAAAAAATCAGACATGTGTTTTTCGATTTTTTCGAGAAAATCGCATTTGAATATTAAATTTCATAACAATTTTGTAATTCGCTTGTATTTTCTTGTTTCAACGTAGCGAATGAGTATTAAATATTTGCATAAATATTACTCATACGCTATGTTAAAACAAGAAAATACTAGAAAAATACAACAGCGTCTGCTTAAATCAGTAGATTTCTCTAATGGCTCAAAATGTGTGTGTTTTCAGTTTTTTTTAAATCTCTTTTGACGCAAAATTGCTTGGATTTATACGTTCCTTGCAAAATTGTGTGGATTTATACGTTCCTTGCATCTACGATTGTTTTATATGATAATGAGAAATATCAAAAAACACAGCAAAATCAGAAGTTTCAGTTAGCTGCTAACTGTCGATTTAACGGAGCCTTTTGCCTAAATTTTTATGAAAAAGTTAAATTGAAAGAAGTTATTTTTTAACGAAACATCGAATAATCCAACCTCAGTGATTTTTTGTACCCCATTTGCTTCTCTCCCCCGTTTATCCATAAAAAATTGCATAAGTTTATTGAAAGAAAAAACAGGCGACGTGTAAGTTTTCTCCTGGGAGACCATAAAATTGTGACAACTTTAATTTTAGTTTTGTTTAAAAATTTCAGTTTTATTTTGTATTAAATTTTATCCCCGTTTTTTTTTTTTTTTTTATTTTAAAATTATTTTTGAAATTATTACTGTTAAATTTATATTATTTACGATGAATTTAGCAAAACGTTATTCGGATAAATTTAAGAAAAGTCGCAATCTATATGATAAAAGTCAGCAACACAGCATGTCCTTAACGGAGGAGGTTCAAAAGTTAATGGCAATTGATAGTGAAGTCATGTCGTATCTAAGGCAAAAAGATGTAGCGCCATGGTTTCGTGGCACGTCTATATTTCACATTGAAGGCTCAAATAAGTTACTTAATGCATTACGAGATGATGCTGAACAAAGCACTACTCATCGTGTTCGATCTTGTTTGAATTTAATTGGTTTGGAACCGATGATAACATCAAAACAAATTAGATTTTTAATGCGTTTATGTCGTGGTAATGATCTGGCATTTTTATGGTTTCTCATGGAGATGCACTACAAGACCCCCAAACCAGGTACCTACAGCATTAACGAACAATTAATTTGTTCGGCCATCTGTCACTTAGATACCATAACGACTCTACGGGAATTAGATAAGATACTACCACATAGTAATATGCCCACAGTCGAAATGGCTAAGGCAGGTACAAAATACAATGAGTTCAAGAATTATCATAGCCATGCAATCAAACAGAAAAGAACCGCCAAATATGTGCTTCCATATTTCGAAAAAAATCGACGTCCTGAACCATACGGTAAACCATTAACTGTAAAAATTCCCAATTTTAAGGTAGACTTTGACTTTTATAATTCCTACAATGATCCGAATCATATAGTTGCTAACGAAACTAATCGTTGGTACGCCAATTACGATTTTAATCCGGGAAGACGTATTGCTTTTCGAATTATACGTGAAACAATTGCAAATATTTTTGAAAATTTCGAGGCTGAATCGTTGAAAGCTAATAAAAATTATATATTGTGTGATTATCACAAAGCTATGAAGCAGATGGAAAAAAATTTGGAACATGAGTTAAGGGTCAAGGTTAGGGACGAATGCTTAAAACATTATTTTGAAACTGGAGCGATTAAAGAAGTGAGTAGTTTAGAATATTGTTAAACTTTTATTACATTCAAATTTAATTAATTTTAGGAACGTTCTAAACAAGTGAAAAGACTACTAGATGAGGCAATTGAGGAACAATTGTGTAAATTTCGTAAACAAGTTAACATGATGCGTAAAGAAATGACTTTAAAAACAATCACCAGTGATTGTGATATATACGATGTTATGTTAGGGACTGAAATAAATGAGTGTTGTAACGTAAACCCGGAGGTTAAAACTATTGGAGATGGATCCAGTTGGGTTGATTTTGCCAATTGCTCAAATAACAAAAAACAGCTTACAAAAGTACTAATAAGTAATGATGTAAATCATACAGAATCCTCGTTTGGTGAAAAATATATGCTTAATTATGATTATGGTCATGACAGCGAAACACCTGCCCCCTCTCAAACATTTTTTCATCGACCTAAAGAGCACGAACCATATAAATTTGATTACAGAAATATCTTTAATGTCAAGCATAAAGTCGACAATATAAAAAAAACATTCCTAGAAGCGTTAGATAAAGATAAATCATTTTTTACGGAATTCAAGGATGCTGAAGTTGACATTGGCAATGCTGCTAGCGAGTGTGCAAACGTTATATTCAATAATGAGTTAAAAAATTATGAAAAGAAGAAGAAAGAGGAATGGGAGGCTGCACAAAGCACTGAAAAACAAAGTCCTCTAAGTCAATATCCGAATTTTGCCAATTATAATGCTGAAGATAGAGATCTTATGGATCAAATGCTATTCGACGCCTTTGAATATTTAAGAAAAAATCCAAAATTTGTTTGGGCTCAACTACCAGATGCCCATAAAGTACCCATGTTAAGAGAATGGATAGCACAGCGATATGGCAAGGAGTATTCACCGCAAGAAAGAGCAAGTGCGTATCGAGCGTCATGCAAAATATTTCGTGCCTTGGATAAAATTAATTTTGATTTTACTATGCCAAATGCTATTCAAATGGGTAAAAATCTGTTTGTGAATTATAATTGTCGTAATTATGTGAACAAAAAGGTAAGTTCTTCAATAGTTGAACAAAATTTATTTATTTTATCTATCGCTGAGTCAAAATTTATATTTTCTACAGAGCAACCACATTAAAAATAAATACTATGATCGATTAGATACGGCTTTTATGGAATATGCGCGTATATTTTGGTTTGCAATGCGTGCCTATATTTGCTCCAATGGACCTCCACGCAAAACATTTTTTGCCTATATGCCATCGCGTTTTCGAGATAATCAACATTTTCGTTTATGGAAATCTTACGAGTATCGCAATTACAAAGCCGCTTGGGACGTTCGTCAACGTGCAAAAAGACGTGGATATTATTCTAATGCTTAATGTTTACAAACCTTATTTTATCTTTATGTAACTGTGAATTGAAAATATTTGTTTTTTATTTTTTTTGTAAATATTTTCTTTGTTTAAATAGATTGTACAAAATTAATAAAATATGTGTGTATTGAATGTGTTATTAAATGGATGAAACCCTATTTGTAACAAATTACCATTTTATTATTATCAATGTTTAAAGAAAATCAATTAGAAATCTATTAGCCAGAGCTATTAATGTTTTCAGACTTCATCCATCTTTTACATTTTGTATGGCTTCAAAAAGCGAAGATAAAGTGTACAGTAAAATACATAGTAATGAACTGGGAGTACTCGTTTTACTTATTATTCCACAGTTGTAGATGACAAGTCAAATCTTAGGTCACTTTTAAAGGTTATCAGCAAATCGTAAAAAAAAAACTATATTTTGAACGCATACGTACATATTTCGAATAATGCTCAAATTATTAACGAAGAATTCTCTTAGTTTTTAGATTTTTTTTACTTATCAACAGTGTTTTTAAATTAAAAATAAAATTTAATGACAAATAGATTTTTGATTTAACCAAGGTATATTAATAAATGGTTTGTTTTGCGAAACAGGTGGTTGTTCGTTATAACAACTATTTTTACAAATTTTAAACCAATAACATTTGGCCTCTGTTCTGTCTTTCGCAACTTTTCAATTCACATGGAATTTTTCGAATCACGTGAAATCGAATTCACATTTCCATTCGATGTTTAAATCGAATAACTAAAAGTTAAAAAATTATAACGAAAAAAGTACATTCGTTTCACTTTTACCAAACTTTATGTAAAACAAAAAAAAATTCTTCGAAAGTAAAATCTAGAACACCAAAAAAATTCGGAAATTTTCTTTCCACATTTTTTTATGTGAGGGTAATTCCAAAAATGTTCGCCCCACTGTTCGGAAACATGCCTTTGGACGCCACTGAGAATTTGGCTCATAGATATCCACGTTTATATGAGATATGTTGCATTTTTGGATTTTCAAAATTTGCTGTAGTTTTCAAATTATCGCGGGTCAAAGTTCGACTTTTTTAGCAAAATTCAGAAAAATACCTGACATTTAACGTGCTCTAACTTTTTAACTAGTAATCCGATTATCACAAGTAATGGCTCATATGAAAGCTTAATTCTTCTTCTTTTAGGAAATATTTTCAAAAGCATACGGATTTTTTTCAGAAGTGTTGCAAAAATTCAAAAACATTTTTTTTTGCGAATATTTAAAAAAACACATCTTAGATTTTTTTAAAAAAAAGTTTGGTGATAAACAATACTGTTTTGTACAACATATCCAAAATTCAGAGTGGGATCCCAATGGGATTAAAAAATATTCTGGTTTTAGTACGAAGTTCTTAAATTTTACCTTAGAAAATTAAAATTTTATGTTTCTTCAATATAAAAATTTAAATTTTCAAAGAAAATTATACTATTAAAATTTTGAAAAACATTCAAAACATTAGAAATTTAAATTTTCTAAGAGAAAAATATGAGAACCTCGTACTTAAAACAGAATAGTTTTTGATCCCATGGAGATCCCACTCTGAATTTTGAATATGTTATACAAAACATTGTTATTTTTCACCAGAATTTAAAAAAAAAAAAAATCGAAGATGTGTTTTTTTAAATATTCGAAAAGAAAAAATGTTTTTGCATTTTTGCATCATTTCTGTAAAAAAAACTGTGTTATTTTAAAAATATTTTCTAAAAGAAGAACCCCAGCTTTCACATGAGCCTAAATTTGTGAAAATCGGGTCATTGGTTAAGAAGTTACAGCTCTTTAAACGTGATGTATTTTTCTTACTTTTGCTTAAAAAGTCAATCTTTGACCCGCCATAATTCGTTAAATACACCAAATGTAAAAAAACGATATATGGTACACATATCATATTTATGAGGGCTATCTATGTGTCAAGGCTCAAATTAATCTGAGACACCATTTCCAAAAATTACTAAAATTTGAGCTAAATTTTCTGAAATGGCCCGTGAACTACTTTTTTGGAACAGCAGCCTTTATGATTTTTTTTTTAAAGACTGTGATAAATTTATTCTTCATTTAAATATATAGCCCCTTATTCATATTCAAATTTGAACACTTTATAACAGGTTTATAAAACAGATTTCCATACGAAATTCGGTTTATAAACCTGTTATAAGTTTGTTAATTTCAATATGAATAAGGGCCATAAAATATAGGGGATTTGAAAAAGTCTTTTTTAAATTCACCCTGGGTCTAAGTGCAGGACTTCAAACTTCTTTTGACATAAAAATGTTTTATTTGCTTAATAAGAGTATTAAATACCCTCTAAAAAAATAAATTTTTTAGAAGTTGTTTTAGGTTTTAAAGGGGGAACTTTTACGTTCTGGTCCGATTTTGCACATCTGCAAGACTTCAAACTTCTTTTGACATAAATTTGCTTAATAAAAGCATTAAACAACCATTTAAAAAAAAAAAAAATTCTGAAGTTGTTTTAGTTCTTAAAGCATAGTACTCTGTTCGATTTCACGTGAAAAAATCTGTCAAACTCCATATAAAAAAAATAAAATTTGGCAACGCGAGGAATTATAGGGAAATTGTTAAAAAAGTTTTCACGCATTTTTATTATACAAGACAATTTAAATTGCCGTGAAAAAGTGACATTTCAGTTTTGTTATGATCGTTTCTTTCTTATAATTGTCAAAAGTTGTTTATTTTTTATTGTTTTATTGCGATTTGAGGCGTTTAAAGTTGAAGTGAAATTTTCACCGCAAAAAACAGAGTACTTAGCTTAAAGGGGTAACTTTTACGTCCTGGTCTGATTTTGCCCATCTCCGAAATTAACCACGCTATTACCATAAGACATATTCGTGACAAACTTCTGGAGTCCAGCTCTTTTGTTTTTGATTGTATCGTGTCACAGACGGACGTACGGGTCCTAGACCGATGATTCGATGAGTTACACACGGAACGACAAAGTCAGTATATCCCCATACCGAGGTTGCAGGGTATAAAATTGATACGAAAGAAGGGCTGAAAAAAAACATGATTTACTGCATCTGAAGAGCGCTTTTTTAGTGTTACCAACTAGCGCTCTGAACTTTGACATCGTTCTGGGGAATCATGTATGAGTTCAGTCAGGCTCCTAGACTCCGGATTCCTTCCAAAAGCTGCTGCCAGTTCAACAAAAATTCTGCTAGGTACAGTGACCCCCACACAAATCCGAGTTCGAAAGATTTCTTCTAAATTCTAAATCCGAGTTTGGAGTATTTAGAGATACATATCGTCGGTGCGTCAACCAGAATCGCTATGTGTATTTTAAAATTTTTTTAAGAGACTTAAACAACAGTTAAATTTGGTACTTTTAAAAAATTTGCAATATTATTTAAATATTTATGAAATTTTAAAGCACCGCAAAAGGTCAAAATAAAGTTGATTTGTAAGCCTTTGGTTGGCGCAACGACGATATGTTAAAAATCTCGAAAAATGTGGTCTGTAATTTCTCATGAGCATATTTTTGTTATGGTTGAACTGGATAACAGTGGGTTAGAACAATTCGAGGACTGGACAAACATTTTCTTAAAACTGATCGTGTTATCCCCTTAAAAATTAATTTAGTTCGTTAAGAAAAATTACTTGCCTCCTCTCCCTACAACAGTTGAAAATTTGATGAAGACCGATATGAGCAACAAGATAGAAATTCCGAGAAATTCCCTAAACACTGTTTAAAAAAATCTTTAAAACATGAGGGTGTTTAACAAGTTTAAGGACGGTCGGTTATTGAATTTACTAGATCAGACCTACAATTGCTCACATGAAAATAATAAAATCACAGTAGCACCGTGTAATCAGCTCATGAATTAACAAAGAATCATTTTTGAACAGTAAAATCATTATTAATTAAATCATTCATTGCTCGTGTTACAATAAAAATGATTAATTTAAATAATCTAGTAGAAATGAAAACAAACTAAAAACATTTAACAGCTGCAAAATAATATTAAAAAAAATTAAAAGTAAAATTGTAAATTACATAAACATACTATTAGGTGGATTCATAAATTCACATACATATACAAAAGATACAAAACTAAATCTGGTATTCTGAATTTAAATCGATTAATTCGAATAAGGGCGGATTACTTAAGTTCCAGTTAGCTGCTAACTGTCGATTTAACGGAGCCTTATGTCAAAATTTGTACGAAAAAGTAAAATTTAACGGAGAGTTTTTTTAAAACGGAGCAAGCCAGCCTAATTAGAAAATTAATTTTAAGTTAAAACTTTTTACTTCAATCCTTTTTTCCCAATGATGGGGACGGTTACTACTGCATCTTATGGCAGGAAAACAAAACATTAAGAAAAAAACTTTTGCATTTCCTTGCAATCCTTAAAAAGTGTATCTTTCAAGACCTTAAAAGTTTGCAGTCAAATCCAACAATAAGTCTTCAAGTTTTGCAGGTCTCACAGAGATCATTTTTATTTGGATATTCACCCTTATTCCATTTAAGCAAAAATTCAAGGTCAATTTTTGGCAAATTTTCTTTTGAATACTTTACTAAAATTTTGTACATGGTTAGAAGTGCGTTAAATCTTAAAGCTAATTCAAAAAAATTACAAAATATTAATTTTTAACCGTTTCCTGCGTTTTTATAGGCCCCTAATATTCTACAAATGATCTATTCGTCCTTGTTCGCATGCACTGTTCAACTG
Organism: Pegoplata infirma; assembly: GCA_963921195.1. Taxonomy (NCBI): domain Eukaryota; kingdom Metazoa; phylum Arthropoda; class Insecta; order Diptera; family Anthomyiidae; genus Pegoplata; species Pegoplata infirma. The sequence goes on along the minus strand of OY992538.1, from coordinate 238,296,177 downwards.
TCAGTCCTTAGTCGAAAATTTCCCCTTATATTTTAATGTTTTTAAACAAAATATTTAATTTATGAACTCTTACCACAATTATTACAACAAAACAACATTTTTGAACTAGAAACTAGTTTAACAAATATGTATATTTAGCGATATAAATGATAATCTTAACGATTAAAGCTGACTTATATTAATATTTAGCAGATTCAAATAATACCGGAATAGAAAAGCATTGTCCGTCCTTTTGTCTGTTTCTCACTTTGTCATTCCGTGTGTAACGCATCGAAATATCGGTGTTCGGTTCTAAGAAATTCTAGCGATGTCCGTCTGTCCTCCCATCTGTCTATGGAGGACACGATACAGTCCAAAATAAAAAACGACTCCTGACGTTTAACACGAATACGTCTTATGGTCATGGGGTGATTAGAGAAGGACAAAATGGAACTAGGGTAAAAAAGATTCCACCTTGAAAAACTAAACCTTTTTAAAGCAAATTCATAGTCCTTTCGATATTAAAATATATATATTTTTTTTCAGCCCCCTTTTGTGGTAGTAGATATAAAATATTGTGCTCGATTCTGGAATATGATTTCACCATTCACCTAATTTTTAAAAATTTTATATTCTTTCGATTTTTAAATTTTTTCTTGTAATTATTAAAGATATTACCTAGATCTTTAATTGTTACAAAAAAGAATATAAAATTTTTAAAAATTATGTGAATGGTGAAATCGTTCTCCAGAATCGAGCACATTAAGTATTTTAAAAAATTATAACAAACAACGCCCGTGTTATTTTTTTTTTAATTTTTGGAGGGCATAAAATATTCGAACAAAAGTTTCTTACTTGCTTTAATTACACTGTGCAACAAATTTGGGTCATCGCTTTGAGCCTCACTGCCTTCAATACCATATGAAAGTAGACTATCAAATGGACAAATTCACCAAAGGGTTTTGCAAAGTCAGTTCGGATTTCTTTTTTATAGCCCACTGAAGTGTTCATTTTTTTTATCAAAGGCGTTTGGAACACGTTAAAAATACTATAATAAAAACTCTTCTGAGCTTCAAAATGTGATTTGATGTCTTCAGTGAAATTATATGGCGGTTCTTTTCTTAGAACATTTTAACCCTATAACTGCCATTTTAAGGGGTCATTTTAGTCATTTTTCAAAAGCTAAACACAGAAGTCAAATAAAACGTCCATTTAGAGGGTTAAAATGTTCTACAAATATTTTCCTCATAAAATTTCACTAGGGGTTGTCAAGTGTTCAAAGTTTGTGCCACATGCGCAAAATGCTTAAAAAGGGTTAAGTATAAATAATCAATGTATGTTATGTTTTTTACTAAAGCAGTGCTAAAAAACATCGACAAAAAACAGTGCAAATATACTTCTGAGCTAAAAATTATATTCTGACGTGTTTTATAAAATTTTAAAGTCAAAAAAGTCTTTAAAAAATGGCAGTTAGAGGGTTAAAATGTTCTACAAATATTTTCTGCATCAAATTTTACTAGGGGTCGTCAAAGCCAAAAAAGACATTTGGACTATATAAAATGCTAAAATAAGTATGTGCAAAAATTGTATGTGCAAATTTTACAACTTTACTTTTTTTTAGCATTTTACATAGTCCAAATGCATTTGTTGGCTTTGACGATCCCTAGTAAAATTTGATGCAGAAAATATTTGTAGAACATTTTAACCCTCCAACGGTCTTTTTTTTATAGACTTTTAGTATTTCTTTTAAAAAAGGACAAAAATGACCCCATAAAACGGGAGCTAGAGGGTTAATTTGGTCAAAGAAAATAATCATCATAAAATTTTATAAAACGCATCAGAATATAACTTTTAGCTCAGAAGAATATTTGCACTTTTTTTGTCGATATATTTTACTACTGCTTTGGTAAAAAAAATAACAAACATTGATTATTTATACTTAACCCTTTTTAAGCATTTTGCGCATGTGGCACAAACTTTGAACATTTGACAACCCCTAGTGAAATTTTATGAGGAAAATATTTGTAGAACATGTTAACCCTCTAAATGGACGTTTTATTAGACTTTCGTGTTTCGCTTTTGAAAAAGGACTAAAATGACCCCTTAAAATGGCAGTTATAGGGTTAAAATGTTCTAAGAAAAGAACCGCCATACAATTTCACTGAAGACATCAAATCATATTTTGGAGCTCAGATGAGTTTTTATTACAGTATTTTTGACGTTTTCCAAACGCCTTTGATAAAAAAATAAAAAATACAGTGGGCTATAAAAAAGAAATCCGAACTGACTTTGCAAAACCCTTTGGTGATTTTGTCCATTTAATAGTCTACTTTCAAATGGCGTTGAAGCCATTGAGGCTCATTTTTCTTGTTGCACAGTGTTATAAGTGATAATTGCTTAGTTCGATTAATCAAATTTTTTACTATTTTTTCTACAATTAGAAAGTTTTTTTCTACAATTGGAAAGTTTTGTTTAAAATGGTTTAAAACTGTTCAGTTGTCGTAGTAAGGTAATCGAACGGAGAATTAATGCTTATTTATACATTCAACCAATTATGTCAGTAAAATCAACTAAACATGACAGATAGAGCAACTAAAATTTTTCTACTTTAACAAATAAAGTAGTTTGATGTTTGTTTGACATTTGTAGTTGAAAACAACTAATAACGGATGATTTACAGAAATCTTTTTGAAAAGCTAACACTTTTCTCGTTGTATCAATATCAAATTCATAAAAGTTAAAAGAGGCTAATAAGAGGTTTATAAAACAAATTTTGTATGGAAAATTTATTTATAAACCTGTTATTAATCTCTTTAATTTCTTATGAATTTGGACGTAAACTTTAATGTAAGTATAAAACATTAACCTTTTGACTGCCGACTTTTTGGCCATACATTTTTTTGGACCAAACTTTGTAAAAATGTAAATCGACGCTTATGAACATTTTTTTTTTGTTTATATATTTTTTGTAAATACTACAATAATAGCGGTAATCACTCTCCATATAAATATTTTAAGAAAATTTCGTACAAGAATATTTTCTACCGATTTTTTTTTCACTAAAGAGTAAACAACTTTTTTAACTACCTTTTTCTCTAACCTCAAATTATAGGGGCCTGTCACGGATTCAATTCCGTTCGAAAGTGGTTTCAAACATTTTCTATAAAAACGTAAAACGAAATAATTTTTCGGAATAAAACACCTTTCATGCACTTCGCCGGTTATATTGCCAAGACGATAAATTTTATTGCGGCAATTATAGATTTGTATCGTTATTGTATGTAATAAAAAATTCCACTTAAAGAAAACTATGAACTATTAATAAGTAAATGAACTAAACTTTTTTTCTCATAGTTAAGAAAAATTTTTATTTTTTAGTTAAATTTAGCTAAATTTTAGGAAAATTCATGAACTATTTCAAAGAAATTTTTTCCTTAATTTTAGTTATGTCTTTTTTTCAGTGTAATGATCAATCTAGTCAAAAAAAAAATAATAATGCTGTACGGTTAATTTAAAGGCATTTTCTGACTTCCGTTTAAAAACATGTTTTTAGAAATTTCTTTATTCTATTACAGTATATTGACAGATTAAAACGAAATTTGTAGTTTAAAGTTGTTTTAGGCTGTAAGTGAGAAAAGGGCGTATAATAAATTTGTAATTCGGTACTGAAAGGGTTAACAATAAAGAATTTTATAAAGAATGTTAATAACATTGATTTAATAAAAACAACATTTAATATTGGCCGCAATCGTAAGTCATATGTGAAATAATGTTACAATGAAATATTAGCACGTTTATGAAATCCCAACGGAATTGATTAGCTTTTTAACAGATATTTGAAAAGTATTTTAAAACCTGTTATAAAGTGTTAAAATATAATTATGAATAAAGGGGTAAACATCTATTGCAACATTTAGGGAATTTATTCAAAAGGGGTATCATTAAAAATTCTCACCATAAATAACAAAAATAACTACGTTTGTTGTTTAACGGTCAAATTCATAATGCTTTAAGGCAGGCTAATAAAACGTTTATAGTGAAAATTTGCTAAAACATTATTCAAAATCGTTTAAAAGCAAAATATTTATAAAAGGTTTATAGTAGGGTATAGTCTACAATAAACCTTCGATAAAGTTTGGAGTTGAAAAAATCATTCTTTGAGTGGTCAGCATTTAATATTTAATTATCTAAAGATTTAATCACACATTCTCCTCCCTTGAATAGTTAAATTCCATCAATTTCTATTCAATAAATTGAAGTTATCTCAACAATTAACAAATTTAGGATGTTTTCAATAAAAAATGTCAAATATTTGTTAAAAATAAATTAAAATAAAATAAAACAAAATAGTGATGTACATTCAAGCAAAACATATTCGGTATTCGAATATTTTTTGTATTCTTTGCATAAAAAAATTATTTTTTCGCTCGTATTTTTGAAATATTTCTATATAACGTTAAGAAAACAATGTTAAACTATTTTTTACTTAATACGAAATTTTTTCTAACTCTTAAATCTGCAAAAAAAAATATTTAATTATGACTACCGAGTCAATCGATTCATTATTTTATACATCACAAACAATTAAATGAGAAATATATCAAGGGTGTTGCCAACATTAAAACGCAAAATTATTAAATTGTTAAAGTACGTTTATGAATACAATTTCTTTAAAAAGGTTTACTAATGGTTTATTGTACTTTAACTATTGTGTGCTTTAAAGCCAAATTACAATTGCCTTATGAATTTGACTGTAAAACTCTAATAACTGGATAAATCAGATAATTTTCTATAGCAGGCTGTATAACTTATAACATTTTTTTTTTGTAAAAAATACAATACGTTCTATGCATATTATACAACAGGGATTCTCAACCGATAGTACCACTAGAGGTACGCCAGATTCTTTCAAATATTATTTTAACTGTAGGATAACAAATAAAACTGCTAAATTTGGTAATGAAAGAAAAATAAAGTAAATTATTGTTTAAAAAAAAAAAAACAATTTTATTATGTAAATTTCTCAAGTTTTAAAATATTTTAATTAAAATCAACTATTAGATTCTGATAAACTTCTCTATAGAAAAATATTAAAATATGATTCTAAGATATTTTTAAGAGTTTTATAGTTTGAGAAGCCCTGATATACACTACAGGTACAACTCAAATAAAATTGTGGTAAGTAGTAATTTTTTAATTGCTTTTAAATATTAACCTTCGAAAATTTATGTCCGGCGTATGCTTGACTTGTTTGATTATTTTATTTCTAAAGTAGTTCAAGTCGTAGTTTTTTATATAAACCATAAAAACAAAACTTGATTAGATAATTTGCTTAAAAGGCAAAGTGTAATGCATTCATTCATTGAGATACAATTGTAAAGATAATAAGCAAATAAGTAGGTATGGTTTTGGTATTAAAAATCGACTGAAAGAAAAAAAAAACTTAAACTCTGGTAAGTTTAAGGAAACTAATAATACTCCAATGTCAATGTCAAAATCATTCATATTTTTAAATTTTTATACAAAAAAATGCATAAGAAAATATTTACATATAAAACGACATATTGATCATATTTAAGTATGAACAACTACTGTACATGATATATTGAACATATCATGTCTATAAAGATTGAAATTTCATCCATTTTTGTGTGGTTTTTTTGTTAAAATCTTGTTAAAGATTCGCACGATTAATTCTAATTTATGTTAAAGATTTAATGAAATTTCTTGTTAGAATTTCATCATAATTTGTGGTGAATTATTTTGCAATTTGATATTAACAATTTTATGCTTTAATTGAAAACATTTTTGTGATTTGTTATACATTAATTTTTATTATTTTGAAGGTGACCCTACTATTAATCTAATAAATTTTTTAATGCGCAATTGTTCTTATTGTATTTTTTAATACAAATGAATAATAACATAACTATGTTAAATCTTTAATTTGTACTATTTTTTTATATTATTAAATAAAAGGTAATTACTAGTTAATTAGTCTTATAAGTTAATACACTTCCAGCTTTTGAGTGTGTGTCAGTCAGTTGTGTTCTAATTTGCCTTGACTTTATAACTTAAATTTAAGTTAAAAAGTTCACTGATATATTCAAGGACTTTTTTTCAGCAAAAAAGGTCAATAAATTTGCATAACAATAGTCGAACATTGACACCTATGAATTCGAAAAACCTGTCCGACTGTTTTTTTTTATTTTTTTTGTTAATAAGCTAAAGTGTAAATGATACTATTTCAGAAATGTTATCAATGGTTTCTACAAGAAACTTGAAAATTCAAAATATTTGTTGGAAGTTATTAATTTTTTTTGGAGAAAATACATTGAAGAAGTTCTTGATTGAAAAAGTTCTTAACACCTCTGTTCTTTCTTTCACAACATCTTTTCAATTCGCATGAAGCTTTCCGAATCACATCAAATCGAATTTGGTTCTGTTGTTTACGTTTTGATTCGAAGTTTAAGGCTGGATTACTCAATGCTCCGTTATAAAATAACTCTCCGTTAAATTTAACTTGTTCATACAAATTTTGGCATAAGGCACCGTTAAATCGGCAGTTAGCAGCTAACTTTTCATTGAGTAATCCGCCCTAAATCGAATAACTAAAAGTTTAAAATTATAGAGAAAATAGTGCATGCGTTTTACTTTCACTAACATGTTTTCATGTGAAATATAACGAGAAAAAATATTCGGAAGTAAAATCTAGAACACCAAAAAAAAACGGAAATTTTCATCAGATTGGATTTATTAACAGGCACAGCTGATTTTTCTAAAAGGTGTTTTCAATGCACCAAATAATTTTTTCGGCTCACGTTAACGCACGCTCACGTGAGTATTTTAAAATTTTCTTACCCTCAACAAAAAACCATGCTCACGAAATTATAATAACTAGGGCAAGTACTTTCATGCATCTAAAAAACGAAAATATGTGCCTATAATATGCATCTAAAAATCCAAAATATGCACTTAAAACTTCAAAAATATGCATCTAAAAATTATTGTTTTTACTAAAAAAATAATTTGTCAACATAAATTTGGCTTTGTCCAATACTTTAAGGCCTTCGACAATTCTTAAAAATGTTTTTTTGAGTGGAAACAATTTTTAATTAGTAAATATTTTTTACTTGAGAAGTTTTTTTTGAGTCACTGAATATTTCTAAAGTTAAAAATTTTATAAAAGAAAAAAAATATATACAAAATATTTCTAGAACAAACTATTTTTAAAAACTTTTTTTGTTCTTTTTTCTAAAAAAAAACAAAAAAATATTTTTTTAATATTTTTTTTTTCTTGGAATTTTCTGATTTTCAAGTCAAATTAACTAAAAGGCAAAAGACCTTATCCCAACTCTAAGCAAAATAAAAACGCAATTTTCCTATAATGAAATCTTAAATTCGAAAACATTTTTTAATTTTTTTTTTACGAGTAGTAAAATATCTCAGAATAGGAACATTTTAAATAGGAATCATTTCTCAGAATCTAAAAATTATACTTCCAGAATCAATTTTCTATAAAAAATGCATCAGAATACGATTTCTATAAATAAGTATATTTTTCTAAAAGAAATTTAAATTTTCCTAGGGAAGTTTTGAAAAAATATTGATGAAATTTAAAAAAAGGCAAATTTATATGAAAATATGCATCTATACCAAAATATGCAAAAATATACTACTACAAATCAATGCCATTTTATTTCAAATTCATTGATTCCGATAGATATTTAATTTATGTTATATTTACAGTGCTGAGTAAAAATATGCATTTTCATGAAAGTACTTGCCCTAATAATAACCAATTTTTTGTTTTACTTTTGTCATTTTTTTTGCACAAAAAGCATTTAATTTCATAAATACTATTATAAAAATTTATTTAAGTCACAATTTTGTTTGCGTTTTTCTTTTTTTTGAGAAAATCGCGTTTAAATATTGAATTTTAAAACAATTTTGTAGTTTTATTGTATTTTATTGTTTCAACATAGCGTACGAGTAACATTTTTGCAAATATTTGTTACTCATGCGCAATGTTGAAACAAGAAAATACAAGCAAATTACAAAATTGTTATAAAAATTAATATTCAAATGCGATTTTCTCGAAAAAAAAAGAAAATCGCAGTTTTGAGTTTTTTTGTGTGGATGGACAAACATCTTAAATTAAAAAAAAAATATTAAAAAAAAGTGGAAGGATTTCTGATAAATTGACGTTTTTAAAAAAAATAAAAATTTCAGAAAAATTTATAAATGGGTTTAGGAAATTAACCCCGGTTCCACATTGTCCAAAAGGTATTTCCGGCCACTTTTTTAGGTTTAGATGTCTTTCTACGCATACAAATTCAGAAATGCCGTTTTCTTTGTTATCGAAAAAATCGCATTTGAATATTGAATTTTATAACAATTTTATAATTTTCTTGTATATTCTTATTTCAACATAGCGTATGAGCAACACTTAAGCAAATATTTGTTACTCATACGCAATGTTGAAATAAGAAAATACAAACAAATTACAAAATTGTTATGAAATTCAATATTCGAATGCGATTTTCTCCAAAAAAAAACAAAAACTCACTTCTTAGTTTTTTTGCGTGGATAGAAAAAATCTAAACTTGAAAAAAATATTAAAAAAAAGTGGAAGGATTTTTGATAAATTGACTTTTTTAAAAAATTAAAAATTTCAGAACGGGTTCTGAAAATTTCTTAAAAAAAAGGTTAGGCTATCGATAACATTTTTTTTAAATATACAAAAATTAAAATTTTGGGATTGTTTTAATTTGTTAAATATTTAGCTTAGCTAACTCCACACAAATTGGACAATTTCTTAAATATTTAGCCACGCCTCCTAAGCCCAGGTTTTGAAAAAATTGAAAACCAAAAATATCCTTACTTCCATATAGGGCCTGCGAATTTTGTACTCTTCCCAAAACATTAAATCATGATAATGGTTTGCTGAAGATTTGGGTGTACAAAGCAATTTTTTTTTTAGAAAAAATAATGTTATATTCATTTGCCATTCCATGGAAAACGAATTGAAATATCGGTCGAGGACCCTTATTAAGATTATATGTTATTGATAAGTTTCTGTCCATATGTCTGTAGAAAGCAAGATGTAGTCCAAAACAAAAGAGCTGCAAATTTGGTAAATGAGTGTATTACTTAAGGGGAAAAAGTATTTTTACATTTTGCAGACTTTAAAAGATTCGGCACAGGAGAATTTAACACTCTCACTTGTTTTTTGTACACTTGTTAAAGAAATGAAACATTTTTATTTATTTAGTTTAGACTTGGTGAAAAAATAGTTTTGGTAAAAAAAAATGAGAATCAAAGGAAAACTATTTTTGATGAAAAAGAAGTTTTTGATGAAGAAACCAAATTTTTTATGAAAAAAAATTGTTTAAGAAAATTTTTTTTGAAGAAAAAAATAAGGAAAAAAACTATGAAAAAAGAAAATTATGAAAAAAAAATTGATGATAAAAAAAAATTTTGAAAAAAAATTATGAAAAAAAATTGATGAAAAAAATTGAAAAAAAAATAATGAAAAAAAATTGATGAAAAAAAAAATTAAAAAAAAATTAATGAAAAGAAATTGATGAAAAAAAAAAATTTTGATAAAAAAAAATTGATGAATTGAAAAATTGAAGAAAAAATTGAAGAAAAAAAAATTTTATGAAAAAAAAAATGATGAAACAAAAAATTTGATAAAAAAAAATTTTGGTGAAAAAAAAATTGATGAAAAAAAAAAACTTGATGAAGAAAAAAAACTTATGAAAAAAAAGTTTGATGAAAAAAAACTTGATAAAAAAAAACTTTGAAGAAAAAAAAGAAAAAAAAAATTTTGATGAAAATAATTTTGTTACGTTTTATTCACCAGCTGATGAAAAAACGTTTTTATTCACCAGCAGGTGAAGTTTGATGAAAAAAAAAAATTTTATGAAAAAAAATTGACAAAAAAAATATTTGATGAAATTTTCTGAAAAAAAAAGTTTGATGAAAAAAAAATTATGAAAAATTGACGAAAACAAAATTGAAAAAAAAAATTTGATGAAAAAAAATGATAAAACAAAAAATTTGATAAAAAAAATTTGGTGAAAAAAAAATTGATGAAGAAAAAAATTGATGAAGAAAAAAAAAATTATAAAAAAAGTTTGATGACAAAAAAAGTTGATGGCAAAAAAATTTTTTGATGAAAATAATTTTGTTACGTTTTATTCACCAGCTGATGAAAATACGTTTTTATTCACCAGCAGGTGAATTTTTATCCAAGCTACAAATCGAAGTCACAAACCTTTTAGGTTTTAAGAAAATGAAAAATATAACACCAAACATTTGAAGGCATATTTTGGAGGAACCGTATTAGATTTTTAAATAAAAATAAAAAACATTTTGACAAAAAAAAAATTCCAAAAATTCGTTTAGAAATATTTTGTTCCTACATCGTCTTTATTTAACTGCAGTTGTACAGCAAAAACTACTGAACCAATTTTGATTTTAAGTTTACAAAAGCATAATTTCAATAAAAATCAATAGGTTTATTTGATTACCTTACTACAATCTACTATTTTTTACTCATTTTACTACATCTGGAAATTTTCAATACAAAAAGTAAACAAACTTTCCAGTTGTAGTAAAAAATAGTAAGAAATTTGGGTAATCGAATAGGCCTAATATTAAAAAAAAATGGCCCTGTAAGTACTAAAGAATATAATTATCTACAAATCAAAAAAAATGTTTATCAAAATTGGTACTGTAGTTTTTGCTATACAACTGCAGCCGATATTGTTCTTTAAAAAAGCATCACACAATTGATTGGCAACCCTGGCAGTTCTAGTTGACCAAATTATGTGTTATGTGGAGTCCACACTTACGAACTTAAACAAGTTGTTTAATAAAACACCAGTAACAGAATAAAAACGTAATGGACACAGAACAAAGACTTTTTTAAACATGTCGCTCTTGAACACTCAAAAACAGCTAGTGTAAGCCCCGCATAATAATAATTTAAGTGGAGTTCACACTTACAACCTTACGTGGCATTCACACTTGCGACCTTTAACAAGTTGTTCAACAAAACTCCAGTAACAGAAAAAAACGTAATGAACACAGAACAAAGTCTTTTTTAAACACGTATGTTGCTCTTAAATATTCAAAAAGCAAGTGTGAATCCCACATTAAAAATAAAACGATAGTTTATCTTTCAAACAAAAAATCAGAATTAAAAATATTGCCTACTTTTTTATAGCTGTTTAAAAATTTATTGTTTTTTTTTATTTAAACCCCCCTTAATTGAGATTTTTGACATATAATAAACCTCAGATTAGTTTGGTCGTTTTCATATCAAATGATAACAAAATGCAATAATTATAATAACACACTGTGAACACGTACATAGCTGCATACATATCAAATTACAAAAAATAAAAAATAAAGCAAAATGACAACTTACCAATTTGACATTGTTTACAATTCGCACTACTAACACTCTCATTTGCATTGGCCACAAAACTCAAATGAAGGCCAGATTTAGTGGTTAACATATTGTTGCCGCTGCTGCTGATATTGTTGGCGTTAGAATTGTTGTTACTGCCATTAAATTTCATCAGCTGTTTTTGATCGGATATGCCGTTATCATCATGATGATGGCTTCCATTGCCATTATGCGTGTTAGCAGAAACACCATTTTGTTTTGTACTACTTTGTGAATCACTTAATTGTTTCATTTTGTTTTTATTTTTTTTAAGATGGATGTTTAAAATATAAAATAAATTATTAAAAATAGAATTTTAAATATTAATAATACTCTTGTGGCTAATTTGGTTTGGTAATACAAAAAACGTCTGGATTTGATTTTTTTTTTTTTGTTTCTAGATTTTTGTTTTAATATCCAGAACGTTTAACTTTTTAATATTTGTTATTTTATTTTATTGGTTTAATACGTATTTTTCGTTTGTATTTCACTTTCCTTTAACCGACAATCAACGACTAAACGGTTTCTCATTTATTTGCGACCTTTTTATTTTGATTTGGCATTAAACACTCAATAAAACTGAAAGTTCTTTTTTTCTGTTTTATTTGTTGTAATAACACAGCACAATAAACTTTTACGACTTTTGTCTTGGTTTCAAGTAAAAATTATATTGGCAAATACACTCTGCGCCAATGTTGTTTCAAAAAACCAAATAATTTCTGTTATTATTTTACTATGACTCTTGTAGCTGGTGTTGTTTGTTCTGTCACAAACACACGAGAGCTTGGCAAATAAGCAAGAGTTTTTCCCAGCACAAACTTACATACATACATAGATAACAAATACTCTCTAGGATTACAGGAAATTCATTATTGCAAAATTTTGTTGTTCTCTTCTTACCACTCTTAACTTAAATTCTCTAAGCTTTTTTTTTTTGAAGAGCTTTGACTCTTCGTAGTTTCATCTCTATTGCTGTTTTTTGCATTAAGCATCTCTTATGATAAAGCACCCGTTATTTAGTTTCCGTTTCAAGTTTAAGTTCTTTGTTAAACTCAATTAACACCACCACCACCACCACTACAAATTTTGTTCTAGTTAATTAGTTTTTAATGGTTGTGGTAAACACGAACATTTACAATGACGTTTTTAATCAACTGTCTGTCTTTCGGTTTGTTTGTGAATGTCGTATGAGTAACATTGAATTTGTGGAAATTATTCTCAACAAACCGCAAAAGTTACTCTTGATCTATGAAAGAAAAAACATGCGTCACTTAATTTGGGTAGTTTTTTTTTTTCATATGAGAAAGGGAATTCCTTTTAAAATTTTCCTTAAAATTTTATTTAGCACTTTTAAAAAGCACTAAAGCTTAGTAAATAAAACAGTATATTACACACTTTTTTTTAAGAATCTTAATTTTACCTTGTTGATTTATAAAAAAAAATAAAATACCTTAATAATTGTATTTATTACATGTATTGCATTAGTGATGAGCATGTGAGTGACTTTTAAAACTCACTTGGAAAATAATTTTTTTAAACACGCACTTTTACGATATTTTTTTTATTTATACTCATGAAAATTGTATGCTTTTTCACAATTACGTCAATTTATCTTATTTCACTCACGACTCCGAGTGACTCACGTAAACTTAATTCACATTAACGAATTTTATTTTTAAAACGGAATAAATAAAAAAACGCTAACAGAAAAATAAAGAAGTGTTAGGACAAAAAAAATACGAATCATTTATAACCTCCAACTTGTAGCCAAATATAACAAAATAACAATGTTGACAGGGACGTTAGGAAACGGGGGGAGAAGGGAAAAGCTGTGGCGTGATACACCTTTTCCTCCGCGAATAATAAAAAATGTAAAAAAAAAACAAGTGAGAGTGTTAAATTCGGCCGTGCCGAATCTTTTATACCCTCCAACACGTTAAAAAAACAGGGGCGTCTTTTTTGTGGTGGGGGGTTCGGAGGTGGGAGACAACCTTTCTGGATCCAACTGCAGGACTTTGAACTTCTTCTGACATAAAAAATGTTTCGTTTGCTAAGCAGAAGTACAAAAAATCTATAAAAAACGCCGTTTTTTCAGAGGTTGGTTTAGTTCTTAAAGGGGGAACTTTTTCCCCCGTGGTCCGATTTTGCCCATCTCCGAACTTAACCAGCCTATGACCATAAGACATATTCGTGCCAAACTTCAGGAGTCTATCTCTTTTATTTTGGACTGTATCGTGTCCTCCATAGACGGACAAACAGACAGACGGACATCGCTAGAATGTCTTAGAATCGATCACTGATCAATAATATATATACATTATGGGGTCCCCGACCGATATTTCGATGCGTTACACACGGAATGACAAAGTGAGTATACCCCCATACTTTGGTTGGAGGGTATAAAAATCGACCGAAATGTTTCGGGGGAATCTTTTTGGGAGGAGGGGAGAGGTTGGAGTCTGGGGCATCTTCATCCTTGTCATAACTCTTTACGGACATCGCTAGAATATCTTAGAATCGATCATTGATCAAAAATATATATACTTTATGGGGTCCTTCACCGATATAAATGACAAAGTGACCACATACTGTGGTTGAAGGGTATAAAAAAAATTTAACTCACACTCACCTAAAATTACGTGAGTAAAAAAAATAATAGAGTTGCGTTCACACTCACGTGTGATTCACCCTAATCAAGGCCATCTTCGCATCATTAAATTGCATTAATTTGTTTTAATTTAAATACAATTAACTTAATTTGAAAAGATTCTGATACACATTAAATAAAAAAATTGTTATTAAACCAAAACAATCATCAACATCTGGTTCAAACTGTATTTGTTTTTGTGAAGTCTGGCTTGATCAAAAGCGGAAGCATTACAAAAAATAAATATAAATCGTTGCAAAAATAACTCAATGCAATCAGATCCAAGTATGCTATATTCGGCAGTATAGATCTTCTTATGCCTAAAGACAGATATCGAGTACGACCCAACTCGAAGATTGATAAAAAGTCATTCAACTTTGCCGCATGTCCCCTATCTTCGAAGTGCCTGGTCTGTGATCGAATGAAAATGAATGACAAATATTGCTGTGCTCTGAAAAAGAGTAGATGGGATTGAAGGTCTGACTAAGAAGGTCATTGTTAAAAATTAGGAATAGAGAAGGAGAAAGAATAGAACATTGCGGTACACTCAAAATAATTCTACAGTAAAAGTATTAGTAAGCGATTTGGTACCAAAATCTACTATAATAATTACCAGTAGTACAGTAGTTTTTTAGTATCTTCAAAGTACTAAAATTAGTAATTTTTACTGGTTTTGAATAATATTAGTAACAATTTTTAGTATTGATTACCAACGCCTGCACTAAATCATTTTGGACTAACAAATTAGATCATTAGTTAAATTTTTAGTATTGCAAACCCACATTTTTTTAGTGTACCCTACCTAAAGCCATACTTGGGACCTGGCATTACATTTGTAAAAAAATAACAATGCCAATGCCTGCTATTTCATTGGCATGAAAAAAACTAATGCTTCAATGCTCAGGTCCCAACTATGTCTAAAACAAAACGAATAATGCAGTCTCGGAGAAAATTCGTTATTAATTGAGAGAAGTCATTACCGTCACCAAACAAAAAAGCCACGAGTGCCGCGAAAGAAAATCTATGACATAGTATACTCTTTCTGGTACCGGCAGTGGTTGATCGCCTTCTGACAAGAAAGAATTTCTTGCAAAAAGTTTAGGGAAGAGGTTGGCCTTATTAACCGGGTCGGTGATAGATTAATCATCCTTTAAAAGAGTTGAAATCACAGTACAGACTAGTATGCAAACAATGGTGCTAATTGCGTACTTTCCAATATGGTGGTATGGTTTTTAGTACGGAATTATCATCGATGCCTAGTGTAAGTGTGCCTGTACGTGTAAGCTTTTGTGTATGTATTTTTGTTGTTTGTTTACGTATTGTATGAAACGTCAAAAGTTACACCGTGTGCTGGCACTAATACTTACACACATCAAATGCAACTCTGTGAATCTACTACTCATGTACTGTGGTTGAAATAGAAGAACTATCATTACACTCAAAATAATCACTCTTTTAAAATACAGAGATACTCTGCTGAGCCAGCAAAAAATTCCATAGATTTCCAACCAGCAAGATTTTTTGTTATTTTACGAAAAAAAATCTGTAAAATGATTTCGATAAATAAAACTGTAAATTTACAGAATTATCTGTAAATGTTGACGAAAGCGACCAGAATTTTACCAAGAAGCATGGATAAGTATTAACTTGACACAAAATAAAGGCAAATGCCATCATTTATATGCCTTCGCTTAAATGTTTCGCACGCGAATGTTAAACTTTGTAGAAATTATTTATAAACTCGCTTGATGTTCTCACGGTTTTTTTTTCATAAACTTCTCATTTTCAGTTTCACATTTGTCGGATTCATTCCAATAAACCCTTTTAAAAAATTAAAGGAAAATCGTTTAGGAATGCCTTGACTTTCTTATATATCTTTTAAATGAGCTTGATATGGCTTTTACTCAACGGTCACTATTTGATTCCTAATCAATTTTTTCTTCCTTAATGTGCAAGTAGTGTTGACAATTGGGAAATGTTATCGTGAAAATTTGCCAGCTTTAATGCTTCCAAATTGTAAATTTACTTTTTTTATTTTTGTGAAAATTACGATTTTTTTCGAGTACCTCCAATTTTACACGACATCCTTGTTAAATTTATCAGCTTTTGTTGTATTTTAAGACGCTTTTCATTTTAGAATTTTCTTAAAATCTGTATTTCAGCAAATTACTTTGTCAAATATCTGTCGAATTGAGATTAGTCATTTTACAGAGTATTTAACAGAGTTATTATTTTGAGTGTATCCTTTACTCTTTTAACAAAATACCATTAAGTCTTACTGCCTTCAGGAGCAAAAAGAACATTCGCACAGTGACGGCGTTCGTATAGAACCTTTTCGCGTTTGAGTACTTTGGTACACTCGGTTTTCGCATTTTTGCAATGCAGATCAGTTACGACATTCTTTTTGAAACGCCAATTACATGAAAGCTTCGTCTATGGA
This sequence comes from Pegoplata infirma, assembly GCA_963921195.1. NCBI lineage: Eukaryota > Metazoa > Arthropoda > Insecta > Diptera > Anthomyiidae > Pegoplata > Pegoplata infirma. Next base: position 238,279,650 of record OY992538.1, on the reverse strand, counting down.
TCTGTTTTTTCTACGGCTCGATTGCGTATTGGTACAAACCAACAGAGATGTACCTTTCGGTATTCTATGGACTTTGTCTGATTTTCTATATGGCATAGACTATGCCGATGATATATGTCTAATTACACTTTGTTTCTCGGATATCGAAGCAAAACTTACAAGGACTCTGGATCTGACTGCACACTTGTATTTTGATTTAGCCGAAATATTCTTCGTAGAAAAATTGTCATTACTAGTATAATTATATTTGGAAGTGATACTAAACATTCAGCCCGTGGATATTTACGTCAAGAGCACAGCAGCAAAATCGGCTCTCAGATTAAGAGAGTCGCAAATGCTTAAGCAACGCTCTTAGGGACACTCGACTATATTAAGTACGGTGGGCGGGACGGAAATGGAACAGAGAACCGACTATATCTCACTACAGACGAACTTTGACAGAACCTTCGAAGTCCAAATACCGACTAGGGAAGACTGGGCGGAAAACTCTGTTATTACAGAGAATGCGATCTCAATCTTTACGGACGGATCGAAAATGGAGATGGGTACGGGTTCGGGAGTCTACTCTGAATGCCTCGAAATCGGGGTCTCATTGAGGCTACCGGATAAGTGTAGTGTTTTCCAGGCTGAGGTGCTTGCAATTGACAAAGCCGCGCAGTTAATTATGACAAGGGATCTTCGTCCTTGCGTCATTAACATTTTCGTGGATAGTCTCGCAGCTCTGAAGGCCTTAGAGTCGAATACTGTCAAATCGGGAATAGTTTTGAATTGTATACAGTCGCTTCGTCGAATCAGTCAGCACACAATCAAGCTAATCTGGGTCCCAGGCCACAGTGGGGTCGCTGGGAACGAATTGGCTGATGAGTGTGCGAGGAATGGCTCTGAATCGGTGGGGGAACGTGATGAACGAAATTGATAGGATATCTGAAAATAGGATGAAGGATAGGTGGATATCACTGACTACGTGCAGGATATCTAGAACCCTGTGGCCACTGCCGAATCCTAAGAGGACAAAAAGTCTTCTTACTTTTGGCAAACGGACGGTTAGCCTATTAGTTGGAGTACTTACAGGACACTGTATGATTGGCCAAATGGCCGTGCGTATGGGAATTTCTGATAGGGACTATTGTAGAAGCTGTGGGGAAGTGGAGGAAGAGGAGTCAGTGAAGCACTTGCTATGCGAATGTCCGGGCCTAATGAGGAGCCGCCTTAAGCATTTGGGGCAAAGATTTTTCGATGACCTGGACTGCCTAAGCGGTGTCTCATTGACGTCTCTAGCGGAAAACCTCAGGGAAACGGGGTGGTTTAAAAAGTAGGACTTTGTATCAGAGAGGGAGAGGGGAAATATGATTAGGGGAATCACAATGGGCCTTATGGCCTCCGAGTGAACTCGCCAAATGGCGAGCGCCCATCCAACCTAACCTATAATTATATTTACTACCGTTTCTTTTTATACCCTCCAAATACAGTATGGGATAATACTCACTTTGCCTTTCCGTGTGTAACACATCAAATATGGGTCTGGGACTTGATAAAATACATATATTATTGATCCGAATCTAAGGCATTCTTGGAATGTCCGTACGTCCGTCTGTATAAGACACGATGCAGTCCAAAACAAAAAAGCTAGGCCCTATAAATTTGCTACGAATATGTCTTAAGATAGTTTAAGTTTGTAAATGGGGAAAATCGGACGATGGGGGAAAAATTTCCCCCTTGAAGAACTAAACCAACTTCTGAAAAAAATCAATTTTTTAAGGTTTTTTTTTTATTTTTGTTAAACAAATAAAGCATTTTTATGCTTAAAGATGATCAAAGTCCTGCACTTGAACCTAGGAGATAGGAAAATATTGTTTTTTTCGGTCCGCCCATTTTTGAGGGCGTGGTTATTAGAAAATAATTTAAATAATTAAATTAAATTACTTCAAGTGCAAAAAGCTAAATAAATTAATTTCTAAACATTTTTCACGATAAAGGTGTTCCCAAACGACCCCCGCCGAGCACTACCCCACCACAAAAAAACGCCACTGGAATTTTTTGTTTGTTTAAGTTTTACATGTTGGAAGGTAAAATGATTCGGCACAGCCGAATTTAACACTCTTACTTGTTTAAAATCTAAAAATTTATAACAATTTAATTTATTAACATTAAATAATTCAGCCGTTAAGTCGCGACCTTAGGACAACAAGATTCTATTTCTTGGTGTTCTAAAGTCGCGAAGTAATGTACCGATTTGTTTGTTATCACATTTTTTTTTTTTTGCTGATACTGATGCACTCGTTATAACGCCCTGGGTCTATTTTTATTTGCTGGAGTCTGTCATTTTGTAATTGGTGGAATCAGTTAGACGAAAATATAATATATTGGATTGGAAAACCATTAAAAACACGTTTGAAGATGGATATACAGGTGGAGTACCACTTAAAAAGTTCAGACGTCAATCACAAAGTTGTCATGCCTTCCATTATAAAGATAACGGTTGTTTAGTGCTTGAGCTATTAGAAGGAGAGCATGTCTTTCTGTGTACTTGAAATGAGTGCTAGCATTTAAATTTAAATATAAAAAAAAATCTTAAATTGTAGATTTAAGGGAATTCTAAACTTACCATACTTCTTATGTTTTCGTAAAGATTTCATTTCAGAACGAAGAAAATTATTTTTATATTAAGCTTTTTAAGAAATTAACTTCTTACTTTTATTCCTTTTTAAACAAACGAATTATAAAATAAAAACTAAACTTACAGTTTTTACAACTCCATAACCTCGCCACCCGCAGATTCTTTACCCTGCGCTTGACGTTCCAGCTTTTCTTTAGCCATAGTTTCCAATTGTTCTTTGGTCAACAAAGATATTCCCAATTGATCTTCTCGGGTAAATGGTTGAGCCATACGTCTTAGCCAACGTCGAGCCAATTGCATGGATTCTTCTGTACTGAGATTGCAAAAACTATCAACTAAATGTTCTTGAATCCATTTGGGCAAACGGCTACGTTTATCTTGACGTGAAAAACGTTTGTCAGCAAATATCATAATACCATAGTCGGTTTTTCCTCTTAACGCACGACCAACGCACTGAGCCGCATGACGCATGGCATCAAATGTGAGGAAATCATTTTCACGTATTTGAAATTGATCTCGTAAGTAGTCAAGTCGAGCTTTTAGAATACGAGACTGTGTAAAAACATAGGGTATGCCAAACATAAGGACAGCACGGCCATAATGATGATCAAAATCTACACCTTCAGAGACTTTGCCACGGGCAACGGCTAAAAGTACAGCACCCCTACCACAATCGCAGGCCTGTTATAAGAAAAAATGCAATGGTAATTAAAGTTGCCGTCACAATTGTTTTTTTGCGTGAAAACAACTGTATTTGAAATGAAAAACAATTGTGTTTCAAATAAAAATACCTAACACAATGAAAAAAGAGTATTACAAAAAAACTTTATTTCAAAAAGAAAATTGGTGAAAAAATTTTTATAAAAAAAAATTTAATGAAAAAATTTTGTTGAATAAAAAATGTAAAAGAAAAAAATATTTTTTGAAAAAAAATGTCGCGACATGTCGAGGATTTTTTTTTTTTGTCCGCGAAAACAGTTGTTTGTGTGAAAAAAAATGTTTTTATTTTTTTTAAATACCATTCGGTATCAAAATCTGGTCGCATAAGTCTATAGGCAGTCGAATTAAAGCATTTTATGTTTTTAGGTTATGTGGAATGTACTAAAATTTTCAAACTGTCCCTTTTGAACCGCTGTACCTATATCGCCCAAATGCAATACCAAACTGCTCGAAGCAGCAACAAGAATATATTTTGTGTGATCGCCTTTTCAACAGACGGACATCGCTAGATCATCTTAAAATAGATCGAGGATCACGAATATACATACTTTCCGGAGTTCCGGATCGACATTTCGATGAGTTACAAACAAAATGCCTTTATTTTCGAAAATTTCGAAAGACAAAATGTAGCAAAAAATCATACACCAAAAAACATCCATGCAACATTTTACGAAATAAAATTTCGTACTTGTTTCGTAAAATATACAAAAATTTACTTTATATTACGAAAAACAAATTAGTCCGGATTTTTGTAGATTTACGAAACCTACGAAAATAGTTGGTTATCATTTAAATTTTTAATATCCCTGCAGCAAATGCGACCGGTCCTTGATAAGTCACGTGACATGTCACATGGACCCAAATGACCTATTACAAATTTGACACCTTTCATATAAAAATACGTAGGACTTTAACATTTTTTTCGGAACTTCAAAAATTTTATTTTTATTTTAAAGATTATTTCTTCAAAAACCATTCAAAATTATTTTTTAATTCCAAAACGCAAAAAGAAATCAAATACCAAAAAATGTTTGTGTCCGGAAAATTGAAAAAAAAAATTCGCTTAAAAAATTTTTAAAAATTTGTAAATAAAAAAATTTTTACGAAAAACGGGAGTTCTTTAAACTTAAAGCTAAGATATCTCAAAGACCTGATGTGATGGGCATATTCTGACAACAGATTCGGATAAAGAGCAGATCAAAGTTGGCCTGTGCTATTTTTCAATCATAAAATGAATTTAGTTAATGTTTTGTAATAAAAAAAGTAATTTTGTTTTCAGCAAATATAAAAACAAATTAAATATGATTGTGTAGGATGTATAGATTATAGAATGTTTAAAATAAGTTTGAGATAAAAAAATTTAAAAAATAAAATTGTGTCGTTAAACAAAAATTCGTTGATTTCATTGTTCTAAAACTATTTAAAATTTCATAAAAATCTAAAAGTTTAGAAGAAAAAAATGTCCCTGTTAGTCCAATGCATTAACACTTACCTTAACATAATTCATTAAAGCATAACTAGTTTCCGCATTATCTTGAGTCTCAATGAATAGTAATTTATAACGTAATAATGTGTCGACTATACCCTGATCATACCAAGAGGCCACTACGGATTCTAAATACAAATATGATGTAAAGAAACAAACAATACCATCTGGCACAGTTTTGGCTGTCTCTACCAAAAGCTGTCCGTAATTTCTAATCACCGCAGTATCATCTCGAGTTTCATATTTTGAAGATATAGCCACCTGATCATTCCCTTTGGATACAATCTATAATATACAAAAAACAATAAAATTATTTATTTTAAATAAAACAAAAACAAATAGAATGTACCATAGGTAATAAACAAGGCCGTGCTAAAGTCATAGTAAATGAACTCATTACAACTGGATCAAAATCTAATATTTTCGGATACATATCCATAGGTGATAATGTGCCCGATGTTATTACAACCGTTTGAAATCTTTGAAAGACCGGAGCCATAGCTATGGAAGAATCTAAGCAGCTAAAGTGTAGTATAGGATTGGCCACTGTAGGTGTTTTATCATCAAATGGTTCAATAATAATAGTAAAACCTTTAGTGTACGTACTAACCAATGTAGCAAAATGAGTTATCTAAAAGAAAAACAAAAATATTTCACGTTTTATTAAGTTGATACAACAGAGTTGTAGAAATTTAAATACCAGTGTTAAAGCACCATATTCAGTTAAATCCGTGATTTCTAATGTTCTCAACAAACTAGCCAAACGTTCAGCACAAAATCTTAAAGGTTTTCGTTCTATACAAATTTTCGATGCTACATCTTTGAGAAAACCTGCCGGCGATTCTTGAACTACATGATGAACTTTTAAACGTGTCTTTATGTACTCTACATAGCGGCGTAAGAAACTTAAAAAGTGATCAGCATTACGTATATTACCAGGAACTACCTCTGCAAGTATGAAATTTTAGTTTAAAATAATAATTAGAATATAATTGTCGTGGCAGTGAATTTAAAATACCTTTTAAAACATCATTTGGCAGTATAGGATTGGCCAAAACCATATCTGTGTCTCTTTGTACACTGGCATCTTTTAAACCTTGTACCATACGTTGGTATTCTTCATTCAAACGATTCGTATCTTCTTCACGTATTCTAAAATAATAAAATGTGTAATTTAATCAGGCGTGCATAAAGATGGGGGGGGGGGGGTCAATTGCACTTTTCTTTTAAAATAGTGTTTTAGATTTTTTTTTACAAAAATGTTATGAACCTAATAATTTGTTTATATAAAAAATGGTTCAGAACCTCAGAAATTGCCTTAGAAAACATTAAAAGGCATTAAAACTATAACATTTTTCTATTTTCAAATATTTTTGATCGATAAATTCTGTAAAATTTTACGGCCGTATTCAAAATGAAATTCTAAATACTGTCTAGATACTGTTTAAGGATTTCTTATTCAAAACACCGTTTCTTAAACTATGAACATACGCTGAACATCACTTGCCTAACTGGCGCCATATTGATTTTGTAAAATGTCAACAACAAATTATATGACAAAGAGTTAAAGTTATTTTAAAACTCTCGATTTTATTAAAAACAATTTCCACAACATGCTTTTTTAATTAAAATAATTTTTAGTAAAAAATTAAGATATTTTTCTGTTTTTTCATATTTTTTTTGTTTTTTTCTTATGTGATTTACTAAAACAGGGATGGTCAACTTTTTGTTAAGCAGACTTAACTAAAATCATTTTGAATAGGCTCTTGAACAAACAGTGAACAAGCCTTAAAAACAGTTTAGTTACGAACTCGATGTTCAGGGTGAACAAACCGTGTCTAAAAATTCATTTTGAATTATTTTTAGAAAAGCTCATCAACAACATGTTTGCTTGTTGTTGTACCGAGAAGTTTGATATTGCATTTGAGCGATATCGGTTCAGCGGTTCAAAAGTTATGAACGAAAATGTAAGGACACCTGAAACATTTTTGTACATTTCACATAACCTTAATAAAAAAAATGCTTTAATTCGGATGCTAACTGACACATGTAAAGAATATTAGTCACCGAATGGTATTAAAAAAAAGTACAAACATATGTATATTTTTTACAAAAAAAGTTTTTTTGGGATTTTTTGCACCAAATTTTTTTTGCAAATAATATTTTTTACATTTTGAAATAAAATTGGACACCGAATGGTATTTAAAAAAATATATTTTTTTTCCAAAAAAAGTTTTTTTTTTCACCAAAATTTTTTTTCTGCAAAAATCTTTTAGATATTTGGAAGGTCGAATTTAAATTTTTTTACTTGTTTTTTGATACAAACATCTCTCAAAGTCTGAACATTTTTCTGTTGGAAGATTCTGAGAGATTTTCTTTAGGAAAATGTGTCTCTAAATCTGTAAACATTACTTTAAAAATAGTGTCTTTGAATTTTTGTACAAAAATGTTTAAGAACCAAATATTTTTTTCTATATGAAAAATTTTTCCGAACATAAAAAATTGCTTCAGAAAACATTAAACCATTCCCAATTGTAATTTAAAATTGTCCAAATGTATTTTTAAATTGTCCAAATATATTTTAAAATTGTCCAAATTTATTTTAAAACTGTAAAAATTGTCAAAAATTTTTAAAATTGTTCAAAATGAATTTTAAAATTGTCCAACTGTATCTTAAAACTTTTCGAATGTATTTTTAGATTGTGCAAATATATTTTAAAATTGTCCAAATTAATTTTAAAATTGTCCAAATTAATTTTAAAATTGTCCAAATGTATTTTTAAATTGTCCAAATTAATTTTAAAATTGTCCAAATTAATTTTAAAATTGTCCAAATGTATTTTTAAATTGTGCAAATATATTTTAAAATTGTCTAAATGTATTTTAAATTTGTCCAAATGTTTTTTGAAATTGTCAAAATGTAGTTTAAAATTTTCCAAATGTATTTTAAAAATTCCCAAATGTATTTTCAAAATTGTCCAAAAGTATTTTAAAATGTTCCAAATTTATTTTAACAATTTCCAAATGTATTTTAAAATTGTCCATATGTATTTTACAAATTTCCAAATGTATTTTAAAATTGTCTAATTGTATGTCAAAGTTCTCAAAAAAGTGTTTTTTTTTTTTTGGCATTTTTGTGATGAGTGGAAACCATTTTGTTAAGCTCAATTGTATATACGAGGCCTTTTTATTGTATATACGAGGCTGTTTCATTCAAAAACTCACGGAATTATTGATGTGCCCTCGAATTAAAAAAAAAAAAAACATTTAAAAAAAATTCAAAACATTATATTTCCGCCCCCTGTGATTTGTTCTTGGAACTTTTTTAAGATTTCCGTTGATGAATTGAACTACCCCAAGGAGCGAACGTTTTTCCAAAAAAATACTACCATTGTTTTGATCTCCCCTAAAATCGTCAAAAAAATTATATGTATTACCGGCAGATCAAAAATCTGGAAATTAATATTTATATGTAAAGTTTTTTTAACGACAACAAAAAACTCGTTAGGGGGTACGCGGCTGATAAAATTAAAAATTATGGGTACGCGAGCCAAAAAGGTTGGTAACCGCTGCTCTATATGATCATTTTCATCTATCCTCTAAAATCCCCAATAGTGCAAAGTTTTAAAAACGAATCATACCTGAGATTCAGTAGTTGTTTTAAAAAATATTGTAGAATAGCGAATTTTAATAACTCTAACAATTCGCGAAATAGACAGTTTTTTTGCTCTCCTGAAAAGTTGTGTTTTTTTAGATAGAGGGTTTTGAATATAGGCCCTCGATATACAATAATACGGATTTTTGAATCGGAACATTTTTCTGAAGCAAATGTCTCAGAATTTATTTTTTTTCTAAATGAAAAAGATTAAAAAATTTAATCACATGGATTGTTCCGAATCATTTGAAACCCTATTCACTGTTCTGTTATAAATAAAAGTTAAAAAATTATAAGGACTAAAGTGATTTTAAACGTTACATAATTTTGGAAGTGAAATCTAGAACACCAACAAAATTTGGAAATTTTCGTTTTAACATTTTTTTAAGGTGAATTACTTTTTTGGAACAGCGGCCCAAAAGTTTTTCTGCAATAACAATGTCCCAACATCTAAGAAGTTTTGTAGAATTTTTTTTCGGAATATTGGAATTTTAGTATCAGAAATAATGTCTGAAAATGTCTCAAAATTAAGAACTTTTATATACAAATTTGATTTGACTTAACATTTTTTGGTCCGACAGATTTTCCTTGAGAAAAACAATTATTTGAGTTAAAAAAATATACCGCCCCCATACCTTACCCAAAAGCTGAATCCGCTCCTGAATCAATACGACAATATAGTCTTTTTAAAAGTTTTACTTACTCCTGAACTAGTTTTTGTAATTTATTCAAAGCATTTGTACTACGTTCCACAGTACGACGATTAATTTTAACACTCATGGAATCAATACAAACATTATCAATATTATGCGCTTCATCAAAAACCACACAAGATTCCCGAACCATCTCTTTGGAAACAACTTCAGCAATTTTAGGATCCAAAAGATAATGATAACTGTATACTACTATATGGGCTTGTCCAATCTGTTAATTAGGCAATACATTTCATTATTTACTAGTTTTGAAAACTTAAAAGTAATAAAACCTAACTGCATATCTGGCCAAAAAGTAAGGACACCAATTGCGCATGCGTCCATATTCCTTTAAATCGTCTATACTATAAACACCAATCGGCAAAGTTGATTCTTTACCCTCCAAATTAAAACCTTCAAAATATTGACCTGGAAAATGTGAATTTTGTAAGAATTACTATTAAATTCCTTATCTCTTTTAATCAGATTACTTACATACGGGTGTCTCTGGATCGTGTTCATGTCTTTCGCGAACATAACTAGCAGTTAAACCATAACATTTGCTATCAACTGATTTACCTTCTCTTTCCTTGCTCACGTCGGGATGTATGCACAAGTTTTTACGTGAACTTAAAACCAAACCAATAAAGCCCGGTGGTTGTGGGGCATTTTTCTCATAGTACAACATGAGGTTCTGCAACTCGGCTATTACCTTTTCAATTTCCGGCACGGTACGTGAACAATATATTAACTTGCGTATTGTTTCTGGATGTTCTATCATGTAGGCGACAATGAGCGATAGTAATGTGGCAGTTTTACCCGTACCTGAAGGCATTTCCAACAGACAATGGCCTTTGGCATCCAAAGTACGTTTGAGTTCCAGCATGTATGCATATTGTTCTGGATATATATAGTCATAAGGAAAATAAACTAACAAACCATCAACGCTGATTCTAGTAAAAAAGGAAAAAAGTTTAAAGTAAGCAATTTTTTGCTTAATTTTGCAATACTTACTTCATTTTTGTAATTCTTAAAAAAAATTGTTTATATATTTTAACAAATGCCGGTTGAATGTCAAAATGCTTAACAGAACTTGATTAGTGTTGCAAAAGTTGTGTTATCGAGGCGTAGTCGGTATTCGAAAAGTTTCTTCACAATTCAGCAGTAACCAGCAGATAGTAAAAAAAATAGGATTTCTAAATTTTAATTTTGCTTTTCTGAATTTTAATTAATCAATTTCTAAAATTCAATTGGATTAGCGGCAAAGGTTCGAAAGAATTAATTCTTTAATTAAATTTTCTAATTCGAATTAAAAAAATAGAATTTGACATTCCCTAAAATCAGTCAGCTTTCATAATCATTGGGCTTGTTTTTTGCATACCGGATTATGATTAGAATTAACTCTATTTAGTTTAAAAATAGGTCAAATCAAGTCCAGAATTTTTTTTATAATTTTTTTCATAGTATTTGTTAACGCAGATTGGAAAAAAGATAGTTAAGTTCAAAAATATGAATGTATTTTTTATGAATTGGGTAAAATATTTATTTGCGTTTTTAATTATTTTTTCGACATTATCAGAAATAGAAACGATTAATCGAGGAATCGATTAACCGAACTGGAAACACCACTTTCTACTAAACAAAATGCATTCGTCCATCCAGCAAGTTGGATGGCATGTAGTATCGTGTATGGCACCCTTATGAGTGTTCTTTTAATGATTTTTTCATTTACCAACACTGAACTAATAACAACTACAACTGTTGTAGTACAACCATAGAAAAAAAATAGAAATGAAACAGAGTCGTATTTCGCTTGAATAAGTATTAGTGACAGCACATTATGTAACTTTTGACGTTTAATAAAAACAATGCAACATAAAGGAGAACAACAACAAAGCAAACAACAAAAGAGAAAAAAAAAGTTTTTAAACTCTCAATTGTGCGTATTATCTTTAAAAAAAGTTGAATAAAGCAAAATAAATAATAAATTTAATTAAATGAAAGACAAATTCCATTTTTTATAAACAAAGAATCTAATTTGATATTAAATACGTGTGAGATGAGAAAGAACAAGCATTTTGCCACCATATTGGAAAATACATCAAATACAACACTGCGTACCTTCTAATCTTTTCTATGAGTACAACACTGGTTTTTAAATGTCAAATGTGGAACAACAAAAACTGGCAGTGTTGATTTCGTTTTGTGATACACGAACACTGATGCCAACTTTAACTAAAAAAAAGTTGCACTTAAAAATCGCTTAAAAAGGCTAAACAAAATCTAGCAATTTTAGGAGAAAACAATTTATCCATGGACCATTTTTGGAAAAATGGAGTTAGGAATCAATTGTACACGCAAAAAAAAACTTGTGTCGGAGTGAGCAAAAATCTGGCATAATTTTACCAAAAATATGCTAAAACTACAACCGACGAAGTAGTTTTCGTAATTTAGCCAAAACACTTATGTAAAAAATTTTGAAGAAAATGCTAATGCTATTTAAGCAAAAACTTGGTAAAATATACCAAAAGAAATATGGTGAAATATACCAAAATTATTTGAAAAGCTGACTAAAAATAATGCTTAAAATTACCACATTTATGCTAAAATAAATTTTTGTAAAAATTTGTATATTTGTTGAATTTAAAATTTTCACAGAATAAATCCATATTAATATAATAAATGTTGTGTAGGATTTAATTTACCACCGACCAACTGACCCTTTTTGTACAATTTTCTCGAGTGACTGCTGCATACGCTTCTTCTTGAAGTAAAGGATCCGCTATAGCTTCACGAATTTATTTAAAAGCATCCTGTAAAAATAGAAAATTATTACAAAACATAAATTTTTAATTTAAAAAATTGGTAAACCCCATTGGTCTTTTGGTAAGGAGGAACACTTACTTTGTCATTCCATTTGTAACCCATCAAAACAGGTCTGGACTCCCTTGGCTTTGGGTTTTTAGGTTTTAATTTTATAACTAAAGGCAGGATTGGTGTCCACGCTCTTTATTGTATTGAAGGATTCTCCATAGCTTCAAAAATTTATTTAGCAGTACCCTGTAAAAATAGAAAATTATTACCAAACACTAATTTTTAACTAAAAATCTATTAAACCTTATTGGTGTCTTCGGAATGCGGGTATATTCACTTTATCATTCCATTTGTTATTCATCGAAACATACGTCTGGGACTCCATTGGTTTTTCTTATTGAATGGTGTTTTAAGTGATGAAAGCAAAATTAACTTTAACATTCTTTTATCTTACATTTATTTATCTTTTAGAAAACTAATTATTTATTTTTATTTATGTATTAATTTATTTTTATTTTATATATCAATTTCCTTTTTACGTTTTTATAACACAAAAAATAATCGAACAACGCACGCACACAAAAATACAAAATGAAAATGGCGGTCTGTATTTGTTTTGTTTTTTTGTTGTTTTCTTTCGATAAATTTTTGTGCAGGTAATTTGCGTTATTGAGCAAGCTACTTGGTTATTTTACATAAAAAATGAATTATGTTACTTTAACATCGACAAGCATAATATAAGCAAAAATTTGGTAAAAAATTTTTTTTGGTATGAAAAAAGTTTTACCAAGTAGGATTGCTCAATCTTACACAGATTTTTTTTTTGCGTGTATATAGTTAATATGACGTCTAACCAAATCCATAATCAATTTTTTTACACATCGTAGAAATTAAAAGATATCCAGCATATACCACAATCCCAAATTTTGTACCGTTGTAAAAATTTGATTACAATTTACTCTTTGAACAAAAAAAATTTATACCCAATTTACACCTGAGGTGAAATCTGTATCATTTTATAACCATATGATCGAAATCCCGTTCGAACGCGATTTCACCTCAGTGTGAATTGGGTATTACACAGAAATTTTGACAACGCAGCAGGTTGTGTTTCACAAATGGATTGCTGCATACTTCATTATTTGCACATGCAGCAAATTTTTATCAGAAAAGTTTAAATATTTTTCTTGATTACTTTTGTTTTGCTTCATAGAACGCATTTTAAAACAAACTGAAAAATTTACGCTTGGCTATTGGTGTGATCCATAAACCATTTAAATGAAATAAAGAATCAAGTGTTAATGATTGTTAAGTACTTTTTTTGATCCGAAATCAAGATATAAAGCCCCAACCCATACAACTATCGCAGTGAAAAATTAACGTCGACAAATTTGTCAAATTTGTATGGGCTAACATAAACGTGGGAACATAAAACGCAGCTCAAATTAATATTAAAGGGTTGTGAATTGGTTATTATACCATATTCACATTAATTTAAACTAGTTTAATAATGTGTTTTCCCCACACAATTTTAAATACTTTACTGTCAAAATGAAACGAACTTTTTATGGGAAAAACATGTAATTAACATAGTTTAAATTAATGCGAATATGGTATACAAAAAATAAAACAGCATTTTATTTAAAACACGGTTTTATAATGAAAAAAAATATAAGTCGCTAGATCTAACAAGTAAATAGCTAAGTTGACAACACTGAACACAAAAGAAAATCAAAATTACTGCTAGTTGGTGAAAAATAATTAAACTACATAAAATTCTAAAATATTAATAAATTTCTTATGAAAAATAAGAAAATATTAAAATTCAATATTAAAATTTAATAAATTAATAAATATTTTAATCGAAAAACCAATATTAAAGTGATTGGATCAAAAACAAGAAAGTGAATGCATGACCACAAAAAAATGTAGAAAAAGTTTTTCAAGAAAAAATGTCAAAGCAAAGCAACAACAACAAAGCCTAAAATTAACACAAATTACTAAAGAAAAATGTAAGAAAACAGGAAGTTTATTCAAGATAAAAAAGAGAAATAACTATAAAAATATGTAGAAAAATATTAATATTTTGATAAAAGGGGCGTTCTTTCATAAAATCAAAAAATAAAGAAAAAAGTAATAAATAAAATCACGTCATTGTTTTTTGTGGAAAAAAGGAGACTTAACATAAAGTCTACGTCAAAATCAATTGATAGTGAGTGTTTTGTGTGTGTATGTCAGTTTTTTTTCTTTTAATTTTAAATATTCCCAAAGCCACACTTGTAATAACCAACAAAATATTTTGTTATAAAAATAAAATACAATAAAAGTGCATATTAAGCTATTTATTGCTCGTGTTAAAGAAAAACAACAATCTACATCTGTATGAATGCATATTTGGCTATATTATTGGATTTATAAGAATTCTTTATATTCTGCAAAAATCTATATTTACTACTTTACAATAAAAACAAGATAAAGATGAACATAGATGAAGAACAACAGGCGTTATTGAAACGAGCTGCCGAAGAACGGGAGTTAATATTTAATCGTTATAGTTTGGGCTTAGATCCAACCAATCAGGTTGATCCCTGGGAAAATCCAACTTATGAAATTTATCATATTACAGATAAGTAAGTAGAATTATGTTTATTTTTGTTTAATTTCTATTGCTGTTTATTTAATTTAAATGACACTTATATGTTGTCTTTGACGAAACTGCATTTTAAGGGAATCACAAAAACTTTAAAACAAATAGACTACACTTTATGGTTAGGTTTTTATCTAGCTTTTCAATGTTCCGCATAGATTAATTTAGGTCCAGTTTAAAACGATATCATGTTTGTCAGTCTCAATAATACGCGATGACGACCCTGATCACTATGCTTTCTTTACGAATGTCAAAAGTCTTGATATTCCAATAAGAGATTTCTTCCAGATCTTGTCACTATAATTTTTTTTTTACTTTTTAGATTACAACCTACGCAATTTATTAACTGAAATACAATTAATGCATTCTTAAATACAATTGATAAATTCGGAAATACAATTGATAACTTCTGAAATTATATTGATAATTTCTGAAATTATATTGATAATTTCTGATATTATATTGATAATTTCTGAAATACAATTGATAATTTCTAAACTACAATTAATAATTTCTGAAATACAATTGATAATTTCTGAAATACAATTGGAAATGGTGTAATGTTAAAAGATTGATAACATTGCTGAACATTCAAAAAAAAAACTTGATACGGCTGGTACGCGATCTTACACAGTTAATTGCAATTGTTATCACAAATCTGGTATCCAAAGTGTTCGTTCACATCGGGTTTTTGAGAAAATTGAGTCCAAATTTAAAAAAGAAATTGGCGTCTTGGGCATTTTTGTCGTCTCATAGCGAATGAACCCGATTATGTCTTAGGGAACATATGTTTTGTTTTTTTTTTTGTTTATGATGTCTTATTCCCCAAAAACGATTTTTCCACTACTAATCATATGAAAAAAAATCTTGATGCGACAGTAACGCTACCTTATGCTCATAATTACAATTTTCTTCTACATCAGGTTTTTGAGCAATTTTAAATACAAAAGAATCGTGTTTTTGGACTTATTTGACAACTCATGGCGGATGAACCTGATGTGCTGACGACTTAAAAATAAGTCAAGGGTAAAGTCCAAACATTGCTTTTTAAAATGCAAAACTCATTTGATCAGTCGCTTTAACCGTTGGAGCACCAATTGTGTTTTAATAAGTTCTTTCCCCAAAAACATTTTTTTCGATACTGAGGAAGAAGCCATCATTGAAATACAATTGGTACCAAAAGGGTTAAGGTGACTGACCAAATGAGTTCTGCGTCTCAAAGAGTTATGTTTAAGCTTTACCCTCAACTTATTTTAAAGTCGCCATTGCATCGGGTTCATCCGCTATAAGTTGCCAAAAATGCCTCCAAGGGCGATTTATTTTAACTTTGACTTTAATTACATCAAAAACCTGATGTAATGGAAAAGTTTGGAGAACGGATATCTGACCAACAACTATTGTAATCACATGTATAAGATCGCCTCCTAGTCGCATTTTTGATGTTTAGTAGTGTAATCATTTACCATATTTGCATTCATTTAAACTAGTTTAATTATGTGTTTTCTCCATACAATTTTAAACACTTAATCTGTCAAAATAAAACGCCGTTTAAAGTGTTTAAAATTGTATTAGGAAAACACATAATTAAACTAGTTTAAATGTATGCTAAAATGGTAATACTTAGGATATCCCCTTGTTTGTTTGGAGCAAAAGCCAAAAAGCAGATGTATCTGACTTTAAAAAAAAACCTAAATATAAGATCCGTTTTGGCTGTAAACTTCTCGTTTTGTTAAATTATTTTATGTAAAATAATCTTCTCAAATATAACCATATAGGTACATAATATGTTTGTAATATTATTAGTGTCCGACCGAACAGTTCGGCCAAAAACGTCATTTAATCAAAAATTTGGTATTTGGGAGTACTTTTAACAACTTTTTTTATATGGGGTAGAATTGTTGAGGCGATGGAAGGCGATTCTAAGTGTAAAATTTAAGAACGAGTACGAAGTTAAGCCACAATTTCGAAGTTCGGTAACCGAACTTTTTTAAATTTGGCCTAACGTTCGGTTACCGAACATCTTAATTGGTGCTTAACTTCGTCCTCGCCATTAAATTTGAAAGTCAGAATAGTCTTCTATCGCCTTAACAAACAAACGGCCATCTGAAAAAGCTGTTAAAAATGCTTGCAAATATTAATTTTTGGCCAATACCATTTTTTGGCCGAACTGTTCGGTCGGACACTAAATATTATGTGTTATTTTTGAATTTTTCGTTTTTAGCTTAAATTTGGCGTGTCTTTATCTTATTTGGCATTTTTAAAGTTTTTTGTTGTTAATATTTGAATATAAATTTTTGTTTGTTTTTTAATAAATTGTATAATAAGCTGTTTTTTTATTATACTCGTATGACACCAAACTAAAATCTCTCAAATTAGGTTACGCTTTTACAGACACACATTTCTATTTTTATAATTGCTACTCTTTTTATGTTTATTTTGTAAAACAGCGACACTGAAGGGAATCAAAAAACATTTACATAATATAAAACAATTTTTTAGTGTTTTTATGGCCGCTACTCTGTGATAGAGGAAACATATAATTTTATCATTTTGTTTGTAACATTCGTATTTTGATCGTAACCAGCGATCGACTATAAAAGCTATATAAAGTAATAAACATGTTACATTCACACCACATGCAATATTTTTTTTTTTTTTAAATACCGCATTATGTTTTAGTTGTAAAGATTTTATTTTTGGCTAAATTTGCACATTTTGGGGAAAACAACAAAAAGAAATATCACATCCTTTTAAGTTAATTCAAAAAAATCAAAACTAAGGTTTGTGAGTGGTTCAAACTCTGGTCCTTTCAAAGCGCGGGTCCATCTTTTAGGTACACAAATAAACAAAAAAAATATATTTAAATTTAATTCAGTGTTTCCGAATGTATGTCTACTAAGATGACAGACTGACTATTCGACTTTTTCAAAAACCGGTTTTTTCGAATACATACATTGAAAATCAACATTTAAAAAAATGGTTTCGGGTTTTTAAATTGACAAAAAACCGGTTGAATCTGTTGGTTTTTTTTTGCAAAACAAGGTAAAAATGGCAATTTTGAACGCAAAAAATGTGAAAAAATGCAAACTGTTAATAAAAATTTTCCAATTACATTTTATAATTAAAAAAAAATTAAAAATATTTCAGAAATTTTAAATTATATGTATTTTAAATATATGGGTGAAATCAAAAAATGTCAGTGTTTTTGAGCCAAAATTGTACAAACAAAAAATTTTAATTTTTGGTATTTATTTTTTATTAAAATCGATATGTTACATCACTACTAATATAACTATAAAATATCTCTTCTACAAATTGTTTCAAACAAGTTTTATCGACAATTTTATGATTTTTTTGGTTACGGAGTTTACATTCACCTTAGAAAAATACATTAAATTTTATGAATTTTCTTTGAAAACATTTTATTGTAATTTAAAACACTTATTTATATAATTGCTAACAATTTTTGTAGTTAGGATTTTTTTCTGTTTTTTGTTATTAAAGATTTTACAATTATTTTTTATTTTAATAGGATTTTTCTAGGGAAATGTAAAATAAATTTATTATTTCTGTTAAAATTAGTTTTTTTACTTTTTTGAATGACTAGTGTTAATATTTGCGTCGGTTTTAAACACTACATAAGGTTTTTTAATGCTATCTGCAAAAAAAAAAAGTTGATGGAGTTTACAGAGACGGAGTTTACATTTCGTCACTTTTTGCCCATTTTTACGAAAACTATTTGTGGGAAATTAGTTTCCGAAAAAAAATCATTAGATGTCAACTAGATACGTCAAAATATGATGATATTTCAGATACACGCTAAGTAGTTTTGTTGTAAACGTGGAGACGGAGTTTACAGCATTTTTCGATTTTTCATTTATAAATTATCTTTTCATACCGGGAAATTAATATGCAATGAGCAAACTTGAAACCAATGATGCAAAATGATACTTTATAGCCCCGCGTTTAATAAATGGGGCAATAACCTATTATTTTTCTAAATATAATACGTCAAAAACAACAAAATTGTCAAGTTCCATAATGTCTAAAAAAAGTGTCGAAAAATCGTTACACAATTGAAGCCGTGTTTGCATGGGTAAAAAAGATAGTTATGACTATATAAAAATATTTTTTAAGAACGTCAACATTCCCTCTTTAAAAATGTAGTTAATTATTAAGCTCTTGGGTTATTGGTTTTTAAGATATAACCGGTTAAAGTTTAAAAATTGAACTTGTTACTGGCGACGGAGTTTACATTTGGCCTACAAAAATGAAAATAACTTGTTTAAAATAGCTAACTAATATCCGGATTGTTGTTAGTTATGTAGAACGTCAATCTATACGACGTTGTACATTAAAAAATATGCGAATACTTTAACTCACACTCAAAAAATTTCATGCATAAAAATACGAAGTATTATTTCGTAAAATTTTTTTTCGTACATATTACGAAATTTTTGTACATATTACGAAATTTTTGTAATTTTACGAAAACTTGGAATTTCGTAAAAATACAAATTTCGTTTATTTTACGAAGTACATTTCGTAGCCAAAAAAATACGAAATACTTCGTATCTTAACGAAATATTTCGTAATTTAACAAAATATTTTTCGGAAAAAAAATCACAAAATCAAGGGGTTTAATTTATTTATCTGAATTACTAGATTTAACAGATTTAACAATTAAAAAAATAGAATAACAAAAATTTGTTTCATCTCTTTTTAATTTTTGTTTACGGTTTCTAATTCTAAATTATTTTTAGCATGACACAAAGTCAAATCACCCAAGATATATTTTTCAGTGCAGTCTGTTAGGTGTTGCGACATTAGTAAAAATTTATACGGGCATGTCACCGAGTCAATTCCGTTGAGAAATGGAATTGGAAATGGAAAAATATTTCGTAACTTTACGAAATATTTTCGTTAAACTAAACATAATTCGTATTTACAAAAAAAAAACTTCGTAATATGTACAAAAATATTTTGTATTTTTACGAAATATTTCGTAATTATACAAAATATTTCGTAGTTATACAAAATATTTCGTAACTTTACGAAATATTTTCGTAAAAATAAACATAATTCGTATTTACAAAAAAAAACTTCGTAATATGTACGAAAATATTTAGTATTTTTACGAAATATTTCGTAGTTATACTAAATATTTCGTAAATTTACGAAATATTTTCGTATTTATTTCGTAAATATCACTAAAAAAACTTCGTAATATTTACGAAATGCCATAGGTAAATATTACGAAATATTTCGTTCCGGCAAAACCACGAAATATTTCGTACAATGTACGAAGTATTTCGTTCATTTTACCTATGAAATTTTTTGAGTGCATGTATGAGATATAACACGATTACATGGTTTGGTTGACATTTTTTGATTTCACCCATATGTTTAAATATACATATTAGTGCCTACGGTCAGTACCGTAGTACCGGGAATACCGGTATTCCCGGTTCTCGGTATTACCGGGAAATGGTACCGGTTTCCCGGTTCTTGAATTATTCCCGGTATTCCCGGGAATACCGGTATTCCCGGTTCCGGTTCTGACGGTATTACCGGTATTCCCGGGACTACCGGTAAGTATATTTTGTAAAATTCTGTACAATTAAAATCTTTTCTTCGCTTTTACCAAAAAACATACAAAACATTTGAATAACACCATTTCCATTTCTTTTTTTGAATTCAAGAAAAAAATAGTTACATGATTTTTAAATATTTTTACAAACACAACTAAATATTTTTTAAATACTGATTAAATAGTGTAATTTAAATATTTTATGGTATAGCATTTTTTTGTTTTTTGAGAACCGGTACCAGGATCAGAACCGGGAATACCGGTATTCCCGGGAATATATCTAGAACCGGTAAACCGGTACCAGAACCGGGAATACCGGTATTCCCGGGAATACCGAGAACCGGGAAATGGGGGGCACTAATACATATTTAAAAAAATTTCCAATTATATTTTAGAAAATATGTTTTAGAAATTTTCAATACAATTTAAAAAATTTCAGATTATATATCAGAAATTTTTATTTAAAGAATTTCCATTTACAATATGTGTGTTATTCAAACTTTTTTTTTTGTAATTTTAATTAAAAGTAATTATTTAAGCTCAAGGCCAATATTCTTTATTCTTATTTAAATTCTTAGTGAAATTGGATTCGGAACATAATCGTAGAACGTTTTAACTCTTTAAACGCAAGTCTTAGTAGACTTTTAGCCATTTAAAAAAAAAAAATACTTTAATGACCTATAAATATGGAAGATAGATGATTAGTATATTATAGAAAAAATCAAATTCTATTGAAGACATCCAAACACTATTATTATTATTTATTTGTTTTTTCATTATCAGAGCCTTCAAGCTCAAAAGAACATTTACATTATTTTTTTCGACTTTTTTAAACGCCTTTAAAAAAAAAAATTAAAAATTCAGTGGGCTATAAACAAAATGTAAGACGTTGCAGAGCATAACCCATTAGGGGTTTTACTAGTACACGCAAGTACTTTCAAACTGTCGAATTTCGGATTAGAATAAGGCTTCATTTAGCGAAATTTCTTTCGTTTGGACAATAAATATTAGTGAAATTATGAATTTATTCTTTACTTTGAAATATTAATACACATAAATGCATAGTAGTATATTTTTTCGTTTTTTATTTTTTTTTATAGATATGGTTTTATGCATGATTCCCGCCTCCCCGATATCCGCGATTCACAAGAACTTCAACGTACTAAGATCGAATTGGAACGTGACAAGAAATGGATGAAAATGCTTGCCTCATGGAATCCGCATCATGAAAAATTACGCAAACGTGTTTTCAAGGGTATACCCGATCGTATGCGTTGGCCAGCTTGGAAAAAACTACTGAATGTTGAGGAATCAATGGATAAACATCGTGATGTGTATCAACGAATGTTAGATATAGCTCTAAAATGTTCAACAGAAGTACGACAAATCGATTCCGATGTAAATCGACAATTTCGTGATAATCTTGCATTTCGTGAACGCTACAGTGTTAAACAAGTATCATTGTTTAATGTTTTAAATGCATACAGTGTATATAACCCGGAATTGGGCTATTGTCAGGGTATGGCATGTGTAGCTGGTGTTTTACTGTTGTACATGCAAGAGGAAGAAGCATTTTGGGCACTCAATGCATTAATAGTAAATGAAAAATTTGCCATGCATGGCCTCTTTATTGAAGGATTTCCCAAGTTGACACGTTTTCTTGAGCATCATGATCGCATTTTGTTGAAAATAATGCCAAAATTACATAAACATTTTATGAAACATAATGTGGACGCAATATTATACTCAATCAAATGGTTTTTTGTGGTCTTCGTAGAACGGGTAATTTGTGATAATCAACTTAAAGTGCTAAAATAAAAGTTTAATTGTGTTTATATGTTCGTCTTTAGATACCATTTAGTTTAAGCTTACGTGTCTGGGACATTTTTTTGTTAGAGGGTGATCGCGTTATTACTGCTATGGCTATTACAATATTATACCTGCACAAATCAGAACTATTACGTCTTAAAGATATGGATTCCATTTTGGAATTTTTACAAGTTAAATTGCATAAAAATTTCGGTTACAGCGATGATTTTGCTATAGAGGCCTTAGAACGTGTTATGAAAAAGTTAAAAGACCACAAATTAGATGCTCCTCCCCCAGCCAAAGTTAACGAATTTCCTACAAAACCATTAGGTCAATTTATAGAAGCTGATATTGAAAAGAAAATTGGTCGCCGAAGATCCGAATATACCGACACCGAAAAACAAGTAATTAATGATGTGATATTAAGGTAAATATAGATAGTCAATAAAAAAACGTTGATTGTTAGGACTTCAAAATATAATATAATACAAATAATTATAATAATAAAAACAAAAACATTTTTTAACAATCATTTCTTATAGGCAAGAGCAAAATGCTATTGAAGTACAATCAACTGTTTCATACGAGACTTCAGAATGTGCTACGGGTAAGTTAAACAAACAGTTTATTTATCAAGAACGTATACAATATTAATATTTACTAATGAAAAAAATTAAAATTAAAAAAGTAATGAACTTTAGAAATGAGTTATGGCATTAACAGTAAGTTATATTTTGCCTGTTAATTTTTTAAATTATTTTTTATCAAAACAAATTTCATATTTTTTTGTGGAAAAAATAAATAAACTTAAAAGACTCGTTATAACTTTCTGTTAATTCCATAAATATTAGCTGCTCTCACTCTTTATAGCAGGCATTCATGCAGATCTTGTAATTATTACTTTTGTATGATATATGCTATACTTGTAAGAACTGACTATAAACAACATGAAAATCTATAATATTTTTAATTATTTAGAAATGTTATTGAATTTAAAGTTGTATTACTTTTTTTTGATTTTTTTAATATTTATTTATTTATTTTTAACACTAACATTTCATAATTATACACCATCACCTTAAACTCTATATCATTCTTTAAAATTAATTATTGCCTTTTGTTTTTCTGTATTTGTGTATATTTTAAAACTATTTTAGAAACTTATTATATATATATGTGAGTAGCTTAAAGAACAAGGCGTTTTAGTGTTTTTTTCTTAAATTTACTTTTTATTAATTTTCTCAATTTCTTCGATATTTTGAGTTAATTTTATTTAAATTGTCTCTCTAACAAGCCAAAAAAAAACTAAAATCGGTTGAAAATCAGCCAAGTGATTACAACTTTAATCTTCTATTTCTTATTATTTAAGTTTAATAAACACAAGTCACTGGAACAACTTGTGCTTTAAGCGCCTCAATTGTTATTCGAAAAAGATTAATTGTAATTCAAAAAACATCAATAGTAATTTGAAATTTTTAAAATTTTTTGAAGAGACTATTAAAATTTTTTTGAAAATTAAAAAAAAAGTAATCCTGCACCTTATTATTATTTTGCACAACACTTTAAGTGATTGATTATAAACACGTTCGAAGTATTTATACACCATAAACTTAATTCAGTAACCTAAAGAAAGAGTAACAAATTTATAGCGGTATTCGCTCTTAGTAGCAAACTACCCTTGCAGACCTTTCAAAGCTTGCAGATATTGTATAAATACAAGAGTATGCAAGACCACAACAACAAAATACATGACATAAGAATATACAAGACTTTCATTTATATGCAAGACAAAAACCCATAGCATATTCTGGCCTTTCAAACCTTTCAAGCTTACAATACTTAACATCTTTTAGTTTTTCCGGAAAACAATAGCGGTATTCGCTCTTGATAGCATTTTTGCAAGGGTTGTATAAATGCTATGATTTTATGCTACAAAGCGTGAGCGTCTTTTTTTCGTTTTTATTGTGCGTTTTCAAACAGCTGTTGTTATTATATTCTGCTGTTGTCAAAATAGCTATTTTCTATCGAAAATCGCTTTTCTAGCGATTTTTTTAGTAGGATTTAGCGACTTTCTGTTGGAAGAATAGTTGGCATCAGTGCTGCGCTCAAGAAGAAGATAAATAATTTAATTTTTTCATTTGTGTTGTTCTAATTTTTGCTTATTTTTTGTTATAATTCGTTCTAAAAATCTATTGTTATTTTTTTTTTACACAAAATATGAAAGTTTGATAATTTTTCTTATTGTTTTCCGGAAAAACTAAAAGATGTTAAGTATTGTAAGCTTGAAAGGTTTGAAAGGCCAGAATATGCTATGGGTTTTTGTCTTGCATATAAATGAAAGTCTTGTATATTTTTATTTTATGTATTTTGTTGTTGTGGTCTTGCATACTCTTGTATTTATACAATATCTGCAAGCTTTGAAAGGTCTGCAAGGGTAGTTTGCTACCAAGAGCGAATACCGCTAATAAGAAAATTTAACAAACTTTCATATTTTGTGTAAAAAAAAAATAACAATAGATTTTTAGAACGAATTATAACAAAAAATAAGCAAAATTTAGAACAACACAAATGAAAAAATTAAATTATTTATCTTCTTCTTGAGCGCAGCACTGATGCCAACTAATCTTCCAACAGAAAGTCGCTAAATCCTACTAAAAAAATCGCTAGAAAAGCGATTTTCGATAGAAAATAGCTATTTTGACAACAGCAGAATATAATAACAACAGCTGTTTGAAAACCCACAATAAAAACGAAAAAAAGACGCTCACGCTTTGTAGCATAAAATCATAGCATTTATACTACCCTTGCAAAAATGCTATCAAGAGCGAATACCGCTTATGTATAATACAAGTTACGAACAAACACAAAAATGCAATAAATAACATAAATTTTTTTGTTTACGTTCCCTATATGAACACGAAAACCTACTTTATTTTATAGAATGGGCAACGTTGCCCGTACCAGTGTTGGTATTTAAGATTTTTAAATTAGTACCAAGTTGAAGGCTAAAAAGGGCCAAAATAGGTTTACAAGTCGTCACCTTATTATTGTTTTGCTCCATACGCCATTTTTGAAAAAAATGAGTTAGGAATTGAATATATATAATAGGGGTGGGATAGTGCACGAGTTTTCGATTTCGACACGCTAGAACCGCTTATTTTGTGAGGTTCGTAAAAAAAATGCATGGGCCAAAAAATGAGGCAGATCGGATAGGATCTAGGGGTCGCTCATCGGGGTCAAAGTTGGGCGTAGAGGGGAAAAAATCCACAAAAAGCCCCAAAACTCCCCTGGTTTTGCTCCTAGAGGGGTCAAATGTGAGACCGGCCCCCATTATTTTTTCCCCCTGAACACTTTTGCCAAACATACCTAAGCCCTATCTCCAATCCCTAAGGGGGGTCCCATACAAAGGTTCAGTTTTTAAAAAAATCTTGCTCCTACCGCTCTAGCTGTCCTAGAAGTCACCCTAGAGGAATCAAATGTATGACCAACCCCCAATATTTTTTCAATCCCAACATTTTCTTAGAACATACCTACCCCCTATCTTCAATCCTTAGGGTGGTCCCCATACATTTTTTTTTATTTTTTCTTAAATTGTCATATCAAATCAGCTCCTACCGGTCCAATGGTGCCTCCTAGAGGGGTCATTATCAAGACCAACCCCCATTAATTTTTAGTTCCCAACACTTCTTCTGATTATACCAATTTCATATCTCCAATTCCTAAGGGGTCTCTCACACAAAATGACATTTTTGTAAAACTTGATCTCACCGCTCTAACTATTGCAGGGGTGACCCTACAGAAGTTAAATGTGTGACCGACCCCCAATATTTTTTCAGCCCCAACATTTTCCCCAAACAAACCTACCCTCTATTTAAAAGCCTTAAGGGTGTCCCCACACATTTTTTTATTTTTTAATTTTTTTTTTTATAAAATCTGCTCCTACCGCTCCCATTCTGCCTTTTAGGAACGGTAAATGCAGACTGACCCCCATTAATTTTTGCCCCCTACATTTTTTCTGAACATACCTACGCCGTATTTCCACTTTGTAGGGGTGCTCCTCTGGGGAAAACTAAGTGTTTGAAACCAAATTCGGCAAAACCTCTGGACCAGGAGTGCTAATGTTTGCGCGTTTTAAAGAGCAGTGGGAAAATATAAAAGACAAACCGTACAGTCTTGGCATATAAGATGAGGAAGTGGCAGGCAACATACCAGCTCAAGTCCAAACTGACATCAAACTCTATTTAAAAGCCTTAAGGGTGTCCCCACACATTTTTTTATTTTTTAATTTTTTTTTTTATAAAATCTGCTCCTACCGCTCCCATTCTGCCTTTTAGGAACGGTAAATGCAGACTGACCCCCATTAATTTTTGCCCCCTACATTTTTTCTGAACATACCTACGCCGTATTTCCACTTTGTAGGGGTGCTCCTCTGGGGAAAACTAAATTAGTAATGTATGTAGAGAAATCAAATGTATGACCTGCCCATATATTTTTTTATCCAAAACATTTTCTTCAAACATACCTACCCTCTATCTTCAAGGTGTTACCCCACAATTTTTTTTATTTATTTTATCGAGAAAAACGAGGTCTTTAATTTGTAATTTAATAGTAACTTTTGTTAAGCGTAAAAAAATATTTTTTTTAACTTTAAAATAATAAAAAATTATAAATAATATACAAAACTATAAATCAAATTAATTTATTTTTATCGTGTGATGGATACTGTTTCCGATTTTCGGCCACGACCTGAAGCAAAACTATTTTTTCCTCCTCGTTACGGCACAAAAACGTTGTTATAGTCTTCTATTAATTTTACGCCTCTTTCGGCAGCGTCGTTGACAACATGTAATTTACGTAATATTTGCAGCGCTCGCTGGTAGTCCTGACGATTCTCCCAAGTATTTGGATCGGAAGCAATGAAATTTGTTGTTATTCCGAAGAGTGCAAAAAATTTTGGAGTCTCAGGTGTGACGTAGTGGCTTAAATCAGTTTTCATGAGTTCTTAATTCACTTGTTTCGATGCCATGTTAATTCTTTTCACTGAGGCATCTTCTTCCCCGATATCATCGTCTTCTTCTTCCTCGCTGTCTTCGTTAGACGATTCGTCGATCTTATCGTCAGATAACTCTTCCTCCAATTCCTCTTTCTCTTCCTCAAATATACGAATTGCATTCGACATTTTTTGTTTTATTTCACAAGAGATATTTGGATCAAATAGTGCGAGAGCAACAGCTTCGCCACTGAGATACCAGAGATGTCCACAGAATCTCTTGACCAATCGATGCGACAGAATCTTATCAATTGAAGCATAATTGGCAATCGCTTTCAAAAAATTCAAATCATTATTTGGAGCTTCTATTGCTTTGGTAGCGCTAAACAAAGCTTTTACGTAAATTGTTATGATGAAAACGGTCACATCAAGAAGTGCATTTAATTCTTTTTTGGCCAAACCGATATATTTTCGGAACAAAAACATTTTTAGGCAATATATGCCTTTTGCCATCCATCGAGCATGACTGATGGGTCCTGGTGGGCTAAAATGCTTATTAGGAATATTTTCGCCAAGGTATAAGTAATAAAACAATTTCAAGAAACTCCATGTAGTCGTCTCTGGGTTGCTTTTCTTTTATTTGACTCAAAAAAACTTGATGTCAGTTTGGACTTGAGCTGGTATGTTGCCTGCCACTTCCTCATCTTATATGCCAAGACTGTACGGTTTGTCTTTTATATTTTCCCACTGCTCTTTAAAACGCGCAAACATTAGCACTCCTGGTCCAGAGGTTTTGCCGAATTTGGTTTCAAACACTTAGTTTTCCCCAGGGGAGCACCCCTACAAAGTGGAAATAAGGCGTAGGTATGTTCAGAAAAAATGTAGGGGGCAAAACTTAATGGGGGTCAGTCTGCATTTCCCGTCCCTAAAAGGCATAGTGGGAGCGGTAGGTGCAAGTTTTATAAAAAAAAATGTGTGGGGACACCCTTAAGGTTTAAAAATAGAGGGTAGGTTTGTTTGGGAAAAATATTGGGGCTGAAAACATATTGGGGGTCGGTCACACATTTAACTTCTCTAGGGTCACCCCTGCGATAGTTAGAGCGGTGGGAGCAAGATTTACAAAAATGTCGTTTTGTGTGGGAGACCCCTTAGGAATTGGAGATATGGAATTGGTATGTTCAGAAGAAGTGTTGAGGGCTAAAAATTAATTGGGGTTGGTCTTGATAATGACCCCTCTAGGAGGCACCGTTGGACCGGTAGGAGCTGATTTAGTATGACAATTTAAGAAAAAATAAAAAAAATGTATGGGGACCACCCTAAGGATTGAAGATAGGGGGTAGGTATGTTCTAAGAAAATGTTGGGGTTGAAAAAATATTGGGGGTCGGTCATACATTTGATTCCTCTAGGGTGACTTCTAGGACAGCTAGAGCGGTAGAAGAATGATTTTTTAAAAATTGAACTTTTGTATGGGACCCCCCTTAGGGATTGGAGATAGGGCTTAGGTATGTTTGACAAAAGTGTTCAGGGGGAAAAAATAATGGGGGCCGTTCTCACATTTGACCCCTCTAGGAGCAAAACCAGGGGAGTTTTGGGGATTTTTGTGGATTTTTTCCTCTCTACGCCCAACTTTGACCCCGATGAGCGACCCCTAGATCCTATCCGACCTCCCCCATTTTTTGGCTCATACACTTTTTTTACCAACCTCACAAAATGAGCGGTTCTAGCGCTTCCAAATATTGCTGCTTAAAATCTCACACAACACTATCCCACCCTTAATATATAATTTAAATATCCTCTTTCTTATTCCGAAGTCCGTTTTTTAAAACCTCTTTTCATATTTGAGATATCCAGCATTTCCTAAGAAAAAACACACCATTTTGACGTTTTTTGAAAATTTGAGTTATAGAAAAGGCTCTATATTATTTAAAAATTAACGGATCTTGCATATTTTTGGAATGAAGATTAATTATGTTGATACTATTCTACGTACCGAATTTTAATACCGTAACTTCTAAACATTTCAAGTAATGTCACATTTGCCATTTAGGTTGTGTGGGAGGTAGGCGTGTCCATTGACCGATCATCCCCATTTTTAATACCATGCAACCTGACTATATAAGTGTTCTAAATACCCAGTTTTATAGATCTAGCTCTTTTTGTTTTATTGTTATTTTGTTTGGCACTGAGAACTCATTTGCTCCATGTCACACAAAAGTCCCAAATGTGTAAGCAAAAGTTGATATGAAAAAAAAAATCTTTTGATCTATTGTATGTAAAAGTCTGAAAACTGAAAGCTTTGTTTACAATATATGTAGCAACAAATGGTAAACATTAAAACAAAATCCATCGATTACTTTTCGAGAAAATTTGTGGTAAACCTATTTTATCGTTTTTCTCGAAACCGAGTTGTTGGCGTATGGAGCAAAACAATAATAAGCTGACGAAGTGCCAAAAAAATTTGTTTTTAAATATTTTTTAGTTTTTACTACTTTTTACAACAGCAAACTATAATTTTCTTATTAAAATCCACGCAATTTAAAACTTGCCATTTTCTACAGTAAAATCATCCCCGCGAAAGGTGACCAGTCGAGGACAGGCCCTAGAGTAGTATTTTTGTACGAAAGGGATCTGTCACTTTAATATTGCAAGATCTTAGAACGGGGTTAATTAACACCTTGTGATATGGACTAGTCCCGAACTGATCTTTCAAATCGATTGACACATTTTTCCTGGTTGTAAAACTAATATTCTATGACCAGTCCGCGTTGAACCAGTCATAGGATAGGTTTTTCGAATCAATTTTTCCTGTAGGATCAATCAATTTCACTCAGGGATTAAACACTTGTATTACCATTCACTTCCAAATTTTAATTTAAAGAAAACAAAAACGTACATTGTGCAAAAAATTGGCGATTTTTAAAAAGGGAACAACAGATACTTTTTGTCGCTTTTGTTATAAATAAATTTTAGTTAAAATATACATATACATATTTTTAAAATTATTTTAACTAAATTTTGACAATATTTGAAGAGAATAAAAAAGGGCAAAAACTATTATTTGTGGTGCCACTGACTATTCAATAGTGCCAAAAATGGTACAGTTGTGCCACATTTCCCAACCGTGGTCCGTACTGTTAATGCGCAAGTAAAATATAAAAAATGCATATCAAGTGTTAAACTTTAAGGGTTTTTACGATGTCGGCTTTTTAGAGTGGTAATTGGCAAAAATGCCATTTAACCAAACGTCAAATATTTGCCTCTATTTATTGCTACATATCGTGAGCGCCTTTTGGGTAAAAAAATTTCCGTATTTCTCCAAATTTTTGTTATCCATTTTCATTTTATTTTTTTTTATAATTTGTTCAAGACAAAATTTCAAGCACAAAATTTTTTTTTTTGGTTTTTATGTTTGCGCTTTTCATAATTCATTTTACTCAATGGCAAACACCAAAGTTATAAAGAATTATATGAAACTTCGCACAAAATTAAACTTGTATTTTTTATTTTATTTTAAATACAACAAAACTAAAAACTTGGTTTATAACTGTAGTATTTTTTAGTGTATTTTTATATAATTTGTCATAACTTCAGATTTAACCCATAGATTTTCATCCAACAGACTTTAATATTTTCGCATACATATTTCAATGATTCATATTTTTGTCGATTATCCAAATTTTTAATTTCTTGAAATCGATTTTTCCATTTCCAGATGTATGTTTATTGGAAGTAAACTAACTAATTAATTAGTAAACAATTTGTTTATAAAATTTTTGAGTTTAGTGGTCTATAATACATACAAAAACAGTTGCGTATCGTGTGCCGAGAAATTTTTTATTTTGTAAACTAGTGTTATTTGTCGTAATTTTAAAATTTCGAATGCGAAAAGTTATTATTTATTTTACACAAAAAGCGTTTACGATATATAAAGGGTATTCATTTCAGAGAATGTAAAAGTGGAAAAATGAAAAATGTAAGATTCCACTCTCAATGATGTGAACGGGTACATAAAAAAATTGTGATAAAAAGTTTCCAAAAATAATTAAATTATTCAACGAATGAACCAATTAACTTATAAATTACACTTTTTACTCATTTTGACAATTTTTTCTTGTTGTTTAATTCTTAATTTCTATTATTATACCCAAAATTATTTGTATAAATATTTTCTTCTAAGAAAAATTTCAAACACATGTTCAATAAGGGCTGCCGAGGTAGAAAAAACTTAAATAACAGTAGCATATTTTGGTACTTTTTCTTTAATTAGTAATGAATGGCAACGCTTAAATAATTGGAAAAATGTAACTTTTTACTCTGATAATTTTACACTTGGATATAGGTTGTTTAAATTGCAACTTTTAAGTGGAAAATTTTTTCATGTGTTTGTTGTAATAAAAAGTTACATTTTTCCAATTTTTCATTTTTACAACCAAAAAAAAGCTGAAATGAATACCCTTATAAAAAACAAATGGTGGCAAATATTTGAAGTTTGGTTAAATAGAAATTTGGCCAATTGCCACACTAAAAAGCTAGAGATCATGAATACCCCTTGTATAATGTAGTTTAAAAATTTACTTTTACTTTTCTTTTTCTTAAAAAAAACATTATTAGCATAGTCTTGTACATGCATGGGAAGCTTAGAATTTTATTCTTTACTTAAAATAAAACTTTCTTTCATTGGTATGTGTAGTATGTAGTTATTCATTTTATCTTATAGTATTGCATGTTGCTATGTATGTTTATTCAAGTTTCCATGTTATGTTTATGCCTTTCACAATTGGATGAGTGGGTTCTTTAGTATACAGTTATTTTTTTTGTAAAAAGGCTTTTTAAAATCTTTGTTTTCTTCTCAGCTTTTAATTAGCAAAAATCTATATAAACCAAATGGTTCAACTTAATCGTATTCATAACTTAAATACATATGGAAAAATTTCCAAACGTCAAATAAATTACCTACAGGTAAAAAATCTTTACCGAGTAATTGGTAGTTTTCTTGTTTTTAAATTTTTTTTTTCATTATTACGCAAAATTTAAACAGAAATAAGCAAAAACTTTCCAATATATTACTATTTTTCACATATGTTCAAAAAACCTTTAAAAAAGTGAATTCTATCAAGCACTAGCTCAAGATTTTTTTGCGTGTAGTAAAATTATTTGACGTTTGCGAATTATCACACTAAAATGCAAGAGATCGTGAAAATCCCTATAGTTTCAGTTTAAGCTATTCTCACTATAGTTAAAATTAGGTGTATTTTGTTATTATTATTTTTTATTTTGCCATACAGAAAAAGGATGTAAATAACGTTTTTTCAAAATATTTTGATAAAAATTTGAAATTATTGATCTTAATTTTTTTCATTTTAAAAAATGAAAAATATCTTCAGTTCCTAGATTTGAAAAAAATATTGCGTTTATTTTTTAAATTTTATTGTTGATGTTGTTGAGAAGGCGACCTTATAGTGATGTGCGTTTTATTGAAATAGCATGTCATACATTGTATGTATTTTTATGTTATATTTTTTTGTTTGTTTTATTGTTAATAATTTTATTGTATTTAAGCAGTTCTCTTGGTCTAGTTTTGTTTCTAAATTTGTAATAAGTTTTTTTTTTTTTGTGTGTCAATATTGTATAAAAATTAATAGCATTATTTGCTTATTAAAGAGCTGATGACGAAAAAAAAAAATATTGGAGGTCATCTTCTGGGTGCAACCAGCGCTTAAAGTTTGCATCCACTACGGATTTGGTAAACAAAATATTTTTTTTTTATTTTTGAAATTGGTGCCAAAAGTTTATATAAAAGATTAGTTAGTAAAAAGAAAATAGAAAATGTTTATTTAAATTTTGCTTTTGTCTAACTTATTGTGCTTTGTTCCATGTTTAAACGTAGACAAATTCTGTTGAGAATAGAATTTCTCTACGTTTTAACGTAACAAAAATACAATGTTTTTCAATTTTTTTTTTAAATAATCTGTAGTTTATCAATATGTTTGGCAATGCTGAATTTAAGGAATGGAAATAATTAAATTGCAAAATTCAAATTAAAAACAACAAACATTGGTAGCGTTCAAAAGAGAAAGCTGCTACTTAACTGCTTCTAAACATCCTTCTGATCGGTTTGATTTTTGACATTTCAGTCAACATGTTGAGTGAGCGCTTCTCATCACTGGTAGCGTAAAAAAATTATGTTATATTTGATCACTAACTGATACATTAGATGTTTTGAAATATTTTCTTTGACATTGTTCAAAAAGTATTTTCAACTAAAGAAATAAATGAAAACATAAACAAAAGAAAATTGTTCTAATATGAAAAAGAGTTTATTCCCCATTATGAATTAACATAACAAGTTTTTGTTTCTGTTATAGAAAACAAATTCTCTTGTATCAAGAGTGTTACCAAGTGTGTTTTAATTTTCATTTTTTATAATAAAAATTAGTTATTTATTCGACCTCTTAATTGTGCAATGAAAATGAGTTTATTCTGATTCGAGGCCTTTTCATGTTCCCCATTTTGAATTAACAAAACAAGTACTTATACTTTAGCTCTACTTTCTTTATTAGGATATTCTCCCATTAAATACTCATAGAGTTTCTTGCTTTCAAAAAATTTGTCAATTTTCAGGAATGAGTACTCTATGAGTATTTAATGGGAGAATATCCTAATAAAGAAAGTAGAGTTATCATAAGTACTTGCTATGTTAATTCATAATGGGGAACATGAAAAGTCCTCAAATCAGAATAAACTCTTTTTCATTGCACAATTAAAAGGTCGAATAAATAACTAATTTTTATTATAAAAATAAAAATTAAAACACACTTGATTAAGGGGGCCCCTGTAGGCTAGTTGGTAGCGTGCTAGCCTATGAAACAGGGGGTCGTGGGTTTGATTCCCACCAAAACCCTTGGTCGATTTCGCTACAACGAGACGACGGTCATTGTTACCAGTTCTCGGTTAGGTTAAAATTATTTAAAATGAGTTGTAAATAAAAATTGGAAAAATAAATAAAAACTGATCATTGGATCAAATTATTAACACACTTGATTATTCTAATATTTTTTAAAAAAATCATAAAAAATTCGTTCAGCAGTCAACTAATCAAAACATTCTACAGGTAGCAGGTTTCTCTGATGAACACCCCCATTTTGTAAACTCGATATAAATTTTATAAAATCTGTTTAGGGAAATAGGCTTTAGAAATATTGTATAATGGCAGTTATTTGGCGCCCGACATAGGGCACGAACTAGGGAAAATGGTTGGTTATACAGCCAAAACTGTCTTGACGGAACTCATCAAAATCAAATGAGATCGCGACTGCTCCAATATCAAATTAAGCAGCGCATAATACACCATTTTCAGATGTAACTTGGAAAATTATCAATAAAAAAATTATTCTTACATATCTTTAATTATGTTATCATTACATTAACCAACATCAGGATAAATGATCCGACTTGTTCCTTGTTTTATTTTAATACAAAGCTGTTTTTGGTGCCGGTCTTAGGGGCTTCATTTGGATTTATTATAAAAAAAGCTAATAATTATACAAAATAATATACATTAACATTGTAAATAAGTACACCAGTCTCATCATTAATCATCTTAAAATCCACCCTTTTAAATTTGACCACTTAACTGCGTAATACAATTATACAAATATATTATTTTCCAAATAAATATTGTTAAATTAAATTTGTATAAGTTAAATATTTAAAAAGTTTTCTCATGTTTCGTATGCAAGATAACGCAAAAAAAATTGACAAATTTAAAAAAATATATATAACGACAATCAGCGTTACTGCAAAAAAAAAATTTAAAACCAACTTTTAATTTTATTTCCATACAAATTGTTTTTGTTTTTAAAATCGACTTTTAAAAAATGTATAGAAAATTTGAAATTTAAAATAAAACTTTTGTTAAAATGTACTTTTTATTTTTCTTTAGTATGTTTAAATTTTTTTTATTTCTACATTTTACTTAACCGAGCCCTTAGGGCCATATTCAGTTAATTTAAAAAACTTTTAACTTGTATTAAAACAACCAAAATTTCTTGACTTGTCATACACTCCAGAACGGAATTTTAATAAGACATGTATAATTGTCTTATACAGTTAAGTAGTTAATAAAAAAATTAAGATAATTTTGTATGTTTATCTAACTTTTTTTTTTTTTGTTAATTTATTTTATTTTCTCTATTCTTTAATTTTTGTATGGGTTTGTGTGTATGTTGTGCATATTATAGGTGATGCATATTCCATGAAAACTTATCAAAGTATCACTAGTTTAGCGACATCACCAGCAATTAGCAGTAATTCTTTATATAGTAATGGATTTTTTGTTACTATAACACCACCACCACCATTAGCAAGCAACAGCAATAACAATCATACAAATTCTTCTTCGAACACCACCACAACAACGATTACAGCAAATAATTCAGCTATTACACCCATATTAAGTAAAAAGGTTACCGCAACGACAACGACCCGTACTAGTTTTAAAAATAGTGATGATAATTTGTTATCACAACATAATACCAATTATCATATACAAAATGGCGATCAATTTTTCGTTTATCATAATTATAATGATTCTTCGAATACGACTGATCAGCAGCAAAAAGATCAAAATGATATCAATATATTAATTAACAATTATGATCAGAAAAGTTTAAATTATAATAATGATCAACATAAAATTGATGATGATGATGATGATGAACTGAGCGTAGAAAATACTCGTCTTTAATTTATTTTTTTTTAATTATACTAAACATTAGTAGAAATATTGTATAATTCTAAATATTTTGAATTGCATTGAAACACAAACAAAACAATTTGTGTAGAATCGACAAAATAGTTACAGATTTTTGTTTGTTATTTAGCATTTTGTACGATTAAGAATATAATTTATAAAAATTTTTTATAAGACTTATAATTTTATTTTAAATATTTATTAATTCGCTTACAAACATGAATTTTGAATTCTCTTTTTTTTCGCAATTACTCGCTACTACCACATATAGGGTAGTTAAGTAAAAATCAATGTTTTATTAATTAGAAAAAATTAACTAAAATTTCTCCTGTAAAAAAATGTTTTTCTCATTCATTATGGCCAAGATATTATATTGTATGCCTTTGTCGTCACTAATTTTACATTTTCAATTTAAGTTCTATATTTCTTTAATACTGCAAACAATTTCATTTGTTGTAAACTAACATTCCTTTTTCTCGTAATTCCTTTAATTCTACCCTTTGATTTAAATGTATTAAATTTATACTATGTATTTAAAAATTCCCATGATATTATGAAAATAAAAATTTTGCTAGTTTTTTTTTAATTTTCTTTGTATAGTATTTGAAATAATATTTAGCTATACTTATTTAATAAATTTTATTTAGAAAATAAATTTTTAATTTTGCATTTAATTTATTTAATAAACTTTGTATGTTTCTGGATTATTTTTCAAGTTTTTTTTTTTTTAATGGAAAAATTTACGAAATTTGTGAGTTTGTTAATAACAAACTCTAGGGAAATTAAGATTAAAAATAATACTTAGAATTTTTTAACTTACAGACGTTATCTTTAGTTTTCTCGGACTTTTGTCGTTGAAATATAATGACAAAAATTACATACACTCAAAAAATTATGTTAGTAAAATCAACTGAAAATGTCAGTTAAAATAACTACTTTGTAAGTTGTTTTGGGGTCAACTACTTTTTCAGTTAAATCAACTAACAATGCTAGTTATTTTAACTGACAAAAAACAACTGACTTATGTAGTAAAAATTACTAACATTTGTAGTCAAAACAACTATAATGTAGTAAAAATAAAATAAACAATATAATTTTTTTTTTTTTTTTTTTTCAAAAAATTTTTCAGAAAAAAAAATGAAGATCAAATTTTTTCCAAGTTTTTTTTTTTAAAAAAAGTTGTGAAAAATAAAAAAACGATTTTTTTTTAAAAAACTTTGAAAACTTTTCAGAGATAAAAAAAATAAAATTAACTACTTTAAATAACTGTTACTACATTACAGTACTTTTTTGTTAGTTATTCAAAAAAACGACTTAAAATAACTAACAGAAATAGTTGTTTGATATTTTTCATACAAAAATAACTGACTTTGTAGTTGAAAACAACTAACTACTGTAAAATATACAAACTAACATGTAGTAACTTACATAATTTTCTGAGTGTATAGATCATTCCTTTTTACACTATTTACAGATGTAATTCGAAGATTTTAATTGTATTTCCAATTGATTCTACTTGGAATTCGAATAGTTCATTTGTAATTGAAAAAGATCAATTCTAAAAAAAAGTAATTGTGATTCGAAAAATATT
Source organism: Pegoplata infirma (assembly GCA_963921195.1). Classification (NCBI taxonomy): domain Eukaryota; kingdom Metazoa; phylum Arthropoda; class Insecta; order Diptera; family Anthomyiidae; genus Pegoplata; species Pegoplata infirma. The sequence continues at coordinate 238,242,286 of OY992538.1, read as the reverse complement.
AATTTTATTTTCAAAAAAAAATTTTTTTATTAAAAAATTTGTTATTCATCAAAAACTTTATTTTCATCAAAAAAAATTTTTTTGTCAAAATTTTGTTTTTCGTTCGTTTTTTTTTTTTTCGTCAAACAAAAATAATGTTTTTTTAATTTTTTTCACCAAAACTACTTTTTTATATGAAAATGTTCCATTTGTTTAACAAATGTACAAAAAACAAGTCAAAGTATTAAATTCTTCTGTGCCGAATCTTTTATTCTTTTCCTAAACCTAAAAATACTTTTTTGCACTCAAGTAACTCATTTACCAAATTTACAGCACTTTTGATTTGGACTGCATCTTGTTTTCCACAGATAGATGGACGGATCTAGAGTGTCTTAGAAATATTTCAATAACATATAAATTTAATGTGGTCCTCGACCGATATTTCAATTCTCTTTGCATGAAATGGGAAATGGCATTTTTTTCGAATGCTGTTCAAAATTCAAACAAATTTTTTGTTAAAGAAAATTCTACACCATTAACAGATGTAATTCAAAACAAGTGAAAAAGTTAAATTTGGCCTTGCCGAATGTAGTGATACCCTCCACAATTTCAAAAAGATTATTGCAAAAAACTTTATTTAAAAGGAAATTACTTTTGAAAAAAAATTGAAAAAAAAATTTCCGCGAAAAAAAATTTTGGTAAAAAAAAAAATCCGTTATTTTTTTCTTTTTTTGTCAAAAAATATGTTCGTACTTGTTTAAATACCATTTGGTGTTCAATTATGTTCACATATGTCAACCAGAAGCCGAATTAAAGCATTTTGTATATTTAGGTTATGTTGAATGTACTGAAATTTTTGAGGTGTGCTTACATTTTCGTTCATAACTTTTGAACCGCTGAACCGATTTCGCTCAAATGCAATACCAAACTTCTCGGGAGAACTTTCAATATATATGTTAAGTTTCAGTCAACTCTGTGCAATATTTTGTCCGTGATAGCATTTTCCACAGACAGACAGACGGACATCGCTAGAATGTCTTAAAATCAATCGGGCATCATGAATATATATACTTTATGGGGTCCCAGACCGATATTTCGATGAGTTAGAAACGGAATGACAAACTTATATATACCCTCTATCACTAAGTGGAGGGTATAAAAAAGAAACAATTGTAATTCGAACATTCTACTTGCCGTTTGATTTTACTTGCCATTCGAATATTCAATTTGTAATTTAAAAATTCCAATTGTAATTCGAAGATTCCAATTGTAATTCGAAAAAGATCAATTGAAATTTAGTTGAAATTTTTCGAATTACAATTGCGAATTTCGAATTACAAATGAAACATTCGAATTACGAGTAGAATTGTTGATTTACAAATATAGTCTTTGAATTACAAGCTGAATATTCGAATTACAAATGGAATATTCTAATTACAAATGGAATATTCTAAATACAAATGGAATCTTCGAATTGCAAATGGAGTCCTTCAAATTACAAGTAGAATTTTCGAATTGCAATTGATTTTTTCGAATTACATCTATTCGGCTTCGAATAAAAAAACTACTCGGCTGGTATTTGGGTTAATATGGCCAAATACCGAATAGTTATATAAAATTTGTACCCACATGTTGAAAAATACACTAAACACAAAACATACATGGGAATTTTTAATTGGCATTGAATTTTCATTGGCATTAGTTGGAACTAATGCCAATGCCAAAAAAAAAAGCATTAGCATTTATTGCCAATGAAATTTTTTGGCATTGGCATTGTTTGTACTAATGCCAATGAAACGGCACAAATGCCTAAAAAACTATTTACAATTGAATAGTTCATGCGAATAAGGACGAATAGACCACTTTTTCGCAAACACGTTTTTTTGCATAAATGCATTTTATTAGCAGAGCCCTACAATCCTATGCAGAAATTTTTGGGAAATTTTGACTTTTAAGGCTAAAAAAATGACTTTAAAAGTGCAGTAATTCGTATATTTTTATGTTTTTGTTTAAATTGGGAGTGAACTAACGCACAATTTTGATTAAATACAACACAAAAACATACAAAAATTTTACTTTCGGTAACAATGTGTTAAAAGAACATTACGAGGAACAAACCACACTTATTATATTGGCAAAAATTTTACCGTTCTTAAGTTATAAGACTTTAAAGTGTTGAAAGCAAAAAGGGCGAATATCCATCCTTAACAAAATATTATATAAAAATTATTTAGCTGCGAGTTTAAAATTGATATTAGCTAAAATTTGAAATTGTACACAAAAAAAACAATCTTAGCACATACAAACAAATTAACCAGATTTGTTAAAAAAAAATCTTCAGTGTTACCGCGTAATTAAGATCATATAACCACGAATACATGGTCTAAACATATTACAATTTCTAAAAATGTATTTAGTGTCATAAAGAATTACTACTGCATCAAAAGGCAGGAATATTAAAAAAAAAATTAAAAAAAAAATTTTTTTTTTGCATGTCCTTGCAATCCTTAAATAGTGTATCCTCGAAGTCGTTAAAGTGTTACAAACAAATACCAACAATAGTTCGTCAATTTTTGAAAGTCTCGTGAAAATATAGTCAAAATCTGCTGCAAAATAACACATTTTTATTCAAATTTCAATACATTTTTTTGGATATTCGCCCTTTTTCCATTTAAGCAAAAAATTTAAGTCCAATTTTTGGCAAGTTCTCTTTCGAATACATTACTAAAATTTTGTATATAGGTAGATGTGACTAAAAGCTAATACCAAAAAGTTGACAAAAATATTATTTTTTAACCGTTTCCTGCGTTTTTATTGTCCCCTGTAAAATTCTACAAATGGTCTATTCGTCTTTATTCGCATGAACTATTCAATTGATAAAAAAAGCATTATTTTACAACAAATATATATTTTTTTAAAAAACTTAAAATGGCGATATCTCGCCATTTAAGCCAGATAGAGCAAAATGGAGGGCATTTTTGGTTCTTAGAATTTCCATACTTTCGCGGGTCCTCTTCACATGTGTGGACCCCAATGGGTCCTAACTTTGAATCCAAAAAATTTGGGATTCCGGAAAATTTAAAAATGCTTATGTCTCGGTAAATATTGGTGACACAACAAAAAGTCCAAAAGCATTTTTGTAGCTCTTGGTTTCTAGAACTCGTCTGCCAATACTATGAAACCCTCAGAGCAATAGTTTTTTAGTTATTCAGTTTCTAAAATTCTCAAGACCCTATTGGGCCCCTAAATTGCAGTACCTGGAAAAATAAGCAAAATAATGCTAATGTATGTGAATTTTTAAATTTTCGGGAGTGCCAATTTTTTAGATTCAAAATTTGGACCTATTAGGGTCCACACATGTGAAGAGGACCGGCGAAAATATGAAGATTCTAAGAACCAAAAATCCCCGCCATTTTGCTCTATCTGGCTTAGTTTTCGAGATATAGCCATTTTAAGTTTTAACCAAAAAAAAAATTTCACAACTCGCTGACGGAAATACGACTTTTAATATTGCTAATGCTTTATTTTCATTAAGGCATTTATTAATGCCAATGAAATTTTTCATAATTGGCATTACTAATGCTACTAATTCCTTAACGGGCATTGGCATTGATTGAAACAATGCCAATGCTAAAAATTTAATTGGCATTAGTTTCAATATAATGCCAATGAAATTGTCAATTAATTAGTCCATTTATTTAAATAGTCCCATGTATGACACAAAAACATTTTACAAAGAGTTTTTTCACTAAACTAAAAATTAACTCTTTACCAAAAAATTTTCAATTTTACTTGCTTTTACTACATACATAAATACATTTTTTTTGTTTTAACAAAAACCGAATAAATTAAAAAAATATTCGTCTTCGGCCATTTTTTTTTACAATTTTAAAAAAGTGAGGTTCTCTCATTTCGGTTTTATAATTATAATGAAAAAAAGAACACCTAACATCGATTACCAAGCTTCATCTTCTAGAAAACTGGCTATAATAAAAATACACTCGATGTTAGGCACTGATTTTTAATTTTGAACATGGCCTTCAAACTTTTGTGGTCGACTTTGAGTTTTTGCATGATAAACTTAACTTTTAAATTACAATTTAATTAAATTCATGCCTGAAATACAATTTATACTACATACTAACCCACAACAATGACACTAAATCTAAAGCAATATAATGATTTCACTAACACCTCTTTTACCACACTTTTAAAACCCACAAAAAATAATTTTCAAATTAAATTTTCAATGAAAATTGGACTTTAATCATAAAATAATAATAACACCAACATTGGCTTTTCTTTATTTTTTGTGCTGAAATTTGGTTGAATTAAAAAAAATATATATTTGCTAATTGGATATTTAAACTTCAATAATGAAAAATAATCTACCTTAAAAAATGAAACATCATACTTCAACCATACAAAAAAATTAAAAATTGGCATGTTTTCACTAAAACAAATAAAAAAACAATGCTAAATTTAACAAATAGTAACTTTAACTGTACCCGAGGATAATCATTCAATAAGAAGTTCGCTTGCAGGTACATCAATGGCCTCACATGGTTCATCGGAAACCTTCTCTTTGGAAGACAATAAGTATAAAAATAATGGATTCAGTCAGTTTGACAATTAAAACCAACTTATGTACCAAACTCTTCTATTATTTTAGCATACACTTAAAAACAGCGAATGCTTTGCAACAAACCCCACAACGTGAAATTTTAATGGGTACCTGACGTTTACCTTCAACACCGCCTCTACAAAATTGTGTTAACACTTCTTGTTATTCTTCGCCAGCAACGGCCACAACAACATCCACTTTTGAAGCTACATCATCTATAGCAGTGGGATCATCATCTAATTTGATAGCGGCATCATCTTTAAAAACTTTGAACAATTCACAAATCAGTCTACAACATAGTCCTTATCTACAGCCAGTGGATCTAGTAGTAGAAGCAGCTACACCCACCACACCCATTGCCACACCAGTTAAGTCTTCGCCAGTTCAAACACCCACTACACCCTTAGCTATTGGATACAATTTAGTAGTAAGAAAATAATTTTAAGTTTTTTTACAATGTTTTTTTTACTTGATTTATTTTATACACAAAAATAATTTTAAAATAAATCCAACATGAAAATTTCATCTTAACAAAGAAACGTAATAACTTCCAAATACAAATGAATTAAAAAAAAGGAAATTTTTAAATATCATTAATTTTTCAAAGAGCAAGAAATTTAAGTATTTTTCATCAAATAAATGTGTATCTATAAAATTTACAAAATCTTTAGAATTACAACAATGTGCTGCAACGTGCTTCTTGTGCTATTTGTCTTTAAATAAAATTTGAAAACAAATTTTAAAAAAAAAAACTTGCCACTTTTTTTATAACTATGAACGTTTTTTGACCAGTTTTAAATTTATTTAATTTAAAAGAGCATTTATTTTTTGGTTTAGTTTTAAGACAACATATTTAAATTATTGTTTAAATTTTATACATATTTGTTTATTTTTGTTTTTAAAAGTTTTTCAACAAAAAAAGCAATTGATAGCAGATTTTGGCCAAATAATTATTTTTTTGTGTTCTATATTTCACTTTTGAATATTTTTACTCGTTTTGTTTTACATAAAAAAATTAGTAAAAGTAAAACGAATGCACTTTTTTCGTTGAATTTTTAGTTACAGAAAAATTGTGAAAGATAGAACACAAGGCCCAAATGTATTTCAAAATTGTACAAATATAATTAAAATTGTCCAAATACAATAAAAAATGTATTATAAATTTTTCCAAATGTATTTAAAAATTGTTTAAATGTATTTTAAAACTGTTCCAATGTATTCTAAAATTAACGAAATGTTTTTCAAAATTATCCAAATGTATTTAAAAATTGTCCAAATGTATTTAAAAAATACATTTGGACAATAAAATTATCCAAATGTATTTCAAAATTGTCTAAATACATTAAAAATTGTCTAAATGTATTTTAAAATCGTAATAATACAATTTTAAATTGTCCAAAATCATACAAAAAACAATTTAAAATTGACCAAATACAATTTAAAATTTTCCTAATGTATTTCAATATTATCCAAATATAGAGGCATGTCACAGACTCAATTTCTTTCGGATTTGGAAAAAGTACTTTACTCGTAAAACGCAAAGCAAATATTTTTTTCGGAATGAACCCACTTTTATACAATTCCATTTTGATTTTTGAAAATGATTTCATTCCGAAAATTTTAATATGAACTTTCACCTCAATTTTCTCAAAAACCTTATGTGATGAAAAAGTTTGGAAACCGGATTTTTGAACAGCAGAACAGTTGTAATCAAGTGTATAAAGTCGCGTCCAAGTCACATTTTCGATGTTTAGTAGTGTTGTTAAATATGTTTGGACTAGTGCCTACGGTCAGTACCGTAGTACCGGGAATACCGGTATTCCCGGTTCTCGGTATTACCGGGAAATGGTACCGGTTTCCCGGTTCTTAATTGATTCCCGGTATTCCCGGGAATACCGGTATTCCCGGTTCCGGTTCTGACGGTATTCCCGGTACTACCGGTATGTATATTTTTTAAATTTTGCACAATTCAAATTTTTTCTTTGCTTTTACCAAAAAAAAATAAAACATGTGAAAAACACCATTTCCATTTAATTTTTTTAATTTAAGAAAAAATAGTTACATGACTTTTAAATAATTTTACAAACACAACTAAATATTACTGAAATACTGATTAAGCAGTGTAATTTAAATATTTTATGGTATAGTATTTTTTTGGTTTTTGAGAACCGGTACCAGGATCAGAACCGGGAATACCGGTATTCCCGGGAATATATCTAGAACCGGGAAACCGGTTCCAGAACCGGGAATACCGGTATTCCCGGGAATACCGAGAACCGGGAAATGGGGGCACTAGTTTGGACAATTTAAAAATACCCATGGACATTTTTAAATTACATTTCGACAAATTTTACACACTCGTACATTTAAATCAGATTTGTACAATTAAAAAATACATTTAGATAATTTTAAAATAAATTTCGACAATTTTAAATCTGAATTCACAACGATGGAGGACTCTGTGCCAGAGAGTGGATTTCGTTCCTTTCTCTTTCGCTCATACACACTTTTTTATGTCATCTCTATTTTTAGAGATAGTACCCTGTAGTCGAAAGTACTCCGACAGTACTCCGACATTGTGTCGAAGCCTTAAAAGTTTTTTTAAAAAATTTAAAATACAATTGGTAATGAAGTTTTAGAATCAGAATTGTCAAAATTAATGTTTGAACTGTCTAAACATATCTGTCCAAATAAATTTCAGATTGTCATAAATTTGGAATAGTCCTAATGGCCAATTTCTGCATAACATAATAAAACCAATGTATTATAATAAAGATTTAGTATTAAAAAATAAATTATTTATATACATAAAAAAAACTAAACTTCCCATTAAAAAAGAATTTGTTAAGTTTATGGAAAACAAATTATAAAACACAAATAAACCTTTGTAATAATAATTAAATGATCCTGTTGCGTCCACTAATAACACGAAACAAAATCATAGAAATATGAACAAAAAGGGAATAAAACTATAAATTTGTAAACGAAAAAGTTATTGATAATAAACAGAAAAAAAAATATTTAACAAAAGTAATCAGTATTTTATTTACATTGAACTTTGTTTGCATTTGTTTTATTTAGTAATTTATTTTATTTTGTTTTTAGTACTACCCTCAATCAGTTTCCCCAAATCCTTTAGGGAAACATCACCAGAACCTCTAGGTAAGGGAGTGGGTTGGTTAGGTCCTGGTTTCCAACCAACAAAATAAATTATTTGAAATGATGCCGGCACACTATCATCCTAAATATTTTTTTTAGTAAATATATATGTATGTATAAACTGAGGAGTTTAAACTTACCTTGCCATACATTTCTTTATATATAGCGCTGGCAGCCAACATGGTTTCCCTATTTAAGTTTACAGGTCTATTAAAAGCGGCATTATTTTCAGCCATGCCCTTAAGATCACACATTAGTTCAAACATGGTGGGATAACCTATAACAATCTCATCAGTGTCTATGGTTAACATAGTAAAACCAGCACGATTTAATAAAGAACCAATGTCACGTATCTGAAAAATATCAATAATAATGGAATTGAAAAAAATTGTCACATTTTACATAATTTGATTCGATGAATCTTGAATCTAACTTGAGTAAATGGTGATATATGTGGAGCTATACCGCCTTTTCTCTCCAACTCAGCCAACTGTAAAGATGATCTTAGTTCGTACAAGGTATCACCACCAAACAATGATGCTATAAATACACCATCTGGCTTAAGACTCTTCATGACTTTACCAAAACAGCCTGGCAAATCATTAACCCAGTGAAGACTCAAAGAGGAGATAACCAATTCTAAAGAGTTGTCCGGGAACTGAAAAAAAAATTGTATATTAACTGGGCTATTCATAATGAGTAAATTAAATCTAATGTAGGTTTATTATGCATGAATATTTGTCCAATAAACCTACTTTAAGTACACTTTAGGTATTATGAATAACCCCCTAAATAATTTATATGTAATAATCAATGCTAATATGTATTAAAGTCAGTAATTTTAATTCAATAAACATATAACACCAAGTTTTTGATTAGAAAATTATAGTTCTACAAAAAAAAAGAAATACAGACGGACATCGCTAGATCGTGTTAGAATCAATGCAAAACATTTTGTGAATTGTGTTTTAATGCAATTTTTTAATTAAATTAATCCTTCTGTTTACTCAATATTTCTTAAAAAATAAATACGGTCACAGAAAGTTAGAACTGTCAAATTCTAGTTAATTGGATATTGTGTTAACAGGTACATTTGAGCTGGTTGCTCAATATTTTGTAATCTGCCTTAAGTGCCTAGCAAAAAAATAATCGATGTTTTTCAGTTGATAAGGAAGGTCTATCAGAAAGAACCCACCGATTGTCCTAAAACTTGCATATGGGAATGAGGGGGAAAAATAAGAGTTACCTGTTTTTTTAACTGCCTAATTTCAAATTTAAAAAATGGTTGCCACCTTGTGAAAAAATGTGGACTTTCGGGTAAATTCGATTAAAATCCGCAAAAATACGGGTCAACTTAATTATTATAGAGATTATTAAATGTGATTTTTACATTCTTGGAAATAGGGCACAACAAAGCCTATACACCATTGAATAGGCCTTATATAGTTTATTTTAAAAAAATGTGAAAAATCCTCAAAAAATAAAAAATACAGTTTTCCCCCTTTCCTTTGACCCGCCAAATGTGAGATTGGGCAGCTAAGAAAAAACAAGTAACTTTTATTTTCCTCCCCCTCTTTCCCATATACAAGGACAATCGGTAGGTGCCCTGTGAAAGACCTTCCTTGTTAGTGCTTTCACTACATACAAAGTAGCGATATTCCGTAGAAAGTACTTTTATAAGCACTTCCAAAAATTACAAAAAAAAACAATTTTTTTTTGCTAGTTGGATTTAGAATTTAAACGCTTTGTACGCAGCTGCTAACAGTAACTTTTAACCGAGACATTGTACAAATTTGTATGAAAGCGTATAATTCAACAGTTATTTTTAATTGGAACATAAGTATTACTTATTGAGTTATCCAGCCTTAGTAATCTCAAATACTTACATCCCACTGTTCTTCATCCAATTCTTTTTTTGTTATTTTTAAACCAGGAGTACCTTCGGCTTGTGAGAGCATAGTTGGACTCATATCACACAGCGTCAAGTGTTTAACACTTTCAGCTAATATGTGACGCGATAGAAATCCTCGATTACAACCCAAATCTGCAGCAGTTTCGAATTCTCGTTTAATATCAAAAACTCTATCGGACAACCGATAACCAACTTCTTCCTTTAGGTAATCGTACAATTCTACATCGTCACTGTAAATAATAACAATCAATAAGAAATGCTTTTAAAACTTATACTGAATAAAAACCTTTTAGCTGCCCTCTCCCTTTGTAGTCTTTTAGCATTTCTGTCAAAAATATTCTGATATGATGGTTGGGTACTGTAACTCTGATGGAATATAAGTGATGGTGCCTTTGTATGCTTACAATTTATTACATATATTAAGTTATTTATTTGTTTTGTGTTAATTTTTTTTAAATTACTTAACATTTTCTTTTTAATGTGGATCTTCCTTTTATAAAACTTATTTATATCTGCCTAAACGAAAACATTAAACATATGTTCTAGGTTAATAAACAGCTGATGTGTGGGGAATATTCCAAGTAAATCATCTTTATAGGGGTAAAGGCACCAAATTAAACAGCTGGCACAGTATTGATTCAATAGTAAATGAAAATTTTTAAATAATTTTATTTTTTCGATTTTATTGAGAAAAACAACAGATTGCAGTAAATTTACAAAAATGTTTTTTTTTTTAGTGACGATAGGTTGAAATTTAAGTAACATATTTGTGAAGAACAATAAAAACACTAAAATAATTAATTTACAGTATGCAAAAATTCCAAACATTGCAAGTGTACAAAGATTGCCTTTTTAAGGCCCGTTTTTTTTTTTATAAAATTTTATTAATACAAAAATCTTAGTAGTACAAGCATACACACATACATATAATAATTCTTAAGGCTATTTATAACAATTTGTTTCATTTTTTTACCATTTTCAATTTGTCCGAACCCATTAGTATGGCTTTATCAACTTCCGATATTTTGCGTTTAGATGCAAATGGATTAACGGAATTCAAAGGAGTACGTGTAATAGATTTTCCTTCCTCTGTAGATGCTTTTGATAATTGAGAATCTAATTCAGAAGCGGTGAAATTTTCTTGAGACGTCTCTGACATTGGAGTAGACAATAAGGATTCATTTGTGGATTTTTTGAATAAAGACGACGATGGCGAATTATTGTAAGAAAATCTTTTAAGTGTAGATTTTTTCGTGGAACCTAAATCCATACTTTTAGGTGCCAATTTTTTAGAGTTTGAGGTAGAGCCATTTTGATAAGCTTTTAATAAAATCAATGGTGACGCTGGCAATGATTGTTCGACCAACTGTTCTTCATTTTCTCTAGCTTGTTGTTCTTCTTCTATTTGTGGCAGCAGTTCGGAAAGTCTATCCGATAGATGGATTCGACCTAATTTTGTAGCATATTTCACAGCCAACATTAACAAATCTGTGCACGCTATGGTTTCAATGAGCTCTTTGGCTCGCATTTCTATTTCACTTCGACATGCCAGAGCAAACAATTTTATCGCTGTCTCTTTTACGGTTTTTTCTGCATTATCCATAGACATAATGGTGGCACGTAACATTGAATCTTCTAAAGCAGATTTCTCACTTTCCAAATCACACAGTGGCAGCTGCAATGGTAATTCTTGCACCATTGGTCGAGGTGTTGTCATCGGGTATGATGTACCACGACATAAAACGGCTTGAACAATCTGTGATCTTTCCGAAAGGGAAATGACAAAGTAATTATTAGAAACACTTGATGATTGTTTCATAGTGTCACATACTGGATACCAACAATTGGATTTTAAATTAAACAGTTGCACTAAGCCCATGGAATCATAAAAAACCGGAGAACCACAATCAGAGAAACCCATCCAAGACAATTGTCTTTCGGGAGTGAGCGGCATAGTAATATTTTGGCATTTGAGCCTTAAACCAGATGTTTGTAATAACATGCCCTGTAGGTTTTGTTGTTTAGTACTTGATGGAGCACTGTGGTAACAGACCAAAAGACGATCTTCATAACCAGCCATACAGACTACTTGACCAGGTATAGAAATTATTTCCCGTTGTGTTCCCATAACAGTAAAAATTCTTAAAAATTGCATACTAGATGCTACAGCCACCATTTTTGATGTAGCACAAATAGCCTCGACACTTTCGCAATCTGGTAATTGCATTGACCACTCCCTGTTTCCCGAATCTGATAACGCTATGCACACTACTTTGGAAGAATTTTCAGCAGCCATGGCTAAAGCAGTTGAACTTAAACTTGCCATGTTATGATTATTGTAATTCGGTATATGCAACGAGTGATGGACACTGGCATCATGAAATTCCACATCTATAGCACCATCGGAGCCATCGGCATGTAGAGTTACAATGCCTACAGCGTTCCATACCAAATAACGGTGTTCCAAGTGGCTGGGAGTAGAACTGGGTTGAAATGTCAATTGCTGTTTAAAAGATTTTACATAAGCTGCGCCATTTATGGATGGACTAATTGAACGTTCTCGATCCATAGAATCTTTAGTATCTTCATTGTCTGGTAAATCTCCATTTGCATATGCCATAACTTTACTCTTCAATTTCTCTATAGAGACGGCATCATCATCTTCGTCATCATCATCCCCTACTTCGGCTGCTCCATTAATATAAGCATTTCCATTGACTTTAGGTTCATCTTCATCAAATTCTATGTCACCAAAATCATTACCAACCATATCGGTTTCTCCATTCATGTCATCTCCATCGCCCATAGCTGCGCCACTTGAAAATAAAATGCCCAATTGCCCTGTAGCATCACAATAAGCTAGCTCTTCATTATTTTTAGTGCTCCAAGCTAGACATGTTATGCCCTGACACTCACTAGAGGGCGCTTCACACTTTTTTGCCTGCCGGGTAGTAAAATCAAAAACAGAAATCTCACCTTTATCCGTAGCAGCAGCTAAAAACAAACCATCATTGGAAAACTGGCAACAGGTATAGTCTCCCTTGATTTTCTCATCTGTCATAGAATTTTGCATTTCCCAAGTTGCTGTATTTAAGACACAAACTTCTTTTCCTTTGACATAAACCAAACTGTTGCCAGTGCGTGGCTCAAAACAAGGACTGCTAAAGCATTTGGCATTCTCAAAACTATTAGTTTTAGCTAAGCCTGTAATTGATTTAACTTCCTTGCCTTCTTCTTCCAAATTCCATATTTTCAAAACACCGTCGCCGCCAACAGAAGCCAAGTAGGCCGCCTTAGGGTGTATATCCAATGCTAGCACAGGTCCTTTGTGACCCTCCAATTCCATCGGTTGAGATTCTCCTTCCTTCAGTATCTTTATTTTAGTATCCTCCGAACCAGCAGCCACATACTCACCAGTAACTTTAATGCAAATAACAGGTGCAGTAAATCTCATCAAAGTACCATCATTGTCCATATCTGGAAATGTGTACGACTGCACGGTGTTGCGATCGGTGGAAGCCAATAACTTTTCATCTTTCTGCGCCAAACAAACTATAAATTCTCCCAAACAGTTGGAAGAAGGATCATCATCATCAATACCTCTCCATTTTCGGATATCACCATCGGATCCACATGTTAATATAAACTCGCCGTTTTTGGTGTAGATTAAACTAGTATGACCCGTAGTGTGGGCATAACGCAAAGAACTACGTTCGTACATTGATTTATTATTTATTTACACAAATTTATTTTAATTCTTTAATTTTTTTCGTATTTCTTAGTTTTGTGTTCTCACTATTTACTATTTCGCAACAGTTTTGGCGCTAAACTATTGTTTTGACGTTTTAATAAAACTCACCATCTTTGACAATTTGCTATTTACCCTTGTAAATCTGGCGGTTTTTATTTTCAGTTAGCGATTTCAGATCTTTCTATTTTTTTAACCCGTTCATGACCATATTTTCAGAATCTGAAATTTTTTCTATAACAAATGTCACAGAATCTGATGATTTTTCTATACGAAAATGTCTCAGAGTTTGAGAATTTTTCTATAGGAAAATTGTCTCAGAATCTGAAAGTTGTTCCAATGTCTCAGAATCTGAAAAATTTTCTAAAGCAAAAATGTCTCAGAATCTTAAAATTTTTCTAAAAATGTCTCATTTTTTTTAAAGAAATAATGTCTCAGAATCTGTTTCTGTAACCAAAATGTCTAAAAACTTTATATAGGAAAAATGTCCTAGAATCTGAAAATGTTTCTATAGGACAAATATTTCAGAATGCCAGACTTTTTTTATAGAAAAATTGTCTCAAAATCCAAGAATTTTTTATAGAAAAAATGTCCCATAAGAATGTCTTAGAATCTGAGAATTTTTCTATATGAAAAGTGTCTCAAAATCTAAGAATTTTTCTAAAGGAAAAATGTCTCAGAATCTGAAAATTTTCTATAACAAAAATGTCTCAGAATCTAAGAATTTTTCTATAGGAAAAATATTTCAGAATGTAAGAATTTTTTATAAAAAAAAATGTCTCAAAATGTACTAATTCTATAGGAAAAATGTTTCAGAATCTAAAAATTTTTTTTTTAGATTCAAAATCTACGAAGTTTTCTGTAGAAAAAATGTCTCAGAATTAAAAAACTTTTCTTTAGAATCTGAGAATTTTTCTATAGTAAAAATGTCTTAGAAACTGAGAAGGTTTCTATAGGAAAAGTGTCTCAGAGTCTAAGAATTTCTTCCTATTCTGAGAAATTTGAAAGTTGTCAGAGAATCCGAGATTTTTTAGAAAAATATTCTAAAATCTGAGAATTTGTCTGTATTAAAAATATCTCAAATTCTAATAATTTCTCTATACAAATATGTCTCAGAATGTAAGTAATATTTTTAAACTAGTTTAAGCACTTAAACATGTTTATGTACCTTAACAAGTTTAAATTCAAATATGTTTAAAAAAACGAATGCGAATTTGGTATAAGATAATGAAAAGATTATATAAGACAGATTCCAAAACATTTTTCTGCATAATTACCTGAGATTTTTTTTTTTTTTTTCAAATATTAAAAATATCTTATACACTTAGAAAATTATTGGAGTTACTACATGACGGTGGTTTGTGTAGTAAGCAGTAGTTGTTGTTTTCAACTACAATTTCAGTTGTTTTGTATGAAAAATCTCAAACAACTATTTTTTAGTCGTTTTAAAAATTAAATACAAAAAATTACTATATTGTAGTAACAGTTGTTTTATGTAGTTTTAGGGCCGATAACACAAACGAACTAACCGGAAGATAAATTGGGTTTAGTGCTAACCGGAGGTTATAGATGTCAAATTTGTATGGGACTAACCGGAGGTTACGTTAACTTTGATTTAACTGGATATTGTGTTAACCGCACTTAGTCTATTAAAAACGGATTTAACCATTTTTACGTCTAGTTTTTTTTGTTAATAAAAAAATTCCGACAATTTGAGTTACACTCAGAAAATTATGTAAGTTACAACATGTTAGTTGTTTGTATATTTTACAGTAGTAAGTTGTTTTCAACTACAAAGTCAGTTGTTTTTGTATGAAAAATATCAAACAACTATTTCTGTTAGTTATTTTAAGTCGTTTTTTTTTAACTACTAACAAAAAAGTACTGTATTGTAGTAACAGTTATTTAAAGTAGTTAATTTTATTTTTTTTATCTCTGAAAAATTTTCAAAGTTTTTTTCCCAAAAATAAAAATAAATTTTCGTTTTTTTTTATTTTTCACAACTTTTTTTTTTTTTGAAAAAAAAACTTTGAAAAAATTTGGTCTTCAAATTTTTTTCTGAAAAATTTTTTGAAAAAAAAAAAATATTTATTGATTAGTTTATTTTTACTACATTTTAGTTGTTTTGACTACAAATGTAAGTAGTTTTTACTACATAAGTCAGTTGTTATAATAACTAACATTGTTAGTTGATTTAACTGAAAAAGTAGTTGACCCCAAAACAAATTAACAAAGTAGTTATTTTAACTGACATTTTCAGTTGATTTTACTAACATAATTTTTTGAGTGTACAGTTATTCTTACCGTTTTTGTAGTTGTTAATCAATAGTTAAAAACAACAATTTTTGGTTTATTTTACACTCAGAAAAGTATGTAAGTTACTACATGTTAGTTGTTTGTATATTTTGCAGTAGTGAGTTGTTTTCAACTACAAAGTCAGTTGTTTTTGTATGAAAAATATCAAACAGCTATTTCTGTTTGTTATTTTAAGTAGTTTTTTTGAATAACTAACAAAAAATTACAGTGATGTAGTAACAGTTATTTAAAGTAGTTAATTTTATTTTTTTTATCTCTGAAAAATTTTCAAGTTTTTTTCCAAAAAATAAAAATAAATTTTTTTTTTTTATTTTTCACAACTTTTTTAAAAAAAAAATTTTGAAAAAATTTGGTCTTCAAATTTTTTTCTGAAAAATTTTTTGAAAAAAAAAATATTTATTAATTTTTTTTTACTACATTTTAGTAGTTTTGACTACAAATGTAAGTAGTTTTTACTACATAACTCAGTTGTTTTTTGTCAGTTAAAATAACTAACATTGTAAGTTAATTTAACTGAAAAAGTAGTTGACCCCAAAACAACTTACAAAGTAGTTATTTTAACTGATATTTCAGTTGATTTTACTTACATAATTTTTTGAGTGCACGTAAGAAAAATATATATTTTTTTGTATTAAATTGATATTGATGGAATATTAATCATATTAGACTCTTTTTTTTTTGGATTTTAATTTAAATGCAGGCACTCATGATAAGAACACAAAGTGGCCGGGCCTCCTTCTAATAGCTCCATACACCAAACAACCATTATCTTTATAATGGAAGGTATGAACATGTGATTAACGTCTGAGTTTTATTATTGATGCACTCCCACCAGTAACAATAATAATTTGATCCAATGATCAGTTTTTTTTTTATTATTATCTATTTTTACAATTTAATTACAAAATAATTTTTAGGCTGGATTACTCAATGTTATAAACTAACTCTCCGTTAAATTTATCTCTATCATACAAATTTTGAAATAAGGCTCCGTTAAATCGGCAGTTAGCAACTAACTTTTCATTGAGTAATCCGCCCTTAATAATTTAAACCTAAACGAAAACTGGTAACACTGACCGTCGTCTCGTTGTATCGAAATCGACCAAGGGTTTTTGTGGGAATCGAACCCACGAACCCGTTTCATAGGCTAGCACGCTAACAACTAACCTACAGGGACCCCTAAGTATATCCATCCCACCAATGAGGTGATTATCAAATTCATTTTATTATCACCATTTATTTATAAAATGGCCGACACCAGCATATAAACGCCAAATGATAGCACATTGATTTAGTAGAAATACCGCAAAATAACAGCAACAATGCTGTTACTAATTGAAACTCCGCCAAAGCAAATGCGGGGTGAGATGCAATCAGTACCAGCGTACAACAAACACACACACGTGTCTGTACTTAACCATTAATTACAGCGACGAATAGGTGCTTCTCCAACGTGATCCCAATTACAACTGGCATTAGACTCTAATGATTAGAGAACAGCATTAACGGAGTAGGTAGTGCTGTGCTCTAATATGATTTACATTGCTGTCAATATCAATCCAATACAAAAAAAAACTAGTGTCATAGGGGCCTTAACAAAAACCAAATACACGTCCATCCAGCAAGTTGTTCAATCTGCAGTAACAGCTGGTCTGTGGAAACAGGTATGGTGTATGGCTCCCTTTAAAAATAAAGGTTAAAATCGCTACACAAGGCACAACTTAAAAACGACAATTTAGTGGGAAAACCCAAAAGTTGGCAGCAGTGATTAGTACAATATAAAAGTTCACCACACTTTAGTTTGACATTAGCAAATTATTAAAAAAAAAATTTGGGGTGGAGACACAACGTATATACTGCAAATTGCATTTTTCTGAATAGTTAATACATTATTTTAAAACAATTAAATAAAATGTGTATGAAAATTGTTTTTTTAAAAGTGTAGTGAAAAAGATTTTATAAAATTAATTTATTGTAATACATAAATAATAAAATATATCTAACCCATCTGTTTCGATAAACACGCTATGTTTATTACCCTACCCAAATGTTAGTAGAGCAAGGTGTCAATAAAACCACCTTATCTTTAATTTATAAATTTAATTTTTAGAATCACTTAATAGTTAGTCATTCTGTGGACAAATCTATACCAACTTTAGAAAGGGGTTCGTTCAATTCGATTATTTTGTCGTCACCCATGTAAGTTATCTGAGTGGTTGGTTGTTTGCATAGCACGAGTTTATCTATGACGTTTTGTTTAAACAATACACCATAAGGAAAAACAAACGGATTCAATACTTAATATCGGAGAAAATTAAGGCTAGGTCTCAAAATGGTGGCTATACCCTATTTGTTTGATGAAATACAAAGAATATTCAAAAATGTAAGTTATTTATTAAAATCCTAAAATTTATTTTTGACCATTTGAAATAACCATTTTTCTAACCAATTTACATATGCCATCTAATACAATTTAAATGGATTTCACAGCATTTGTAAATTGCATTTAACTTCATTTTAAAAGTAATGATATTTCTAAAAGTGATCCTGTGAAGCTTGTAGTTTCAGAGCACAACTAATTTGAATGCTGATATTATTTTTTTTCAGACCCCATTATATGCTATAGTTTTAGAAGCATTTTTGCTCTTATCCGTTATATGGCTTTTACTATACAAGCGTAATGGTCGTAAACGTTATAGCAAAGAAGAAGAAGAGGATTTAATAGCCAACTATGAACCCGAGCCCTTGGTACCAGATACTGATCCCAACCATCCTTTGTTGCGTACTCATTTGGTACAATCTAAAGTTGGAAAACGTGTGGTAGTCGATGGTTATGATTGTTTAAATCTGGCCACCCACAACTATTTGGGTCTACTGGAAGATGAACAAATTTTAGAGGACGCTTGTAGAAGTCTTCGTAAATATGGCGTTGGCTCCTGTGGTCCCCGTGGGTTTTACGGTACCATGGACGTTCATTTGGTTTTAGAAGAACGTATGGCAAAATTTATGGAAATGGAAGAAGCTGTTGTTTATTCTTATGGCTTTTCAACAGTGGCTAGTGCCATACCAGCTTATTCCAAACGTGGTGATGTCATATTTGTGTAGGTTTTTCTTTATTTTGTTATTAAATTATCAAATAAATAATTAGTTTTGTAAAATTTCAGCGATGAAGCCTGCAATTTTGCTATACAAAAAGGCTTAGATGCCTCACGTAGTACAATCTACTTTTTTAAGCACAATAACCTTAAAGATTTGGAGAGATTACTAGAAGAACAGGCTTCTAGAGATTTTAAAGTAAGAATTTAAAATAATTTAGATTAACATTTTTTTTTAATCTAAGCAATATATTAACATTTATGTAAGTTATGAATAATAACACTAACAACGTATAATTTTAACTTTTGAAATCGCACACCAAAACGCCAAGACACATTATCTTAATTTTGGGTCGTAGAATCCAGTAGCATTCTCCGTTTTGACAGATCAGGCCAAAATCACGAGATATTTCCTTTTTAAGTTAAGCGATTTTCAAGTGAGTTTTTATTATGTATATTTTTGTAGAAAATCCTTTAGAAACTCTTCCTACTACATTATTTTGTGTATTTATTAGTCGAAACTTTACTCTAACAATGATGGCCGACCAGTTTACGCGAATTTATTTTTCTTCAATTTTTCAATTTCCTAAAAAAAATCCCTTGAAAATTGCACACTTAAGAATTAGATATCTCTTGATATTCTGTCAGAACTCTTCATATCTCTTGACATTCTGTCAAAACGAATAATGTCACTGTGTTCTACGACCCAAAATTAAAAATTGTAATGCAATTTATTGTTGTAACCAAAACAATTTACATAGAAATTTAGACAATTCGGCGTGTTGTGTATTACAAAAATATGGGTTAAGTTTACGTGTCTCGGCATTTTGGTGTGTCAATTTTACGTACTTACAGTATGATAATAATAATAGTGGTATTTAATCATATTTAAAAATTACTTTACTTTAATGATTAATTACTTGTTAAACGTTTAATATTTGTAAATAACATTTCAGAATCCCAAAAAAGCTGCTAAGACTCGTAAGTTTTTGGTAGCTGAAGGTATTTATATGAATACTGGAGACATATGTCCTCTACCAGAACTAGTGGAATTGAGAGCCAAATATAAATTACGTTTATTCATTGATGAAAGTGTTTCATTTGGTGTATTAGGTAAAAATGGTCGTGGTGTAACAGAACACTTTAACGTCGATGTAAGTCGTTTAATTCACTACTTATATGTGCAATGTTTATTAATAGTTTTTTTTATGTTTTAGCGCGATGATGTTGATTTAATCTCATCCGGCATGGAATGGGCTGTAGCTTCTATTGGAGGTTTTTGTGTAGGTTCCCATTTTATTGTAGAGCATCAACGTCTTTCAGGTTTGGGTTACTGTTTTTCGGCTTCCTTGCCGCCCATGTTGTGTCAGGCTGCCATCTCAGCTTTAGACCGTTTTGAAAAGGAACCAACAATCTTTGAAGAATTACAAAAAACATCTTTATTGTTACATAAGAAATTCTCAAAATTCTCTAAACTGATACTCGGAGGCAATGAGTTATCACCCATAAAACATCTTTACATTTCCGAATCTTTAAAAAGCTTCGAAGAGGAAGGAGAGAAATTAACCAATATATCTGACAAGGTATAAAAATTAAATTAACAAAAATAAAACAGAAAAATTGCAGAAAAATAAATTTCTATTTTTTAGTGTATTTCCCGTGGCGTTGCAGTCATTCAGGCTTGTTACTTACATAACATGGAAAAACATCCTGTACGTCCTAGTATTCGTATAACAACTAATCGGTTACTAACTGAGCAAGAAATTGATGATGCCTTTAAAGTTATAGATGAGGTTTCCAAAGAAGTATTAACATAATTTATTCCATTAAAATATGTTTGTTGCATTTTATTTTACATAAATTTTAATGTAGAATCTGCTATTAAGGTCTTTCCTTCAAATACGAGCAAATTATTGTTAAACTATTAAAACTCTCTTCACCAAATATATCTTTAATTTAAGTTTTTTTTTTTTTTTTTTTAATTAGAAATAAGAAAATTTGTTGTAGAATTGTTCTCTTCGTTTTTTCTTGCTTTGTTTTAAATGCACTTAATAAACAATAATTCTGAATTTCAGAAGTAAAATAATAAAAAATAAGTTTATTCATTTTGAAATGGTTAATATAAAACGCTACACTAAAACAGCGAAGGTTCTATTTGTACCAAGACATAGTTGCAAATAGGACCTTCTTGTTCTAAGGTCGCGATGTTGCAAGAAGTTTACCATTAGTTCGATTTTAAAAATTGCAATTTTTTAATGATATTTAAATCTTTTTAATACAAAAAATTCAACGCGAAAATCCTGCTACTCAAAAAAATGTTGCGGAGATGGTAAGGGATCCTCTCCACAGGTGACTAAGGGATGAAGTTTGTAATCCCTACAAATTTTAGTTGATTGTCCAAAATGTTTACTAAAAATATACAAGGAAGGGCTCACTAGTGTCACCCGCCGATCTTTATGGAATTGTTTTTTTTTTTTTTTGTAGAGCAGGAAAAATAAAGGGACACGTATTTTTTTTTTAGTGGGGGAAGAACCAGTAATTTTTCAGTTTTTTGCGTTTATACAAAGAAACCTAGTCATGTTATATACCAAATGAAAGGTCTTTGGAAAACCTATAATCGTGTGAAAAAGAACGTCTCCAAACATGCACAACTTTTTGTCATATTGAGTAAAATGACAAAATTTTAGGACATTTTTGTTAATAAGTCGAAAAATATTTACTTTTTTGGCACATTGTTAGCATCACAAGATGGGTATTTTAAATACCTTTAATCTGATACCAAATAAGCCTATACTAATTTTGAGTAAATAGCAGTGTTGCCACCAGTGGAATTAGAAATTACACAAAAAATTATCCAAAATCTCACAAATTACACAAAAAAAATTATTTTGTCATTCCGTTTGTAACCCCTGGTCTACACCTGATTTTTATTGGTAGCAATAGCAATAACGTTTGCAAAATGAACAAAAAAACCGCTTTGCGTCTATTTTGAAGAATTTCTAACAAACATGGCGTTCTATTTTGATGTTTAATTGCCATCAATAGTTGCTCAGAAAAATTGCCAAGTAATTATTGCTATAAAAATTTTGACGTTATATCAGTTGTGGACACTAAAATATCGAAATATCGGTCAGAGAGCCCTTAAAGTATATTTGCATTATTTACATTATATAAAACAATTTTCAGTCTGCCTTCTTTTGTAGGCGTGGATAAAAAAAATAATTTTAATAATGGTTTTAATATTGATGTAATTGTAATAATTAAGTGCAAAAATCATTATAAATCAACTTGCTAATATTTATCGCGTGGGAAAAGTGTCCCCCAATATGGGGACATTGAAAGATATTGAATAACAATTTTTAGATTTGGGTATAGGGATTCTTCAGAACAATTTTAATTTAAAAAAATTTAGAGCGTGGTTTTCAACATCTAAGTGATAAAAAAAATAAGGCTTTAATGGTCCAAATATGCATGTTCTCATTTATTATCTTGTATTTGGTAATACAAATTTTTAAAGTCGATGTTGTCAATGATTTTTTAAGCCAAAAATGTCGATAAAATTATAAAAAAAAAATTGGAACTTTACTGAGGTAAAATTACACAAAAATTACACAAAAAATATCATTATCCAAAAATTATCCAAGGATTTTAAATTTGTCCCTCTTTTGGATAATTATCCAGAAAGTGGCAACACTGGTAAATAGGCGTAAATCATCAAAATGTCAACTTCCCCCCATACAAATCTACCCCCTTAAAAATGAGTTTGGTCCGCTAAAAAAATACGTGTCGAATTAATTTTTGTTCTGAACAACATATCCAAATTTCATGAAGATATACGGGAGACTCTTCTTGTTAGTTAAAACTCCGATTGTAACAAAAAGTTAGCTTAACCCCTACACCCACATTCATAACTTAAAAAAGAGTGGCTATCACCGAGCTGCTAACTTTTTTTCTCGCCATTTTTAATAAGGAAAAGCTATCCTCTTGATATACGGAAAAAGTTAGCAGCTCGATGATAGCCACCCGTTTTTTCATTTGAATACCGCCGTTAGTTATTTTAAATTATAAAAATTTACAAATTTTTCTTTTTACTTAAGTCGTTTGTTTATTTTTGGTATGACCCAAAGACCATTTTTGGGAAAATGGAGTTAGGAATCAATTGTATATGATTAATATGTCCTCTTTCCAAATCCGTAATCTATTTTTTTATATATCGTATAAATTAGAAGATATCTAGCCCTAACTTTGCTTCATATCCCTAATATTAACATTGTCTTAACATTGGTTTGCTGCATACCCCAATTTTCTGCACATGAAGCAAATTTTACACCTAAAAGTTAAAATATTTTTCTCTACTTTTGTTTTGATGCATATAACGTTGAAAGGGTGCATATCAAACTAAAAATTGACGCTTGGTCACAGACTAATACAGACTCGACATATATGACAGGTGTCAAAAAAGTATTTTTTAACCATATGGTTAATATTTTCAAATTATTCTACGAATTAGGTTAGAAAGAGAAAACTAATATAACGCGCCATAAGAAAAATAGATGCCAGATCGGTTTTTGTTGTTTCACTCACTCCTAAGTCGTAGAAAGTGTTGCCATGTTTGCGTAAAAAGGACTAAAAACCGCTCTGTTTTCTCCTAAAATCGCTTAGTTTTTCCCCATTTTTTCTCATTAAACTCTACTGTCGAGTCTGTTTATAGTCTGTGGCTTGGTTGTTGGTGTGACCCATAAACCATTTGCCAAATGGAATTATGAATCAATTGTTTATGATTGTTATGCACTTTATTTTCATCCGGAATGAATTTTTCGTAAGAATTAAAAGATATCCAGTCCCAACTTTGCTAATTATAGCCAAAATTAAAGATAATTTAATAAGGTAAACTCAGGTTGACTTTGACCCACGTGAAAGAAAATTAAATTTTTTTAAGAAAATATTAATTTAAACGGGATATGGAGCAAAACGCGACCAAGTATTTTTTTGTTAAAATCATAACTTTTGATATCTTGTGCAAAAACGTATAAAAATTTATATATTATCTTAAAACATTTTAAGCAATCGATACCAAAAGTAAAAAACAAATCTATCGTGTAGATTTTTAATAAAGTTGATGAAAAGTTTCTTTTTCGTTTTTCTCAAAAGTAAATGGTCTTTGGGTCATACCAAAAATAAGCAAACGAAGTGTTGCACAGCGTTAAACAGGTTGGGAACCATTGCATTACATCCATTGCAACATTTGAACCCCTGACCCCGGATTTTGGGGTACATGCGAAAACAATAGTACACCAACATACATAGGTATAAAATCATATTTATTTCTTTACAAAAATATTATCTTTTACGTCACACACCCATGCACACAACATGATACAATTGTTGTTGCAGTAGTAACTTGAACTTGTGTTGAGTGTTGACCAAAAGTTAATTTTTGGTGTTGACACAAACTCGACTGTGGCTGTTTTGAGTACTGTTTTAGTACTTTCGTTTGACACTTTTATCGAATTCTTCTTTTTCTATCAAACGAGTTTCTCAATATGACATTTACTCTGTCGTTTGACACTTCTCACTTCTCTCGAATTCTTCTTCTTTTTTCTATCGAACGAGTTTCTCCATATGACATATGATTTGTTGGCATCATAAACACAAACAAAATTGACGACGAAAATGCAACACACACAAAATCAAAATGTGAGTATACATATTTCAATGTTAAAAAAAAAACTACTATTAAAAAAATAATACTAATAAATTTATTATAATCAACAGCAAAAGAGAATTTTATGTGATCGAATCAGCAGGCAACAAAAAACGAGATTACTCGACCTAATGCGTGAGCATCCTGATCTTGGCCGCAACTCAATACGTGGAGTAGAAAATGTTGATTTTTTCTGGGCAAAGTTTACAAGAATATTAAATGCAATTATGGGAGCAAAAAAGAAATCGGGACAATGGAAGAGAGTAAGTTTATATTACCGTCACAAAATTTTTATGTTTGTTTATGTGTGTGTGTGATAATAATAGAGTTACCAAGTACAAAAATATTGAATTTTTTTTTTTTATATCCAGAGTTGGGTTGATTGGAAGGCTAGTGTTAAAAAGCAATTTACCGCTTTGGTAGCTTATGATCAGGGCAACTGGACACGGGAAGACCCACCCAAACCAATTGAGTTTCTTGATTTACAAATTGTAGAATTTATAACTAATTTACCCCCGGAATGTGCTGAATATGATGTTTTTGTTCTCAATGATACTATAAAAGGAATACACAATAGTAGCAGGTCAATGGTAGGAGATGGCTAGGTTAATATTAACATAAAATAATTTTCATTTTCGTTTAAGTCTCCAGCAAATCCTACACAAATACAAACTAACAAACGTTCAGCAATATTTCCTTATATTGAAACACCTGTAAAACAAGAAGATGAGGGTGGCGAAGAAGACGAGGTTTTTATTTTAAACCACCACCAACTACAATTATTTTATGTACTAATTTCTTATATTTTTTTTTTAGGATTTTAGACCCTTAGAACCACATATTGAATATGAAAATGAAGATGAAACTGAATTTGAAATAAACTTTTTGGAAGAGCCGTCATGTTCCAGTAGTGCTTACTTAAATGAAAACGATGCACTGCCACCGTTGCATCCTATTGGGAGGCCAATGGTACACAATAGAACAAGTCGTACAGATATCTTACTGGAGCAATTGCTGAAGGAGCAACGCAGAACTAATCATCTATTGCAAAAAACATTAAATATGTTA
The DNA here is from genome assembly GCA_963921195.1 of Pegoplata infirma. Taxonomy (NCBI): domain Eukaryota; kingdom Metazoa; phylum Arthropoda; class Insecta; order Diptera; family Anthomyiidae; genus Pegoplata; species Pegoplata infirma. The sequence continues at coordinate 238,216,681 of OY992538.1, read as the reverse complement.
ATTAAAAACCAAAAGTCTTAAACTGCATGTGTGTAAGTGATTTAGTTGTAAGAATATAACATCACAATAAATTATTTAAAATTTAGATTTTCATATCGACTCGTTTTTAATATTATTGAATTGAACTTTTTTTAGATCAAAATTTACCAGTAATCGTTAATAATGTGTTGCAAACTTAAACCATATTCGCATGCATACGCAGATATGATTGAAACTTAACATTTTTACTTATCGTTGCCCCAAGCAGTTTGGTATTGCATTTAAGCGATATCGGTTAATCGGCTCAAAAGTTATGAAAGAAAAAAGGACACCAGCAACATTTTGGTACATTCTACATAACCTCAAAAATATTTTAATTTGGCTGCCGGTTGACACATGTGATCAGAATTGGATACCGAAAGTTAATTAAATACAACAAAATATTCGCAGATATTTTTCCACCAACATTTTTTACACGGATTTTTTATTTTTTTTAATTCGGCTGCTGGTTGACATATGTGAACAGAATTGAATACCGAATAGTATTTTAACAAATGTAAAAAAAACGCGGATATTTTTTTACCAAATTTATTTCCCGCGGAAATTTTTTTGACAAATATTCTTTTTTACATTATGGAGCTAATCATTGATAACTTATCTCAGAAAAAAAATAAGTTATTGATAACTTATCTCAGATTCTGAGATACTTTTTCGATAATAATCTTAGATTTTAAACATTTTCTATAAAAAAAAACTTATAGATTTGGAGCCATTTTTTTTTATACAGAAAAAAATCTAAGATTCTGAAATATTTCTTTCATAGAAAAAATCTCCGATTTTAAGACCTTTCTTTATAAAAAAAATAAGATTCTGAGATCTTTCGTTTATAAAAAAAATGTCGGATTCTTAAACACTTTTTATAAAAAATCTTACACTCTGAGATTTTGAGTAATATGTATTTTCTAAAAAAATTTAAATTTTGAGACATTTTGTATAAAAAGTTTCAGATTCTTATACACTTTTCGGTAGGAAAACCTTGGATTTTCTTTTAAATAAAAAAACTCATATTCTGAGATATTTATTTATAGAAAACATTTTTTTCTATAGAAAAAATCTCAGATTCTTACACACTGTCTAGATTAGAAACCACCACCAAGCAATTTGATGTCACATTTGACATTTGGAAACGCCAAACTCGATGGTAAGCATCATTTTGACATTGGATTGCTTACAATCTACGGTAGAGCTGGTGCTCTACCATCAATTGTATACCATAATTTTGACGTATGATAGTAGTGGTGGTTGTTAATCTAGACACTATGTTAGACATCTATAAAATAAATTTGTTTCTTTATCTTTTTTATTTGAACTGGAGATAAAAGTTTGACTCCCACAGGAAATATAATCACGAACAATTCACTCACTAGTAACGACAATTTTAATAACCGTGAAACCGGTACCATTTCACGGTAATTCTGGTACTACGGCTTTAACCATAGGCTCTAGTGCTAACCGAAAGTCAGAGATTTCAAATTTCTATGGTACTAACTGGGTTCGGGATAACTAGATATTGCATTAAGAGGAATAAGGCAGATAAAATTGATTTTCGGTAGTAAAGAAAGAGTTGGAAGGCATGTACTAAGTCACAATATTCAAAACAATTAATAGTCCAATTGAACTGTTTCGTTCATTGAACTACATTTAGGCTAGTGTTATTAATTGTTGATACTTTTAAATTGAGTACTTGATAATTTTTTTAATTTTGTCTAAAATGCCCATTTTTATTATATTGTGATGAGTAAAGGGTTCATTACTCAACTGGTAACGAAACAAAAGTAGCAGTAACAAATCAGCTGTTCGTTTTTATCATATGGTAATACATAGAGAAACATAGAGGCGAAGGCGTCAAAAATTGAGTTGTCAAAGTACAACTTGTATACATGTATTTGTTGACAAAGTACGACTTGTAAACATGTATTGTGTGGTGAATTCACATCGACAACGTACGTGTGAGAAATTAGAAAAAGATAGTGATATTATTTTTTCTTTCACCTTCGCCTCTATGTTTCTCTATGTGGTAATACATGTAAACGATTACTGAACAAAGTGACATGTTACGTGAATATCTAACACTGCACTTTGATCTGCACTTTGATTGCCATGTAAGAAAAAACTAGGGAGTACTTGTTACTTGATTACTTTACCAGTCATATGATAAAAACGAGCAGCTGATTTGTTACTGCTACTTTTGTAGCGTTACCAGTTAGTAACGAGCCCTTAATTGTTAACATGTTTTTCTATATGACAAAAACGAACAGCAGATTTTTTACTGCTAACAAATCAGCTGTATTTTGTTCAAAATTTTAGCAACTCTTAAGCTGCCCATTCACTTGCAATAAAATTGCTCAACTTAAAAAAAAATTATTTTACAATATTATTGTCGTTTTACCCTACACAGCAAATAAAATTGCTCAATACTTAAACCCAATATATTGTACAAGATATAAACATAAACATAACATAATAAAAGTTGTACAATATAGACAACACACTGATAAAATATATTGCAGTATTCTTGTTTGTACAATAAATATCAAAAGTGTTTTGATATTCTCCAATATATTGCACAACCGTAAATATTACATACACACAAGCGATATTATTGTACAATTTGAAAAGTTGAACAATAATATTGCAAGTGAATGGGCAGCTTTAAGTGTACTTTTGAGTATTGAGTACCCGAAAAATTTGTCAGCATCGATTACCCACCACTTAAATACTCAAAACATTTACAACACTAATTTAGTCACAAAAAAATCGAGCGCATGAAAAGTCGTGTGTGAGAGAGTATATTAGTTGGGGGAAAATCTGTGAAAAAAAAAATCATTCGAATACGATTTAAAAATAATTGGATTTTTTTAATAAAAAGGCGACGAAAAGATTTTCCCAAACGTCGCCGAAATAGTAAAATTATTTTTTTTTTACTTAAAACGGTGCTAAGTTAAAGGAAAAAATGGCGAGTTTAATGCGTGTTCCATCGATTTTGGCTAAAAATGCGGCTGCAATGGTAGGTTGATGGATAGATAGTACGATAAAATGTATAAGAAATATGTATTTGTTTTTGTGAAGAAGGAATTGAAATTGTAATAACACTTATACAATCATTATATTGCCAAGAATTTCACAATTCTTGCATGGAAAACTTATTCAAACCTTCTACTTAAAACTTTAAAATGCTATGCCTCAAACCAACTCTCGCATACAGAAGAATGATAAAATTTATTGGTTGATTTTTTTTTTTTATAAATTTCCAAATGAAAAGGTGTTGCGGTTATGTAATTTCAAATTTTGTTTTGCGATTTTTAACAATTTTTAATTTTGTGACGTACATTAAATAATTTAAAATTTCCTTACTTTATACTTTGTATATAAAAACATGTGATGAACAGTTAGATAATACATTAAGGGTGGTGTATTTATTATTTCCACGTTAATTCTTTTTTTAAGTTTCGTCTTGCATCGTTTTATTAAAAATACCAACCAACCTGTCTACAAATTTTTTTGGGGTTATGTATGTTTTGTTTTGGTTGCCTTTTTTTATCCATTCCTTTTGAGATGTGTCGGTCCTCTTTCAATTTGAACTTTCTTAAAATTGATTTCTATTATTCAGTTATCTTTTAACTTTTTTAACGTTGAATTAAATACTTTTCCTCGATCTGTTGCTATTAGGTAATCTAATCATTTTTCTCATTGTTGTTCTTTATTACTTTGCTTCTATATCTGGGGGGTTCTTTTATTGTTAATATTACCAATAACTACTACTCACTTTTATTATTGTTGTTATCGGTCACATACCACTTGATCTTTCAAGTGTATTGATTTTGACTTTTCTACTAGGCTTTGATTGACATTAATATATGTTTTCGGCATGAGTCAATATTACTTCTACCCCTTCAAATCGTAAGAAACATTGTACACCGACTAAGGAAATCATCTTGAGTAAAGTGGATGGGACAAACGTCCACAAGGGGGTAGATGCGATTTTGAAGTACCAAACAAATTTAAAAAAAAGGGCCAAAAGCCGGCTAAGTAAAAAAAAAATTAGGGTGGACGTAAACTTTACTTATTCCAAAAATTCCAACCAGAGACCCTGTAAATATAGAGATAATGCATACATATCGCTCATTTACTTGTATAGTGTCATAACTCAAAATGTTTGATTTTACAGAAAACCTCTTTAAAGTTTACAACTGAAACTTGGTTTACGTGGCAAAAGGCCCGTGAGTAGAAAATGTTATAATGGCGTGTTCTCTTCTCAAACGTTGAGTTTAAAAGATATTAATACGAATTTTTGACACAATATAAAGCAGGATATAACAAATAATTCTGTATGGTTTACCCAAAAACGACATATTTTGAGTTATGACACTATACAAGTAAATGAGCATTATATAGTTCTGCTACTGATACCATAGATAAGGTGACCATACGTACTCTTTTTTAGAGGACAATACTCTATTTTAACTGGCTGTACTCTATAAAATTTGTGTCCTCTTTCTGTCCTCTTTTTTCAAATACTGTCCTCTTTGTCCTCTTTATTTTTAAAAGCATGATCAATATTGGTTTTTATATTTATAAATTGAAACAAATTTTATTTTACGACGGTCCCCGGTTGTTACTGTGAAATCGTATGGAAAATGTCTCGCCGTGCTTGTTCTATTCATACTCCTACTGAATATTTTTTTTTGCAAAAACAAGTTGTACCCCCTGAAAATTAACTTCAAATTTTTTATGATGATTCCCAAAATATTTTAGTTCTAGCGATAATTTATCATGAGCTAAACCGCGTCAAAAAAGGGTACTAAACTTGTATTTTTATGAATAAAAAATTCTATTAATTTTTACTGCATTAAAAGATTTTAAAAATCTAACCACAGACTTCAGATAACGAGATGTTTATGTTAGTTTTTTGATGCTTTTCAATTCGATTTTACTGAAAATTAAACTTTGCCATTTTTGTCCGATTTTTACTTTTAATACATCGTCAAAATATGCAGAAAATGTTGAGTTCGAATAATTTCTTTACTTTTTTTCTTTATGTCCTCTATTTTTATTTTCAAAATCTGGTCGCCTTACCATAGAGCAAATAAGAATAAGAGGTATGAAGTTTCCCAATCGTTTTGTTTTCCTCTCAAGGGAATTTTGTCTGGGTTCACTAGTTTTTTTCCGGTTTTTAATGCCTTTTTGATACCTACTTGATGTTTTCAAGTTGTTGCTGCATTTATTAGAGTTTTTCGATTGGAATTACGATAAATTCGAAATTTTTGGTTGCAGCTATTGATTTTTTTTTTAGAAAAATGCAGCAACAAGTAACTTGAAGTATCATTACAAGTATCATTCGCACTAAAAGTCATGAAATTTGTACTTTATATGCACTTTTAACCCTTTAACGACCACAGGCGAGTATACTATAAATTCTTGTAGAAAAACTATTTTTGAATTGCAGATCTTAAAAATCATAGAGATTAGCAAAGAGCTTTGGCCAGTGTTGCGTAATCGACAAAGACTAAATTTTATTCACCAAGAAAAATAAGGGGGGAAGGAGGCGTCAAATTTCTAGGTCACAGATCACGACAATGAACCAAAAATTCAAAATACCTTCGGCAGAAACTGTATGGTCGTTAAAGGGTTAATAATTTTTTATATTAAATCATTAACATTTTAAAAGCGTTAATTTCATAAAATTGTTTTGTTTAAAATCATTTAAAGGCGCGTTTAGACGGGAAGTAAAACCCCTAGATTTAAAGTAAAACACAACTCTGTGGTAATATACTTTTGACTTTAAAAATTGTTGTGTCAAATCTCATTTCTTTAATACTTGTTTTTGCTTACCATTTTCATAATATAATTATTTGTTTTCGCACAGTTAGTCAAAAATTTTTAGATTGGAAACCGAATTAAAGTAAATAAAAAATATATAATAAAATTTTATTTGATATTCCAATTTTAAAAGTTACCACAGAGTTGTTTTTTACTTTAAATCTAGGGGAATTCTCTAAAAGTGTGTTTTTTAAAGTAATAAAAAAAAAACGCTTTTCAATTCCTCTTTCAAACTTCATTCTATTAGTCGCAGCCAATTAAAGTTTTTTGAATGAGAGACACGATTACCCCCTGCTGACGCCTAGGGTGCGCTTGTATTTTTTTTTTTAAGTTATTTTAATTTTTACATAGTTTTTTTTTGCTTTTGATACAACTGGAATGTTTGTTTACTTTTTCTATTGAAAATTTCCAGCTGTAGTAAAAATCGTAAAAAATAGTAGATTGTAGTAAGGTAATCGAACGGACCTATAATAACGAACAGACATAATATGTCTGTTCGTTTACCTTTAATGCAAAAAGCGAACAAAACTTTCCAGTTGTAGTAAAAATATGTAGTAAGAAGTTTGGGTAAACAAACAGACCTAATAGGCCGATGTTCCAAAAAAGTAATTCACATAAAAAATGTGAGAATGAAAATTCCTGACTTTTTTTGGAGTTAAAGATTTTACTTCTGAAATATTTTTTGGTGTTTCACATAAACACAGTTTGGTGAAAAACGAATAACGAAAAAATGATTCCGTTACAATTTTTTAACTTGTAGTTATTCAATTTTAACTTCAAATGCAAATGTGAACAACAGAACACCGAATTCGATTTCCCTGTGCTTTGGAAAAGTTCATATAAAATAAAGAGTTGTAAAACACAGAACAGAGGCCTAAGTATAATTTAAGTATTATGAATAAAGACATAAAAAAATATAAGAAATCATTATTATTTTTGTAAAATTAATGATGTTTAGCACGACATCCATATCATTTTGTTATATAAAAAGAATTGATGCTGACATGTAATTATTTATATTCCAAGACTAATTGCTACATTAAATAAAGCTTAATAATACTTTACATGGTGGCATATTAATGTAATACAAAATTTGACGAGCAATTTAAATTGCCGTAAAAAAGTGACATTTCAGTATTGTTATGATCGTTTTTTTCTTAAAATTTTTGAAAATTTCACTTAAACTTTAAACGCCTCAGATCCCAATAAAACATTTAAAAATCAACAACTTTTGACAATTATAAGAAAGAAACGATCATTACAAAACTGAAATGTCTCTTTTTCACGGCAATTTAAATTGTCTTGTATAATAAAAATGCGTGAAAACTTTTTTTAACAATTTCCCTATTATTCCTCGCGTTGTCAAAAAAAAAAAAAAATTATATGGAGTGTAACAGATGTTTTCCCGTGAAACAGAGTACTATGCTTTAAGTGCGAAAAATGGAAACTTTTTTTCTCTCCTAAAAGGTCCATAAGCTGTTCGTGTTCACGTGAAAAAATCTGTCAAACTCCATATAAAAAAATAATTTGGCAACGCGGCTTTATAGTGTGGAAATTGTTTAAAATGATTTTATTTATTAATCCATTTTGTAATACAAAGCCATTTAAGCCGAAAAACGTATTACATAGCAATACAATCCTGAGTACATAAAACCGGATTTTTTTTTAAATAAAATGGACATTTAAGATGTGTTATGATTGTTTCTTTCTTTTAATATTTAAAAGTTTTCGTTTTTAATAGTTTTTGTTACGATTTTTGGCGTTTAAAAATTTTTCATATGAAAAACAACTTAGCTTTTCGACCGACCCAGTCTAATGTACATTTCATTGTGGTAATTATTAAAAAAATCTTAAAATGTCATTCTCTTATGTATTTATGTACATTATTTCTTTATGAATTTATTTACACCGTTTAAATACATTACTTGACATTATCCAATACGTACATATTAGTAACAATCCGGTTTAAGTTAAATTGTTTATTGTTTAAATAAAAATTGTTACGTAAAACAACACAATAGTATAGTCAATTATTTTAAACTATAATGAATTAAAAAAAATATTTGCAAAGAATTAGTGAGATAACGCTAATATATATTTCCGATAAGAATTCACTTTGTATGCAATTCTTATTCATATCCACATAAATTTAAGATCTCATTTATATATGAAAATTTTATTTTTTATGTACTTTTTTGCATTTTTAGCTTCGTGTTTCTTCCGTTGTACCACAACGTGAATTGCACATTACTCATGGCAAAAATGATGCTTCGTCAAAACCAGATGCTATCTCTAAGGAATATCCTATTGTAGATCATGCATATGATGCCGTAGTTGTTGGTGCAGGTGGTGCCGGTTTACGTGCTGCATTCGGTTTGGTTGCTGAAGGTTTTAAGACGGCTGTTATAACAAAGCTTTTCCCTACTCGTTCTCACACAATTGCCGCTCAAGGTGGTATCAATGCTGCTTTGGGTAATATGGAGGAAGATGACTGGAAATGGCATATGTATGATACAGTCAAGGGTTCAGATTGGTTGGGCGATCAAGATGCCATTCACTACATGACACGTGAAGCCCCAAAAGCTGTAATTGAATTGGAAAATTATGGTATGCCTTTCTCACGTACGCCTGACGGTAAAATTTATCAACGTGCCTTTGGTGGTCAAAGTTTAAAGTTTGGCAAAGGTGGTCAAGCCCACAGATGTTGTGCTGTAGCCGATAGGTAGGCTTTTAACATGTGTTGAATGAGCTCTTATTGATTTATATCACTTTAAATTGTCATTTGCAGAACTGGTCACTCTTTGTTGCACACCTTGTACGGTCAATCGTTGAGTTACGACTGCAACTATTTCGTTGAATATTTCGCTTTGGACTTACTGTTCGAAGATGGTGAATGTCGCGGCGTTATTGCCTTGAATTTGGAAGACGGTACTCTTCATCGTTTCCGTGCTCGCAACACCGTCATTGCCACAGGTGGTTATGGTCGTGCTTACTTCTCTTGCACCTCTGCTCATACCTGTACTGGTGATGGTACTGCCATGGTTGCTAGACAAGGTCTGCCCTCACAAGATTTGGAATTCGTTCAATTCCATCCCACTGGTATTTATGGTGCAGGTTGCCTTATTACTGAAGGTTGCCGCGGTGAAGGTGGTTACTTAGTCAACGCAAAGGGTGAACGTTTTATGGAACGTTATGCTCCTGTCGCCAAAGACTTGGCTTCTCGTGATGTCGTCTCACGTTCGATGACCATTGAAATCATGGAAGGCCGTGGTGTTGGTCCCGAGAAAGATCATGTTTACTTGCAATTGCACCATTTGCCCCCAGAGCAATTGGCTCAACGTTTGCCCGGTATCTCAGAGACAGCTATGATCTTTGCTGGCGTTGATGTAACTCGTGAGCCTATACCAGTATTGCCTACTGTCCATTACAACATGGGTGGTGTTCCTACTAACTATAGAGGTCAAGTGTTGACCATTGACGAGAATGGCTGTGATAAAATTGTCCCTGGCTTGTATGCTGCCGGTGAATCTGGCTGCTCATCTGTGCATGGTGCTAATCGTTTGGGTGCCAATTCCCTTTTGGATTTGGTTGTTTTTGGACGTGCTTGTGCTAAGACAATTGCTGAAGAAAACACACCTGGTGCCACACCACCTTCATTAAAGGATGTAAGTTATATTCTTCTTGTGTATTTCTATCGAATGTATAAGCTTTATGTTTTGTTTGTTACTTTAGAACGCTGGTGAAATGTCTGTTGCTAACATGGACAAATTGCGCCATGCCAATGGTAGCATTACAACAGCTGATTTACGTTTAAAAATGCAAAAGACTATGCAACAGCATGCTGCCGTATTCCGTGATGGCCCCGTACTTAAACAAGGTGTGGAAAAGATGTCTGAAATCTATAAACAATTTAAGGACGTTAAAGTTGTTGACAAGTAAGTTCACTATATAATTCTGAGAATAAAATGATTTTAAAATGTTCTCGCATCAACTTTAGATCTATGGTTTGGAATTCGGATTTAGTTGAAACATTGGAATTGCAAAATCTTTTGGCAAACGCTAAAATGACTATTGTAGCTGCTGAAAATCGTAAAGAATCTCGTGGCGCCCATGCTCGTGAAGATTACAAAGTACGTATTGACGAATTCGACTTCAGCAAGCCCTTGGATGGTCAACAAAGAGTACCTGCAGAACAACATTGGCGTAAACATACTCTAACTTGGATTGATGACGACCAGGGAACCGTTGATATTAAATACAGAGCTGTAATTGATTCAACTTTGGATAGCACAGTTCAAACTGTACCACCAGCTATTCGCTCGTATTAAACATTTATCTTTATTTTAAAGCTTAAAAAGGCTTTATTACTGCTCCATACCTCCCGCCCCATTTTAAGTAAAATAATGCGAAAACTCACACAAACTTTTGTCTACAATTTCTACAACTTTTTCCTTTTTTAATACAAATCTTTTAGTATTCAATTTTTGTTGTTGGTCTTTATAAAAGAAAGTATTCAATCCTTTCTTTTTGTTAGAAACGTATTAATTTTTGTATTGTTTACTTTATTTTAATTTATTATAAATTTATTTTTTCCCCGTCCTTCTAATTTTGACTCTTAAAAGTTGTAGATGTAAATTTAAAAAATAAAAAAACTAAATAAATAAATTTAAACATTATAAAAAATTTGTATACTTTATTTAAATGAAAAAAAAAAAAAAATCATAATAATTAAAACTTAATTTAAGATAAACATATATAAACAAATTTCGCTATTTAAACATAAATATTAAAAAATAAATAAATTTTCTTTAGGAAATTCTAATTCCTTTAAAATTTCTTCAACGCTTAGATTAAAACCTGTTGGTCCACATGTTGCCATAAATGTTACATTTTCCGTTGATGATTTATTTACCAAGGGAGACATTAATTCGGCAGTTATACGTCCTTTACGGCCAGTCCAAGATTCTTCAGCGTTTGATAAAACATTGATAAACTGAAATCTGTAAGGAACATTTTATGTAATTAAAATTATATTAATCAACAAACGTTTATACACTTACCTTTCATCTTCTTGTGTCAAATTTGATAAAATTTGATTACACCAGACATCATCAATGGTTTTATTAAAGTACATTAACATTAAAATTTCTCTAAAAAAAATGATTTTATAAGTGTTGATTATGAAATATTTACTTTTTATTTCATTTAACTTACAATCGATTTGTGTTTCGTTTTAACAGATGATCTATTAAACTTAGAAATGGTGTCAAACCACTGCCAGCTGCAAGGAAACAAATTCTTCTATGGCCCGTTAATATTGACAATTTCAAATTGCTCTTTGGTATAGAAACTTTTAACACAGAATCTTCAGGCAATTGACACATGTGGAAAGAAAAACTTTTAGGATGGGTATATTGTTTAATTAAAAAATTTACATTTTCTAAATCTTGGTTTATATTATCAAAATACTGTAAATATTTTGGAGGTATGGGTGTATAGCATTTGCTTACATTTGCACCATTTAAACAGGCCTCTAGAGAAAAATGATAGCCCACTGGTAGTGTATACAAAACATTCTGATTTTTAAGTAAAATGACAAAAGAATCATTATTGAATTGCTTGCGGTATAATAACTTAAAATCGATTAACAATTCTTCTTCCACAGTATTGGCTAGGATTTTTGTAACATGATGTTTTCCCAATTCACTCCATAATTCTGTTTGATCTTTGTGTTTTTCAAAATTTACCTCAATTTTACCACTTTCTGAGGAAATCTTTATCTCTTTTGGTGGCCATTTAACACTACCATAAAATTCAAAATTGTATTTATGCAAGTGTATACCAATTAATATCCAAATTTCTACATGATTGTCTTTTAGATTGAGATTTCGTATTAAAGAGCCTGGATTACAAAATTGTTTTGTATAAAAATATAGAGTCAAATCATTACGTTTTTGTATCCAGTCTAAACGTGGTGTTACATCTTGTATTTGTGGAGGTCTTGGAGGTTTTATAAATGTCCCTGATGTAATTGTAGTCGTTTTTAAAGATTCCTCTATAACAGCATCTAATTTTACAGAATTTTTTAAGGGACCTATACGGCATTTATTTAACAATTGTTGATAATTTACCCAAGCATGTACTTCGTTGAACAGTTTAGTAGCATCTTTTCCAACACCACGCATAAGTTCTTCGGCACCTTTAAAGGACAAAAAAAAAAACTTGTGGACTTTATGTAAATTTTACAAAATGAAAATTAAAAGCTTTACAACGATTTTCTTTTACATATTGCGGAACTTATTGTCGTTTCTGCCTGGTTTTATTCGCTATACGAAAGCAATCTCTTCAGAAATTTTTTTTAGGCAATCTCGTTCGAACGATATTTCATATCAGGTGTGAATAGGTCTTTAGACATATTCGAGCCAAACTTCAGCAGTCTAGCTGTTTTATTTAGGAATGCATCGTATTTTTAACAGACGGATCAATAATATATATGGGGCATTCTATGGCAATTCGGACGCTTTGAAAACTCCTTCGTGGTAAACTTTCATATTTTTTTTTTGATGAACCGTTCAAAAGATATCGAATTTTTTACAATTGGTAGTTTCTGAGGGGGCTCCGATACAAAACAACATTTTTTTAAATCTTCTCTATCCGCTCTAACTGCTTGTGGTATCACGATGGACCTCAGAGGCTACGTGTGTTGACGTAAAAGAATTAAACAAAAATGTTCACCGTTCAATAAAATATTTTTCAATTCTTACTGAATGGCTATACAAATTTTTACAAAATTTTACACTATTTAAAATATTTGTTAACACCATAAAAATCTTATTTAGTACCTCTAAAACAAACAAAAAAAAGGTTTCGACAAAAAAAAAAACAATTTTTGTCACACAGTTTTTATATAAAAAAACGGTCCAAATATGTCGAAGTCTTTTAAAAAGTATTTTTATGGGAATATGCTTTAATAATAAAAAATAATCATTAAGTTCATTTTTACAATTGGTTCTCAAAGCTTTGCCTCTAAAACACAATAGTGGTATTCAGAGTCTTACTTGGCAGCCCTGGCACTGGTGGTAAAACAGCACTTTTTAAAATTACCTTTCAAAATACATGTATTTTTTTGAAAGAAGTAGTCTTTTGCAACATTGCCAGGGATGGCAGAAAGACTCTGAATACCTCTAATGAATCTGATTCAGAGGAATTTCTCAATTATGTCTCTGAAACTGAATGTAACTGTTTCAGAGAAATGAAATTATAAGAAAATTTACCTCAAAAATTATTAAAAAATTTAAAAATTCTGGTTTCTAAAAGAAAAACCTGTTAATTTCAGGGTCATTCCTTACACAAATTTTAAATCAATTTATCGATTTAAAAAGAATCATGTCCAGAGACATAAATATTTCTATAGAAACAAAAAGAAAAATTTTCAGCTTCTGAAAAATGTATTAGGTTCTGATAATTATATCCTATCGAAGATATGTATATTTAAATGTGAGACTTTTTTCATTTCGTAAGTCTTAGATTTTATGACATTTGTTAGTTAGAAGGGTTCTCTTGGAATACTTTTTAAGCCCTCTTGGTCCATGCGTACGATTCTGCCATAAATTATCGAGAATTCTAACAAAATCTCTAAAAAATCACATACAAAATAATCAATAGAAGTCAAAAAATCAACAATTTCAAAGAAATTAAAATTCCCGGGAATTCCCGCTCTATTTCCCGGGATTTCGGGATTGAAAATTTACGGGAATTCCCGTCCCGGGAATTCCCGTGAAAAACTCTAGTTCTTACTGAATGGTTAGCAAAATTTTGCGTTCTTACTGAATGGTTAACAATTTTTTCAATTCTTACTGAATGGTGAAGCAATTGAATTAATTCAGTAAAAAATTAAGTAGTGAATGAATTCTTTGAACGTGTTTTAAAGAACAATAAAAAATAATTGAATTCTTTTTCATTGTTATTGAATGGATATGAATTCATTCGATTCAATTCAATGTGAACAATGAATTAATTCTTTCGACTATAATTCAGAACGGAAAATTGAATTAAGGAATTAATTCATTACAAGCTCTGCTCTTAAGGCGGTCCCCATAAATTTTTTTTTATTTTTTTCAAATTTGTTTTATTTAATCAGCTTCTACCGGTCCAATGGTGCGTTATAGAAGGGTCATTAGTGAAACCGACCTCCATTCATTTTTACCCTTTCTCCACTCCCTAAGTGGAATTCCATTCAAAATTCCATTTTTTTTAAATTTGCTCCAACAGTAAAAAAAAAATTGTATGGAGTCCGCCTTAAAAGTTAAAGATAGAGGGTAGGTGTGTTTAGAGAAAATGTTTGGATTAAAAAAATGTTGTGGGTCGGTAATACATATGACTGCAATAGGTACAGTGCCCGATTCGACATGGAATACCCCATATACTCCCAGACCGATATTTCGATGCGTTACACACGGAATGACAAAGTTAGTATTTCCTTATACAGCGGTTTGAGGGTATAAATATAAAATATTTTTCTTTTACCTCCCGGATGAAAGTCCATATATCGAGTTACATTATATACAACACCACGTATGGCCATCCATGCATCCTCTCTAGTGTTATGTTTCGCCAATTCTTCTGTTGTTATTGATATAGTACGTCCTCGAGTCCCCGATAAATCTATACCTGAATTTCCTAGTCTAATCCAATCCATTAATGAATGTCCTGGTTTTAAAGCACATTTGTTTCGTGGATTTCCTGTAGCGGAACCGGAACTTTGTAAAGTTTGTGGTGCGGTAACAGGTACAGTAATGGTAGTTGTTGAAGGTGGCAATAATAAATTATTTGTAGATTTTTTCGACATTGTTAATGAAATTAAATAAAACTGAAATAAAGAAGAAATGATAATTTTAGCAAATTTTTTTTATCACAGAAAATAGTTGAAGATAAACTGTGTTTATATTTCGGGTGCTTAAGTTTAAAGGGCTAGGCACTTGAGCGCTGACGGTGCGGTTGTATTTTTTAAGCACTTACTAAATCCGGACAAACGTAAAAACTTAATTAAAAAAATTGATTATTTGTGATTTATATTCAAAGAAAATCATTTTTTGGTTACATACCTATTAACTTTTTTTTCAGTTCAGCCACAAATAAAAATTTACACAAAATAAAAAACAGCTGCACATAAACTTTTTTAACCGAATTTTTTAAAATGCAACAATGCGTATAAAAGCTTTTTTCGGCTTAATCAATTCTACAACAATAACAAATAACATATGTTTTTTTTTACTTTTCAGCAGAAAAAAACAAATAAAGAGCAAAAAAAGCAAAACCATAAACATAACAAAATCGTAAAAAAACTTTTTTATTGTTATTTGATTGCTTTTGCGCCAACAAATGCAAAGTGCTTTAACTTATTTTAATTATTTATTTCATTTTTTTTTGTAAATTAGTATTGTGTGAGCAGCCGGGAAAAATGTAAGTTGTATTTTATCTTTGTTATAACAAAAACAAAAATACAAATAGTTACTGGAATATTTTGTAGTAATTTTTGTTCTTTGTGGGTGATTCAATTGCGTGTTTTGCTGAATATATATAAATAAAAATACATAAAGAAAAGAAGGTGTATCCATAATTATAAAGTAATAAATGTGAAAAGAAATGAAAGATAAATATTAAATAAAGGTTTGAAAAATACCTTTGTTTATTTCAATTTAAAAGATGGCAATAATATTTGTCAAATATGTAAGTGATACGGTTTAAATTATTATAAACAAACAAAATGTAAAACAATGTAAACGCAATGGAATTTTTCTGAAGCATTTTGTTAAATTACGTAAGATTTTTATAAAAAAATGAGAAATTCTTGAACATTTGGAAGCTGATTTCAAGTTATTTGTAGGTACTACATTTTATAAAGCCACGTTTTTTTTGTACAGATTTTAACAGCCAATTTCAATCTTAAAAGAAATTAAAATTTTTGTTTAAAGGCTTCACTTTTAACCCCGGGTTATGAAATTGAGTACTAGTACTGTTATTCACCATTTAAAAGAAGTGAGAAAATTATACTCGTTCAAGCACGACCATATAATATCCTACATCAGTGTTTTGCCGGAAAATGACTCTTTCTTTTATAAAATCATAAATTTTAGTGAATTGGGATTTTTTTAATGCCAATACAACGATTTAAATTAGAGATGGGAACGTGAGTGACTTTTGACTCACACTCACTCTTTTTTTGAACGGTGATGTAGGAGAAACGAAAAAACTTAAAAGTTACCGTTTCTTCCCTCCACATTTGCACGACCTAAATATGTAATTGGGAAGCTAAAAAAAATACGAGTCCCTTTATTTTACCCGCTCTACAAAATAAAACCAATTCCATAAAGATTGGAGGGTGACTCTAGGGAGACTTCCCTTGTGAATGGATCGGTGGATCGGGTAGTTTTACCCTATACCACAGAGTATTATAGGCTTAGTGAGAGCCTTAAAAATATAAGGCTGTTCACAATGGGTCTGAGACATTACAAACAAATTTGTAGAATTAAAAAATAATTCGCTCAAGTTGTTTTAACACAAATAGCGCTGGTTAAATGAAAAAAAATCGAGGGAGTCGCGAGTAATTTCACTTTAAATTTTTAATTCAATTTTAGAAAATTTTGATCAAATTTCGAATGGCGATTAATCGGCACCAGTTTGACCGATTTCAAAATTTTATTTGATATTCGTATTCATTATATGTTATCTGATTGGTCTCAAGCATCACATAAGACTGGAGACTGGGGGAAATCAAAAGTTAAAAAAAAAATCCACTCTAAAATAAATAATACTTTTTATTCTTATCAACACTATGTGGTTATTTTTAAAGGATATGTATGCACATTTTTCAAAGTTAACATAAATGATGTCATTTTAATGTGATACAAAGTGTATACCGACTGTTTTACAAATAAACACGTATTTACAAATGAGTGTATGTATTAAACTGTATACTTTCAATCAAACAAACCAAATTCTAACTCTCCTTGACAACATATTCACATATCCAGCCCCTTGATAACATATTTATCCAGCCACCCACAGTCATATTTAAGCATTTGTCCTTTAAATTCAATTATTGTATTTAGCTAGCTATTAGATACTAATAATTGAAATTAAAAAATAATTATTATTAATAAATATGCCGCAGTTGGTATTGTTATTATTATTAATTGTGACTAAGAGAACATTAGGTGGAATTTAGACTTTGGCAAAACATTTAATGACGATACCAATATAAATTATTAAATGTATACCGACAGACAATTTTTTGGAAGTCTTTAAATAATAACTGCCTGTCTCAAGCACAAATTTTTTAAGCGATGAGAATCATCGCTTTCAAAAATAAAACAAATTTTATTTCACACTTTTTGTTTTTAAAAATGGGTAACAAATTTTAAGCCACGTATTAACTCTTTTTGTAAGTGAATAGTTCAATTCTTGATTTCGTTTCCAAATAACTCCATTAAAAATTATTAGGCCTGCATGCTTAAAGTTTAAACAAGGTTAAGGTTTAAAAAATATTAGAATTACTATTTTTATATTTAATAAAATACTTGAGCTCGAGGTCTTGGTGTAAATAATTTGTTTATTTACTCCAAGACCTCGAGCTCGAGTATTTTATTAATCATATTTAACAAAAAGGTCGAACAAAAATCAACATCTTATATTACTATTTTTATAAATATGTATGTATGCACTTTATATACTTTAATTTCGTATTTAATGATTAGATTTTTTGTTTTATTCGCCTAAAAATAAAATGGTAATCAGTTAAGTACATAGAAATTTTTAAAGAAGAAAAATCAAAAATGTGTTAGATTAAACAAGCACAAAATGTTTTTGTTTTATCTTTTGCTAAATTAAATACATATTAAACAAATTTCAATAACATTTCTAAGTTATTGCCAATAATAACGAATTCATTGATAAGCTCTGAATTCCCTGTGGGAGTATGAAAAAATAAAATAATCTTTGCTGAACTGTAGTTGTATCAGTTAACTATTGAGTAACAAGGAATGTATCCCACACACTTCAAACACGTTCAGGTTTAGTAAAAATGGTGCCAAAATCGGGTAACTCTTTATTTAGAACTTTAAAAATCGTTAACACGAAAATCCTGGCTGATCCTGTTTTCGAGTTATTGCTAAATAATTACACACAGTTTGACAACTAAAACCTACCAGTCAAATATCCAACTGATTTTTATAGATTTTGCTCTCCTAATTCCAAATCTGCCATCCAAGTATTTCTAGCACTTACCGTTTTTGAGATATTTGCTCTTAAGGTACCTACAGACGACGCAATATTATGTACAATATTCAATTATATTGATCGTGTGTGGGTAAGATTGACCATTGTACAATCGTCAATATTACCCACACACCATCAATATAATTGAATATTGTGCATAATATTGCGTCGTCTGTAGTTACCTTTAAAGTAAAAAAAAAAAAAAATAGCACTTTTAGGGGGCCAGACAGTGTTATATGTTCTCATTTTGCTTCAAAAAAATAGGACTTGATTTTATATAAAATGGGCCTTCTGATTCCAAAACTACAATATAAATTTTCCTAGCATGTTCCGTTTTCGAAATATTCGCGTGACAAAATTTCAAACGCGAATATCTCAAAAACGGAACATGCCTGAACAATTTGGATTGTAGGTTTGGAATCAGTAGGTCCATTTTATATGTCATTAGGTCCTATTAATGGGACACATTTTTCGCTGGACATTTGGTGTGGAATACCTCGTATATACTTCATGAAATCCTAGACCCATATTTCAATAATTTACAAATAAAATAACAAACTTTATATATCCGAGCCCTATTTAGAGGGCTATACAAATTATAAACACTATCTTGTTAGTTCCTGTACTTGCTCATGATAAAAGAAACACAAATAATATTTACAATCAATATATAAATGAACACTATCAATACGATAATACATACAGTGTTGGGAAAATTAATAGGGAGACGAAATAATATGTACACCTAAAATTAAAATTCAAAAGGACATATCTTTAAAACGAAATCGGGTATTACAAAAAAATAACAATATCATGAAGATAATTTTTTTTTGCTTGTATTTGCATCGAATCTAGACTATATTGTGTAAATAATGAGTATGATACGATGGTCGAACTTAAAAATTAAATTATTTTAATACATATCGGCCATTCCATGAGAGATCAACCAAAATTTGACCGACGGTTTTTAGATTTTCTTAATATTTTGTAGAGAAATACTCAATGGGCCCATATAAAGATTTCACTTTTCAGTTTGCCAAAATTTAAAAAAAACTCGCGATTTCATTCGATTTTTTAATATTTGAAAAACCAAAAAATCAGTCAAAAGTGTCTCACTTCAAAAAGTCTTTAGTAATTCTTAATGGATCTGAATGTTCAAAAGCGTATTGGGATAATGCTGATGTTTACTTTAAGTATCATCCGATTTATTTTTTGTTAGCATTTTTCGAAAATTTATAATTTTTACTTTAAATTGGCATTCTCAAACCTCTAGTACGCCCACTTTTACAATGCTAAATATTTTTTTTTTGGAAAATTCTTCCAACATTTTTCTTCATTAAAGAGAAAAAATTTCAAATATTAAGTTTTAAACATTTTTTTATTATTAGGTTGCAATCGTATACTGTCGCTGCGCCTAAAAATGGAGTCATGTGTTTTTCAAATTTTTTCAAAGAGGCCCAAGAAACAGCCTTTTTTGGTCCTTTCGCAGTACTTTTTAGAACTTTTAATCAACATGAAATTTGTAATATTGGTTTAATGTTTATGTGAAGTTATGTTCATAAAAGTTCCGCGAAAAAACCAAACTTGGCTGTTTCTTGGCCCTCTTCAAAAATAAAATTTTAACACATGACTCCATTTTTAGGCGCAGCGACGATACGTAACTTTAATGAGACATATATTCTGTTGTACTGATTATATCTGAATGATTTAAAAAAACATTTTAATGTTATGATTATTTTATTTCATAAAAAGAAGTAAAATAATTTTTTAATTGAATACAACTGGATTTTGTTATTCATTTTAATATACTTTAAGAAAAAAAGTTGCAAAAAAATATTTTTGGCAAAATAAACTGCATTTTTCCGCAGTTGCATTTGCAATTTTTACGCAAATTTATTGATATGGAATGATATTTTCTACATTCAACCGTCTAAATACAATCAGGGTATTCACTTCAGAATTTTTTGACCCTTGCAATAGTGCAATAATGCAACTTTTTAAAAAAAAAAATTTTAATAAAATTTTTATTTTTCTATTACCTTTTATATGATGCGTAATTGCAAGAAAAGATTTGCAATTTATTTTAATATAAATACAATTGCTTTTATTCACAAAGAAACAAGCAAAAAAAGTTGCAATTTTGACATTGCGCAATTTTGCAAGACTAAAATTTCTGACGTGAATTCCATTAATATTTAGACGGTTGACTAAAAACTGCTAAAATATAATACTCGATGTTTTCTTAATTTTCACTGTATATTGTTTTATTTTTATGTAGTTTTAAGAATTTTTTTAAATAAAGTCCTGCCCCTGGTAATAATAAATGAAAGATTGCTGTTGTAATTTTTATTATCTACATAAAACAATACATGTCTTGATTTTTCAAACAGTGCAATAATATTTTTTGTTTTGCAAAATATTTTTCATACTTCTAGATAAAATAATCCAAATGTATTTAAAATTATATACTCAAAATGTAGTTATAATCTACAGCAACGTGTCATTGAAATAGGTACAATGCAATAAAATTTTATAACTGCTAGAAATCAAATGGATGTTGTCAAAATGCTTAAAAGTTTTTTTGCCGTTGTAAAATCTATTTTTTAAAAATTTAAACTATTTAAAAAAAATGAACACGATTACCATATAAGTTTGTCATTTAAAAAATTTAATTCATCAAACCCTTGTTTGAATTAAGAAATTTGCCCTATTAGCTTTTTTTTTTGTCACTTTACTGTAACTACGAACATTACATGTAAATGGAGGTAATTAAATAAAAAATAGGCGAAAGTAAACAAAAAGTAAAAATTTTTAATTAAAAAAAAGCAAGTGCAATTGTTAATATAAACAGATAGGATCAAAGTCCACATTGTAATAGAATTTCAAAGAAATACTTTTTTAAAAGGTTTTAAGAATGAATGTAACAAAGATCTTGCATGAAATATCTTCGGAAAATAAAAAATTCTGTTTATTTTCTGTTGTTTGTGTAGTGTTGTAAATTATGTCACCTTTTGACTCCGCGATACTTTTAAACAAGGCTTAACATTATTTAATTTTCGGTATAATTACAAGAAAGAAAAAAAGCGATATCGAAAACCATATGATGTAAACAAGCATTTAGTGCTTTCTTTATTTAATCAAAAAATACAGACTTCTAAATAAAATTAAAAATTATTCACACATTTTGTTTTCACCATTAAGTTTAGTGTCCCCATTTCCCGGTATTCCCGGGAATACCGGTATTCCCGGTTCTATATATATTCCCGGGAATATCGGTATTCCCGGTTATGATCCTCGTTCCATTTCTCGAAAAAACCAAAAAAATACTTATACCATAAAATATTTATATAACATTATTTAATCAGTATTTCAGAAATATTAAGTTGTTTTTGCAAAATTATTTAAAAATCAAGGCCGCTGTTCCAAAAAAAGTAATTCACATAAAATATGTGAAAATTTCCGAATTTTTTTGGTGTTCTGGATTTCACATCCGAATTTCTTTTTCGTTTTGTTTCACATAAATAAAATTTGGTGAAAGTAAAACAAATGCACATTTTTCCTTATAATTTTTTAAATTTTAATTATTCGATTTCAACTTCGAATGAAAACATGATCAACAAAACACCAAACTTGATTTCATGTGATTCGGAAATTTTCATGTAAATTGAAAAGTTGTGAAATACAGAACAGAGGCCCAAGTAAATATTTTTTTCTAATTATTTTCACATGTTTTATATATATTTTTTTGTAAAAGCGAAGAAAAAATTAACAATTATACAAAATTTTACAAAATAAACATACCGGTAGTACCAAGAATACCAGTAATACCGTCAGAATCGGGAATACCGGTATTCCCGGGAATATATATAGAACCGGGAATACCGGTATTCCCGGGAATACCGGGAAATTTAATTTAATTTAAGAACCGGGAAACCGGTACCATTTCCCGGTACTACCGAGAAACGGGAATACCGGTATTCCCAGAGTGCTTTGTTTGAAAGCACTCCGGCTTTTTCGAATATCAAAAAATATTCTTGAAAAAAAAAAACTAAATAAGGGAGTTTTTTAAGTTTTTCACCAGCCTTGTTTCAACTTTAACATGAATTTGGACCGGTAAAAAAATATTATTCCGTTATTTTCTTCTACATATTTTAAGATTGCTTGAATGTTGTTTTTAGTGTAAATATGACTCCTGTTTAAATCTTGAGTTTAATGACCTGTAGATTTACAAATCGTTTCTTAAATATACAGTGGCTCGCATCTTATTTCGTGTGGTAGATATTATGTATCAATTCGTTCAAGACAATGGTAATACATATTAGTTTATATTTAAACATTTTTGAAAATGTGTTTTTATGATAAACAAATTTTTGATCCTTACAAAATTAAAAAAAAAATTTCTTAAAAAAAATGTTTGTCCTTCAATTTTAAATTGCATTAAATCAAAAAAATAATACGCTAATTAAAACCATACATCTTTTTAATACTGTTCTAATATAACGCTATATTTTCATGAAAAAAAACTAACTAAAATTATTTTTTTTTGAAAATTCAGAAAAAAAAAATAATTACACTTTTTTTGTTAATTTTTAATAGCGTTAGTTTTCTCCCTTTTGGCACGATTTTTTTCATTCATTATGCTTTTTTACAAAAATTTTATATATTTTTTTAATAGTAATATTTAAATAATAGTAGTTATTCCTTATTTTTTATAAATATCGTCTATTTTTCATGTAGTTGTTTTATTAAACTGTCCTTAATGTTTTTATTCAACATTTTTGTATTTGTAAACGAAAACCAAAACGATTGTTCACGCACTGTTGAACGAAAACAAAAATTGACCGATTGAACTAGAAGAACGAACAACAGACATGATTAAAACGATTCGTTCACGAATTATTAAATGAAAAAAAAAATCAAATGAGCGATTAAACTAGATGAACGAACTAGCCTACAAAAAAAACTAATTAAAATTTTTTTTTTTTGCAAGAGGAAACAAAAAAAAAATTTTACAGACCAAATAAATGTTTGTCATAAAAACACTTTTCCAGTAATGTCCGAATTAGAGATGCGCGAATTTTTCGTGATTCACGCGTGATCGTCAGTAAAATTTATTTTTACTCACGTGATCGTGAGTAATTTTTGTTTCGTAAGTTTGCGTGATTGTTTTGTGCTGTTTGAAACAGAAAACGAGTAAAAAAATCGTCATTATATTGAATTTACAGGGTAATTATTAGTGTCCGACCGAATATTCGGCTTCGGCCAAAAAGCACTATTCGGCCACTATTCGGCTTCGGCCACAATTTTGGCCGAATAGGCCGAATACCGAATAATTGTATAATATTTGTGCTCACGTGTCGAAAAAACGCGAAACTTACTTTGAATCACATTAGTAAGCCACAAAAACATTTTACTAAGTGTTTTTGCAACTAAAACATTTTTTTACATTCAAAAAAAATTTTCGGTCGAAAAAAATTTACACTCTAAACTATATTTTTTTACAAAAATGTCCAAAAAAATTTTTTGCTTAAAATAAAATCATTCTAACCAACATTCTCATGCATTTGAGTATCCCGCCGAGTTAAGTTTTATTTTTTTCTTGTTTTTACTACATAAATATTTTTTTTTTTTTTTAATATTCGGCTTCGGTTTGTCCGAATAGTGAAAATTTGGCCGAATATTCGGCTTCGGCCAAAAAAGGTGTATTCGGTCGGACACTAGTAATTATTAATACAAGAAATAAAAAAAAAACAAAAAGTAAAATAAAAATTGGTTAATTTTAATTTCGTGAGTCGTCGTGAGCGTGATTATTTCGTAAGCGTGAGAACAATTTTGGTTACTCACGTGAGCGTGTGTGAACGTGAGCAGAAAAAACTATTTCGTGCATGATCGTGCGTGAGCAATATTTTTATTAAGTGAGCGTGCGTGAGTCAAAATTCCCTCACGCGCTTATCCGAATATTGACTAATATTTTAAACAAAAAAAAAATTCAAAAACATTTTTTTTTCACTTTGTTCGGATCTTTTCGATTTTCAAATCAAAAAAGGAACCCAAAGCAATTGTCCTACAGGTCCAATATTCTGGGGTGTGTCAATATTGATCCTTAAAGGCCACTTTCCCGACCCCAACGTAAAAAATCTAAATTTTCTTCATTCTAATGTACATTTTTGATAGCTGCATATGAATCGTAGCAATTTTAATATTTACTCAATCTGTACGCCATCAAGCTTCAATAAAAGCTTGATAAATTACCTTTACCATAATACTTGTTTGATAAAAATAACGTTTAGTATTGTTAACATTGTCTTGAAGATGGGAGCCACTGTATGTATTTCATCACATTTTTACTACCAGCCTACCTACGTCCATATGCAACTCAAAAACCTGCATAGTATGAATGCATGTTAATATTACTAAACTGAATTTACCATGTTTAAACAAAAATAATTATAAATTCAAAACAAAAACTAAATGTTGTTAAATTAACAAACCTGTTTTTGTTGTTGTTTAATAGTGACGTGAATTTATACAACAAAAGTGGAAAAACTTTACCGTAAAAATTAAACAAGTTTGTATTTATTCTTTGAATTATTTAATTCCATTTCAACATAAAAACCGAAGAGTTGTAGAATTTGTCAATTTTTAAGATGAAAATCATTAACAACTGGAAATATAAAATAAACTATGTTCGTATCTTTATAGTTTAATAGTAAAACTATTGTATGAAAGTATTATATTCTGTTACTAATATCTAATAAAATAGATTGTTAATAATTTACGCGTGTAAAAATAGTTTCTACAAATGAAATTGAGTAATCATTTGTTGTTTCAATATTATTGCAATTTATAATTGAAATGTGCAATAAAAAGTTACAATATAAATTTAATAATAACACTGGTCTACAAAGATTTTTTTTAAACTTATTCGGAATAATTCACGTACTGTGAATTTGATTTTTATGTTTTTTTGAATCCGTTTGACAAGCTATACTATTTTAGTGTTGCGTTAAGTAGAAAATTAAAAATCATTATACATAACTACATATATAAATTAATTTATATTATATCGAGGGCCTATATTCAAAACCCTCTATCTTCCATTTTCACGAAAATGACTTTTTGATGGCAAAATATTCAGTAAAACGGCCCTCATCTATGGTGTAAAACTCAGAACAAAAATATTTTTTTTGCTATTTTTTTGCATTTTTGGTTTTCTCTATCTCTTACACAATAAATTTTTCTGAGTGCAAAACCCTCTATCTTTTCAAATAATTATAATTAATTTAATTAATTTATAATTAATTTATAAATATTTTTTTTGAATAATTTCATCATGCATTACATGTTTTCATACTAATTTTTGCATGCTGCACATGAATTTATCAACAAAATTCCAGAACCGCGATTTTGGTCCACTGATGCTAATTTTTTGTGAAAATTCTTGTTTAACTCTTTGAAAAATATGGCTCAAAATTTGGATGTCTTGTGTACATTATGAAACAAAAAATTTAATCTTAAAAATTCCGATTCTGATCAGCATCTACTACTTTTTACATAACATACTCAGCAGTTTGTCAACATTTGAGACGAATTCGGTAAAAAAAATAATTTTTGTCTTAAAAATCCGCAAATGTGGACCAAAACTGCGATTTCGGAATTATTTATAAGCCGTTATCATTAATAAATTACGTTAAAAATTACCGATGTCACAAATGATATCATAATAATTCATTTTTATTAAAATGCAAAACCCTCTATCTGATCATTGTCATTCATGTACTTAATACTTTTGAGAAACAAAACCCTCTATCTATTCTCTAAAATCCCCAATAGTGCAAAATTTTAAAAACGATTCATATGTGAGATTCAGTAGTTGATTTAAAAAAATGTTGTAGAATATCGAATTTTAATTACTCTGACAATACGCGAAATAAACAGTTTTTTGGCTCTCCTGAAAAGTTGTGTTTTTTTAGATAGAGGTCTTTGAATATAGGCCCTCGATATATAAATTAAAAAAAATATTTCGCAAGCTTTTTTTTTATCTAATTTATTTTGAATAAATCATATTTTAATACAATTCGCTTTTTGTTTATTCTCTTTACAGATTACTTTAATAAAACGTATGTTCCACATTTTAAAAAATAATAGTAAAGAAAAAAATTAAACTACTTTCATTCGAAATTTAAACATTCCAATATACTACACATACAAAATGACGGAATCTAATGCATTTAATTCCCACCGTAAACCCACCAAATCAAGAAAAAAATCTACCACCAAAAAGCGTTCATTTGCATTGCTTATAGAAAGATGGTTTTTTTATATAGTAAATACACTGGCGCGTTTAATATTTCAATTTATTTACGGTACTAAAGGACAATCTATGCCTGCCATAACAGATCCAATTTTATTAGAATCGGCCACTTCATTAGCTAGAAAAATTAGAAAACAAGAGGTGAGTTAATAACACTAAACCATTTCCAATTTTATATCAAAAATAAAAATAATTTCCATTTATAATTCAAAAATTTCCTAGTGTATTCAGAAATTTTTGATATTTTGGCGATTTCATCTACATTTTAAGGGGCATGTCACAGACTCAATTCCGTTCGGAAGTGGAATATGTGGTTTACTCGTAAAACGCAAAGCGAATATTTTTTCTGAATGAAACCACTTTTATGCAATTCAATTCTACTTTGATTTTTGAAAGTGATTTCATTCCGAAAAAATAATATTCGTTTTGCGTTTTACGAGTAAACCACTTTTTTTTTCAAATCAGAACGGAATTGGGTCTGTTACATGAACCTAAAAAACAAAAAAAAAAATGCATTTTATTTTTAAATTTTTTCCAACAATATTTTATTTAAGTTAAAACTAATAATTTTTGTTTGTAGTTAACTAGCGTCCAAGTATTGGAATCGTTCATTAGACGTGTCAAAGATGTGAACCCTCTATTGAACTGTATGGTAGATGAGCGTTTCGATGAAGCGATGAAAGAAGCTAAAGAAGCTGACAATTTAATTAAATCGGGGAAATTAACTGAAAATGATTTGGCTGAACAAAAACCCTTTTTAGGTGTACCGATCTCAACAAAGGATTGTATTGCTGTTAAAGGTAATATTTATAATTTAAATTCAAGTCATATATTAAAAAAAAATCTGTCCATTTCTACCAGACATGTTGCACACTTCTGGTCTATATGAACGTCGAGATGTTAGAGCAGAGCAAGATGCTGATACAATTGCTTTAATGCGGCAAGCCGGTGCTATACCATTCGCCTTAACTAACGTGTCGGAAGTTTGCATGTGGTGGGAAAGCAATAATACTGTACATGGCCGCACTCGTAATGCTTACGATACTAATCGCATTGTTGGTGGCTCCAGTGGTGGCGAAGGATGCATTCAAGCCGCTGCTGCATCACCATTTGGATTGGGCTCTGATATAGGAGGTTCTATACGTATGCCTGCCTTTTTCAATGGTATTTTTGGGCATAAACCCTCAAAGTTTGTAGTTTCTAATAAGGGTCAATTTCCCATACCATTTACTGAAGAACAAAATTCATTTTTGGGTATTGGACCAATGGTTAGACACGCCGAAGATTTAAAACCAGTCTTGAAAATAATTGCTGGCGAAAAAGCACCTCTATTGAAACTCGATGAACCTGTTGATTTGCAAAAAATTAAATTCTTTTACCAGGAATCTGACGGTGGTGGTCGTTTAGTATCTCCCGTTGATGCAGATATAACGAATGGTATTCATCGTATTGTCCAACACTTGCAAACTAAACTAAAAGTTCCCGTTGAACAAATTCAGTTGCCACTTTTCCGTCAATCTGCCACCATTTGGTTTGCTAACATGAAAGATGATTCGGGTCATGGGTTTGAATATCAATTGGGTAATTTAAAACGTGCCATTAATCCGTATGTTGAACTGTTGAAGTGGTTTGTAGGTGCATCGAAGCATACATTTATTGGTTTACTAACTGCCATTTTGGATAAATCTCAATGTCAATTTGGTTCCTCGAAATATCATCATTTGGTGGATAAACGTAATGAATTGCGTGAGGAAATGAAACAACTCCTTGGCGACAATGGTGTTCTTATTTACCCTACACATCCTACAGTTGCTCCATATCATAACGAACCCATTATACGACCAATCAACTTTTCTTATACCGGCATCATAAATGTTTTAGGTTTTCCAGCCACTTCAATACCATTGGGTAAACTGGGCTCTGAAGGTTTACCCATTGGCGTACAGGTTGTTGCTAATTTCAATCAAGATCGTTTATGTTTGGCGGTAGCTGAAGAATTAGAGAAAGCATTTGGTGGTTGGTCAAGACCTACAATAAGCATTTAGTATTTTTAACTTATACGCTTTTGTGTATGTACTAAGTATATCATTTTTTACAACAAATAAATTTGTATTTTTTTTTTTTGTACTTTTTGTAGTATTTTTATAATACTATTATTATATTTTCATGAATTATCTTTAATTTAATTTACTAATTTTATCAGTTTTTGTTTTAACTGCTATGTATATTAAATATAAATTTGTATACCTGGATGTTAGGATGTATATTAAGATGTTTTATTTTTGTTGCACTTTACATTTATTAGAATCCAAGATCAGGCAGTCGACAATGTCTTCGGTTTTGGGCAATGTAAGCATATCCCAAACTTTCTGCTGTGGGACATTAAAAGGAATTTCAAAATGACGTTTTTTCGGTTTTATCCTCAAGTATCCAAATGTAAAGAAGACACGCCAATAAAGAGAACCTGGGGTTAAAATCCAAAATCCAATTAGCATATCCAGAAATATTTGTAAAAGAAAAAAAATTTCGGTTTTGAAGGCATAATAAAATGCATGAAAAAAATATGCAAGTTTGGTTCAATAAAAGCAAAAAAAGGACATTTTGAACTTTCCTATAATGTCCTGATGGCATCCTTGATCGTATTGCTAAATTTAGTTCATTTTATTGGGAGTTCGAATAAAAAAAAATGAAAAATTAAACATACACTTTTCCAATATTAAAAAAATTTCAGGGATTGGTCCATAAAAAATGAAAATGCGTATATCTCGAGAAGGCGATTTGATACAACTTTTCTGATGACAGAGACGTGTTTAGGAGGCCAAAATACTTTAGAAAATGTACTCTATAAGACTGGAAAAAAAGTTAAATTTTGTATATGCGGCATTCCAGGCCAAACCACTCACTTTTAGACCCGAAACCCTTCGATTATTTTTTTTTTTTGATATGTTTAAGTACGTATTAAATGCAACTTGAACTCAAATTTTCAGCCTTTTATACCAAGTTGGTGTTGAGTAATCAATTCCGATTTTAAAATAATCGATTTTTTCAGAAAAATTAAAAAATTGAAATTTTAAAGGTGCGCATACACGAGAAAGAAATCTCGATAAAAAAATCGAAAATTTGTCACCTCTGGCACTCTTAAATATCATCTCTAAAAAAATAAATTTTGTTTACGTTATAATTTTTTTATTAAACAAAATATAGAATTCAAATCAAAATTAATGTGCTCGATTCTCGAATACGACTTCACCATTCACCCAATTTTTAAATTTGATATTCTTTCGAGTTTTAAGATCTTTAAATTTGTTTTTGTAATTATTAAACATATTAACTAGATCTTTAATTGCTACAAGAAAAAAATTTAAACTCTTAAAATTCGAAAGAATATCAAATTTTTAAAAATTGGGTGAATGGTGAAGTCGTATTCGAGAATCGAGCACAATATCAATATCTAAAAATCTGTAACATTATCAAAAAAAGGTAAGAAATAATACGTTTTAGAGGAATTTGATTTGACACAATTATTGAAAAAGTCAAATTCACAGGTACACAGAGTCGTTTTTTGGTCTTTGTCTAGCAGCACAGTACAGACTAGTATGAAAACACTGATGCTAATTGCGTACTTTCCAATATGGTGGTATGGTTTTTAGTACATAATTATCATCGCTGCCTAGTGTAAGTGTGCTTGTACGTGTGAGCTTTTGTGTATGTATTTATGTTGTTTGTTTACGTTTTGTATGAAACGTCAAAAGTTACACCGTGTGCTGTCACTAATACTTACACACATCAAATGCACCTCTGTGAACCTACTACTCATGTACTGTGTCTAGCAGTTTTCTCTCCCGTGTAAACGCGCCTTAATTAATTTTGAGCAGTAAAAAGTTTGACAATGTTTTGTTGGTATTTCAATGTAGTTTTGGTAAAAAAATATGAAAAATTATTCGAAGTACTAATTATCACTTATTTTTTAACGTTTAAAAATTAAAATCGAAAAATTTTGTTTGTCTGTTTTAACGTATGTATACTTTAATAGCCCATATGAAAATTTCGCCCGATATTACTAAAAGCGGTTTGTTGGCAACAAATAGAAGCCCATTTCAATCAAGTTTGGTTTGTAATTGTTTTCTACACTTATTAAAGATTTGACAAAAGATAGACCCAATCGCTCCATGTTTGGACTTGGTACCCATTTTCCGGGAAACACTGGTGTAGGGTATTATATGGTCGGTCTTGACTAGAGTTGTCAACTATTCGGCATATTGCAAAAACCGGGTTTCGAATAGTTAAAAAAACCATCGTTTTTTAAAAACCGGTTGTCGATTTTTTTATTTGAAAACCGGCTCGAATAACGGGTTTTTTCGGTTTTTTAATAAAAACATTAAAAAAAAGTTTTTTTTTTTTTTAACAAAAAAAGAGGAAAAAATAATTGTACACAATTCAGTCTTATTAAATAAATCAAATTCAAAGCTTAAAACAACAAAATATACATATTTTTGATGTAAATATTTAAAATTATAGGGCCAGTCCAGTCGGTATCAGGTTAGTTGGCTACCATGATATTTCCTCTCTCGAGATTTAGTGTAATGAGGCAAGAACATGTAAAATCGTATATGAAAAGAGAAATACACTAAGTTTACCATTTTATAGAAAATGACAGATTGCTTTTGGGGCCTA
Source organism: Pegoplata infirma (assembly GCA_963921195.1). NCBI lineage: Eukaryota > Metazoa > Arthropoda > Insecta > Diptera > Anthomyiidae > Pegoplata > Pegoplata infirma. The sequence continues at coordinate 238,185,558 of OY992538.1, read as the reverse complement.
TCAAATACTCTTACATTATGTTTTCTCTATGGATCAGTCACTATAAAATGGAACTATGTACTTTAAATCCGTACAATAAGGACTTAAATACTCTTAAAAAAAACATTTAAAACACAACTTTTTTTCTTGGTAGTGTTTCTTCACAATTCAGCAGTTTGCTGTTTTCCAAAAAGCAAACAAAAACAAGTAAAAAATTATAGTCGGTAATGACCGACTATATGATACCCTACACCAGTGTTTTCCGGAAAATAGTTCCCAAGTCCAAGCATGGACCTATTGGATTTATCTTTCGTTAGATCTTTAATTTGTGTAGAAAACATACACAAACAAAATTTGGTTGAAATTGATTTTTTTGTTGCCAATTAACCGATTTTACTAAATATCGGGCGAAATTTTTATATGAGGTCTAAGTCCAAAATGGTCCAATTATATTCAGAATCGATAAGGCCACCAAGTGCATGTCTAACGCCTACAAACAAAATTTTAATCAAATATTTCCTATTTTCATGAATTTTGAGAGATTTATGTGAATATCGGGAGGGTGGTTTGTATGGAGACTACAAGAAGAACAGGTCTGATTCCTTAAAATTTGGACCGATGATTTGTGAATACAAAATATGTTTACCTGCCAAGTTTCGAAACGGTACCTATTATAATACGGTTATTAGAGTCATTTGAGCCAAATTATAAAGGGACGTTTGTATGGGGGCTAGGTCTAAACATGGACCGATGTTTTCCAATTTCAATAGGATTCGTCCTTGGTCCAAAGGAAGCTTAAGTTTCAAATTTCATAGAAATCGATTGATAATTGCGACCTGTATCGTGCTCACAATGTTTAGATAGACAGACGGACATCAGAAAATCATCTCAGAAAGTGATTCTGAGTCGATCGGTATACTTGAAGGCCTTGGACTAACCTTTTTAAGTTTTTGTCATTCACTATGAATTAAGAAACAAAATTTAATTAACAGAGTTGCATTTTACAAAATTTGTAACAAATGATGACAAAAAGTTAAGTACATATTATATATTCGAAAATGTCGAATAATTCGACACAAAAAACCGGTTTTTCGAATAACTAGAAAAAACCCGGTTTTAGAAAACCGGGTTAAAAAAACCGGAAAAAAGCGAAAAAACCGGGTTTTCGAATAATTCGGAAACCGGTTTTGACAACTCTAGTCTTGACCGACTATAATTTTCTTACTTGTTTAAAGATATCTCCATTTTTTACTGGTCAAAATTAATTGAAAATTTAAATTTTTCCATTTTTATAAAAAAAATCGCCATTTTGAAAATTTGATTACTCAATACCAATTTGGTATAAAAGGCTGAAAATTTGAGTGCAAGTTGGGTCGGGTTTAAAAGTGAGTGATTTGGCCTAGAATGCCCCATATGTAGTCAACTTTCTTGTATTTTACGAAAAAGAAAAGTACGAATCTTTTTCGTAAAATGTTTCATGGATTTTTTTCGGTGTGTAAAACAAAACAATTAAAAATTTCGAAAGTGATTTTTAAAACACCAAAAAATTCGAAAATTTTAATTTACGAATATTTAATTTCATCCTAATTTTAAAAGGCTAAACCAATTGGAACATTTTGTAATTTTATTTTTGTTTTTTAAAGATTTTATTTCATTTAAAATGAATCTGTAAGGTAGATAAATTACTGAATTTTGTTGTAGTACCCGAGAAAAAAAGTTTTGAAATTGATCTATCATTTGATCCCATAATCTTATTAGATCCCATATCTTATTATATCAAATTTGATATTAGATATAATAATATTGCAGATCATATTAGATCTAATTATATATTATTTTATCTTATTAGATCTAATTTTTTATAATATCAAATTAGATAATCGTAAATTTCCATATTTGGGATCTAATTATATAAAATTTATTGTAATAAGATATACTCATATATTTTTGGATCCTCCATATTTGGGATCAAATGATATATGGCGCCATATTATTTTTTTTTCGTCGGGTAGTTAGTATATGTATGTAAATATCTGTATTTGTAAATGTATGCATGAAAATAAATGGTTAATTCCATTTTAAATTTATTATAGAGTACATGTTATATTAAAGAAGTGTTGTTTTATATTTTAAAAGTACGAAAAAGAAAATACGATTTCTGGTAAGAAACTTAAAATAGTAAATTTAAAATGAATTTAAAATCTATTTAAACTAGAAATAATAAAAAAAAAACTTAAAACTACAATGTGGTTGAAAATTTAAAAAAAGAACTTCAATTAACTGAAATGTGGAGAGTAAATGATGTTTGGCTGAATATTAATGTTTTAACAATTTAAATTAATTTCGAAATTACTGGGTAAATGATTAAATTCTAAATGCCGTATTCATAACTGAAAAAAAGAGTTTAAATTATTTATACGCAATTTTAGAAAAAGGAAAATCTAGGCATTCGATGATAAATAACACTACTAAAAATTTTGAAAAAAAACAAAACTTAATGCGACAGTTAATTGCAATTCTTCTAATGATAACAAATCTGGTCTTACAATAGTTACAATAGTTTTACTGGTCAAAGATCTGGTATTCAAACTTTTTCATCACATCAGGTTTTTGAGATAATTGAGGTCAAAGTTAAAAAAAATCGGCGTTTTGAGCATTTTTATAAACTCACAGCTGATGAGCCCTATGTGATAGAGACTTAAATATATGTCTACAGTAAAGCTTAAACATTGCTCTTAAGGATGATGAACTCATTTTTTCAGTTGCCTTAACCCTTTGAACACCAACAGTTTCTCAATTATGCCTTATTCCCAAAAAATGATTTTTCCGCTACAAATTATATAAAAAAAAAATATGCGAATTGAACGCCACCATATACACATGATAACGTATATAAGGTGTATTATTCTTATTCTCCTGGTCCCAAATCCGGACTCCAAACTTTCCCATTACATCAGGTATTTAAGAAATTTGAAATACAAAAAATTTGACAACTCATAGCGGATGAACCCGATGTAATGACGACTTAAAAATAAGTCAAGGGTAAAGCTTAAACATTGCTCTTAAATATGTTCAACTCATTTTATCACTCGCTTTAACCGTTGGAGCACAAATTGTCTTTTAATAAGGTATTTTTCCCCAAAAACGTTTTTTTTCGATAGACAAAGACAATTAGTCCCCAACGGGTTAAGTCGACTGACCAAATGAGTTCTGCATCTTAAAGAGTAACGTTTCAGCTTTACCCTCGACTTATTTTAAAGTCGCCATTACATCGGGTTCATACGCTATGAGGTTCCAAATATGCTTGAAGGTTCTCAAAAACCTGATGTGATGGAAAAGTTTAGAGTCCGGATTTTTGACCAGCAGAATTATTGTAATCAAGTGTATAAGGTCGCATTTTGGATATTTAGTAGTGTAAATGTTTAATTTTTAGCGAGTATTAAATTCACCTTTTTAAGAATTGAGAATAAAAAATATAAACTCAGGGCTATGAATACGGTAGTAATGTTCGTTTAGGAAGAAAAAGAAAACGTTATAAATTAAATTTTGCCGCCCAGTGACTGTATCAATTTTAACAGATCTGATCTTTTTGCTGAGATTATGTCCTGATGTAAAGGCCCCACACCTTGGACACATTCAAAACGATTAACATTGTCGGCAATATTATCGGTCATGCAGATGACATGTATTCCACAGTCGTAACCATTGGCTTGTTGCAAACATCGTATCGGTTTCATATGGCAATTCCGACAATTCAAGGCATCCTTGATGCGCTGCACAAACTGGTGGGAAGATTGTGAATTATTGTTACCCCATGAATCAAAGTGAAAAAATGTCTTTTCCGGCCTAGAGTATACCAACAATGACCAATGTGTACCACCGGCTTGTGTGGTTTCATTGTCATTTAACACAAAGAATATAAAGGGCTTCTTGGGGGCTTCCAATTGATTCAATAGTGTCTCCAATTCTCCGTCATCAGCAAATTTCATACATTGTGTTACTTCTGGTGGAATAAACAGTAAATCTGGATTGTTTTTATACTTCAGTCGCTCCAGATACTCATAGTAGAAAGAAATAATTTGATCATTCAACCAATGAGGTCCCTGCAACAGTTGTATGTCCGACATTCGTAAACATGTTTCATTGAAACTTAGTGCAATAGGATCGGCATGGGTATAGGAACTCATTTTGCTTTCTATATTGTTGTTATGGTGGTTTTCGTTTGCAAATACAAAATATTTGACTAGAATCGAAAGTTTTATTTGCTATATTAAGCCTTGCATTCAATAATTTAAAAAATGTACCTTTTCAGATAGTCCTTTAAAATAATTTAATTTTTTTCTGTAATTTTTAATTAGTTAATGCGCATATATCATAGAACGAAGCCGATCGGCTAACAGCCGCGACTTAGCCGCCGCCGATGTTTTTTAGGTACTCCAGCCGCCGCCGGTTTGCTCGGCTTAAACGGTGTTCGCATTCATTTTTAACTAGTTTAATTATTGGTTTTTCCCATACAATTTAAATGTCAAAATTAAACTTCGTTTTATTTTGACACATAAAGTGTTTAAAATTGTATGGGGAAAACACATAATCAAACTAGTTTAAATGAATGCGAATACGGTATTATTTCGGCTTAATACTATGTTTAGACCATAGAAAAGATTAGAAGGTACGCAGTGTTGTATTTGATGTATTTTCCAATATGGTGGCAAAATGCTTGTTCTTCCTCATCTCACACGTATTTAATATCAAATTAGATTCTTTGTTTATAAAAAATGGAATTTGTCCTTCATTTAATTAAATTTATTATTTATTTTGCTTTCTTCAACGTTTTTTTAAAGATAATACGCACTATTGATAGTTTAAAACCTTTTGTTTTTTCTTTTGTTGTTGTTCTCCTTTATGTGGCATTGTTTTTATTTAACGTCAAAAGTTACATAATGTGCTGTCACTAATACTTATTCAAGCGAAATACGACTCTGTTACACTTCTATTTTTTTATATGGTTTAGACCAAACAAAAACTAACTTGTTTTTGGCAAAAAAGCATTTTGGAAAACCAAACTGTTTACACCGAATAAAAAGAGTTTTTGTTTGTCAAATCAAATTAATTATTTTCTAAATTCACTAAACAACACAAAATTACAATAGCCACACGTTATTAAAAAAATTAAATTACACATTTATTTACTTTTTTAAAAGATTTGAATATTAATTTCACAAAAAAACAAATATTTTTATTTTGACATTCGTTTTTACCAAAAGAAAATTGAAAAAAACATTCACACTGAACTAATAGTAGCATAGACCACAACCTAAATTCTAGTTTTTGTTCAGTTTTAAGCATAGTACTCTGTTCGATTTCACGGGAAAAAATCTGTCAAACTCCATATAAAAAAAATTAAATTTGGCAACGCGAGGAATTATAGGGAAATTGTTAAAAAAGTTTTCACGCGTTTTTATTATACAAGACAATTTAAATGTGACGGCTACGTTTACCGTGGAAAGACACGAAAAAAAAACCTTAATTATTTCAATAAAAAAAATATATAAATATTGACCGGTTAGCGTTTTTTTTTATGCTTCTTCTTTACGAGTATATGAATGAGAAAAATATACTGACATTGACAGTTGGCAAGTCTTATACAACAGTGCTGCCAATTGTATATCAGCTGATTATGGGATGCCAGTTGTATCAAAAACAGGGACGTTATATAGCCGCCGAATGTATTGTGGGGTTGAGACGAATCGTTTAACTTTCATTCGTCTACCGTACACGTGCAGTGAAACTTCAAAAAAAATTAAACTTTGTGCCATTAAAGAAATTTTGTATAGTACAGTTTATGTATATTTTTTTATTTTTTAATAAATACAACTAAAAATATAAAATTGCAATATTTGGCAAATTATATTCCGTGGAAGAGCATTTGGGTTATAAAAATTTATTATTGTAAGGAGCACAAGTCGTGTAAAGCTACAGAAAAGGGTAAGCACATGAAAATTATTGAATTATATAAATAAATTTAAATATTGAAAATGTGTTGAGTTAATTAATAGTGGAACATTTTGTGCGGTAATAAAAAAATAATAAAAATGGAAACAGAACAAATTCTGAGAAATTTCGGAATCTTATTTTCTTTAATTTAGTGGTGCTTTCAAAATTCATATACATATTTCAAAATGCATCAATTCTAAAAATTTTGGAGAAATAATTTTTCAAAATCTTAAGATTGGCGTTACACCCAATAAGAATTTTCAGTCCTATTAAATTAAATAGCGTGAAAATGTATTTTTTTTTTGGTAAATTAAATCTATAGCTTCATTTAATCCACCATTTTGTAAAATGGCGGTTTCACAAAGAGGTTTCAAAGTCAATCCACCATTTTGTAAAATGGCGGATTCACAGCAAGGTACAGTCACGAGTTTAAAATCTTGACTTAACCTGAAACCTGAATACAACAATATGAAACAAGTAATTTACAAAATAAAAATATAATAAAGCTGAAAAAAATTAAACTATTCACAAATCTTTTTCTTTAATTTGGATAGTTTTTGTATTAAATTTCAATTAAATTTAGTATGCTTCATAATCGTATCCCATGTGTATAGTAATAAATTCATTTGCGAAATTTCATTTACAATTTTGTTTTTCAACGATTAAAATCATGTTTTTTCTTTAAAATCTAAAAATAATGAATTAATTGATTCAAGTTCTGGTTCCAAATATGTTTAAACAAAAAGCCTAACAATGTGCCACAACATTTTTTTTTGTAAAATTGTGGATTGTACCCTAATGTTGCCATTCCTTTTTAGTCTGCCCCGTGCAGCTGGCAACCACTTGTACAACAAAAATTCTTGCCATCAACCTTTTCGCCTCAATATACGTCTGCCATCTGTGGGGAAAACTGAGGATCTCTCAACATTGTGGCAAGAGTGCTGTTAAACCAGCGGGTTAACATTTCAGCCGAAGTTCCCGTAGCACCGGCAAGTACCTTTTCTGTAAAGAAATTAACGCCTACGTAAAACCAGGTAATTCAGAAACGGAAACAAACAAATAATATACTTACCAGACGATCTAAAATTTGTTAACAACGATTCACCACCAAAAATTACTAGGGAAAAATAAAATTTAACCCTTTAATGGCGGTTTGACCTCAAAAAGAACCTTGAAGGTCATAGATAATTACTAACGTGTTTTTCTTGTTATTGTGTGTCTGTAATTTATTTGTTTTGTATAAAAGAAAAATTTAAAATAAAATACTTTGGTTAGAATTGCGTCTGAAATTTGGGTCTTATTAAAATTTTAAATTGGTCTTACAAAAAGCCACGAAACTAAAATTTTGTTAATTTCTAAATTCTAACCAGAATATTTTGCATGTATCTAAAAAAAAAAAATATTATATAGAGAAAAAAAAATAATCAAGAAAAAATTTTAAAAGAAAATTGAATATTCATACATGTATACCTAACCTAAAAAAAAAAAAAAATTATTTACTACTTAAAATCTACCTATATACTTACCTTAAAATTTAAAACTTATTAATATTAATACCTAAAATATATTTTTATAAATTTTGTTAATATGCCTAATTAAAATAACTCATTTTTTTTAACAAATACCTAAAAATAATTAAAAACTTAATAATCTAATAAAAATCTTTATAATATAAAAACTAATTGATAACTAAATAAATGAATAAATAGATAAAATAAACTAAAAACGATAATGAAATAACCCGGCCGTAATTATAATTCAAATATAACCCACATAATGAAATCATAATTATAAATATAAAATAAAACATAAATTTATAAATAAAATCTAAATCAATCCCAAATCATAGAATAATATAGAAGGATATTGTTTTATGATTTGCCATTTTGTTAAAATTTAAAATCTTGTTAAATTTTGAAATTAAAAATTTATAATTGTTAAAATTTGTTATTATTTGTAAGATGTTTATTTAATGTTAATTATACCATATTTTTTATATTTCTTTAAATTTTTATTAGTAATAAATGTTTATGTTCAAAATTAACAACATGCATTTATGTTTTGAGTAGAGATTTAAAGTGGTTGATTATGTAACAGGAAACTAAAGTTTGGTGAGTATTTTTTTAGGGGTTTTTCTCATATTCAGGCCTAGGAAAGACCAAGGATGACTGAATAAGTCATATGGGGTGGGCAGCCTGGGAGGCATAACACCTTAGCCCTCCAAAGAACTCTCCTGGTATTGTCAAAAATAGTCTGTCATGGTATTTCAAAAGTCCGTCTGTTTCATTTCCGCCTTTCCAATTTTCGTTTCCGGTTGTTACTTTTTTTTGTGTTTTGTGGTTTGTAACGTTTGTTTTTGGTTTAGGGTTTTGTAGAGGCACGAATTAATTTTAAATGTGCGACCCTGTGATGAAAAGCAAGAATCCCCCCAATCCGGCGAGCTAAGTCCCAGCTGAAAAAAATAAATTTCGTGCCGCTTTTCACGCTGCTTAAGCAGGGGTTCGTCACATTTTGGCGCCCAACATGTCAGGCATTTTTTAAAAAATGTCTTATATGTCATTATAAAAAAAAAAAATTTTTTGGTCTTATTGACGGATGTCCCGGAAGGAACAGAGTTCCATGCCGCGTAGCAACGTCATCAGCAATTTTTTTTTAATAATGACAGACCAAACAGATCAATCGAACTAAATCAATTGTAGCAGGAGGCATGAACCGAAGTGCTATATAGCGAAGAGTTCATTAGCTGTTGTTTCATGATTTTGTAAGATATGACTCTGTAAGGTCAACTATATGTCTGCTAATTTAGTAAAGTAAATTTTCCTTTTTTTAACCTCAATATAAGATTTTTTATCTGGTTGTCGGTATCCCGGAAGGTACAAAGTACCATGCCGTGTAGTAACGACACCAATAAGATTTCGAGTATTGATAAACCATTTAGTTAACATTATGTCTGTGTTTCGTTAATTCAGTCCTATAATACCATTTTCAGAAAAAAATACAACATAATAATTTACATCCTTTGACATAAAAAAATTTTAATGTCTTTTTTATTAATTAAACATTTTTTGAAATTTTACTAAACAATCTAATTTTCAAAAATATTAATTTTTCTAAGTATAAATTAGAAATTACTTAATACAGGAAATTAAAAAGATTTGTTTCATAACCAGGAAAAAAGTTTTTCGTCTTATTCACCAACTTTATGTTCATCGTTACAGAAAATCAACCATTGTACTTTATATACCTGAAAAAAAAAATTAATAAAAATAATTTGTTTTAGAAATCAAAAAAAAATAAAATAAATTATATATAAATTTTGTCTTAAAACTAATCATCGTCAATTGTGAATATACTAACATAACTAAAAAATTTTATACGTTTAGTATTTTTCATTTGTATTGTCCAAACTGTTTTTGTTATACACGACCATAATTTGAACCGTTTAACATTGACAGATTTACAGTAAAATAACTTTTACATTTCAGTTATAAATATAAATTTTGGGTAAGCTTTAAAAGCATTTATAAAAATTCAATTGTAACAACCTACATACTTTGTTTTTTTGTGTAAACCTTATCTAACCATCTAAATTTTGTGGAAATCACAGTACCATTTTTTTTTTCAAAATCACTCCAATAAGGTGATTGAAATTTGTTAAATTAAACCTTAAACGGGAAGTTTTTTTTACATACAGTGTAAATTTTCATTCTACTTCTTCAAAAATTTAATTTAATTTAATAAAAATTTAATTTAATTTAATTTTTGCCAGTTTTGTAAAATTCTTAAATTATACATTTTTGTACTACAAACTGTACTGAAGTACCCTGGTATTAAACCATTTGTTTTTAAAGCAAAATTTTTTTTGGAATTTTTGCAAATTAGAAAATATTTCTAAAATTTTATTACCGTTTTGTTTTGTCTACCTGATCATAGTGAACAACAAATTGTATTTTTTCTTATTAGAAGACAATTTTTCAGTATGCCCAATCGACAGGCACAAAGGTTATATACACCATACGAAGACGTTATCTCTGACATTGATATCCTGAGAAAAATTTTAAATATAAAACCATTGAATGAACCATCATACGGTTTCCTGATCGAAATAATTAATCTTAGAAATCAAATGCTAAATCCTTTACCCGAAATTGAGTTAGTTAAAATTATAAAACATAAGCTAAGATACGAAGTACAAAACCTTTTATTTTCCAAAGATATCTTAACGATTGAAGAATTATGCGAAGTATGCTATAGTGCCGAAAAATTTATTCATCAAAATAGAGAAAATTTGTAAAGGTTAAATTGGAAAATATTTCTAAAAATTTATCAGTTTTTTTTTTTTGTCTAATACAAAAAAAAAAAAATTAAACAACCCAATTGGACAAAATCATAAAAATTCATCTAGTTTGAAAAGTAAATATTGTGTTTTTTTTCTACATACCCTTTATAAAAAAATCAATATCTCAGAAATCTATCGCAAATAATTTTTTTTTCGTTGATTTTCGTAAAAATAACAAATTTTTTTGATAAGGAAAAATAAAAGAACTTTTGTTCTGGCTATTATTCTTTAAATTCAAAATAAAAAAATATATTTACGTTAAATTTAAAGTACCCAGTAGATACTTGTCATTTTTTTTTTGGATTTGCATTTTTATAGAAAAATTTCTCAATACGAAAATTTGCTATATTCTTACATTGTCTAGAATTACAAATATCTACCTAAAGCCTATAAAATAAGGGTTTATTTTGTCGCTACATCTACCTGATTGTACCAATCTTGTATGTAAAGAAAATTATTTATTCTACAGTAGGAAAGTAAATACTTTTCTGTGCAAAAATTTTTGTTTTTTGTCTACCTGTTCATTAGAAATTACAAGTTGCCAAATTTTTTTTGTTTATTGACAATTGCGAGTTAGATTTTTATAAATATCTAAGTTTAATTAGAATTGAAAGATAGAAATCAGCAAGTAATGTCAACAAAGCAACCTTCTAGATCGTCGAGCCGTATAGCTGCTAGAGTTAATACTGCTAATACCATAAACAATCAGACAGTAGAGACGAACGCTTCAAATCAGAACTTGGAAAATAATTCGGTTTCGAATCCAACCGCTAATATTAATAATCAATCATCAGCATCGTCAGCTGACTTAAACAATACTGTGTTAAGTACAAATCAAGTAACTCCATTACTATCAATTCAGTTTCCACCAGGTTTCGGGCCACAAACCCATTCGTCACCTGAGTCACAAAGTACGATACCAAGTCCAGCGTATAGTAGTTTAACTGCACAGAACATTAGGCGGGAATTTGTTAATATGCAAAATCGACGGGAACGAAGATTACCCACACTTAGTGAAAACGTCAGCCCTGATATGGCCATAAACGGCGACGGTTTATCCCTTAGGGACTACGTTAGTGCTTCGGTTGGTAACGCACAAGCAAGTATTATGAGACAAGTGGAACAAAGTTTGGCAGTAATGATACCACGTATAGTTAGGGAGTCACTTCGTTCTGAGAGGGATACGTCGGCGGAAACTAATCACGATGTTACGTTCGAATCGCGAGACCGGTACTACTTACAACAACAGATAAATAGAAATCGACAGCAACGACAGAATCAACTACAACAAGAGCAGCAACAACAACAGCAGCAACAACAACAACAACAGCAGCAGCAGCAGCAACAACAACAACAGCAACCATATTTTCAACCATATCAATTCCCTTATCCTCAGCAGTATTACCATCAACCCGTGGAACCACAGGAACCCTACTTGCCACAAGACCAATTCGTCACACATAAGACTCATTCTCCGATACAATTGGCGAAATGGGGACTTAAATACGACGGCAACAATAAAGTACTTAACGTTGAAATGTTTGTTTTTAGGGCCGAGGCCTCGAGAATCGATAACGGCTGCCCTTGGGACATTTTCATGAAGGGGTTTCATCATTTAATGGCTGGACGAGCAAACGACTGGTTTTGGGAGTTTAGACATCAAAATCCTACGTGTCAATGGGAACACCTGAAATTCCATCTAAAAAAGAAGTTCCGAAATTTCGACAGTGATTTCGAAATCCAACGTCAAATTGCTGATCGAAGACAGTTGCCTGGTGAAACAGCGGACGCATTCATTACGGAAATGGTCAAGCTGCGTAATCAAATGAAAAAGAAGACAGAAGAGTACGAGTTTGTTCGCAGTGTGGTATTGAACTTGAAAGATTCAATATTTGGTATGGTTTATGCCCAAAATCCAACCACTATAGATGACCTGTACGAAGAAGCTACCACCGCCGAGCGTAATGTGGGAACTCGTAACATCAACCGTCAACAAACTCATCAATATCGAAGACATGCAAATGAACTGGCCTATGATGAATGGCCACCATTAGACAACCAACACGTAGAAGCGTTAAAATTTAAGTCACCTTCAGCTCCAGCAAGACAGCTGATTTGCTGGAATTGTAAAAAAGATGGACATACTTTTTTCGAGTGCCCAGAAGAACGGAGAGATAAAGACGATCCATTCTGTTATAAATGTGGTTTTGATGGTGTGATCTACCCAAACTGTCCGCAATGTCGGGGAAACGCACAGAAGAGCATGGCGACCACTGGGACCCCATGTTCACGACCAGATCCAGCCCAGAATCAGAAAAACTGAGACCAAAATTACTAGTAACTGAGAGGACAGATGGAACTATTAACGACAGGGACGATGTATCAGAAAAAAGTAGAATTCACAGACTAGGCGACAGTTTAGAAAATAGAAATAAAAATTTAGATTTAGAAAAAATTTTGGATTTGAAAAAAAATTTATATTCAGAAAGAAATTTAGATCTAGAAAAAGAGTTAGATTTAGAAAAAAATTTAGATTCAAGAAAATTTATCGATTTAGGAAAATATATAGATTTAGGAAAACATATAGATTTAGAACTACATTTACAAAAGCACAGAAATAAATTTTTAAAATCCGATAAGAAGTCATTAACAGATACCATAGAGCAAAAGCCAAACGCAATGAGTATGAAAACAAACAAACACTTTGAAAATTTCAGCCCTATTCCAAAAAATGTATATAACCAAAAACAACTTCCCAATAAACCTTTTATAGATACGAATACAAATACAATTCCAAACAATAGCCCGATCATAGAAAATTCAAAAAGTACAAATTTTAATGAGGATTCACTCTACAAAAATAACAATAAAACGCCTTTTTCAAAAATTTACACCAATTTAGTCAAGAGTGCAAAACAACCAATAGACATTTCTAACATAGCTCAAAAATCGACTGTTAAAGATAAACCTTCAGAATTGAAAAATAGTTTTGTTTGTAAAGATAGCAATACGAGCGAAGGTACAGTAGAACCTCGTAATGCTGGACAATATCAAATTCAACAAAAAGTTCAGATCTTTAATAATCCAAATGCAACAAAACCATTATTATCAAAAAAATTTAAAAAAATAATACCTTACGAACAAAAGTTGGAATTTTACAATAGAAAAAGGGAAGAGATTTTTGGCGACTTTGATCCCAATTTAAGCAAAAGTGTAGTTAAGGCAAGAAAAGGTTTCCTACACGCAAAAAAAAAATCTGTGTAAGATTGAGCAATCCTACTTGGTAAAACTTTTTTCATACCAAAAAAAAATTTTTACCAAATTTTTGCTAATATTATGCTTGTCGATGTTAAAGTAACATAATTCATTTTTTATGTAAAATAACCAAGTAGCTTGCACAATAACGCAAATTACCTGCACAAAAATTTATCGAAAGAAAACAACAAAAAAACAAATACAGACCGCCATTTTCATTTTTTTTTGTGTGCGTTGTTTGTTTATTTTTTGTGTTATAAAAACGTAAAAAGGAAATTGATAAATAAAATAAAAATAAATTAATAAATAAAAATAAATAATTAGTTTTCTAAAAGATAAATAAATGTAAGATAAAAGAATGTTAAAGTTAATTTTGCTTTCATCACTTAAAACACCATTCATTAAGAAAAACCAATGGAGTCCCAGACGTATGTTTCGATGAATAACAAATGGAATGATAAAGTGAGTATACCCGCATTCCGAAGACACCAATAAGGTTTAATAGATTTTTAGTTAAAAATTAGTGTTTGGTAATAATTTTCTATTTTTACAGGGTACTGCTAAATAAATTTTTGAAGCTATGGCGAATCATTCACTACAATAAAGAGCGTGGACACCAATCCTGCCTTTAGGTATAAAATTAAAACCTAAAAACCCAAAGCCAAGGGAGTCCATACCTGTTTTGAGTTACAAATGGAATGACAAAGTAAGTGTTCCTCCTTACCAAGAGACCAATGGGGTTTACCAATTTTTTAAATTAAAAATTTATGTTTTGTAATAATTTTCTATTTTTACAGGATGCTTTTAAATAAATTCGTGAAGCTATAGCGGATCCTTTACTTCAAGAAGAAGCGTAGGCAGCAGTCACTCGAGAAAATTGTACAAAAAGGGTCAGTTGGTCGGTGGTAAATTAAATCCTACACAACATTTATTACATTAATATGGATTTATTCTGTGAACATTTTAAATTCAACAAATATACAAATTTTTACAAAAATTTATTGAAAATTTATTTTAGCATAAATGTGGTAATTTTTAGCATTATTTTTAGTCACCTTTTCTAATAATTTTGGAATATTTCACCATATCTCTTTTGGTATATTTTACCAAGTTTTTACTTAAATAGCATTAGCATTTTCTTCAAAATTTTTTACATAAGTGTTTTGGCTAAATTACGAAAACTACTTCGTCGGTTGTAGTTTTAGCATATTTTTGGTAAAATTATGCCAGATTTTTGCTCACTCCGACACAAGTTTTTTTTTGCGTGTACAGAGAAAACATGAAAGGAACGAAATAGCCTCGACTTGTTTAAATGTGGATAATGACATCAGGCCTTATATGGATGTTAAATTAAATGGGTTTGAGTTTAAAGGTTTGATGGACAGTGGCGCTTCGATAAGCTGTCTAGGGAGAAACTGCATTGAAAATGTTAAAAAAATGAATGCAGTTATATTAGATTTTAAATCAACGATTAAAACCGCAGATGGGAGTAGTCATCTGATTGTAGGAAAAGTCAACCTCGTAGTACAATGTGGAAATATATCTGAGAGACTAATATTTTATTTAGTGCCAAATTTGAAACAAGATCTTATCTTAGGATATGATGTATGGGAATGGGGAAAACTGAGGATCTCTCAACATTGTGGCAAGAGTGCTGTTAAACCAGCGGGTTAACATTTCAGCCGAAGTTCCCGTAGCACCGGCAAGTACCTTTTCTGTAAAGAAATTAACGCCTACGTAAAACCAGGTAATTCAGAAACGGAAACAAACAAATAATATACTTACCAGACGATCTAAAATTTGTTAACAACGATTCACCACCAAAAATTACTAGGGAAAAATAAAATTTAACCCTTTAATGGCGGTTTGACCTCAAAAAGAACCTTGAAGGTCATAGATAATTACTAACGTGTTTTTCTTGTTATTGTGTGTCTGTAATTTATTTGTTTTGTATAAAAGAAAAATTTAAAATAAAATACTTTGGTTAGAATTGCGTCTGAAATTTGGGTCTTATTAAAATTTTAAATTGGTCTTACAAAAAGCCACGAAACTAAAATTTTGTTAATTTCTAAATTCTAACCAGAATATTTTGCATGTATCTAAAAAAAAAAAATATTATATAGAGAAAAAAAAATAATCAAGAAAAAATTTTAAAAGAAAATTGAATATTCATACATGTATACCTAACCTAAAAAAAAAAAAAATTATTTACTACTTAAAATCTACCTATATACTTACCTTAAAATTTAAAACTTATTAATATTAATACCTAAAATATATTTTTATAAATTTTGTTAATATGCCTAATTAAAATAACTCATTTTTTTTAACAAATACCTAAAAATAATTAAAAACTTAATAATCTAATAAAAATCTTTATAATATAAAAACTAATTGATAACTAAATAAATGAATAAATAGATAAAATAAACTAAAAACGATAATGAAATAACCCGGCCGTAATTATAATTCAAATATAACCCACATAATGAAATCATAATTATAAATATAAAATAAAACATAAATTTATAAATAAAATCTAAATCAATCCCAAATCATAGAATAATATAGAAGGATATTGTTTTATGATTTGCCATTTTGTTAAAATTTAAAATCTTGTTAAATTTTGAAATTAAAAATTTATAATTGTTAAAATTTGTTATTATTTGTAAGATGTTTATTTAATGTTAATTATACCATATTTTTTATATTTCTTTAAATTTTTATTAGTAATAAATGTTTATGTTCAAAATTAACAACATGCATTTATGTTTTGAGTAGAGATTTAAAGTGGTTGATTATGTAACAGGAAACTAAAGTTTGGTGAGTATTTTTTTAGGGGTTTTTCTCATATTCAGGCCTAGGAAAGACCAAGGATGACTGAATAAGTCATATGGGGTGGGCAGCCTGGGAGGCATAACACCTTAGCCCTCCAAAGAACTCTCCTGGTATTGTCAAAAATAGTCTGTCATGGTATTTCAAAAGTCCGTCTGTTTCATTTCCGCCTTTCCAATTTTCGTTTCCGGTTGTTACTTTTTTTTGTGTTTTGTGGTTTGTAACGTTTGTTTTTGGTTTAGGGTTTTGTAGAGGCACGAATTAATTTTAAATGTGCGACCCTGTGATGAAAAGCAAGAATCCCCCCAATCCGGCGAGCTAAGTCCCAGCTGAAAAAAATAAATTTCGTGCCGCTTTTCACGCTGCTTAAGCAGGGGTTCGTCACATAAATTGCCGTGAAAAAGTGACATTTCAGTTTTGTTATGATCGTTTCTTTTTTATAATTGTCAAAAGTTGTTTATTTTTCATTGTTTTATTGCGATTTGAGGCGTTTAAAGTTGAAGTGAAATTTTCACCGCAAAAAACAGAGTACTTAGCTTTAGTTGGCAATTCAGTTTTTAAATTATATGGAAAATACATGTAGTTTTTGCCAAAAACCAAAAAAATATTCAAAAACAAGTTGTTTTCGTTGGTGTAAATACCGTATAAAAATGTTTACAAAAAAATAATTTTAGTTAGCCGCCGCCGATCGATTTTTTTCTTAGCCGCCGCCGCCGACAATTTCATGTCGGCTTCGTTCTCTGGCGCATATATTAAATTGTTTTCCTCTGTGAAGATAAAAATTTCCGTCGAAATCGAAAGTTTGCGGCGAATTAGCGGCATATTTTTCACTGTTGCCAACTATTTTTAACCAAAAACCTCTAAATTTCACTAAAAAAGCGCTAGAAACCGCCAAAAATAAATTTAGCGGGGAAAATTTAAAATTCTCCCGCTAAATTACGTAAAAAAGCGCTAAAAACCCAAAAACTTGGCATTTTTGATTGACAAAAAAAAAATTAAAAAAAAACCTCCAAATTATTTTTTCTACGAAAATTTACTTTTCACTAAAAACGCGCAAGTTACAAAAAAAGCGCTAAAATTCGACAAACTTGGCGTTTTCGATTGAAAAAAAAAATTAAAAATTGGAAAAAAACCAATGATGGGTACCAATTAGGGTTTCTAAATTCCCGGACTTTTTCATTTCCCGGGAAAGCGTTTTAAAAAAATCGAATTCCCGGGAATTCCCGGGAATTTTTAATTAAAACAAATTTTGAACTTTATCATATAAAAATTATTATATTACAAATTATGGTCGTATTTTCTAATTTAAACACATTTTAGATGTCTTCTTTTGTAAAATAGTTTTATTAACCTCCAAATATACGTAGAAAGTTCATAAATTCTATTTTGTAGAAATATTGGACCTTATCATAGTTTTAGTATTTGCATTGACGTATTTCCACTCCATACAAAATTTTTCACTATTCGGAAAATGTGTATAACTTATCCGAATTACAACAAATGTGTTTTTTATAACTTTTTGGAAAATTTTTTAATTTTGACTACGCCAACCGTAAGAAAATTATATTTTGAAGATATATTCAATTAAACTTTCGAATTATTAAAATTAATCGGTGTACGGCATCCGTGCCAAAATGAGACAACAATGTACTAAATAGCCACTGTAACGACATATTTTCACTGGTTGCTGGGATAGAACTCGCGGCGGCCAGGGTTCGTTTCAAAATATTTATTTTTCACCACCGATAGATATCAGGATTTTACTTCATATATGAAATTTTAAGCTGAAAACCTGGTTTGTTTTATATTCTTTAAAATATTGATATTTTTATGTTTAAGTACTATAAATATTGTTGTTCTGAATATGAAATACTAAATTTCGAAAGAAGAAAGCATTGGAATTACCTTCGAAGTGAAATTCATTAAAAATTAGTGAAATTCATTAAAGATTAAGAGCGAACCTGTTGAGAATAGGTTCTCTCTACGTTTTGGCGTGACATAAAATACCATGCGTTGGAAACAAACAAAACATAAATAAGAATGCTCTGTACTATTTTTGCTTACTGAATATTGTATAAAGTCTACGCTACGGTTACGTTTTTAGGCTAACCCGGCCTTTGGTCCCAATTCAGACAGGGCAATTTTAATTGCCGCAATTCTGATTTTAAAGTGTATCGGAGAGAGAGGAAAGAATCTTATCTCTCTCTCTGATACACTATAAAATTAGAATTGCCGCAATTAAAATTGCCCAATGTAAATACGCACTTACTGGTGTTTTGTTTAACAACTTGTTTAAGGTCGTAAGTGTGAACCCCATATAAGAAAAAAATTGACCCGTGTAATCGCAATTGGCAAAAGTACATGTACTATTTAGTTTAAAGTTTGGCTTAATTCTGAATGCAAATACTGCTAAAAAATATATTTTTTTTAAAGGGGTTTTTCAAAAAAAAAAAAACATCCCTCACGCGAAAATTCGACTCACTCTCTAGACACTCACTCAGAATTTTTCAACTCACAATCACGTGATTTAAATGAAAATCACTTTTTTGAGTCACGCAAATCACGGGACCAGCGACCATCTGCAATTCAAATACATAAACAAGAGACAAGTGTCTTTTAATTTGTTTAATCTATAACATCTGTAAATTTTATTTAAAATGAAGTGTCCACCCTTGAAAAAGTTTCCTTGTAGGTCTGAATCCAAAAAGTTTCAAGGCACTTATTTATTACCTTAATATAGCCAGCAAAAATAAATCAAGATTTTGGCGACACAGCATCTTTTTATAACATACCGAAGCGCATCCAAAGAGCGCTCTTGAGGATGCAGTAAAATGGGAAAAAATTAAAATTTTTTGATAAGATTTTTTATATGTACATATTAAAACTCAAAATATAAAATTATATTTTGATAAAATTTCATGTGCTTTCCTTTTGAATATATTTAACACTTCTTGAATAAAAAACCATGAGTTTTGGATAAAGACACATGATTTCACTGCATCATTATTGCGCATTAATCAGCGCTGCAAAGGGTGCTTCAATCATAACACTTCACATTTTAAATGAAAAAAAATTGAGTACACCATTTCCACTTTAGTTTCAGAAAATACAAATTATATTACAAAAAATGTCCAATCATATTTTAGAATCTCCAATTATATTTAAAAATGTCCAATTATATTTCAAAAATTTCCGATATAATTGAAAATTTTTGAAATGTAATTAAAATTTTTTTGGTTATAAATGGTAATATCTGAAATATAAATGGAAGTTTCTGAAATATAATTTGAAACTTTCGAAATATAATTGGAAATTTTTTAAGTGTAATTTGATCTCTTAGTCGATATTTCTTCCAAATGCTTGCAGGGAGTCAACTGATTTTGAGAATTATACCAAATTCGCACTCATTTTTTTAAACATGTTTAACCACTTAAACATGTTTAAATTTAAACTTGTTAAGGTACATAAACATGTTTAAGTACTTAAACATGTTTAAAAAAATGAATGCGAATTTGGTATTAGTCAATTGTATTTAAGATTTTCCAATTTTTTTTTTTTATTTATTCTTCATTTTACTTAACCGAGCCCTTAGGGCCATATACAGTTAATTAAGGCTACTTCAGTAACAAAAACATTAAAAAAATATAAAATATACCTTAAAGATAAAAAATAATTAAATAAATATGTACCTAAAATTTTAAGAATAAAAACAGATAATACTTAAATTATTTTTTGAATAAACAAATAATTAGTGGATTCAGTTTAATCGTAGCAAGAAAATAATATGTAAAAGAAAATAATTAATTAAAAGGGAAAGAGATTAAATTAAGTTATGATTTTTGGCATGTTCTTCAAGCTTTCGCCTAAAGACCTGAGGAGAATATGAAAAACACTTCAAGTCCTTAGGTAAAGCATTCCACAGTCACAGACTAATACAGACTTGACATAAGTGACAGGTTTCAAAAAAGTATTCTCTAACCATATGGTTAATATTTTCAAATTATTCTACGAATTAGGTTAGAAAGAGAAAACTGATATAACGCGCCATAAGAAAAATGGATGCCAGATCAGTTTTTGTTGTTTCACTCACTCCTAAGTCGTAGAAAGTGTTGCCATGTTAGCGTAAAACGGACTAAAAACCGCTGTGTTTTCTCCTAAAATCGTTTAGTTTTTCCCCATTTTTTCTTATAAAACTCTACTGTCGAGTCTGTATTTAGTCTGTGCCACAGTCACAGACTAAATACAGACTCGACAGTAGAGTCACAGACTAATACAGACTCGACATAAGTGACAGGTGTCAAAAAAGTAGTTCTGAACCATATGGTTAATATTTTCAAATTATTCTACGAATTAGGTTAGAAAGAGAAAACTGATATAACGCGCCATAAGAAAAATAGATGCCAGATCGGTTTTTGTTGTTTCACTCACTCCTAAGTCGTAGAAAGTGTTGCCATGTTAGCGTAAAACGGACTAAAAACCGCAGTTTTTTCTCCTAAAATCGCTTAGTTTTTCCCCATTTTTTCTTGTAAAACTCTACTGTCGAGTCTGTATTTAAGGTACCTACAGACGACGCAATATTATGTACAATATTCAATTATATTGAAGATGTGTGGGTAATATTGACGATTGTACAATGGTCAATCTTACCCACACACCATCAATATAATTGAATATTGTACATTATATTGCGTTGTCTGTATGCACCTTTAGTCTGTGGTAGAGTTTTACAAGAAAAAATGGGGAAAAACTAAGCGATTTTAGGAGAAAACACAGCGGTTTTTAGTCCGTTTTACGCTAACATGGCAACACTTTCTACGACTTAGGAGTGAGTGAGACAACAAAAACCGATCTGGCATCCATTTTTTCTTATGGCGCGTCATATCAGTTTTCTCTTTCTAACCTAATTCGTAGAATAATTTGAAAAAATTAACCATATGGTTCAAGACTACTTTTTTGACACCTGTCACTTATGTCGAGTCTGTATTAGTCTGTGCCACAGTCGTATTAATCTTACATTAAATGAGCGATCATAAAAGCCAGTACGAATTGTCTTCAGAAAAAGTCAATTGTATTTCATATTTTATAATTTGTATTTCAGAAATAGTCAAATGTGCTTCATCTTTATTCTGCTTAAATCAGCTCTTAAAATATACATGAATTCACTGCATTTTTTCAGCGCTCTAAAGAGATGTGAATTCAGAGCATCTTAAGAGTGCTTTTTCGGTGTATCCAACTAGCGCTCTAAAGTGTGACATCGCCTTAGAGAATCATGCATGAATTCAGCAGGTTTGGATGCGCTCCTTGACTCGAGTTTCCTTTCCAAAAGCTGCTGCCAGTTCAGCAAAATTTCTGCTGGGATAGTCACTTGACTTAAATGAAAATCACTCTATAACACAATGATTTAAATGAAAATCACTCACTCTCACGCGTGAATCACGGGACCAGAGACCATCTCCATTTCAAATACTTAAACAAAAGGCAAGTGTCTCTTCATTTGATTCATCTACACTCTAATCAAAATTTGTTGAAATTTACCCAACTTATAGTAGGAAACTGAACTCCTTCTTTGGTAATTTTTTTTTGATTTGGTAATTTTACTCTGAATGTGTAAATTGAATAAATAGACCACTAGTTGTCAATTTAAATAGAAAAGAGGTGAATAAATATAACAAAAAAAAAAAAAACATACGGCGCCAGCCAGCATCAAGCTCGCCACCTTCCGATTTGAAAGTACACCTCTTAGCCACTACGCTACGGAAGCTTATACTTTTATCTGGCGTTTTAGTTATTTAACATGTGTGTATGTATATTGTTTGACAATTTTATTTACACATTTGTGTGTAAAATATTTGAATTAACGGATAATATTTATAATTTGCTGTGTTAAATTGGTTTAAAAGTATTTTACGCATTTTGTGCTTATATTAACACAAAATGCGTGCTACTCAACAAATATTTACCCAATTTATAATAGTAAGTTTACATGCGTTCTTTAGAGTGTATGTATAACATCTGTAAATTTTGTTAAAAATGAAGTGTCCACCCTGAAATAGTTTCCTTGTAGGTCCGATTTCAAAAAGTTTCAAGTCACTTATTTATTACCCTAATATTGTACTTAATTTAAATGAAAATCACTCTATAATCACGTGATTTAAATAAAAATCGCTAACGCCTGAATCACGTGGTTTTTTGATTCACGCAAATTACGGGACCACAGACCATCTCTAATTCAACACAGTAAAAAGTTTTGGGTTAAATTTAAAACCTATCGGAACACATTTTATACCACCTTGGAATTAAATTGAAAGTTAAATCCGAAATGGTTTATATGTTAAACCATATAGGAATTAAAAATTTGTTTTTCTTTATGTTATTTCTTTTAGTTTTATTTTAATGCCAAAAAAATAATTAAATTTCTCTCTTAAAAAACTAATAAAAAATAAACGTCAAACGTCATCAACAATTGTATTTCATCAAGTTTAAAATAAACACTTAACAAGGAATTGAAAACAGCTGTTATATTGCTTGAGAAAAACAGCTTATTCATTCAATGAAAGTGTGGCAAAATGTTTGGAATGTACGCAAAAATAAAAATTTATGGATAATTTTATGTTATCAAAATTTGTGATCCAGAAAGTGAAGTTTTGACTCCGACCGGAATATAATTATTAAGTAAGTATTGACTACAAACGTTTTGCAATCGTTTTTAATTAATTTTTGTTTAACCTTACTTTTAGACCAGCTGAATCTTAAAGCAGAAGGCAGAAACTGGAATTTTTGATCGGGCAGTACATTCATTAACTTTGAAAACCTTCCATAAATAATTAATTTCACAATACTGATCCAGCAGCTGCTTTTGTTTCTTTTTGATGGAACGACATCAACAAACCGTGCCGAAATTGATTTGGAAGACCCCCAGGAATGATTTCGTAATATAGAAGAATTATCACTTTTCCATGTAGTTTTACTGAGTTTGGGTGAAAAATGCATCAACATTCCTCTTCATTTTAACTTTATTCAGGTATTTGATCTGTATTTTAAGTCTTCTTATTTATTCAATACACAAAAATATTAAAAAAAACATAACCTTTTGTTTTATTTATTTTTGGGTAAATTTTATGAAAGGGGTACTAAATTTAGTCCTGCCTAGATTAAAAAATACACCCGTTTAGGCATAAAATTGTTTACATTAATAAGACTATTTGCGAATTATTTTAACACTAAAAAATAGGTTAAAAAGCCACTCTCTTACTCTCTTTTTATCTCTTTAAAAGTACACTTTTAAAGGAATAAATTTAATTCTTTTTGTCTTTGATATATATACACACCAGCTAGGAATTAAAATTAACCCAAAACTTTTTACTGTGAAATACATAAACAAAATACAAGTTTCTCTTCATTTGTTTCATCTATAGCATCTGTAAATTTTATTAAAAATGAAGTGTCCACCCTGAAATAGTTTCCTTGTAGGTCCGATTTCAAAAACTTTCAAGGCACTTATTTATTACCTTATATTCTGAATTTCAAAAAAATCGGTTAACATTTACGACCTGTAGAGACTTTTGGCCAAAAAACCTACCATCTCGCCCCAGTGTGCACTGTGGGGCGGACAGAAGGACGACTTACGTTAAATTAATTAATATTAACGACAAAACCTTTTGCATACAAATACCAAAACCGATATAAAATAAATACCAATACTTATTAAAAACCGATACCGATTCGAGGCTAAAACCAATACCCAATACCTAAATAATTCAAAACCAATACCGAAACCTATACCAATTCAACAAAAAATGAAAACCAATACCTATACCAATACTAATATAATTTTAAAAACCAATACCAATACTTTTATCGAATTGGTACCCATCCTTGATATTTAGTCATTAAAATCAAATTTTACAATTTGTTTCACCTTGTTTCAAGTATTTGTTCTTACTAAAATATGTTAGCATTTTAATTTGTTTACATTTTTTAGTTTTCGGGCTTGAAATGTGGTTTTTTGCGTTCCCGTACTTTTATGCATTTTTGCGGTATCGTGAGAGTTTTTTAGATTTTCTCTCATTTTACCGAACTTTACCTGGAAAGTTCTGGAACACACTTAATATTTTCAACAAAGTTGCTGAACATACCATACACCTCAGATGTAAAGAAACCATAGTTTTATATACCGACTAGCAGGCCCGCCCGGAACTTTGTTACCGGTAATATTAAATACCGTATTAAAGAAGGATCCGAATTAATAAATCCATTTCTTAAATTCTCCCCCTACATTATTAAAATTGTTATTATAAAAGCCCTGTTCAGTCTGGAATCATGTTCGTTTCGGTAAAAAACAATCTTGAAAATTTTCGAGCCCTTATATCGTAATTATTGAAATCATTTCATTTCCCGTTTCACTCCATTTCGTTCCCCGTTCTATTCCATTTTGTTCCCTGTTCTATTAATTTCAATTCATTGAATTTCAATTCATTTCGTTCCATGTAGGCTTCATTCCTTTCTGTAAAACATTTTAGGGTCGTTATCTCAAATGATATAAAAAGTACCATATTACTCTACCTTAACCAATTGTTTACTCCTTTTAAATTTTAATTTCAAATATGTTTTTCTCTTCATTGTTCATTCTGCTGAAGGATTTCAGGGGATAGTTAAAGTACCACAGTACAATAATTTACCATTTAAATCTAAATTTCCGGAAGGTACTTTTTTAGAATGATTTTTTGGGCTGAAGGATCCCACATTTGACGTTTCAAGTTTCTATGACCAATATTTCAGGAGATAGAAAAGGTTACAAAGTTTGCTACATAGCACCTATTTGCTCCATTAAAATCGGAATTTCCAAAATTCCATTTTTAAAATTTTTTGAAATCGGATGAGTAGTTTCGGAGGTTTTTAAATTGTACGTCTTTTGACCGAAAGTGATATTTAAAATGGGTGCGGTCAATAAAACTTACCCTAACTCACCCTGAAGGAGGATTCTAAATATTGGTTAAATCATTTTTGAAACCTCATAAAAAGTTTCGTATATTTTAAAATTTTACGGCTATAGACCGTAGCCTATGACGAACCTGAAGGACCATTCTTAATATTGGAGAAAACATATTTTAAAATCGAATGAGCAGTTTCGGAGATTTTAAAATTTTACGTTTTTCTGGCCATAACTGGAAGTAGAAGGGGTGCGGTCGGTGAAAGCTAGCCCATGTCCACCCTGAAGGACCATTTCTTAATATACATTGGTGATGGAATTTTTGAAATCGGATGAGTAGTTTCATTATATTTAAATTTTACGTTTTTCTTGCCAAAAGTGGGCGAAAAAATGGGCGTGGTCAATGAAACCCAGCATATTTCCACTCTGAATAACCATTCCAAGCGTTGATGGAAAAATTTTGGAAATCGGATAAGTAATTTTGGAGATTTTTATATTTTAGGTTTTTTTAGGCCGATGAATCCTAGCCAATATTCACCCTGGAGGAACACTCTTAATATTGGTTTTTTTGAAATCGGATGAGTAGTTTCATAGATATTAAGATTTCCATTTTTTCCAAAAGTGGGCGTAGAAGTGGGCGTGGTCGATTAAACCAAGCATATTTCCATCATGAAGGACCATTTCAAGTATATATTAGTGAAAAAATTTTTGAAATCGCTTTAGTAGTTTTAGAGATTTTTAAATTTTACGTTTTTTGGCAAAAAAGTGGGCGTAGAAGTGGGCGTGGTCGATGAATCCTAGGCTATATCCACCCTGGAGAAACACTCTAAATATTGGTGAAAACATTTTTGAAATCGGATGAGTAGTTTCATAGATATTTAAATTTTAATTTTTTTTTGCCAAAAGTGGGAGTAGAAGTGGGCGTGGTCAATGAAACCAAGCATATTTCTATCATGAAGGACCATTCCAAGTATATATTTGCGAAAAAAATTTTGAAATCGGTTTAGTAGTTTTGGAGATTTTTAAATTTTACGTTTTTTGGAAAAAAGTGGGCGTAGAAGTGGGCGTAGAAGTGGGCGTGGTCGATGAAACCTAGCCTATGTCCGTCCTGGAGGAACACTCTAAATATTTCTGAAAACTTTTTTGAAATCGGATAAGTAGTTCCGGAGATTACTTTCTACAAACAAACAAAGTTGGGAAAATTCAACCTTCTCTAAAATAAAATTCCGATGTGATCTTGCAAAACGCCGACACACGTGTATCTTTTTGTCTCCTCTACCAGAATCAATCGTCGGAACCCCGTAATTTTTAAAAAAGTTCGAAATTGTTGTACAGTGTTATAAAATCTATTCAAGTCATGCTGCAGCAGGGTTGCAAAATGAGAACAACAAAATTGTACCAACGAGCTCCTAAAATTGTACTTTTTCGACCCCAATTGTACCAAAAATCCATTTTTAATATTTTTTATTTAAAAAAGACAGAAAAAACGTTCCCTGCAGAAATTCGTGCTGAACGGAAAGAAGCTTTTGGAAAGAAATGAAGCACATCCAAACCACCTGAATTATTGCATGATTTCTGTGGGCGATGTCACAGTTTAGAGCACTATTTGCTAGCACTGAAAGAGCGATATTGCTGATGCAATGAAATCATTCATCTTCTCAGAGCTGCTTGAAGCATTCTTTCGTATCATTATTTCGTTATAATATCATACATTTTTTTAAAAAAGTTTTATTTTCAAAAATACATTTCAGAATACATACATACACGAATGACATATATAAAGGATTGAGAAGAACGACAGAAATCGGTGTGTACTAAAAAAATAGAATGTCGAAACAAAAAGGAATTGAAAAAATTTTCAATTTAATTTTCTTTAATTTTGTTTAAAATTTTGTATAATTTGTGAATGTTTATAAAAAATATAATTTTAAATTTTAAATTCTTAAAAATTTAACAAATTTTGGGTGGCAAAAGTGTGCAAAATTTAAGATAATTAAAATCATAATAAAACACCGAAACTTGTCAAACGGTTGACATGGCGGATTTGTTTAGTAATCGTATGTAACCTTATAACTAAACCGTGCATACATATAATTTTTGAAAAATGTACGATTTAACATATTGTCAGGGCCGAAATATTGGTCCTACACCTACCTTAAAGTATACCGATGGACGCAGAATCACTTTGAGTCCAGTTTGCTTTTTACAGATATTTACTAAGATCTGTCTATTGGCATTCTTATATGCATATTTAACTCAAATTTGGGTATTTATGTGGCCGCTGTTTGGTGAAAGTAAAACGAATGTACATTTTTCCTTATAATTTTTTTAAATTTTAATTATTCGACTTCCACTTCGAATGAAAACATGATCAACAAAACACTAAACTTGATTTCATGTGATTCGAAAATTTTCATGTGAATTGAAAAGTTGTGAAATTCAGAACAGAGGCCTGTATTTGAATCTGTCAAAATATGGATCTAATCACATAGAAATGAAGACAAAAGTTGAGTTGCAACCGTGAATCGTTTAAACTAGGGGAATTCCATCTAAAAACGGGACAAACTGAGAATGATCTTAAATTGTACCAACTATGTCATTGGTGTACCATTGTACTTTTGAGCTTCGAATTGTACCAAAAAAGGTACAATTGTACCAACTTTTGCAACCCTGTGCTGCAGCAATACCTGTCCAACAGAAGAACTGTTATACCCAATTCACACTGAGGTGAAATCTCGTTCGAACGAGATTTCGATCATATGGTTGTGTATAAAATGATACAGACCATATGATCGAAATCTCGTTCGAACGAGATTTCACCTCAGGTGTGAATAGGCCTTAAGACAGAAAAAGCTTAACATCATCAAAATATTATAAAGAAATTGCTAAAAATAATTTCTTAAAAATCTGTTTTAGTTGCAGGTGAAAACAGGATATAAAATCTTAGCTTTCCATAATGTTTTTAACCCTTATAGGTGGGTGGCCAAAAGTGTTTCGTTTTGAATTTTTTAAGCTTCTGACAAATTTTTTGCAATGGAAACATAACATAACTTTTGTAACGGCAAACATTTAAAATTTAGCGTTAGTTTTTTATTTAAAATATGCACTATATAATATTTGTATATATTTTCTAATCAGCTTAATATTTTAAAACGCAATTTGTAGTTTTAATTTTTTTTCTTCATCTAAAATATTGTCGGTTAACTTTCTCTGAAACAAAATTTTTATTAAGGCTAGTATAATCTTGTTTTAAAAATAAAAGTTCCTTAAGCAGGTATGATCTTTAAGGTCAATTTTTATTTAAAAAATAAAATAATTTCAATGGTGAACACAGCTAGACATAAATACTTATCAGGGATGACGTGACCAAAAGAGAATTCAAAAAATTGAGATGATAAAAATTTAAACATTTGAATATATGTACATTTAAATAAAGGACTGTAAATTTCAAATTTCGCTAAAGGTTAAACAAAAATAATGTTACAGAAAATGTATCGAGTATGCAAATTAAAAATGTACTAATATTTTTTTTTTTTTAAATCCGCATGTTTTCAGTTAAATTTACAAAAACAATTATAAATTGTTATATTAATGAAACTACTGATAACCTACTCAAATGGGGGGCCATCTTTGTAATATGTCTTTGGGTGTGTTTTATTCGAATTGGTTATAAATACATATCGCTCATTTACTTGCAAGTGTCATAACTCAAAATATTTGATTTTGCACAAAACGCGTTTAAGGTTTACAGTTGAAACTGGGTTTTCATAGAAAGAGACCGGTAGGTACATAAAAAATGTAATTATAGGGTGTTCTCTTAAACGGTGAGTTTAAAAGATGATCATACGAATTTTTTACACAATATAAAGCACGATATAACAAATAATTTTGTATCATTAACTCAAAAATCACGTTTTTTTTAGTTATGACACTATGCAAGTAAATGAGCGATATGTCCATTAATTTGGAGTAGGTATTTAAGTATAAGCATAGTACCGGGGATTCAAAATAACCCAAAAATACCGAATCACGAAATACGGATTCCAAAAATTTCTCTTCAATCCCGGGATTCAGCAAAGCCAATCCTTTTTGGAAGCCCTAGTACATATGTATAAACACGTGGATTTTTTCAAAATTTCTTCCATTTTAAGCTACGTTCACAATGTCAGAGTCAATCCAATCCATGGCACAGATTGAAATGTTAACTGTGCAAAATGATGATTGGAATTCTGTCAGATCTACATGGAACAGTAACAGTAGGGATTATAAAACCTTTGCTATAGGTGACAGTAGGGATGTCGGACGGTAGGATTCACCCTTATGAGCAGATTTATTAAGTCTTATAATTGGAATAATTCGCGCAACTTTCCATGTATCAGGAATAATTCGCGCAACTTTCCATCAGTAGGAGACGAATCGAGATATTTAGAAGGTGGTGAGATACTCCAAACCTACCGGACCGAGTTTTTTCAACCTTACCATAGAGATGCCGTCAGAACCAAGTGCTTTGGAGGGTTAAGCATTAAAGATTATTGCTTTTACTTTAACGAGAGTTAATGAGCAGGGCATTAGATTCGTAAGTGTGATTAAAGTTGGAGTGAAATAAAAACTTTGGCGACTGATACAATAATGGCGTTCTGCAGAGAAAGCTGCTAATCAACTGCTCCTCAACATTGGGTACGTTCAGCAGAGAAAGCTGCTACTCAGCTGCTCCCCAACATTCTGCTGAACGGTTTAATTTTTGACATTTCAGTCAACATGTTGAGTGAGCGCTTCTCATCACTGGTAGCGTACAAAAATGATGCTACATTTGATCACAAACTGATATATTGAAATTATTTTTTTTTTTTACGTTATTCAAGGAAATAAACAAAAAAATAATAAAAAAGTATTTTCCAAAAATAAAAAATAAATGAAAATATAAAAAAAAATAATTTATTCCAATATTTTAAAACATTCATAAAAAAATGCGTTCAGCAGAGTCAACTAATCAAAACATGCTACATCTCAACTGCTGAGTAGCAGGTTTCTCTGCTGAACACGCTCATTGTGTTGAACGGTTTAATTTTTGATATTTCAGTCACCATGTTGAGTGAGCGCTACTCAACATTGGTAGCGGAAAAAATGTATGACCGGTTAAAATAGGACTGGTGCCCAAACTGGTAGATCAATTAATCAGAAAGAGCTGGGGGTAATTATGTAACTTGATAGTCGTCAATCGTATTGTTTCCATCGTTATTCCATAACCATATAGTGTCATTTTATGGTAATAGAATAATGAGCTAACGATGACGATTGACGATTATCAAGTTACGTAATTTGCCCCCTGATCGCGTGACGAGTGAACTAGAGTGGTTAATTTACTGACATGTATATAAGTGCTAGTTTGGTGACATGTTCCCTAATACCCAATTCACACGTACAGTTTTAAATCGTTTTTAGCAGTAATATTTTTAGTACTTTCTTATATTGACAGAAAATGCTAAAAATAATTGCTAAAAACGGTTTAAAACTGTAAGTGTGAATAGGGTACTAAGGTAAAATTTTTGACATGTTTTTTGAAACTAGTTCTGTGACTAGGTATCAATTAAACCCGTCCTACGACATAGCCATGCAAAAGTGATATTTTGCTTATTAGGAAAATTTCCGGTCTGGGACCGGTCCTTGTCACTTTAGACCAGAGCGAACCGATCACAGGACCGATTCTCTTGCTCACAGTGTTTTTAATTTTAAGATGTAATTGAGTACAAGGTAATACAAAATGTTTTCGCAAAACAAATTTTAATGGAATTTTTGACTAATGGAAATATATTACTGATCGAGTAGAAACAAGACATTGCAAGTTGTTTAATATACATTTCTAGATATTCGAAAAAAATACGCCTTTTGTTAAATTAAATTGACAACAATAATCTTGCAATCTCATTGTATTAAAAAAAAATCACAATAAAATTTCACGTTCCAGACAAATAATATAAAAAAAATATTTAATACTTATATGTATTAAAATGCAACCTTATTTAATTTAATCTCGGAGTTATCTCTTTATTTTTTAAAAAACTCAAGTATAAAAGGCCTAATATACCAAGCAAAGCTTTCAGAATAACTTTTCAAGTCGGTTCATTAAGTGTTCAATTTAAAATTAAAAACAACGGATTACACAAATTGTTATTATTTGTCATTTTAAACTTTTGGAATATAAAAAAAATTAATAATTTTTTTTTTAAATAATTTGAATGGTGTCCTTGCAAAGTGAAAATTTATATACGAATATTAAAAACTTACCATATTTGCAACAGCAATTGTTGCAATTAAAAGACATTTTACAACAAAGTGATAAACAACTTCGTGCTTTTTTGAAAAAACAATTGTTTTTAAATACAATTTTGGAAATTTGTGAAGGTAGTTTTTTTTTTTTTGGAACTTAAAATATATGTAACAGAGTTAAATGACCTCCTCTCTTATTTGAAATAAAAATTGTGTAGTTTTCAACCTTCAATTTTATGCAAAAATATTTTCTCTGTTTTTTTTTTTTAATTTATATAATAAACCTCCATATCTTTTGTGCTCTTATCAGTTTTAAGGTCGCACATTGTGATCTTTGGTTTTATTTTAAATAACGTTTGTGTTTTGTATATTTTGTAGTTTCAATTTTATTAAAACAAATATTATTTTGCTTTAATTTCAAGGATTTCTTAAGGTTTGTTTGTAAATATTAGGATAGGTCTATCTATGTTTGTATACAAAATTTGCAAAAAGTTATCAAAGCAATCTTCATGAGAATTTCCCAGTGTTAAACCAGTAAATTTTAAGGTGCATTCTAGTATATCCTTGTGTATCCTAGTAGTCAGGAATTTAACAAAAGTGGTTGAATTTACCATTAAACTCAATACCAAACTGCTCTGGGCAACAATAAGTAAATATGTGTTGTTTGACGTTGATTTAAGGGCAGCTTACATGTTAACTACCTTTGATCACCCTTATCTACTATTTCCCAGTATTACTGATACGATTTGCCGGGTTTTAATAATTTTGAATGAAAAATTATTTGAATTTGACAGTTGTTATCCCCCAATACTGGGAAATAGTAGATAAGGGTGGTCAAGGGTATTAGGGGATAACAATTGTCAAATTCAAATAATTTTTCATACAAAATTATTTAAACCCGGAAAATCATATCACCAATACTGGTAAATAGTAGATAAAGGTGGTCAAGCGTAGTTAACATGTAAAGGGCAGTTCACACGTTAACTACCCTTGACCACCCTTATCTACTATTTCCCAGTATTGGTGATACGGTTTGCCGGGTTTAAATAATTTTGTATGAAAAATTATTTGAATTTGACAATTGCTATCCTCCAATACTGGGAAATAGTAGATAAGGGTAGTCAAGGGTAGTTAACGTGTAAATCAAGCTTAAATCAACCTTAAAAACGGTTTTTAGCTGTACGTGTGAACAGGGTATGAGCCGATTCCTTTAAAATTTTTAATGATAATTTAGGAATACAAAATACGTTTACCTTTCAAATTTCGTAGTATAGTAATGCCCCGATTCAGTATGTCGTACAAAGTGAGTGACTAGGAATTTTGTACGTAAAACAAAATTGTATACCCTGTTCTTATACCCTATTCACACGCGGAGCTAAAAACCGTTTTTAGCAACATTTTCTGTCAATATACTGTAATAATATAGCCGCGTTGCCAAAAATATTTTTTTTTTATGTGGAGTTTGACAGATTTGAACACGAACTGCTTAAGATGTGTAAGTTGCTGGGTTTTCACTTGAAAATCTGTCAAACTCCATATAAAAAAAAAGTAAAATTCTCGCTAGCTTTACACCCGGTCTAGATTAGCAATCATCACTTCCATCATACGTCACAATCAATAGTAATGGCTGTGATTGCTAATCCGGACAGTTGTATACAATGATGGTATACAATTGATGGTAGAGCGCCTGTTCTACTATAGATTGCTAGCAATCAAGTGTCTATATGAAATTGCTAACCATTGCTTACTATCGAGTTTGGCGTTTGTAAACGTCAAATGTAACACTGAACACCCTCTATGGTTGCTTTGTTGGTTGCTAATCTAGAACGGGTGTTACAAAAGCGTAAAAATTTCGCTTAATATGGAGTTCACACTAGCGACTTTAAACAAGTTGTTTAACAAAACACCAGTAACAGAATAAAAACGTAATGGATACAGAACAAAGACTTTTTTAAACATCTCACTCTTAAACACTTCAAAACAACAAGTGTGAACGCCGTATAAGAGGTATTCTGTTCGCTGGTGAAAAACCGGCAAAATATCCCGGTATATGTTGCATCAATACGCATCAACACTATAAAGCTGTGTTTATATCATACCACTGAGTATTAAGACCTGTCAAAAAGTCGTGTGTAATATGATTTTGTTGACAGTCCAATAAGACTTTTGATTTTATGAAATATTTCAAAAAATGGCTGTGTGTTATTAGATTTGCACACACACAGCTGGTTTTAAAAATGTCTTTGATTTTGTTTATGATTTTTTGGCAGTATTAAGACTTTGGTAATATTTTACTTTCTTAAAATCCAAAGACTCGGTGGGATGATATAAACACACCTTAAGCAACATTTTTTTTTAATTGTACAGACCATTTAAAAAGCGGTGAAATTTAACATTCAGATATAAATTGCAGTAATTATAAGTGTTTGGGACTGTAAACATTAATTATATCACATAAATTACCAAAAAAAAATGTTAATTAAAGTTATTTTATGTATGCTGATGCGCAAAACATAACCAAACATATGACTGTCAAATTTTTGCTACAAATTAATTGATGTTTCGAAACATTTTTTTTCACCGGTGAACAACTTACTTAGCTTTATACCCAAATACATAGGCCTTTAAGGGCAGTTTACATGTTATTTACCCTTGACCACCCTTATCTACTATTTCCCAGTATTGGTGATACGATTTGCTGGGTTTAAACAATTTTGTATGAAAAATTATTTGAATTTGACAATTGTTATCCTCCAATACTGGGAAATAGTAGATAAGGGTAGTCAAGGGTAGTTAACATGTAAATCAACCTTTATTTATACACTCAGAAAATTATTGCAGTTACTACATGACGGTCGTTTGTGTAGTAAGTAGTAGCTGTTGTTTTTAACTACAATTTCGGTCGTTTTTGTATGAAAAAATCTCAAACAACTTTTTTTGTAGTAGTTTCAAAAAATAACTACAAAAAATATACTACACTGTAGCAATAGTTGATTTATGTAGTTGTTTTTAGTTTTTTTTCTAAAACTCGTTTTTTTCTAGAAATTTTTATTGCAAACGAATGTGTCGAGCGAGTTGGTCGTGCGGGATGCGGAAGGAATTATTTTTATACCAAATAAATAATATCTAAATAAATTAAATTACAATTTATTAAATTTAATTATAACAAAAAATATGTTTTTGGAAAAATATTCTTGAGCGAAAGAAAATAAGTGGATAAATGAGATAACAAGTGTGTATAATATAGCGCTCACATAAGCGTGCGTAAAAACCAATCGGAAAAAACAAAATAAAATGTGTGCAGTGTTTTGTTTTCTTATGAGCGCGCCATCTTTCTTTTCTTTGTATACACAACAAAGCAGGTACATACTTTTTTGAAACATTTCAAATTAATTCTTTTTTTTATAAATCAATTTTGCCAAAGCATTTCGTTTTT
Source organism: Pegoplata infirma (assembly GCA_963921195.1). NCBI lineage: Eukaryota > Metazoa > Arthropoda > Insecta > Diptera > Anthomyiidae > Pegoplata > Pegoplata infirma. The sequence goes on along the minus strand of OY992538.1, from coordinate 238,150,524 downwards.
TTTTATTCCAGACAAATTTTGATCAGTAGCGGTGAAAATTTGAAATGAACTATTAAAAGAACAAAGGTAAATACAATCAATTTATTTTGTTTAACATTTTATTAATATAATTTTTTTCTTCTATAATTCCAGATAAATACATCAAAAAATTGTCATCATGTCGAAATTCTATACAACCAACTGAAATGTATTGCTTTTTAAATAAATATCAATCATTTAAACGTTTAAGAAATTTTTTAAATAAAATTTCAGGCAATTGTAGAAAAAACAACTGTATTAAACAGTTTTGTAGTAGTTTTTACTACATTTTGTAGTTGAAAATCAATAGTTAAAAACAACAACATGTTCAGTTGTTTTTACCGTTTATGTAGTGGACGCCTTTTCAACGACAAAATGTAGTCAAAACAACTGTCTTTTGTAGTAGATTTTACCGACATACTTTTTTGAGTGTAATACTTAAAGTGTACTCAAAGTAGGTTTATTTGACAAATATTCATGCAATATCAGTAAAATAAACCTAAATTAGATTTAATTTACTCATTATGAATAGCCCAGATAGTATTCTGTTCGATTTCACGGAAAAAAATCTGCTAAACTCCATATAAAAAAAAATAAATTTGGCAACGCGAGGAATTATAGGGAAATTTTTAAAAAAGTTTTCATTCATTTTTATTATACAAGACAATTTATTTTGATTTTTAAATGTTTTATTGTGATTTCAGTCGTTTAAAGTTTAAGTGAAATTTTTATCATAAAAAACAGAGTACTTATCTTAAGCTTGATTTACATGTTAACTACCCTTGACTACCCTTATCTACTATTTCCCAGTATTTGTGATACGATTTGCCGGGTTTAAATAATTTTGTATGAAAAATTATTTAAACCCGGCAAATCGTATCACCAATACTGGGAAATAGTAGATAAGGGTGGTCAAGGGTAGTTAAGGTGTAAACTGCCCTTTAACGTGTAAAAATTATACCATACAAATTTGGCTTTTTTAGTTATATACGACAAATTTATGTCAAATTTGTGTGATATAATTTATACACGTTGGTAAAAAAATCCACCTAAATTTTTATTAAAAGTTTACTCAATATCACTAATTCGTTAACTGGCGCAAAATTTAGTAATGTTTTACTCAAAATTATTAAAAATTTACTGAAAGAACATTTTTTTCTGTCCATGTTTTCGCCAATTATTTTGCAATTTCTTTTTTACAATACTCTTGTTTTATATTTTTTGCAAAAACACGTTTTGAATGCATCAATTTTTTAATTTTATTTATTCGATTGAAAATCAACCAGACAATTTGTTATCACAAAGTGTATTTTTTAATTCAAACAAATTGATTGAACTCTATTAACTTATCGTCTTTTTTTTTTTTAGACTGTAAAAAAATGGCTGCTTTACCTCAAGGTGCCTTTGTGGCATGTAAATTACGTGAACAATATCGTGATAGGGATTTAATTGTTTCCCGTACAAAGTCTGGTGGTGATAAAAATGATCCCAAATTTTTCAATGGCAACAAGAAACGTGAGTACATTAAAACATTTTTATTGCAAAAATTCTTTTATACCCTATTCACACGTACAGTTTTAAATCGTTTTTAGCAGCAATATTTTTAGCACTTTCTTTATTCTATTACAGTATATTGATAGAAAATGCTAAAAATAGTTGCTAAAAACGGTTTAAAACTGTAAGTGTGAATAGGGTATTACATGTTATTTTTATTTTTTTATACGTGTTTATAATATATTTTTTTGTTTCAGTAATGGAATATAGCCCTGTGAAATATAATGAAAAACTAATGAACTCAATTTGGGGATTTTACAATCGTTATTCGCCACATAACATAAAAAGCAACGAAATCGTTTCGCATGATCATACCTATAATCAGCAACAGCAGTAAGTACCTCTAGACAACGTAAATCCTGATGCGATTTTTAATTATAAATCTTTTTTTTTCAGATATGCTGTTGCTTATCCGGCCATTGCTCATAATTTAGCAATGGCTGTAACCACCGGTAAGGAGTGGCATTTCATGGAGCAAAAATAAAACAATTTTTGATCTCATCGTTTTAAAATCTTTTTTTTTTTTAAATATGCATATTTGCGTTTTATTTTTTTTATATTATTTTAAATAAAGACTTTATTCATATCGATGAATGAATAAAACAAATAATCTTTGTAATTGACTAATTTCTAATTTTAAGTGTAAAGTTGGTTATCTTATTATTAAATTCAACAAAATAGTTCTAAAGGATCGGGGATAATTATGTCAGGGGGGTTATTATGTAACTTGATAGTCGTCAATCGTATCGTTTCCATCGTTATTCCATTACCATATAGCGTCATTTTTAGGTAATAGAATAATGAGCTAACGCTGCCCAGTCGGCAAAAAAAATCACAAATGACATACTGCTGAATCTCCCTTTATAAAATTGCTGACATCTTCATACAATTTTTCAAAATGTCATCAATGACATGTCAGCAGTTGGTCAGCGGTTGTTTAAACGAATTGTTAGTGGCCACCGATACTGGTGGACACTGCTGACCAACTGCTGACATGTCATTGATGACATTTTGAAAAATTGTATGAAGATGTCAGCGATTTTATAAAGGGAGAGTCAGCAGTTTGTCAGGTGTGATTTTATTTTGCCAACTGGGTGACGATTGACGGTTATCAAGTTACTAATTAGCCCCCAGGGGGCTAATTATGTAACTTGATAATCGTCAATCGTCATCGTTAGCTCATTATTCTATTACCATAAAATGACACTATATGGTAATGGAATAACGATGGAAACGATACGATTGACGACTATCAAGTTACATAATTACCCCCCAGGTGACAGTCTTCATATCGTATCATTTTCTCATTATTTCATTACCACGAAATGACACAATATGGTAATAGAATAATGAGCTTATGATGCGATATGACGATAATCAAATTAAAACTAAATATAAACTATTTAAAAAGAAACTAATTTAAGTAGCATGATTCATATGTGGGCACCATATACTTAATATTAATAAAAGCATCTTCCCCGCCATGTAGTTCTAAAACTTGTAAAGTTTCGTCAATCAAATCACCCAGATTCATGTTGTTTTTTTGAGCGTAATCAATTTCATCACCACAATTTACTGAAATAATAGAAATTGTGATTACCCTTATTAAGTTTGGATGCGAATTTTGAGTTTGTGTGTGAAACAGTAGCAAATTCCTCATGTAGTGCAGATTGTACATATTATATATTATATATTGAATTGTCTGTAGAGGCCTTAAGCCCATATTTAAGTCATCTACAGACAATTCAATATTATGTACAATTTGCATGTATTTTTATACAGTCCAATATTTTATACAGTACATTTATGTATGCCACTTGTAGGAAAACGTCAAATATATTGTGCATATGATTGCGTCGTCTCTAGGTACCTTAAAGGGCAGTTTACACGTTAACTACCCTTGACCACCCTTATCTACTATTTCCCAGTATTGGTGATACGGTTTGCCGGGTTTAAATAATTTTGTATGAAAAATTATTTGAATTTGACAATTGCTATCCTCCAATACTGGGAAATAGTAGATAAGGGTAGTCAAGGGTAGTTAACGTGTAAATCAAGCTTAAAGGGCAGTTTACACGTTAACTACCCTTGACCACCCTTATCTACTATTTCCCAGTATTGGTGATACGGTTTGCCGGGTTTAAATAATTTTGTATGAAAAATTATTTGAATTTGACAATTGCTATCCTCCAATACTGGGAAATAGTAGATAAGGGTAGTCAAGGGTAGTTAACGTGTAAATCAAGCTTAAAGCTTAAAGCTTGATTTACACGTTAACTACCCTTGACTACCCTTATCTACTATTTCCCAGTATTGGAGGATAGCAATTGTCAAATTCAAATAATTTTTCATACAAAATTATTTAAACCCGGCAAACCGTATCAACAATACTGGGAAATAGTAGATAAGGGTGGTCAAGGGTAGTTAACGTGTAAACTGCCCTTAAAGGTAGCTTTAAGGGCAGTTTACATGTTAACTACCCTTGACCACTCTTATCTACTATTTCCCAGTATTAGTGATACGATTTGCCGGATTTAAATAATTTTGTATGATTTTTTTTTTTGAATTTGACAATTGTTATCCCCAATACTGGAAATAGTAGATAAGGGTGGCCAAGGGTAGTTAAAATGGTATTTCTAAGATCGGGATTTCGGGATAAGAAAAAATTAAACAATGTATTATTTAATTAATGTTTGGTAAGACAATTGATATTAACAAGTAATATACATTACCTGAATTTTGAATCGTGTGTTTTGCTACTTATTTGTGAATCTTCAAAATATTACACTTCAAAAATGTCTATTCCTTTGTTCACTTATTTGTAAAACTTCAAGATATTACACTTCAAAAATGTCTATTGTTTTACCAAAAATTCTACTAGTCGCATGGCTAGTGAAATTTTATTTACCTTAGAACTGTCAAAAATTAACTAAAAAGTATAATTTGGTACCGTTTCACACAACCCCTCTTTAATGTTTTGGAAATCTTACAATTTTTAATTTTATATGCATTAAACATTGGAAGCAACTGTCGATAAAACGGGACAAGTGCTGGACCCACTAAATCAGATGAAAGTACCAATTGTTGAATAATTTTCAGAGTCGTACACATAACTTCTAAATTTTTAGTACTTAAAGCATCTAAATATAAAAAAATAAACAAAATTTTAGTATAATTTTATTTTCGTTTTTCAAACTTTTGAATGGATTGCGTGCTGCCTGTGTTTAATTGTAAGACAAATAAATCTAGACAGGCATCATCACTTAAACTTTGTGTGCAAATCGGTGAAACCAAAGTTCATTAGCATATAAGAAGTTATAAGTTAAAAGTAACACACATATTTTTACTAGTCATAAATACGACTATTGTTATACCCTACTCTCATATATTTTTTATATACAATTTCCTATAAGAAATTTTGCAATTTTTCCAATTATCACGCCCGTAACAGTGAAAACCACCACTATAATTTACTTACTTTTTAAAGGTAATATTAACTGAGGTATTACAGAATGTATTTTGTCACCTCCAGCCAGTAAAAGATCGGAAACACCTTGTCGGGCATACGTTTTATAAGGATGTTCTGTTTCACAAAGACCATCGAAAAATAATGGCAGATATAGACTATAATCTAATTTATCAATGTCAACCTGTAAAGAATATTAAGAAAAATGTTTGTGTGAATGTGATTTTTTATAAATTTTTAGGCACGGATCAAGTTTTTGAATTTGCGGGGTAAGGGTATTTTTTTCATATGGAAACCCTGCTGGATTTACATCATAAATAAGACCTTTTTTAGTCAAATTAAATTTTTATATAAAAAATCATACTAAAATTCCAATATTCCAAAAAAAAAAATAATAAAGCATATGTTTATCTTTCCTTCACAAAATTTCTCAGAGAGAACAGGGTTAAGGGAAGTTTACATGTTAACTACCCTTGACCACCCCTTTCTACAATTTCCCAGTATTGGGGATATGGTTTGCTGGGTTTAAATAATTTTGTATGAAAAGTTATTTAATACCCTATTCACACTTACAGTTTTAAACCGTTTTTAGCAATTATTTTTAGCATTTTCCGTCAATATACTGTAATAGAATAAAGAAAGTGCTAAAAATATTGCTGCTAAAAACGGTTTAAAACTGTACGTGTGAATAGGGTATAAAATTTATAAATTGTTAAGCTTGATTTACACGTTAACTACACGCAAAAAAAAACTTGTGTCGGAGTGAGCAAAAATCTGGCATAATTTTACCAAAAATATGCTAAAACTACAACCGACGAAGTAGTTTTCGTAATTTAGCCAAAACACTTATGTAAAAAATTTTGAAGAAAATGCTAATGCTATTTAAGTAAAAACTTGGTAAAATATACCAAAAGAGATATGGTGAAATATTCCAAAATTATTAGAAAAGATGACTAAAAATAATGCTAAAAATTACCACATTTATGCTAAAATAAATTTTCAATAAATTTTTGTAAAAATTTGTATATTTGTTGAATTTAAAATATTTACAGAATAAATCCATATTAATGTAATAAATGTTGTGTAGGATTTAATTTACCACCGACCAACTGACCCTTTTTGTACAATTTTCTCGAGTGACTGCTGCCTACGCTTCTTCTTGAAGTAAAGGATCCGCTATAGCTTCACGAATTTATTTAAAAGCATCCTGTAAAAATAGAAAATTATTACAAAACATATATTTTTAATTTAAAAAATTGGTAAACCCCATTGGTCTCTTGGTAAGGAGGAACACTTACTTTGTCATTCCATTTGTAACTCAAAACAGGTATGGACTCCCTTGGCTTTGGGTTTTTAGGTTTTAATTTTATACCTAAAGGCAGGATTGGTGTCCACGCTCTTTATTGTAGTGAAGGATTCGCCATAGCTTCAAAAATTTATTTAGCAGTACCCTGTAAAAATAGAAAATTATTACCAAACACTAATTTTTATAAGGGTTCAAGTTGAAAAAATGCAGAAGAAAAATTGAATTTCTAAAAATTATAGACATTTCTGGTATTTCCCATACCGGTTTCAAACACTAAAAATCTATTAAACCTTATTGGTGTCTTCGGAATGCGGGTATACTCACTTTATCATTCCATTTGTTATTCATCGAAACATACGTCTGGGACTCCATTGGTTTTTCTTAATGAATGGTGTTTTAAGTGATGAAAGCAAAATTAACTTTAACATTCTTTTATCTTGCATTTATTTATATTTTAGAAAACTAATTATTTATTTTATTTATTAATTTATTTTTATTTTATTTATCAATTTCCTTTTTACGTTTTTATAACACAAAAAATAAACAAACAACGCACACAAAAAAATGAAAATGGCGGTCTGTATTTGTTTTTTTGTTGTTTTCTTTCGATAAATTTTTGTGCAGGTAATTTGCGTTATTGTGGAAGCTACTTGGTTATTTTACATAAAAAATGAATTATGTTACTTTAACATCGACAAGCATAATATTAGCAAAAATTTGGTAAACATTTTTTTTTGGTATGAAAAAAGTTTTACCAAGTAGGATTGCTCAATCTTACACAGATTTTTTTTTTGCGTGTACCCTTGACCACCCTTATCTACTATTTCCCAGTATTGGGGGATAACAAATGTCAAATTCAAATAATTTTTTATACAAAATTATTTAAACCCGGCAAATCGTATCACTAATACTGGGAAATAGGAGATAAGGGTGTTCAAGGGTAGTTAACGTGTAAACTGCCCTTTATCCCCCAATACTGGGAAATACTAGATAAAGGTGGTCAATGGTAGTTAACATGTAAATCAAGCTTTAGAGGTATTTCGTGATTCATGCGTGAGTAATTTTGTTTTACTCTCGCGATCGTAAGTCCTCTTGATTGAAAACAAATGTTTCGTGCGCTAGGGTGCACTCAGAAAATTATGTAAGTTACTACATGTGAGTAGTTCGTTTATCTTTGTTTTTAGTAAATTAAGTACTTTTTGTGCAAGAAATCAAATAAGTAAAATAAAAATTTGAGTCTTCGCTAGTGTGATTAGCGTGTGCTTCAGAAATACCAAAGTTACTCATGTGAGCGTTTGTGAACGTGAGCATTTTCTGTCAATATGCTGTAATAGAATAAAGAAAGTGCTAAAAATATTGCTGCTAAAAACGGTTTAAAACCGTACGTGTGAATAGGGTATAAAGCCGCCCGGACTTTTAATTTTGGAGATACATGCTGCCAAAGTTGACGTTATAAATAGTTAACGTTATGCAGTTAAGGGTTAAACCAGAGTCATAGAGTAGTCCAACAAATGGCGTTTGAAAAAGTAGTAAACAAAAACCATATGGTATTGTTTACGAAATTTTATCACAAACCGAAATTCGTGCGAGATGAAAGATACCAGTTTTACAGTGAGAATGCAGATTTCTTTTTGTCTCTCTTTGCTTTGCGTTTGAACTTTAGTTTGGCATTGCCAGAATTTTCCAATTATCTTTGGTGATGCCAGATCTACAAAACGGTCGATGGATTACTATGTCACTATGGGTTAAACCGCCAAATTTGAATCTTAAAGGAATCAAAAAAGTCCCTCCAAAAAGCATTCGTCATTTTTACCGTAAAAAGCTTTTCCTACGCATCGTTTAGGTCTCATATTTTCTTAGTTTCAATTAAAATAAGAAAATATAGACCAAATTTCATCTCGTTTGGTGCGGGAACTTTTTTGACGGAAGCGAAAAAATAAAAATGCAATTCTTAACATTTTTTTAATTGCCTTTTTGGCTCGGGCAGGTAAATTTTGATATTTGCAAAAAAATCCAAAAAGTCATAACCCTACACGCAAAAAAAAACTTGGGTGCGATTTCATAATAAAAGGTCCCAATTTTACCAAGCAGATAGGGAGGAATCCCATTAAACAAGTTATTTTAAGATTTTGCCAAAACGCTTAGGAACATCCCAGTAAACAAAATTTTAACTACATTTGCACAAAAATGCTTGGTAAATATTGCCATATATGTCTTATAAAAAAAACGTTAATGCTTAATAAAAATAATCAATTTTGTTTTGTATAAAAAATAAAAGAAATTTAGTTATATTTTTTTCCATTATTTATTTATTTAATATAACTAAAATTAAATACAATAAAAACAATACAATACATACAATATAATAAAATATATACAATACAATTATACAATATAAAATATAATATAATAAACACAAAACTTACAAATCTAAACTGCATCTTCCATCGGGCGTCGAACATAAAAAGTCGTATACCTAGAAAAAAAAGAACAATTATAAGTTAAATAATTTCACATAAATATAAAAATAAATTTAATACAAACCTTGTCGAAATATACATGTTTGTTTATATATTTAGTTTATTTCTTCACAAGCCCATTTGGATAGACGCTTGAAAATAGAGTTGTTAAACGAACTAGTTTAATTGAACTAGTTCAAATGAACTGCAAATTTTTTCGTACATGTATTGGGTCTCCTTTATACGCCCATGCAAAACTTTACCAAGTTTTAACAAAAATAAATCAATTTAGTAGCGGGTAATAATAAACAAGTTGTTTAGCATAATGTTTTAAAGTACTTGCAATGTGCCAAGCAAGCTTGGTAATATTTGTAAACAACATAAATATGAAATTTTAGCTTTGACAGAGGAAAACAAAACAAGGCTTGCGAAAAATCTTAAAACTCTATAGAAAAAAAAATTTACCAAGCACACACAAAAAAAAATATAAAAAAAATTGTGTACGTTTTGGGGATAATACAACCTATAAAGTGGTTTTGGATAATTTACCTAAGTTTTTTAAAGCAAAAACTTTGGTAAGTTATCCAAAACCACTTTATAGGTTGTAATTAAACCAAAAACTGGCACAATTTTTTTAATTTTTTTTTGTGTGCATGATTGCATAATTTTACACACGGGATTTTTTTGCGTGTAGTGATTTTAAAATCACGCTAGTCTGTATACAGTAAAAGTTAAGATGATTTATCTTTATGCTAGTACATTTTAAGATGATTTTGTAAATCACTATGTGATTTTGTTCAATGGAAAATCATATAGGAATTTCAAAAATTTAAACGAAAAAAGCGTATAAGGCCATGTTCACACTACAAGAACTTACCATGGTAAGTTGAGATGATTTTGCAATTTTTCTTTATGCTATTACAATTTGAGATGATTTTGTAAATCACTATGTGATTTTGTTCAAAGGAAAATCACATAGTGATTTTAAAATCACGCAAGTCTGTATACAGTATAAAACGGCGGACGCTTATAAAAATGTTTGAAAATGAACAATAAAGTTTCTTGAGTCAATACAAATGCAAAATTAGGATTGGATGTAATAAAAATCATAAAGTTTGTTATAAACGGAAATCAATTTAGAAATAATATTTGTTTCGTGCAAACTTTTTTTGGCAATGCATATAGTGTGAAGTTTATAACACGTAAACAAATTCGCAATAAAAATTAGAATAATGTTGTTTATAGAATAAGCAGTATAATCGAGACAAGCACATATAAAAACCAAGGTCAAAATTTATTAATATTTATTTCTCTCACGAGCCTCATCTTCAATAGATTGATATGTTATTATGTTCACAACTTATTCTAGAGTTTTCGGGGTTGACAATTTAATTTTTGTTTAAGCGTCCAACCTGACGTAAAAATTTCAAATTTGATGTGTTTGTTTTTGCAATTTGATTCTGGTTCGACCCTAAATCATGCAATTTTATATTTATTTAGGATGATTTGTTTTCATAATTTGTGATTTAAAGGATTTTTTTTAAGATGTTCGAAATAGCATTGTCAAAAAGTCAACTGGAAACAGAATTATAAAGTTTAAACAGCATAAAATTTTAAAAAATCCTGATCTTGGGATAACTTTCTTTTTGGAGTGTTACATTTTATATTAACTAAACTTACTGTCCAACCAATTTTATCACCACCACATAAATATTCCATTTTGATTGGTAAATCTCCTCGATTAAAGTACATGCGAAAAGAGTTGCTATGATGAGTTTTAACGGACCCGTAATTTGAACCCAAGTTCATTTTAGAAACAGACAGCCTTAAAGCTTTGAAAGACTTTAATGTTATTAAATAGTTCAATTTTTTTTTTTTCAGAAAATCCTACTTTTTTTATTTGATTTTCCTCGAGCACTGGCGGTACCAGAAGATTCTGGTAATGGTCCATCCAATACCACAGTATTCCTTTGTTGAGATTGTATTGAAAATGGTGGTACGTTACGTGGTTTAACATTAGATATTGGAGCTGAATATAGTGGTCTCAATGATGTCGGTGGATTGGCGGATTTCGAACGGTATCGATAGTTCTCGTGCGATGTTCTACAACAGTCGAAATTATGTTCATAAGAACGTTTATAATTTGTACGGGCTGTATAAGCCATTTTTTGTAATAAAGTTTTTTTACAAAATACTTTTCACTTGTAGTGTTAACAATTAACTAAAGTAATTTTTGCAAACATTCTTGAGTCAAAGTTTTTAAGTAACAACCAAAACAATTGGTTGCTAAGGATATACATCATATCCAACTAACTTTAAAAATAATCCAAATGTATTTGAAAAAACTATGAGTTATAGAAAATAAATTTGCAAAAAAATCTACGACCCAAAATTAAGTTTATGTGTCTCGGCGTTTTTTTTACAGTTTTATTGATCATTGATCGATGTCCGTCTGTCTGTTGAAATATCGATTTCGGCCAATATATTACCCATACATGACAGAAACTTAACACATTTACTTGCTGTTGCTTCAAGAAGTTTGGTATTGCATTTGAGCAATTTCAGTTTAGCGGTTAAAAAGCTATGAACGAAAATGTAAGGATACCTCGATAATTTTGGTACATTCCACATAACATTTAAATATGGATATTGGATACCGAAAGGTATTTAAAGAAGTACAAACATATTTTTTAACCCAAACATTTTTTCACTGACTTTTTTTTTGCGCATATCTCGATAATTATTGCCAACACGACAAAAAATCCAAAGCTCTCCGAGTTACCGTTTTTTAGTTATTCGGTCTTTTAAATTCTCAAGACCCTATTAGGCCTCTTAATTTCTGTATCTAGAAATTATATCCGTTTTGCACTACTTTGCATTCGAGATACTGGAAATAAAGGGAACTGAGAATTAAAAAACTGGATACCCGAGTAAAAATTTGTAGATATAATTATATCTAATAAGATATAATGATATATGTTTATGTCTTATACCAGATCAAATTATATATAACCAGATATGTTAGATCTGTTGCTATATATAACGATATCTTGTATCATATCTGACTATGTCTTCTATCATATCTGTCGCTATACCAAGATTTATATCCACATTAACTATAAACTCAATCAAACAACTAAGCTTTTTACAGAATTCGATTTTAAATTAACACCCTCTATTTAGAAAATCATCATCATTGTTATTTGTTTTGATACGAATGAAAACAAAATGAAACAAAATACAAAAAAAAAAAATAGAATTTTCTGTCAAATAACAAAAAAAATATTTTAAATAAAAAAAAATATGAACATATTCTGGAAAAATAAAAACAACATTTTAATTATTCCAACAAAATCATTGAAAATCAATTTTACTTCAGCTTTTAGATGTTTTACCGTTGATGTAAGTATTTTGGCAATGAATTCAAATATTAAAGTATTAATTTCTCCTAATTTGCAGATTTTTCGAAATGTAAAAGTGGGGCTAAATTGGACAACCATACCCAGATATGTTGAATTTAATAAGCACGAAGATTAAGCCAATACAATAAATTTTCCATATGAAATCTCTGAAATTAAGAAAATTGCAAAAGGATCCGTTTGTCTATAATTTAATTGGAGTGTTTTTTTTATTTAAAATTCCCACGGATGTGGGAATGTGTATTTCAAAATTTTTTGAAGTGACTTTAATAATAGCTAATTGTAAGTTTGGTACATTTGCGCTGTTTTTTAAAATTCAAATCAATGTAAATAGAAAACTTGCAATATTATTTAAATATTTATGAAAGAAATATTGTTTTAAATCACCGCGAAAGGTGAAAATAAAGCTAATTTGAAAGCCTCTTCAAAAATTTTGAAAAACACGTAACGGTTTTGGTTGGCGCACCAGCGATATGTAAATATCATTTAACATGTGTCTATACAAATTTAAAGGGTCATTTAGTCTTGATGTTATTCAAGATTTTGAACAAGTATTCCAGCAACCATTTTTTTTAATCTCATCCCATATGCAGTATAGGGTAAAGAAATGGTAATAGATAAATGTCTTATCTTTACTTTACCCTATACAGCATTGATGATTTTTATATGGGATGAGACTCAAAAAAATGGGTGCGTATTACGTAATGCATATGAAATCCAAAAAAGTAATACATATGGCAAGTGGAAGTGAAAAGGTAATGCATATTTTTTTTTTTTGGCTGTGCATTACATGCATACCCATTACCATTTTGAAGGTTTTACTGGGAAGCTAACAACGAAAAAAAAAGAAAATAAGAATTACCTACAGTTTTTATTTTCTTAAAACCACTCCAATTATTTTTCTCGAGGTATGATCAGACCTCTACCTCACATTACATTAAGACTAAATGAGCCTTAAGATTTGTTTATTGTCTTCGAGCATTTATCTTTTTAATACATTTTTAAAAATCCTTTTTTAATTATATTATTGTATGCAAAAACATTATTATTAATACTAAATAAAATTTATTTATTGCCATTTTAAATGTGTTTATTTGTTCTTAATAATAGAAATTTTGTTAAAATCAATATTACATAATATTATGTATGCTACAATATCAATTCTGATCAATTCAGATCCAATAAGATCTGAATATATATGGGACAAATGTTGGATCCAACGAGATCTAAATTGATCAGTTTGTATCGGAACTGATATAATTAGATCGGGTCAATTTCCCGATCTAATAAGATCTGATTATATATTGATCCAGATCTTAATAGATATGGTGCAATATCAAAATTTTTACTCGGGTAGCTAAAAAACCATTACTCGGAGGCCTTTCGGGTATTTGGCGGTCGTGTTCTACGAGTTTGGGACTTTTTGTCATGTAGGCAGGTAAATACTACGTGATATATGCATTTTTTTAATTTTCAGGAGTACCAATATTTTTGGATTCAAAATTAGGGCCCATTTGTGTCATCACATGTAAAGAGGGTCAGGGATACTATGGACCAAAACTTTGTTTCGTTTTGCTCTATCGATTGCATTCGCAGTGAATGATAAAAAATCAAATGCAATAGATTTTTCTAAATCGAATGAACAAAAAATCGAATTCATTAATTTTTTTTTCATTCAATCGAATGCATTCAAATGACTGCATTCAATGTTGATTTACAAAATCGAGTGCATTCACTGACTTTGAAAATTGAATGGTTTTTTTTTTGAGAATTCATTCAAAAATGATTTCATTCTTCGAAGCTCTGCTAAAAACCATACACCATATCGGAAAGTACGCAATTAGCACCACTGTTTGCATACTAGTCTGTACTGTGCTCAAACCGTACCAAGTGTGGCCGTATGTGGATTATTACAAAAATGTTACAAAAATACAAGTATGGCATCACTTCGTTTTTAGACGGCACCATTTTTTTCCATTGACTTTGAAGTTTAGTGAAGAAAGAAAGATGTCAGACTTATAATTTGCTGTAAAATAAATATATCAAAACAATACAAATAAAAGGTCGTAAAGGTTTTAAATGTGTATTTAAGTGCTTAAGAAATAAAATTGTGTTGAACTTATATAAAAATAACAAAAAAATAATGCTAAAAAGTACAGAAATCATCATATAAAAACACGAACGAATGAATATGCTTGTATTTTCTTTCCATTCTTTTTTTGTGTAAACAATTCGCAGTGAATTACGTTGTTGCACACAGACATTTCTACAACGAACTATTGTGAATGGTATATTTTCTCGTCACGTACACCAGTGCTATTTTATTTTTGACAAAAAGTAAACTTTTGCTCTTAGAAAAATTATTAAAATAAATATTTCAAACGATAAAAACTGTTTAATTTTGTGTTAATTTATTAAATGATAGAATGTGTTTGAAGAAAATGTGTTTTGTTAAGTTAAAATAATGAAAAAAATGTAAATTGTTTGTTTAAAAGACATTCAGGTAAGTGTGGCATATACATCATATACACAAGTTTTCTTTTTTTGTTGAGATTATGTAGTACCAACGAAATTTTCTGCAATTTTTTTATGCTGCTATTTCATCAGCGACAGCATTGAAAAATCGATTTTTCTGCTCTTAAAATGAAATTATTTTAACTCGTTTTGTTTTATGGTTTAAACGAAATGATATATTGTCCATTGCATTTTTAAGTATGTAATACTTTTTTTTTATATTTTACTGCAGTGTTTTTTCGCTGAAATTAATCTCATTAAACATTTGTTTTTTTCATATTTGTTTTACGTTTTTTATACATTTTCCTTTAAGCTCTCTTCTCACCCTTCCTTTCCTGCTTTGTGTGAGATTAATTACAATTGGAGCGGGAAGCGTTTTTACGCAACTGTCTCCGTACATTTCGTATGAAAACAAAATTCCGATGCGATTTTCCGTCAAAATAGATTCAATTCCTTTTTCATGGTGTTTTTTTTTTCATCGCTTTCATTTTTCCGCTCATATTTTTTTTTGGCGTTGCCATATTTTAACTAAAAAAAGAATTGTTTTTCGGTACAGCGAAAAATTTTTTTTTTTTGCAGATGGAAATAATACCCTGTTCTCACTTATAAGGGAAGTATCCCTTGTGTCACCATCCAATCTTTATAGAAATGTTTGGAAAATTAAAGAGACACGAAGTCTATGTGGGGTTTTAACACGTGGGAAACTCCGGACACAATACGACCATTGCCCTCACAATGGAAGAGTGAAACGACGCTTCCTTAACACGTGCGTGTGTTTGAGTATGGTTAGACACCGTTGTCTAACGGTACTCGCGGAGAAATAGCCAATACTAGCGATCGACAAACACAAACACGTTTCTAAATTTATAAAATAATTTCAGCGACGAAAAGATGCTTCTCCGACGCGATCTCTATTAAGACTCCTATACACCAATACCCCGGTTTGCGTCGCTTCGGATTGCGTCGTTTTGAAATTTCTGCGATTTCGAAGTTGCGTCGTTTTGGTTTCAGTTTGCGTTGGCATGGCTTCGAAGTTGCGTCGCCAGTGCTTTGATTTGCGTCGTTGATATAAAAATGTGTGTACAAAGCTAAAACAAAAAAGGGGATTTCCCGTTTATATTTAAGTTTGCGTAGCATGACTTCGAAGTTGCGTCGTTAGTGCTTCGATTTGCTTCGTTAATATGAAAATGTTTATACAATGCTTGCTTTTATACTATGAATTTTTTATTTTCATCTTAATATTTTTATGTTTTTTTACGTTTTTTCTCACGAATTGTTATATTTTTATTTTAATTAAAACTGTTTTCAAAAAAAAAAATACAAAAAAATTGCATTTTTTATTGAAAAATCTAATTTTTCTGCTAAAATTATGAATCTTGGAACCAATTACATGAAAATCAATACAAATGTATGGAAAATCGTACTTCGGTTTGCGTCGCGTTTCTCCGGTCCCAATTAACGACGCAAACCGGGGTATTGGTGTATTAATCTTTCTCCTTTCGTCTTTTTTCCCGCTTCCCGCTCCAATTGTGTTTAATCTGCATTGTTGTGTATCGTTTAGTTTGTTGTAAGCGTTGCTAAAATAGCAGTTTTATTGCTAAATCAAGCGATTTTTTTTAGCTATAGTTATTATAGTATATATGAGGCATTCCACACCAAATGTCCCGCTACAGAAAAACATGTGTCCCGTAAATTTCTGAATAGGCTGTTTGGATAGCCCTATATGGAACTAAGAAAATTGCGTTTTTGGTTTTTCAAATTTTCAAAAACTGGGCTTAGGAGGCGTGGTCAAATATTGGAAAAATGGTCAAATTTGTGGCGAGCTGCATTGATTAAATATTTATCACATTAAAACAGAATGTACCACAATCTAAAAAATTTACATTCGTATATAGTTTTGTATGGGTTATCGATTAAAATTTTTTTTGGAAAATTTTTAGAACCCGTTCTGAAATTTTCCATTTTTTAAAAAAGTCAATTTATCAAAAATCCGGCCACTTTTTTTTATTTTTTTTTTAAGTTTAGATGTTTGATCATCCACACAAAAAAAAAAATCAGAAACACGTTCTTCGTTTTTTTCGAGAAAATCGCATTTGAATTTTAAATTTCATAACAATTTTGTAATTTGCTTGTATTTTTTTGTTGTAACAGAGCGTATGAGAAATATTTATGCAATTAATATTACTCATTCGCAACGTTAAAACAAGAAAATACAAGCAAATTTCAAAATTGTTATGAAATTTAAAATTCAAATGCGATTTTCTCGAAAAAAACGAAGAACGTGTTTCTGAATTTTTTGTGTGGATGGACAAACATCTAAACTTAAAAAAAAAAAATTAAAAAAAAGTGGCCGGATTTTTGATAAATTAACTTTTTTAAAATATGGAAAATTTTAGAACGGGTTCTGAAAATTTTCCAAAAAAAAAAATTAAACGATAGCCCATACAAAACTATATAAGAATGTAAATTTTTTAGATTGTGATGCATTCCGTTTTAATGTGATAAATATTTAATCAAGGCAACTCGCCACAAATTTGAACATTTTTCCAATATTTGACCACGCCTCCTAAGCCCAGTTTTTGAAAAATTGAAAAACCAAAAATGCAATTTTCTAAGTTCCATATAGGGCTATCCATACAACCTATTCAGAAGTTTACGGTACACATGTTTTTTTTCGCTGGACATTTGGTGTGGAATGCCTCATATTAGAAGTGATTGTGAATGAACCCGCAGTTTGACGAAAGTCATACAGAAATAGGGGGGGGGGGGGGGGAAATTAAAATTTACTCACGTGAGCGATCGTGAACGTGATGGGAATACAAATTATATGTGTGTTTACAATTCACAGTGACATTTTTCGTTATTTGTATAGGTGTTTTTAATTACGGGTTCGTTTTAAAATCGATCAAGGATCAATCAAGAACATATATGGCATTCATTGCTAAATCGAAGACTAACAATTTTTTTTTTGATTTCCCATTTTTTTTATAGTTTTTAGTACCATTCACTCCCGCGGGGTAAATTTTCTGATTTTTTTTGATGATCCGTTCAAAAGACATAGAATTTCCAAAAATTCAGATCTTGGTCCTTTACTCATAACTTCTTTGGACCCAATTATTTTTTATTTTTTTTGTTTTTACTTTTTACCTACTAGAATAATAATAAAGCAATTTAAGTGTTCTACTTAGTATGCGATTATTAAGTTTTAAAACTAAAATCTCATATTTCAAAATGTTCGTACTCTTTGATTTTTTTTGAAATTTTTTTGCGAAAATAATCTATCGACTCCAAGGGGGGGGGGGGGGGGGGTGTTCCATTGCAAAGAAGTCAAAATTTCTTAAAGCAAACGCGAAAAATCTTGATCCACGGGAATAAACTTTTTTACACCTCCGCACTTACCACTCATAAGACGTCTTCTATAGATGTCTTTGATCGACTTTTCAAAGTTTTTGCCTAGTGTTATAACTATTTTACACTATCACACTTTTATTTCATTATACATTCATTATACACATCAAAATTTACCAACTTCTAAAAGATTTATGTAATCCTTTTAGATTGAAACCTATTCGCAATAAAATAGGTGAAAAATGTTTGGGCATTTTTTTTATAAAATATGTCCTTAACTTGGTGAAATTACGCTTGTATTATGGAAAAGTATAATAGTGAGAAAAAGACTATACTATTTTTTCGATTTTTTGAAAAATTCCTATTGCAGTTTTCCAATCTTTAAAACCGGTCTACTGTTCAAATGGTGTGTCCTAGAGGGGTCAATGGCAAGGCCGGCCATCATTAATGCTTACCCATTAACATTTTTTTCCAAGCAAATTAATACCCTGTTGTCAAGTACAGCTAAACCCGTTTTTAGCACAAATATGTTTATCACTTTCTTTATTTTATGACAGAAAATGTAGCTAAAAACGGGTTTTAGCTGTACGTGAGAACATGGTATAAAAGTTTATCTCAAATTTCTAAGGGGTCTTCCATACAAAATTACATTTTTTCAAATTTGGTCCAATTGATCTAACTGTCATAAGAGTTGCTCCTATATATAAATGTTCCCTAAGCTTCTTTAAAGAGCATAGGGCCCTAAAATTATGCTGCAAAATATCTAACTTTTTCAAAAAAATCGTCGAAAGTAAACGACTCTCAAGGGAAGTGTCCATAGTATCACCATCCTATCTTTATGGAATTGTTTTTTATTTTATAGAGCAGGAAAAATAAACGGGCACGTATTTTTTTTAGCGGCCCAAATTAAAATTTAGTGAGGGCAAATGAGGTGGAAGAAACGGTAATTTTTCAGTTTTTTTTTCGTTTATCTCCTGTATTGTGTAGAGTTACCTAGTCATTCTACATAGCAAATGAAATTTCTTTCGAAAACCTTTCTAAATACATATGTGCAAATAACGTGTCCAATCATGAGCAACTGTTCGTCATATTGAGCAAAATACCAAAATTTTAGGACATTTTTGTCACCATGATATAGTCCTCGAAGCGTGACTAAACTTTTTTATGTATTACATACTTACTTATTCCTGACCTCTTCTACCTTGCAGTGTAGAGATACGACAAAGGTTGAGCTGCAGTTCTAGATGTTCTGGGATCTATACCGTTGTTCTTGAAAAATTCATTAAGGGAATCCGACCAGGTTATTCTTCTTCTCCCTCTTGGATGGGTTTCAATTGGCCTCCTTTCGAAAACTTGCTTGGGAATCCTGGAATCTGGCATTCTTATCATGTGACCATACCATCTGGCCATCCATTTGTCAATTTTGCTTTCAAATGGATCTACCTGCAAACTGCTTCTAATTATAAAATGTTTTTACTGTTTTTTGGAGGTTTTTTTGCTTTTTTCCTTATATCTGGCGTTGTATAAATCCGATCTACTCGCAATAAAAACCATGTTTAAAAGAATCAACAAATCGGACAAACACTGTTTTCTAACCAGCTTATAAGATTACGTAGAATTTGCATTCTATTAGAAAATGCGTTTTTTGAGTAAGAAACTCAAAATTTAGATGATCGGCAAAAATTGAAATCGTATTTTTTTTTATGGTTTCTCTTATAAGCCTAAACCTTAACAAGGAAATTTTATGCATAGTTTTATAAATTTCTTTATAACTTAAGTGTTTACCCATAGATTTTTAGATTTTTTTTTTAATTTTTAAAGTTTCGAAAATTTTTTTGAAAATTTTCTAAGTTTTTTGCAGTAAAAGCAATTTCTTTTTATATGGTTTTTTGAGAAAGGTGTGAAAGAAAAATTTATTTTTCTAAAAATTTTTTAAGACATCCTGGTTCGTTTTTTACTAGTCTCATATAATCCAGTTATTATAATCATCAGAAAAACTTTTAATGTCAAATTTATTCAGTTAATAGTCAATTATATTCTAGTATATAGAATGTGAAAATGATTAACAGATCGCAGCCGCCAAGGATTGAACCCATGATTTTTTTATATTTCACTTTGTATCAAACAAATTATTATAACCGAACTAAAACAGAAATTCTTTACCTTGGGTTCTTAAAGCGCTTTGATGACTTCGAAAATACGTTCTCAAAGCACTTTTTTACATCGCTTTTAAAACGCTTTAAACCTAGCGTAGATCGATGTTATCATTCGGATCTTCTGAAGGCGCTTTGAAGTTAGTATACAAAACGCTCGAATAACCGTCCACAACGCTTTCTTAACGCTCATGCGATTGTATTTTACTAATTTAAGCTTTTAATTTGATTTAATATTTTTTTCGTATTTTTTTTGTTAAAAAAAAAAAAAAAACTTTATTTTTATTAAAAAAAAAAACAAAAAAACCGGTTCGAATATCCGGTTTTCAAATAAAAAAACCGAAAACCGGTTTTTCAAAAACGGCGGTTTTTTTAACTATTCGAAAACCGGTTTTTGAAATATGCCGAATAGTTGACAACTCTAATCAGAAGATAGGTACATATTTAAATATCCTTTTATATGATACCAAATATGCCTATTTTAATTTTGAGTAAATTTTTGTAAATCGTAAAAAACTGAAAAGGGCAACTTCCCCCCCATACAAATTGACACCCCTAAAAATGAGTTTGGGCCGCTAAAAAAATTTTCGTTCTGAACAACATATCCAAATTTCATGAAGATCGGAGGGTGACACCAGGGAGACTCTCCTTGTCAGTGGTATAGTGTATTGTATTATTAACACGTATTTGATAAAACAAATAATTATGAGAAGGTATACCTACTAAAAATTTTGAAGCCAAGATCTTTTATTCGTTAGAAAAATGATATTATTAAGAACTCTTTGAATAAAAACTTAAATAAACAAATCTTAGGGGGGGAATGTAACAAAAATATTAAATTCGAATAAAACAACGATATTTTTTTTGAATTCGAATAAAACAACGATATTTTTTTTTTTTTTTATGAATTAAGGAAGTTAAAGGAAACAAAATATATGATAAATACAGATTCTTAACAAAAAATCAACCCCTTACTCGTGCTAAAATAAATAACTTTTTGTCGTAGGATACTTAAAGACAATGAAAAAACAGTTCTAAACAAATTTTATTAAAAAAATATCATAAGAACACACCTTTTTGTCCTTTATCTTGACCTATCACACTTAAAATGAATTATTCCATTTTGTCATTGACAAAATTAAGCAATTTCATTGTATATGTTCTTTGTTTCAAAATAATTATGAATGACTTTATTAAGTAAATATTTGTTAAAACAACATCTGTTAATGATATTTTTCGGAAAACATAGTTAAACATTTTACCTGTGTAAAAAAAGCTAACATTTATTCAGGATCGATCCATCCTTTTGTAAAGTAGAAAAATAATACTGACATTTGAACATTTTAAATTTATTAAGATGAGTTCAATGATCTTTATGCTATTGTATTTATAAATAACCATTTTAGCCAGCTGTTTATATTGACGATCCTTTAAAAGGATGTCTGTTTTTTTTTGGTTTGTTTTGCTTTTATATTCTTTTGTTTACATTGAATGCGTAACTAATGAAATTTTATATCTTGTGAACACTTAAAAAAGTGTCTTCCATCAGTCATATAGTATTTTCGCATACAATTCCAAAAATATTCGTTACGGAAATCTTGTACATTTTTTTTAAATATCATTTTTGCTTTAGTTAAGTCACGCAAAATTACTTGACAACATTTCCTGTGTTATATTGTAGTTTGTATAACACAAATTTTAAGTATCGATTCGATAATTTTGATTTTAAAAACTGGTTTTTGTTAATACCAATCCCTGTCTGCCGTTTGAAAGTAATATGTACCATTGGTGTTACCAACTTGGGGTATTTCCAATATGATTGGGGACGATTTTTCATTTATTTGGTAAAAATTTGGAGTAATTATTAAAAAAAAAATGGGTTAACAAAATAAATTTTGAGAAAAAAAATGTTTGAAAAAAAAATTTGAGCGTTTTTTAAAAGAAATTAATTAAAGAAAATATTTTTTAATAATAAAAATATCAATTTTTACCAAAAAAAAATTCGTCAAGAATTTTTTGCGGCAAAAATTTGTTGATATCGCTCAAATGCAATACCAAACTTTTTGACGCAGCCACATGCAACTATGGGATGTAACAGTCATATCTATGTAACATTGCCGTGATCGCCATTTCAACAGGCAGACGGATATCGCTAAAATGTCTTAGAATCAATCACTGGGGGTCTACTGCGTAATTCGAATCGAAAGAAAGCGTTCAAATTCGGAAATTTTTAACCCTTTAAAAACAACACAACCGTGTATGTAAATTTTTATATTTTTCTCTTTTTACATTGTCTGGAGAAGCGCTTACAAGTTCCAAGTTATTTTTATTGAATAAATTTTTTTTAATACATTATTTTAGAAATAAAAATTCTGTTCAAATCGATTTTCGTTTCGATTTGAGTTACGCAGTAGACCTCCTGATCTATAATTTTAATACTTTATGGGGTTTAAAATCGAAATTTTTAAGTTACAAACGGAATGATCTCAGTTACACTTGTTTTAGTTAGTCTGAAAACAAATTTGTTCTACCATTATAAATTTGAAAACAAAATGTTGGCGGAATAGCTTAAGTTAGCTTTTCAAACTACGTTAAACTAAGTTTAAATTAAATCCAAATCCCAAAAACTCGACCTAAGTGGAGGGTATAAAAAGAAAACTATTTATTTGATTTTTATAGATTACATTTTTTGAAGAACTCGACAGTTTCGACGTATTATAGTGTCCGTGGCAGAACAATACAATTGCAACAGCGTTGCTAAAACATTGTGGACGGTTGTCCGAGCGTTCTGCACATCCCAAAAACTCGGCCTAAGTGGAGGGTATTAAAAGAAAGCGTGTGGAAAAAGTCGCGCAGGGCTTGTTCTGTTCCTTCTCTTACTCTTGTTAGTGCTCGTACATTTTTTAGATTTTTTGTGCAAAATTACCTTGGAAATTTGGACATTTACAAAAAAATTGTAAAATTACCAAAAAGTTTTTAATTTTAATCGAAACTTTTTTGATAAAGGAAAAATATAAAACAGCAACAGTTGTTACAGTTCTTTCAACCATCGTTTAGGGCAACTGAGCGCCGAGATTGATGATATAGTCTCTGCTCACTGCAAAGACCTGTGGTTACGGCACCTGAAGAGTCGGATAAAGGTTCTAAGCGTCTTTGGTAGACGATAAAGAACCTTTCGAATCCCCGTAGAAGCGGAAGACCCACTCTCACTTTTGAGAGTGGCACGCCGCTTGACTCCCAAAAGTGCTGTGCTGCCTTAAACCGACAGTTTGTAGAGCATCCAGCTAGACCCAACAGGGACCACAGAGGCATCCGAAGGAGGATCAGATCTCTACCTCACACAGAAGATGTAGAGATCACTCCGGAGGATGTCTCTAAAGCTATCAAAGAAGCAAAAGACTCCACGGCAATGGGTCCAGATGGTCTCGCTATGATCATGCTTAAACACGTGGGGGAGAAAGGGTTGACATACATGGCAGAAACATTTAGTCTGTGTGTTAACTCCTTGGAGATTCCAGACATGTGGAAGCTCTGGAAGATTATTCCCCTTCCCAAACCTGGGAAGCCCATTAACTTGGGGAGCTCCTACAGGCCAATAACACTACTATCACCAGTGGTTAAGGTCCTGGAATCTGTCCTTCTCCCTTCTCTTAGGTAGAATCTCCCCATGGCAGACCATCAACATGGCTTTCGTTCTGGTCACATCACAACAACTGCGTTGTGCGAAATGACGACAGCCATAGCCGGAGACCTTAACAGTAAACGCCCACACGAGAGGACCATTGTGGTAGCTCTCGATCTGTCTAAGGCCTTCGACACGGTCTGCCACACACAGCTTCTGCAAGACCTGTATGACTCTACTCTCCCTAATGTCCACAAAAGATGGTTGGCGAATTACATGGCTGGGAGGCAGTCATATGTAGAGTTAAGAGGTTCCAGGTCGGGACTTCAGAGAAATAAACAAGGTGTTCCACAAGGGGGTGTCCTTTCACCCATCTTGTTCAACACCTATATCTCCAAAATCCCGACCCCACCTCCAGGACTAAAATTGATATCCTACGCCGATGACTGCACAATTTTGTGCACAGGCAGGGATATCGAAGCCCTGGAGGAATAGCTTAACAGCTATCTGCCAACCCTGAACATTTTTTTGGCAGATAGGAACCTCCAGCTCTTGACACCCAAGTCGACGGCCACGCTCTTCACCACGTGGACTAAAGAGGTTACCAGGGAAGTCAATATCCACATTAGTGAACAGAGAGTTCCCACGGTGAAAAACCCCAAGATTCTTGGGGTTCACTTCGATAGCCTCTTTATGTTCGCGATGCATTCTGAAGAAGTGACCAGGCGAGTGAAAGGGAGGAACTCCATTTTAAAAGCGCTAACGGGCAGCACCTAGGGTAAAGATAAGGAGACGATCCTGACTACATATAAAGGTATGGTCGCCGTCCGTTAGCAACACACAGTGGAGAAAGCTCCAAACGGCGCAGAACACGGCCCTCAGGGTGGTAACAGGGTGTCATTCTATGGCATCCGAAGACCACCTACATGAGGAGACCAAAATTCTGCCCGTTCGGAGCCATTGCTCCCTTTTCACTCGTCAATTTCTACTTGGATGTCATATGACCGAGCACCCCAATCATGCAAGCGTCGTTGGTACGTCGGCACCAGAGGTGAGACAGGTTAGGTCTGACCTACGGTCCGAGTCATTATGGTCATTATGGACCAATCCAGTCGAGGCAGCTCGCTTCCTCGAACTGTTTTATGTTTTATGTCTACTATCCCAGTACCCTTCCCATCCCCATCCTAGAATATTTTTAATAATATATTGAAAAATAATTAATTTACTACTAACATCTCTTTCAAAACGCTTTTTATTTAGAACCATTGTCAATTTCTGCTTGGGTATGGACAAATTTTATGTATTTAGGTGCCTGCAATCAGTAAATAATTGTATTTAGGTGCCTGCAATCAGTATATAATTAGCAAAATTTTTTCAATGTTCAAAACATTGGTGCTTACAATTGTACTTATTCTAGGCACCAAAATACTTAAAATATGTCGAATTTTAATATGCCAATACTCAATACTTCCCAGCAGTGAACCACTATACAATACGGTACGGTACGTCAAAACTGTTGGGACCTTGAAAAATAAATATGACTCTGAAAAATTAGGGGGTTTTTAAAATATTTTAGAGGGAATATGTAAAGCAACTGGCAACACTGGCATTACTCATACACACGTATCAAACATTAAAATGTTGTATTTGTTTTGTATGAAATTTCATAAAGGATATCTGATTTCATTATTTTTATTGTACATACACATTATTTTTTTTTTTCAAACTTATCGACATTTTTTTTTAAGTTTTACTCAACCATTTTAATATTAAACACTTCCTATGTATTATGTGCGTTAAATGGAACTGTAAGGATTTCCTTAGAAAAATATTTATTGTTATTCGTATGGTTTCAGTGTGAAGTTTTAGCATTATTGTGAGAATACAAAAAAGTCGTGTCTCCAACAATATTTTCTTGTAAAAAACATTTCAATCTTGAAAAATTTTCTTCTTTTACATTAAAAAATTAAAAAAATGTTTTTCCATCTTAACGTTGTAAGCACGATACAGGCCCAATTATCAATCGATTTGGAAACAATCGGTCAATGTTTAGACCTAGCCCCCATACAATGGTCCGCTTTATTTTGACAAATGTCTCTAATAACCGTATTATAATAGGTATCCTTTCGAAACTTGGGGCATAGAGATATATTTTGTATTAACAAATCATCTTTAAAGGAATCGGACCAGTTCTTCTTGTAGTCCCCATACAAATCAACCTCCCGATATTCACATAAATCTCTCAAAAATCATGAAAATTGGAAATATTTCATCAAAAATTTGTTTGTAGGTGTTAAACGTGTGGTTTGGTGGTCTAACCAATTCTGAATATAATTGGACCATTTTTGGACTTAGACCCATATACAAATTTCGCCCGATATTCAGTAAAATCGGTCAATTAATTCAGTAAAATCGGTCATTTAAAAAATAAGCAAATTTCACTCAAATTTTGTTTGTTTATGTTTTCTATACTAATTAAAGATCTAACGAAATATGGATTTTATCGGTCCATGTTAGGACTTGGGAAAACACTGGTGTAGGAATCATATGGTCGGTCTTGACCGACTATAATTTTTTTTTTTTCTTACATGTTTTTCTTTACGTTAAACCAATAGTCAGGGAATTCCCTGACTATTAATGCAGTATATTGTGTTGATATCAAGAAAATAATTATGAGGAGGAGGAAAGAGGGAGTAGTGTTTGTTGATATTTGACTCGAATTTATCTACATTGAAAGAAATTGGTAAGACCTCTTTTGGGAGATTATTCCACCTACTGCATTTTAAAATTAACTGGACAATCGACAACAAACGTACTAGACAACCGAGTGTTGCGAACAAAAACTCGGGCTCTAGGGATAAGTTTACTTATTTAAGCAGAACACTTTTCATGGTAATATCGATAGCACAAAGTCACACAACCCACATTTCGACGATGCTTCAATAAGTCAATAGAGTTGGATACCCTATTGTCATTGATAAGCATTAACGTCTCCTTTAAACACGGTCCAATAGCTTTAAAATAGGCTTTAAATGGGCAGAACCATGTATTTTAGTGACGGTCTTTTGCGTTTTGGGTGATGATATAAAAATTGCAGAACAATCGGAGTGTCAACTGTGGGAAACCTTCTATTTAAGTGGACAAAAGAGGGTATATATGGAATAGAGGGTAAGTTTGTCATTCGAAATATCGGTCTGGGACCCATTAAGTATACATATATATTACACCGTCCGACAGCCAATACTAAACATGAACCGGATGATATACGTGTGAAAGTAGAGATCAAATGGAGTAAATCTGCATTTACAGTTTTTTATTACGTGATCCTGTTTGCATTTAAAAGGACTTGAAAGTTTTAAAGGATACATTTTGTAAAATATTTTTGAAATATTTGTAATTGTCCTAGGATAATAGTGGTGACGGCAGATAAAAGAGGAGGATCTCCCCTAATTTTTCCATTTTTATATTTTGCCATATCAGGATAAAAGAATGTGAATAAAGTCATTTAAAAATTTTATCAAAATATTTTTTTTGAAAATTTTGAATGATATTGAATCGGTTCAGCGGTTTAAAAGTTATGAACGAAATTGTAAGAACACCTCGAAAGTTTTGGTACATTCAACATAACCTAAAAATACGGATTTTTTTTGTTCACTAAAAATTTTTTTTCGCTAAAATTTTTTTTTATTTTTTTTTGCAAATAATCTTGTTTACATTGTGGAGGGTACGAATACATTCGGCAAGGCCGAATTTAACTTTTTTACCTGTTGGTAATTTACACAAAGGTTTCTTTTAAGTGCACAACAACAATACACTATAAAAAAATAGTAATTCGTAAAAAAAATATTTTAAATTAGAAATTTATCAATGTTTTTACTTGTAGTGTACTATTACTTTTTATAATAATTTAAATGGCAGATGCTTGGCATAGTTTTGGTCCCAAAATCATGATGATCATGTCGTTACTAATGTTTAAAACACCTTTAATTTATCAACAATTTCTTGATAGCCCTTCAGTTGTAAGCAACAGCTGATGCTGATGTTGTAATGAATGAAGGTAAAACAAGCTGACAGACCACCAGTCGAAGCAATAAATGTTTTAAAAGCAATAGAACTGTTATTAAAAATGTCCAATAAAAACCGCCTAGATTATAAACACAACGTATGCTTCAAACATCAGGCTTTAATCGACGATGGCATATTCTAGGATAGTTTTATTGAACTGATCAAAAACACAGATGTCTTTGAAAACAACAAAAATAAATGAAATATTTAAAATAGTTTTAAAAACGAATACTGTGATGAACAATCTATTTAGGTTTTTCTAAATTATACTTGTTTCTATACAGGGTACGGCACGAGAATTTTTTTAATTTTAAATTTCTTATGGTTTATAAATTAACATTGTTTGTGCCTTTGTGTGTGTCTGTCTGCATATGTGTATGTGCATAGTTGGTTTTATCCTTCAGACAGCAGTTGTAGTATATTTATCGTCGTATTCTATTCAATTTGTATGAGTTGTTTTAACATCTGGTCGATCATTTTGTACACTTCAAAAGACCGGGACAACGCCTTATGTATGCTTCTTATACGAGTATGTATTTTTTAGGTCGCTGACATTATAGACTGTGACTGTGTATTTCTGGTTTTCTCTTGAGCCCGGTGCAGTGAGTTTTCTATATTCTGTTGTTGTTTTCTTTTTATAACAGCCTGATGTTTGATGTTCCAAAGGACTCAGTTTTTTTTTTCTTTTTTGAGCAATTGAAAGACAAAAACCTTTATATTTCGTGGTATTTGTTAAAGACTGCAACTAGGCTTTAGAATTTTAGTTCCTTTTTGTTTCTATTTACAGATGTTGTGTGGATAATATATTTCAATAACAAATTTTGTTGGCAGGTGTGTGTGTTTTAGTTTACTTCTTTTTTCTATAAATTCGTGTAGCTTCTAAATATATTTTAGGCTGACGAGTTCGTGTCAAAACCTTTGAATAATGTTTAATTATTTTGTTAAAACAAAAAACAGCTGATATTTTTGGAATCAGCTGTTTTTTCGCATATTAATGTTTTTTGCTAAATAAATTGTTTATATTTTGTTGTCTCTATTTATAATGTTTGGAACCAACCACCACTAACCATTAACTTGTAGTTTCTATTCAAGTCTCTGAACATTTAGCTCTTCATCCACCATCATCATCAACCAACTGAATAAGGAGTCCTCTGTTTCGTCATCATCCACCGTTTTTTGTTCTTTACTGTTCAACCAGGCACTTGCTCCACCACCACCACCACCAGTTAAAGCAGCAAGCTCTTTAGAAAATATTATTTTTTTTGTTAACATTGGCATGTAACTTTGTGGTGTTGGTGTTCCCTGTTCGGTTTACTTTAGACAGAGTGCCTACGAAAAAAGGGTGGAAAAGTAACACGCATGTTTTCTAGGTGCAAGGACGTCTGGTGTCCTTGAACCACTTGTTCTTTAGCTAGACAGTTTTCATCCACCATTAGCCTAGCCGGTATAATCTACCAAGGCACCACTTTTTCCATATTCCATGTTCTAATAAGGACAATCCCCCCTTGTTATGCAAGGTCAAAAACCAATAAGTAAAACATCCACTTTTAGCATAATTCGTTAAGAAAACGTCCTTTTCACAATTATCACCTTATTTCCAAATGCTACTACATGCATAATCCATTAGATTTTTTTTCGAGTACTTCCACTTAATTTTAACTCATAATTATTTAGTTCCAACATAGGGGTTTGTTTACATCTTTCACCGGTGGCTTTTTGGTTCTTCCCTGTTCCTACCACCATTTGAAGAAAAATACTAATTGTATTGTATATAATTTCAAAATTTCGCACAAGAATCAAAGGAATTTTTTAAAACTCTAGTGGATCAGGTTGTAAAATATTCGTCTTATAGGGGTAGGAAATGTTAAGGTAAATATTTGTATTCAACAAGTGGGTTTTCTTAAAGATTTAATTGCGGTTAAGGTGTGTAAAATGTAAATTGAAACAACCTATGTTTTAAATGATGATTCGTTTGCGCTACTACGATAATTACACAAGTTTACAAATTCCGGTATACTTTTGGATTTGAGCCGATGAGAACAAATCTTAACGTTTTTTGAGGCTCTGAATCCGTGTTTCGTTTTTCCAGATTGGTGCTAGTTTTCGAGTTTTCGCACTGTCATAACGACAATCAGCTGTTGGCATTGCTAGAAACTTCATCTTAATGTTATTCTTAGGCCTCTGTTCTATCTTTCACAACTATTTAATTTATATGGAATGTTCCGAATCACATGAAATCGAATTCGCTGTTCTGTTGTTGACATTTTCATTCGAAGTTTAAGGCTGGATTACTCAATGCTCCGTTATAAAATAACTCCGTTAAATTTAGCTTTTTCATACAAATTTTGACATAAGGCTCCGTTAAATCGGCAGTTAGCAGCTAACTTTTCATTGAGTAATTCACCCTAAATCGGATAACTTCAAAGTAATATAACGAAAAAAGTGCATTTAATTTACCTTTAGCAAACTTTATTTATATGAAACATTATGAGAAAATTTTCGGAAGTTAAATTTAGAATATCAAAAAAATTAGGAAATTTTTGTTTTCACATTTTTTATGTGATTTACTTTTTTGGAACAGCGGCCTTTAAGTTACTTTTTATTAAAAAAACTGTAAAAATGTAAAGAGAATAGTGCAATGTCGATTCCAAGTATTTTTGTTATGTTTGTGGATGTTTAACTGCCTCCCTTCTACATAAAACTTGGTCTTATCAAAATCATCGTCAAAGTTCTTAACACGTAACAACCGTCTTTAAAGTACTTGACAAAGTTGTTTTCCAAATTTTCATAAGCCAAAATCAAAGATGGAATATTTGTAGAACCTGATATTAAAAAAATTTATAAAATATTTGACGCGCAATGTAGAAGCAGTATGCCATCATTTAAAGACGTTGTTCTCAAATTTCTTGGTAACCGAAAATCACCGGATTTTAAGCATATAATCGACAGTTTGTTGCAAAATTATCGCAAGACTGAAGCTCGAATGTCTCTTAAAGAGACATTGGAGCTGGAATGTCTTTTAAATACATTTCCTCCATTCCCATCTCGAGCAAAAGACGATTTAAAGGAGTTTAAGACGACGGCATGTTGAGCGACTACTGTTGGATTCTAGTGCTTGAAACAGATCCCAAACAATAAAAATGATTCAGTTAATCTTTATTGCACTGAAAAAAAAGACATAACTAAATTTAAAGAAAAAATTTCTTTGAAAATTTATCATGAATTTTCCTAAAATTTAGTTAAATTTAACTTAAAAATGAGAAATTTTCTTAACTATGAGGAAAAAATTTTAGTTCATTTACTTATAAGTAGTTCAAAGTATTCTTTAAATGGATTTTTTAAATATTAGGAAAAAAATTCTTACTGCCAAAGAAATTTTCCACAAATCTAAGAATCGTATCTTTATTTTTAAGACATATTTCTTAAAAAACAATTTAGTTCAAGTTTAGTTAAAATTTACTAAAAAAAACATTATCGTATTTCTCTTCTTTGAATTGAGGAAGTGTACTTCTTAGAATTTAGTTAATGACTTCTGAGAATTTAGTAAATAACTTCTTAGAATTTAGTTAAAAATTCAAAATGGCGATATCTCGAAAACTAAGCGAGGTAGAGCGAAACGGATGAAATTTTCAAAAGAAAGACTACAAAGACTACAAAATATGGAATAGCCTAGCTCTGCATATCTGTCGGGGTCTCAAGACCCTAATATTAGATCTAAAATTTGAAATTCCCGAGATTTTATATATACACATATCTCGGTAAATACTGCCAACACGAGAAAACGTCCAATGGCATTTTTGTAGCTCTTGACTCGTAGAACACTTCCGTCCGCAAAATACCCGAAGTCCCTCCCATCAATATTTTTTGAGTTATCCGGTTTTTAAGATTCTCAAGACCCTATCAGGCCCCTTATTACCGTATCTCAAAAACTAAGCAAGTTAGAGCGAAACGGACACAAGTTTTGGTTCAAAATCTATGGGGACCCTTAAAGGACCCAACGGGGTCTCGAGTTAAATGGGGTCCGAACCCATGGGTCCATGGTCTAGACCCAATCTATTTCTAAAATGTGAAGTATAATTTTTCCCATTTTCTAGTTAAAATTGGGTTAAAATTAAATAACTTTGTTTTCCTTATTTTTGGGAAAATTATGAACTAAAACCAAGAAAAAAAATCTTTGGAGCCAAATCATTCCCTCTTTTTCTCAAAATTGAGTTAATTTTCCCAGATTTTAGTTCACTTTTTTTTGAGTGTGCTGCTCTTCATTTCTATATTTCCACTTTTTATTAAATAAAATAGACATTAATTGTCAAAAATTGTAAGAAAAAATGGTATTCAAAATCTTCAAAACTAACAGAGCTAATGAGATGTATAGTTTTTTTAAGTTAGTTATTTAAGTAAAAATGTAAGCACTATATTTTTGAGCGCAGTCCTAAGTGATAAGCATAATTAAAAATATGTGAAAGTGTATTTTGGTACCATGTTTACAACAATCACGTATTTTTATTAAAATTTCAGTGACTCATCAAACAATTGCAGTGGTAGTGAATATTCGAAATATCAATGAACAATTTCATTGATTTCAATTTAAAGTTGAGATTTTTCTTCACTTACCTACTGCTACTCAACCTTTAATCAATGAATTTTTTCAAGCATTTTGTGAACAATTTCATAAGACGTTTCACATTTTAAAAATACATTCTACGAATATTATTTCCAAGTAAGTTTTTATTGACAGGAACTTTAATGACACCAGTTCCATTGATCAAATAAAACTTTGCTTTTTTTGAAACCGTAAGTCATTTTTCATTAAACTAATGTCAAATTACTTTTACAAAACGTTTTTTTTAGTGTATGTAGTTTCAGAAGATTGTTCTGTAATTTAGGGAAGAAATTAAAGGTACACAGAGAAAACAGCTTAATTGTGCCAGCCGAATTTAGAGCCAACTAACTGCATAGTTTAATTACAACAACCGAAATTTTTGGTTGCGATTACCGAAATTTATTTGAACCAACAGAAGTTAAATTTTCAAAACAAATTTTGGTTATCGCAACCGACATTTTCTGTTGTTGTTATTAAATTATGCAGTTGGCTCTAAATTCGGCTGACACAACTAAACTGTTCTCTCTGTGTGTATGTTGAAATTAGCATATTTTTCAGCTTTAATTAGCAGACTTTTCTTCTGATTAGATACAGATTTTCAAGGTTAATTATCCTCAAACCATGTCGCTGAAATCTACAGATTTTTTTTTGCTGATTAGACTAACATTTTAGAAAACCTTCAAATAATTATGTACTTCTAACAAACACTTGAACAAAAAATAATTAAAAAACGTAAGAGTTTTGTTATTCCTTTAGGGGCTTTTTTAGAACCTGTCCAGCTAGAAATTTCCTCCATATACCCATGCAAAAAAACAATCGTAACAGCGTTGTTAAAATATAAGTCAGAATGAAAACATCAATCCGTTCTAAGACTTTTTAACTCCTTTAAATTCATTTACGTTTTAAAACAATCATACATTTTGTAAATAAATTACTTTCAAAATGCAAAGCGTTCGAAAATTGCGTTTTGAGAGTAATTTTTTTTTTTGTTACAGTGTTTTCAGAACCCTTTTTTTCAGAACCGTCGTCAATTTCTGCTTGGGTTGGCAACGCAGTTGTGCTAAAAATTTTGACAAATCAGTAAAAAAAAATATTTTTTTGTAATTTTTCATAAAGAAAATTATTTTTAAAATATCCTTTACACAATACACATCACAAAATGGCGTCTTTGTTTTGAAAGAATTTAAGTTTAAAGCAAAAAAAAAAAAAAACACTAAATCATGCAACAAAAAAACCTTTTACAAAACATTTGCTCAATTGTAAAGCATAAATACAAATCTAAAACTACAAACAACAACATCATAAAATAAAACTTCGAAAAAAAAAAACAACAACAAAAATGTGAAAACTTGAATAACGAACATAAATTTTATTTGTAGCGGTCGTAAAGCACATGACTGCTAAAAAAACCGTTTTCGTTTATTCTCTATATCATCGCCTTTCCTACATGGCTTACGTGATGACAAATACAGACACATTCTTTACACACACACTTCTGCAGCTATTCAGACACAAAGGACTTTTAGAGCGTGCGCTTTGTTCACATTAACAATATACAACACATAAATATACAGTAGAACATGTCTTTAACGACCAGCGATATGACGAACTATTGTTACAAACCATTCAAAGATTGCAACAAAAAAAATTGGATGGCGAAAAAAATATAAAAATTTAAGACGTGTCTATATACCGAGTTGAGGATGTACGGGAGCCTTGCTCACATACTCCCAGTTGTCAAAAATAAACCGCAATTTTCAGACAAATCGATTAAAAATTCTGAGTCGATAGGTTGGTTTTCATAACCTGTTCTGAAATATCCCATTTTCTAAATACATAAGCCAATTTATAAAAAATCCGGCCACTTTTTTTTCTTATTTTTTTCAATTTTGTTTTTAGAGTTTAGATATTTGTGTATCCACACAAAAAATTCAGAACCGCGCATTTAAATATTAAATTTCATATTAATTTCAAACATATCAATTTCAATTAAAAATTAAAATATTAACTTTCATATTAGTTCAACAAAGCGTATGAGTAACATTAATTCAAATATTTGTTACTCATGCGTAGGGCAACAGAAAACTAGCAGTTATGAATTTGTTTTGAGGCCTAAAACTATGCTATACAAAATAAGTGTATCGAAAAATTAAATAAATGAAAGCGAATGTTTTTAGGTGAGGAAATAAGGGCAATCCTTAATAATTCTTTATTGTTTAAATTAAATTTAAAAAATATGTTTGGTTTCTGACTACTGTTTCAAAAATGTTGTTTTATAGTTCTAGGCCATAAAATAAACTCATAAGTGCTAGTTTTCTGTTGCCTTACTCATGCGCTATGTTGAAAATACAAGCAAATTACAAAATTTATATGAAATTAAATTTCTTTCATAAAAAAGAAAAGATTTTTCACAAACAAAAAATATTTTTCGTGAAAAAATTCACAGTATCGTGGTTTGTTGTGTTAATTCAACAGAGTTGAATGGGTTTCAATTTTAGAATTATAACAAAAGTTTCAAAATATCGTTTTTTAATCGCGAATATTGCGAATACGAGCGCTAACATCGAGAACTGGCTAGCACCATTGAATTCAGCGTACTCAAATAAGGGTGCCCAACTTGTTAAAAAAATTGTAAAATTTGTAATAATATTACAAAAATTGATGATCCCTTCGCGTTCGTTAAAATTGTGTTTCACTGTACTTATAAAATAATAATACAACATCGGATAATTTTTCTTTTCTTGTCAAATAGTAACAATATAACAAGCAGCGGTAGAAATAGTAAAAGGGGACGCATGTTTTGTTGCTTTTCCACCGATTTTCTCCCCTCTGTAGCTTTTATTTTACTTTATAGTTGAAAATTTCAATTATGTATAACTTACCGAGTACTCTATAAATGTTGCCGCTGCTATGCTCGACACACACACATCCGCAGACATATATGAAAAAGGATATATGGAGTAATAAAAATATGTTCATTTACAGTGGCCACCAAAAGTCTACATACGAGTACATAGTAGATGTATGTAATTCGTTATCGACAAAGATAACAATACATAGTGCTTTGTAGGTAATTTAATAAGCTTTAATTTAAGCTTAATGGCGTTCAGATTGAATAAATATTAAATGTGCTACGATGGTTAAAATGGAAATTAAAATTATTGAAAGACTTTTTTTTAAAGGCGCGTTTAGACGGGATAGAAAACCCCTAGATTTAAAGTAAAACACGATTGTGTGGTAATATACTTTTGACTTTAAAAATTTATGTGTCAAATCTCATTTATTTAATATTTGTTTTTGCTTACCATTTTTATTATATTATTATTTGCTTTCACGATTACTTAATGAAAAGTTAGCTGCTAACTACCGATTTAACGGAGCCTTATGTCAAAATTTGTATGAAAAAGTTAAATTTAACAGAGAGTTATTTTATAACGGAGCATTGAGTAATCCAACCTTAGTCAGTAATTTGTAGATTGAAAACCGAATTAAAGTAAATAAAAAATATATAATAAAATTTTATTTGACATTCTAATTTTAAAAGTTGCCACAGAGTTGTTTTTTGTTGCCACAGAGTTGTTTTTTGTTGTTTCTAGGGGAATTCTCTCTAGTCTAATCACGCCTCAAATATTACAATAATATTATAACACAATTCTTTTGACCATTAATTTTTTTGTAAACAAAAAAAGTGTTTAATTATTTTCATATCTCATTTCTATAAACTTAGGTGTACTAACTAAAATCAGGGATGATAAAGCCAGTACAATTGTACTTTTTTCAGTACAATTCAGAGGCCAAAAGTACGGCAGTACCCCACTGACTGATTTAGTACAATTTTAAAATTTTCGTGATTCCCTTTTTTATACAAATTAAAAATGTTTATTCCCAATAACAAACTTTACTCTTAAAAAAACTTCAAACTTTGTAGTCAAATCAGCACCATATTTTCAAAAATCAACAAAATATTTTTTTGTTAAATTGCTAGAAAAAGTTTCGTAATCCCATTTTACTAATATTTCACACTTTGTGGTACAGTGTATATTGAGTTTGTGCTGATGTTTGTAACTACTCGAAGCATTGTTTTTTGATCCACTTTTTAGAATAACGATCGGCTCAGAATCAATTTTTGAGTCCATTTAGCGATGCCCGTCCGTCATGTAAACAGTGTAAGCACGATACAAGTCGCAATTTTCAGTCAATTTACCTGATAAAACTTAGGCCGCTGTTCCAAAAATAGTATTTCACATAAAAAATGTGAAAGTGAAAATTTCCGAATTTCTTTGGTGTTCTAGATTTCACATCCAATTTTTTTTTTGTTCTGTTTCACATAATTAAAGATTGGTGAAAGTAAAACGAATGCACTTTTTTCCTTATACTTTTCTAAATTTTAGTTATTTGATTTCAACTTCGAATGAAAACGTAAACAACAAAACACCAGAATCGATTTTATGTCATTCGAAAATTTTCATGTGAATTGAAAAGTTGTGAAAGACAGAACAGACCCCTTAGGCTTCTTTTGGCCTAGGGACATGGAATCCATCGGTCCGTGCTTATACATATCCCCCAAATAAACGTCACCTTTAAATTAGACAAAACTGATTATAATAACTGTATTATAATAAATATCCTTTCAAAACTTGACAGGTGAACGTATTTTGTATTCATACATCACCATCATTCATTTTAAAGAAATCGAATCAGTTTCACTTGTAGTCGCTTTACAAACCACCTTCCCGATCCTAATTGAGTCAGATTTTTATTGGGCATAGGCCCCATATAAAAATTTTGCACGATATTCAGTTCAATCGGTCAATTGGCATTTTGGTGAAATTTGGTTTGTTTGTGTTTTCTACACTTATTTAAGATATTACTAAAGATAGAATGAATCGGTCCATGTTCGGACTTGGAACCGATTTTTTAGGAAACACTGGTGTGTAGTATTAAATTCTTATTTACTAAAAATTATAAAAAATAATAACAAAATTTTCAAACTTTTTTTGTACAATGAGGGTCAAAAAAGTAGACTTTTTTAGTCAAGTCAGTACAATCTTGAAAATGTCATTTATCATCCCTGACTAAAATTAATAAACAAAAAAAATCTTTTCTTTGTTTACTAAAAATTGGTGGTCAAAAAATGCGGATTTCTTCTACTGTATTTAAAAAATTGGCATTTTTGTTTAAGTCGTTGGAAAAATTTGTTGATAATTGAATATAATATATGGACCGTTTTTTAAATTTATTATGTTTGAACTTGGAAAAAATCGACTTAAAAATATTTAAAAAAAAAAAATTCCAAAAAAAGGTCTTTCAATAATTTCAATTTCTAACTCGACGCTCGCATAACATTTAATATATACCCAATATCGACGCCATTAAGCTTAAATTAAAGCTTGATAAATTACCTACACAGTACTTTTACAAAAATCCTTGTTTGATAATAATTAGGTCTATTATTGTTAACTTTGCCGAATTACATCTACTATGAAGTCGTATGTAGACTTTTGGCGACCACTGTATAATAATGTATAATAAATACACTG
This sequence comes from Pegoplata infirma, assembly GCA_963921195.1. Classification (NCBI taxonomy): domain Eukaryota; kingdom Metazoa; phylum Arthropoda; class Insecta; order Diptera; family Anthomyiidae; genus Pegoplata; species Pegoplata infirma. Next base: position 238,112,460 of record OY992538.1, on the reverse strand, counting down.
AACAAAATTTTAAACTTTACATTTTTTTTAAATATTTATCTATTAAATTTTCAATGAAACAATGGATAAATATGTCTCTAATAAAAATATTGACGTCTTTGGAAGAAAAAACATAGTTTAATAAAATTTTTTTAACTTTTACCAAAACTTTTTTTGCGTGTATTTATTGCTGACGCATTACCAAATCAAATTAATATTTATGTTCGCATTACTTGGTCTATGTGTATGTGTAAGTATGTGTCTGGTTTTTCATAAATGAGGTAACATTGGTTGTACTGAAAAATATAAATTTCATATACAACACAACTAGGGACGCAGTTTATGTCCTTTTGTTATTATTTCATTTACTTCCTAGTTTTCTTCCTGTTTTTTTTTTTGCATTGTACACAGAGTACGAGAAAAAGACATAAATTATATGAATTTTAGCGCTCTCTGTATATCGTGAACCTATATTCAAAATATGCCAACTCAAATTTGACGGAAATGAGTTTCCGATGGCAAATAGCTCCCCTATGTAATACCTATCTGCCATAAAAATTTCAGAGCAAAAAAATAATTTGTTGTCGTTTTACATCCATTTTTGTTATTCTGCTAACTCAAAGTACATATTTTTTTGGTGGAAATAAATGCCAACTCCCATTGTAAATTTCCAAAAAATTTTCAAAAATTTTTTTAAAAAAAATTAGACCACATATCTTATTGCATTTGCCATGCTAAACACGAATCTTGTAAAGATTTTGATATCTAATGACTGGTTCTCGAGATATTGCCATTTTAAAAATATCGGTAAATAGTGTTTGCTAAAAAAAAATTTGCTTATATTTATGTAACTTTCAAACTATTTATCAGATTGAAACATTATGAATAGGGCAAATAAAGTCAATGATATAAGCTTTCAAAATAGCTGGTTTGGAGTGACCCTATTGCAATACAGCGTGAGTTACAGAGTGCCAAAGTTGACCACCCTGAGATTAAAAGGCTTTCGGAGCTAGTAACTTTTAAAAATATGCAAAGATTTTTAATTTTTTGTTCAGTTTTTGCAATTACCGTACTAAGGATAACAAAAACCAAAAAAAAAAAAATTTTAAAAAATTTTTCAAAAAAAATGTATTTTTATTTTCCGACAAAATATGCCAACTCTAAAAAAATATTTGTTTTTTGATATAGTAATAAATGCCATCTCTAAAAAATACGCGAACAAGTGCAAAATCTGAAAATTTTTGCATAGGTAAAAATTGTTTGGAATATTTAAACCATCTTGTGGAAGGTACATTGTTTATTTTTGCAATAATACGCGAAATAACTAGTTTTTTAGCTCTCCTGAACAGTAAGCTTTTTCGAGTTGGCATTTATTGAATATAGTTCGACGATATACAAATGTTTTCACTCTCTCTCCTTTTCTCGTTTAATATCCTTTTTTGTATTATGTAGACATTTCTTATTGAACATTTGTGTCAGTCAATGACCACTTGTGTTGAAAAGTTTATTCTTATTTATTTTATATTCCAATTGTTTTATTTTTATATTTTCAAACGTATGCATGTATGTCCTGTGATCACTGAACAAAGAAGTCCTAGCGGCTCCTTTTTTTTTGTTTGTTATACGGTTTTAACGGCTTATAGCGGAAGTTTATGGAGTATTCTTTAATTTTTTTTTCGTTCATTCCGACAAAAAAAAAAAAACACCGGTTTTATTTCAATGCCTGTAACTATATTTTATGCTTGGGCTACTTTTCAAAAACAAGTTTGTTTTTGTCGACACAAAGAATTGCTTTCGGTCCCCTTTTTATTCTAAGTATTCACTTGAAAATGCATTTCCAGTCAGTTACTTTACATGCTCAAATATATATGTACACATATGTATAATTATGATCCTTTTATAGTAGAATGTATGTAAATGTATTGTAGAAGGTATGTCCGTTTGTTTGTCATTCTTTTCTGGTTGACCACAATTCCCCCAAAAGAACAGAAACAGAAAAAGTAGGCGTTAAATTCATTTAATGACACGTTTCTCTTTCATAATTCCTTTTCATTTCGTTATGTTTGCTCTAAAAATGTAAGAAATTTTGTCCTGTGTTACTAATTTTGTTAGATTAATGAAGAAATTTTATGATTTTTTTATTTTATGTCGCATGACAACATACACATGTCATTATAAATTTTGGTTCGTTATTCATTTAAAGACCTTAAAAAATATATTTTTTTGTTCCGATTTTGTAAATTTTTTTTGAAACAATTTTAAAAAAAATTGTAAAAAAAAATCCGCGATTTTTTTTTTCTAAAATCCAATACCAATCTTCTCGAAAGATTTACAAGCAAATACGTTAAGTTACAGTCATATCTGACAAGGGAAGTATCTCAACACAGAAAACATATTAAACGAATTTCAATCAACAAAAACGCAAATTCAATCAATTTTTTGATTAAAATTCTTCCAATTAAAAAAATTGTTATACCAATCATCAAATTGTAAGTGATTGATTAACCTTTGCCTTAGAGATCTAAGGTGACCGGCAACGTCTGGACTCAGTCTTTTAGTGAAGTGGTGAAAGGTAACTTCGTTAAGGCGCGTTTAGACGGAAAAGAAAATCCCTAGATTTAAAGTAAAACACAACTCTGTGGTAATATACTTTTGACTTTAAAAATTGTTGTGTCAAATCTCATTTCTTTAATACTTGTTTTTGCTTACCATTTTCATTAGATTATTATTTGTTATCGCACATTTAGTCAATAATTTGTAGATTGGAAATTGAATTAAAGTAAATAAAAAATATATAATAAAATTTTATTTGACATTCCAATTTTAAAAGTTACCACAGAGTTGTTTTTTACTTTAAATCTAGGGGAATCTACTTTAGGCTTCTTGAGAGTATGCCTGATTTTCTCCCTACTACTGTCAACGCAGATTGGTATCAAGGGCGAGTAAAACCCGTTGCTTTTGGGAACGAAAGATTCGTGGCCGCGTTTAAGATTGCCATTAGCCAAGTGGGAGAGTTATGGCCTAGAGCCAGACTGGACGTTGTGGAAAAACATGATATCCCATCGCAACCCAGAGCTCATGCATGGATTCCAATGGCTACAAGTTACACTGAGGTCATTCTAAAGATGATAAAAGTCTGCAATCCTGACCTTTCAACTCAGAATTGGCAAATTGCCAGATTGCTCGTCGTCAAGCAGTGGTCTTGGTTAATGAGGAATCGCTTCCGCTTTTAGCCAGGACTGACGGCTTTATTAGATTTGGCTTTTTTCATATAAGAGTCAATGTCTACGAGGGCGACCAGAGGACTATTTTGGACGCAGCCAAGACAGTGGCAGAGTCGGCTGGGGAAGCGAACTGTGTCTTTATCACAAAGGTGCAGAGAATGGCGTCAATGTGCATCACTGGTGCTCTTCGTACTACACCTACGGCTACATTAGAAATCCTTCTTCATCTGATACCATTGGACATATTGGGTAGGCAGTAGGCGGCAATTCGACTTAATAGCACGCTGCAATGGAGAAGCAGCGATGGTGGCCATAGCGCTATCTTGAAGAAGATAATAATACCACAAAATGTGGACTGTGCTCCCTCTATGAGCCTTCTTGAGCGCCACTATACCACTCTGATACTATCCAGGGAGTCTTGGATGGGGGTCATTCCGGGTAGTGGAGTCACCATACATTTTAACACAGATGGATCGAGGCTGCACGAGCAAGTGGGCTTTGGGGTCTATTGGGAAGAGCTTGGATTGAGCTTGGCTCGAAGATTGCCAGATCATTGCAGTGTTTACCAGGAAGAGATGCTGGCAATAAAGAAGTGGTTGGTTGGGCTGCAATGTCTTGTCTACGACCGCAGTCAACATCTATTCTGACAGTCAAGCCGCGATTAAGTCCCTGGATTCAATGTTTCTGAAAACAAAATCTGCCCTTAACTGCCGCACGTCTTTAAATAAGGTTGCCAAGCAGTTTAACATACGACTCATATGGGTCCCAGGTCACAGAGACATTCCAGGGAATTGCAAATCCGATGAGCTTGCAAGACTAGGAACTAACTTACAGGTTCCAACAGAATTGGAATGTGTTGGTATGCCTCTAGAAACTTGCAAGCAAAACCTACGGCTTTGTTCCCAGACGGAGACTAATCAAAAATGGGCAAATTAATGGACGTACGAGACAACACGACTGATTTGGCCTTCTCTTAATCAGGGGCGCACAAGGCAGCTTATATCGCTTCCAAGAGGAGAGATTTCGACGGTGATTGCTATAATTATCGGACACTGTCTTATAGGGAAGCACGCCGAGCGGTTAAATGTGCCGTCGAATGACTTTTGCCGGAGTTGAATGGATGAAAAGGAGTTGGAAACTATCGAACACTTAATCTGCCATTGCCCGGCACTTTCTGGTCAGAGACTTGCTTCACTGGGATCTAGGGAGCTGTACGATCATTCTGATTTGTCGGATATATCTAAGGAGTTTTAAAATTCAATATCTAAGGAGTTTCATAAGAGGCTCAAATTGGTTTAACGACAGGGACTAGTAGGGAAACCTGTTGCAGTCCAGTGGTATCACAATGTACTTCAGAGTCTACGTGTGTTGACGTAAAACGTCAGCAGCCACTTAATTTTAAAGACGTTAAAAAAGTTAATACAAAAGTTCGGTGGTCGGTACGGTTCGTCCAAAATTTGACCTATCCCTGAACGTCACTTTTTAACGAACTCCGTAACCGAACCCGAACGTTCGGTCGGACATCAAAAGACTCTGATTTGCCCAAAAACATATAAGTGTAAACATAACACTAAACGTCAAAAATAAAATAAAATGACGATTCATTCTGTAGTGGCGAATTTTAGAAATGGTGACTCTATTCTTGATCGATGTAACGTAGTTCCGGGTGGGCACGCTAAGGATAAATAATTGAATTCCTCCTTAGGATATTTAAGATCAAAACCTTTAAAAATCGGACCAAATCGACTGTTGCTGTCTTATTTCGATAACTTTCAAATTAAAGTGCAGGTTTATTTAGCTTTCGCAGAACCGATTAACGATAGTTTCTGTCGTCTTTGATTGACGAATATGCCATACGTATAATCGTGACAATAAACTTCAAATTTGCATTTTACCGTTAGGTTAGGTTGTAGGTTAGGTTTTTACCGTTATTATTACCAGTGTCTTTTCTATTAAAAAGTATAAAATTTAACCTTATTTGCGAATTCCTTTTTCATAAATACGACAGAGAAAAATTGTACACTACCTGATTAATATGATCTGATTTTAATGTTCTTGTTGTTGTTGGACTTTTGGTATGTCCTTTAAAAAAAAATCCAGTTCGTTGTGTATTTGCATCTGGTCTTGTTGTTGTTTCTTTTTTTTCATTCGTTCGTGTGTAGTACACACTGTGTCAGTGTTGCCACCTCATGTGTAATTACACATATCATGTGTAATTTTTATTTCCATGTGTAGCCCATGTGTAATTGGCTGCATGTGTAATTCATGTGTAATTTGAAATTTTTACTTTTTAAAGCATTTTTTTTTCATAATTTGTTTTAACAAAACTTTTAGCAGATTTTTCTGCAGAAATTGATATTTTAACGAAATTCTCTGTCATTCAGTTTTAAAAAATAACAAAAGTTTTTTAATTATTTTGCTGATTCTGTTTGCTGAGTTTACAAAAATATTTTTGTGAACATTTCAGCTAATTATTTTAAAATTTTACAGATTTTTTTTTTTATTTCGTTAAATTTTAACGATTAAAAATTGTCAAAATTAAAAAATAGCAGACTATTTTGCTAATTTTACAAAAACACTTAGTTATCATTAGTATTTTTCTAAATTTTATAAAACAAAAATAGACAAGTAAAAAAGTTAAATTCAGCCTTGCCGAATGTAGTGATACCCTCCACAATTTCGAAAAGATTATTGCATAAAACTTTATTTAAAAGGAAATTAATTTTGAAAAAAAAAAAAAAAAAATCCGCGAAAAAAATGTTGGTAAAAAAAAATTCCGCGATTTTTTTCTTTTTTTTTGAAAAAAATATTTTCGTACTTGTTTAAATACCAATTGGTGTTCAATTATGTTCATATATGTCAACCAGAAGACGAATTAAAGCATTTTGTATTTTTAGGTTATGTTGAATGTACTGAAATTTTTGAGGTGTGCTTACATTTTCGTTCATAACTTTGGAACCGCTGAACCGATATTGCTCAAATGCAATACCAAACTTCTCGGGAAAACTTCCAATAAATATGTTAAGTTTCAGTCATCTCTGTGCAATATTTTGTCCGTGACAGCATTTTCCACAGACAGACAGGCAGACGGACAGACGGACATCCATAGAATGTCTTAAAATCGATCGGGCATCATGAATATATATACTTTATGGGGTCCCAGACCGATATTTCGATGAGTTACAAACGGAATGACAAACTTATATATACCCTCTATCACTAAGTGGAGGGTATAAAAAGAAAAAATACAACAAACTGTTTCTGTGAAATAAGCAACCTTTTCTGCCGTTTTTTGTCTTTAAAATTTAGCAATATTTTCGTTTATGCTTAAAATTTTTTTGAGCAGATTTTCAGCTGAAATCAATATATTTTTTTGCTGTTTTTCAGATTTTCTTCTGATTTGGCTTAGATTATCCAGACAGAAATTTCGCAAAAAAATATAAATCGTAGGTTTTTTGAGCAGTAAAAACCAGACTTTGGTTAGCCGTTATATTTTGAAAATTAACAAAATAAAAAAAAACGTTTTAAAAAAAAAGCATGTGTAACTTCATGTGTAATTTTGGCATGATCCATGTGTAATTCGTGATTTCATGTGTAATTTTGGCATGACCCATGTGTAATTTACGATTTTGTTGGTGGCAACACTGCACTGTGTACAATACTTGTTTCAATGCAGACATCACATAGTTTGCTTTAATTTTTGTTGTTGTTTTATAAGGATGTCATACATATACACACATCTGTGTATATGTATGTAGGTACGTGAGCGTTTCTATGTGTATGTGTAGTTAAAATCATAAAAGGAATATGTAATGTACATGTAAAGACTAAGTTTAAGGAAAATCCTTACAGAACAGTGTATTTATTCGTTTAAGGTCCTTCTTTTGTACGTGTTTTTGTAGTTGTAATTTTAATAATTATGATATAAAATCATATTATCCAGCCAGGTATATTGTATTTTTTTTTTGTAGTTGTAGAAAATAAAATATTTGTATATTATCTGTCTGCCAAAGGAAAGATTTACATTTATTGTGAATCGTTGTAATTATGCATAATTAGTGGAACTAGAAGAAGTGTAAGCTGAATTTTTAATATAGTAGGATTTGGTATATCTTCAAAAGGGATTATGAAAATCCCAGCAAAAAAAGTGCGGAGTACTTCTATTTGGAGTGCTTTAAAACTATAACAAATGTAATGAAATACAACAAAAACAACAAAAAACACAAGCAGAAAACACAAACAGTTTTTTCTACTCCATAAAAAGTTGTTATTCAGCACTTAACTCATTACCTTCCGCGACACTCCCATACAAAAGTAAGTAGATATTCAGTAGATAAGAAGTACTCCGAGCTTTCAAACAACTTCCAACTACTTCCACGGAGTGGTTCTTATCTACTGAATATCTATGAGCTTGCTAGAAATGCCTCCGCTACTCCTATGACCGGACCCGAACCCTATTGTGGGGTAAACTGGTCCACCTTCTCGAACATGATTAGGGGTTTGGAAAGAACCGACTTCTTAAACTTGTGGGAAAATTCAGGAGGTCTACGACAATGCAAGGCACTAATCGCTCCACTATCATATGGAAGTATACTTAATCACACCAAAAGTGACATTAGGTTACTGACAGGTTTTCTCACCGGGCATTATAAGGTAAATTATCACTTGCATAATTTAAACCTTTGTGCATCGTCTCTGTGTCGACTTTGTCTTGAGGAAGTGGAGACAACGCAACACATATTATGTGAATGCATCGCAATATGTAGGATCAGAAGACGGTTCTTAGACAAGGAATTGCTTAATTCTGAGGATATAAGGCTAGCTTCTCCATCCTCTGTTATAATGTTCATTAGGAACATTGAACAGAGTTTGAATTAGATTAATGGATCTTGGCACAAAAGACCCATAAGGGTCGCAGTGCCGGCCGTTAAGGCTAGATCACCCCTTGAATAATAAATAATAAAATGTGGTCAAGTATGACCTGTGACCCAGTACTTAATTCCATAATATGGTATACGGACGAATACAAGCAAACCAATAAGTATACAGGCGCAAGTACCTTCGGACCTTATTTCCAACGCGCTCTACCCTAGGGGAAATTCCCATCAATATTTCAGGCAGAATTATATGCCATTCATAAACATACATGTAACCGAATGTCTTCGAAGAAGAACAACAGTTTCCCATAAGTATATAATGTCTGACAGTCAGACTGCACTGAAAGCTCTTATAGCTTACGATGTGACAACCGCACTAGACATGAACCGTATTGAGTTACTAAACGACACTCGTATGTATTCTGGGCCACGAGGGTCATACGGAGTTCGGACTGAATATTTAGGGCCCCATTTCAGGCAGCATCATTCTATTCACAGTGCATATTGACTCTTTAATCAATGTCTGAAGAAGTTCAAAGTCCTGTACCCAGGGGATTAGAAAAGTCCCTATAACCGTTCCGCCCCCCCCTTTTGTGGTCGTGGTTATGAAAAATTAATTTAAATAATAATCAGATTGTATTACTTAGGTGCAAAACACATTATAAATCAATATGTAAACATTAATCACGAGGAGAAAGGATTCCCCAACGTTCCCGTTCAGTTACCAAGAATAACGGCCGTACGTTTTTGATGTCTAAGCAACTGGAGTCTGGACTGTTAAACACATACACTATTTTATTAATTGTTATTTGCAGTTTTACTTTGTGTGCGTTTCTTAGCTGTTATGTTTTTTTCTTCTCTTCGTATTTTCTTTTCTATTCTTTGGTCACTAATACATGTTCAAAAAATGAAAATACGACAAAAGGATAATGACCATAAACGCATACATCCTGTGTGTATGCTTTAGCCATCGTTCTTTTTTAGTCATCGTTGTTTTCACATGACTACAGAAAAATACGAGTATATACAACAACAAATACGACAGTGTTTATGTGTGTGTGTGGGTTTGTGTGTTTATCTGTTTTTTTTTTCGTTGGAAACGAACTCCTCTAATGTAAGCTCAATGACTGTGACGCTAGGATTTTTAATTTTAGTTTACTCTCAGATCTCAGGCACGTAGCCTCGCTACTCGTAACGCTAAAAATAAATATTTTTGCCTCTTAAACGTGTCTCGTTGATTTATTCCTACTGTAGTGCGCATTTTATAGATTTCATGTATCTTTTTTTTTTATACATAAAACAACTACAATAAATCTAACCAAAAAGGATTATTAAGGATATTTTCAAATGTTGCAGGACAACATTCGCATATAAAACAACGAAAAAAAAATTAAAAAAACTAAACCAAAGATAACTAAAAAATTAACACAAAAAAAAAATATCAATCAATACTTTTTTTGTTGAAGCAATAAAAAAATATTAAAAAAATTATATTTTTATACACAAATCATAAAAGAAAAATATTTTCAAGACTTGTGCAATAAGTTTATGCAAAAATAAAAAAACCTCGCCCACTTTTTAACGCCTACGATTTTTGGTAACGGTGGTCTTAAAAAACAAAACTAAAAAATTCTATACTATCATTGTATTAAAAAAAAAAATATGGCGAACTTATTTAGTCTATTCCTGACTACACTTTCATAATGATGTTAGTGAAAAAATCCAAAGTAAAGTGCTGAGAAATGAAACAATCTAAATAAGAAAGAAAGAAAAAATAATGTGCAATATATTACAATTGAAGCTGCATTAAATAACTACAACAACAAAAACAACAACAGCATATATTGTCATCTATCCTTGTATAGATACAAAAAAAAAAAAAAAACATTTTCAAAAAGGATACAATTTTCTAATACACAAGTTGTGAGTTTTATTTTTTTCTTACTATTTTTCTATCTATGTATTATATATTTGATTACTAATAACGGTTTCTTTATTACAAAATTCTATCAAACTTTTGCTCGTTTATTCTCTCTCTCTCTGTATGTATCGTTAATTTTATATTATTCAGTGTTGCCACACTTAATATGTTAATTTGCATTTTCAAAAATATGACCTACCGACTACTTAGTCCAATTAACTAAAGAGGTGTTAGGATTTCTATGTAATTAGTAAGGCATATTTATCATGCAAAGGCTCTCTAAGAGCCTGAAATATATATTTAATGATCTAACCGGAATCAAATTACATAGCGTAAGACGTGAAGCAAAAATATTTTTGGTTTCCGAGTAAACCTTTTCTGATACATATAACCATATATAATTTGATACGATCTTATATGAGTAAATATGTATGTTTCCGTATAATTTTATGGTGACATGACATAATCCCCACTGACATTATTTCCGTTATGGGGATTATCACCGAAATTAATTCGGTCTTATTCCCCATAAAGGTAGTGGGGACTATGACTGAAAATAATTTGGACATTATCCCGATAAAAAATGACACAATTCCCAGACTTACGGGTAGAATGACCATAAATGGTCATAATCCCCCACGTAACAAATGGTCATAATCCCAATAATTATACATATTTTTTATCTTTTTTTCTCCGCAAAAAAAGGATTACGACTTAGGGATAACAAACTCCATGCATTAAACCTCCGCAAAAAACAGGGATTATGACCGAAATTTCTTTGGACTTAATCCCTAGAACAGGGGTTATGACCGAAAAAATGTCGGTCATAACCCCATTGGGATTATGACCGTTTTGTAAAGGGTCATAGTCCCCACAACTTATATGGGGATTACGACTGTAAAATAGTCGGCCATAATTCCATTTTCCGTTATGGGGATAATGTCAGTGAGGATTAAATTTATATTTGTCACTTGATATGGTTGATTTTAGATATTCCTCCATATATGATTAGATCAGTATTTTGATTTTTTCCATCGAATTATATAAAAAAAGATATTATAAGATAAACTTAATATAATTACCCGATTAAAAAAGTTTTGAGGTGATTATATATTTTTTAATATAATTATATACAAATTGATCCATCATTTGATGCCAAAAATGGAGGATCTAAAAATATATGATTATATATTATTAAATCAAATTTGATATAATTAGATCCCAAAAATGGAACGGTAAATTTCATCTAATTTGATATTGAAGATCATATTAGATTTAATATGATATAATTATATATAATTATATCTTATTGATAATTAATATGATATAATTATATCTTATTAGATCTAATTTTTTATAATATCAAATTAGATAATATTTACCGTTCCATTTTTGGGATCTAAATATATCAAATTTGATCTAATAAGTTAAAATCATATATTTTTGGATCCTCCATTTTTGGGATCAAATGTCATAAGGCGCCGTATTACTTTTTTTTAGTCGGGTAGATTTGACCAAACCCGGATCAAATTGTATAAATTTTTATATATTTTGAAATATAAAATAAAATAATACGATAAGATATTTTGCTCCATTCGGGAAAACTCATTCACCATTCGCCTTACTTTTAAAAATTTAATATTCTTTTGAATTTTAAGATTTTAAAATTTTTTTTCTTGCAATTACTAAATATATCACTGTCCGACTAAAATGAAAACAGTCGTTGAACACGAACTGGATTATATACGTTTGGAAATACACACAAAAAAAAACTTTGACGAATTACTAGGAAAAGTCTCGTAATCCCATTTTACCAATATTTGACAGTTTTCCTTGTTTTTTAACAAATCGAAATTTTCATTTTTTTTGTAATTTTACAAATTTTCAATATAATTTTACAAAAAAAATCTAGTAAATTCGCGAGAATTCCTTGTAATTTTAATTGAAACAAAAAACTGTAAAATAGGAGGTAGCAAAAAATTTAGTAAAATTACGAAACCTCTTTGTAAATTTTATCGTGTCAAAAAATTTGTAAATTTACAATTTTATTGGTAAAAACCTTGTAAAATTACAAAATTATTAGTAAAAATCTTGTAAAATTACTAGGAATTTTTGTCAAATAGAAGGTAGCAAACAAAAAAGTTACAAGTTTTTCTTGTAATTTTACAAGGTTTTTTTTTTGAGTGTAGAGACTAAATGTAGTAAAACTACATTTAAAGTTTTTCTTTTCGTGATCCTGTTTCCTTTTAAAAGGACTTCAAAGTTTTAAAGGACTAAGTTTTATAAAATATTTTTTTAATCTTTGTACTTGTCCAAGGATGTCACTAGTGATAGCAAATCAAAGAGGAGGATCTCCCCTAATTTTCCTATTATTTTTACATATCAGGAAAAAGGAGGTAAGGCACGTCCTTTCAGAAATTTATCCTTGAATATTATAAAAATTTTCAACAAAATATTTTGATTACATTTTCAAATAACTTTATTCATATCCTTTTATCCTGATTTGGCAAAATAAAAAATGTAAAAATTAGGGGAGATCCTCCTCTTTCATCACCAGTGTCATCTTAGGACAAGTATAAATATTTTAAAAATATTTTACAAACCCGAGTAAAAAAAAATTGTATGGTAAAACATGTTATCTTATAAAATTATATATAATTTATTGGATCTGATTTTGCTAAATTTCATCCGAAAATTGGCCGCGCCAAAGTTATCTCATAACATCTTATAATATATGAAGTTACAGTTTAATATTTGATTGTATGTGATTTCATCCGGAAATTGGCCGCGCCAAAGTTATCCCAAATTATCTATTATCATGATTTTGTATTAAATATGATATGATATGATGTAATTTCATCCGGAAATTGGCCGCGCCAAAGTTATCTTAAAATATCCAATATCATGATTTTATATTAAATTGGATATTATATAATGTAATTTCATCCGAAATTTGGCCGCGCCAAAGTTATCTTATAATATCTGATATCTTGATTTTATAAAAAAATTATTGGATACATTTTTATCCAAAAAATGTTTCTGTTTTTAGATTTATTTTTAGATATAATAATGTCAAACTGAAAATAAATAAAAAAAAAAAAAAACTTCGAACGGACGGGGATTAGAACCACAAGTCTTCCGTTTTGTAATCGCAATCTCTACCCTCTAGACCAGCGGACGTTGTTAGCAAATAACAACTTTAAAAGACTTATATGGTGTTTCTGTTAAACGGACGAAACAATACACGAACGAACGCTACCCGTACGAATTCGTAATGATATCAGTTTCCATAACATTTTCGTTTGATTACGTTATTTTTTTTCGTTAGTTACGTTTGTCTTGACCATTTGTCAAATTACAGTATTGCCAGAAAGTTTTTTTTTAGTTTTTGTTTATTTTTTTCATACAAAAATTATCTAAACTAAACGAAGTGGCAACATCAACACATCAGCTAAAGAAAACAGCTGATCAAATTTCATGTTTATAAAAAAAAACACAATTATAATCAAATCAGAGTTTTTTTATTTATTATAGCTAAAAAGCAGTGATGCCAACTTTTTACAGGCAAAAAGCGCAAAACAGTGACTCAAAAAGCGCTAAAAAGCGCTAAATTTGAATAAAGTAAAAAGCGCCAAAAAGCGCTAAAAAAATATTTTGAATTAACGGTTTTAATATAAATTTTTATAAAATCATCAGGCCAATTTGCAGAATAAGTCTAAAAAATTGTTAAAAAAAAATTTTAAACTAAATTTGTTCTGGTTTTTATTATAAAAAACATTTTTTTTTTTTTTTTAATTTTTAACAAATTTTTACATTTCTTTGGATGTACTACAACAATTACGTGAAAAATATGGAATTTAGACTGTTATTTGGACGTTTCTGTTGTAAAATATGCATTTTTTCTCAAAATGATTAGTTGTAGAAAGAAAGCGCTGAAGGCGCTAAATGAAAAAGTGAAAACGCGCCAGTTTAGCGCCTTTTTTAAAAACGCGCTAGATTTAAAAAATGCGCTTTTTGAGAGGTCAGAAAGCGCTAAATCTAGCGCGAAAAGCGCTAAATTGGCATCGCTGCTAAAAAGTTAACACAATTTTAATAAAAAACAAATGAAAACAATAATTTGTATGATGACCCGTGGCTTTTAAATTGTTAATATAAATTGATCAAATCCGTTTTTTTTTTTCACTGATTGGTTTTAATACACATTTTTTTCAAAGCATTTAGTTATAAAACATTCACATTTTTTAATTTTATAAATTAATATTACTTATTTTTGTTATAAATTCACATTTTTCACTTATTTTGTTAAATATTTCACAAAAAACTTCTTAACGAATGGTATTTTTCATTCGTGTGGTTTTGGCGTTTTTGACATTTCAATTCGTGTTGTAGAAACAGAAAAATATGAAGAAAAATGACAACTCTTACGTTTTCGTTCGACTAAAATGACATCCGCAATACAGAACCTCAAATTGATTTTCTTATGTCATTTGGACGAACGAAAATGAAAATTCGTAATAGAGAAACGGGTTCCCAAAAATCATATGTAATCTTATATGATACAATAAAAAGTTTTGTATAACCATATATGTTGACACACAAAAATAAATTTTGAAATACTGGCATATATAATTATATATGGCTAGTTGTTTGGTCAAAAAAATATTTTTTTTATACATGATTATATCAAAATATATATTCCATTACATATGCGACCATTTATAAATATATATTGAGTTTCGACGAAATTTGCGTATATATAGTACCATACAAACACAGATATGTTATCGTTTAAGACACATATAATTATATCTATTATTTTTTTTGAAAATTTTTTTAGTATGGAACCATATATAGTTCTAAATGGTATTATATTAGTCAAATATAATTATACATAAATTGATACTGGATTTTTTGTTTAGTAAAGTCCTATACATAATTAGATATAAAGTCACGTATAATAATGTATGAAATTGGATTAAGTTTTATGTGCAACTTATGATTACATCTACCATTTATATTAATATATTATGAACAATATAATTAGATATGATTTTATATGACATCATTTAAAAAAATTGGAAAATTTCAAAGTGAGATATAATTTTATACTTTGACTCATATAGTTGTGTATGGTTTTATGAAAACATATAAAATAATATACATTTATATAAATTCCTTTTTACTCGGGAAATAAATCCTTTAAAACTTTGAAATCCTTTTAAATGGGAACAGGATCACGGAATGAAAAACTGTAAATGCAGTTTTACTCCATTTAATCTCTACTTTAAGACGTATATCATCCGGTTCATGTTTAATTTAGGCTGGCGGACGGTATATTAACTAGATCTTTAATTGTTACAAAAAGAAGAGTTTTAAATCTTAATTTTTTTTTTGATTTTTCGAATTTTAATTGATATTTTGCGAATTTCAATGGAACTTTTTGCAATTCCAACTGGAATTGATATTTTACGAAGTTCAATTAATCTTTTTCGATATTTAATTCAAATCTTCAAGTTTCAATTTATCTTTTTATACCCTCCAACTACAGTATGGGGGTATACTCACTTTGTCATTCCGTGTGTAACGCATCGAAATATCGGTCTAGGACCCCATAAAGTATATATATTATTGATCAGTGATCGATTCTAAGACATTCTAGCGATGTCCGTCTGTCCGTCCGTCCGTCCGTCCGTCCGTCTGTGGAAGACACGATACAGTCCAAAATAAAAGTGATAGACTCCTGAAATTTGGCACATATATGTCTTATGTTCATAGGCTGGTTAAGTTCGGAGATGGGCAAAATCGGACCAGGGGGGAAAAAGTTCCCCCTTGCAGAACTAAACAAACCTCTGAAAAATACCATATTTTTACATGATTTTTTGTGTTTTTGTTTAACAAATCCAACATTTTTATGAAACAAGAAGTTCAAGGTCCTGCATTTGGACCCCCAGAATTAGAAAAAATCGTTTTACGGTCCGCCCCCCCCCCCCCTTTTATGGCCGTGGAATATTTTTTTTTTTTATATAATGATAAATTTGCATTTCTTTAGTGCAAAAAGCACAAGAATTATTTTTTTAACACTTATTCGAGAGGAATTGTGCCCCCCCATTACCACTACTGACCCCCCCCCCCAAAAAAAAAGAAGACGCCCCTGCAATTTTTTTTATTTATTTGCATTTTGGAGGGTATAAAAGATTCGGCACAGCCGAATTTAACACTCTTACTTGTTTTAATTTTAATTGAAATCATAGAGAAATCATTTTTCGAATTTCAATTAATATTTTACGAGTTTTAATGAATATTTTTATGAATTTCAATTGGATACTATAATTTTTGTACCGCTGTCAATTTTTGGCTGGGTGGTTAAAGCGGAGGTAACAATAAATCAAGAGTTTTTTTTTACATACATACATATAACGCGACGTGATTTAATTCTAATCAGACCCTAATAATATATTAAACTCAGTTCGCTCTGGCGTCTTATTTACCCTCAAAGAATTGTGTCGGCTAAATCAACCGAAATTAACAGTAGTCTAAATTTTTGGTAAAAACAAAAAGACTTCTAAACCGCAAAAAACAGTTAAAGCTCGTTTTAACGAGTCTCATTTTATCGAAACCTTTATATCGAGAGTTTGACGCCCGATAAAAAGAACGGTTCATAAAAAACATACAAAACAAGTGAGAATGTTAAATTCGGCGGTGCTGATTTTCTACACCCTCCAAAATTTAATTTAGAGATCGGTGGGAGGCGTTGGGGGTTTGAATAAGTTGTTCGAAAATATCGAATGTGTGTTTCGAAAAATATGTAATTTTTATAAACCTCTAACGACAGTATGGGGGTAGAGCTGCAAAATTATCGATGGTACTATCGATAGTATCGATAGTTTTATTTTAAAATGACTATCGATAGTTTTTACCCGATAGCGATACTATCGCCGAAAAAACATTAGCTTCAAAAAGATTGCCACTTGTGGAAAAATTAATAAAAGAGTGAACAGTTTTTAGTGTCCGACCGAATACACCTTTTTTGGCCGAAGCCGAATATTCGGCCAAATTTTCACTATTCGGCCAAACCGAAGCCGAATATTAAAAAAAAAATGTTTTTAGTTGCAAAAACACTTAGTAAAATGTTTTTGTGGCTTACTAATGTGATTCAAAGTTAGTTTAGTGTGTTTTTCAACACGTGAGCACAAATATTATACAATTATTCGCTATTCGGCCTACTCGGCCAAAATTGTGGCCGAAGCCGAATAGTGGCCGAATAGTGCTTTTTGGCCGAAGCCGAATATTCGGTCGGACACTAACAGTTTTTAAAATCTTTATAGCATTTTGGAATAATTCTACTTTTTAAAGAATTAAAGCAATGATAGTAATCTCGTGTAAATGTTATTGCAAATTTAAGGTCCGAACAGAACAAGCACGGCATAGTGGAAGATCGCCGAAGTGATTTAAAATAGACTGGAATGGCAGTGAACGGCAAAAACTGTCATTTGTGTGTTCAGAAGTAAGAAGTTGCAATGAAAAAAAGCGTAATTTTACACAAAAACTTACAATTCTTTAAAATATCCGATACTATCGATAGTTTAAAAACAAACTATCGAAAATATCGAATGGGACGACTATCGATAGTTTTGCAGCTCTATATGGGGGTATACTCATTTTGTTATTCCATTTTCGATTAAGGATCACAATGTTTATTGGACGTTGGTTTGTTTGTTGCCAAAGGTTAGTGTTAGATATGGTGCTTAGCCAGAATATCCTAAGAATCCTACGTACGCAGCGATTTACAAACCCCTGTATGGGATTAATTTCACGAGATGTTGTGTTCCATGACTCACTGACTTAAATTAGCACCGATTTGACGCACGAATTAAAGATGCTAATCTTAGTGTGCCGAATGATTTTTGGCCTTTGACATTCAATATACCACATCATTGCTGATGCCGCCAGTATGTGTTAAAATGCTACCAAGATAGCAAAACGACTTTACTTCTTCTAGCTCAACATCCTGTATTTTTAATTTGCTGATATTGAGGGTATTGTAGCTCATTACCTTACTTTGTCTGATATTAATTTTTAATCCAGCTTTTGCAGCTTCGGTCTCGAGGGACATTAGTTTAGCTGACATATGACGATAGCTGTGAGATAGGAGACAAATATCGTCGGTGTAGTCCAAGCTCTCATGTTGTTGAGTGAGCCCCCATCTTATACCCCTATTTTTTTGAGTAGCGTTGCGCATTATGACCTTAAGGACAATGTGAAAGAGGGGATTGTATACATTCCTGGCTCACACCGGTTACCACATTAAAACTTTTACTTAGAGCGTTGTCATGAGCAACCTACATTTAACGTCCTCATACAGTGACTCAAAGAACAGCATATATTTGGTGGCAGTTCTTTAAAGGAAAAGTTGTCAATACTAAACCTGATTCTTATCAATCGACTATTTTTGAAAAAAAATTCTATATAGGAAATTTTCCAAGCTTCAATTAAAGCTTGATAGCGTCCAGATTGAGAAAATATTAAATCAGATACGAGGGTCTCGCTGGAAAATTAAATTTTTTATAGATATTTTTTTAAAAATATTTCTAGGTCGATTTTTTCCAAGTTCAAACATTAAAAAAAAAATGATGCAATAATTTTTATTCAGTTATCAGCTAGTTTTTTCAACAACCCAAACAAAAAATTAAATTTTTTAAATACAGTAGAAGAATTCCGCATTTTTTGACCTCCAACTGTTTTGACCGCTAATTTTTTGTAAACAAAGAAAATATTTTATTGTTTATTAATTTTAGTACACCTAAGTATATTGTAATGAGATAGTAGAATACTTAAATTAGAGGTTATTTGATATAATGGCAGGAAATAAGACACTGACATTTAAACATTTTTTAGGATTTATAAATTTGAAATTATTAATGATTAATTAAATAAATAACAAAAAAAAAATACAATATGAAACTTAATAAACTTAAATCATTTTGTTGTTGTAGCGTCTTTAAAGAAATTACGATAAAGCCAAAATTGACAATCTTCGGTCGGATCAATCCAAATCGTCTGGCACATTCCGATTGTCATGAGAAAATGGACAATCCTCAGTAGGATAAATCCGAATTGTTTCGGCACATAGTTTGATTGCCGTGAGAACGGGTTACATCTATCATAAGCGGTCTTCAGAGCATCGTTAGCTTAAACAGTGGGTGTCGTTCACATTTGGAAAGGATAGGCTATGTGTACAAATAAATAATTTGCATATAATTAAGAGGTTTAACTTTTTTCCCTGCCACGATTTTAAACATTTACGAACTTAACTTTAAAGAAATATTATTTTGAAATATTAGTTAAATATTAATGTGGCAACACTTATAATAGCTCTCTCTCTCTCTTATATTTGCTGTTTACATAGTCATAATTTGCTCTTCTTTATATCCAATATCCTTTTTTGTTTTTTTGCATTGTTTTTCTCTTTTTTATTTTTCCTGTTCTCTATTTAACGTATGCGAATTATATTATTTTGTCGTCTCTTTTCATCTTCTCTAAAATATACATGTATGTACTTTTTTAAAGTTTTACTATTTAACCGACCGGGTGGTTGGGTACAGTTTTCTGCGTAGCAAATTATCCTTATTATATTTTTTCATCGTATATAAGTTTTGTGTGTGTATATTTTTTGTATCTGTTATTTAACGGCTACAAGAAAAATTTTCCTCCATTTTCTGTTGGATTTTTTCATTGTTGATGATTATGTACAGGTTTTTTTCCTTCGTTTTGAAATGATTCATAGTGTTTTTCTTTGCGAAAATAAATGATTAATACGTATTTTATTATTATGGACCTTTTGGAGTTTTTGTAATGTATGTATGTGTGTGTGCGATATTTAAATTCAGTATATTATTGCAAAATGATTTTCTGATTTTAATAACTACCCAGAAAAAAATATTGTTAACACTTACAAGGGAAGTCTCCCTAGTGTCACCCGCGGATCTTTATGGAATTGGTTTTATTTTGTAGAGCAGAAAAAATAAAGGGACACGTATTTTTTTTAGCGGCCCAAATTCATATTTAGGTGGTAAAAAAGAGAGTGGAAGACAAGGCCATTTTTCAGTTTTTTCGTTTATCTCCTATATTATGCAAAGAAACCAAGTCATGTTACATACTAAATGAAAGGTCTTTGGAAAACCTATCTACGTGTGCTAAGAACGTGTCCAAACATGCATAACTTTTTGTCATATTGGATAAAATACCAAAATTTTAGGACATTTTTGTTAATAAGTCGAAAAATATTAACTTCTTTGGCCCGTTGTTAGCACCATGAGATAGGTATTTTTAATACCTTTAATCTGATACCACACATGCCTATATTAATTTTGTTTAAACAGGCGTAAATCGTTAAAACCTGAAAAAGGTCAATATCCCCCCCATACAAATCGACCCCCCCTAAAAATGAGTTTGGGCCGCTAAAAAAAAATACGTGTCGAATTAATTTGCGTTCTTAACAACATATCCAAATTTCATGAAGATCGGAGGGTGACACCAGGGAGACTTCCCTTGTTAGACGAAATAGGACCTTATTTTGAATATGCACTTAGAAAATTATTGCAGTTACTACATGACGGTCATTTGTGTAGTAAGTAGAAGTTGTTGTTTTCAACTACAATTTCAGTTATTTTTGTATAAAAAATCTCAAACAACTATTTTTTGTAGTCGTTTTAAAAAATAAATACAAAAAATTACTACATTGTAGTAACAGTTGTTTTATGTAGTTGTTTTTATTGTTAATAAAAAAATTCCGATAATTTGAGTTACAGTAAAAACAACTCTAATTTGAAGTTGTTTTCCCCGTTTTTTGTAGTTGTTAATCAATAGTTAAAAACAACAATTTTTAGTTGATTTTACCGTAAAATGTAGTGGACGCCTAAACAACAACAAATGCAGTTGTTTTAACTGTCTTTTGTAGTGGAATCTACCGTCATAATTTTTTTAATGTGGGTAATACACAGGAGTTAACAACAAACTTCGTTTCAATTATAAAACTAAGCATATTTGTATGTATATCTTCCACTTACAAGGGAAGTTTTCCAACCGTTATTCATCGATTTGCCTAAAACCACTTTGTTTTCTCTATGCTAAAACCCGTGTAAAAAGCTATTGCATTTATCTGATCTGCTTTGATCTACTAATATGGGATTACATCTGATGTTATATATCATTTTTTTAGTTTCTAACAAAATGGTAGACAATTCACAATATTACATTAATTTTGCGCCACCCTGTATATTATTATCAGTGATCGATTCCAAGATATTTAAGCGATGTCCGTATGTCAAAGACACGATATAGACCAAAGTAAAAGAGCTAGGCACCTGGAATTTGGCATGAATATGTCTTATGGTCTTGGGATGGTTATGTTCGGAAATGGGCATAATCGGATCAGGGGAAAAGAAACTAAATCAGCCTCTACAAAACCCAATTTTTCACAGTTTTTTTTTGTAATTTTGGTAAGCAAATGAAACATTTTTGTATCAGAAGAAGTTCATAGTCATATGATCCAGAAAACGTCTTTTGTTTTAGTTCGCCCCCTTTTGTGGGCGTGGCTAAACAAAAATAATTAAAGTAATGATAAAATTGTATAACTATAGTGCATAAAGCATAATAAAAGAATTAGTAAACATTTATCGCGAGGGAAAAGGTGTCCCCCACCGCCAACCCCTATCCCCCACCCCCAAAAAATGCTACTGCCATTTTTTTTAAGTTTTTAACGTAATGGAGGGTATTAAAGATTCGATTTGTTTTTTTTTTAATTCAGCAAGGCTGAATTTAACTTTTATACTTATTTGTAGTACCAATTTCACTACTTTGTCGCAGGCCCAGAGTGGCTCCCGAATTAGATTTTATTAATTATACCCTACACCACTCTGTGGTACAGGGTATAATGACTTTGTGCTGATGTTTGTAACTACCCGAAATTTGGCAGGTAAACGTGTTTTGTATTCAATTACTATTTCAAATTTTAGCCTCCATACAAACCACCTTCCCGATATTCACATAAATCTCTCAAATATCATGAAAATAGCTAATATTTTTTTAAAATTTTGTTGGCGTACTTTTTGGACATAGGCCCCATATGAAAATTTAGCCCGATATTCTGTTAAAGAGGTTTGTTGGCTAGAAGCCTATTTCACTCAAATTTGATTTGTGAGTGTGTTTTACACTTATTAAAGATTTGACAAGTGATATTTTCGAACTTGGGACCCATTTTCCGGGAAACACTGGTGTAGGGTATTATATGGTCGGTCTTGGCCGACTATAATTTTCTTACTTGTTTTATATAAGTTTTTGCTCTCTTCTGTTCTTAAATGAATTTCAATTCGTCTTATTTAATTTTATACTGAGTTTTTAAAATTAGTTTTGAAAATGGTGTAAAATTAAAAAAAATCTCTGGTTGTATGATGATATTTTAACGTTTTGAAAAAGAGGTTTATTGGCTAGAAGCCTATTTCACTCAAATTTGGTTTGTGAGTGTGTCTTACACTTATTAAAGATTTGACAAGTGATATATCCAATCGGTCCATGTTCGAACTTGGGACCCATTTTCCGGGTAACACTCGTGTAGGTTTTTATATGGTCAGTCTTGACCGACTTTAATTTTCTTACTTGTTTTATTTTAGTTTTTTGCCCTCTTCTTTTCTTAAATTAATTTCAAATCGTCTTTTTTTAAGTTTATACTGAGTTTTTAAAATTTAATTGATCTCTTTTTTGAATTAGTTTTGCAAATGGTGTAAAATGAAAAATATTTCTCTGGTTGTTTGATGATATTTTATCGTTTTGAAATACATTTTGAACGTTACTTAAATAATTTGAACATGATTTGTGTTGAACAATCTATGGACTACACAGTTAAATTTTTTTCTTTAGATTTTTTTCTTTATTTTTAATCTTTTAAAACATCAACATTTTGAATTTTTTTTTTCAATATTCATAATTCTGAATTCTTTTCAAAATATGCACCTTTAAAATTTAGTTTTTCTTCATCATTAATCCCTTTTGTATAAAAAACAACAACATTTGTTTGTCTAGTACTCTACCTTGAGTTTACAAAAAGGTTATTAAAGGACAGCTGTTCCATAAGAGGCGTACACGTAAAACCTTAATACTTTACAAATACGTATAAAAAAGAGAAACAGCTGCTAGATGAAATTACATGCTGTGTAAAATTATTAAGCATTAGATAATGCCTTTGAAACTAATTCAGAAACAGAAAAAATATATACCTGACTGCAGTGTATATCAAAATATATATTTCTACTTTAATGTTCAATGAAAAAATTGCAGAAATAAAAAATTTCGTTTGGTAAAACCTTAAAAAAAATTCAAGATTTTAAATTAGATATTTTTCCATTTCTTTTTTCTCAATTACAGATTTTGAAAATAAAAAAAAAATAAAAAATCCGAAAAAATTAATATTATTTTGTTTGAAATAATATTTATTAAGAAAAACAAATCAAAACACATTAAAAATGTCCTCCTCAGACGTACCACGTATTATGGTATTTCGTCCCACATGGGAAGAATTCAAAGAATTCCCCAAATATGTTGCGTATATGGAATCTCAAGGTGCCCATAAGGCTGGTTTAGCTAAAGTTGTGCCACCACCAGAATGGGTACCACGCCGATCTGGTTATGAGGATTTAGATGCATTAAAAATAACAATACCGGCGCCCATATGTCAAGTTGTTACCGGCAAACAGGGTCTTTATCAACAGATAAATATTCAAAAGAAACCACTAACGGTTAAACAGTTTTCGGAATTGGCTAGTACCGAACGCTACCAGACACCAAAACATTTTGATTATGAAGATTTAGAAAGAAAATATTGGAAAAATATAACATATGTCGCTCCTATATATGGAGCTGATGTTAGTGGAAGTATAACAGATCCCGATCAAAATGTAAGTTTTGAACAAGAACAAAAATTAGGTGCTTTGAAAAAATCTAGAGGTTGACTTGCGACTTGCCATTCAAAATTTCATGACACATCTTATATACATATTTTGTCAAAGAAAACCTCTGGTATTTTTTCTTAGCCTTTGCAAGACGTACATTTTACAATTTTCCATTTTCGTTTTTATTAAACATAGAGTTGGAATATAAATCATTTGGGAACTATTCTCGATTTTGTCAATGAAGACTACGGCATACAAATTGATGGCGTCAATACGGCCTATTTGTATTTTGGCATGTGGAAAACTACATTTGCCTGGCACACCGAAGATATGGATTTATATTCTATAAATTATTTGCACTTTGGTGCACCGAAAACATGGTATGCTGTACCACCAGATCACGGTCGCAAATTAGAAAAAGTAGCCAATCAGTATTTTCCAGCAAGTTATAAAAATTGTAACGCTTATTTGAGACACAAAATGACCTTAATAAGTCCACAAATTTTAAAACAACACGATATCCCCGTAAATAAGGTGAGTTGTTAGGAGAATGGTATGGGAATCGAGTGATAAATTTTTTACTGTAATTCGTAGATTACTCAAGAGTCGGGTGAAATAATGATCACATTTCCCTTTGGTTATCATGCGGGTTTTAATCATGGCTTTAATTGTGCCGAATCAACAAATTTCGCCATGGAACGCTGGATTGAATATGGCAAACGGGCCACTCAATGTACTTGCAGGTAGCTTTTTTCATTAGGTTAAATTTTTTCCAAATGTCGTTATTAATTTGACACACGTTTTTAAAATAGCAATGATATGGTTAAGATCTCAATGGACACATTTGTTAAACGTTTTCAACCGGATCGTTATCAAGCCTGGCTTGAAGGTTCTGATTATGGTCTACATCCAGAAGATCCTCCAACTGCTATAGTTCCGGCTCCTTTGCCCAGCCATTTGGACGTTATATGCAATAAAAAGTAAAAAGATTCTAGTAATTGACAGCTTTCCTAATGTTTGCTAACTTTCTTTTTGTTTTTTTTTTTTGCCACTTTACCCAATGTACCCCTATAGTAATGGGGGTGCTGCGGACGATGATGTACCTTTAAATGTTTTAAAAAGAATGAAAAAACAGTGTAATCCTACTAAAACGAAATCGTTCAAAGAACGAAACCCCGATTTGGATTTGGATGAGATACAACAAAATCCCAATATACCCGATGACATAAAGGCGGTGTTGAAGGAAAGTGTTTTAACATTAGATGCTGAAGAAGAGGAACCGGCTGTTATTGAACACGATAATGAGGCGGAAGAGAAGAAACTTAAAAGTACAGCCGAACTTAAAACGAAAAAGGAACTATTGGCTTATATAGATGATGGTACAGGTATAGATAGGGATTGTCTATGGCATGTCTTTTGAGTAGTTTTTGATTATTGTTTTGTTTTCTCCCCCTTCCCAATTAGATGAGGAGGATGAAGAGGATCGTAATTTTAAGAAACGTAAAAATAAACGCAAAACTGATTGTGAATATGATGATGACTGGTTGGCGAGTAAGCGTCGCACCAATTCACGTAATAGTAACAAAGGTCGGAGTCCTCGTGGCAAAGACAAATCTAAAGATGATCGTTCAATATCACCAGCTTCGTCTACATCATCATCAGCCACTACAAGGGGTGGACGTAGTATAAGATTAAATTCCAAAACAGAAAAGACCGTTACGAAAACTACACGTAGAACACCAGTTAAAAAAAAGAAAAATGATGATAGGAATTCTTCTACTTCAAATAGTCCAATTTTAAATCTTTCATCATCAACAGATGCAGCCACTACAATAACATCGCAATCATCAGTAAATGGTAATGGCGGTGGAGGTGAGAGCTTATAAGCTTTCAGTGTGTGATTGGTCTTTTATGTGTTTTTATTTTAAATCTGGACATGTTTTTCGCTTTTGTATCACATCACCACAAAAAAACCAACCAACTACCTACCCACCACCCATTAAACACCATTTAAAAAAAAAACAAATCCTTGTGTAATTAACCCACCTTTTACGTCATTTCATTTAATAATCATTTAAAAAAAAAACACCTTCGCTAACATTTCATGTATGTCTTTAATTTCCTTAAATATCTTCTTTTTTAAACATTTATTTTATTAACACTGTTTTTGTTTGTAGTTTAATTTAAATTTTAATAGAATTTTCTGAAAAGTAGCATGCTAGTTTATAATGTAAAGAGAGAGAGAGAGAAAAATGGCACTTTGTAAAACTAAATTTTCTTATGACAAACTAAGGGTCCTGATTCTGGTTGTAAAAAATATTAATTAAAATTATTTTTTTTTTTAAATATTCAAAAAATTTTGTTTTGTAAAATATATTTTTGACACAAAAAAATATATTTTTTTTAAATTTTTTTTTAGAAGCAAATATTTTTTCCATTACAAAACTTTTATATACCGAAATTTGTATGCACCCCACTTAGTGATTGAGAGTATAAGTATGGCATTCCACCATTTGTAACTCGGTCTGACTTCCCATTAGGTAGAAATATTAAAAAAAAATCGGTTATAACGAATTAATTTTAAAGTATCGACATTTTGGCAACCATTTTCATACAAAATAAATCTTGTGTAACAAAATCGTTTATAACACCGTCGGACAAAAATTAAAAAAAAAAAAAGTCGTTAAACACGAACTGGATAATATACGTTTGAAACTCGAGACTAAATGTCATAAAACTGCATTTATAGTTTTTCTTTTCGTGATCCTGTTTCCTTTTAAAAGGACTTCAAAGTTTTAGAGGATTAAATTTTTTAAAAATTTTTTTAATATTTGTACTTGTCCTAGGATGCCACCAGTGATAGCAAATGAAAGAGGAGGATCTCCCCTAATTTTACTATTTTATTATTTTTGCATATCAGGAAAATGGAGGTAAGTTACGTCCTTTCAAAATTTTATCCTTCAATATCATTAAAAATTGTTAACAAAATATTTTGATAGTTTTAAAATGACTTTATTCACATACTTTTATCCTGATATGACAAAAAAAAAAAAAAAAATTAGGGGAGATCCTCCTCTTTCATTTGCCATCACCAGTGTCATTCTAGTACAACCACAAATATTTCAGAAATATTTTACAAAATGTATCCTTTAAAACTTTGAAGTTCTTTTAAAAGGAAACAGAATCACGAAATGAAAAACTGTAAACACAGTTTTACTCCATTTGATCTCTACTTTCAGACATATACTATCCGGTTCATGTTTAATATTGGTTGTCAGACGGTGCAACGAATCCTCGATTAAAACGAAATACCTTTTATGGTTTCACGAATGCAATTTCATATGTTTTTATCCTTTTATAACGTACTCTACTATTTTTCAAGTGCGGCAATCATCTTTATTGTATTTTTTATATTTTGGAGAACAGTGCAAATATATTTTCATAGGAAAACTGACCAAGTGTAAAGAGTATGACAATATTATGAAAAAAACTTAAAACGCCAAAAAATATACTTGTGTTATCGATAATTTTGCATTTTATTCTGGAAATGTCAACTTAAAATTGACATTTCCAGATTAAAATGTTAACAGTGTTGCCAATTTTATTAGTTTTTGCTCGAATGAAGCAGTTTTGGACGAGTTGGCAATATTGTTTTTTTGTTTTGTTTTTATTTTATTGTATTTCTTGTTCTTTCTCGCATTTGTTGTTGATGTTTGTAACTATCCGAAATATTGGTCCTAGACCCACCTTCAAGTATACCGATCGACTCAAAATCACTTTCTGAGACGATTTAACGATGTCCGTCCGTCCGTCCATTTAAACGTTGTGAGCAGGATACAGGTAGAAATTATCAATCGATTTGTCTGAAATTTGAAACTTAAGCTTCATTTGGCCTAAGGACGAAGCCTATTGATCGGTCTATGTTTAGACCTATCCCCCATACAAAGGTCCGCTTTATTTTCGCACAAATGACTCTAATAACCGTAGTCCCCATACAAACCCCCTTCCGATATTCACATAAATCTTGTGCCTTGGTGGTCTTATCAATTCCGAATATAATTGGACCATTTTTGAACTTAGGTGCATATAAAAATTTAGCGCGATATTCAGTAAAATCGGTCTATTGGCAACAAAATTTTACTCAAATTTTGTGGTGTATGCTTTCTATACTAATTAAAGATCTAACGAAATATAGATCTAATCAGTCCATGTTTGGACTTGGGACCCATTTTCCGGAAATCACTGGGGAAGGGTATCATATGGTCGGTCTTGATCGACTATAATTTTCTTCTTGTTTTGCATTGTGGAAGTTATCAATATATTCGGCAAGGCCGAATTTAACTTTTTTTAAATGTAAAACACAAAAAACAAACTGTTCATTTTGGATTTTTTTAAATAGTGAAGATGATCTCAATTTGGCCTGTAAGAAACCTAAGGGTCTAGACAGAATCAATTTAGATTGCGTAAGACGTTAAGCAAATAGTTTTGGGTTATATAATTTGTATGTGAGGTACCTAAATCTAGGTACCTCACCTAATCTAGAATCTATATGAAAATTCTACAAAAAATAAAACAAAAAATGGTTATTCTGAATTTTTATGTAACGAAGATCTCACTTTGGCCTATAAAAAAACCAAGGCGGTCTTAATTTTTTTTGTTACTTTTTAATAACATCGCTTACAAAGAAGAGAGTGGTCGATTTTGAAAGCTAACATTGCACACATTTATATTATGACCTTTTTAAATACCTAATTTTATTTGTTTATTAATACACGAAAAGTTAATTTTAATACAAAAGTAAATAGGTAATAAAAAGCTCAATATAAATCTCTGCAATGTTAGCTTTCAAAATGGACTTTTTTCTTGTTTGTAAGTGATGCCAACTAAAAGTTACAGCAAAAAAACTTAAAAAAAACAGCCTTTTTTAAAGAGGATTTGAAACCGCTTACACCATTAAATTGAGCGTACCAGAAGTGTATCCAGCTTGTTTTAAATTCGAGCACAAGGCCATTAATATCAACTATAACTGACAATTCGCCATATGATATATCATTCTTCGTCGTTCTTGAATCCATCTTAAAGATCCTGATTTTACTGTTACTTTTCAATTTTTTTTTCAATACACACACACATACTTTACGATAAAAAAATACTATTATTTAACTCATCTTTTCATATATGTTCTTTACTAACCTTTGTGATGTTTTATTAGTTAGTGTTTCGTATAAAATAACCTTTATAATGTTTACTATGTTTTTATTATTATTTTAAAATTTATTATTACAGATACTGTTCAAAAAACTATAACGACAATAACAACAACTGATCATCCGTCATTGCAATTTATGCAACAACAACGCAAGTTTGAAGGAAAAATACCAAAACTTAATCAACAACAAATCACAACAACATCAATGACCACAAGTTCTTCTACATTAGCTTCCTCTACTTCAACATCTTCTACAGTTATTTCTACTGACTCTGACGTGGCTACCATAAAAACAGAGGTGGAAGATTCAACATTTTCTAGTCAAAATCAAATCGAACAGCAAACTATAGTTTATACAACCATGTTGCCGGCTGCAAACACACTAAATGGCATTCCATCCCATCATCAGCCTCAATATATAACAATGCAGGCACCAACAACGACTTTAAGTCCTACCACACATACAACAACTAGTCCTATACCGACTACAACAACTGATGGTGCCGTTTATCAGTTTAAGTCCGAAATTATATGTGATACCCAACATCAGTATCAACAACAACAGCAGCAACAGCAACAGCCAACAACACAAACCCATGATAATAATCACGGTAAGTGTTTTTAAGAAGAAATATCCTAACAGACGTTTTGTTGTTAATTAAGGTTTTTGCTTGTGTTTGAAATATTATTTTTTAATTTTTTTATTTTTGTTTTATTAACCACTGATTTGTTGCAAATTTTTTTGTTTTTATTTATTTTTTTTTAACTCATCATAAATCATCCTTATTAAATGTGTATGTTTTGTTTATTATTAATCCCTTTGGAAATTTATTTTATTAACCAATATTTTCGGTTTTTTTTAGTTTTTTTACTAACTTTATGCTTTATTTTTGACATAATTTTGCCTAATTATTTTCCTACTCTAATTAAAATACAATCCATTCATCATGATTTAACAACACTTATCACTCAAACAACATTTTTGTGTTTTTGATTCCTTTTGTATATGCTGGTTATATGTTTTATCTGCTCGCTCCTCCCCTACACACATTTCCCGTGACCATTTTGTACAGGATGAATCAGTAGAAAGTATATATATATTTTTTAATTTGAAATATGTAAAAACAAATTGTCACTTTTATGAAATAATTGATCATCTTTCAGGTCACTCTAATGTATAACAAATTTGACGATTTTTAGGTGTTTAGAACAATAAATATAGATATTGCATTATTTAATTTATCTTCTTTATTTGATGTTAATTTTTTGAAAATAAATTCGTGCATTCACGAGTAATGACCAGAAATGGCAAATCGATATATATTACATTAACATTAACAAATAAAGTAAAAATAGAGCTAAAACACCTCAATTCAACCGAGGAGTTGACCGCACCCCCTCCAAATTTAATGAAATTAAGTACTGGGGTTTACTTTAACAAAAAAGAGATTTTGCCAATTTTTCAAGCTTCTGGTAATTCCCGTATTCGAGATATGCGGTCTTGAAAATTGACAAAATCGTATATATTTGACAAAAGTGTTCTGACATAAATAAAGATATCTCGAAAAGAAATAACAATTCGGGTCAAGCTTCTGGTCATTCCAGTATTCGAGATATGCGGTCTTGAAAATTGACAAAATCGTATATATTTGACAAAAGTGTTCTGACATAAATAAAGATATCTCGAAAAGAAATAACAATTCGGGTCTCATTCAGGTTTCAAATAATAGGTAATGAGACAGCCTTTTAAACTGCATGCCCCAAGATTTTTTTGGAAAAAGGTCATTGGTTTAAACCTTAATTTTTGGAGAGCTATATCTCAAAAAACGATATTTTTAAAATTTTGGAAAAAAATATATGTTGTTAAGAATCACCTATTCTTCTTAAGTTTAAATTTTCAGGATGGAGACTTCATTGGAACTTTTTATATTAATAGAAACATTGTGACAGGAAAGAAAAAGCGGTGTAATTTCCCTAAAAAAAAAAAAATATTTTTTTTGTCTTTGAAATTCTAGTACCAAAATTCATTTTTCTGAATGTTTTTGACGTGCTGAGTCCAAATAAGACCTTTGTGAACTGGCATATCGCTATTACTTTTCAAGATATATGCACCTAAATGTTCAAAAAACAAAGCAATAGCATTTTAGCAATTTTCACACATTTGTGTGCAGATATCTCGAAAACTAATAGCGATAGGCCAGTTCAAAGGCCATATATGGACTTAGCACGTCAAAAACATTCAGAAAAGTGAACTTTGGTACCAGAATCTCAGAGACAAAAAAAATATTTTTTTTCTAAGGGAAAATAATACATCGCTTTTTCTTTTCAGTCACTAGCGGTATTCGCTCTTGGTAGCAAACTACCCTTGCAGACCTTTCACAGCTTGCAGATATTGTATAAATACAAGAGTATGCAAGACCACAACAACAAAATACATGAAATTAAAATTCAAGCTTACAATACTTAAGATCTTTTAGTTTTTCCGGAAAACAATAAGAAAAATTAACAAACATTCATAATTTGTGTAAAAAAAAATAACAATAGATTTTTAGAACGAATTATAACAAAAAAGAACCAAAAATTAGAACAACACAAATGAAAAAATTAAACTATTTCATCTTCTTCTTGAGCGCATCACTGATGCCAACCATTCCTTCAACAGAAAGTCGCTAAATCCTACTAAAAAAATCGCTGGAAAATCGATTTACGATACAAAATAGCTATTTTGACAACAGCAGAATATAATAACAACAGCTGTTTGAAAACTCACAATAAAAACGAAAAAAGACGCTCACGCTTTGTAGCATAAAATCATAGCATTTATACTACCCTTGCAAAAATGCTATCAAGAGCGAATACCGCTACTATGTTTCTATTAATATTAAAAGTTCCAATGAAGTCTCCGTCTTCTCCGTAAACTTAAGTAGTATAGGTGAATCTTAACAACATATATTTTTTCCAAAATTTTAAAAATATCGTTTTTTGAGATATAGCTCTCCAAAAATTAAGGTTTAAACCAATGACCTTTTTCCAAAAAAATCTTGGGGAATGCAGTTTAAAAGGCTGTCTCATTACCTATTATTTGCAACCTGACTGAGACCTGTATTGTTATTACTTTTCGAGTTATCTTTATTTATCTCAGAACACTTGTCAAATATATACGATTTTGACAATTTTCAAGACCCCATATCGCGGGAAGAAAAACTACCAGAAGTCCAAAATTTTGGCATTCCAAGTTTCATTAAATTCGAAAGGGGTAAGGTCAAAAATGCAACTTTTTTCGGTTGAATTGAGGTGTTTTAACTCAATAAGCCATTTTTTTCTACTACAAAACAAAAACAATGGCGTAATAAATCTGAGACGTATTAGTAACATTTTTTTTATATAATTTTATATTAATCATACGCTTATGAGAATTTTGCCAACACTATATGCAAAAATACACCGAGACGTATTAGTAATATTAGCGGTATTCGCTCTTGGTAGCAAACTACCCTTGCAGACCTTTCAAAGCTTGCAGATATTGTATAAATACAAGAGTATGCAAGACCACAACAACAAAATACATGAAATAAAAATATACAAGACTTTCATTTATATGCAAGACAAAAACCCATAGCATATTCTGGCCTTTCAAACCTTTCAAGCTTACAATACTTAACATCTTTTAGTTTTTCCGGAAAACAATAAGAAAAATTAACAAACTTTCATATTTTGTGTAAAAAAAAATAACAATAGATTTTTAGAACGAATTATAACAAAAAATAACCAAAACTTAGAACAACACAAATGAAAAAATTAATCTTCTTCTTGAACGCAGAACGCAGCACTGATGCCAATTATTATTCAAACAGGAAGTCGCTAAATCCTACTAAAAAAATCGCTAGAAAAGCGATTTTCGATAGAAAATAGCTATTTTGACAACAGCAGAATATAATAACAACAGCTGTTTGAAAACTCACAATAAAAACAAAAAAAAGACGCTCACGCTTTGTAGCATAAAATCATAGCATTTATACTACCCTTGCAAAAATGCTATCAAGAGCGAATACCGCTATTGTTTTGTTTTACATAATTTAATATTGATCATACTCATGTATTCGATAATTACAGGGAAATAATACATATCGTTGAGCTATATTCAATTTGAGATATCTGCTGTGTTATAAAACTGCAGATAGCTCAAATTGAATATAGTTACACGATATTCTAATCTTAACATCAAAGTAAAACAATTCGTTTTTATACCCTCCACTTAAGCTTCCTTCAGACTGTAATACTGAGTCGTAAGAAAATACGTATTTTTAAATAATACGAAATTTTTTCCGCTTGTCAAAAAATCTTTTAGAAATCATTTGTGTATTTACACCATCATATCTGATGGTGAAAAGTGATCTTATGAAAAGTGTATTTCTCTTAGTTTTATACCGATTTGTGTTTACACCATACTATTTAATAGATTTTACACAAAATTTTGCCAGATATTATTACAAATATTATAGTCTGAAGGTACCCTTAGTGGTAGAGGGTATATATAAGTTTGTCATTCTGTTCGTAACTCATAAAATCCTAAACAATTCTTTAAAAATGTTGTCTTTCACAACTTTTCAATTCACATGAATATTTCCGAATCACGTGAAATCGAATTCCATGTTTTATTCTTTACCTATTCATTCGAAATTCAAATCAAATAACTAAAAGCTTAAAATTTAATGATAATGGTACATTCGTTTTAATTTCACCAATTTTTTTTTATGCAAAACAAAACGAATAAAAATATTTGGAAGTGAAATCTAGAACACCAAAAAAAATCGGAAATATTTTCATTTTTTTTATTTATTAAAATCTTCTGCTTTTTAAACTACATTGGGCTATTTCGATACGAACAAAAGTTATAAATTTTTAAGTTAAATTAAACCAATTCTCATAAAAGATTTAACAAAACCAAAATACACAAAATATCACCGTTTTTATGTTTCATATTTCAAATTAAAAAAAAAAAAAAACAACTGAACCATTCTCTATCACATCCTTTTGTTTTTTTCTTATGTGCGTCTTTTGTTATTGTTTTAATATTATTTGTTTTTTGTTTTATTTCATATTTAGTTAACTGCAAAATTCAAGCATTCAATTCAAACTACAAACAAAGCAGCTGATTATCCTTGTTTTTGTAATTAAAACCAGTTCAGAAAAATTAAAGAAAAAATTAAAAATTCTTTTTCAAAAATTTCCCGCCCCCATTTATACATTTACATACTCTTATTGAAAAAGTTTTCTTCATAAAATGCACAAAATTATTATTTAAAAAAAAATATTTTGTAAAATCATTATAATGAAAAAAATATAAAATAATAATACAGTAAAAAAAAGATGAAGTTGTTTAGGTCAAAGCAGAAATAGATTCTCCGTACATATTCAGAGCAATGGATCAAAATATTTTGACATACCGTATTATCTACAAAAAAGAAAACAATATTTGAGTTGTGAAAATAAGAATAAGGCAATTTTTATTTTTTATTATTATTTATTAAGTAATAATTATGTTTCTTTTTTTTATAATTTTGTAGTTTATTTTATGATTTTTATTTTGTACATCTATTTTAGAGCTAGTTTATTGAAAAAAATCATAAATCGAAATTTCTCAAGCAACCTCTGAGATAATTCAGCTTTAATGAATTTAAAGGTAGCGAAAGAAAAAGTTGATTTGTTTTTATACTTTTTTTTTTAGTTTGTATAAATAAATTATGTATTATTTGATATTTAATTTGTAGAAGTTTCCTTTAAGTACAAATAATATGCCTGCTCAATTTAGCAAACTACAAGAACAACAACAACAACAAATCTCCAACAAAACACACAATTTTTTTTAAACACACACACACACAGTTTCATTTTGTTTGAATTTCCTATTATTATTTTTTTTTTATTTATTTTGATTTCCTCAACGAATCTTTTACATTTATTTCGAAATACACATTTAATTTTTAAAACAACAAATTTTTAAAAATTAAGACAATGTGGTCACCACTATTAGTTCGTCCCCCCTACTGCTCACCACAACATCATCGACCTCGCCGCCGGCAACTGCCTCGACAACATCTACAACCCTCTCCACTCATGGCAACAATAACAACAGCAGCGAGACAACGCAGGCGTCACAACCTCAATACCACTATATTACCACCACCACAGGCAACTCCGCAAACGGAACAGAGGTTGCACAACACCAGACTCCGACAACGACAATTGTGTATGAAAACTATGAAGGAGATGTTGCCCCAAATGGCAGTACGATCATTAAATTTGAGGGCGGGGAATATGAAGTGATTAAAAGTGAATTAAACGATAATCACCATATTATACAAACTTCAGCCACAAATAATAACAATAATAATAATAATAATGTTGTTGTCCAACATCATCAGCAACAACAACAACAAATTCAACAACACCACCATCAGCACCAGCAACAAGATGTGGTTATAAAATATGAAAATCAGCAACAAGATGTGGTTATAAAATATGAAGATCAGCCACAACAGCAGCAAGATGTAGTTGTAAAATATGAAGATCAGCAGCAGCAGCAGCAACAACAACAAGATGTGATTGTGAAATATGAAGATCAAAGTGTAGATGATGATAGCTATGAAGAATTTCAGTCTGTTTCACACTCTCCACAAAAGGATCTGGGCGGTGTGACTTATCAAACTATTACTCACCATGATAAAGAGCTAAATCAAACTATTACAGAGACGATAGCCGTACCAGCTGGTTCGACGGCATCGGCGAGCCTCAAACAAAAGCGTAAACGTAAAACACGTGGCGTAACCGTTGATGAACAGGGAGAATACTTGGAGAAAATGTCTGTTAGAGGTTTAGACATTCAGAGGTATGAACACATCATTGACGGTGTCTCCTACTGTTTGGTGTGTGCCAAAAATGATATATACAAAACATTCAAAAACAAATACAGTTTCCAACGGCATGCATATCTCTTTCACGAGGGTGATAATCGTAAAATATTTGCTTGCCCCATTTGTAATAAGGAATTTTCCAGACCGGACAAAATGAAAATGCATAAAAAAGACAAACACGGTGATATGACTGTTGCTGAAGCGAATGCCGTTGCCGGAGGAACGCCAATAAAAAATAATGCCAATATGGGAGATACGCCGCCGGTAGCTAAAAGAGCCCGAAATGCAACGACAAAAACTCCGAGGGCACGAAAACCTCGCAACACTTTGGCCAATATGAATAACAATGAGTTGATGACTACTAATAGCCCTAGTAAAGATGCTGCTGCACAGAAACGTTTAGCTCAAATTGATAGTGTTTTAGATGAAGTACAAAATGCTGATTCTAATCAGTCTGGGGGATCTGGAAGTTTGCATATACAACAGCACACTATTATACAGGCAGCTCCAATACAACAGCAGCAACAACAACAGCATCATCAGCAACAACCCGCCCAACATCAACAGCAATTACCTTCAATGGAATTCAGTGGTATGATTTTACCTGGAGGTGCTCAATTGGCTTTAGCAAATCCGGGAGCCACTTCAAGTATTATGCAATCCCAACAACGAGTCATCACCAACCAACAACCTGCACAACAAACTACAGTGGCTGCACAAAGCCATTCACCGTCTGGTCCAGGAACCACAACACTAATATACTCTAATCAAATAGATTTGCAACAGGCTCTACTGCAACAACAGTTACATGGTCAAAGTATAATGATACAAGATCAGGCTGGAAATTTAGTACCTCTGCAATCATTGCAGTCTTTAGATGGCACACAAACAATTTATACAACTCAGGCAGCACCAACGCCGCGACAACAAATTCTCCAAACCCAACCTGTTCAAAACTCGCAACAAACTTTGATTACCACACATCCGGCTCATATTAAAGTAGAACCGAATTCACCGCAAACAAACAACAATAATTCATCTAGTCATCCAACACAGCAGCAACAACATTATGAACTCGATAATGTTGGCTATCTATCATCGACAGCAGCTACACCCGCTGGCCCCAATCATGCGCCCACCGAACAGCATGTTATCGGTACCGTACAGAGTTATCAAATTTTGACACCAGATGGCCTACAAAGCTATCAAACGGCCGCAACAAAACTAGAACCTAATGAAATTGAGCTGTGCCCTTACAGCATGTCAGCTACGACACCTCAATATACGTTTAGCAGTCATTTAACTACCACATCTGATCCTTCATTACACCCGCAACATCATCAACAAACTGCCAACACAAATGGGCAACATCAAACTATACATCATCAACCACATCATCAAAGTAGCGCAAATGCTCAACATCATACACATCATCAGCAACAGCATCATCACCAGACGACACAACATCATCAATTGCCGTCGTTGTCCGCTCCTCATCATCAGTTTATGGAATTGAAAAATGAGTTGCTCATAAAAAGTACGGATGCTTATTCGTTGGACGCTGCCACCTCAATGTATCATTTACCTTTCTCACCTAATTCTATGATAAATGCAGTGAGTGATGTAAATTCATCCTCACTTTTGGAAACCAAAGAAATTAGGTAATAAAATGATTAAATTTTTGGCTTTTTTTCTTTTTTTTTCTTGTATGTCTTCTGAACTTGTAGATGATTTTCGAAAAATATTGAGTAGTTAGCCAGAAGATTAGTAGGTACAATTAGTTTATTTTTTTTATTTTTGTTATAAATTAACAAAAAAAATGTATTTAAAAATCATGTTGCTAGTTTATATTATAAGTAAATTTTGTTTATTTAACATGTTGCTAAATGAGGGGTTTAGAAAAGTCACGAGGAGTTTGGAATAAGTAAAAAAAATGTATTAAGTCCTCTGCACTGTCTTTCACAACTTTTCAATTCACATGAAATTTTCCGAATCACATGAAATCGAGTTTAGTGTTTTGTTGTTCACGTTTTCATTGGATGTTTAAATGAAATAACTAAAATTTCAAAAATTATAAGGAAAAAAGAAAGTAAAAATCTAGAAAACTGAAAAAAAAAAATCGAAAATTTTCACTTTCAAATTTTTTATGTGAATTACTTTTTTGGAAACAGCTGCTTTTTTTTACTTCTGAGCTAAATAATGAAATTTAAGGTCGTTTCTTTTCTTAGACCATCTCCCATTTTAAGGGTCATATTAATCCCTTGTTCAAATATTCTCTTCGAAAACCACTAAAAAGTTTTCTAGAAATTTTGGTCTTACAGAAACCCTAGTGAAATTTAAACCTTTAAGAGCACGATATAGTTGTATCTATGATAATATTTGAAAAAATGACTATAATGATAGAGATAGAGGCTTAATATGTTCTAAAAATAGTGTTTATAAAAAACCGACATTTTGGAAAGCCGGTTTCTCGGTTAACCGAAATTCAGATTTTTCGGTTAACCGGTTTTCTCGGTTAAACCGGAATAAAAAAACCGGTTAACCGGTTTTTTTCTTTAACTGACAAACCCAAAAAATACTTTAAAATTGCTAATTTTTATTAAATAAAAAATCGATTGTAACTAAAGTTAACATATTTGTTTCTTTCAGCAAAGTTAGCAACTGTTATCCTTTGAAAATAGCGGTATTTAAATACGGTGCTTTATTTTCTTATATTCACCGGAGCTTTATTTTAATTTTTATTGGTTTTATTTAAAAAACAAATACATCAATTCGTTATAAAATGTAGTCCGTATTTTATATTAATGTTCTCTTATTGACATTTTCTCCATTAATAAGAATTTTAGTACCTAATTAACAGTCACTTATTAAGTTTTCAATGAAACTGTCCAAAAAACGCTCATAACTGGGATAATTCAAATATTTATTAGATTAAAATTCCTATTTGGAAAATTGTTTCTTGAAGACAAAAAGTATTTTAAACTTCCTTTCTCACGGATTTTCAAGGTCTTTTTAATGAAATTTTGAAAATATCATAAAAAAGTGCAAACCCTTAATATTTGCAAAATATTCCGTTTGAATATATTTAAAAAAAAAAAACCGGTTAACCGACAGAAAAAAACCGGTTTTCGGTGCACCGGAATTTTTCAATTTCGGTTAACCGGTTTGCAAAAAAACCGAAATTTTGGGAAAAAACCGGTTTATCGGTTAACCGGTTTATAAACACTATCTAAAAAAAAAGAACCGCCATTAAATTTCACTGCAGATATGTATAAACATTAGATCAGAAGTTAATTTATTACATTGTTTTTACTTATTCCAAACGTTTTTGAAAACAAAAAAATTAAAAACTACAGTAGGCCACAAAAAAAATCGAGCTAAGTTTTCAAAACCCATCGGGTGATTTGGTCTTCTAATGGTACACTTCAATTTTTTGTTTGTTCTAATCAAGATACACTCGGTGACCTCAAATTTGTTTCACAGTGTTATTCATCAAAATATCTGTGTCGAGAATGTATTAAATCGAGAATGAATTAAAAAGTGTAAAAAAGCTCTAAAAATAGTACCTTATGAGATTCTGTTTATCATTTCGCCATGGGACTCTTTTTTACAGAGTTATTAGTTATTGTGGGTCTGAATTGTTTAAACAAAATTTTTATTTAAATTGGCGGTATTCGCGTTTGAATTATTTACCCTTGCAAATTGCGAAATGCAACATTTATTACAACAAACACAAATAAAATAATTCAGATTTTTTTATTTTATCCCATGTGTTTTTTGTAATAAATGTTGCATTTCGCACTTTGCAAGGGTAATAATTTTCGACGTGAATACCACTATTATATTAAAAAGTTTTAACCTTGCAAATTATTTTACAATAATGCATTCATGCATGTTTGTTGTATTAATTTTTTAATTAATTAATGGCAGTATTCACGTTAGAATTTTTTACCCTTACAAAGTGCAAAATGCTACATCTATTACAACAAACATGGGACGAAATAAATTCCAAAATAATTTTATCTGTGTTTGTCGTAATAAATGTTGCATTTCGCACTTTGCAAGAGTCAAAATAGTTGACGTGAATACCACTATTAATTCCGCTTTGCAAGTTTTAAAATTTTTTGACGGAAATATCGTTACTTTTGTTTTTAAACATATTGTAGTTTAGAACAACATGTTGTCATATTTTCAGTTCGTTTTATTTTTTTTTTTTCATATTGATGGAATTCACGTCAGCAATTTTAGTCTTGCAAAAATGCGAAATGTCAAAATTGCAACTTAATTTGCTTTTTGTTATTTTGTAAAGAGAAAATCTTTTCATGCAATCACACAAAGTCGATTTATGATTTTATTGGCAATTTTGCACTGTTGCAAGGGTAACAGTTTTTGAAGTGAATACCATTATCTAAGGTATTCACGGTTTTTACCCTTGCAAAGTGCGAAATGCAACAAACACATATAAAACTATTTTCGGTTTTTATTTAATCCCATGTGTGTGTTGTAAAAAAAAAATATATTTCGCACTTCTCAAGGTTACAAAATTTCTGAAGTGAATACCATAATTGTATTTTTAAAGTATTGTTATTCTTTTTGATATACAGATTAATTGTTGCTGCTACTTTTCCGTAAAATTAAACTTTACTATCTATTAGTGTATTTTCTTTAACATTGTGCTACACACATCAATTGAATTGAAAAAAAAATACACTTAATTATTTTTAACAATATACATAAATAAGTAATTTATTTTTTATAATTTTATATTTTCGTATTTTTAAACTTAAAAAGCTATTTATAATTTATTTGTAAAATTTTGTGCATTTTATTTGAATTAGTATTTTTCAAAAAAAAAAAAAAAGTATTACAAAATTTGCTTTGTTTGCTTCAAAAATGTTAATTTATCATATTTTGTTTATTAAATTTATTGTTTTTTTAATTAATTTTTTTTCTTAAAAAAATCTTAATTTATTTTATTTTTTTTTTTTCGTTTCTTTTTTTCTCTTTTCATTTTAAAACAACAAAAAAATTCACATATGTCCACATAAAACAAACCACAAAAAAATTATATCATAACAAAATTTTCAATCAATCATCATCCTTATTAGTTACGATATCAACGAAGCCGTGCTGTTAGCGCTTTAAACATTTAAATCTTATTAGAAGACAAAAAAAAAATAAGTAGTACGTTTTTTTGTTTAAATTATTATTTATTGTTTCAATTGTTTTTGGTTCGAAAGAGTACTTATTTATGTTTCGGAGATATAATCTACAAATTTACATCATCATCATGGTCACTAACCATTGTCACATATAATTATGAGTTGTTATCATTTCTATAGTTAACACATTTTATTTAACCCAAAACTCTCCTTCTATCATTTGCACATTGGCTGCTGCAGCAAAATTTTGTTTAATTATTTTTTATGTCCAAAACTGTTTTGTTTTTAAAAACTAAATGATTATTTTTTTCAAAAAAAAGGTATGTGGATTTTTATTTTTTATTTATATTTTTATTATTTTGTTTTATTTAAAAAAAAAATATATATATTGCATTGATTTAAACTAAGATCTTACTTTAAAAAATAATGGAAACCGATTATCTGTTCAAATTTTAACGAGGGTCGTTGTAAATGAAGTCTTCACATAAATTTTTACTTTAAACCAAAAATATCACGATGTGTCAGACTTACGCTAAAAATTAGTATGAACGAAATGTTTGCTTTCTTATTCTGCAAAACAAATATAGCATTTAAAAAAATGTAAATTTTAAGAGCTATGGCGCTTAAAAGCTTTGTAGTGTTTTTAGGTCACTTAGGGTCAACAGTTTAAAGTTATAGAATAGGTTATAGAATAGGATAACAAATGGCGTTTAAAAAAGTAGTAAACAAAAACCATATGGTATTGTTTACGAAATTTTATCACAAATCGAAATGTGAGCGAGATGGAAGATACCAGTTTTAAAGTGAGAATGCAGATTGTTTTTTGTCTCTCTTTGCTTTACGTTTGAACTTTAGTTTGGCATTGCCAGAATTTTCCAATTATCTTTGGTGATGCCAGATCTACAAAACGGTCGATGTATTACTTTATAACTTTGTATCCAGATCTTGCACAGATATTATTTTTTATGGCCAATCTATCAGAAACTGCCGGTGGAGCGAAAAAAATATACTTTTGCAAATCCCATACATTTTTTGGGTGGTCTAACTATTTATGATCTACACCAGAGTTAGCAATTTTTTTTATTTTTTTTAGCCGGATTTCAGTTTTCAGCTTTTTTCAGACTATATTTAATAAAAAAAAAAAATTGGCAAAAATTGAAAAAAAAAACAAATTAATTTAAGTTGGCCGAATACCCTCCACATTGCCCAAAGGAATTTATTTTAACTTCGGTATAAATTTCGGACAGAGTCCTTTTTCTTGGCAATTTGGATACAAATAATCTGTCAAATATTATTGTTAGCATTCGGAATGATTTGCGATTACTCAATTTCTAGCGATCGGCTAACGGAGACATCTGTCAAAATTTTGAGAATGTTTTGCAGTTAAAAAGCTTGCCCCTCAGTTTTCAACCTATAGAATACGGCATCCCATAAAATTTAAACTTTTGAATTTCGTGTCGTAATACCTGCCAAATGATGGCCCCGTTAGAGCTGATTATAGGAAAATTTATGAAAAAATTTCAGTCGGCAACCCGCGGTCAAAGTTGGAAAAAAAATCATATCCAAATTTTTTGACCGGCTTAAAATTCGGAAATTTTTCGTACTTTATTGGAAAAATATTTAAAAAATTTCAAACCGCGATTTTGGCCTACAGATGTTCATTTTTAAACATAAAAATTATTTTTTTTATCCAAACGATGTTGATACAGACTATTTCAGGCAGAAAAATACACCCGTTCCAATTAGGGTTCTATAGTCGAAAAGTCGAAATTGACTTTTTTGCTCTTAAAAAGTCGAAAAGTCGACTTTTGCTTTCAACTTTTCTTTCTTCTGAAAAAAAAATTCAAATGAGAGCCGAGTTTAATAACATCTAAGGCTATTGGTATTTCCATGTATTTTGTATGTGAAGCAAAAATGTCAATGCCAAATTCATGAGTAAGAAAGTGTGAAGTGCAATATTTACTAGAGTCCGACCGAATATTCGGTATTGGTTTCGGCCGAATATTGGGGTTTCGGCCATTGTTCGGTATTCGGCAAAATTTTGACCGAAATTAGCCGAAACCGAAACTTTTTTGTTATTTAAAAAAATATATAAAAAAAGTCGCTGAATTTTTAATTTCGTGTTTCATTCCACTTGATTAAGTTCACCTGAACAAAAAATAACAAGGTTGTCCAATAAATGTGATACTGTTATACTTCAAACATTTTTTTCTCTTAATCTTCAAATGTACAATTTTTTGAGTTCTTTATAAAAAGATTTTTTTTTTAAGTTTAGTAAAATAATTATTTTTTTAATAAATTCAACCATTTCTATGGTTTAAAAACATAAAGTGCTGTATTTGTTTCTTTAAAGCAATCATAACAATTTTTTTCACGCCAGGCTATAATTTTTTGTTAAAGTTTCGGCCTCAAAAAGTGGTTTCGGTCGGATTCTAATATTTACAAATATTCTTGATTATTGTAAACATCTCATTGATAGTTCTATAAATCGAAAGTCGACTCTTTTGCTTTAGATTTTTTCAACCTTTTCCACATTTTCGATTTCTTCGACTTTTTTAACCTTCATTA
The DNA here is from genome assembly GCA_963921195.1 of Pegoplata infirma. NCBI lineage: Eukaryota > Metazoa > Arthropoda > Insecta > Diptera > Anthomyiidae > Pegoplata > Pegoplata infirma. Next base: position 238,068,663 of record OY992538.1, on the reverse strand, counting down.
CTTTGGTACCCAACATTGATAAATAAAATACAACCAAAAAAATAGCACCAAAATGCTTACAACAAGTCAAAACTAAACTTTTATTTACAAAAAAATCGACTTTTTAAAAGTTGGAAAAGGTCGAAAAAAGTCCAAAAGTCGAAGAAAATCGAAAAAGTCGACTTTTAAAAAATGTCAAATGACATTTTTGGTATAAAAAATGTTTAAAATTCTGAGACAATTTTTAGTACAGAAAATGTTTCACATAATTAATTATTTTCTATACGAAAAATGTCTTAGAATCTGAAACATTTTCTATACGAAAAATGTCTCATAATCATAAATATTTTCAATAAGAAAAATGTCTCAGAATCTTCAACTTTTTAAAACTTTTTCTATACGAAAAATGTTATAGAATTTAAGACTTTTTATGTAGAAAAAAATTTTGTCTTAGAATCTGCAACTTTTTCTTAACAAAAATGTCTCTAAATATGCGAGTTTTTATGTGGTAAGAACTTCTATGAATTTTATACTTTTTATGTAGGTCGAATTTATAGAAAATTTATAGAAAAAGTATCAGACTTACAAAAGTTGTCCTAATGTCACCCTCCGATCTTCAAGGAATTGGTTTTATTTTGTGGAGCGGGAAAAATAAAAGGACACGTTTTTTTAGCGGCCCAAATTCATATTTAGGGGGTGCAGAAGAGGGGGAAAGAAACGGTCATTTTTAGACATTCTGCATACCAAATGAAAGGTCTTTGGAAAACCTATGTAAATGGTCAAAAACGTGTTTAAACATGCACAACTTTTCCTCATATTGAGTAAAATACCAACATTTTAGGACATTTTTGTTAATAAGTCGAAAAACAATGCCTTTTTTGGCACGTTGTTAGCATCACAAGATATGTCTTCTAAACACCTATAATCTGATACCAAATATGCATTAATATGCAAATCGTAAAAAACTGTAAAATTAGTTTGGTCCACTAAAAAAATGTAAAATTTCGTTTCAAAACAAGTTAAAAAATAGTTTTTCTTTCGGAGCCCCCGTAAGGTCGGAGACCTGGGCACGTGCCCCATGTGTCCTAATGGTTAAAACGGTGCCGTTCTCTGGATAGCTTTCTTCATTTTAAGAATTTTTTTTCAAAATTTTTTTACAAACGGATCAAAAGTTATTTTTTTTTACGAAAAACGTATAGTCTGTTAAATAACTTTGTTTAAAAGAAATAATCCGGCACATCAATGCAATATTTTTAATTTCGTTTGTATATTTTTTTATTTATATTCATCCTCATTGTATTTTTAATTTTTTTTTTTTTTTTATTTTTGTTATTTTTTTTTAAATTATTTTTGTTTAATACTTTAATTAGTCTTGCAAAACAACTTCCTATTTAACAAAAATCAATCTAATCAATGTGATTTTCTTAATTTCTTTTTTTTATTTTCATGTTTGATTTCTCTTTATGGTTTAAATGTTTTTTTTTATTGTTTTGTTTTTTGCGTCATCATAAATCATGTGGATACTGAAAATAATTAGATTTTACTAAAGAAATCAACACCACCACCAAGTCCAACAACAATTATCATGAGTTTGTTAAGCCTTTTCAAAAGCCTCTTAATAAAAACTTATCAACATCGTTACCATCCATGTCATACACTTATATAAACAACACCTCCACCACGAACACTAAAAACACTATACCAACCAACACAACATCATCCCCATATTCCTTCATAGCATCATTATCACCATCAGCATCATCGTCGTCCTCGTCGTTATCATCTTTTAATTTCGATGATAGTAAATGTAAAAGTAGTAGCAACAATGATATCGCAAATCAATCAACGTCCTCCTCTGCAACTATTGATCCAGCTAAAATTTTCTATGAGGAAGTCTTAGCCAAACAAGAAAAAGCTGCCGCTCAAGCCAAACTTTTCAATACAGCCAACAAGAGTAGCACTTTCGGTTTCGTCGATCAATTTACTGATTTTGTTATGAACAATAATAATGCATTTGTAGGTGTTGATTTTATTTATTTTATTAAAACTTTAATTTTATTTTTAATTTGAAAACTATGGGCCCAAATTTGATTGATGATACCTAGAAAATTTTGTTGATACATATTAAATTTGCCGTACTACATACATGCATAAATAAAACTTTTGTTTAAACAGCACTTTTCTAATTGCAATATTTTAGATATTATACCATACAAACATATATAAATTATAGTTCCAATTAATTTGTCTAAATCTCATAATTTTATATAAAAATAATAACATTTATCTTTTAGATTTTGAATAATTTATTGCATTTGGGCCTTTAGTGCAGAATAAATAAAAAAAGTAATTTTAAATAATATTTTTTTTTTACTTTTTCTATAACAATAGCACCAACAACAATACCGCAATAGGCAACGTAATAACAAACCCCAACAACAACAGCAGCATAAAAGTAATCAAAGCAATATCAGGAAAAAGCAACAAATCCCCAATTATAATCAACAGCATCAAGAAAATCGGTTCAATAACCCCAGTAACAGCGACCACACAACTCCAAGGCTCTTGTCAACCGGTACAAATATTATTAACCCGCAAAATTGGGGGAGGCCTAACCTCCATCAATACCAACAACTCAATCAACAGCCACCAACACAATCAACACAACAATACTTTAGTAACTTCAACTAATAAACCTGGCGGAGTTATACAAAAACACTCAACCACAGACTCAATTATAATTAAGGAAATCTCGTCAGAGCCAGATCTAGAAAATGCTATAGGGGATGGGGGTGCTGTTGCAAGTAACCACCACCACCACCACCTTGCTATTACAACTGAGGAAATTATGAAAAAGTTCCGTATACCCAAAGGTATAGCGTTAACACCAAAATTTGCAAATGACTTAACCGATGACACACAAATTCATACGGATGTTATAACACAAATGTCGACGCCGCCAACAATGACAGCAAATGATGATGCTGACAATTCATCGACATATGTTGAATACGTGGAAGAAGTGTACGACGATGATGAGGAACCGGAAGAAATGAATGCTGAAGAATTGGAAGAAGAAATGGGCGAATCTTGTGAATTGCAAGAGTATGAGGAAACAGGACAGGAGGATGAGACAGAAGAAATGGAGGAAGAAGAAATTGAAGAAAATGATCTTATCGAAGAGGTAGAATCGTCGGAACATCAGGAACTATTAATGTCCGGTGAATCAGATGAATACGAAGAAGTTCCCAATAATGCTTCCAATATTTTATTATCAACAACACAACAGCCTAATAATACTGTGAGCGCGGCTGCAACAACACAAGTAACACCACAGATAATACAGGCTGTACAACCTAATGGTACGGTTACATGCTTTCAATTACCACCTAATACTATATTACTGCAATCGCCGGATGGTGCACTATTAGCCACTACAGCACCACATCCGACTAAACCAGGACAACAGCAAATAATAGCCATACAAGACTTGAACTCTCAGCTGAGTGAACTTCTTAATTTATCGTCGGCATCAACACCTGCACCGCCACCACCACCACCACCTCCTTCCCAACCTACAACAGTTATTTTAACTGCTGATGGTACAGCTATACCACTGGATTCTCACTCCTCCTCAACATCATCTAGTATTGCTCAACATTCAGGAAATGCTGCTGTTATAACAACAAATGAGTCGTTAATTAAAGCTCAACAACAACAAATATTGGCGTAGGGTTTACATGGCGGCCAATTGGCACGATTTTTGAGTAATCCCCAAACCACGTTATTACCAACAACGTACTTTTTTTAAAACTGCTAAAGCAATAAAAAAAAAACAAAATCGTATATAATATTTACTATATTTTTTACAAATTTTACTGAACTATAAGGAAAACAAAAATTATAAATAGAATATCATTGATGTGAACGTATTTAACTATGTTAAGTACTATATCGAGGGCACAAACTAATACAGGCTTGACAGTATAATTTTATAACAAAAAAAAAACGGGGAAAAAATAGAACGGTTGTTAGCTAGTTTTAAGCTGACATGACAACACTTTCTACTAATTACGAGTAAGAGAACCAAAATAAAACCCGATCTGACATTTTTTTTTTATGGCGCGTTATATTGGTTTTCTCTTTCTAACCCAAAAAGATTACTTTTTTGTTGAGTCTTTATTAGTCTGCGTTAAGGGCTTACATTTAAATAGTGCTATCTGCAATGTTATAAAAAATTATAGTCTTTGATAGGAGTCTCATAACCGACTTACAATTAGTTGTCATTAATCACATTAACGTTGAACTACAAAATTATTTAGAAAATTATTTTCTTAAATATAAATTTAAAAACGGGGATTAGCTTTTACAGTTAGAATTAACTAAACTTGCCAGTTTGTTGACTGTCCTAAAAAATTTTAGTTTTGCAGTTATGTCTATTTAAATATTAGCTGTAGATATAAAATGTTCACTTTACTGATGTCCTTATAAATGTATAATTTATCATTCCTTCCATGTTTGGTAACTTTTCTAAAAATTTATTTAAATTCCAAGATTGCAATATTACTATAACAAAAAAAATCGTACCATTTTGTCGCCAAATTTTATAAACACTTTATCTAAACAATGGGCTGTAAGACTTCAAAAACAACTGTAAAAATTAAAAAAAAAAAATCAGTAAAACTGATTACTACATTTTACCGCAAAAACTACTATTACAGAAATTATTAAATTAACCAACCAGCTGGTATCGTTTTCAGACGTAACTTAAAATTCTGCATAGAAATCATTAAATTTACTCTTTGAAAAAAGTCTGTAATATATTTACATATAACAAACTATAAACAATTATAATGTTCTATAAAAAAAAAATCTTACTATGATGTTGGTGTTTTTTAAAAAAATAGTGTTAGACGAAAACATTTTTCAAAAACTTTTAACTGATCAAAAACACAAACACTTATGTGTTTGTATGTAAAAGAAATAATTTTATTTTGTATAATAAAATAAAACAAATTGAATCTTTAAAGTAAGAAGCTTGACATTTATAAGCTAGCAAATAGTTGAATTAACAATTTTATAAATATTCTTGTAATTTCTAAATGTTTTTTTATTGATTTGTTTTTTTTTTTTTTTTTTCATTTAATAATTTCCATTACACTTTATCTTTTAAATATATATTTATGGATTATAAAAAAGAAGTGTAATGTTTTCAGTAGTTTGGCTTCAAGACAATTTATGATTTTTTTTTATCAATTTGTGTGTTAGAAGTTTATCCAACTAACACACACCGTTTTTATTTTTGTAAAAAAATTTAATTTGTTTTATTTTTAAAACTTTTACATTAATATGTTTTTTATAAATAATTTAGTTAATTCTCTTTCAGTAAAACAAGAAAAAAAATAATGTTTTCAATTATAATTTAAAAAAAGTTTAAATAAAATTAAAAAAATATCAATTGAAATTCCAGACAAGAATTCAACTTAAATTTAAAAAGTTTAAAAATGAAATTAAAAAAAAAAAAATGAATTGAAATTTAAATAAGATCAATTTAAATTTAAAAATATTAATTTTGATTAAAAAAAGATTAATTGAAATAATTAAAACTAATTTTATCTTTTTTGAATTTCAATTTAACTTTTTAAAATTTCTATTAATCTTTTTTTAACTTCAGTTGATATTTTTTAAATTCAGTTGAATATTTATAAATTCAAATAGATATTAATTGTATTTCAATTGTATAGTTTTGGAATTTCAATAGATTTTCTTTAAATTTCAATATAAATTGTTCTACAACATTTACAGATGTAATTCGAATAAGATTAATTGTAAATTCGAAGATTTTACTGTTAATAAATTTTTTTCATTTGTAATTCAAAAATTCCAATTGTAGTTCGAATATTCCAATTGTAACTCGAAAAAGATCAATTGAAATTCGTAAAACAAAAATTTTAATTTGAATAAGGTCAATTGTAATTCGAAAAAAATCAATTAGAATTCGTAAAAGATCAATTCTAATTCGAAAAAGGTAAATTGTAATTCAAAAATATCAATTGTAATTGTAAAAAGATCAATTGAAATTCAGTTGATATTTTTCGAATTACAAATTACAATTGGAATCTTCGAATTAAATTGATCTTTTTCGAATTACAATTAATCTTTTTCGAATTTCACTTGATCTTTAACGAACTTCAATTGATCTTTTTTGAATAACAATTAGAATCTTTGAATTACATTTGAAATTTTTGAATTAAAATTTTTCAATTACAATTGAAATTTTTGAATTAAAATTAAAATTTTCGATTTACAAGTAGAATCTTCAAATTGCAATTGAAATTTTTGAATCACATCTGTAAATGCTGTATTAAAAATTTCATTCAACTCAGTTTTTTTTTTGAATTTCATTTAAAGTTTCTGTTTTGTTTAATTTCTTTGATCTCTTTTGAATTTTAATTATTCTTTTTTTAATTACACTAGTTTGCAAAATAAAAAAAATCTCTGAGCACGAAACGTGACCATTTTTGTTCATTAAATCTCATCAAACATTTTTTCACGGATTCAAAAAAATTGATTTTTTTTATGAGGTATTTGGACTATTTTTTTATATCTCGCATACAAACACTCAGTAAATGTTAAATCAGTTTATATGAAATAAACATACATGTGACAAATTTTTTTTTTTTTTGAGCAAGAAAATTGAAACTTGGATGATCGGCAAAAAAAAAGAAATCTTAGCAAATTACCAAGTTTTTATACCCTACACCACTCGTGGTACTGGGTATGAGTCCAGACCCACCTTCACGTATACCGATCAACTCAGAATCACTTTTTGAGTCGATTTAGCGAAATCCGTCTGTCGTGAAACGTTGTAATGACGATACAGGTAGCACACTCAAAAAATTATGACGGTAGAATCCACTACAAAAGACAGTTTAAACTACTACATTTGTTGTTGTTTAGGCGTCCACTACATTTTACGGTAAAATCAATCAACAATTGTTGTTGTTTTTAACTATTGATTAACAACTACAAAAAACTGTACAAACTACTTCAAGTTACAGTTGTTTTTACTGTTACTCAAATTGTCTGAATTTTTTTATTAACAAAAAAAATTTTTAAACGTCAAAAACGGTTAAAATTATTTGGAAATAATTCCTGCACATCCGTTTTTCTAAAAATTTAATAAAAAATTAATAGTTTTTTTATAGACTAAAAACAACTACATAAAACAACTGTTACAACAATGTAGTAATTTTTTGTATTTGTTTTTTTAAAACGACTTCAAAAAACAGTTGTTTGAGATTTTTCATACAAAAACAACTGAAATTGTAGTTGAAAACAACAACTACTACTTACTACACAAATGACCGTCATGTAGTAACTGCAATAATTTTCTAAGTGCAATTTTCAATATATTTGGCCGAAATTTTAAACTTAGGCTTTATTTGGCCCAAGGACGAACCCTATTGAAATTGGAAAAAATCGGTCCATGTGTTGACCTAGCCCCTATATAAACGTCCCCTTTAGATTTAGCTTTAATGATTCTAGTAACCGTATTTTAAAAGTATCCTTCCGATATTTGGCAGGTGAACGTACTTGTATTTATAAATCATCATTCCAACTTTTTTTAGGAGTCGGACCAGTTGCACTTGTAGCCTCTCAAAATTCATGAAAAATTTATATTTTTATTTTTACACTAATTAAATATCTAAAAAAAGATATATCCAATCGGTCCATGTTAGGGCTTGGTACCCATTTTCCAAAAAACACTCGTGTAGGGTATAATATGGTCTGTCTGGACCGACTATAATTTTCCCACTTGTTTTTAATTACCTTAAAAGCCTGAACCCTAGCAAAGATAACAAAGTTGGTTTGATGAAAATCTATGGGTTAAATCCAAAGTTATGATAAATTATATGAAAATATGCACAAAAAACACTTTTCAAGTTATTTAAACTAGTGTTTATGCGTAGTTTCAATAAATTATTTATAACATTGGTGTTTGCTCATAGATTTCTATGAAACCCAGTTATATTTGTAAAGGTTCGGGCTTTTAAGATGATTAAAAAGACTTGGTACTTTTGCAAAGATTTCTATTTTTGAAAATAGAAATCTATATATAAATAAAAAACGTATTTTTTATATGATTGCCTATAATGTTTGCAGGAGTGATGCCAACTTTTTACAGGTAAAACGCGCAAAACAGTGACTCTAAAAGCGCCAAAAAGCACTAAATTTGAAAAAAGTAAAAAGCGCTAAAAAAATATTTTAAATTTAACGGTTTTAATATAAATTTTTATAAAATCGTCAGGCCTATTCAGAGAATAAGTCTAAAAAATTGCTAAATATAATTTTTAAACTAAATTATTTCTGTTTTTATTATAAACATTTTTTTTTTTTAATTTTCAACAAAGTTTTACATTTCAACTACGTGAAAAATATGGATTTAAGACTGATATTAGGACGTTTCTGTTGTAAAATGTGCATTTTTTTCTCAAAGGGATTAGTTGTAGAAAGAAAGCGCTAAAGGCGCTAAATGAAAAAGTGAAAGCGCGCCATTTCAGCGCCTTTTTTAAAAACGCGCTAGATCTAAAAAAAATGCGCTTTTTGGGTGGTCAGAAAGCGCTAAATCTAGAATTGGCATCGCTGGTTTGCAGTTCTTGTCACAAATTTAATAAGTTTTAATATCGAGTAGATCGGATGTACGTAAATATACGTCAAGTTATAAGAAGAATATTAAAAATACCTTAGAAAATTGATTAAAAAAATGTATCTGTGAAAAATTTGTTGATGAAACATGAACCAGATGATATACACCTGAATGTAGAGATTAAATGGAGTAAAACTGCATTAACAGTTTTTTATTTCGTGATCCTGTTTCCTTTTAAAAGGACTTCAATGTTGTAAAAGACTACATTTTGTAAAATATTTGTTTTTGTCTTTTAATGTCACTATTAATTGCAAATGAAAGAGGAACATCTTCGCTAATTTTTCCGTTTTTCCATATTAGGAAAAAAAAAATATGTGAATAACGTCCTTTCTAAACTTTATCAAAATATTTTGTTTAAAATTTTAGATAATATTGACAATTGTAAAAGGACATTACTTGCCTCCTTTTTTCCAGGTATGACAAAGAAATGGGAAGATTTGCAGAGATCCTTCTCTTTTATTTCCCATCCACTAGTAACATCCTAGGACAAGTACAATTATTTAAAAAATATTTTGCAAAAATGTATCCCTTTAAAACTTTAAAGTCCTTTAAAATGGAAACAGGATCACGAAATGAAAAACTGAAAATGCAGTTTATTTTAATTTAGTCTCTAGTTTAAAACGTGTATTATCCTGTTCGTGTTTAACAATTTTTTTTCTTTTTGTCGAACGGTGTAATAAAGTCACGATTTGTGTACATTTTCATTGTAAACTAGTGTTACAGTTGAAAATGGTGTAGTTCATATTTCTTTTGTTGTTTTTAACAATTTTATCTTAGTTATTAGTAGTACATAATTAGTTTATTAAAATTTTAATTATATATTTAAAGCAAAACAAACAAACACAAACCAACCCAATCATCAATTAAAACTATTTTAATTTTTTTTAATATAATTAAACATAATTTTTTTGCCATAATGTTGTAAGAAAAACAAAATTCGTATTATGTTAAAAAAGAAAATTATGTTCTTTTTTTAAATTAATTTTCCTGTAAGATATTACATAATATATAAAATTCATACACATATATATTCGTTTATTTATTAACTTGTAATTTTTTAATCTATTAATTATTAAAAGGAAGCAAAAACAAAGTTATATTATTACTTATACTACTATACTATTAATATTTAAATAAGTTATTGATATTTTAAATTACGACAAAAGAACTTTATCATATTACACATGGTTAAAATATGATATAGATTTTTTTTAGTAATTATAATATATATAAAAAAAACAAAAACAATGGTAATAAACCTTTAAAGATCTACAATTTAATTATTAAATATTTATATATAAGCAAAAGAAACCAACCAACGTATTTCATAAATGAAATTAAAAAGAAATAAAAATTAAATAAAAAAAAAAAAACATAACGTAGTTATTATTTATAATCTGTTAGATAACACTGCGTGACAAAACTAACCACTATTTTAGAAAACAAGAGGTACGACCATCATTTCAATATATTTCGGACATGCTGAATCGAATAGCGTACTCCGTTTTTCGATGTATGGTACAGTTTTCTTGTAAAATGTCATTAAAGATTGGCTGATTTTCAGCTGCTTTTTTAACAAACAAAATTCCAAAGCTAATGATTTTTAAATTTTATGGCATGGAAAACAAAGATATAACTTGTAGCAATATTTCTAATATAAATTTGGTTTAAAGCTTTTCATCTTAACCCCTTTAATTCGCGGATTTATTCATTTTTTTAAGTTTTCGCGAAATTAACCGCTAAATTGGTCTCTGATAAAAAACTTGCATTTTGTGGATCATAAAGGCGTCCATGACACTACGAATAGTGGACAAAAAACATCTATGTTATATGGACCATCATGAAGAAAATCACGAAAAACCGTTATTTAGTATATGGCAGCATCACTTTAGGAGATGATTTGAGGCTTCATCTTTTAGTATATAATGTGGGAACCTTAAACAATGAACTGACCCAAAATTTGTCCAAAAAAGTTTTCATTTGCAAAAGTTATCTTAACAAAAACTGTTATTTCAGTGTTTGCGATACAATAATTATAGTTTTTGTTAAGATAACTTTTGCAAATGAAAACTTTTTTGGACAAATTTTGGGTTAGTTCATTGTTTAAGGATCCCACATTATATACTAAAAGATGAAGCCTCAAATCATCTCCTTAAGTGATGCTGCCATATACAAAAAAAACGGTTTTTCTCGATTTTTTTCATGATGGTCCATATAACATAGATGTTTTTTGTCCACTATTCGTAGTGTCATGGACGCCTTTATGATCCACAAAATGCAAGTTTTTTATCAGAGACCAATTTAGCGGTTAATTTCGCGAAAACTTAAAAAAATGAAGAAATCCGCGAATTAAAGGGGTTAATAAGATGAAAATCTTTAAACCAAATTTATATTAGAAATATTGCTACAAGTTATATCTTTGTATTCCATGCCATAAAATTTAAAAATCATAAGCTTTGGAATTTTTTTTGTTAAAAAAGCAGCTGAAAATCAGCCAATCTTTAATGACATTTTACAAGAAAACTGTACCATACATCGAAAAACGGAGTACGCCATTCGATTCAGCATGTCCGAAATATATAGAAATGATGGTCGTAACTCTTGTTTATTTTTTAGTGTTCCGCAGTGTAATTTAGTTCAATGTATGATGACATTTTCAATTGGGATTTTTAAATTTTTATTTGAATATCTAAATTTTAATTAGGTTTTGCTGAATTTCTATAAGCGTTTGCTAAATTTCAAAGGGTTTTTCCAAATTTCAATTTGGATTTTCTCATTCTCAATTGTGTTAGATTAATGGAATTTGGTATTCTCCCTCGATTTTTAGGGAATTGGTTTTATTTTGTAGAGCTTGAATATTAAATGGGCAAGTCTTATTAAGGGAGTGCAAATGAGGGGGAAAGAAACGAAATCGTTTTTCGCTTATATTTTACAAAGTAACCTATTTATGTAGTATGTCAAATGAAAGGTCTTCCGAAAACCTATCTATATGTACAAAGAACATTCTCATAATTTTACTCAACTTGTCATTTGAGTAAAATTAAAAAAAAAATAGGAAATTTTTGTTAGTCTCTTTTAAAGCTTTAAAGCTCTTTTAAATACCTTTAAAGGCTCGTTACTCAACGGGTAATGCAAAGTAGCAGTAACAAATCATTTGTTCGTTTTTGTTATATGGCAATGCATGTATACGATTACTGAAAGAAGTAACATCTGGCGTGAAAATCTTAATTTTGATTGGTACTTAAGAAAAAACTGGCGAGTACTTGTTATTTGATTACTTTACCAGTTGACTAAGGAGCCCTTTAATCTGAACTTTTTTTTAGGCTTGATTTGTGCAGACCGAATTAAGATTAGGATTAACTCTATTTAGTTAAAAAAAATGGATCAAATCAAGTCCATTAATTTTTTTATATTTACTAATTGTATGTAGATTCAGAAAAAAATTAAAAAAAAAAAAAATTCTGGACTTGATTTGACCCATTTTTTAACTAAATACAGTTAATCTTAATCCGGTCTGCAAAAAACAAGCCTATTATTTTAATAATAATTACTTGAAAACTGTATAAGTGGCGTATACTTAATTTTGTAATTGCCTTTAAATAACAATCACAACGGTGCTCAGTGGTATATTTTTTTATAATTTGGCTAATCAGTAAGTAGGTGCCCAATAAGGGCACCACCAGATGCCCCTAAAGTAGGACACATTAAGTATATTTCATATAGCTTAAGAAAAATTAAAAAAAAAAAAAAAAAAATACTCAATGAAATCGATTTCATTGAATCATTATTCCATGCAAATTTCTATCATTCCCTAACTATGGTAGCGATACTTCATATATAGTAATTTTGAGGTGTAAAACACAGAATATAAATCATTTTAAAATCGATCAAACAGTTTTCGAGACATCGCTATTTGAAACTTGCAGTTTTTACTGCGTTCAATAAATTTTTTTCTTGACCTTTTCAAAGAGCTTGAGACAAACTTTCATTTAAACTTGATTTGAGCCAAATCCGAACATTTGAACAATTTTTTGGAAAATTTTCACCAAAAATCGAAAAATTGGTTTTCGAGATATCGCCATTTGAAATTTGCTAAAAAAAAAATCCACGTTAAATAAATTTTTTAAGAAAATCTCGAAACATTTTTTTTATTGCCCCTTTCATATAATTCAAGACAAACTTTTATTTAAATTTAATTTGAGCCTAAACAAATCATTAGTGTCCGACCGAATACACCTTTTTTGGCCGAAGCCGAATATTCGGCCAAATTTTCACTATTCGGCCAAACCGAAGCCGAATATTAAGGGTATTCATTTCAGCTTTTTTTTGGTTGTAAAAATGAAAAATTGGAAAAATGTAACTTTTTATTACAACAAGGTTAGGTTAGGTTGTAAGTGGCTGCTGACGTTTTACGTCAACACACGTAGACTCTGAGGTCCATTGTGATACCACGGGATCGTAATAGGTTTCCCTACTAGTCCCTGTCGTTAAACCAGTTTGAGCTTCTTATGAAACTCCTTAGATGTTGAATTTTGACATCCGACAAATCTGAAAGATCGTACAGCTCCCTAGATCCCAGTGAAGCAAGTCGCTGACCAGAAAGTGCCGGGCAATGGCAAATAAAGTGTTCGATAGTTTCCAACTCCTCTTCATCCATGCAACTTCGGCAAAAGTCATTCGACGGCACATTTAACCGCTCTGCGTGCTTCCCTATAAGACAGTGTCCGGTAATTATAGAAACCACCGTTGAAATCTCTCCTCTTGGAAGCGATATCAGCTCACTTGTGCGCCCCTGATTAAGAGAAGGCCAAATCAGTCGTGTTGTCTCACACGTCCATCCATTTGCCCATCTTTGATTAGTCTCCGTCGCAGAACAAAGCCGTAGGTTTTGCTTGCAAGTTTCTAGAGGCGTACCAACACATTCCAATTCTGTTGGAACCTGTAAGGTAGTTCCTAGTCTTGCAAGCTCATCGGCTTTGCAATTCCCTGGAATGTCTCTGTGCCCTGGGACCCATATGAGTCGTATGTTAAACTGCTTGGCCATCTCATTTAAAGACGTGCGGCAGTTAAGGGCAGATCTTGTTTTCAGAAACATTGAATCCAGGGACTTGACCGCGGCTTGACTGTCAGTATAGATGTTGACTGCGGTTGTAGACAAGACATTGCAGCTCAACCAGTCAGCCACTTCTTTTATTGCCAGCATCTCTGCCTGGTAAACACTGCAATGATCTGGCAATCTACGAGCCAGGCTCAACCCAAGCTCTTCCGAATAGACTCCAAAGCCCACTTGTTCGTGCAGCCTCGATCCATCTGTGTAAAAATTTATGGTAGCTCCACTACCCGGAGTATCCCCCATCCAAGACTCCCTGGATGGTATCATAGTGGTAAAGTGGCGCTCAAAGAGGCTCAAAGAGGGAGCACAGTCCACATTTTGTGGTATTGTTATCTTTTTCAAGATTGCGCTATGGCCACAATCACTGCTCCTCCATTGCAGCGTGCTATTAAGTCGAATTGCCGATGCAGCCGCATACTGCCTACCCAATATGTCCAAGGGTATCAGGTGAAGGAGGATTTCTAATGCAGCCGTAGGTGTAGTACGAAGAGCACCAGTGATGCACATTGACGCCATTCTCTGTACCTTCGTGATAAAGACAAAGTTCGCTTTTGTTTCCAAAGCAGGCCACCAGACAATGATTCCATACAGCAAAATTGGACGCACCACTGCTGTATAGATCCAATGAACGACTTGAGGGCTAAAACCCCATCGTTTTCCAATGGCCCTTTTACAGGAATACAAAGCAATCGTTGCTTTTCTCACCCGTTCCTCAATATTACGCCTGAAATTCAGCTTCCTATCTAGAAATACTCCAAGATACTTGGCTCCATCTGAGAAGGTGATTTCAGTACCGTCCAGAGAAATAGGATCAAAAGCAGGAATCTTATTTTTCCTTGTAAACAAAACAAGCTCTGTTTTACTAGGATTAACTCCTAGGCCACAGTCTCTTGCCCATTTAGACAGATCTTTCAGAGAACCCTGAAGAATGTCCCGCAATGTTGGCAGATGCTTCCCCTTTACCGCTATCGCGACATCGTCAGCATATGCGATAACATGACAACCACGTGCTTCTAGAGATAGTAGCATTGAATTCAGTGCCAGGTTCCAAAGAAGCGGCGAAAGAACACCTCCTTGTGGTGTGCCCCTATTGACAAATCGAGATATGACGGACGCTCCCAATTCAGACGTTATACGTCTATTGGCAAGTAGGTTTTCCACCATTAAAACGATTTCACGCTTTACTCCCAGACCAGACAATGCCAATATTATCGATTCTGGAATGACATTATTAAAAGCCCCCTCAATATCAAGAAAGGCCACCATAGTGTACTCCTTTACCGAAAGCGATCTCTCGATGGTACCAACGAGCTCATGAAGAGCTGTTTCCGTTGATCGTCCCTTGCTGTATGCATGTTGCTTTGTCGAAAGCAACCTCGGGTCAATCACTCTACGCAAATATGAGTCTATCATTCGTTCCATTGTCTTTAACAAAAAAGAAGACAGACTAATTGGTCTGAAATCCTTCGGAGCTGTGTGGGAACTTTTCCCAGCCTTCGGGATAAATACGACTCTGGCATCCCTCCATTTTAAAGGAATATACGACCAGTTGATGCATGCTGTGTATAGATTATACAGCAACGGGGCTATATAGTCCAACACTTGCTGCAACTCAGCCGGGATTATACCATCAGGTTCCGGAGATTTATAGGGCCTGAAGCTTTTTATCGCCCAGATTAATGTTGGCATATTTATTATTTCCGAAGCAATTTCAGATGCTTGGGCGTCAGAACGTTCCAAAGCTTGAAACGGCGTCATGGAATTGCCCGGAAAATGCGTGTTTAAAAGGAGATCCAGCGACTCTCCACTGGAGGAAGACCACACCCCATTAGGATCTTTCAGGTATCCTAGGGTGCAAGGAGAAGAAGCCAGAACCTTGCGCAGCCTGGATGCCTCAGAAACGTCTTCTATGTTTCCACAGAAGTTTTTCCAAGAATCACATTTGGCATTTCTGATCATCTTTTTATAACTCTTAAGTTGCAGCCTGTATGCAGACCAGTCCTCGTCCGCTCTTGAAAATTTAGCCTTATTAAAGAGCTTTCTGCAGGAATCTCTGCTCGTCTGCAACTCATTTGACCACCAAGGTGGCTTTTTTTTCCCTCTAGGCTTTGCAGAAGGGCAAGACGCATCCAGGCACCTATTACAAACATTTGTTATATGGTCAACCAGACAGTCAATTTCCGCTAAACTATGCGGTTCAGATAGGGGTACTTCATCCAAAAGCAAAGAAAAAGTCTCCCTATATTTCACCCAGTTTGTTCTTCTCAGATTTCTAGAGACTGTCTCAACCGGGGCACGCTCCCTGAGTAAAAACTCAATGTACCGATGATCTGAGAAAGAATGCTCTTCCAAAACTCTCCAGTCATCAATTCTATCAGACAATGTATCTGATACAAGTGTTACGTCAAGAACCTCTTGCCGCGTACTTGTAACGAAAGTTGGTTCACTACCCTTGTTACAAATATACAGGTTAGTGCTTAACAAAAACTCCAAAAGTGATTCGCCTCTATCATTTGTGTCTGTACTACCCCATATCGAATGATGTGCATTAGCATCACAGCACACTAGTAACTGGTGTCCCCTAGATTCAGACTCCCGAATCAGACCGCCAACCTTCTCCGGGGGTATTGGCCCCGGATTAGGAAAATACGCAGAGGCGAGCCAAATAGATTTCCCATGAAGCTCTAAGCTAGCCGCTGTAACATCCATATCACTAAAAGTTGATAAAAAGAATATATTTAAGCCATTTTTCGCCAAGATGCAGGCTCTTGGTGAGCCCTCACCTTTGGCAACCATCAACTTAAACCCAGGGGTCTTCAATCCGCAAACCCTGCCACCCCGCACCCAGGGCTCTTGGATAAAAACCAAGTCAACTGCTCCTGTCGTCAGGCGCAGCAATAGTGCAGCTGAGGCTGCCTTACAGTGATGGAGGTTTATTTGTAGGAACCGCAACATCTTGCTTTTTTTCCACCATCCTTTCCACCACCGTGTTATTGGCTTCATCCTCCGTGTTATCATAGAGGTCGCATTCGTCCCCAGATTCGGTTTCGAATAAGCCAGATATGTGTCCCATCTGTTCTGAATCGGAGGCAACAGAACTCTCCGAATTCCTCACTGCATGGGCCTCGTCCTGAATGTCACCCATAGTGGCATCAGCTTTATCCTCCGTGCCATCACAGAGGTCGCATTCGTTGCCAGATTCGGTTTCGAAAATGCCAGATGCATCTCCCATCAGCCTAGAATCGGTCAGCTGAATATCAACCTTTTCCAGATTCTCCTCCCCAGCCGACTCTGCCACTGGCTTGTCTGCTTCCAAAATAGGCTTCTGGTCGCCCTTGTAGACATTGACTCTTATATGAAAAAAAAGCCAAATCTAATAATGCCGTCAGTCCTGGCTAAAAGCGGAAGCGATTCCTCATTAACCAAGACCACTGCTTGACGACGAGCGCCCTCCATCTCACCCAATCTGGCAATTTGCCAATTCTGAGTTGGAAGGTCAGGATTGCAGACTTTTATCATCTTTAGAATCACCGCAGTGTCACTTGTAGCCATTGGGATCCATGCATGAGCTCTGGGTTGCGAGGGGATATCATGTTTTTCCACAACGTCCAGTCTGGCTCCAGGCCATAACTCTCCCACTTGGCTAATGGCAACCTTAAACACGGCTGCGGATCTTTCGTTTCCAAAAGCAACGAGTTTTACTCGCCCCTGATACCAACCTGCGTTGACAGTAGTAGGGAGAAAATCAGGCATACTCTCAAGAAGCCTATAGTAGATTTCATTTAGTTTAGTTTCAACTAAACTCCACTTGTCCCTTGGAATACTACAATCCCCATTTTGCCTGTTTATCACAGCCCTAACGAAGTTACCTTTCACCACTTCACTAAAAGACTGAGTCCAGACGTTGCCGGTCACCTTAGATCTTTTAGGTAAAGGTTTCTCGTCGGGCGAGCGCAACCTTTTACCAGACTTCGATGACGAGGCCGAAACAGCGCTCTGTTTGTCAGATGCGCGCATTGCCGAAAGTTTGTCCTGTTCTTCAATGACTCCTTTCGCCCATGATAGCGACGCCTTCTCACGTTCGGAGAGCTTCGTTCCATCGAGTTGGCTTAGTCTGTTAATTATTTTCAAACAAAGCCTTCTCTGGTTGTGCCTGACCTTTGATGGCTTAAGTTTCTTTTTCTTTTTACCACCAATATTAGGCTGATTTTTGGTTGAGTGTAATAGCGATATCTCGAAAACCATTCGACAGATTTTAATTTTTTTTATATTCATATTCAGCGCATCCAAATTAATAAATATGATGTATCGCAAGACATGTTTTTTTAATTTTTTTAAATCAAAATTTTTAATTTAATCCGATTGGCCTCAAATTTGTACCACACAAAAATTCCACTCTACTGCTACACTCAACCAAAAATCATTGTATTCCCAAAGAAAATCATTGTAAATTCAACAGAAATCATTGTTGATTTTGACCCTACAAATATTTATGTTGATTTCAATAAAAATTGTTGTCAGTTTTTGTAAAAGTTGATCAACTCGTTTTTTTGTAAATCAACTCGTATTTTTTGTAAACTCAACTCATATTTTTGTTGATATAAGAAATATTATTAATAAAAAAAAGCTTGTTGTTATTTGTTAATATTTTTTTATTAAGTAAAAATCACAATATTTTTTAGAATTATCACCGGCTTTTTAAGCTGCAATTCAACACAATATTTTCACACACTTCGTTTATTTATGTTTTGCACTCGTAAGCAGGGACATAACGGTTACAATTTTTATTTGAAAAAATTACTAACTTTTGAATACTTTAAAACTTTTAAATTTCAACAAAAATCAAACAGTTTGTTTACGATTTTTATTTTAAAATTTAAAATATTCAATCAACATTTTGATTTTTATTATTTGAAATATAATAACGGTTATTTAATAATCGAAAATAGAAATCAAAATAAATAACAAAATAAAATAAACAAATTTATTTGATTATAAAATAAATAAAATAAAATTTTTACAAACATGAAAATGTCTAAAACAGCATTTGTTTCACATCAATAGAAATTTTGAAGCATCCGAAAATAGTCCATGAGGAAAGTGACGACGGCCACAAAAAAGAGGATTGTTTGACTTTTTTTGCAAAATATCGCTAAAAGTTCAATGAAATTGAGGTTTTGGCCAAAATATCGCTCAAAATTTAGAAAATCTTCTGAAGATTATGGAAAAATTCTCAAGATCCTAAAACATGCGATTTCGGCAACAGATTCTGATCAGCATTTTTGGAACAAAATCGCGATTAATATTTTTCATCTTTTTCCCAAATTAGCTTTATTGAAAAATGGTCACTTTTAAAGATTATTTCTGGATGCTTCGTTTGAATGTCTATTAATAATGATAAAGCTTAAAATTTTGGTCCATAGATGCTAATCAGCATTTTTGTACCAAAATCGCGATTTGATTTTTTCCATATTTTCCTCAAAATCATCTATTAAAGGCTGACTGTCTTTTGATATAATATGGCCATTTTTCAGATCTTGTAAAGATTATAGAAAAATATTTTTAAATTCAAAAACATGCGATTTTGGTCCACAGATTCTGATTATAAGTTTTGGATAAAAATCGCATTTTTAAATTTTTAATAATTTTTAGCAAAATCAGCTCTTTAATGCCCATCTTCACTTTTGTCAAAGATCATTTCCGGAAACTTCGTTTTTTTGTAATGATTATGAAGAAATATTTTAAAATCCTAAAACATTCGATTTTGGTCGGTTTGGATATTCTGAACACAATTTTTAGACAAAAATCGCATTTATAATTTTCCCCAAAATTGGCTCTTCAATGGTAATCGTGGTTTTTTTCAAAGATCATCTCCGGATGATGGTTTTAAAATGTCTTTAAGCACGATAAGGCTAATTTTTAAAGTTTATAATCTTTTATTGATTTTATTTTCCAAACTATTCCTTTAAAATTGATCACTTAAAATTGTTTTACTTATTAAAGTTATTTTCTTTGATCAAAATACAAAACAAAATAGAAATTCAATCAACTTAACAACTTTTATTTTTAATAAATTCCAAATAGTTAATTTTGGAACATTTAAAAAAAATCAATACAATAACTTTTATTAACAAGTTGAAAATATAAATCAAAAAAATAATCGAAATTCCCAACTAAAAAATAAAAATTAACTTTTAAAAATCTTTGCAAAACTTTGTTTAATTTTTATTTAATTGACTTTCAAGACATTTCTTGTTCAGTAATTAACTATTTTTCACCCACTTTGTATACTGATTTTTATAAAAATGTAACGGTTATTTTCCGTCCCTGCTCGTAAGCCATTCTACAGTTTTCTAATGACACCAAATCAAAAGCCTTAAAAAAAACAAACAAAAGTATAATATAGTATGAATACATAAAGTAACCAATGTATTTTATTACTTACCAAATATTTACAGATCAGAATCTGATCATCAGATCCTATTTTAATTTATTTTTATAATATTAAATATTTTTATAAGAAACAAACACATTAAATAATTTTATAAGAGACAAACAAATTTCACATTGCTACCAACTTGATAATACAAAAATGAACGAACAGGGTTGTTTTTTCTTTTTGGTTTTATCTATTGAATTCTGTATAAGCGTTGTAAAAAGTTGATTCAAGTTTACTGATTATTCAACGATATCAACATTAATTTTTGTTGAATACGGCAATATTCTGTAAAACTTGATCTACAATGGGTTTACTAATTTTTCTACTAAGATATTTCTATGAGTGTACATGTAGGGTTTTCGATTTCTAAAAAGTCGACATTCCCAAAAAGTCGATTAATCAACTTTTCTACAAAAGAACTCTACTAATAATTAGCAATTTTATTATTGTTATCAACAATAAATTAAAATGCAATGCATAAAATTTTTAATGATAACAAAATCAAAAGCGTAAAACGACTAAAAGCAAGAGCGACGACAAGAGAATGAAAACCTTTACTACAAGTTGTCAGAAAACGTATAAAAGCAAATTAAAAAAAAAAAAACAAGCAAGAAAATTATAGTCGGTCAAGACCGACATTATAATACCCTACACCAGTGTTTTTCAGCCCAAGTCCAAACATTTGCTGTGTTTTTCAATAAGTGGATTTATTTACTGATTAATCTTATTTTGTATAAAAAAAATATTTTAACATTCCAAAACAAATTTGAAATATTTTTTCCATAATCTACACTAAGGGGCTTGTCACAGACTCAATTCCTTTCGGATTTGAAAAAAGTAGTTTACTCGTAAAACGCAAAACGAATATTATTTTTTCGGAATAAAATTACTTTTGAAAATCAAAGTGGTATTGAATTGCATAAAATTGGTTTTATTTCGAAATAAATATTGACTTTGCGTTTTACGAGTATACCACTTATCCCACTTCCGAACGGAATTGAGTTTGTGACATGCCCTTAAATTAGCAATTACAATCCGAAAAAATATTAAAATTTTTTGGAAAATTAAAAAAAAAAAAATTTCCAAACATGTTAAAATATTTTTTTTTTTAAACTAAATAAGATTAATCCGAAAATAAATCCACTTATTGAAAAACACAGCAATTGATCCGATTCGATATTTTTATACCCTCCACTCTAGTGATAGCGGGTATATATAAGTTTGTCATTCCGTTTGTAATTCATCGAAATATTGGTCTGGGACCCCATAAAGTATGTATATATGAACCGATTATTATGAAAGTGAGGTAAGTCCACATGGTTTCAAAACGAGATATTGAAGGGTTTGCGTTTTTAAGTCTTTAAAATCTGGGTACTTTATATTGATTAAATTTTAATCTAGGTGTTATCTCAGGTGCCCAAATTTACTTATTGAGTATTATTTTGTTAAGATTTAATTAAACCCGCCATTTCTCACTATATAAAAGGGACTTATTTTTTAAATTAACTTTTTATAGCTTTTAAAAATTAAATTTTTATAGCTGATAAGGTATATCGGTAGTGTTTTAACACTTAAATCGCCCTATAGTTTGATCATAAACTAAATTTGTTACAGAACTTTGAGATGAGCTAAAAAAATTTTATTAGTAAACGATTTATCAAAAATGTTAATTTTGAAAGTGAGGCTAGTCCACACAAAATGTTTTTGTAGTGTTAAAAATAACCTAATAATCGCTGATAGAGTAAAACATTGATGATTTTTATTCTTTAATAACTCCATAATTTAATCCTTAACTAACTTTAATACAAAATTCTGAGATGTTCTGAACAAAATTTTACTAGTAAACGATTTATGAAAAATGTTAATTTTGAAAGTGGTGTTAGTCCACATTTTTTTTGTAGTGTTAAAAATAACCTTATAATCGCTGATAGAGTAAAACATTGATGATTTTTATTCTTAAATAACTCCATAATTTAATCCTAAACTAACTTTGTTACAGAATTCAGAGATGAGCTAAACAAAATTTTACTAGTTAACGATTTATCAAAAACATTAATTTTGAAAGTGGTGTTAGTCCACATTTTTTTTGTAATGTATAAAATAACCTTTATATCTCTGACAAAGAATATCCGTAGCGTTTTTAACTCTAAAATAGCACTATTGCTTAGTCCTAAACTAATTTTGTTACAGAATTGTAAGATGAGCTAAAAAAATTTTTACTAGTAAACGATTTATCAAAAATGTTAATTTTGAAAGTGAGGCTAGTCCACACAAAATATTTTTGTAGTGTTAAAAATAACCTAATAATCGCTGAAAGAGTAAAACCTTGATGATTTTTATTCTTTAATAACTCCATAATTTAATCCTTAACTAACTTTAATACAAAATTCTGAGATGTTCTGAACAAAATTTTACTAGTAAACGATTTATGAAAAATGTTAATTTTGAAAGTGGTGTTAGTCCACATTTTTTTTGTAGTGTTAAAAATAACCTTATAATCGCTGATAGAATAAAACTTTGATGATTTTTATTCTTAAATAACTCCATAATTTAATCCTAAACTAACTTTGGTACAGAATTCTGAGATGAGCTAAACAAAATTTTACTAGTTAACGATTTATGAAAAATGTTAATTTTGAAAGTGGTGTTAGTCCACATTTTTTTTGTAGTGTTAAAAATAACCTTATAATCGCTGATAGAGTAAAACATTGATGATTTTTATTCTTAAATAACTCCATAATTTAATCCTAAACTAACTTTGGTACAGAATTCTGAGATGAGCTAAACAAAATTTTACTAGTTAACGATTTATCAAAAACATTAATTTTGAAAGTGGGGTTAGTCCACAATTTTCTTGTAGTGCATAAAATAATATTTTTATCGCTGATATAGTATATACGTAGTGATTTAATTCTTAAATATGTAGTCCTATATATATAAATTATAGGACTATTTAAGAATTAAATCACTACGTATATACTATATCAGCGATAAAAATATTATTTTATGCACTACAAGAAAATTGTGGACTAACCCCACTTTCAAAATTAATGTTTTTGATAAATCGTTAACTAGTAAAATTTTGTTTAGCTCATCTCAGAATTCTGTACCAAAGTTAGTTTAGGATTAAATTATGGAGTTATTTAAGAATAAAAATCATCAATGTTTTACTCTATCAGCGATTATAAGGTTATTTTTAACACTACAAAAAAAATGTGGACTAACACCACTTTCAAAATTAACATTTTTCATAAATCGTTTACTAGTAAAATTTTGTTCAGAACATCTCAGAATTTTGTATTAAAGTTAGTTAAGGATTAAATTATGGAGTTATTAAAGAATAAAAACCATCAATGTTTTACTCTATCAGCGATTATTAGGTTATTTTTAACACTACAAAAAAAATTTTGTGTGGACTAGCCTCACTTTCAAAATTAACATTTTTGATAAATCGTTTACTAGTAAAATTTTTTTTAGCTCATCTTTCAATTCTGTAACAAAATTAGTTTAGGACTAAGCAATAGGGCTATTTTAGAGTTAAAAACGCTAAGGATATTCTTTGTCAGAGATATAAAGGTTATTTTATACATTACAAAAAAAATGTGGACTAACACCACTTTCAAAATTAACATTTTTGATAAATCGTTAACTAGTAAAATTTTGTTTAGCTCATCTCAGAATTCTGTACCAAAGTTAGTTTAGGATTAAATTATGGAGTTATTTAAGAATAAAAATCATCAATGTTTTACTCTATCAGCGATTATAAGGTTATTTTTAACACTACAAAAAAATGTGGACTAACACCACTTTCAAAATTAACATTTTTCATAAATCGTTTACTAGTAAAATTTTGTTCAGAACATCTCAGAATTTTGTATTAAAGTTAATTTAGGATTAAATTATGGAGTTATTTAAGAATAAAAATCATCAATGTTTTACTCTATCAGCGATAATTAGGTTATTTTTAATACTACAAAAAAATTTTGTGTGGACTAGCCTCACTTTCAAAATTAACATTTTTGATAAATCGTTTACTAGTATAATTTTTTTTATCTCATCTTACAATTCTTTAACAAAATTAGTAGAGGACAAGGCAATAGGGCTATTTTAGAGTTAAAAACTCTACGGATATTCTTTATCAGAGATATAAAGGTTATTTTATGCATTACAAAAAAAAATGTGGACTAACACCACTTTCAAAATTAATGTTTTTGATAAATCGTTAACTAGTAAAATTTTGTTTAGCTCATCTCAGAATTCTGTACCAAAGTTAGTTTAGGATTAAATTATGGAGTTATTTAAGAATAAAAATCATCAATGTTTTACTCTATCAGCGATTATAAGGTTATTTTTAACACTACAAAAAAAATGTGGACTAACACCACTTTCAAAATTAACATTTTTCATAAATCGTTAACTAGTAAAATTTTGTTTAGCTCATCTCAGAATTCTGTACCAAAGTTAGTTTAGGATTAAATTATGGAGTTATTTAAGAATAAAAATCATCAAAGTTTTATTCTATCAGCGATTATAAGGTTATTTTTAACACTACAAAAAAAATGTGGACTAACACCACTTTCAAAATTAACATTTTTCATAAATCGTTTACTAGTAAAATTTTGTTCAGAACATCTCAGAATTTTGTATTAAAGTTAGTTAAGGATTAAATTATGGAGTTATTTAAGAATAAAAATCATCAAGGTTTTACTCTTTCAGCGATTATTAGGTTATTTTTAACACTACAAAAATATTTTGTGTGGACTAGCCTCACTTTCAAAATTAACATTTTTGATAAATCGTTTACTAGTAAAAATTTTTTTAGCTCATCTTACAATTCTGTAACAAAATTAGTTTAGGACTAAGCAATAGTGCTATTTTAGAGTTAAAAACGCTACGGATATTCTTTGTCAGAGATATAAAGGTTATTTTATACATTACAAAAAAAATGTGGACTAACACCACTTTCAAAATTAATGTTTTTGATAAATCGTTAACTAGTAAAATTTTGTTTAGCTCATCTCTGAATTCTGTAACAAAGTTAGTTTAGGATTAAATTATGAAGTTATTTAAGAATAAAAATCATCAATGTTTTACTCTATCAGCGATTATAAGGTTATTTTTAACACTACAAAAAAAATGTGGACTAACACCACTTTCAAAATTAACATTTTTCATAAATCGTTTACTAGTAAAATTTTGTTCAGAACATCTCACAATTTTGTATTAAAGTTAGTTAAGGATTAAATTATGGAGTTATTAAAGAATAAAAATCATCAATGTTTTACTCTTTCAGCGATTATTAGGTTATTTTTAACACTACAAAAATATTTTGTGTGGACTAGCCTCACTTTCAAAATTAACATTTTTGATAAATCGTTTACTAGTAAAATTTTTTTTAGCTCATCTTACAATTCTGTAACAAAATTAGTTTAGGACTAAGCAATAGGGCTATTTTAGAGTTAAAAACGCTACGGATATTCTTTATCAGAGATATAAAGGTTATTTTATGCATTACAAAAAAAATGTGGACTAACACCACTTTCAAAATCAATCTTTTTGATAAATCGTTAACTAGTAAAATTTTGTTCAGCTCATCTTAGAATTCTGAAGAAAAGTAGTTAAGGATTTAACTATAGAGTTATTTAATAGTAAAAAACACCAAAGTGTTATTCAATCAGCAATTAATTGGTTATTTTTAACGCTACAAAAAAATTGTGGACTAACCTCACTTTCAAAATTAACGTTTTTGAGAAATCGTTAACTAGCAAAACTTCTCTCATAAAATTCTCAGACGTTTTTAAAGTTTTCTTTGAACTTTTTTTTTTAATCGAAAGATACCATTAAACTGTATCCAAATCTATCGTTAACTAAGTTTTTTTGAAAATGTGACTTACCCCACTATCATAATAAATGGTTCATATATTCATGATCCCCAATCGATTTTAAGACATTCTAGCGATGTCCGTCTGTCTGTGGAAATGGTGATCACAGCTAATATATTACACGGAGATGACTGAAACTTAACATATTTGTTGGAAGTTCTCCCGAGAAGTTTGGTATTGCATTTGAGCGATATCGGTACAGCGGTTCAAAAGTTATGAACGAAAATGTAAGGACACCTCAAAAATTTTAGTACATTCAACATAACCTAAAAATACAAAATGCTTTAATTCGGCAGCTGGTTGACATTTGTAAACATAATTGAACACCAAATGGTATTTACACAAGTACGAACATATTTTTTGACAAAAAAAGAAAAAAATCGCGGATGTTTTTTTTACCAAATGTTTTTTTTGCGGAATTTTTTTTTTTAAAAAAGTTTTTTTTCAAAAGTAATTTCCTTTTAAATAAAGTTTTTTGCAATAATCTTTTAGAAATTGAGGAGGGTATCACTACATTCGGCAAGGCCGAATTTAAGTTTTTCACTTTTTGTTAAATCTTTAAATAGTGTAAAAACACACACAAACGAAGTTTTAGAGAAATAGACCAATATGCGGATTAAACAGAATATCGGTCGAAATTTGTATATGGGGACTATCAGAGGCCCCCCAACGATTGTCCTGAAACTTGTATATGTGAATGAGGGGAGAAAAATGAGAGTTACCTGTTTTTTAAGCTGCCCAATCTCATATAAACTTTCCCCAAGTTTTTAAATTTTTGAAAATAAGAACCTAACGAAGCCGAAGTGAATATCGGGAGGGTGTTTGTATGGGGACTACAAGTACAGCTGGTCCGGTTCCTTGAAATGATTAGTTGTAAATATTAAACACGTTAACGTGCCAAATTTCAAAAGGTTAGCTAATCTAATACCGCTGTTATAGACATTTGAGCCAAATTAAAAGTAGACATTTATATGAGGCCAAGTTAAAACATTAACCGATCTTTTTCAATTTCAATAGACTTCGTCCTTGGACCAAAATAAGCTTAAGTTTTTAATTTCAGCCAAATCGGTTAATAATTGCGACCTGTATCATGTTTACACCGTTACATGGACAGACGGACGGATGGACGGACATTACTAAATCGGTACAACAATTTATTCTTAGTAGATCGGTATGTTTAAAAGTGGGTCTAGCACAATTGTTCCCAACCTTTTTTGCGTCATGCCCACTTTCAAGTTAAAAAAACTAGAATGTCCCCCCTACACTCAAGAAATTTTTTTTTGGATTTTGATGTGGCACTAAACCTATAGATTTCAAGTCTATAGTTTTGTTTAGGCCTGTTGGACCAGCTCAATGGCTGACATAACCAGGTTCTTCAGAAAAACTACGTCCAATCGTATTTTGTTAATGTGTATGTATATATTTAAAAGTTGGCATACGTGCAAAATGCAACACCAGGTTAAAGTGACAATAGATTAGCAATCACGAAGAATAACGGGATATCCCGTTATTTATGATGACGCCACGCTAAAGCCTAGACACTCAAGTTGGCTCTGCACGCAAAAAACGACCATTGCCTTCGCAATGGAGGCAGTGAAACAATGCTCCCAAGTGCCGATAGACATATAATCAGACCACAAGTGTCCGACGCAATGCCGAGTGGATCAGCAGGCTCAACAAGAAAACACGCGGTACAGTTTTGTCTTTAACTTTAATCAACTACAACGCCGCAGCTTACACGTCCTTAATCATTGACTGACCGATTACAACTGCAAGAAAAATTTGTAAATTTTTCATAATTGTTTTAAAATTCAAAATTTACTTTACTTATGTAAATAATATTTTTTTAGTTTATTTAACAAAAAAATCTTAAAAATTTGCTCGTTGCCCCCCTAAAGCATTCAAATTGCCCCCCAGTGGGGCAAAAATCAAAGGTTGGTAACCATTGGTCTGGCACCAATATTTCGGGTAGTTACAAACATCAGCACAAAACTCATTTTACCCTGTACCACAGAGTGATGTAGGGTATAAAAACTAAACAGCTGATACAAGAACACTTTCCAATGATTAAAGACATGTCAAACAAAATACTCAACTATTTAATGTTAGTTCCCTTTAACAACGCATTCGAATAAGACATCGCTGTAGATTGAAGGAACTGACCGAGTATTAAAAAATAGTTTTCAAATAAAGAAGTTGTGAATATCTTTTGTTTTAAACAATGGATCCAATGAAAGTGGAAGTTAAAGAAATTGAAAATCTTATGAAATTAGATCCATATATAAGACCATTTGAACGTGAAATACGCAGGAGGTATGTATAAACTAATATATTAAAAAAAAATAATCTGAACCAAAAAATAATGACGTTCTAAATCCAATGTATGATGTATCCGTATCATATGGTCTAAAGAGGGAAATATAAGAATGCCATAATTTTTTATGATAAAATGCAAATAAATTTTATAATTTTCATGTGTTAAAGAAAGATTCATGGACAATGTCAAGTGAAGGTTAAATGAATAAAGAGAAAAAGTTACGATTTTTTTTTGTTCAAAATATGTTCAATTATATTAAAACTATAGACAAAAAAGTGTGTTACAATATTCTTGATTTAAATATATTTAAAATTGCTAATAAAACATAACTTATTTGAATTAAATATTTATTTTTTATTAAAAATCTGTTGTACATGCATACGTATACTACCGGCAAAACACTGTTATCAAGGTCATGTACGTCATTAGGTGAAATGTGTTTAGATTAGTTTTACACTTCCTCCTTCTTAAGATGTTAGAATTTATCTAAAATTGTCAAGCTGGCTGCATCCAAAGATTGAACGTCATTTAACAAATTTTTCTCATGCTTTTATTTATATGCATACATTAAAAAACATACATACGTACTATGTAAAAACATTCATTCGTTCGTTTTGTTTAATGGCAAATTTATTTTCCATTGGAAAGTTGTTTATAAACAAATGTTCCACTGAATGTTTCTCTTAACTATATATTTTTTCGTTCTTACTTATTCCCTATTTCTTTTAAAAAGAGAGTACTACAAATAATTATAGAATAAAACAAAATTTATGGCAATGACTGATAAAAAGTATATATCAATTAAATGTTTGAAGATATGTAGCATGGTAACAATTATGTTTGGCGGGAGGAACAGGAATTTAAATTAATTTTTTTTTTTCATTTTTTTTTTTCCTTTTTTTAGATTTTTTTCAAATAAAGCGTTTTGCATTGCGAAGGGTTAATTACACTGTGCAACAACCAAAATCGGAATGGGGTGAAACCAAAAGCAAATGAAAGTTGAAATATTCCATAACAAAACCCTCAACACAGAGATGGCAAAAACAGCGTTAAATTTGTATACGCATTTGAAGTCGGTGAACTTTTATTGTAATTATAAGAATAATTGCTTGAAAACTGTATAAGTGGCGTATGCTTAATTTTGTAATTGCCTTTAAATAACAATCATACGCAACGGTGCACACTTGTTTATTTTTATTAATGTGGCTATTCAGTAAGTTGGTACTGGATCGATTGCAGAGAAACTCATGCCGGTTATAGCTAACGTAACTTCGAGCTTATGTTTGGACGCTGGACCTTACATGTCCAATAATGGCACCACCAGGGCCCCCAAAGTAGGACATGTTTAGTACACAAAAGATTTTAATGCTTTAAAATCACCAACTTTAATTGCGTGAAAAAAAATCTAGCGCTGAACTAAAAAAAATCTTGGGAGTTTTTTTATGTAAAATGTCAACTTTCATTTGCTTTTTTATCCCATTACAATTGGTTTACACTATTCCTCATATATTCCCGGGAATACCGGGAATACATTTTTGTAAAGATAAACAGTTGCTAAAGTTCGAATAGTTAGTTCGCAAATATCGAATGTGTCTTTCGAAAAATTTTTCATTTTTTTTTTGTAAAATATAACATTATGGCTACCAACAACAGTATTTTTTAACGCAAAATAGTGTTTTTCAAGGCTTGCTGTCCACAATATAAATTATAAAAGCTTTAATACCCTTAAAAACCAGAAACTAATTTAAAAAAAGTAGTAGGATGGAAGAAAATTTTGTGTTCCCATTACAGTGGGTTTGGTTGCGTTTAAAAAATTTGGACATCTGTGTTTCAGAAATATATGTAATTGTAAAATTATTTTAAAAACATGGTTTTATGGTAGAACATATTACACAAAGTGGATATCGACAGCCTCAAAGAATACCGCTAATATTGTCAGAATCGGAATATCAGAATATTTCCGTTTTTTATTTAACTTTTTTTTTAATGGAAAAATAATCAGAATATTTCCGTTTTTTATTTAACTTTTTTTTTAATGGAAAAATAATTAACTTAATATGTTTTTATTTCGACAATTCTAATTTTTAAATAAATTAAGTAAATGAATAGGCTCGAGGTCTGTGTTTTTATTGAAGATAAAATATTATAAACACAGTGTTTTTTCAAAAATTCAAATACACATTTTATTACTAAATGTATGCAACTTATGTTTTATTGACTGGACATTTAGTATGGAATGTCTTAAATATAACGTATATATATTTTTTTGTCTTGATCGTCAAAGTACTGATTTTTGCTTAATTTTTAATATGATTTTTTTTTTTAGAAATGGAGTTCTTCAAGAATGGATTAGTAAAATTGATAAATTAGAAGGTGGTATGGACACCTTTTCTCAAGGTTATAAATATTATGGTCTTCACTTTTTACCCGACAACTCTGTGGTTGCACGTGAGTGGGCACCAGGAGCGAAAGATGTATATTTAACGGGAGATTTTAGTATGTATTTGTATAGAAAGAAGATTACATACGATTCTCTTTACAATTTTTTAATATTTGTTTAATTCCTTTACAGACAACTGGCAATGGGAAGCTACACCATACAAAAAGTTAGATTTTGGTAAATGGGAACTACATCTACCAGCTAATGCAGATGGTTCAGCACCTATTAAGCATTTAAGTGAAATTAAAATAATTATACGCAATCAAGCTGGTAAGCTAGTAGATCGTTTATCACCCTGGGCAAAATATGTCAAACAACCACCTAAGGAAGCCAATCAAGGTGTTAACTTTAAGCAGTATGTTTGGAATCCACCAGCAAATGAATGTTACAAATTTCAACATCCTAAAGC
This sequence comes from Pegoplata infirma, assembly GCA_963921195.1. Lineage (NCBI taxonomy): Eukaryota > Metazoa > Arthropoda > Insecta > Diptera > Anthomyiidae > Pegoplata > Pegoplata infirma. Next base: position 238,037,374 of record OY992538.1, on the reverse strand, counting down.
TAAGAAACCCAAATCTCTGCGTATTTATGAATGCCATGTGGGTATAGCCTCACAGGAACCATGTGTAGGGTCCTATGACAACTTTGCCAATAACATTATACCACGCATTAAAAAGCAAGGCTATAATGCCATTCAAGTTATGGCAATAATGGAACATGCCTACTATGCCAGTTTTGGTTATCAAGTTACTAGTTTCTTTGCGGCCTCTAGTCGTTGTGGTACTCCGGAACAACTAAAACGTATGATAGATGTTGCCCATGCCAATGGTTTATATGTTCTATTGGATGTTGTACACTCTCATGCTAGCAAAAACGTAGAAGACGGTCTAAATCAATTCGATGGTACCAACAGTTGTTATTTTCATGATGGTAAGCGTGGTGAACATGCTCTATGGGATAGTCGTCTATTCAATTATGTGGAATATGAGGTTTTACGTTTTTTGTTATCGAATTTGAGATGGTGGCATGATGAATATAAATTTGATGGCTATAGGTACGTTTACAATTTATAATGTAGGTCTATTTTAAATAATTTTGATAAGTTGAATATTCATTAAGTATAAAACACGACTCACATTTCGTAACAGAAAGGTTAAGAATCAAAAAGGAAATGGTAAAAGTATGGGAAGATTTTTAAAGAAAAAAATGCTTCAGGTTCTATATTAAATGCTTCAGATTCTATATCAAATTACGTCGCGTAAGGCGTAACGCCCAATATATTTTTCTTTCACACAATTTTAATGTGAGGTACCTATGTAAATCAAACGGACATAAAAATTTCAATTTGAATGTGTTTGTTTTTTTTACTTCTTACGCGACCCAATTTGATTCTGGTATTCCGACTCAATATTTTTTTTTTTTTTTTCATTCATTTATTTTATTGAATCTTCACTTAAATTATGTGAACTAACAATAAGTATTCAAATCTTAAGACTAATATAACTTAATATTAAGTCCAGCCAGTGCCAGGCAAAATTTCATTTGCTCATAAATTATCGACTCAATATGAAAAATTAATTGTTTATGAGATCGATTCTGCCTATTTAGGAACTTAACCTACCTATTACGTTTAGACATATTCTTGACAAACTTTAGGGAGCCTAGCTATTTTTTGGGTCTGCATTGTGTTATCTACAGACAGGCGAACGGACAGACATTCATAGAATCGATCATTGATCAAAAATATGCATACTTTATGACAAAGTATGTATATCACCATACTGTGCTTGGAGGGTATAAAAAACACTCTGCGGACTAAAGAGCGTATAACTCAGACATTGTGAAAATTTTACAAAAATCAACTTTAATCATTTTACTTTTATTGCCTTTAGATTTGATGGAGTTACTTCAATGTTGTATCATTCACGTGGTATTGGCGAAGGTTTTAGTGGTGATTATAATGAATACTTTGGTCTAAATGTGGATACAGATGCTTTGAACTATTTGGCATTGGCAAATCATATGTTACACACCCAGAATTCCGAATGCCTAACTATAGCCGAGGTAAATGACAATACATGAATATCTGTGTGTTTCGGTTAAAATATAATTATTTTCTTTTAGGATGTTTCCGGTATGCCTACATTATGTCGTCCCATTATTGAAGGTGGTATTGGATTTGATTATCGCTTAGGTATGGCCATACCAGATAAATGGATTGAGTTACTTAAGGGATTTACAGACGATCAGTGGGACATTGGTAATATAGTTCATACCCTAACAAATCGTCGTTGGAAAGAAAATACCGTTGCTTATGCTGAATCTCACGATCAGGCATTGGTAGGCGACAAAACCATAGCATTTTGGCTAATGGACAAGGAAATGTATACTCACATGTCTGTGCTCTCCGAACCAAATTTAATTGTGGATCGTGGCATCGCTTTACATAAAATGATACGTCTTATAACACATTCTTTGGGGGGTGAAGCCTATCTTAATTTCATGGGCAATGAATTCGGCCATCCAGAGTGGCTAGACTTTCCCCGAGCTGGCAATAATGATTCATATCATTATGCACGAAGACAATGGAATCTGGTAGATGATCCCATATTAAAATACAAATTTATGAATGAATTTGATCGTGCCATGAATGAAACAGAAGAACGTTGCGGTTGGCTACATTCCGATCCAGCATATGTTAGTTGGAAACATCAAGGCGACAAAATTATAGCCTTTGAAAGAGCTGGCTTGGTATTTGTATTCAATTTCCATCCCACCCAAAGTTATACCGGATATCGCGTTGGCACCAATTGGGCTGGTACCTACAAAATTATTTTATCATCGGACGATGAAGCATTTGGAGGTTTTAATCGTCTCGATAAAAATTGTAAACATGCTACAAAAGCCGAAAATTATGCAGGTCGTCAAAACTTTTTTGAAGTCTATACACCAGCTCGTACTGCAGTGGTATATGAACATATTAGTGATTAGTAAAATAGAATTTATGTATTTATACATATTTATATTAATTGTTAAAAACATAAACTAAAACATTGTTAAATAAATCGTTTTTATATAAAAAAAGTGTAATAGAAAAAACTTACCCCGATTTTTTCACTATGGCGAATATAATTGATTATTAAGAACAGAAATAGATTTTTGTTAGCAAGTTTTAAATTCCTCGACCTGCAATAAGAAATACTTTAGTAACTGCAGAATTATAAAAATAAAAAACAAAATAATAAATATATTAAACATTTTCCTTGTTTATTGATCAGAAAAGAAAATAATAATTACATTTTATAATGTTTATAAAATAAAAAAATAAAAAATATCCCTGCAATTTCGTTTTATGAACTATAAGATAAATAAGAGTGAATAGTGTATTGAGATGTATTATGATAAGCCAAATATAAAGATTTTGTTTAAAATCCTGTTAAGCCAAACTTTAACTATTGCATGACTATAATTATAAAAAACTGTTTAAAAGAGATTATTCTTTTTATTAAAAAAAAAAACTGTTAAATAAAGTGATTTTAGGTTTATAAAAATCTCGCCAAGGGAATTTTTAATAAAAATTTTATACACAGACAAAATTCCACACTTTTGTTTTTTTTTTTTGTATAAAAAAAATTGTAAGAACATTTTGCAAAATACCATTTTTTTTTTTTGGAAAACACATAATTTAAAAAATATATGTATTTTAAAAAAGCTATCATTAAGAAAATTGTAGAATTGGTTATTATTTTAATAGATTTCATTAAACACTATTTAATTAAAATATTAATTCATTCTATTACTTTCTTAATTACAGCTTTTTTAATAAAATAGGAAAAGCAGATTTTTTAAAGAACCAACAACGATTAAAATTAAATGTTTTTTCGATTTGTATAAAAAATAAATCCGCTTTCGTAAAAAACAGATGAAATTATATAAATTTCCATTGAAAATTTTTTAGATTTTAACAAACAAATTGCAGCATCCCAATAAACCAAATAAAGTGATATTGAAAATACTATCACCTGTATGATAATCATTACGGTATCATCCTAAATTAAAATTATGATACCATTTTCGAATTTTAGTCGATTTTGCTGTCGTTATTGCTGCAAATTTCAATAGCAAAAACGAAATCACATTTTCATATCAAAACGATATCGTTATCGCCTAAAACAATGACCGTTTTTCGACAAATTTTGGAAAATGGCGTTTTTACTATCGTTATGACTGGAATTATCGATAGCGAAAACGATATCATATTATTATGGAAAAAGGATATCACAAGGAAAGGCACATTAAAAACGAAAACACTATCGTTTTCGTATAATATGTGATAATTAGGTGATATTGCCTCGATATCATAAAGGCATTGTTTGGCTTATTGGGTAATTATTAAAATTTTATTTTAATTAATTTTTACTGTTTCATAAAATAAATTATTTTTTAATAAATCAATTGAATTTTTTTACCGCAAATTAATTTTTACTGTTTCATAAAATAAATTATTTTTTAATAAATCAATTGATTTTTTTTACCACGGCATTCTTAAATAATTTTTTAACTGCATCAATTAGTATTTTTAATCGATTCCTTTATTTTTTTATAATTGAATCAATTATTTTTTTTTAATTGAATCATTCTTTTTTTTTGATTTAATCGAATAAATTAATTTTTTAATCAAATATTTGTATGGTTTAATTACAATTTTGTTAATTTTGTTTTATGGTTAGGAAAGTATTTTTTTACACTAATAAAAAAATAAAATAAAATCGGTTGTTCGTTAGAAAATGCTTTAATTGCATTTTTTTTACAACAAGAAAACAAAAGTGGCATTTTTGTTAGGTATATTTGAAATTATTCATACTTTGGAGCTGCCAATATTTTTTTAAGAAAATATAATTGTAATTACTTTAATTTCATTTAATGGTATTCACTTCAAAATTTTTTAAATGCCCAAGTAAAAATGTGAAGGATCAGTATTGATCTTTCAAATCTCGGATCAGTATTGATCATACTCGGAACAGTACTGATCTTTCAAATCTCGGATAAGATGTGATATGTAAACATGTTTACTCTGGTGTTAAATAAACTTATACACTTCTCTATCACCATGTAAAGGTGCGTGATTGCAAGAAAAGATTTGTACTTTATTTCATTTGTAATATTTCTGATACTCTTTACAAAATAACTAACAAAGTTGCAATTTTTACATTTTTCATTAATATTGTTAACGTTAATTTCATTATTATAAATTATTTCAATTCAAAATATTAATTTATCAATGTTTAGTTAGAAAATGAAATAATAATGGAATTAACTTCAGCAAATTTTAGTCTTGCAAAAATGCGAAATGTCAAAATTTCAACTTTGTAAAGAGTAGCAATATTATTACTATATTAAATAAATTTCGAATATTTTCATCTAACCATTAATCATGTTAAAGATAATAGAAAAGTGTAAAATTAAACTTTAATTTTTTGTAAAAAAAAAAAACTTTGTAATCTTGCACTGTTGCAATCTTGAAGTGTTGCAAGGGTAAAAATTTCTGAAGTGAATACAATCAATAATTTTTTATTCGAATTGTGAATTTCGAAATGAGCTCATGTAATAACATTAAATAGAAACAAAACAAAATATCTCCGGCACCATTTAAGTTATGGAATCAGGTTTTTTACGTCATGAGCTTCTATTAAAATTTAAAATTCAATTATCATACATGGAACCTGACATTTCTCGTTGTTATTTCATTGGTATTTATATGAAAAGAAAACGATTGCCTCATTGCTTAAATCCCAAGTATAACAAAGATTTCCAATTCCTATCGTATTCCCCAGGGAATTTTATAAACCATCTAAATAATTTTTTTTTTATAATGTGTACTTATAAAATTTTATCGGCACTTGTGATTGAATTAACTGTTACTTATACAACAAAACAATAATTAGTGACTTATACTTATTAAAATAATAGTTTTATTTTATTATATTTCTTTTGTTTTCCTATAAAAATCTGTATAAATATAAAAAAATCCCTGGCTATTGCATATTTGGTCTATTGTAGTGGAGGAAAGGTGAAGTGTGATTATATGTAGGGTAGGATTTAAGGATTTTGGGTTTGGAGGTTTGTGTGTAAATAAGTTTTTTTTATAGTATTTATTTTATAAAAAAATCACAATTTTATTAAAATCTAGTTAACAAAAAATTGTACTATTGCAGTGTATGGAGGATTAAGTGTTGTGAGTGAGTGTATGTATGAGGGGGATTTTTAACTGTGGGAATATATTGAAAAGTGTAATATATAAATTTGGCATTTATAATACAGCAGTTAATTCATAACAAGTATTTGAAAATATGGGTTATGCTTATTTCACATATAATGTCCCATTTATATCTAAGCAGAAATCTCCATTGATCGAGATATGATTGAAATCTTCTTCGAAAAAGATTTCAGCTTAGATGTAAATGGGTCATAATCTGAAATCACTTTCGAGGAAGATTTCGATTATATAGTAGAATATATTTGTTTGTATGATACAGTATCATATAATCGAAATCTCTTTTGAACGATATTTCAGCTAAGATGTGAATGGTGCATTAGATGATAACATTACATTAATATGGGAATAAAATTAAACAAAAACTATCGGCCCGATCTTAAAAAAATTGTAACATAGAAAACTTAAACATTTCTGCAATTATCACACATTTTGCTAAATTTGTTGATTACAAAATGTTTGTCACATAGTGATATTTTTAATAAAAGACAAATTGGTTTGATAAATAAAATGTTTTTTTTTTAAATATAGACCCAATAAGTGCTGCTAAAATTCAAGTACAAATAAAGACTAATTTTTTTGTACAAACTTAAGGGGCATGTCACAGACTCAATTCCGTTCGGATTTGAAAAAAGTGGTTTACTCGTAAAACGCAAAACGAATATTAATTTTTTTTCGAAATGAAATCACTTTTACAAATCAAAGTGGCGTTTTACGTTTTACTAGAAAATCACTTATTCCACTTTCCAACGGAATTGAGTCTGTGACATGCCCCTAATTCATGATTAAATACAACGCATCAATTTTGTTGCGGGTATTTTAATTTAAGTGTAATTAAGTTTTGAACTGGAAAATTTGTATATGACATGTTACTTGAATTTAAACAGAGCATGGGAGTAATTGTGTAATTCAATTCGAATGAAACTGTTCGAATTCGGAAAATTTTGTTAATTTTTAAAAACATATTCACTATGAAAAATTTGCTTTTTTTGTTTGAATGAACTTTTATATGCCAAAAGATTTTCTTCCAAATAAAAATTTTTTTAGATACTTTAAATTGAAAACCAAAATTGTGTTCAAAAAGCTTCTCTTTTCGAATCGAATAACACAATTGCCCCAAGGGGTTTGGCAAATTTTAAATATAGAAAGGGCCAATTAGTTCCGTTAAAATTTGAAAAATAAATGTCCAAAGTTATACCAATCGCAAAAACATTAGGTATTTATAAAAATTTAGAGCTAAGCAACTAATTCCCTTTATATTAATGTGTAAAATGTTTTTCAAACAAAATATTATCTTCTTCGAACTTAATAACTATAACGATTCAATTTTAATATGAATTTTAAAAAACATTTGTAATATGAACTCAAACAAAAAAAAAATAAAGAAAATATATGGAGACCTATTATTAAATATCTAATAACTATGGAGGTAGGTATGTGGTGGAAATTTTGATTTGTTAAGAAATGTAAAAATTTTGTAAACCGGTCTATTGCATAAAATTGCAGGTTTTCTGTTTTGAAAGAACGTTAAAATGATACTTGTGATAGCACCACCATTGGCGCCTTTGGTAACAAAAAATAACATTAAAACTACTAAGCAGCAGTAATTGTTGTAGCACAACAATATCGAATGCCATTCAAATGGCAATGCTATGCCACAAAATCCAAAGGACGATTAAAACCGCCTTTGCGATTCATATATTGACGATACTTGCGTTTTAGGATTACGTGTACTTCTCCGACATCATTACCTTCAACTTTACGATTTTTGGTTGTGTCGAACGTACAGAAACCCATCGTTTTAAGCATTTCAACTTCTTCAGGAGATTTGCCTTCTAAATCGGCTTCGCTAACTTTCGGGCGTTCCACGCGTGAACTAGTACCGCCACGACGGCGTGAGGATGTTGATGCTGAGGTAGAGCCATGACCATGTGAACGTGATCGTGATCTATATTATGATTTTATTAAATTTGTTAATTAGAAGTTTAAAAAAATTAATAATCTATTAGTTTAAATACAAATTATATTGATGTATGTATAAATAATCAAGCAAGAATAAGAGTTGAACAAAAATGTACTAATAATTTGAGTTTCAAAATACCCTCCACTTTCATGAAAATTATACCAACTGTTGTACACAGATTTTCCTGAAAATTGTAGGCCAAAACATTGTATAGTCAGTCCTACATTATCCATATTGATAAGAAATTATCTTTATTATACTTTTTTATGGAAGATTTTCCTGCAGAGGTTATTCACTTGTGTAGAGCTCATTTTATCTTCTCTCTCATATAAAACGTGTAACTTTAGTTAATGAGAAAATTACATTTAAAATCGTGCATGAAAAACAAAATGCACGGAAATGTGTTATGGAAAATAACACATTGATTTTGGAATTTTCTTTTATTTATGTTTACATTATGTTAGTTCTGCAGTTATCGGAGCTTTGGCCAGAACTGCGTAATAGGGTGGATCGAATTTGGCTTTTGGGCGAATTTCGTTCCGGCTCACCGACAGATGTGTTGGAATAGACCTAAAAACAATGTGGTTAAATTTTCATGCAGATCTGTAATCATCTTCCGCTGCCGAAATGACGTTGAAAATCAGCGATTTCTTAAAAAATAGTACATATTTATTTTAGAAAATTGCCAAAATTACAAAAATCATTTAATCTTCTTTTTTATTTCAGTCAATCTTTTCAATTCGATCATATTTTCTTAGAAAAAAATTTCAGCTTAATTGGACATTGTTAACCCCTCTAAAACGGTTGCAAAAAGTGACCCATGCGTGAGTTGGTCAAATTCACTCACGCTCCCATCTTTACTCACACTCCCATTTTTAATTGAAAAAATATGTTCCCAATGGTTAGTCGCCCGCCAAAAGCGGTTTATTGCTAGATGCATTTGGTCATCATGGGTCATTTAGGGCACAAAGCTGTGTAGGGTTAAAGAATTTCTTAAAATTTAACATTTCTATATTAAGTTTTATAATTTATAATAAATCTAGTGTAAAACAAGTGAGTGTTAAATTCGGCTGTGCCTAATCTTTTATACCCTCCAAAATGTAAAAAAAAAAATAAAAAAAAATTGTCAGGGGCGTTCGTTTTTTTGGGGGGGAGGGGGGTGATGGGGTCAGTGGGGGACGTTGAGAGCACCTTCCCATCCCGATAAATATAACAAATGTTTCATTTATTTAACAAAAAAAACATGTAAAAAAAGTATTTTTTCAGAGGTTGGTTCAGTTCTTCAAGGGGAAACTTTTTTCCCCTGAGCCGATTTTGCCCATTTACGAACTTAACCTACCCAGGACCCTAAGACATATTCATGCCAAATTGCATGAGGCTAGCTCTTTTATTTTGGACTGTATCGTGCCATCTACAGACAGACGGACGGACGGACATTCACAGAATGTCTTAGAATCGATCATGGTCCCCGACCGATATTTCATGGTCCCCGACCGATATTTCGATGCATTACAAACGGAATGACAAAGTGAGTATACCCCCATACTGTGGTTGGAGGGTATAATGAAAAGATTTCAACTAAAAAAGTTAAGTTTTAAAAAAAAGTGCAATTTTTCCAAAATTTTCTGGAACAGTCTGTTACACATACATAGGACTATTTAAATAAATGGACTAATTAATTGAAGATTTCATTTGCATTATATTGAAATTAATGCCAATGAAATTTTTAGCATTGGCATTATTTCATTGGCATTAATAAATGCCTCAATGAAAACAAAGTCTTTACGTCAGCGAGTTGTGAATTTTTTTTTTTTTTAATTAAAATGGCTATATCTCGAAAACTAACAAGGGAAGTCTCCTAGTGTCACTCGCGGATCTTTATGGAATTGGTTTTATTTTGTAGATCAGAAAAAATAAAGGGACACGTATTTTTTTTTAGCGGCCCAAATTCATATTTAGGGGGTAAAAAGGAGGGGGGAAGACAAAGCCATTTTTCAGTTTTTTTCGTTTATCTCCTATATTATGCAAAGAAACCTAGTCATGTTACATACCAAATGAAAGGTCTTTGAAAAACCTATCTACGTGTGCTAAGAACGTATCCAAACATGCACAACTTTTCGCCATATTGAGTAAAATACCAAAATTTTAGGACATTTTTGTTAATAAGTCGAAAAATATTAACTTAAATATTAACCTTTAATCTGATACCATACATACCTATATTAATTTTGTTTAAATCATCAGTCTTCAACTGATAGTCGAATCGTTAACAAGTTGATATGGACGAGCCGCCTAAAACGTTGTGTACAAAGTGTTTTAAGTCGTTAAATTCTTTCAAGTCTATTGCCTGCCATATATGCAGAGGAAAATATCATTTATTTTGTGCCAATATTGATGAGAAATGTTTGGAATTATTTAATAAAAACAAAAATATTGTTTTTAACTGCGATGACTGTCTTAGTGTTTCGTCTAATATGATAACACACATCTCCTCTCTTACAAATGAAGTAAAGGAGATTAAGCAAACAATTGTAAAAACAAATACAATAAGTGATGATGTGCAAGTGCTTAAAATAAGGTTCGATGAACTTTTGAATAACCTTGAGTTAAAATCAAATTCTAATACTGCAGTTAAACAGAAAAAAAACAACAATAATAAGGAAAAAAATATTGTTGCTGGTAAAAACAAAAGAGATTTAAAAAGTTCTGCTTTGCCTTCTAATAATGACGCTAATACTAATGCAGTTGATGCAGTTCGTGTTAATTCTGCTTCTACAAGCACAAGTGGTATGGATGAAGCTTTGCATAGCGATGATGTTTTGAGTAATTCTGTTTTGCCTTCTACTAGTTATGCTGCTGCTGCAGCAAACTCTCAAGTGTATGCTTCCTCGATTGTGTCTGGTTATTCAGCTACTGCAAACTCTCACGCAGAAAGTGATAACCCAGCAAGCAATTTTGATTGGCGTAAAGAAAAACCCAAAAGAAAACGTAAGCGTGTGGTTTTTGGTGAAAATGAAAATAATGAATTAGATGTCGTGGCTTATAAAAAATGGGTTCATTTGTCATCTTTTAAATCTACAGTGACCGAAGAACAAATTTTAAGTTATGTAGAGAAGCATACTGATGTTAGTAAAAATCATATTGAATGCTATAAGCTCGTGAAGAAAGATGCTGATTTAGCCGCTTTGAAAAGAATTTCTTTTAAATTGGGAATTTCTGCTGTGTTTTACAATGAACTTTTTAAACCGTCTTTGTGGCCATCTGATGTCCGAGTTCGCCCATTTGATTTTTTTCAAAAAGCTCGGCCTGCACAAAACAACACTTAAATAATAATGGTGCTAAGAAATTTAAGATGCTTAACGTATATTTTCAAAACATGGGTGGAATTAGAACCAAGTTAAATGAAGTATTTGCTGCATCATCTCAATCTGATTTTGATGTTATTGTTTTAGTGGAAACCTGGCTTAATTCCGACTTTAATGATGAGGAGTTTTTAGATACGTCTACATATCAAGTGTACCGTAAGGATAGAGATTATTATAAAACTAATTGTACTAAAGGAGGTGGTGTAATTATTGCTGTAAAACGATGTTTGCTGTCTTCGAATTGTATTTTAATAAATTCTGATTCATTACTAGATCAACTTTGCATATCTTTGCTGGGATTAAATGGTAATATTATTTTTAATGTATCTTATATTCCGCCAAGTAGTTCAGATGCCTTATATGATGCTCATGTGCAAAATATTATTGATATAGCATCTAGATTTGAGGATAACGAGATAGTAGTTTTCGGTGATTTTAACCTCTCAACAGTTGTGTGGTCTTTATTACCGGAATCTAACTGCTTGAGTCCTTCTAATGTTAATAGCTCTTTTGAAATTAATGTAATTGACAGCTTTTTTAGTTTAAATTTGATACAAATCAATAAGTTTTTCAATCGCTTAAATAAATTACTAGATCTTGTTTTTATAAGTAGAGATCTGAAATTTGATATCGCTGAATCTCCGTTTCCTTTTTGTTGTGCAGATATGCACCATGTTGCGTTGGAGTTAAAAATCGAGTTTTATTCTTACTCCAACCTTAGTAATAATAGCTTGCTTGAATATGATTTCAAAAAGTGTAATTTTGATCTAGTTAATATGTTAATTCAGGAGGTGAATTGGATTCAGATCTTTTCTAATAAACAGGCTAAAGATTGTTATGAAATATTTTTAAATTTTATAAATAATATTTGCGCTACTTATGTACCTCATTTAAAGCCCAGAATTCATAAATTACCTTGGTATACTAAAGGACTAAAAAAGTTAAAGAATTTGCGAAACAAGCATTATTTAAAATTTAAGTCCACAGATAATTTAGTTCAAAAGAATTTGTATGAACATTATTCCAGAGAATTCAATTTTCTTAACAAATTTTTATATAAGCAATACATACTCGGTTTTGAAAATAATATTAAAGAAAACCCGAAATCTTTTTGGAATTTCATTAATTCTAAAAGAACATGTTCGAATTACCCTTCTAAAATGTTTTATGAAGATAAAATTTCTAATTCGTCATCTGAATCAGTAAATTTGTTCGCTGATTTTTTCAGCTCAAATTTTGTTTCAAACAGTTATTTTAATGGAAGTCATACTACTCATACTCAAACGAGTGCAAATTTAAGTTTTGGGATGCTACAATTAATGGAAGATGATATTTTATTTGGTTTATCTAAATTAAAATCAACTTTCAGAATGGATAATGATGGCGTTTCTGCGTTCTTTCTTAAAAATTGTGCTAATTCTTTGTCTGTTCCTTTATTGTATATTTTTAATTGTTCTTTAAAGGAAGGAGTTTTTATTGATAGATGGAAAGTCGCTTCGATTATCCCTGTATTTAAATCAGGTGCTAAAGATAGTATAGCAAATTATAGGCCGATTTCTAAGTTATGTAATGTAGCTAAAGTTTTTGAGCATATTGTTTTTGAGAAAATGTACTTCTCAGTTAAGAGTATAATTTCATCGGCTCAACATGGTTTTGTTAGAAATCGCTCTACAGTAACTAATTTGACTTGTTTTTCACAGTATTGTATATCTAATATGGAGCTAGGTTTTCAGATTGATACACTGTATACTGATCTATCTAAAGCTTTTGACAGAGTTTCTCATAATATTCTTGTTTATAAACTTTATGCATTGGGATTTCACTCCGGGTTTTTAGATTGGATTAAATCGTATTTGTTCAATCGCGTCTGCTTTGTGTCTGTTTATGTGAGCGTTAGCGAGGTCCCACTGTAGAAGTCTTATTGGATTTTCAAATACAGAGTGTGCTGGTGTCATCACATTTTATTTTATAATTGGCATTTTCTTTGTTTTTTTTTGTGATATCTAACTTTGCCCGCGGCTTGTTACTCGTTTTTTGGTTCTAGAGGCAATAAGTTGAATTGTGCATTTTCGGCATCTTTGTTCGCCATATTTATTTATTGAAAAAATAAAGGAAAGTAAATATAAACTGAGATTTAGGTATTTTCTGGTCAAGAGATCACCAACCTAATAACTGTGTTTTTTATTTTTGTTTTTCCACTGGCTTGCTTGGATAGCCGGTGATTTTAGCTTCTGTTCGCTCCTAACTCTTGTTGGAAATATTTATTGGTCCAATCGAACCGGATAATCTTGGGAGGAAGAAGCTTTTGTTGGTAAAAACACAGCAGAAAATAAGGTGAAGTGCTTTTTTGATTTTTATTTATAACCCTCAAGGAAAATCCAATAACATTTTGAAAAAGAAAAACATATTGGATTAATTAGAGGTAAAAAGTACCTAGATAATACTGCATAATATAACGAACCGTATTATCATAATAACGTACTAATTTTAATATCTAAGTCACCCGGTCTGATCTTTGATAAAACAACTCTGTCTTACCATCTGTCAATTACAATCACATTCCATTCGGCAGTATTTCGTTTTCCATTTCATAGTGCATTATTTACTTTGCTTTTATTTGTTATTTTTTTTTATTTTATTCGTTTTGTGTACTTTACAACAAATAAATATTAAAAGAAAAAAAACGGTTCTGCAATTGCAATAGAGAAAATATATTTACCTTCATACAAGTGCCAATGACAAATAACTAAAGAAGCAGAAGAGAATAAAAAGTGTAAAAAAAACTGCATATCAATATATACAAGTGAGTGTGTATGTCTTTTGTGCTACAGTAGAGATCCAAATAATTAGGTACGTTGGGTAAAATTTGGTTTTTGTAAAATATTTTTTTTTCATACTTGTATTGTTTGTGTTTGTTGCATATATAAAGATTTTTATTTCTTATATATAAAAATATTTTTCGGAGTCAAGTGCAGAGCTGTTAAAGTACCATTTAATCGGAATGAATTAAAATCTTAAAATATTTGTCCTTTCTTTTCTAAACCGAAAATTTGGTGTTTGAAACTAAGTTGGTTAAGCTTAACACCAGGGGTATTGAAGAGTGCATTCGAAATCTAGTGCAGAGCTGCAAAAGTATCATTTCATCAAAGTGTACCAAATTGAAAGTTTGAAATTTTTTGTTTTTTTTTTTAACCGAAAATTTGATATTGTATATTGGAACTAAGCTTGAACTAGTTAAGTTTTACGGCAGGCGTATAAAGGAGTGTATTCACTTGCGAGAAAATTAGTAAGTGTTCCTTTGGGTTATAAACCCATTACGCAGTTTTACTGGTGTTCGGTTCTTTTAAGGGATCGTCGGAATAAAGTTTTTGAAATTTTGGAATCCAGTGCAGTAAAAGGATAATTTCATTTGTTGCCCTCTTTTTCGAAACATCAATTTGAAAATTGAATTTCACGATCGTTGAAGTTTATCGTCAGGGAAATTTTAAAGAAAAATATTAAGCGACAGATCATTGAAGGTATTAATTCTTCAGCAATTTATATTTTTTGAAAATATATATTTTTTGTATGAAAATTTAAAAAGAGTCCTGTTAGTTTCTGACCAGATTTCAATATTAATTCTATATCGTTATCTCACGTGTAATTTTATTATTGTAATTTTTTTTAATAATAGTTTTTCTTTGGATTAAATCGGAACATTTTGTCTTTTTTTTTTATTCTTCGTGTTTAAAGTAATTATTTGATCTGAAAATGCCGAAATCCCGTAAATTAGTAAAATTTCAGAAAACCGCGGAAATATTTCTTGATTTTGAGAAGGAGTATAACTCAAGCCCTAAAGGGAGTACTACTATTTTTTCGGTTGAACTTCAGAAGGAGGAGTTTAAATCTCTTTGGGAAATGGTAAAATCTGCATATGGAGAATTTGCAACGAATAACCTTGAGGAGGACTCGGAGGAAGACCGCGATTCGGCGCGGCAGCTTTTTAGCAATTGTCGTTCGGGGTACATTACGGTTGCGGCGCTTATGGGGGAATTATCGCAGTCTTTTTGTGATAAATCGGAAATGTCTTCGACAAAACGGGGAGGTCATTGTAGTGAGTTTTCTAACTCTATTGAAACCCAACTGAGAAAACACCAAATGAAGTTACCACCATGCACTATGGAAGTTTTTGATGGTGATTATCAGACTTGGCCTTCGTTTCGTGATATGTTCACGGCGGTTTACATTAATGAAGCTGATATATCACCAGTAGCCCAACTTTTTTATTTGCGTCAGTTCACTAGTGGTGAGGCCTTGGAAATAGTGAAGAAATCGCCCCTTACGAATTCGGGTTTTCAGGGTGCCTGGGATAACTTAAGAGACAGGTACGAAAATAAAAGGATTTTGGTGAACAGTCAGTTAAAAATTTTGTTCAATCTCGATTCGGTCAATTCTGAATCGTCGAGTGAAATTAAAAGACTGCAAAGGGACATCAATAATTCGATATCGGCACTTCGGTTGCATGAGATAGATATTTCTAACTGGGACCCAATATTCGTTTATTTGTGCTCGATTAACTTACCCGTTCTCACACTGTCGCTTTGGGAACAAACGGTAAAGGATAAGACTGAAATTTCGAAATGGTCTGATTTGGATAGTTTTTTGACTTCTCGGTTTCAATCATTGGAAACTGTTTCGGAAATAAGGAGTTTGGAACAACCAAAGTCGTATGGCAAGCGTAATGTTGAAACGCATTCTAATTTTAAGAAGGGAGTTAAGTCGTATCCCACTAAAGTGGCAAGGAAATCTTGTGAGATATGTGGTAGTGATCACTTGTTGAAAGTATGCCCCAAATTTTTGGAAATGAATCCTGGGGAAAGATTTGTTGTGGTTAAAAGGCATAATCTTTGTATTAATTGTTTAAGTGATGGCCACAAACTAAACTCGTGTCAAAGTAATTTTAGTTGTTTAACGTGCAAGTTGAAGCATCATTCTCTTTTACATAGGGAAGTGTCTGAAAATTCTAATCTAGTTCATAATGATCGGCCAAGTACTAGTGAGGCAGTGGCACATAGCACAAGCGTCCAAAATTGTTTCGCGACTACGTCAAAACAGATACTTTTGGGAACGGCAATGGTTAACATTGTTCATCGTGGGGAAGTTTTTAAAGCTAGAGCCCTCGTGGATTCGGGCTCTCAAGCGACTTTTATTTCAGAGAAACTGCAGAGAAGACTTAATTTGCCATACAGGAGCATAAACGCTCAAGTTTCAGGCCTGAACAACGCTTTGGCTGGTTCAGTACAAAAACAATGCGCTCTGTCGTTGAGTTCTCCACTTGATCATAAAATCAGGTTAAATGTTGATGGTCTGGTACTTCCGCGATTGACTGGGAATTTGCCTAGCCAGTCG
Source organism: Pegoplata infirma (assembly GCA_963921195.1). Lineage (NCBI taxonomy): Eukaryota > Metazoa > Arthropoda > Insecta > Diptera > Anthomyiidae > Pegoplata > Pegoplata infirma. The sequence continues at coordinate 238,020,946 of OY992538.1, read as the reverse complement.
GTTGACATTTCACGCGAATCTTCGTTGCTGGGTATTGAGTTGGCTGACCCTAATTTTTGTAAAAGCAATCAAGTGGACCTATTGATTGGAGGGGACATTTATTCGAAGATTATGCTTAATGGTGTCAAAAAGAATATCTTGGGGGATTTGATGGCTCAGGAAACCATTTTCGGATGGATTTTGACCGGTCCTCTACCAAACGTAACTCAAGGAGCTTTTACTACTTATGTTTCGTTTCATGCAGAAGTAGGTCTTAGTAGACAATTGGAGAAATTTTGGACCATAGAAGAGCCTCCAATGGCCTTAGAATCAACTCCTGAAGACGAGTATTGTGAGGACCATTTTAGGAAGACAACTAAGCGTAATTCTGATGGGCGTTATGTGGTTTCTCTACCTTTTAAACCGCAGTATTTGGTTGACAGCGGCTTAGGAGCTTCTCGGGAGAAGGCTCAGCGTCAGTTTCTGCGGAATGAGGTATCTCTTCTGAAGAACTCATCTTTAAAGATGATTTATGATGATGTTCTATCCGAGTATGCCGTTTTGGGTCATATGACTCAGGTCCATCATAATGAGTTGGATTCTTTAAATTCGTTTTATTTACCCCATCATGCAGTTTTTAAGCCTGAAAGCTCGTCTACAAAAGTTAGGGTGGTTTTCAATGCATCGAGTCGTTCGTCTTCTGGTTTAAGCCTTAACGATATTTTGTTTACTGGCCCGGTTTTACAAAATGATTTAATGCTACTTATTGTACGATGGCGCTTCTACAGATACGTTTTAAATGGCGATATCGAAAAGATGTACCGCCAAATTTTGTTGGAACCAAAGGAAGCGAAATTTCAACGGATTTTATTTCGTGATGATCCGAATGACAGTTTGAAGGATTTTGAACTTAAAACTGTAACCTTTGGGGTTAATTGTGCCCCATTTTTGGCAATAAGGACTTTGCACCAGTTAGCCAACGATGTTGAGGATAAATGGCCTTTAGCGGCAAAAATTTTGCGTCGGATGATGTATGTCGACGATGCTCTGGCAGGAACTCATGACGTGTCCTTGGCTATAAGAGCTCGCGACGAGTTAATATTGGCGCTATCATCGGCAGGATTTTCTATGAGGAAATGGACTTCAAATGATGAACGCATTCTTCGAGGTCTGCCTGCGGATCATCTTTTACGTGAAAATTTTTTAGATATCGACGACGAAGGCACCACGAAAACGCTGGGTATTAGATGGAACGCTAAACAGGATCGATTTTATTTCTCTACTTCTCCGATTCCGAAGAAGGAAAAATTTACAAAGCGAGAAGTTTTATCTGTTATTGCTAAACTTTTTGATCCCGCTGGTTGGTTAGGGCCCATTGTGATTATTGCAAAGATGTTAATGCAAACAATTTGGTGTGAAAAAACCGATTGGGATGAATATGTGTCAGAGAGTAGCTGTCGAAGATGGAGGCAGTTTCTTGAAGACTATGAGTATATCGATAGAATAACTATTTCTCGTTGGGTGGGTTTTAAACCAACGGCGAAGTTGGAAGTTCATGGCTTTTCTGACGCTTCGGAAAAGGCATATGGCGCTTGTGTCTATGTTCGCCTTCAATATGAAGACGGCTCAGTACAGACACATTTGTTGTTGGCAAAATCTAAGGTCGCTCCTCTCAGAACAGTCTCTTTACCTAGGTTGGAGCTATGTGGTGCCGTTCTTTTGGCAAACTTGGTAGTGGCAGTCAAGGGGGATTTGAATTTAGATGAGAATAACACTCAATTTTACACGTGGAGTGATTCAACTATAGTTCTTGCTTGGCTTCAGAAGCCGTCAAATACTTGGACAACCTTTGTTGCAAACAGAGTATCAAAAATAGTTGAAAAAACGGGTAAAGAGAGCTGGAGGCACGTTAGCTCCAAGGATAATCCGGCAGATTTAATAAGCCGTGGAGTTCGTCCACAGGAGTTAGCCGAAAATCATTTATGGTGGCACGGCCCGGTGTGGCTGTGTTCTTCTGATAACAGTTGGGCTAACTCGGTTATAGCAGATTTTGGAACAAGAGAAGAGGAACGGAGACACCAAGCCTTCTTTGCGTATTTTAAAGCGTTTTATGATTTATTAGATCGTTTTTCATCATACTCAAGAGCGTTGCGAGTGATGGCATTAGTAGTGAGAGGGTTAAAGCTTATTCTTAGACAGGAGACTTGTTTTCCTAAAGAGATCACAGGTGACGAGATTCAATCGGTGAAGGAAAGGCTCATTATAGTAGCGCAGAAGGCCTTTTTTTCCGATGAGTATTTCAAGTTGTCAAATAACACGCCGATCTTGAACAGCAAACTACTAAATTTAAATCCGTTTTTGGATGACAAGGGTATAATTCGAGTTGGGGGGCGTTTGGCCAATGCTCCGAATTTAACATACGGTGAGAGGTTCCCTATGCTTTTACCTTCGGGTTGCCAATTTGCATTGCTGGTCGTTACTTTTATACATAAAATTACGTTACACGGCGGAAATCAATTGATGCTTCGAGTGCTACGCACTGAGTTTTATATCTCACACGCTAAGAACCTAATAAAAACCGTTTTAGGTCGTTGTAAAATTTGCACCTTACAGAAAAAAGCTACTCAAAGCCAAATAATGGCAGCTCTTCCCGTGGCCCGGACAATTATTTCACGTCCTTTTACTGAAGCTGGAGTAGATTTCGCTGGTCCCTTTGACATCCGAAATTATACTGGTCGAGCGTGTCTAATTACCAAGGGCTATGTTTGTTTGTTTGTGTGTTTTGCTACCAAAGCGATTCATTTGGAAGCCGTCAGTAGTCTGTCCACACCAGCCTTTTTAGCAGCATTTGCGAGGTTTGTTTCACGTCGTGGTTATCCTAGGAGCATGCATTCGGATAACGGGACTAATTTTGTTGGGGCGTCTAAAGCTCTTAAATCTGAATTGCAGGATTTCCTTCGTAGTGTAGGTTCTGAGGTCAACGCAAGTTATGGGGTTCAGGGTCTCAATTGGCACTTCAACCCGGCTAGTGCACCCCATATGGGTGGCCTTTGGGAGGCAGGGGTCAAAAGTTTTAAGCACCATTTTAGGAGAATTGCTGGGGGCTTAAAATACACATTTGAAGAATTCTCAACATTGTTAGCTCGTGTTGAGGCTTGTTTAAATTCAAGACCTTTATGCCCTCTGTCGGACAGCGCAGATTGTTTAGATGTTTTAACACCTGGCCACTTTTTAATCGGCGGCCCCTTGTTGTCGCCACCAGAAACAGTTATTTCGGAAGCACCTGCTTCTATCGTAAATCGTTGGCAAAGGGTAAAGGCATTGAATCAACGTTTATGCACGAGATGGAAAGATGAGTATTTGAAAGATTTGCAAAAAAGAAATAAATGGAAATTTTTGCGAAAGGATATTGAGATTAATGATATGGTCGTCATTAGGGAAGATAATTTACCGACGAATGAGTGGCGGTTAGGCCGAGTGGTAAAACTGCGTATGGGAAAAGATGGTCACGTTAGAGTTGTGGAATTAAAGACAGAGCGTGGCTTAGTGGTAAGACCAGTTGTGAAGCTTGTAGTTCTTCCAACTTATTAGTTTTTTTTTCTTTTTTTTCTCTACTGGTAATTTTTAGTATCATGGTATCAGCCAAAAAGTACGCTGAAGGTCGTCGTCGCGGCAACAAGATGGTTTGTAGGGTATGCCTAAAAGATCACCCCTTGCGGTTTTGTAAAAGGTTCCTTCAAGGGGACTATCAGGAGCGGATGCAGCTGGTCTCTATTTATAAGTATTGTGCGGGATGTCTCAGTCATGATCATACCTGGCGTACTTGTGAAAGTACTGGGAAATGTAAGCGCTGTGGTGATATGCACCATACGTTGCTCCATAAACCGGGTACGAGACCTCGTACGTCCGCCCGAAAGGAAACTGGAGTGAAACGTTTAAATCGGGGACCTAGTTCGTCTACCCGCCCTAAGAGTCGAGGACCTAGTTCGTCCCAATACTCAGCCAGGGGACCTCGTTCGTCCAATGGTCATAACCGCGAGGGACCTAGTACGTCCCAAGCTTTGGTTCCAAGCCAGTCGAGGAGCTTGAGAAAGCCTGCACCGAAAAATAGTGGCAAACGTAGAAGTGAACTCCAGAGTGCCGTATCGTTGCCCATGTATCACGTAAGGGAAATGATTACGTTGAGACCAACAGCTGTAATAAAGATTGTTTCTAATGAGAGGTACGTGTTTGATCGAGCTTTAATTGATCCCGGTGCAGAATGCTCAATAATTTCGGAAGAAATAGCCCGTCGCCTTGGAACGAAGACTGTTCGTGTTGGAAACAAAGAGAGATGTTTGATAAGCATTCGGGGCAATCATGGAATGAGTTCAACGGTCGACACTTATGCTGAAGTTCGTAGAAAACACACCGTGCTTACTCCCCAGAAGTCGATAGATTCAAGAATTGTGGACGAGTTTCCGGGTTTGCAGCTAGCTGATCCACAATTTCACGTTGCTGCTCCAGTGCACATTACGTTGGGTGGTGATATTTATCCCCGTATAATTCGGAACGGGATTATGGGTGGCTCTTTTGGCAAACCGTTAGCACAATTTACGATATTTGGCTACATTATTACAGGATCATGTTCTCCATAAATGTACGGAAGTATTTTTGGCTTTGTATTTACCATGATATTTATTTGAGTTTGTTTTCTTTTTTTTCTTTTTAAATACTTTTTAGTTTTTATATTTTTTTTATATATATGCAATTTTGTTGTTTCTCTTTCACTTATGTGAGTGGATCTGCTGGTGGCTATTTGAAGAAAGCGATTGGCTCAAGTCCATAGAGGATGTTATTTATTTTTACTTATTTAATCTTAATTTTTTTTTTTTTTTTTTTTTTTCCCCAAAAAAATAAATGGATTTCCCAATTTTGAATTTAACGGGTTTTCTCTTTGTTTTTTTTATCTTTTATTTTTTCATAGGCGAATTAGGAGAAGAAATATTTGTTTTGCAGTACTGCAAGGCGGCCGGGATGTTTATGTGAGCGTTAGCGAGGTCCCACTGTAGAAGTCTTATTGGATTTTCAAATACAGAGTGTGCTGGTGTCATCACATTTTATTTTATAATTGGCATTTTCTTTGTTTTTTTTTGTGATATCTAACTTTGCCCGCGGCTTGTTACTCGTTTTTTGGTTCTAGAGGCAATAAGTTGAATTGTGCATTTTCGGCATCTTTGTTCGCCATATTTATTTATTGAAAAAATAAAGGAAAGTAAATATAAACTGAGATTTAGGTATTTTCTGGTCAAGAGATCACCAACCTAATAACTGTGTTTTTTATTTTTGTTTTTCCACTGGCTTGCTTGGATAGCCGGTGATTTTAGCTTCTGTTCGCTCCTAACTCTTGTTGGAAATATTTAGTGTCTATTGACTCATTTAATTCGTATTCATATATTGCTACATCTGGGATTCCCCAGGGTAGCATTTTGGGCCCATTGTTGTTTATTTTATTTATTAATGACATATCAGCTAATGTTATGTGGTCCAAAGTTTTACTTTACGCTGATGACCTTAAAATTTTCCTCAGGATTAAATCGCCAATTGATTCTTTTCATTTGCAAGAGGATTTAAATGTTATTGCTGAATGGTGCTATAAAAATTGTTTGCAAATTAATATTTCAAAGTGCAATTATGTCTGCTTTTCTAAATCAACAGCTCCCATATTTAACTTGTACTTCATTAACAACATCTCTTTAGAAGCTGTTACCGAAGTCAAGGATTTAGGAGTTATTTTTGATTCAAAGTTTACTTTTATAAATCATTTTGATGCGATTATTCCAAAATCTTATTCTTTGCTGGCTTTTATTAAAAGAAATTGCCGCAACTTTTCTGATGTATATACGTGGAAATTAGTTTATACTTCTTTAGTAAGGTCTAAGTTAGAGTATGGTAGTATTGTCTGGTCTCCATTTTATGACAATAATATTTTAAGAATTGAAAGAATTCAGAAAAATTTTGTAAAATTTGCTTTTAAATCAATTGAGTTTTCAGATCCCCAACCGTCATATATTGATAAATGTAGATTTATTCATTTAGAAACTCTAGAGAATAGAAGAGATCGTCTGTTAATAATGTTCCTCTACAAATTAATTTGTGGACTAGTGGATTGTCCAATTTTGCTCCAAAGTGTTAATTTTAAAGTACCAGATTTGCGTTTACGTAGAAATGATGTGTTTTATGTCCCAGTTCATAGAACAAATTATGCGTCAAATGAACCTATTATTCGGGCTTTAAATGAGTTCAATAGAGTTTTTAGTATTAAATATAATAATTTCTCAGTTAAGCTACATTTTAGTGATACATTATGTAATTTTTGTAATTCACTAGATTTAATTTACTTTTAAGTTCTAGTCTGTAAGGAATTCATTCCATAGACTCAATAAATAAATAAATAAATAGGCGTAAATCATAAAAAACTGAAAAAGGTCAATTTCCCCCCATACAAATCGACCCCCTTAAAAATGAGTTTGGGCCGCTAAAAAAAAATACGGGTCGAATTAATTTTCGTTCTTAACAACATATCCAAATTTCATGAAGATCGGAGGGTGACACCAGGGAGACTTCCCTTGTAAGCCAGATAGAGCAAAATGGAGGGCATTTTTGGTTTCGCCTGTCCCTTTCCCATGTGTGGACCCTAATAGGTTTTGTATCTAAAAAATTGCCACTCCCGAAAATTTGAAAATTCACATACCCTTAGCATTATCTTGCTTAGATTTCCAGGTACTGCAATTTAGGGGCCTAATAGAGTCTTGAGAATTTTAGAAACTGTATAACTAAAAAACTATTGCTCTGAGGGTTTTCGGGTATTGGCAGACCAGTTCTAGAAACTAAGAGCTACAAAAATACTTTTGAAATTTTTGTTGTGTCGGCAATATTTACCCAGGATTTTTTTTTCCTGGCTCAACAGATTCTTGAATGTATTCTATTGTAATCACAACAAAATTTTCGATGTAAAATTATTTTTCAAAAAAAGTACTTGCTCTAAAAACGATTGCTTTTGAGACAATTTCAAACAAAAATCATTGATTCTGGAAAGTTAAGTAGAATCGGTTGCAGGGTAAAATGATGCGTTCTGGAACCGATTATTGGGAACAGAAAATTTTAATGGGTACCGAGATATGAGCATTTTAAAATTTTCGGGAATCCCAAATTTTTTGGATTCAAAGTTAGGACTCATTGGGGTCCACAGATGTGCAGACGACCAGCGAAAGTATGGTGATCCAAAGAACCAAAAATGCCCTCCATTTTGCTATTTCTGGCTTAGTTTTCGAGATATCGCCATTTTAAGTTTTAAAAAAAATACTACCTCCGTCCCAAAATAATCTTAACATTTCTATATTTTGGCTGGGATTATGGAGAATTTTTTGAAAAAGCTTTGTTTTTTTTGTTAATACGTGTCGGGACATATCAATAATTTAAAAATTCGTTAAAGCTTAGCAATTTTTCAATTCACGTGCAAAATAGATGCAATAAACTGCATCCAGATAAATGAGACAACTTGTGTTCGACGTTACAAACAGGCATGGTTTCCACTATGGTCTAAAAGATGAAAATTATTACAAAATGCGGCGTATGAAATAAGAAATTTTACGCTAGAGGCCCTTTTAACGGTTTTTAATAAATGCATTATAGATGCAATAGGGACATCTTGCAAATATTTTTAATTAATTTTGTTACAGTTTTAGTACACGAGATTAGTATAAGATTGTTTTTTTTTAATTTATCTTGTATTATTTCAACTAAAACACTGCTTAAAAGTTTATTTTGGGACAAAAAAATCTATAGAAATGTTAAAAATATTTCGGGACGGAGGTAGTATATATTTATTACAATTTTTTCAATTGTAAATAGTTTTTTTAGGCATTTGTGCCGTTTCATTGGCATTAATACAAAAAATGCCAATGCCAAAAAATTTCATTGGCAATAAATGCTAATGCTTTTTTTTTGGCATTAGGTCCAACTAATGCCAATGAAAATTCAATGCCAATTAAAAATTCCCATGTATGCTGTTACACGCGGTATTTTCGACTTTTTAACTACGAAAAAATCGATTTCGAATTTTCCCATCTTATATATTAACGATCAGTCATCGATTTTGTTGAAATGGCCCTCTCTTCGGAAGAGGTTTACGAGCTTATACAAATTGTTAAAAAAAAAACAGTAATAGATTATACATAAGACCATTTTTATTTATTCTTTAGTAAAAGAATAAAGGAAAATTTCTTAGCATCTTAACTTAAATCATTAAATGACGTTTAAATGTAGCTATTAAGAGACAATGACCCTATTTTAAATAAATGTTGACATAATTCAAATACTACTATGTACTGTAAATGTTAAAATTAAACTCTTTGCATATAGGTATTTTGTAATTAGTGATTTACATAATTTTAATATATAAAAAAATTTAATTATTTTATAAAACAAATTTCATTACAACAGAAATTTAAATTTATGTATTTTTTTTATTTTAAGAAAATCGTAAATTATATATATTTCCGAGTAAAAAACATATTTCAGCTCTTTACTACTGGGTGAGTGTTGTTTTTTTTTTAAGACATATCTTCAATAAGTGCAGCACGCAATTTTGTTGTAACAGTTGAAGGCTGAGCTTGATTCAGTTTGAATACACTTTCAATAACCGAAATCTCTGTTGCTGTGGTTTGCATGCCAACAAATGATATCCAATCATTGACAACCATACCGGCAGCCAACACTTCGCTACCGCGATTGACAGTACCCGCCACTAAGGGAACCTGTAGTAGTGATGAGAGTTCATCTTGATCTTGTATACTAGTTTTTGGATGCACCATGCCTCCCTGATTGCTAAGGACTGTATAGGAGCCAACCAAAGTGTTATCGGCTATAGTTTGACGGAATACTTCTACATTCAATACATCGCCAATGATTTCTTCTGTTTCTTTATCGAGATCCGGATGCACTAAAGCAACATAATCATTGCAGGCAATTACATTACCCAAGGCAGATAAACGTTCTTCAACACGATGGATTTTAACAGCATCTGGTAAACTGTTGCGAAGATGTTGCAATTCAACGTCTGTAGTGGAACCGGGAACCAACAAACCATTACGGTTACCAACAGTTAAACGGCCAATGATACGGCAACCACCAATACTGGCATGAACCACCGGTATAGTTTCAGACAATTCAGCTTCGTAAACACTGTAAAAGGTTTCGGAGCCTCCGATGGCTACAACACAGTAGGAATTTGTTAATTTGCTGAAGACACCAATGTCGTCATTATTTTCAAATTGTACGCGCAGAGCCATTTTGTTGAATTATTTTCTTTTCTTAAACTTTTGTTCAATACTCTGGTACTTGTTAGTATAAATAAAACTTTTAATTTAAGTTAATTTATAAATTTTGTGTATTTTATATTGTTCTTTTGTTAAAAAAAAAGTATTTCACTTCACGTGGTAATGTCAAGAAATGCGGTGAAATTCAATAACAAGAGAAAATCGAAAAAAAAATACCAATGGTGAAATTCGTGCAACTGGAATTTCACAATTGCGAAAAAAAGAACGTTATAGAGCACTGTTTTCTTAATACAACTCTACTCATGTACAGTTGTATTTCATGTTAAAACCGTTAAAAAATCTATATTCAAATGTTTTAGTTTACTAAATTTCCACTTGATAGAAAATGTTTAATAAAAATTATAATTAAGAAATAAGGTATACTTATCATTTGGTTGTATTTTTGGTTTTAATACACTACACTTTTTATTCACCTCGATCGGCGTCTGCTACTCCGTTCACTACGTTCCCTATCGCGGCTTCGACTGCGGCTACGTTCTCTTTCATGGCGATGAGTCGATCTACGTCTTAATGTACGACCTGTACTACTTGTGGAGGGCAACACTTCTGGGTCACGGTCTCTTTCACGTTCCCGCGAACGACGTTCTCTTCTTTTTTTACGTTCAGTACGTTCTTTTTCACGTCTTCTGTGTGTCGGGGAGGGACTGCGACCCATTATTGTTGTTTATGTGGTAATAGTGGTGGTTGTTTTCTTTGTACTTCAGCTTTTGTCGTGGTGGCTTGGGTAAACGTTTATATCTTCTTGATGCTTCTTCTTTTTTTATGCCTTTGAGAAAAATGCCAAAAATTCCAATGGTCATTGAATTTGTTGAACCACTTAAATTTTAAGATATAACTTGAAAATAATGTTATTTTGACATACCTTTATTTAATGCTGTGTCTTATTTAAAATTTAATTGCCACCGGCATTGGCTTTTTACTAATTTAATAACTTAAAACTAAAAAAGTAAAACTTTCACGCGCCGTTTTCCCTTTTCTGCAATATAAAAAATAAAATAAAAACTAATTCACATTCCCTTTTAGAGTATTTTCGTTTAGTACCCAGCTGTTTACACAACGTTGTATTTTTAGAACAAAATGTGTGCTGTACTAAAACACAGCACTGTTTACAATCAACTCTGTTTTGGAAAATCAACTCTGTTTTTGATTTTGTTTTTTTAAAAATGACATCATCGTTTTTTGTTTTTCTCCAACTGGACAATCTCCATCCATTTCTTATTATACTCTTTGTCACCACTAGAATCTCCATTTAATCTCAAAAACATATATTGCTCTCTATCTAGAGCAATAGGATAAAAGAGACAGGAAATATTAGGAAATTAAAAATATTGGTTTAAAGAAGAATAGGTTTTTTTTGTTTGGTTGGTCAAGAAAAAAGAAAAATCAAACAAAATAAAAAATAGCGAAGTGAAAACGAACGAACTTTATTTGCGGGTAAAAAAAACAGATAAATTTAAGTGAAAAACAGGAATTCAAATAAAAAAATATATAAAAATAAAGTAAGCAAAATTAAGTGGTTTAAAACAACATAAAACCGGCAAAACGCCCACTTTTATTTAAATAAAATGACCGTAAAATGTTTTTTTTTTTGTGGACGAGTTTGTAGTGTTTTTGTGGTTATGACATAATCGGGCGTCGTCGTTTGGTATACTTCTAATTTGAGGCAGAAGATTTCAATAGTTTTAAGCGTAAAGTTTGTAAAAAGTGACAAATTTTAAGTAATGAAACCTTAAAAGTGTTGTGGATTCAAGGATACTTTTCGTTTTAACATTTTTCAAAAAGATTAAATTCTGCATTAAGGTTTTTGTTGTTTTTTTTTTCAAAATTAAGCACGCTAATTTTTTTTATAAAATTGCTCAATAATTTTGGGCGTTTTCGTTGCTGCTTAAAAATGAAAAGGGTTAAATTTTCTTGGCTTAGAAAAAGTAAAACAAACTTTGGAATTTAAATAAAAATTAAGTGCTTTAATTTGAATATTGCAACAATTAACAGTTTTTTTATTTAAAAATTTATAATTTATTAAAAAGTGTTTTTAAAATCCCAAAATATTCTCTAAAAAAAATTTGTTTCAGTTTTTTTTTTCTTCTCTCTTTTTATTTATCTCTTTGTTAGTAATGCCAACTCGCTACTTTTTTAAAATTAAAAAATAAATATTTCGAGTAGTTTTATTCTAGCTCGAGGTCGTTATTTCCTTTACTTATTAAAACTATGATATTCTCATAGAATAATTTTCAAGAAAATTAATTGTTCATTTTTTGCAAGACTTAATCGACACGTGCTTTAAAACACGTCTTGAAAATTATATTAAAGAAAATAATGACTTCGAGCTAGAATAAACCTACTCAAAATATAATATTTTAAAGGTCGAATACAACAATTTTTTTTTTTTTTAATAAAAATTAATCGAAATTAAAAAATAAATATATCTGCAACTTTATCCCTTTTTCCCAATAAACGCAATTACGGTAAGTGATAGCGTGGAATGGTATCATAAAAAAATTATGATACCATTTTCAAATGACTATTGTCATTTCAGGAAATATCGTTTTGCCATCGATAATTCCAATCATAAACGATAGTAAAATTGCAATTTTTCAGGGGGGTAATTATGTTAGCTGATAGTCGTCAAATCCTATAATTTTTTCATTATTCCATTAAAACGGTGTTCGCATTCATTTTTAACTAGCTTAATTATTGTGTTTACCCATACAATTTATACCATATTCGCATTCATTTAAACTAGTTTAATTATGTGTTTTCCCCACACAATTTAAAACACTCTATTAAACATGAAAATTAAACGGTGTTTTGTTTTGGCAGATAACGTGTTTAATACCAAATTCGCATTCATTTTTTTAAACATGTTTAAGCACTTAAACATGTTTATGTACCTTAACAAGTTTAAATTTAAACATGTTTAAGTGGTTAAACATGTTTAAAAAAATGAATGCGAATTTGGTATTAAATTGTATGAGGAAACCCAAAGAAATATTAAAAGAAGACGTACTACGCTGGAAAGTGGACCAACCCTCTGGAAATAACGCACTATTACACGGTAGAATATTTGCCGTCGTTTGCTTTGATAAATTCATTCGCTTTCGAAAAATTTCACTAATACACACTCGTGTTTCCACCAAAATCACTAATACTTTCACGTTTTTCGTATTTAGAATTGCGCAGAAACAAATATAATTGACAAATATTCCTGAAAGTTACCTTACTTGTATTTTAGTATTTGAGTCCCGGAACGACTGGACACCCTTCGGGGAAAACACAAAATTAAACTAGTTTAATTGAATGCGAATATGGTATCAGACCTTTGAAGAATTAATTCACTTTTTGATTTGATTCGCAAAAAGATTAATTCATATTAATAAATCAAGGAATTAATTCTTGATGATTTGATTCAAAAGAATTAATTTCAACTATTTGTTGAAAGAATTAACTAATTTTTTGTTTAATTCCTTGTTTAAATAATGATTTGATTCACTTGATTCAAATCAAACAAACTTGATTCAAATCAAACAAACTTGATTCAAATCAATTTGATTCAAATCAATTGATTCAAATCAATTTGATTCAAATCAATTGATTCAAATCAATTTGATTCAAATCAATTGATTCAAATCAATTTGATTCAAATCAATTGATTCAAATCAAAAATGTTTTGAATCAGTTGATTTAAACATTTTTTTCTTAAATCAAAGTATTTACTTTACACACGCACACACATACTATAACATTTATGCTTGTGCGGTAGTAGCAAGCAAAAAGTCAAAGCAACAGAATTTAATAGTGTACATTTTATTGGCAGCGCACAAGCTGCATTTTTTACTCACACTCACTCACGCAAAAAATAATCGGATCACTCACTAATCACTCACGCAATATTTTTTACTCACGCTCACTCACTATTCACGTGAGTAATAAAAAACTTACTCACACTCACGCGTGACTCACGCCAGATTCAATCACGCTCACGCGTGAGTCACGCAAAATCCACTCACGCAATAAAATTTTCTTACCAAAAAAAAAAATTTTAAAAAAAAAAATTTTCACGAAAATTTAAAAAAAATTGGGCAAATCAAAAAATCTAATCACGCAAACTCACGCATAAAATAAATGACTCACTCACTAATCACTCACTCAGTTTTTTTTTTTTCAAATCACGCTCACTCACAATCACGTGATTGAAATGAAAAACACTCACGCGTGATTCACGTGAATCAAGCAAATCACGTGACCAGCGCCCAACTCTAGACTAAATGTACCTACACATTTAATAAAACTGTACAATTTGGAGTGTTGTTTATTGATGGCGTGTGTTTAAAATTGACGATATTCCAATGACTTTAACGCAATCAGACATGATAAGATTTTTATAATGTGCATTTTTAGTGTTTGATTTAAGTGAAAAAAGTTTAAATCAAGTTGATTCAAACCAAAAGTGATTTGAATCAGTTGATTCAAATCAAAAGTGATTTGAATCAGTTGATTCAAATCAAAGTGATTTGAATCAGTTGATTCAAATCAAAATGTATTAATTCAATTTAATCAAATCAAAGAATTAATTCTTTGCAATGAAATGAAGTGAATTAAATAATGAATTAATTCTTTTTGATTTATAGAGACAGGGAATTAATTCAATTATTTTAAATCAGATTTAAGAAATTGAATTAGGGAATTAAATCTTCAAAGGTCTGTATGGTATAGCACGAATAGTGTCATATTGTATATTTCATATGGTAATGAAATAATGAGCTAATAATACTATTTGACGATTATCAAACTACATAATTAGCCCTCAGAATATATCGAAAAACTTAAGATTTCCAGGCGATACCGATATTGTTTCGATATGAAAATATGATATTGTTTTTGCTATCGAAATTTCCAGAAATGGCGATTGCTAAATTGCCTAAAATTCAAAAATGGTTAATTTTACTTTAAGATGAAAGCGAAAATTGTTATTGTTTTTAGTACAGTAATATTGTTATTGGAAAGCCTCATAAAAATGTATTTATTTATTGAATTTTTAAAATATAATTACAAATCATATACTAAATTAACCAAACCGAGACGGGTGGTTATGACCATAATCTCGTTGTAGCGAAACAGACCAACCCCTCTGGTGGGAATCGAACCCAAGACCCCCTGACTCATAGGCTAGCACGCTACCAACTAGCCTACTGGGGCGCCAAAAAATTTTCCTTTAATCCCAGCCAGACTTGCTTACAGAGAAAAAATTGAATGATGATTCACTTGCAATCTCTTGCCTTTATTCTTCTTAGAAGTTATTTTAAACCCTGTTTGCACTAGTTTTTTATAGGCCGTACGGACAGGCGTGATTTAATAAATCGACTATATTCTCATTAAATGGCAATATAATCACATAACTTTTAAAAAACTTAACACATTTTGAAACGCTAAACGTGTAGCGTTTTAAAAAAGTGAAGTCGAAACAATGATTGACAACATTGATTTTTACTCTCGCACATGCGCTCTCTGTATACATGTTTTGAAATTCCCCCAGGGCTGATAAATAAGATTTAAAAAATTGTTCGTAATTAACACAAAAAGTACTTTTTTTTAATATCCCTTGTACGAAATAAGACGGTATTTAAACAGTCTTTTTTGCTTGCAATAAAGTCTTGCAACTTTTTTTTAGGCAAACGGGGGTGAAAAGAAAACGGGGTAGAAAAAAAATCACGAATTCAGTTTTCCTCCTTCGTTGCTTTTCACCCCCGATTCCCTTAAAAAAACCTCAGATAAAAAAGGCGTGCAAGAAAAAACGCGGTGTGTAAATACCGTCTAAGAAAACGTATTTCTTAAATTTACGATCGAATTTACTAGTTTTTAGCAAAATTTGGTAAAATTAAAGCAAAATTGTCCATTAGCGTGTCCCGATAATTAAAATTTTTAGGGATGCTTCTAGAACGATGCTTATTGAAGAGCTGGGGTGTTACCGCGTAACTTGTAACAATAAATTCGTCATTAGGCTTATTTTTTGCAGACCGGATTAAGATTAGGATTAACTTTATTTAGTCAAAAATTGGGTCAAATCAAGTCCAAATTTTTTTTATAATTTTTTTCTGAAATAACATACAATTAGTAAATATAAATAGAAAAAAATAAGCTTTGTCCAAAATGTAAAGAATGTAAACTAAATTTATTATAATCCTAGGATTAACTCAGATTTATTTATACCATGCCTGTTGGATTAGTTACTACAATCTACTCATTTTTACTACTTTTACTACAGCTGCAAATTTTCAATACAAAAAGTAAACAAAACTTTCCAGTTGTAGTAAAAATAGTAAGAAATTTGGGTAAACAAACAGACCTACCATTTTACATTTTGAAAAACGCTAATTTTTTTTCCTGTTTATATTTACTAGTTGTATGTAAATTCAGAAAAAAAATTATAAAAGAAATCTGGACTTGATTTGACCCATTTTTTAACTAGAGTTAATCATAATCTTAATCCGGTCTGCAAAAACAAGCCTATTTTTTTGAAGAAGAACTGACAGGCTCTAATAAATTTTGTTACTAAGGAAATTTTTTCTTTTAAGTTATTTGCCAAAAGAATATTCTGTTTGAAAACGTTTCCGTTCGGAGTCGAAATACGAGGTAACCACCCTGATTACGGAAAAAAATATTATAAACATTTTTTGAAGTCATCTTCAGGTCGCAACTAGCGCTTGAAGTTTTACATCCGTAGTGCATTTTTTCAAAAAAAAAATTATTTTTAAAATTAAAGTTTCGTTCATCAAGGAAAAAATATTTATATAAAAAATTTTAAAACAATTTTTTTAGATGTCCCTGGATGTTTCTATTAAAAAGGACACCAATAATTTTGTTTTTTTTTAATTCTAGAGCGGATGACGTTTTTTTTTCGATTTCCGTGTGCCACATAAACTGCAATTTTGCATTTTTTTTTTAACAAAATGGAAGATATTTCAATAACTTTTCGAATGACACCAATATTTTTGAAATCTAACAATAAAGAAATAAGTCGAGATAATTCGCTAAATACGTGTCGCCGTATTTAGTTTCAATCACTTTTTATTTAAAAATCTTAAAATAATTTGTAGCATTTACAAAATGTACGAAGTTAGTATTGTAGTTTTGACGTCGAAATTGTACCTTAAGTACAATTGTATTAACTTTATCATCTCTGATTCCTCCTAATTTTTTTTTTATATTCTCTCCCAATTCAATTGAGTTTGAACTCGATTGCGCTACGTTACGTTCGGGATGTGTTCATAAATTTTTGTGTGTACGTGTGTTGTGTTAGGACATCATTTTTATTTCTGACTCAAAGAAAGTTTAAAGTGCATTAAATGACAAAAAATTAAACAATTCATAAAATTGAACAACATAATAACAAAACTTAATATTAGAAAAAAAAAAATGTAATAAAAAACAAGAAGAATAACTTAAAAATATTTGTTTTCTTTTACCGCAACTAGTCGTTAGATCTTCTATAAAAAATATATATTGTGCCCTAATAAGTGTATTATTCGTTTTTCTTTTTTCCATTATAGTGTTTTTGTTTTTCAGTAAAAATCCCCAATAAAAATAATTTAAATTAAAAAAAAAAATATAAAATTCGATTTAAAAAAAGTTTTTTGATGTATATTTTAATTGCCGCAAAAAAAGCTATTGAAGCCGTCTAGTATATTTATAAATATACGGGAGTAAAAGAGATAGCATTGCTATCACTCAAACGGTAAGTAGGCACGCTGTCAAAAAAAAAAAACTTCCTTTTTTTACGCACGTATTTTAGATTTTGATGAACAATTTTTAATTAAAAAATATCGGGAAATTTTTGTTTTGTTTTAGTCGTCTGGTTCGTCACAGTTACTGAATTTGATTTTTTTTTTTGTAAATAATGAAATTTATAAAATAACGGAACTTGTTTTATAGTAATGATAAAAGTTTAAGTTTGTGTTTTTCTTTTTTTAATTTATTATTTTAATAATAAAAGAATAAATTTCATGCTTTTTAATTCACTATAAAAATATTACATACATACATATATGAAGTAAAATTCACTAATAGTGAATACCGGATAAAGCGAACTATCAAAGGCTTATGTATATCGTCACCTAAAATTTAATCGGTGGCGATATGTTTATCGATATACATACGTACATATTATAAACACCGTTTTTTGCAAACTTTCTTTTCTAATAAATTTTCTAAACGATTGGAATCATCCAGAGCTTTGAAGGATTTTTGTTGGTAGACATTTCGGAACAAGTCTAGTTGGCAGACACTTCTCCTTTTTTTTTTTTTTTTTTTTCAGAAATAGGGATGAAATAGGTGAGTCCAAAAAAAAAAAAAACATTTGTCGGAGGCCCATGGTTTCCGAGTTATGGGCCTCCAAAGATTGAAGCTATAATTGAAAATATCTTATGAAATAATGGTCCGATCTGGTCGAAATTGGTTTCATTCGAAAGCTTATTGAAATACCTTTAATTTACATTTAAAAAAATTGGATGCATTAACCCATTGGGGAGCAACAGCAAAATTTTAGATTTTTAAACTGGACTTTTTGCAGTAAAATAATTTTATTTCAAAATTATGCCTTATTAACCTATTTATTTATGGAACTAGGATTAAAGCTCAGATATTAAGCTTTTATTTGACATTTTGTTCGACCCATTAACCCTTATAGAACCGGAGATATCAAATGTTGAACATTGATAATTTATTTATTTTTTTGAATATTATTTTGATTTAAGTGTTGAAAAAGTTCCATTTTGAAAAATCGCTCATGTTGCTTAAAAAACAGCTTGTTTTCATTTCTAAGCGTTCACATTTTATGAAAAGTTTATCTCATTAAGCTGAAATTTGTAGGAAATTCGGCAACTATGATAATTTGTTTCACTTATTGCCGTTTTTTACAAGTATATTAAGCGAATTCTGGAAATTTGTTGGCCAATTATATGATCCCATGAATCCATGCACCGAATGTCATACTTTTCGAGAATCAACCGAAGAAGATCCATTGGAACTAGACTCTGGTGATGAGAATTTATTAGACTCTTCCCTATCATCTTCAACAAGCCAAGAAAGTGAAGATCATATTGAAGAAGATATAATTTTAATAGATCCTCTAATATAGTATTAAAACTGTTTCTAAAACATTATAGGAAATAATGTTTAGAAAAAATAATGGCATTATTTGGAAAAAAAATCGCGCGAGCTTGCGAGCGCGGCGAAAATCAGCCATATCTGGAAAGAAAAAAAAAAAAAAATCGCGCGATTTTTTTTTTTTTTTTTCTTTCCAGATATGGCTGATTTTCGCCTTTTTGGGATTTTGAAAATATGGCATTATTTTTTTAAGAAATCTTTCCGATTTCTACTTGTAAATATATATAGTATAAGATAATTAAATGCGAAAAAATGAAGTACAAATAAAAATATTTTTTTTTTTATCAATATTCAACATTTGATATCTCCGGTTCTATAAGGGTTAATATATCGACCTTAATGTCAAATTAAAGCTTAAGCTCTAAGCTTTAACCTTGGTTGCATAAATATATAGGTTAATAATGCATAATTTTGAAATAAAATTATTTTACTGTAAAAATGGCCACTTAAAAAATCTAAAATTTGGTGTTGCACCCCAATGGGTTAATGGATCCAATTTTTGTAAATGTCATATGAAAGGTATTTGAATAAGCTTTCGAATGAAACCAATCTCGACCAGATCGGACCATTATTTCAGAAGATATATCCAATTATAGTTCCAAACTTTGGAGGCCCATAACTCGGGAACCATGGGGCGCCGACAATTTTTTTTTTTTTTTTTGGACTCAACATTAAAAGATCTATCTGTAGTATTTTTTTTGTTTGGATCAGAGCAATGTCTGCCAACTAGACTTTAGCCGACATTTCTCTGATCCAAAAAAAAAAATATCGCAGATAGAACTTATAGTGCTGTTTCAAAAAAAAAAACAAGTAAGAGTGTTAAATTCGGCTGTGCCGAATCTTTTATACCCTCCAACACGTTTAAAATTAAAAAAAATCGCAGGGGTGTCTTTTTTTTTGTTGGGGGGGGGGGGGTCACTTGTACCCCCGCTAAATATGTTTACAAATTATTTGTTTATGATATTTACCCTAAAATAATAAATTTTTATCGTTATTTTTAATTAATTTCTATAACCACGCCCCTAAAGGGAGGCGGCCTGAAAAAAATCAAATTTTGTAAACCTCTTGGTCCAAGCGCAGGTCTATGAACATAATATGGCATACAAATGTTACATTTGTTGAGTTAAAATTAAAAAAACTCGTAAAAATATGGTATTTTTCAGGGGTAGTTGTAGTTCTTCAAGGGCTAACTTTTTTTCCCCTGGTCCGATTTTGCCCATCTTCGAACTTAACCTTACCAGTAACATAAGAGTTATTCTTGCCTAATTTCAGGTGTCTAGCTCTATTGGTTTGGACTGCATCGTTATTTCTACAGACGGACGGACGGACATCGCTAGAATGTCTTAGATTCTATCATGGATTAATATTTTATATACTTTGTGGGGTCCCCGACCGATATTTCGATATGTTACACACGGAATGACAAAGTGAGTATACCCCCATACTGTGGTTGGAGGGTATAAAAAAAAATTGTCGGCGGCCCTTGATTCCCGAGTTATGGGCCCCCAAAGTTCGGATATCGAATTTGATATATCTTCTCCAATAATACTCCGATCAGACCAAGTTTAGTTTTATTCGAAAGTTTATTTAAACACCTTTAATTTGGCATTAAAAAAAAAATTTCGATTCATTAAATTGAAAAAAAAAATCCTTTAATACCAGCCAGACTTCCTTGAGAGGAAAAATTGTGAGATTATCCTCTTGCAATCTCTTATCAAAATTTAACACGTAAATACCCCAAAAAACCTTTTTAAGGTGGGCTTAATGCATAGATTTTAAAATCATAAAGTTCGGCCGAAGGAAGGCTACGCAGAAAAACTTAAGGCAAACAAATAAACTGCACAGAGGTCTGGTATACATATTTAAATATGTTTACTCTGGTTATATAAAGGTTAGATGGTCAAATGAAAGCTCAAATTAAAGATTAATATCTAAGCTATAATGCATAATTTTTAAATTTTTTGGAGCAATGTATGCCAACTAGACTTGTTCCCGATTTTTTTTCATTCGAATGAAACGATCGACAACTACAGTATTGGGGTATACTCAGAAGTATTAATCGAGATCGCGTCGGAGAAGCATCTATTCGTCGCTGATATTTTTTTTATAAATTTAGAAACGTGTTTGTGTTTGTCGGTCGCTAGTATTGGTTATTTCTCCGCGAGTACCGTTAGAAAACGGTGTCTAACCATACTCAAACACGCGCACGTGTTAAGGAATCGTCGTTTTACTCTTCCATTGCAAGGGCAATGGTCGTATTGTGTCTGGAGTTTCCCACGTATTAAACACCACAAAGGTGGCATATAGTCTTCGAGTCTCGGTCCCCTTTTTATCAGTCCATTCGTGGACACTGTGTAGCATTGTCTACACCAAGGAAGAAGAAGAAGGGGTATACTCACTTTGTCATTCCGTGTGTAAAGCGCCAATCAGGAGACAGACAAATCTTACAAATTGTCTTCCAATCGCTCATTTTTTTTCTGAAAAAAATTTGCGAACACACATCTGAACACATACTATTATTGACGCCATTTGCTTTCGGTCGTTAGGGAAATTGTAAGATTCGTCTGTCGTCTGATTGGCGCTTATCGCATCGAAATATCGGTGCACAAAGCAGAATACAATAAACATGTAAACATATACCGCAAGGGACAAGTGGCCCCCAACCACCATTTTTACATATTGTAGGGTATAAAAGATTGAAATTAATTGCAAATCTTTTCTTGCAACCACGCATCATGTAATAGGTAATAGAAAAATAAAAATTTTATTCAAATTTTTTTTTTTTTTAATTTGTTACCCTTGCAAGGCCTTGCACTGTTGCAAGGGTAAAAAATTCTGATTTTTTTTTTTTTTTAATTTTTTACCCTTGCAAGGCCTTGCACTGTTGCAAGGGTAAAACATTTCTGAAAAGGTAATAGAAAAATAAAATTTTAAAATTTTATTTTTCTAATACCTTTTACATGATTTATCGTTGCAAGAAAAGATTCTTAATTTATTTCAATAGTAATATAATTGCTTTTATTTACCAAGTAACAAGCAAATAAAATTGCAATTTTGACATTTCGCAATTTTTCAAGACTAAAATTTCTGACGTGAATTGCATTGAAATAATTATCTTCGCTAATCATCGAATTTGTCTAAAAATTGCATTGATTTGTTTGTAAATATTTTTGCATATTTTAATAAAAATGCATGTTTTTGTATATATTGCTTCAACTACATGTTTTCTAGCATATTTTTTAATATTTAAAAAAATAAAATAGTTTGTTCATTATTAACTTTTAGTTACAGTCGTTTTTGGTTTTAAAGGCACGATATTTTTATTTAACATTAGAGTTCGTAATTGTTATACAAAATAAAAACTTTAAAAAGTAGACAATTCCATACAAAATACTCTACCATATTGATTAAAAACATTATGAATCAGCATATTAAAAAATGTCTTCTTTCTAATTATACCACATCATGTTTATTTATCATACATTTTATGAATTGCATGAAAAAAAGCCAAGAAATTTATTCATGCAACATACTACACATATTTTTTAAACTTGAAAATATATGTAAAATGAGGTTATTTTTCATTAGTATTTTATTCTTTTTGTTATTTTTATTGAATATCAAAAAAATACAGATATATTAACCATATGAAAAGGCAGGCCAGGCTGGCAGCCACTAGGCAGTCACCCACGCAAATCATTTTGTATTCAAGAAGAAGTGTAAAGTAAAAAAAATTAAAAAAAAATATATTTTTATTTTGGTATGATTATGATTGTGACGCTTTTGATGATGATGATGTTGATAATACAAAAGAAAATGAGGATGTTTTCATATGCAGTTTAATGAAATACCATAAATGAAGGGGAATTAATAAAAGATATATTATGGAAAATACAAGAATCTTTTGGCATTGAGTGCAAGAAATATTAATCTGTTTTGTTTGATTTGTATAGCACTACATAAATGTTAAAGAGCTCTCAGACTTTGCAATCTTTCCACAAGATTACATTTTCTTCCATGTATTAAGTATTTTGATTTTTATTATGGTTTTGTATGCAATTTTATTTAGTTTTTAGTTTTTGTTTATAAATGGCAAGACATTTTATTTACGCTTTGTTTAGATTACAAGTTACTTTTCATATATGTCTGTCGGTATGTATTTATTGCGAAATGCAAAATGTGTGTCATTAGAACACACAATTTTGCCATTATGATTTTTTATATGGAAATGACTATATACAGCAAGATTTAAAATTAATCCACAAGTTGTAAACACATTCTGTATAAAAAAATATGGATTAACATGCTTTTAAAATTAAATTAAAAAAAAACTACCAATTTAATTTAGTAAAAATGTAAGACAGATGAAGTAATAAGGGGGCCCGCCCCATACACGATACTCGTCAAAAAGACGCACACGTTTAAAATCATATTTTCATTAAAAAAATTGTACTACATGCAGTATCGTGTATGCCCCCCTCTAAACAAATTTTGATTAGTGAAAAAGTATAGAATGATTTGAGGTATGAAATATGTAAATCTGAATAAGATTTTTTTTTCGGGTTTTAATAAGAATATTATTTATACTTCATATTGATTATACAGAAACAAACATCTTCTAAATTGGAGCGATTTAAAACTCTTAACAAATTTAATCAAATGCAAGACAAAAAACAAGCAAGATAATTTTAGTCGGTCAAGACCGACCATATGATACCATACACCATTGTTTTCCGCAAAATGGGTCCTCGGTCCAAATATGGACCGATTAGATCTATATTTCGTTAGATCATTAATTAGTGTAGAAAAGACACACAAACCAAATTTGAGTGAAATAGGCCTATTTTTGTTGCCAATATACCTATTTAACTAAATATCGGGCGAAATTTTCACATGGGGCCTAAGTCCAAAAATAGTCCAAAATTAATCAGATTTGATAAGGTTATTAAAGTGCGCGTTAAACATACACCAACAAAATTTTAATTAAATATTTTTTATTTTCATGAAATTAGAGAAATTTATGTGCATATAGGGAGGTTGGTTCGTATAGGTGCTACAAGAAGACCGATCCGATTAATTTAAAATTTAGAATTTGTGAATACAAAATACGTTTATATGTCAAATTTCGAAAGGCTACCTATTAAAAAATGGTAGTTAGAGTCATTTGAGACAAATTGTAAAGGGACGTTTGTATGGGGGCTAGGTCTAAACATGGACCGATTTCTTTCAATTTGAATCGGCTTCGTCCTTGGGACAAATAAAGCCTAAGTTTCAAATTTCATACAAGCAATTCATAATTGCGACTTTTCTGAAAATTAAAACTTAAGCTTTTTTTGACTCAAGGACGAATCCTATTGAAAATCGGTCCATATTTAGACCTAGCCCCCATACAAACGTCTGCTCCAAATTTCGGTTAAATGGTCCTTATAACTGATTTACAACACCGTCCGACAAAAAGACAAAAATGTCGTTAAACACGAACTGGATAATATAAAGTTAAACTAGAGAATAAATGTAGTAAAACTGCATTTATAGTTTTTCATTTCGTGATCCTGTTTCCACAGAAAAAAAAAGTTCATACTTGGAATTAATTTGGAATTGAATTTGGTCATACATGGTATGAACAAATTCATGTTGGATTTTTTATGGATTTGCTTTTATTTTTGCACTAAATGAACATTTTAATCAATAAAAACAATACGTGGACATCTAAATTGATGGATACCAGCGGTTTTATTAGTAAATGAACTATTTTTCTAATTACAAATATAAAATGAACATTATTTTTAACTAAAACACACAAAATAGCGAATTTTCTTGCTAAATTTCTTCTGTAAGTAATTGTTTGATGATTGATGAATTTTGATGGTACTTCTTGATCTATTTTGGTGGTACTTGATGATTTTTTGAAGGTACTAAGAGATGACTTTTTGAAGAATGGAATTCCAGAATCAAATACATGTTGTATGTTACAGAATCGACAAAATTTCTGAAAAAAAATTAATATGTAATTAATAAGATGCTAAATTTTATAAATATATTAACTCACATATTTTACACACCTTTCTTTCGCCAAAAATTGCAATTTTATGTCCAAATTATTATTTCTTCCCAACAAATTTTCTGACAATTGTTATTTTTAATATTTTCAAACTAACTTCGATTTTTTTTATTTGTTAGAAATTTAAATTTTATTAATTTATTTATAAATAGTATACATTTTTTCATATATCGTCCATTCCATGAGACATTTTAAAAAATCTGACCGAGGGTCTTCCGATTTTTGTTATATTTTTCATACAGACTCTCTATGGAGCCAATTTCAAATTTCATCCATCAGATCGAAAATATTCGAAAAACTCGTGATTTTATTCACGATTTTCGTTTTTAAAAAAGTAAAAAAAAATGCAAAATCTGTGTAACTTTGAGCAGCTGTATTTTCTAAACTACTTATCGCGTTGTAACAATCTATAGCGCATACGAATGGTATGTAAGTCTATTTTAATATCTAACAAACTAAAAAAAATATCGGTGGTTTAAAAGTGCATTTTATATGCAAATGCAGTTTTGAAGTGCATTTTGCGAAACTTTTACCCCTTTTAATTTTTTTTTTAATTAGCATATTTGGAAAATCTAGAATTTTTGCTACATAAAAATGTTTTCATTACAATGGACCGAGAATGTACGCTATTTTTAATATTTATTTTTAAAAAATACTCCCTAAAGTTTCCCTTATAAAAATTTTATTTTTTAAATTATACCAAAATCATGTAAAAAGACAATTTTTTAAATCGTTATATTTTCAAAAGTACTAATCGTATCTTATTGTTTTTATGCACATTAGAAAGGTATTTTTGTTTTCTTTTTGCATATAATGACCGCAAAAATGTTGGTGTTTCAAAAATGCATTTTAAATGCAAATGCAGTTTTGAAGTGAAATTTTCAGAACTTTTACCCCTTTAATTTTTTTTTATTATCATATTCAAAAAGTTTAAAATTTTTACTACAAAATAATGTCCTCCTAATAATGGACCCACTGTGTGTGCTATTTTTAAAGAAATTTTTAAAAATTTCCTAAAAAAAAAATTTAATATTTTAAATTAAACCAAAAAAAAATCTGAAATAACATTATTTTTTAAAAAATTCTAAAAAATAGCACACACTGTGGGTCCATAATAACGAGGACATTATTTTGTAGTAAAAATTTTAAACTTTTCGAATGTGATAATTAAAAAAAAAAATTTAAAGGGGTAAAAACTCTGAAAAATGCACTTCAAAACTGCATTTGCATTTAAAATGCATTTTTGAAACACCAACATTTTTGCGGTCATTATATGCAAAAAGAAGACAAAAATAACTTTCTAATGTGCATAAAAACAATAAAATACGATTAGTACTTTTGGAAATATAATGGTTTAAAAACATGTCTTTTCACATGATTTTGGTATAATTTAAAAAATAAAATTTTTATAAGGGAAACTTTATAGCATACATTCTCGGTCCATTGTAATGAAAACATTTTTTTGTAGCAAAAATTCTAAATTTTCCAAATATGCTAATTAAAAAAAAAAATAAAAGGGGTAAAAGTTTCGCAAAATGCACTTCAAAACTGCATTTGCATATAAAATGCACTTTTAAACCACCGATATTTTTTCAGTTTATTAGATATTAAAATAGACTTAAATACCATTCGTATGCGCTATAGATTGTTAAAATGCGAAAAGTTGTTTAGAAAATACAGCTGCTCAAAGTTACACAGATTTAGCATTTTTTTGACTTTTTTAAAAACGAAAATCGTGAATTAAATCGCGAGTTTTTCGAATATTTCCGATCTGATGCATGAAATTTGAAATTGGCTCCATAGAGAGTCTGTATGAAAAATATAAAAAAATCGGACGACCCTCGGTCAAAAAATGCCTAAAATCACCAAATGTCTGGTGGAATGGACGATATAGTATGAATTGAAATTAATGAAAGCAATTCATACTATTTATGTACAAAATTTGTTCTGTGAGGACTTCAAAGTTTTAGAGGATTAATTTTTGTAAAATATTTTTTAAATTTTTGTACTTGTCCTAGGATGCCACTATTGATGGCAAACTAAAGAAGAGGATTGCCGCTAATTTTTCCATTTTATTATTTTGACATATAAGGAATTAGCAAAGATTCTCCTCAATAGTGACATTATAAGACAAGTACAAATATTTAAAAAATATTTTACAAAATGTCATCCTTTAAAAATTTGAAGTCCGAGACCGAAACTTTCATAATATAATTACTCTAAACTTAATAAATGCAAAAAAACTACATTGTCGTTTATAAATTTTATGTTAATAAGGCTATTCACGTTAAAAATTAAAATCTTGTTAAAATAAAATTATATTAAACAGCAATACACTCGTTTTCACTTCATGCACCGACAATTGCGAAAGTTTAACGTAAATACCCTTAATACTTGTGTGCAACGCCACATCATCTACAGTTAAAAAAAAATATATATAACAACAATTTCCTTCCGGTTACACTGACACATTCGCATAAATTACAAATATAAAAACGAAAGCCAGTCCACCATATGATGATATAAATCCCCACATATAAAAGAATCAAAAGAACATAAAACGTGCAAAAAATATATGCATAAATATCTGTCTATGTATAAAATATAAAATAAAAAAACTTAATAAAGCCGGAATGACGTCATAACCAAATATGACATGAACAATTGAGAGCATACAAACAAAATCAACTTGCTGGAAATAATTTATAAAAAAAAAAATTTTTTTTGATTGAACGATAAGCTAATGCCAAACCTAACAATATTTGCTTTAGCAACTAATAGTTATAGAAGGAGAGTAAATGAACGAACAGAATAAGTACGGCACGGGGAATGAGAATCACCACCTTTAAAAAAAATTGTTTTATTTCACACGTTCGCGGGCCACCAGTTTTATTGAATGAACAGAACACGCACGGCACCGGGGATGGTTTCCAATTACAATGAAAATCACCAACTTTAAAAAAATAAAACAAGTTTTATTTCATACCAGCACCGGCCATCGGTTTTATCTGTCAAATCGTATGAAAAAATTCGTGCCGGTCTTGTTCTGGGCCTACTCCAAAAAATAGAACAAGTTTTATTTCACATCGATGCCGGCCACCGGTTTTATCTGTTAAATCGTATGGAAAAAGATATGGTTTTATCTGTCAAATCGTATGGAAAAAGTCGTGCCGGGCTTGCTCTGTTCCTGCTGTTGTTTCTCTCATTTCACATAGAAATTAATAAATTTCACAGTAAAAGCATCCCAGGCAGAAACTGCCAACCGTTCCAAAGAAAAAGTCTCGGCAAAGCACTTTATTTTTTGTGTAGAAGGTAGTATGAATTCGAAAAAGTGCTTTCCAAGCGCTTTGCCAATGCTTTTCTATTTAAATCCGGTCAAAGCATACATTTTTTATTAAAATTTATTAATTTTCATAACAATTGGAATAATTTTTATTTCCCTACAGGATAAGTGGCCGGTCCTTGATAGTTCTCATGATATGTCACTTATACACAATAACCTACATAGAGTCTCTGGACCTTCATATTACAAACTTGACATCTTTTATATAAAAACACCTGTTTCTTTCCTGAGGAAGTGTCTTAAACTCCGGATACATCACCCTTAAACTCCGGAAACATACCCGTTTCGGTTCAATACACCACTTTTTTTCGGGACTTTTCCAAATTTTTTCCTAAAAGCATTTTTAATAAATTTTAATATTCCAAAACGCAAAGAAAACTGCAAACAAATTTTTTCCGGGACTTAGAAAATTGTTGAAAGTTTATTTAAATTTTTTTTATCCTAATAAATTAGTCAATAAATTTTTTATCCTAATTTAATAAATTTCTTTATTCAAATAAACACCAAAAAAAGTTGTGCCTTATTGACTTATGTATACAATTTAGATACGTCCCAATTTTTTGTTTTAAAAGTGCTATAATAGTACCATATTTTTTGTTTTTAAAGCGCTTTCGAAGCGCTTTAAACTAGCAACGGCATACCGTTTACCGTGGTTATCATTTTGGACGCTGGGAGAGTACTAAACTGTGACGCTTTCCCAGCACACAAGCGACCATAAAAGGTACTTTGCCAGCGCTCTCCCGTTCGTATTTTTCTGCCTGGGATTTTATCGCAATTTTTATAATCATATATTTAATACGTGATAATAGAAAAAAAAAATGTTTATATAATATTCTTGAGAAAATAGAGAGGGAGAGTTAAAAGCAAAAAAAAAAATTAATACAAATGTATATGATGATGATACCTATTAAGTAAATAATACAAACTTTATTAGTGGTTTGTGGTTTATTGAAAATATTAAAAATACATAATTTGCATTTTACGGCGTAAAGATTGTAAACATTATTTTATGTAATAATTTTTTTTTTCAATAAGGGTATTCATTACAGAAAATACTAAAATGGAAAAAAAAAATTTATACTCTCATTGATATGAGCGGTTACATAACAAAATTTTCCAAAATAATTAAATTATTCTATAAATGAACCTATCGGCACTCAAAATAAAATCTCTGTTCAATCAGCAGAACATTTTGCTGAAAATAGACCAATTTTAAAAAATCTGCCGATTTTAGCAGGGGGTCTGCATCGGGTTCTATAGTCGAAAAGTCAATTTTTATATGCAAAAGTCGAAAAGTCGAAATCGACTTTTTTGTTCTTAAAAAGTCGAAAAGTCGACTTTTGCTTTCGACTTTTTCGACTATTTTCGAATTTTTTTTTTTGATTTTTTTTACTTTTGCCAGATGAAAATAATTTCTTTCTTTGAAAAAAAAAAAAAATCAAATGAGAGCTGAGTTTAATAACAACTGAAGCTATTGGTATTTCCATGTATTTTGTATGTGAAGCAAAAATGTCAATGCCAAATTCATGAATTAGAAAGTGTTAATTGCAATATTTACCAATATTTTTGATTATTGTAAACACCTCAGTGATAGGGTTCTATAAACCGAGAGTTGACTCTTTAGCTTTCGATTTCTTCAACCTTTTCCACATTTTCGATTTCTTCGAACTTTTTTAACCTTCATTGGTACCCAACATTGGTAAATAAAATACAACCAAAAAAATAGCACCTAATTGTTTACAACAAGTCAAAACTAAACTTTATTTACAAAATAATCTACTTTTTAAAAGTCGAAAAGTCGAAAAAAGTCGGAAAAGTCGAAAAAATTGAAAAGTCGAAAAAAATCGACTTTATAAAAAGTCGAAAGGTCGAAAGTCGACATTTTAAAATTTGAAAAAAGTCGAAAAGTCGAAAAATCGACTTTTTAGAAATTGAAAAAAGTCGAAAAGTCGACTTTTTGTTCCGACTATATAACCCTAGGTCTGCATGCAGCTCAAACACTCAAACATTAACCGGCTGGTATTAAAAGAACACTTGTATAATTTAAAACAAAACAAATTTATGAAATTTACGTTCCTAAAATATAATTGATTCAATATAATCTAAAAAAATATTAAAAATGCTAATAAAGTACAAATTCATGACTTTAGATAAAACCAAAAATTTCCCTATAATCCCCGCACACTCACTCTATTTTTTTACTCTGACTTACAATCGCGTGAGTAAAATTGAGTTTCAGTCACATTTACTTGTGATCATGCGTAAATCACGCACTAATCTGCCCATATGCCCATCTCTAACTTGAACCCCTTGTGATTTAAGCCTTTCATTAGTTTTGTTTTTTTTACTCCAAAAAAAATTTAGCAGATAAATCAGGGGCTATTCGTGGTCTCGTGAGAAATAACTTTAACTGGATGGGATTAATAGAATGAAGGTTGAAAGAGGATTTGAAAAAAGGCTTTTTGTTTTCTTAAAAAAAAAAACACTTATATTGTTTTAAACAAAACAAATTTATGAAATTTACGTTCTTAAAATGATTAATGATTCAATAATGGAATTCACGTCAGAAATTTTAGTCTTGCAAAATTGCGCAATTCAAAATTGCAATATTTTTTGTTTGTTTCTTTGTGAATAAAAGGAATTGTATTTATATTAAAATAAATTGCAAATATTTTCTTGCAACTACGAATCATATAAAAGGTAATAGAAAAATAAAAATTTTATTAAATTTTTTTTTTAAAAAAAATGTTGCAATATTGCACTGTTGCAAGGGTCAAAAAATTCTGAAGTGAATACCCTGAATATACCCAGCAAAAAAAGAACATACTAAAATGTTAATAAAAAGTAGTTCAACTGCTGCTAAAGTAGTTCTAACTTTGCTGAAACTCTAGTGAATTTAACAAGGCGGTGTCGCTCAAAATAAGTAGTTTTTTTTACATTTTTTAAGTACATATAAAGTAGTACTCATACTGTTGTCATAGTTTAAGTTTTTGTATGTAAAGTTTAATTACATCTTTAAGATCACTATTTAAGAGCATTTTTGCACTACTTAAAAAGTGTATTTTTAGAATTCATTAGGAAGTAGATTTAGTAAGCGATTCTGACGATGCCAATGTTCTAATAACATTACTAAACATGCGAAAATACACTTGATTACATTAGTTCTGCTGGTCAAAAATCCAGTATCCGCACTTTTCCATCACATCTGGTTTTTGAGAAAATTGTGGTCAAAGTTCAAAAAATCGCCGTTTTGGGTTAAGCTAAAACTTTCCTCTTTAAGATGCAGAACTTATTTGGTCAGTCGCCCTAACTTTTTGGGCACCAATTGTATTTCAATGCTGTCATATCAAAAAAAAGTTTCTGTGGGAAAACACTTTATTAAAAGATTGGTGCTCCAAAGTTGAAGCGACTGATGAATTGAGTTATACGTCTTTAAGAGCAATGTCTGAGCTTTACCCTTAAAAAGTATGGAGACCGGATTTTTGACCAGGAAAATAATTGTAATTATGTTTATAAGCCTTATACTTTAAGGTGGCGTTTCGAATAAGGTTTTTTTCATATGATTTGTAGCGACAAAAATCGTTTTTTTGGGAACAAGACATCATTGAGAGATAATTGGTGCCCTAGAGGTTAAGGCGACTGACCAAAAGAGCTCAGAATCCTTAAGAGCAATGTTTAAGCTTTAGCCTCGACTTATTTTTAAGTCGCTATCATATCGGGTTCATCCGCTATGATTTGGCAAAAATTAACAAAACGGCGATTTTTTTTAAACTTTGGCATCAATTTTCCCAAAAACTTGATGTGATGGAAAAATTTGGAGACCAGATTTGTGATGAGTAGAACAATTGTAATTAACCGTGTAAGGTCGCGGACCAGTCGCATCAATAAAAGTGTTCGTACCTCAAAAAATTGGTCCAAGTTCAGGACTTTATACTTCATCCGACATAAAATTGTTTCATTTGCTTGACAAAAAAACAATGATCGCTAAAAAATTGCGTTTTAGAGGTTGGTTCGCTTCTCCAAGGTGAAACTTTTCCCCTTCGTTCCGATTTTAACCTACCTAGGACTATAAAAAATTTGTACCAAACGTCAGGTGGATAGCTGTTTTATTTTGGACTACATCGTGTTACATACAGACGGAGGGATGTTCACCAACAATCCAACACATTTTGCTTTTTTAAAGTAGCAGCGAAAAACGTTGTGAAACATTTTTTTTTAATTTTGTTCATAAGTCCGTCATTTTTCATCGGATAGGTCTGAATTTTTGGAAATGGTTTCAGTTAATGAATTGTATCACAACTAGCAAATCACATTTTGATAATTTTATAGGGGGACAATGCATCACAATCAATAACTTGATTTTAAAAAAAGTGTTGTCACTTTGTTTTGCATTTTAGGCGACGATTCTCTTTATGGGGAATGACGAAGTGAGTGTACCCCCTATACTGTAGTTAAAAGGTAAAAAAACAAAATCAGTTTACACCAAATTTAAGATTAAACAAATTAAAAATAAAAAAATGTTTTTATTCCTGGAATTGTAACCTATCAAATATTAACTTTTTGCCTTTCAATTATATATAAAACTATAGTTTAGACTAAAACTCTATTAAATAAATATGTTCTTTTCATTACGTTAGAAAAATATTTAAAAAAAAATCATTCCGACTATAGTGTTCTAAAGTAGTAGAATCCATATTATTGTCCTTCTTATTGACATATTTGGATGTTATTTTAAACTACTTTTTTTGCAACAAAAAATATTCACTAATTGCTACTTTTTATGTAGTTTAAGTCTACTTCGTTTTGAACTACTTCGATTTTTTTTTGCTGGGTAATTAAAAAAAAATATTAAAAGTGCAAATAAAGTACAAATTTCATGACTTTAAAAAACCAAAAGCTGTACTTGATCCCAGACAGATTTCGCGTGAGAGAGAAAAAAGAGAGTTGAACCAATTACAATCTCTTTATTTTATTCCTCTATGGATAAATCTACTGATTTTTAATAATTTTTTTTTAATGAAATAAGTATTTGTAAAAAAATTAGAATTTTTTAAAGATGATTACTAGGGATGAGATTTTCATGCACTAAAAAATTCAAAATATGAACAAAAAAATTAAATTTGTGCAATAAAAATCTTGTTTTTATGCGAAAAACGTCTAAAAAAGTAAAAAATAATGCCGGGTTTCAATAGTAACATTTAAAACTATATAAGCTAGATTTTTTAGAAACTCAAACAATCTAAAAAAAAATTTAAATAAAAAAAAAATTTTCTAATTTTCAAAATAAATGTTTCAAATTTTAAACAGTTTTTGAAACAAATAAATTTCAATTTGTGTTTTTGCTAATATATGCCAAAATATGCAAAAATATGCACTTAAAATTTAGAAATATGCACAAAATATGCATTTAAAATCAAAATATGCAAAAATATGCGTTTTCACCAAAATATGCAAAAATATGCAAAAACAAATCGATGCCATTTTAGAGCAAATTTCTTGATTCGGAAAGATAATTGGTCGATATCGTTCTTGGACTATCTACAAAAAACATGCATTTGCATGGAAATCTCATCCCTAATGATTACTAAATAATCTTCTGATTTCTGTTATTTTATAAACCACGTGATAGAGAATTTAGTAATAAAAATATACATTTCAGCACAAAAATCTGCTAAAAGTTTGCTAATTCAAAGTGAAAGTTGTTTTACAGATATTTCGACAAACGGGCCGGATTACTCAATGTCCAGTTAACTACTAAATGTCGATTATACGGAGTCTTATGTCAAAATTTTTATGAAAAAGTTAACTATTTTATAACAGAGCATTGAGTAATCCACAATAAATGTTAAAAAAAATTAAATATTTTGCTGAAATATCTCATCTCTAGACCTTAATATTAGATAGTGCAATATTTTTTTATTTCTGTATTAATTCTAGAGGGATTATAACTTTTATTAAATGAACTTCAGACAAACTTTCTATTAAATTAAAATATGAAAAAAAAAATTGTACAAAATAGAAAATACTTTAATTTTTGAGAGGTAAATTTGTTTGAATTATCCAAAATCTATAAATAAAAAAGACAAATTTATTACCTCAATATTAATTTAATTTATGACCTTAAAATCTGTTTCCCCCTCGTTATCTTTCTGTTTTAAAATTAAAAGTGAATTAGTCCATACTTTTTCTATGAATTTAAAAATACAATATGAACATTTCTGGTCATAAAACTAAAGTCGCGTGTCAAGTAAACATCCTCCTTTATTTACTCACTTTTTAAAATGTATACAAAAAACAAAAAAAAAAAACACTTTCTATCAACTAATAGATATAATCTATTTATAAAATTTGTTTAATTTTATTTTCATGTGTCAACATTTAACACATTTCTTTTATTTTTTTGTATAAAAATAAAAATGTACCGTATACAAACAAAATTTGAGTGTGGTGTGTTAATTTAATTGAAAAAAAAAACAAAAATTTTGGGAGTGTAGGTTTTACTTAAAAATAATTATAAATTTCCGTTTTTTTTTTTTCTTTTTTACAAGAAAACACTTTTCTGTAATTTTTATTTATTTTTTTTTATTATTTTAAAAAATTTTGTAAAAAACAAAAAAACCGGAAAATTGAGTTTATGTTCATGTGTTAATATTTTTCTGTGTCAATTTCACTTGTCATTAATTTACGAGGTGTTGACTAAAACTACTGACTGACACTTACTTGGCTAGACTACTCAAGACAAAAACAACAACGACAACAAAAAATAACCCATTTAACCAATCAAACCGCAAATCTATGGATGGCGCTTTATCGGTTTAAATACACATTATAAATAAAATCAGTTTGACTGTTTTAAAATCATTACAGGTATTAATGTTCGAAATATTGTTTCTTGCGAAAAATTTTTTAAAACGTAGGAAGTAGAGATGGGCACATGAGCAGATTAGAGCGTGATTCACGTGATTCACGCGTGAGTGTGACCGAATTCAATTTTACTCACGTGATTGTGAGTGAGTGTGAGTGGAGAAAAAAATGGCGTGAGTGAGTGTGCGTGAGTAAGACTTTTGCGTGAGTGAGTGTGCGTGAGTCGATTTTTTTGCGTGAGTTTGCGTGATTTTTTTACTCTTCATATTTCCTTTCGTACCAAAAAAAGCATCAAAAAAATTGTAAAATTTGGCTTATCTTAAGATTTCGTCCCGAAAAAGCAAAGAAAAGTGTAAAATTATGCTGAACTTTAAATTTTGCTGAAAATTTTGAAAGATTTTTGAAATTTTAGTTTTTGATTTTTTTTTTTTCTATAAATAAGAGTTTTGTGAGTGTGAGTCAACGTGAGTGTGAGTGAAGCTTGCGTGAGTGCACGTGAGTGTGAGTTGTATTAAATTTACTCACGTGATTGTGAGTGAGTGTGAGTAGAAAAAATATGCTTGTGAGTGAGTGTGCGTTATTCAAAAATTCCTGTCGTGAGCGTGAGTGAGTGTGAGTCAAAAATCACTCACGCGCCCATCTCTAGTAGGAAGCAATAAAATAATAACGTTATTGTATTTAAAAATGTTAAGCCTTGCAAAATGCAAAATTCTTTTACAACAAACAATTAAGAATTATTTTTTTTTTGTAAATATGCAAATTTTGAATTTCGCACTTTGCAA
This sequence comes from Pegoplata infirma, assembly GCA_963921195.1. Classification (NCBI taxonomy): domain Eukaryota; kingdom Metazoa; phylum Arthropoda; class Insecta; order Diptera; family Anthomyiidae; genus Pegoplata; species Pegoplata infirma. Next base: position 237,985,375 of record OY992538.1, on the reverse strand, counting down.
GGGTAAAATTTGTAAATATCGGTAAAGCTATGTTTACACCATACCACTGAGTCGTATGATTTTTATGAAAATTAATGTTTTTTTATAGCATAATTTTAGGCATGTAGTAAATATATGATTGTTATTAAAAAGCGACAATAAACACTACATTTTGCTAAATTTATAAACAAATATTACAATTTATTTAATCTTAAGTTTATACATTTAGCAATATGTAAAGTTTTTTGTATTTTTTAAATAACAATCTTATATTTATTACATGCCTAAAATTATGCTATAAAAAATCTTGCTTTTTCATGAAAATCATACGACTCAGTGGTATGGTGTAAACATAGCTTAAGCACGTTTTTACCCTTACAAAGTGCGAAATGCAACATATTTTACAACAAACATACATAACATTACTTTTTTTTGTAAATGCTTTAACTTTAACAATTAAAAATGTTAAATTCGACTTTGTCGAAGGTATTGATAAAAAGATGTAAAAAGGTTATTGCAAACAACTTTATTTGAAAAAGAAATTTCTTTTGAGAAAAAAGAAAAAAAATCCGAGATTTTTTTTATTTTGTAAAAAATAAGTTTGTATTTTTATGCCCTCCACTTAGTGATAGAGGGTATATATAAGTTTGTCATTCCGTTTGTAACTCATCGAAATATCGATCTGGGACCCCATAAAGTATATGGGGCATTCCATATGAAATCGGACACTTCGAAAAACTTTTTTTTTCGATTTTCCCAATTTGCTTACAGTTTTTAGTACCCTTCGAAAACTCCTTCGTGGTAACTTTCCAGATTTTTTTGATGACCCGTTCGAAAGATATCGAATTTTAAAAAATTGGTAGTTTGTTCCTTTACTCAAACTTCTTTTAATCATAACTTCTTCAATAATGGTCCAAATTTCAATTTTTTTTTTCAAAATTTTTGTTTTTTTACGTACTTTCTAAAAAAAAAATCCCAAAAAATTCTAAAAAGCGCTCTAGTATGCGATTTTTCAGTTTTTAAATTTAAATCTCATTTTTGAAAATGTTTGTACTCTTCGATTTTTTTGAAATTTTTTTGTGTAAAACTCCTATCAATTCTACAAATTTTTTGCCCAGGAAGATCGTGGGATAACGATTATTACTATTTTTTAAAATTTTTTGAAAAAATTTTATTGTAATTTTCCAATCTTAAAATCATTTCTACTGCTCCAATGGTGCGTCATAGAGGGGTCCTTTATAAGACCGACCCCCATTAATTTTTACGTCTTAACATTTCTTTGGAACAAATTAATACCCTATCTCCAATTTCTAAGGGGGCTCCCACACAAAACGACATTTTTTAAAATTTGTTCCAACCGCTCTAACTGCCCTAATAGTGCCCTTAGAGCAACAAAATGTATGACCGACCCACAATATTTTTTTAGTCCAAACATTTTCTCTGAACACACCTACCCTCTATCTTTAACTGTTAAGGCGGTCCCCATACAATTTTTTTTATTTTTTGTAAATTTGTTTTATTTAATCAGCTTCTACCGGTCCAATGGTGCGTCCGAGAGGGGTCATTAGTGAGACCGACCCCCATTTATTTTTACCCTAGGACATTTTTTAAAAAAATACCTACGCCCTATCTCCACTCCATAAGTTTTTCAAAGTGTCCGATTTCACATGGAATGCCCCATATATATTCATGATGCCCGATCGATTTTAAGACATTCTAGCGATATCTGTCTGTCTGTGGAAAATGCTGTCACGGACAAAATATTGCACAGAGATGACTGAACCTTAACATATTTATTAGAAGTTCTCCCGAGAAGTTTGGTATTGCATTTGAGCGATATCGGTTCAAAAGTTATGAACGAAAATGTAAGCACACCTCAAAAATTTCAGTACATTCAACATAACCTAAAAATACAAAATGATTTAATTCGGCTTCTGGTTGACATATGTAAACATAATTGAACACCAAATGGTATTTAAACAATTACGAACATATTTTTTGACAAAAAAAGAAAAAAATTGCGGTTTTTTTTTACTAAAATTTTTTTTCGCGGAAATTTTTTTTTTCAAAAATTTTTTTCTTTTTAAAAGTAATTTCCTTTTAAATAATGTTTTTTACAATAATCATTTTGAAATTGTGGAGGGTATCAGTACATTCGGCAAGGCCGAATTTAACTTTTTTACTTGTTTTAAATACCATTCGGTGTTTAATTCTGTTCAAATATGTCAACCAGCAGCCGAAATAAAGCATTTTGTATTTTAAGGTTACCATAATTTTCTAAATTGACATGTCATTTGGGACATTTGAAAAAATTGTATGAAAATGTCACCATTTTTATAAAGGGAGAGTGCAGCATGTCAGCGGTGAATTTTTTTTGCCAACTAGGTTACATTGTAGTTCCGAAGAATGGGTTTTAAAACCTGTTTAATAGAGGTTTTCCTAAAAGTTTTAACCAGATTTCAGATACATGAAATGTATTTTAGATGTTTATAATTTCAAACTTCATTCCTTTAAATTTAAATTGAATATTATTAATTTCATTTAGCTGTTTGTTCAAAATCCTCCTCTAATACCTAATGTGGTGCCCACTTTAAGACAACAACAAAAAAATAATTAATTGTTATTTCTATTGAAATTGCTTTAAACTATAGCTCAACAATTTTATACAACTCATCTTGTTCTTAACATTATAACATCATAAAAAGACAAGGTAAAAAAACTGAAATAAATGATAAAAGGTGTTTGCTTTGTATGTTTTTTTTTTATTTAAAGAGCACATTTCCACTCCTATAATGCCGGTAGGTAGTAGTGGTTGTGCAGCTTCAACTGTACATTTGATGTTGTTTTACTTGATTTACTTGTTTTTTTCTTTGATTCTCTCTCCTTATAAACAAAACTTATGGTATATTAATGTATCTTTTAAATGCTACATGGATGTTGGTAAATACAACAACAGATCAGATATAGCCAAGTTAATATGTAGCATACTTAGGTAACTTTTTTTGGTACTATATGATGTTTAAAAGTACTGTACAATCAGAAAAGTACCAATTATAAGTATTGTAATGTTAATAAGGGTAAGCACTTAGGATCAAATTAGGGAGTGTTATTGTGCAGTTCAATTCGAAAGGAACTGCTCGAATTTGAAATATTTTAAGAAAAACTTTTTTACACATGTGTCGTTTGAGGACTTTTTTTCTCTCTCGATAAATGATAAAAAAATTTTATTATGCTTTTTGGTCCTAAGTAATAAAATTATGATTATTTAAACTTTTTTTATATCTACGGCCACAAAAGGGGCGGGCCGAAAAAATCATATCATTTGTAAAAAGTCCTCTGTATGTAATTAATCAAGCTTTACTTAAAGCTTAATGGCGTTCTGATTGTCTAAATATTAAATGTGCTACGAGGGTCGAAATGGAAATTAAAATTATTGAAAGACCTTTTTTTTAGAAAATTTCTTAAAAATATTTCTATGTCGAGCTTAAACAAGCTTAAACATGAAAAATTTAAAAAATAGTCCAATAGTTAATATTCATTTATTAAATAATTTTTCCAATGACCCATACAAAAATTAAAATTTTTAAAATGTAGTCAAAGAAATCCGAATTTTTTGACCTCCAATTCTTTTGACCACCAATTTTTTGTAAACAAAGGAAATGTTCAATTACTTTTATATTTCATTACTATACACTTAGGTGTACTAAAATTATTAAACAATTAAATCGTTTCTTTGTTTACAAAAAATTGGTGGTCAAAAGAATTGGATGTCAAAAGAATTGGATGTCAAAAAATTCGGATTTCTTCGACAGCATTTTAAAAATTTTGATTTTTGTTCGGGTCATTGGAAAAAATATTTAATAAATGAATATTAGCTATTGGAATACTTTTTAAGTTTTTCATGTTTTAGCTTGGATAAAATCAACCTAGAAATATTTTTAAGAAATTTTCTAAAAAAAGGTCTTTCAATAATTTCAATTTCCATTTAGACCAATGGTTCCCAACATTTTTTACGCCACGTCCCACTTTTTAGTTAAAAAATTGCCTTGTCCCCCTACACTTAGGAAAAATTTGTTAGTTTTTCTAATTTTTGTTTCTAATGAAAAATTAGTACTTGTTCAGCAAAGTTTTTGTAAAATAAGCATTTAAATTAAGTTTTTAGTAAAAGTGTTAAGAAATTAACTAGATTTTTGTTGTTAGGGGCATGTCACTTCCGTTCGGAAGTGACTTACTCGTAAAGTGGTTTACTCGTAAAACGCAAAGTAAATATTTTTTCGGAATGAAACTACTTTTATGCAATTCAATTCCACTTTGATTTTTGAAAGTGATTTCATTCCGAAAAAAATAATATTCGTTTTGCGTTTTACGAGTAAACCACTTTTTTCAATTCCGAACGGAATTGAGTCTGTGACATGCCCCTTAATTTTGCAAAAAAAATAGTTTTTGTAGTTAATTTGACTAAAAAAAATCTTGAAAATTTGCTTGTTGCCCCCCTGGAACCTTCAAAATGCCCCCCAGTGGGGAGAGAATCAAAGGTTGGGAACCATTGATTTAGACCCTCGTAGCACATTTAATATTTAGACAATCTGAACGCCATTAAGATTTATTTAAAGCTTGATTAATTACATACATAGGACTTTTACAAAAATACTTATTTGATAATAATTAGGTCAATTTTGGTTAACTTTATCTTGAATGGATTGCTAACTAATATCTTTCACACGAAATAAGCTGTGAGTCACCGTATGTATATTAAAATTGCTGTTTTACAGGAATTGTTTTGTGAAGTACTGAAAAATATGTCAAAACTTTAAAAACTGGAAAAAAAAATGTTTTAATAATGAAATTCTAGGTAGTTTTTCTTAGACTCATCATATTTGTTTGTATAGAACAAGAACATATCGATAGTACCTACTCTGGGAATTAAAAAAAAAGTACTTTGCAAAATAGTACCAAACCCCCCATTTTAATATTCCAAATCTAATAAACAGTCATTTAGAATAATATTACCAAATAAAACAATTTTGTAAAAACACGAAATTGAATAAGATTTCAGTGACCGTTGATATATCTTAACGCCCTTTAAAACTTTGGACTGTTTATTGGTGCGGAAAGCAATTAGGATGTTTTTGTTTTAATATATGTATCGACTTATTCGAAACTTTAAAATAAAACTCGAAAAGATCTGTAAATTGTTTGGTATTGTTATTCATATTTTATAGCCAAATTTTTCGTGGGAATTTCTGAATTTAAATTGGCTTTAAAAGTTGCTTTTGTGCGGATGCTAATAAACATATGCAAACAGAATTAAATGGTTCAAGAGAGAACACAAACTTATTTCGCCGATTTTTTTTTTTTTTTTCGAAAATTGCAAATAGAATTGGCTTTATTATACCCTCCAAATACAGTATGGGGGTATACTCACTTTGTCATTCCATGTGTAACGCATCAAAATATTGGTCTAGGACCCCATAAAGTATATTTATGGCGACGTCCGTCCGTCTGTCTGTAGTTAACACGATACAGTCCAAAATAAAAGAGCTAGCCTCCCGAAATTTGGCACGAATATGACTTATGCTCCTAGGCAGGTTAAGTTCATAAATGAGCAAAATCGGACCAAGGGAAAAAAGTTCCACACTTTTTTTTTTTTCATTTTTTTTGCATGTTGGAGGGTATAAAAGATTCAGCACAGCCGAATTTAACACTCTTACTTGTTTTTTCCATAGAGTAAAGAATATATCAGAGATTTTGATAGGCCCCAAAACAATATGTCACTTTATATAAATTGGTTCTCTTAATGTTTAAGAGAGTTTTTACATGCAATAGCATAGGCAACACTAAGAGAACCAACTTTTTGAGAGAGGAAATTAAATGGTAGCCAACCAACCTGATACCCACTGGTTTTTCATTACTTTTTATTGGTTTTAAATCCGTTATGCTGATTAGGCCAATTTAGTAAAACAGTTTTAGGCTCTCATAAAAAATTGATATTACGTATGATTTTCGAATCAGTAATATAAAAAAAAAAATATTTTCTTTTGATTGTCATAAAATTCAAGATGTATATGATACACTTAACCCTGTATGTTAGCTGGTAGCGTGCTAGCATATGAAACAGGGGATCATGGGTTTGATTCTCACCAAAAACTTTGGTCGATTTCACTACAATGAGGCGGCGGTCGTTACCAGTTCTCGATTAGGTTGAAATTATTAAAACAAAGATTTGTAGTTAAATCGAAAAAAGAAATAAATAAAAAAACCTGAATCACGGGATCAAAATTATTATATGGTTTTTGCTCTGCCTTAATATATGCATCAAAAAAATTTTTTTTTTTTTTACAAATAATTCCAAAAATGTGGAAATCGTAGAAATTGGCCTTTAGTAATAAATTTATTACAAATCCATATTATTTTTTTGGATTTACTAAAAAGTCAAGTATTTTTACTTATCGTTCATATACTTTTTTTTGAAGAATGACATCATTGTCTTTATATATTTTCAAAAAGTACGTGTATAATTGTTAGCGCATGCTATGTATGCCTTCAGACGTTTGTAATAATGTACTTTTATCTTATTGCTCTGTATTTTTTTAAGTACAAATAAAAATTATTCCACCCTCTAACCAGCCTGGTTTCCTAAACTTTGAAAATCTGTCTATAGACTTAATAAAAATAATAGGAATAGAAAAAAATGTGTATTTCCATACTAATAAATAAGCACGAGCACTTGCATTATTGTTATTATTTGAATATTTAAATAAAAATAAAAGTTTAACGAAAAATATTGCACATTCTTATTGCACTTGTTTAAACTTGTATTTTTAGATGCCGGTTGGCAAAGTTTTATTATTGTAGTTTTTATAAATTATTCTCTATTTGTTAAAAAAAAAATTTTTAAAACATGATTATGAAATTGGTTAGATATTTTTTTTGTTGACATTAGATTGTGTTTGCAAAAGGATGATTGTTAAGGTTATTGACTGAAAAAATATATATATTATCAATTGATTGTTGTGTTAACATTATACCACTGAGGCTCAATGCTCCGTTATAAAATAACTCTCCGTTAAATTTAACTTTTTCATACAAATCTTGACATAAGGCTCCGTATTAAGGCTCCGTATTGAATCGTATTAATTTTGACAATTTTTATTTAAAAAAAGGTCAGATTTTGTTTGAATGTCCGTCCTTCTGTCTAAATAAGACACGAAGCAGTCCAAAAAAATATATCTAGGCCTGTTCTGTCATTCACAACATTTCAATTCACATGAAAATTTCCGAATCACATGAAATCAATAGAGTCCGACCGAAACCAGTTTTCGAGGCCGAACCGAACCGAATATTCGGCCGAAAAAGTAATATTCGGCCGAAACCGAACCGAAACTTAAAAAAAAATTACCGCCTGGCATGAATAAAATTATTAAAAAGTTGTTATAGATAAATATACAGCATATAATGCTTTTATTTTAATCCATAGGAATTGTTGTATTTTTGAAAAAAAAAAATGTTTTTTAGAAAACTTACAAAAAAAATTGGATATTTCGTTTGTAGATTAGGAGAAAATAATTTTTGAACTGAAACAGTTTTACATTTATTGCATGAACTTGTAACAGTTTCTTCAATTGAACTGAAGCAAGTGTAATGAAATACGAAATCAAAAAATTCAGCGATATTTTTACATATTTTTTAAAATACCAAAAAGTTTCGGTTTCGGCTAATATTCCGCCAAAATTTTGCCGAATGCCTAATAGAGGCCGAAACCCCATTATTCGGCCGAAACCGAGACCGAAACCGAATATTCGGTCGGACTCTAAAAATCTTGTTTTAACTTTAAAAACACTTAATAAAATGTTTTTGTCGCCTACTAATGTGATTCAAAGTGTGTGCGTTTTTCAACACGTAAGTACAACTTTTATACAATTATTCGGTATTCGGCCATATTCGGCCAAAAATGTGGCCGAAGTAACCGAATAGTGCTTTTTGGCCGAATATTCGGTCGGACACTAAATATTATTAAAAAAAGTTTAAGACTACCATTTTTTAGAAATAAAAAGTTAATTGTTTTCTTATACCGCTTAGTTTAATAATTGTTCATCGTTTTTAGAAACTTTTATAAAAATGTTGAAAATCATACGTACTATAAATTTTTTCATTGAGCCTTAAAGTATGCACTCTGTTTATTACAAAAAACATGGAAAACCGTTTGGCTCAGTGGTATCGTGACAATTGGCCTTAACCCGTGTAAACTTATTCAGATCTATAATTTGGACCCAAAATAAATATTTACAGGTTTATTTTATAAAAAGACTAGTTTAAAACAGAATCGTTTCATTAATTTCATAAAAATATTTTTAAAATTGTATGACAATTATAATTTGCAAAATTAATTCCTGGAAAACCGTTTGGCTCAGTGGTATCGTGACAATTGGCCTTAACCTGTGTAAACTTCTTCAGATCTATAATTTGGACCCAAAATAAAATTTTACAGGTTTATTTTATAAAAAGATTAGTTTAAAACAGAATCGTTTCATTAATTTCATAATATTTTTAAAATTTTATGACAATTTTAATTTGCAAACTTAATTCCTTTAGTTAAATATTATATTAACAAAAAATTAATAAAATATATATTTTTTTCTCTTTTCAGTGATTTTTCTTACACAATACTAAACAAATCTAAATAGTATTTTCTAAAGAAAATACTATAACGTCTTAATAAATATAAAAAATAAGGTAATTATAAAAATTCATTCGTCATTTTTTAATTTTTTTTACTGCTAAATTTAATATTTGCTTATGATTGATAAGAATTTTTTTATTAGGACAAAATTGTTTACTATTTACTTAAGATTATGATCGATGAAACAGACATTATCATTACTTTTAAATATGTAGAAAATGACGATAACTTTATATATAAATTTAGCGATTAACAGACAGCTTATGATAAACGTACATACGTAAATTTTAATTTTGACAATATTAAAAGTTTAAATAATTTTGTCATTATTAATACATGAATGTCACAATGAATTCATAAATTCTATGATCACATAAAAATTTCTCAAAAATGGTTTAAATGATATTAAAAAATTTCAGATGTAATTCGGAAAAAAACAATTAAAATTAAATTTGAAATTTAAAAAGTTCAATTAAATATCAAAAAATTCAAATAATCCCCCATGTGATGAAAATCCATCGAATTCAAGTCGACAGTTTTTGGAATTTCAATCTTGATTATTTTGATAAATTTATATTTAAAACGAGACAACATTTTATATATTCATATATTTTATTAAACTAAACCATTTAAAAACAATTTTAAATTATTTTGGATTTTTTTATTCACTTTTTAAATTTTCATTTTTAATGAACTCGATTCGAAATTGAAATCGATCGATTTCTATCACGTGCCACAATATTCGAAAAAAAGTTATTCGAATTTAAAAAAATACGAATTTAAATTTGAATAAGATTATAGAAATTCAAAAACATTTTCAAAAATTATAAATATATTTTTTAATTGAAGTTTTAAAAATTTCCAACGACAAATTCTGATGACAAATTTATTTTATTGTTAATTTTACTAATGACTTTAAATATTATTTAACTGACATTTGACTCTCAAAGCCCTTACATAAATCTACCTATATATTTTAAAACTTGGAACAAAAATTTATTTAAACAATATAGGTGTGGTTAATACAACATTTCAACAAATATTAGTACATACGAGCAGTTTTTTTTTTTACTTATCGTTATTTTACTCAAGTACATTTTAATTGAAATTTATATCTCAACGTAGCAAAAAAAAATGTGCCACTTGTTAAGTAAGACCTTTCAAAGTGTATTTTTTTACTACATTCTTACATATAATATTTTTAAATTTATAACAACTATTTTGTTTGTCTTCTTGACTTAATTCAATTAAAGTTTTCTTTCTCGTCTTATAATATTTACGCATGTTTTTAGATCTTTTGATCTTCAACCTTAAGAAAAAAAAACACAATTTATTTTGACTTAAAAAATGTCTATAATTATTTTTATTTATTTGTTCAATCCTGTATACAGTAAAACTCGGGAAAAGATGAATTCTTGTCTATAACTCATTATATTAGGAAAAACTTCTTTAAAAACCTAATTCTATACAAAAAATGTATCAGAATCTGAGACTTCTTTTTATATGAAAAATGTGTTAGAATCTAACTCTTTTTCTACATTCATTTTCTGTCAGAGTATGAGTCTTGTCTATATAAAAAAAAAAAAATCATTTCGATTTCTGTTCCATTCCATTTCGTTTCATATTCCATTCCATTTCGTTTCATATTCCATTCCATTTCGTTTCATATTCCATTCCATTTCGTTTCCATAACATGCGTAAGAGAAATAAAAAAATGTTTTAGTATTTATCTTAGTGGTTATACAAAGTACCATTTATAACCCCAATTTTATCTAAAACTATTGCCGCGTTTTTGGAATGGGGATCAAGTTTAAACTGTTCTAAAAATAATCTGAAGCTTGGATGCTGCCGGTGTAATGTTAAATGTTAAAAATAAAGCTGTTTACCCAAACATTTTCTGTACAAACTTTGTTATTCCAGAACAAATGTGTTTTCAGATTAACTAAAGCAAGTTTACCTTAGATCCTAAAAACCAGGCCTAATTAAAGTGTATAAAATTTAATTTCTGTTGCTATTAACAACAAACATTTTACCAAAACAATAAGTTATTGTCAATTAAAATTTTTTTATTAGAAATCATAAAATTATACTAATAATAGGAAAAAACTATGAACATACACGCAAATAACAACATAATTACTTTGAAAATGTCGATATAAGGGTGAACACAGACAAAATGACAGGTTGGTTAACTAAAATCCCTAAAATATATCGTCCGCAAAAAAAACAAGTAAAAAGTTAAATTCGGCCTTGCCGAATATTTCGATACCCTTCACAATGTAAATTATTTGAAACAAGTAGAAAAGTTAAATTCGACTTGGCCGAATCTATGAATACCCTCCACAATGCCCATTTTAAGTGATAGTAAATTTTCTAACGTGAAAAAATAACAGTTATGATTAGAAATATTTTATTTTGTGTAAAAAAATTTTTTTTTTAGTAATTTGAAAAAAAAACAAACTTATTTTTTGTTTGAGTGTAAAATTTTTTTCGAGTTTTACATTCAAAAACAAAATGTACTAATTTTTTTTTGAGTGTAAATTTTTTTTTAGTAATTTTTGAAAAAAAAAATAATTTTTTTTTGAGTGTAAATTTTTTTTTGAGTGTAAATTTTTTTTCGAATTTTACATAAAAAAAAAAATTACTAATTTTTTTTTTGAGTGTAAAATTTTTTTTGAGTGTAAAATTTTTTTCAAGTGTATTTTTTTTTTTGTTTTGGTATAAAAATATTTTTTAATGACCAAAATACGTTTTAAAATATTTTTGTGACTTACCAATGGTTTTAAAACAGGTTTAACGGGTTTTCACCACGTGAATTTAAGGTGAAGCTAATCTGATATTCTTTTGCTAATAACTTTTGAACCACTGGACCGATTTGGATGAAATTCAATACGAACTAGGCTGGAGGAACGAAAAATATATATGCCAAGCTTCAGAATCCTCAGAATTGATTTTCGAAAGTTATAGTGCTTTTTATCTCATAAATTCACGAAAAACCCTTGCCGAAATTCAGTCTTTTGCTCATAACTTTTGAACCACTGGACCGATTTCGCTGGATTGCAATACCAACCTGACCAGGTAAATGCCCAACATATATGCCAAACTTCAGGAGCCTCCGTAAAGTCTTTCAAAAGTTAGCGTGTTTTCAACAGACAGACAGACGGACGGACGGACATCGCTAGATCGTCTTAAAATCGATCGAGGATCATAAATATATATACTTTATGGGGTCTTAGACCAATATTTCGAGGTGTTACAAACGGAATGACAAACTTATATATACCCTCTATCACTAGAGTGGAGGGTATAAAAAAAAAGGTGAAAAAAATCCACGATTTTTTTTTTTTTTTTTTGTAAAAAAAAAAGGTTTGTACTAGGGTTCTATAGTCGAAAAGTCGAAAAGTCGATTAATCGACTTTTTGTATGAAAAAGTCGAAAAGTCGAAATCGACTTTTTTGTTCTTAAAAAGTCGAAAAGTCGACTTTTGCTTTCGACTTTTTCGACTTTTTTTCGACTTTTTTCGATTTTTTTTTTGATTTTTTTTTTTTACTTTTGCTAAATGAAAATAATTTCTTTCTTCTGAAAAAATTTCAAATGAGAGCCGAGTTTAATAACAACTGAAGCTATTGGTGTTTCCATGTATTTTGTATGTGAAGCAAAAATGCCAATGTTAACACTTTCATGAGTTAGAAAGTGTTAACTGCAATATTTACCAATATTTTTGATTATTGTAAACACCTCAGTGATAGAGTTTAATAAATCGAAAGTCGACTCTTTTGCTTTCGATTTTTTCAACCTTTTCCACATTTTCGATTTCTTCGACGTTTTTTGATAAATAAAATACAACCAAAAAAAATAGCACCTAAATGCTTACAACAAGTCAAAACTAAACTTTTATTTACAAAAAAATCGACTTTTTAAAGTTAAAAAGGGTCGAAAAAAGTTAAAAAGTCGAAGAAAGTCGAAAAAAGTCGAAAAGTCGGAAAAAGTCGAAAAAAGTCGAAAAGTCGAAAAAAGTCGAAAGTCGAAAAAAGTCGACTTTTTAAAAAGTCGAAAGGTCGAAAAGTCGACTTTTTAAAATTTGAAAAAAGTCGAAAAGTCGAAAAATCGACTTTTTAGAAATTGAAAAAAGTCGAAAAGTCGAAAAGTCGACTTTTTGTTGCGACTATATAACCCTAGTTTGTACTTGTTTAAATACCATTCTGTGTCCAATTCTGTTCACATATGCCAACCAGTAGCCAATTTAAAGCATTTTGTATTTTAAGGTTATGTGGAGTAGGGTTATAAAGTCGCAACAAAAAGTCGACTTTTAGACTTTTTTCAATTTCTAAAAACTCGATTTTTCGACTTTTTTCAAATTTTAAAAAGTCGACTTTTCGACCTTTCGACTTTTAAAAAGTCGATTTTTTTTGTAAATAAAAGTTTAGTTTTGTCTTGTTGTAAGCATTTAGGTGCTATTTTTTTTGGTTGTATTTAATTTATCAAAAAAAGTTGAAGAAATGGAAAATGTGGAAAGGGTTGAAAAAAATCGAAAGGAAAAGGAAAATCGACTTTCGATTTATAGAACCCTATCACTGAGGTGTTTACAATAATCAAAAATATTGGTAAATATTGCACTTAACACTTTCTAACTCATGAATTTGGCATTGACATTTTTGCTTCACATACAAAATACATGGAAATACCAATAGCTTGAGTTGTTATTAAACTCGGCTCTCTTTGAATTTTTTTTCAGAAGAAAGAAATTATTTTCATCTGGCAAAAATAAAAAAAATAAAATCGAAAAAAGTCGAAAGCAAAAGTCGACTTTTCGACTTTTTAAGAACAAAAAAGTCGATTTCGACTTTTTGACTTTTTCATACAAAAAGTCCGATTAATCGACTTTTCGACTATAGAACCCTAATGTGGAGTGTACCAAAATTTTCGAGGTGTTCTTACATTTTCGTTCATAACTTTTGAACCGCTGAACCGATTTCGATCAAATGCATTACCAAACTGCTTAGGACAACAACAAGTAAATGTGCTAAGTCTCAGTCATATGTGTTTAATACTTTGGCTGTGATCACCATTTCCACAGACGGACATCGATCGGTAGAATGTCTTAGAATCGATCACTGATCAAAAATATATATACTTTTGGGGTCCCAGGCCGATATTTCGATGAGTTTTTTTCACTTCTTTGGACTTATGACATATTTCGTTTTTATATGGAAATAACGGTTTTTTAACCTCTTGAACTGTGATATTACCTCATAGAAATTCGGTTTCGTCAAATTTTTATTCACGATGTATAGGCCTACAATCTCCATTATTTTATGATTTTTTTTTTTTAATTTTGGTTGACACTTAGTTTTGCTCTGTTTGGGGCTATCAGAATTTTCCTTAAGGCCCGTATTTTTTCATAAAGTGGGAACGCCGATAAGCCGAGTTACCCCCACCTTAAAATCGTCTCTTTTGTATGTATATTTTGAGTTTCGAAAAATCGTTACGTAATGGTTGGGATAGTTCCCTTGCCAGACAATTATTGTAGTTACTACATGACAGTTGTTTGTGAAGTAAGCATTAATTGTTGTTTTTTAACTAAACTTTCAAATGTTTTTTTAACTACAATTTCAGTTGTTTTTGTATGAAAAATCTCAAAAAATAATTACAAAAAAATACTACATTGTAGTAACAGTTGTTTTAGGTAGTTGTTTTTAGTTTCTTATTATGTTTTTAGTTTGTTACTTTTTTTAAAAAAAAAAAATTTTGAGATTTTTTTTTTTTAGTTTTAAAATAAATAACACATTTGTTTTTACAATATTTAAATACAACAATAACATTTTCAGTTGATTTTACCTAAACATGAGTAAACGCTTTTTTTAACAAAAAAATATAGCTGTTTTAACTGTTTTGTAGTTGATTCTACCGGCATAATTTTGATATGTTTGGTATGAAAATGATGTAATACCAATTACGTCTTTAATGATTGTTATAAATTTTGTTGTCATTGCCATTTCAAACAAACATGTAAAAAGGATATAACATCAAGTAGAGTAGAGAAAAGGGAAAAGATTGTCGTCTGCATATTGGGGTTGATGCCAGTTGTAAAACAATAATGTCGCCTTTAGGCCAATTTTCTGTAGACAGCGGCGAGCCTCTTTTTTTTCTACAAGTAGTAGTGGGTTCATTGACATTTTTATTATTCAAATATACATACACAAGATTTTTAACATTTGTTATAAATGTAATAGCGTGTAACACGCCAAAGAAATGAGTGAACGATAAAAAAGGGCACAGAATAAATTCAACAATTTTTATTTAAATTTTGGCTGATTTTAGGAAAAGGATATAACAAAAAAATAAACTACATTTTACCAGCTACCAACCATACAAACCTCAATAGAACAAAAACCAATAGTTAACTAACAATTGTTTCCAACTTGAATAGTTAGTAATTAATAGAGAATAACATTTTACTGATTCTTTTTTTAAAACCTCTACTTACAA
Organism: Pegoplata infirma; assembly: GCA_963921195.1. Classification (NCBI taxonomy): domain Eukaryota; kingdom Metazoa; phylum Arthropoda; class Insecta; order Diptera; family Anthomyiidae; genus Pegoplata; species Pegoplata infirma. The sequence goes on along the minus strand of OY992538.1, from coordinate 237,970,227 downwards.
GAGAAGTATCCCAACCGTTATACACCGATTAGTCGAAACTTAAAAAATATATAAAAGAGACGATTTTAAGGTTATCCTGTGGCCCAGCTTATCGGCCATGTAAGTATTAAAAATTTCGTTGTCACCTTATGAAATAATATGTTCCTTCGGGTAAATTTCGTCCAGAGCAAAAATACGTGTCTATTTTAAATTAATAAATATTATTTTATATTAAAATGGTCATCGTAAAAATTTTTTTTTCATTTTTTTTTAATTTCTCAAAAGCAATTTTTTTGTTCGAGAATTTTTTTTTCAATTTTTTTTTGTCTCTAAAGCAATTTCTTTTTAAATACAAGTTATATGCAATAATCTTTTGCATTGTGTAGGAATTAGTACATTCAGTAAGGCCGAATTTATCTTTTTTGTCTGTTGAAATTGCGATCACGTCCAAAATATTAAAAAGATTTGACTATAACTTAAGATACTTACAATTGTTGTTCTGAGAAGTTTGGTACTGCATTTGAGCGATATCGGTTCAGCAGTTTAAAAGTTATGAACGAAAATGTAAGGACGCCTCGAAAATTTTGGTACATTCCTCATAACCTAAAAATACAAAATGCTTTAATTCGGCTGCTAGTTGACATACATATGTGAACAGAATTGGATACCGAACAGTATTTAAACAAATTTTTTTCGCGTTTTTTTTTTTCACCAAAAACATTTTTTTCGCCGAAATTAATCTTTTTTACATTATGGAGGGTATCCATACATTCGCCAAGGCCGAATTTAACTTTTTTTTTGTATGCGGTAAATAAATTTTTTAGTGTAATAATAAAACTTCCAAGGCGTCATGGTTATACTCAAATAAAGTTTCCATCATGTCAATATATTTATTTATAACATAAAAGTGGGTGGTAGTTTTTAAAATTATTGCAAAACTCATGGTAATAACTACGATGTTTGAAATTATATACAATTGCAACATTGTTGTTTGGCATTCCCCAAAATACATAAAACCTCAAATAATGTCATTTACTACTAAAAAGGATAACAAGAAGAGTTCATTATTTATAAAATTTAAGGGCAAATATTTATCAGGGAAAACATTTTAGCAAACTTTATAATGAAGTTTAATAGTTTACTTTCATATGGCATTGAAGCCATTGAGGATTAAAGCGATGACCCATAATTTGTTGCGCAGTGTATTCAAAGGCAGTACATTTTTTATACTCTTCACTTATGTTAGTGGTAGAGTGGTACATATAATTTTGTCATTCCGTTTGTAACTTATCAAAATATCGGTCTGGGACCCATAAATTATGTATATTATTGATCAGTGATCGATTCTAAGACATCCTATCGAAGCCCGTCTGTTGAAATGGTAATCACGGAAAAAAACAGTGCACAGATACGTGCACTTGTTGTTGCACCGAGAAGTTTGGTATTGCAGGTGGTATTTCGCCTCATTGGATAGCTCCAGGGTGATTCCCAAATTAGATGAAATCACCCTGGAGCTATCCAATGAGGCGAAATACCTGGGTGTTATCCTGGACTCAAAGCTTTCTTGGAAAAGAAACACAGAGGAAAGGATGAAAAAGTCGTTATGTGCTTTTTACACCTGCAGAAGAACTTTCGGGAGAAGGTGGGGTTTAAAACCGTATATCATACACTGGATGTACGGTGCGATAATTAGACCAATGGTGCCCTTGTGTGGTGGAAAGCAGTGGATAAGAAATCATATCTCTGCAATCTACAGAAGGTACAACGACTGGCGTGTGTGGGTATCACTGGTGCTATTAGATGAGCACCCCAGGCCGATTTGGAAGTGATACTAAACATTCAGCCCGTGGATATTTACGTCAAGGGCACAGCAGCAAAATCGGCTCTCAGGTTAAGATGAGTAAGCAACGCTCTTGGGGACACTCGACTATATTAAGTACGGTGGGCGGGACGGAACTGGAACAGAGAACCGACTATATCTCACCACAGACGAACTTTGACAGAACCTTCGAAGTCCAAATACCGACTAGGGAAGACTGGGCGGAAAACCCTGTTATTACAGAGAATGTGATCTCAATCTTTACGGACGGATCGAAGATGGAGATGGGTACGGGTTCGGGAGTTTACTCTGAATGCCTCGAAATCGGGGTCTCATTGAGGCTTCCGGACAAGTGTAGTGTTTTCCAGGTTGAGGTGCTTGCAATTGACAAAGCCGCGCAGTTAATTATGACAAGGGATCTTCGTCCTTGCGTCATTAACGTTTTCGTGGATAGTCTCGCAGCTCTGAAGGCCTTAGAGTCAAATACTGTAAAATCGGGAATAGTTTTGATTTGTATACAATCGCTTCGTCGAATCAGTCAGCACACAATCAAGCTAATCTGGGTCCCAGGCCATAGTGGGGTCGCTGGGAACGAATTGGCTGATGAGTGTGCGAGGAATGGCTCTGAATCGGTGGGGGGACGTGTAGAACCTGACATCTCGGTTCCTATAGTGGAATTGATGAACGAAATTGATAGGATATCTGAAAATAGGATGAAGGATAGGTGGATATCACTGACTACGTGCAGGATATCTAGAACCCTGTGGCCACTGCCGAATCCTAAGAGGACAAAAAGTCTTCTTACTTTTGGCAAACGGACGGTTAGCCTATTAGTTGGAGTACTTACAGGACACTGTATGATTGGCCGTGCGTATGGGAATTTCTGATAGGGACTATTGTAGAAGCTGTGGGGAAGTGGAGGAAGAGGAGTCAGTGAAGCACTTGCTATGCGAATGTCCGGGTCTAATGAGGAGCCCGCATTAAGCATTTGGGGCAAACATTTTTCGATGACCTGGACTGCCTAAGCGGTGTCTCATTGACGTCTATACACTCAAAATAATCACTCTGTTGAATTACAGAGATACTCTGCTAAGCCAGCAGAAAATACCATAGATTTCCAACCAGCAAGATTTTTTGTTATTTTACGAAGAAAACTCTGTAAAATGATTTCGATAAAAAAAACTAAAAATTTACAGAATTATCTGTAAAATATTGATAAAACCGAAAAGAATTTTACCAATAAAACTCTGTATATTTACAAAGTTTTAGTTAAATACATTTTATGAGTTCAAAATTTTACAAAAAAAAAAAAACTGTTAAATTACAAAGTTTTAGTTAAATCTATTTTATGAGTAAAACTTCACTGCTTCAAAAACAGTAATTAAATTAATTAAAATTAAAATTTTGTTAAATTTCCCGCTTTAATGCTTCCAAATTGTAAATTTACTTTTTTATTTTTGTAAAAATTACGAGTTTTTAATGAGTAACTCCAATTTTACAAAATTTTGTTTTTCGGTCACAAGAAAATACAAAGTATTTACTTAAAATCTGTATTTCGACAGATAACTTTGTCAAATATCTGTCGAATTGATATTACAGTAATTTTACAGAGTATTTAACAGAGTTATTATTTTGAGTGTAGCGGAATACCTCAGGGAAACGGGGTGGTTTAAGAAGTAGAACTTTGTATCAGAGGGGGAGAGGGGGAATATGATTAGGGGAATCACAATGGGCCTTATGGCCTCCGAGTGAACTCGCCAAATGGCGAGCGCCCATCCAACCTTACCTAACCTAACCTTGGTATTGCATTTGATCAAAATCGGTTCAGCGGTTCAAAAGTTATGAAAAATTTGGTTCATTCAACATAACCTTAAAATGCAAAATACTTAAATTCGGCTGCTGATTGGCATTTGAAACTAAATGGTATTTAAACAAATACCAACATATTTAAAAAAAAATCGCGGACTTTATTTTTTTTTATTTCCAAATAATCTTTTTTAGATTGTGAAGGGTATCAAAACATTCTAGAAGGCCGAATTTAACTTTTATACTTGTTTTCACCTTTGATATTTTTATGCACACACACAGAGTAAAATTATCCAATTTATATTAGGAGTCCCGTTTTTTACTTCTACTACTATTGAGTAAATTTCAACAAATTTTAATTAGAGTGTATTTAAAATAAAATTGAATATTTTTTGACTTAAATATGCCCCCCCCCCCCCCTCGGTGTATGCATACTCAATTTAATTTTGTATTTTTTTATGTTAAATTAAATTAATTTTTATTTAACGCTATATACCAGTGGTCGGCACCCATTGCACGCTGGAGCCGAACACAATCGGTTATTCACATGTATACAACACGAATGTCAACAAACAATCAACAAAGAGCATAAAAAAACAAATATTTTATTCAGTAGCAAGCTTACTTTCTTCAAAGCAGTCGCTTTGTTGAAGAAATACACCAACACATGCATATTTTTATTAAAACACTAATACTTTCATATGCCTCTTTCTGCCGACCACTGCTATATACTAATAATCCCCTTTTCAAAGTTCACTTTGTTTTTGTTGCTCTTTGTCCACACATAATGACCCTCAACTGTATGCGGGATTTTGTTGCTAATATTTTCAGTTCTTTTTAAATCAATTGAGCGGAAATTACTGCAAAAAAAAAACCAACCGTACATAATTGTAGGTTCATTTAAAATTATTATCGTTTTTTATACAAAAAAAAAATATTTCGTAACTATTTAAGTACGAGTGAACAGGCAAACAATAAAGTTTATCTAGACAACTATAAACAGTTTGAATATTGTACTGATTAGTCTCATTACCTACATTTATTATACTATACTAGTGCAAAAAGAAAAAAACAGAAAAGTGAGAATACGACTAAATATCGTTTTAAATAAGTAATTTTAGAGTCTAACGTAGGGTGACCATTTTTTTCTGAACTCAAATCAGTACGCCCAAGCTTTTACGTTTATATTTTCGTGAAATACCTCTCTTAACACTCTTTTCTATGGCAAAACACTGATAATTTGTTCAACACTCAAAAAAAATCGGTTAAACTAACAAACTTGGGGAAATTAGTATTTCAGTAAAAACAACTGTTTGAAAAGAGCTGTTAAAAAACAAAGGTTTAAAAACAAAAGATTTAACTGACTTCAAACAACCTAATTTAAATGTTGATCGTTTCAGTGCTGAAATTATAACAAACAAAACCCCACAGGTTTTGAGTTTAAGAAAATCCCTCAAATTCTGAGGACTTTTTTCCATAAGTTTTGATAACTCTGACTTTTATAAAACCCAGATAAAAAGCACATATTTTTTTTAATAGCGGCTGATGTTCTGAGTGATTTGTCCAATAAATTCTGAAGACATTACCTCAGCGAACATCTCAGAATCATTTGAATTGATGCAATTACATTATCTTTCTAAAAATATAAAAAATCCATCATCCTGTGAACTTTTCGTTTAGAAAACCTATTAAATTATGGGCACCTTTTCTGAACTCTAAACTTTTTAGAATTAATTTAACTCAAATTATCTCTTTGCCATACTTAAGTTATAAAAAACTACTCCGATGACTTATTTTATGGAAATTCAAGTTTTTGTATAAAATTTTTATATTGAAATGTTCAAAAATTAGTACAATCAGTACATAATTCAAATAATTCAAAAAATCAGTACATCGTCTTTTGATGAGTACACGTGATCAAACATCACACAGAAAAAAATAAAAAAACATTTTGAGTAAATTTTTAATACTATTGAGTAAAAAAATACTCAATTTTCCACCAGTAAACGATTTAATAGTATTGAGTAAACTTTTAATAAAAAATTATTAAATGCTTAATAAAAAATTTGAGTAAATTATTAATTCACACAATTAAATCTTTACTTAAAATTTTTTAATATTTTTAAGTAACTTTTTAATTGTGTCAAGTAAAAATTTACTCAAAATGTATCAAATTATTTTTTTAAAAAGTTTAAAAAGTTTCTAATTTTTTTTCCAAAAAAATTGCTTTTACAAACTTTACCAAATATACTTATGTCTTCAAGACAAAGTAAAATTTTATAAAGATGATTTCAAACTTTCATATACATATACAAAAAACAATAAACTAAATGAGAATTCAAAACACCAAGAGAAAAAAAAAATAAATAAAAAAAAATATTAAATTTGTATTAAATTATTTACTCAAATTTTATTTTCAATTTTTGAGTAAATTTTTAATTGCGTCAATTAAAAAATTACTCAATTTTTTTTTAAAAAATTAAACAAGTGATTACTCAAATTTGTTTCCTCCATATTTTTTTCTGTGCAGTACATGTACTGATCAAATCAGTACGTATGGTCGTCAGCCTAGTCTAACGTAGTCACAAGTGAATTTATTTCGAGATTTAATTTAACATACATTACACTTATTTTCTTTGTGTGCTTTGTCGTAAGCTAGACCAATTACACAGTAATATAAAATTTTACTTTCCGAATCGGAATGGGATGAAACCAAAAAAAAAGCAAATGAAAGTTAATTTTTTACATAACAAAGGTTTTTTTTAGTTAAAGTTTGTGATATTAAAGCATTTAAAGTTTTTGTGTACTGCCTACTTTAAGGCAATTATAAAATTAAGCATACGCCACTTTACAGTTTTCAAATTTAGTACACAAAAACTTTCGTTTGCTTTTGTTTCATCCCATTCCGATTCGGAAAGTTCGATTTTGTATCACTGTGTTATTATTATAATTAGGGTATTCACTTCAGAAATTTTTTACCCATGCAGAAGTGCAATATTGCAACTTTTTTTTTTTAAATGTTGAATTAAATTATTTTTATTACCTTTTACATGATGCGTCGTTGTAAGAAAATATTCTCAATTTATTTCAATAGTAATAAAATTGCTTCTTTTTACAAAGTAACAAGAAAATAAAGTTGCAATTTTTAAATTGCGCAATTTCGCAAGACTAAAATTTCAGACGTGAATTCCTTTAATAAAAGTTCACAAGCTTCAAATGCTTGTAAAAAATCTAGCACTAAACTAAAACAAGCCTTGAGGGGTTTGTTATGGAATATGTCAACTTTCATTTGGTTTTGGTTTTATCCCATTCCGATTTTGGTTGTTACACTGTGCTACTTTTGGAACTCATTTCATATTCAGGGTATTCACTTCAGAATTTTTTGACCCTTGCAACAGTGCAATATTGCAACATTTTTTTTTTTTAATTTTAATAAAATTTTTGTTTTTCTATTACCTTTTATATCATGCGTAGTTGCAAGAAAAGATTTGCAATTTATTTTAATATAAATACCATTGCTTTTATTCAAAAAGAAACAATCCAAAAAAGTTGCAATTTTGACATTGCGCAATTTTGCAAGACTAAAATTTCTGACGTGAAGTCCATTATTAAAATCTAAACTTATGATTTTTATATGGAATGCAACGATCAATTTCAAGTTATCTTTTTTAAATTTCTTTTAACTATTATTTAATTTTTATTAATCTTTTAAAAATATTTTTTTTTTATTGATTTTTTTTTTTTTTATAAATTTCAATTGCTCAAATTCTGTTTTTATTACTTAAATTAATATAAATTGGTTTATATTCGACCTTTACATATTTGTTTCAAGATAATTTCACCCAGCTCGAGGTCACATTTCTTTTGTTTTCTCCGCATTTGCGTCTAGCGGGCCAAAAACATGTTTAAGCGGGACTCTAGCGTAGCATAGCAATTGAAGAAAACAAAATGTCCATATAAAAAATTTTTTTAAAACTTTGCCATATTTATGCATATATTTTTTTTTAATATTTGTTTCTTCTTAAAGTAGATTGTGTTAATTAATTTTCAAGAGTTATGTATTTTTTATGCACACAATGTTTGTTGTTTTTTTTTTTTATTTTTATTTTCAATTATCACACAATGAAAGAGAAGATTAACAAACCTTACGTTTTCTTACGTAATCTTTGAGTCGGTGTATTATATTACGAAGAAATAAAAAGTTTATTTCAACTTGATTTCTTTACTTTTTCTCTCAATAACATTTTCTTGTTTCGCTTTCTTTTCATTCATTTATTCATTCATTCATTGAATTTAATACAATATGATGAACTCATTCATATGTAGATGTTCAAATATTATTGTGTAAATATTTCAAATTTAATTGTGTCATATGAAAAAATGTCATTGTTGATTTAATTAAAGAAAATTCATTTTAAGACACGATATAATATTGGTCATACAAAGATGGATAGTAGGGTGGCAGCTATTTTGCAAAACTTCGAATTTGAAAGAGTGCACCCCTAGTTTTTATTACATTTGGTCTAAAAATGCTATGCTAAAAATTTCAGCCAAATCGGACAACGTTAACACGAGGCGCATCGAGGTCAAAGGTCAAATGTCAAAAATAGCCATATTTTGATGAAAAACAATAAATAAATGGTGTTGTTTTTAGAATATATTGTTAAAAAGTGGTACACGAGTTGTTTTTAGTATAAGAAGATAAATTAAAAACTTTTGGGTTTTACAAAAATTAACCCTTTTAAGTCTTTCGGGGTCAAAATGACCCAATTTTCATGAAAATACAAAATATTTAATTAATATTCTGTTTGTGTATGTTAAACGCGTACTTTGATAACCTTATCAAATCTGATTATCATCGGACCATTTTTGGACTTAGGTCCCATGTGAAAATTTCGGTCGATATTCAGTTGAAGCGGTTTATTGTCAACAAAAAGAAGCCTATTCCACTCGAATTTGATTAGTAAGTGCTTTTTACACTTATTAAAGATTTGACAAAATATAGATCTAATCAGTTCATGTTTGAACATGGGACCCATTTTCCGGGAAACTCTGGTGTAGGGTATTATATGGTCGGTCTTGGCCGACTATAATTTTCTTACTTGTTAAATTTGAGACTGGGCAGCTAAAAAAAAAACAGGTAACTCTTATTTTTCTCCCCTCATTCCAATATTCAAGTTTCAGGACAATCGGTGGGTGCCCTGTGAAAGACCTTCATTGTAAGTCTATGAGGCCTAACAAGGGAAGTATCTCAACCCTTATGAACCAATTTGCATAAAAATTAAATTATATGTTAAAGAGACAAATCTAAGGTTGGAGTGTCTCGGCTTATCGGCCTTTTTCGGGGTTAAGGGGTTCAAAAAATGGCGAAAAATCGTTTTTTTGACTGTTCAGCCATTTTTTTCTGAGAAATATGATGTTTCCATATGATAAATTATCCAATCACAATTAGATTTGTTTGGGTTAACAAAGTACAGGTTTAACGCACTCGTAAAATTTTAAGCAAATCGTTCCTATTTTCATGAATTTTGAGAGATTTATGTGAATATCGGGAGGGTGGTTTGTATGGGGACTACGAGTCCAATTCCTTTTAAATTTGGAATGATGATTTGTAAATACAAAGCACGTTTATCTGCCAAATTTCAAATGGATACCTATTATAATACGGACCATTTAACCAACATTTGGAAGAGACGTTTGTATGGGGGATATGTCTAAACATAAACCGATTTTTTTTTTAATTTTCAATAGGCCTTGTCCTTGAGGATTCGTCAATAGAGGCTTAAGTTTCAATTTTCGGACAAATAGATTAAAAATTCCGACCTGTATCGTGCGCACAACGTTTACATAGACAGACTAATGGGATCAAAAAGTGAGTCTGAATCGATCGATATACTTGAAGGTGAGTCTACTACCAATATTTCGGGCACAAAGTCATTATACCCTGTACCGCAAAGTGGTGTAGGGTATAAAAATGGTTGTATACAAAAACTTGGCCCAAGTAACAAATTTTATAAATGTAAACCACTCAGCCGAAATTGGTATAAGTACTCAGTCAGCTGTTTAAGAGTTAAAGCAAAATTGTTGCCAAAAAGGATATTAACATTTGTCATTTAAAGTCGGAAATTTTGTTAATCGAAAAAATGCATCCGTCAAGTTATAAAACTTGGTATTTAATAATTTTGTAGTAAATATTTATAAATTTATTGCAATACTACATACTAAAAATGTATTAAAAACAGTATTTCAAAATTGAAATTTTGCCAAGAAAGTAAATATTTCCACACATTCTTTTTTTTTTGTAGCATGAGTCAATCCCATTCTGTAAAATAATTTCATTTTCATTATTTGAGATCTTAGAAAATTATTTTGTGAAAAAATCTACTCATAAATTGTTTAAATTAAGTTTTCTGTTATCCCAAAAAAAAAAAAAAAGAATCACTGACCCTGTGAACTACATAAAACTGTTGTTAATCATTATCTTTTACGTGGGTGAATTTTTAAATAAAATTAATTTTTAATTTTAATTCAAAACACGGAAAATTCAAAAAAGAAGAAACTTTTATTACATGTTTGTTACGAAAATTTTTAACAAAACAAAAAGTAACAAAAAAAAAGTAGAGTAATGATGGGATAAGAGAATAAAAGTTTATATAATTTTTAATGCCAAACATGATATTTATTGTTGTTTAATTTCATTTTCTTCAGTTAGACATGATTGCCAAAATAGTAGACATTTTGGCGTCTACTCACAATAAATGTGTTGAACCATAGTAATATGTTGGTGTCTTTAGCAATTTTAAGATTGAAATTAAATGATTTAATAAGAGATGGGCGCGTGATTTAATTTATATTCAAACCACTCTCGCGTGATTAACAACTTTATTCACGGTCGCAATTATGATAATTTATTTGTTAAGGAGACAAATTGAAAAAACAAGAAATAAAATAAAGATCAAAACTTGATTCATGTGTTCACGCAAATCACGTGACCGGCACCCATCTCTAGAATATACCATACCTAGGCATATTATGCGAGTGATACTTATCAAAAAACTTAGGGGTTTTATTATATCAGCAAATGTTTTGTTTATTTAAAATTGTAAAAGATAAATATTTTGTTTTTGTATATTTGTTTTTTTTTTATTATTTCAAGTGCATTTTGAGAAAATGAGAATTAGAACAGGGGCGTAAATAATTAGAATGAAAAATCACACATTGACTGCATTATTAATACACACATGACTACTTTATTATAAATACAGTGACTGACAACTATCTACGTACGACAACATAGGAGATGTAATTCGTTAACGACAAAGTTAACAATAAAAATCCTAATTACACAGCACACCAAAAAAAAGGTCCTGACTCAGAAACTTGACCCACTAATCCTTTTTTTATTTTGACCTCCTAAAATCGATTCCATCATAAGAATTGAATGCTATCGTTGGGTTTTCCTGTAATTTACAAGGTGAGTCCGCAAAGTGAACTTACCTGATTAAGCAAAAAGCAAGCAAAAATGAAAGAAAAATAAAATTTTTAAATACAGTTAAAAAATCGTCATTTTTTGACCTCCAATTCCTTTGACCACCATTTTATTGATAATAACACAGTGCAACAATCAAAATCGGAAAGGGATAAAACCTTAAGCAAATAAAAGTTGACATATTCCATAACAAAAACCTCAAGGCTTTTTTTAGTTCAGCGCTAGATTTTTTTTTTACACGCATTTTATAATAATAATTGCATGAAAACTGTATAAGTGGCGTATGCTTAATTTTGTAATTGCCTTTAAATAACAATCATACGCAACGGTAGTAAAACGATTGCATCGAAATTCATGCCAAAATTCATAATTTATAGCTAACGTAATTTCGGGCTTAATTTTGGACGCTGGACGTGTTTAGTACACAAAAACTTTAAATCACCAACTTTTGATGCGCGTAAAAAAATCTAGGGCTGAACTAAAAAAAACCTTAAGGGTTTTTTTTTTTTCTTTTTTTTTTAAAGAAGCAACACTCAGGCAATGCTGCCTATCAATTACCAATGTAACCGTGATGCTTCTTTCGGAAAGGGGATAGAAGAGAGATGAAAGATTTGAAAGATAGAAGGGCTTCAGTATGGCAACACTGTAATTGCGCGTGTTGATAATTTTGAGTACAGTTGTTGCATCGCCATCTGTTATTGATCTGGCGAATTATTTTTGAAGCTGTGTTTATAGCCATTATTTTATTATTTTACTTCGTTGACGTTTTAGTGCTATTTATCAACGAAGGAGGGTGCTGCGATAGATATTAGTTATAAATAGAAACTAATAAATATCTGAAAAAAATGTTGGTCTGCCTGAGCTGAGAATCGAACCCAGGCTTGCTGGCTAGTAGTCCAACGCGCTAACCACTAAGCCACAGCACCCTCTCTCAGGAAAATTATTTGGTACAAATTCCTATAACAATAGATTCTTTAATATATTCTACGGTAATCAAAACAAAATTTTCTAAATAAAATTATTTTTCAAAAAAACTACTTGCTCTAAAAAACGATTCGGGACAATTTCAAACAAAAATCATTGATTCTGGAACGTGAAGTAGAATCGGTTGCAGGGTAATATGATACGTTCTGGAACCGATTTTTTGGAACGGAAAATTTTGCTAGTTTTTGATTTCATTCCATTCCGATTCTCAATGTTCGATTTTGTATAACTGTGCAATTAGGTAATTTATTGTTAACTTTGTCGTTAATGAATTACATCTCCTATGTAGTCGTACGCAGAGTGATAGAGTAATACATCGACCGTTTTGTAGATCTGGCATCACCAAAGATAATTGAAAAATGCTGGCAATGCCAAACTAAAGTTCAAACGTAAAGCAAAGAGAGACAAAAAACAATCTGCATTCTCACTGTAAAACTGGTATCTTCCATCTCGCTCACATTTCGATTTGTGATAAAATTTCGTAAACAATACCATATGGTTTTTGTTTACTACTTTTTCAACCGCCATTTGTTATCCTACTCTATAACTCTGGTCGTACGTAGGCATTTGTCGCTCACTGTATTTAAATGATTTGATATTATTGACGGCATTATAGACAAGATTTTTATTATTTTTGAAATAATATACAATAAATATGCGTTACACAAAATAAAAACTGATTTGAAGAATTAAAGGCATATTGCAAAGAAACTTGATATGCCACAAACTCAAAATGTTGAAGAAACAAGCAAGAAACTCTGCTGTGCCAGATCTTTATATGGAGTTCACACTAGCGACCTTAAACAAGTTTTTCAACAAAACACCAGTAGCAGAATAAAAACGTAATGGACACAGAACAAAGACTTTTTTAAACATCTCACTCTTGAACACTTTAAAACAGCAAGTGTGAACGCCGTATTAAATACCCTCAACCAGAGTTATAGAGTAAGGAAACAAATGACGTTTGAAAATTTAGTAAACGAAAACCATATGGTATTGTTTACGAAATTGTATTACAAATCGAAATCTGAGCGAGATGGAAGATACCAGTTATACAGTGAGAATGCAGATTGTTTTTTGTCTCTCTTTGTTATGCGTCTGAACTTTAGTGTGGTATTACCAGATTTTGGCCATTATTCTTGGCGATGCCAGATCTACAAAACTGCCGATTCCTTACTCTATAACTTTGCCCTCAACAACGTTCAGAGATGTTTTTTATAGAAACTTTTTGGAGTAATAAAATTATTTGTAAAATAATCGTTTGTTGAACGTCTTTGTTCAATAATTCGATATTTGGTCAATCCGATATCAATTCGATATTTGACCAATAATGTGTTCCAGAAGTGCTTCTGATACGAAGCCGAATATTGGATTAGACAAATCAATATATGAACATATACTAAACACAATCAAAACTTAAACCAGCTGTCAAAAAAGGTAATCTTGTTACATTTTTCTGATATCAACACAATGCACTTCATTAGTAGGGCATCTCCTGAGTGTTGGTTCACATTAAAAAAAAAACCCCTACTGTCGCGTCTGTTTATACTTCATGTTTCTGCAATAAATTATATGGAAGGACGTGAATTAAAACATTATTATCGACCAAATTGTTTTTATGAAATGCACTGTATTGTATTAAGTTAAGAAATCTTGCTTTAATTTTCAAAAAAAAAAAAAAGATTAAAAATCTAGTTATAATCTTTTAATTAGATTTTCCACTCAATGAGTATATGCCTGAAAGGTATATGTAGACTTTTTTGTGTTAAAGTTTATTGACCTTCATTATAAAGTTTTTTTTAAACAATTATAATCAATAATTATTGAAACCTTAGTGAAATTTACATTACATTTTGTGTGTTATACCCTGTTCTCACTTACAGCTAAAAACCATTTTTAGCAACATTTTTCGTTTTATGCTTAAAAACCATTTTTATGACTCGTTTTACCATACATTTTTTTGTTGTAATATGTCAAAATAAAAATGTTTTTTGCTCGTTTTAAAATTAAAACGATTTAAAACGAGCGGAATTCCAGGGGTTGAATTGAGTATTTTTGAATGTTCAGCGTTTTTAAAGCATTTTATTAATATTGGCAACATTGTTTATTACTAAAATGTAAATAATACAAAAAAAATTGTGGTATTTTTATCTTAAAACAATTCTTGAACATTATAAACAGTTATATGTATAATTAATGAATATAATTTTCCTATTTTAGTTTCGTTTGTTGTTGAAATGTGTACATGTTTATCAGCTGATAATGCAAATGTCAAAATAAAAACATAAAAACCAAAATAAAACGAGTGAAATTACGTGTGAACACTTTTTTTTTAATTAAAACAAATGTCGTTTAAAACCGTTTTTAGATGCTCGTGAGAACAGGGTATAACTCGATATTTTTTTATGTTATTACAGTTTAAGAAATATAACACAAATATGCATGTACGCCATCAACAAACATTTTTTTTTTTTGTTGTAATAATGTTGACCTTTATTTAAGTTTTTCCTGCAATTTATATAATATTCATTACCGGTATTCGAAAGGCACTCCCTTAAATACATAATCATGCCTAATTCATATCATTAAAGTAAAATTTTATTTAAAAAGCTTTTTAATTAATCTTAATGAGTTGGATAAACAAAACAAAAAAAAATAATGATATGTGATGTATTAAAAATTAAACAAATTATAAACAGGTAAAACAAATATGTAACACCGACAGTGTGACATCCTAATCTAGCGATTCTCTAATGGTGTGTCGTAACCCCCAATACAGTCGCTACATTCCCTGGGGCGCGAAAAGTTTTTTGAAATAAATAATAACACAGTGCAACAACCAAAATTGGAATGGGATGAAACCAAAAGCAAATGAAAGTGGAAATTTTCCTTAACAAACCCTCAAGTTTTTTTTTAGATTAGTGCGAGATTTTTTATACACGCATTCGAAGTTGGTGAACTATTATTAAAATTATATTTACTTGAAAACTGTATAAGAGGCGTATACTTAATTTTGTAATTGTCTTTTAATAACAATCATACGCAACGGTGCACAGTAGTTTATTTTGAATAATTCGGCCACTCAGTAATTACTAGACTGATTGCAGCAAGATTCATATCGTTAATAGTTAATATAATTTCGAAACTAATTTAGACGCTAGACTCCACATGTCCAATACGGGCACCATCAAGAGTTCCCCTAATTAGAACATATTTAACCCATTTTTATCCTCTGTTCGGTTTTTCGAACAGTTGAGATCAACTTTTTCAAAAAAAATATTTATGTAAGAAAAATGTTGAATTTTAGGTAAATTTTGTTACGAATGATAAGTCTCATTGTTTTGCAATAAAAAAAATCCCCCCTTGATCACCTCAATTTATATGTGCATTAGAGTGGTCCAAAATGGCACTTTTATTAAAATCTTGAGCTCCACAAGGCTGCCCCGTATTCTTGGTGCCTAAAACTTCCTGTGCAAAGTTTCAGGCGAATTCGTTAAGGTTTAGAGGTCGTTCACTTTGATTACTGTCATAATTACATTTGTATGGGGTTCTTTTATGCTTGTTAATATTAGGGTGGTCCAAAAATAGTTAAGTTGTAGTTTAAAATTGGAATTCTTTGTGACACCCTTTACTGTTTGCTGACACTATTGTTTACATACCTACATACTTTTAATTATCAAGTATTGATTTTTTTTCATTTCAATTATTTGCTTATTCAGTTATTTTTATTTTTCAATGTATTATTTAATTTTTTACTACGTACGTACATGTATTAAGTTTTTCTTTTATTATTTTATAAACTTATTCTACTACATCTACCTACATACTACTTTTACACGGTTTCTTGTTGTTTTATTTTGTGCCGCTAAACACTTACTCATTATCAAAAGTTCAATTACCTGTGTTGTGTCTTTATTTTGTATTTTACATGTGTTTCACATTTTTTTTATACATATTTTATTTTTAATTGTACTCGCGCTCGTCGTACCTTTGAAGCACGCATTCATTCTCCTCTCACAAGGGAAGTATTCCAACCGTTATGAACCGATTTACCTGAAACTGAAAATATATATAAAAGAGACGATTTTAAGGTTGGGAAGTACGTGTTGACTTAAATTTAATAAAGTTTATTTTGTATTTCATAAATGGAAAAGATATTCAACAAAGGGGAAGTATTACAAGATTTTGCCACCGTTGGAAAGGTTTTAAAAAATCTTTCTTCTCATATGAAAACATATAGTTTTTAAGAAGAAATCGCGGAAAAATCCAAAAGAGATATTTCGCCAATTTTTGATTTTTTTAACCCATAAATCCCCGATAATGCCAATAAGTCGAGATACCTCAACCTTAGAATTGTATCTTACATATATTAAAAGTTTCAGGCGAATCGGTTCATAAGACTTGGCATACTTCCCATGTCAGTGGTGTTGACAGTAATAGTAGTAGCGATTTTGTATTTCATTTGTTATTTTAGTATGCTATATTATTTGCTCTATTGTCAATTTATTTTGTTTGTTGTAAAAATGATTACAGCATTAACATTACATTAATATGCACATAATTCATGCAATTTTAACTGCACTTTTTTGCATAAATATAAGTAAAAGGCTTGTTAGCTTAAGTTAATATATTTTCAAATAATTGAAAATTTCTTTTTTAAGCAATTATAGGCAAATTAGGTTTAAAATGAAATTCGTTTTTGAAGATGTTTTATAAGACGGATTTCTTAAATATAAGGTAAACTCAATTAAAAATAGATAAGATATCTTATCCATTTTTACTCGGGTATTTACATAAATGTATTCTATGTATTTTTATAACATAAATTTATTTTTTAATTATTATAATAGATTTTTCTTAAAAAAAAAATACGCAAAAAAACATCTTCACGCATTTTTTTTTTGTCAGTAAAAACAACTGTTTTTGTTCGTTGTTTTAACTGAAAATGTAGTTGACCAACAAAATTATGTACATAAATATGTTAGAATTTTTTACCCTTTATGTCTTCCAAAAATATGTATTCCACTTTAAATAAAAGTTGAACACACTTTGACTTTGAAACAATTTTATGTTGTTTATAGAATACATATTTTTTTAAAATTATTTTATCTTCTATTTTATCTCTTGTGCAATCTTCTTATTTTTCTAAATACTGAAAAATTCCATATCAAATGTTTTTTTTTTCTTCTCCCCATTTTTGTTTATTTTTCCAAAATCCATTTAAAATATTTATTTATAAAAAAAAAAGTTTAACATACATTCAAAACAAAAAAAAAATCGCAGCGGCATACCACATTTTTTACCATAAAATGTAAAAATAGATTTTTTGTGTGTTGCCATCAGAACTTCTAATAAATTCAGTCTGTAATACGCTTTTCAAATTTGAATTATAATTAAAATGAATTAATTCTTAAATCAAATTGTGTTGAATGAAATGATTGCTTATAAGATCCTAGGAAAAAAAATAAGTGGTTCAAAAAGACTTACAAGGAAGGTCTTTTAGAGGACACCCACCGATTGTCCTAATATTTATGGGAATGAGGGGAGAAAAATAAGAGATACCCATTTTTTTTAGCTGCCCAATCTTAAATTTAAAAAAGGTTGCCACCTTATGAAAAAATTAGGTATTTCGGGAAAATCCAAATAAAATCCGAACTAGCAGGAATTTGGCCAAACGCAAAAATACGGGTCAGCTTAATTTTAATAGAGATTATTATATATGATTTGTTTTTACATTTTTGAAGATAAGGACTTAACGAATTCGGGCACGACCTATACACCATTAGATAGGCCTTTAAAAAACCTTTCGATCTGTATAAAATGTTCATATAGTTTCTTTTGAAGAAATGTGAAAGATCCTCAAAACCCTAAAAAAATCCCGTTTTTTCCCCTCCCCTTTGACCCGCTAAATGTGAGATTGGGCAGCTAAGAAAAACAGGTAACGCTTATTTTCCTCCCCTCTTTCCTATGTACAAGTTTCAGGAGAATCGGTGGGTGCCCTGTGAAAGACCTTCCTTGTTAGTGAAGTAGAGTATGCCAACTTCATACTACGTTGGAAGTACTTTTAAAAGCACTTCTAAAATGCTATAAAAATTACAATAAAAACAACTTTCACTTGTTCTTTACTTCATGATTTTGAAGTATCTTTTTCATATGTTCTTACGAATTAAATTAAAAAGTTCCATTTTTGTGACACTTTATCATTACCTAGCAAAAGAAGAGCTCACCAATCACTAGTGTCCGACCGAATACACCTTTTTTGGCCGAAGCCGAATATTCAGCCAAATTTTCACTATTCGGCCAAACCGAAGCCGAATATTTAAAAAAAAAAAATATTTATGTAGTAAAAACAAGAAAAAAATAAAAGTCGACTCGGCGGGATACTCAAATGCATGAGAATGCTGTCTAGAATGATTTTATTTTAAGCAAACAATTTTTTTGGGCATTTTTGTAAAAAAATATATTTTAGAGTGTAAATTTTTTTCGATCGAAATTTTTTTTTGAATGTAAAAAATGTTTTTAGTTGCAAAAACACTTATTTAAATGGTTTTGTGGCTTACTAATGTGATTCAAAGTTAGTTTAGTATGTTTTTTAACACGTGAGCACAAATATTATATAATTATTAGGTATTCGGCCAAAATTGTGGCCGAAGCCGAATAGTGGCCGAATAGTGCTTTTTGGCCGAAGCCGAGGCCGAAGCCGAATATTCGGTCGGACACTACCAATCACTACAGAAATCACCACAACTTATGAACCCTTATTATTTAAGTATGGCTGTGATACACAAGTATGCACTTTTTCCACGTCCAGCTTTAAGTAGATTTAGGTTTGGTGACAAAATTAGGTAATGTCATTTCATTCGTCTTTATTTAGAGCTTAAAAATCGAAAAGACAAAAATCCTAGCTAATCCTTTTTTCGAGTTATTGTTATATTTGTAATTTTTTCCTAAACTCGACAAGAAATTTAAAATATGAGTTGTGATTTGCAACTACCCGAAATAATGGTCCTTTAAGCATACTAATCGAAACAAAATCACTATTTGAGTCGATATAGTTATGTCCATCCGTATGTCTCTCCATCTAAACGTTGTATACACGATCAATATATTTAGATGAAATTTAAAACTTAAGCTTCTTTTTGCTAAAGGACGAAGCCTATTGAAATTTGAAAAAAAAATCGATCCATGTTTAGATATAGCCCCCCTATACAACGACCCCTTAAGATTTGGCTTAAATTCCCCTAACAACCGTAAAAAAGTATGTAACCTTTTGAAATTTGACAGGTAAATGTTTATATTCATTTATCATCGTTTTAATATTTCAACGGGATCGGCCAATTTTTACTGATAGTCCCCACTCAAACCACTAGTGTCCGACCGAATACAACTTTTTTGGCCGAAGCCGAAGCCGTATATTCGGCCAAATATTCACTATTTGCCCAAACCGAAGCCGAATATTAAAAAAAAAATATTTATGTAGTAAAAACAAGAAAAAAATAAAACTCGACTCGGCGGGATACTCAAATGCATGAGAATGTTGTCTAGAATGATTTTATTTTAAGCAAAAAAGTTTTTTTGGACATTTTTGTAAAAAAAAATATTTTAGAGTGTAAATTTTTTTTCGACCGAAAATTTATTTTAAATGTAAAAAATGTTTTTAGTTGCAAAAACACTTCGTAAAATGTTTTTGTGGCTTACTAATGTGATTCAAAGTAAGTTTCGTGTGTTTTTCAACACGTGGGCAGAAATATTATACAATTATTCGTTATTCGGCCTATTCGGGCAAAATTGTGGCAGAAGCCGAATAGTGCTTTTTGGCCGAAGCCGAATATTCGGTCGGACACTACAAACCACCTTCCGATATTCATGTAACTCTCTCAAAATATTTGTAAATTGGAGATATTTGATTAAAATTGGGTCTGCGGATTTTCAACGTGTAATTTGGATCCATTATTTAATCTGATTTTAATCAGACGGTTCTTGGTCTTGATCTTTACAATGGAATCTGACAAATTCCGAAACACGTGTCGATTACGCCTTGCAAAAATTATCAACATAAATAAATATAAAATAGAAAAACAACTTTCTTGAAAATTAATATAGTTTTAATTAGTAAAGGAAATATAATGACCTCGAACTAGAATAAACCTACTCAAAATATTTAAAAAAGAATTATTTCTTTAAAGGTCTGATTGTAAAAGCTTTTGCTATAACTCTTCTTTCTTATTCTTATGATCAATCACTGTTAAAATTATAAATTAATATTTTAAAATAAGAAAAAATAATAGTATGTACTATTATATTTTACACTAAAAAAAAAAATATTGTAAAACTAGCAAAAAAATGGTTAAAATTAGCAAAAAAAACTGTAGTTTTGGACGTTGCAAAAATTTTGGTAATATTAGCAAAACCATTTTGCTAATCAAAAAATTAGGAGAAAAATGGTAAAATTACAAGAATACCATTTTATTTTTGTAAAAAATCAACCTTGTAAAATTATCAAAAAATATGGTAAAATTACCAAAAAAATGGTAAAATTGAAATAGCAAAAAAAAATTGTAATTTGGTAAAAAAAACTGTTTTATTTAGTATTTTTTTTTCTCTGATTAGTAGTTGATTTAAAATTTGGTGTATATACTAAAATTTTTTTTGCCTGTTTTTGAGCACCACGTTCTTTAAATGTAGTAATAGCAGCATCAACTATTACTTCAGTTGTTGGATGGTTTCTTCGGCACGATGGCATCTTCTTTTGCCTTCTTTTCAGCAGCTGTAGTTGCAGTAACTGGACTTCCAACAACATCAAAATCCAAAATGATTTTTTTTTCACTTCAACACTTTAAACAAAAAATTTAAAGAACAACACTTCACTTTTTTTATTTTTTTTTGCGTCATTTTTTTAGCTTAAGTAGAACAAATGAGAATTGCGTAGTAGTCTACACAAGAAATTTCTTACATTTTCACGTAAAATTTGTAAAAAAAATTAACATTTTTTTTCGAATTTTTAATTTTTTTCACATGTATTTAAAAAAAAAAATAAAAAAAAACTTTTGGATATCGAGGGCCTATATTCAAAACCCTCTATCTTAAAAAACACAACTTTTCAGGAGAGACAAAAAACTGTTTATATCGCGTATTGTTAGAGTAATTAAAATTCGATATTCTACAATATTTTTTTAAATCAACTACTGAATCTCACATATAATTCGTTTTTAAAATTTTGCACTATTGGGGATTTTAGAGGATAGATAGAGGGTTTTGTTTCTCAAAAATATTAAGTACATGAATGAAAATTATCAGATAGAGGGTTTTGCATTTTAATAAAAATGAATTATTATGATTTCATTTACGACATCGGTAAATTTTTAACGTGATTTATTAATGATAACGGCTTATAAAAAATTCCAAAATCGCGTTTTTGGTCCACAGGTGCTAATTTTTGAGACAAAAAATATTTTTTTACCTAATTCATCTCAAAAGTTGACAAACTGTTGAGTATGTTATGTAAAAAACCGTTAAAAAATTAAAAACGCGATTTTGGTTCACAGATGCTGATCAGCATCGCGATATTTAAGATTAAAATTTTTGTTTCATGATGTTCACAAGACATACAAATTTTGAGCCTTATTTTTCAAAAAAAAATCAAACACAAATTTTGAGAAAAAATTAGCATCAGTGGACCAAAATCTTTATTCTGGAATTTTGTTGACAATTCATGTTCAGCATGCAAAAATTAGTATGAAAACATGTAATGCTTGATGAAATTATTCCAAAAAAATATTTATAAATTAATTATTTGAAAAGATAGAGGGTTTTGCATTCAGAAAAATTAATTGTGTAAGAGATAGAGAAAACCAAAAATGCAAATAAAATAGCAAAAAAAAATATTTTTGTTCTGAATTTTACACCATAGATGAGGGCCGTTTTACTGAATATTTTGCCATCAAAAAGTCATTTTCGTGAAAATGGAAGATAGAGGGTTTTGAATATAGGCCCTCGATATTGAAGATTAGGGCTCTTATTCATAATACTTATAACAGACTTATTGTAGGTTTATTTGACAATTATTCCTGCAATATCTGTCAAATAAACCTACTTTAAATATACTTCAGGTTTTATGAATAACCACCTAGATATCTAAGTATGTGTTAAAATTTAAAAAAAAAAAATTTTCAAAATTATAAACTTTTTATTAACAATTTAGGTGGCAAATTTTAAAGAAAATTTCATATAAAATTAGCAAAAAATATGGTAAAATTAGCAAAAAAATATGGTAAAAAATACTAAAGATTGTGTAGCCTATTTTTGAGCGCACATGCAGTTGATGAATGGCTACTTTGCTATGGTGTTGGCAGCATCATCTTTTGCCTTCTTCTTGGCAATTTTAAACAATTTTTTTTTTTCTTAAAACTAAGAAAAAAAAAAATAAAAAGTATTACCATTTCTTTAAGGAAAATACTAATATTTTTGCTAAAATTATAGTAAAATAAAAAAAAAAACTAGCAAGAAAATATAGTAAAAGTACCAAAAAATTTTTGTATTTTACCAATAGTAAATTGCCAAAGAAAACTGTAAAAGTTAAATTTTTACAATTTTTTTTGCTAAAGTTTGGTTGAAGTAAATTACAACACCTTTTACTAATATTTTGACTAAGTTATTTTTTTGAGTGTATGCTAAAATTATTAAAACCAAAAATTATAAATACAAAGTTCTTTAAATGCCAACGATATATTCTACAAGCAAACATTGCAAGTTAATGGGGTCATAATTATTTTCTTTAGATTTAACAAATAAACCCCTATTTTTTTAATTGTTTAAATAAAATAAACTTTCTCTGTTACCAAAATAACATCTCTCTTCTCCCCTACATTATTCATGTTTTTTTTTTTTTTTTTCATCACTACAGAGGAAATTGTATTATTCTCTTTTCTTTTTTAATTTGAATGTTGAGGTCATACTTTAATTGTTTGTGTTTTTTGTAGGGAAATTAAACTCCCACCCTGTAACACCCCAATGCATTTGTTCTCTTTCTCTTGTCTCTTAGTGACATACTCTTTATTCAGGTTATATTCTCAATACAGTTTTTCAGTTTCGGGTAATTTGATGTAGTTAACTAACTATATGATGACGACACTTTTCATATAGACGCCAACTAACTTAGAGATAGGGTGTGTGTTTAATAAATGTATTTATATATATTTTTTTATTTAATTTATCAAATATTTCTTAAAATATTATTTTACTAATTTTTGTATGTATTTTGTATATTACAGGTTAAATAAATCATTATCGTGTCTGTCTATTAACAAAAAGAAAGAAAACATTTTTAAAATTCTTGGTGTCAACCCTACGTAAATATGACTGAAGTCGAACAACCACCACAGAATGGCATTGATTTGTCAGCGACCGAAGATGATGATAATAGCAAAGCTCGACCAGCCGACATAGAACAGGTAATTTTAATTTTTTATTAACTTTTTCTTTATTTTTTTGTTTAATTATTGATTTTTAAATTATCTTATTGCCTCTTCTCAATTTCTTTTTTGTTTTTTTTTTGTTGTAAAAAGGATGTGCGCGAAATGGAGCGACGCAAACGTGTTGAAGCTATAATGGGTTCAAAGCTCTTCCGTGAAGAGTTAGAACGTATTGTTGATTGTGCACGTGATAGTGGTAACACTGCTGGATTATTCCAACAACTTTCCGATATTGTTGGTGTACCCGCCTCACGAGTTGGCAGTGTTTTCAAGTCTTCCAACTGCATGGTGCCCATAAATGACATACGTGGTGTTGAATCGATGGGCTATGCCAAGGGTGAAAAGATTTTACGTTGCAAATTGGCTGCCGCCTTCCGTTTATTAGATTTGAATGGCTGGACTCAAGGTTTGGGTGCTCAGATCACAGCACGCCTTAAGGTTGATCAAGAATATTTTTTGGTTAATCCTTATGGTTTAATGTATCATGAGATAACTGCTTCATCACTCAATAAAGTCGATATGCAAGGCAATATTGTGGAACAGGGCACCACAAATTTTGGTGTCAACAAGAGTAGTAAGTTCATGCAATGAACAAAAATATTTTATTTCGTATAATTGGTTAATGCTTTTTTTTTATTATTCGTTTAGATTTTGTACTTCATTCCATTGTACATGCTGCTCGTCCTGATATACGTTGTGCCATTTATATTGGCTGCAGTGCAGTTGTTGCTATTGCCTCTTTAAAAACTGGTTTACTGCCTTTAACTAAGGATGCTTGTGTTTTGGGTGAATTATCCACATTCTCATACACTGGCTACCTCTATGACGAGGAGGAACGTAATAAATTGGTCCGCAATTTGGGTCCCAACTCAAAAGTAATGCTCTTGACCAATCACGGTGCCTTGTGTTGTGGTGAAACTATTGAGGAAGCCTTCTTTGCCGCCTGTCACATTGTACAGGCATGTGAAACACAACTTAAACTACTGCCAGTTGGTTTAGATAATTTGGTTTTGATACCCGAGGAATCGCGTAAAATTATTTATGAACAATCAAGACGTCCCCCAGAGGATTTGGAAAAGAAATTTGCTGCTGCCGCAGCTATTACAGATTCGAATAAGGTTGAGGAGGAGAAAAAGGAAGGTGATGAAACTATCACTACTACCACAACAACAACAACAAAAGTAATAGGACAGGCACCTAAATGGCGTGTTGGTGGTGCTGAATTCGAGGCTTTAATGCGTATGTTGGATAATGCTGGCTATCGTACTGGTTACATTTATCGCCATCCTTTGATTAAATCCGATCCACCAAAACCCAAAAATGATGTTGAATTGCCACCAGCAGTATCATCGTTGGGTTATCTATTAGAAGAAGAAGAACTCTTCCGTCAAGGGTAAGTTTTATTTAAAAAAAAAATCTATTTCGTGGCTAAAGAAAATATAATTAATTTCAATGTATTCATTCTTGTCATTATAGCATATGGAAGAAAGGAGATTTACGTAAAGGTGGCGATCGCAGTCGTTGGTTAAACTCGCCCAATGTTTATCAAAAAGTTGAAGTTTTAGAAACTGGAACTCCAGATCCCAAAAAGATAACAAAGGTAGAAATTATAACATTTGAAGATAAACAGACAGAAAATTAAGCTTAAAAACCTTAAATTAAAAATGATTTTTTATGTTTCTTATAATTAATAATTTATTACCAAAAGCTTATTATTATATATCAATCAGTAAATGAAAACCACCCAACATTCCTTTGCAAGCACAAATATTTAGTTAAAAATGTTTTTATTTAAAACAAAATTGTGTCTGTTTCAAAAAAAAAATGAATTACATGTTCTTTTCGCTAGTCTCTGTTAAAGATTGAAATTTGTTTTCTGCTGCCATTAAACTAAAACAAAAAACTGTTTTTGTTTTATTTTTTTTTATAAAGTAAATTAAATTTAACAATTACACAAAATTAGCATAAATACATATATTTTTTTAATAATAAAATTTAGAATATTGTAGCTCTTTCCTAAGAAAAAATGGCTTAACTATTTATGTTATAAAAAATCTTAATGATTTATTATTTTTTTAATTTAATTGACACTCTAACGTCTTTTCAATAATCAAAAACATTACTTACCACCTTGCGCCGCAAAAAATAATAATAATAAATTAACATAAAATATCGTATATTTAAAATCCACCATTCCAATTGATATTTTAAAACAAAATTATTATACAATTAATAAAGCTTTGTATGTCACTCTTATAAAATTAAATATATGTAATAGTTCTTAATATTCAATAAAGTATCGAAATTTATGTGCTATAAAAAAATAGTGAAAAATCAAACTGAAAAACTATTTAATTTCTAAAATAATTTTGTGCCTTAAATAACAGAATGCGGGTGGGCTTAACACAAGTATCCTTTTAAATTAAGCAACGTTTGTCTTGTTTCTGGTCAACAAAAACGCAAAAAAAAAATGTGAAAGAGAAAGAAAATTGTTTATAAATTTTTAATTACAAAAGAAATTTGTTTTCGGCAGCATTTTTACAATTTGGCCAAATACTTTTTTTAATACATAAAAATTTCTATATCGTAGTTTGTGAAAATTTTACACTAAAGCGACAATATTTTTTTTGTTTATTATTTATTTTGTTCTTTTGTTTTTGTAAAAATAAGTTTTTTTCTTTTTTTAAATGAACACAATGTTGCTTTAGGTCATGTTGTTGAAAACGTAAACATTTCTTTGAATTTGTATTAAAACTCTGAACATAACCTAAACCACATTGGGTTTCTTATACATAATTTTTTATTATTTTTTGCATGCATATTTTGTTTTAGTTTTTCTTTAATTCCTTCCATTAATAATGCATGTATGTTTTTTATATGTTGGCTTTTCTTTTACAAATCTAAAAATTTAACTGTCAGTTAATAATACAAAAGATACAAATTGTTGGGCTGTGCTGGTTAAATGAGCTTGCTTTGTTTAACTGCCAGTTTAATTTAACATTCCCTTTTACCTTACGACCTTAGGACCGATTACTCAGTTTTAGTGTCTGTTAATAATGATTTTTTAATATAAATATATATTTTTAACAGATTACTAAATTTAATTTAAATATTTTGTAGTAATCGTCTCTTTCGGTTCCCTTTTTATCCAAAAATAGGCACAAAATTATTTTTTCTTTTTTTTTTTCTTTTATTTTGTTTGATTTAAATTCACTTGTATTATAGTACATATTTAAGTTTCATACTAACTGATTTATTAACATTTACTAATTTATCAAAAAAAGTACTAATATTGTCGCTAATTTTGATATTTAACAACTTGTTTTAAATACTTTTAAGAGGTATTCAGTAGGGCGTTCCGTCAAATCTAAACTTTCGAATTTTAAGTTGTAATACCTGCCGAAAAATGAAAATTTTTTGCAAGAGCATTTTCAGTCGGCAACCAGCGGTGAAAGTTTGAAAAAATAACTTTTTTCGGGCAAAATTCATGTACGATTTTTTTAACCAAATCTGGCTCAAAAATTAGGAATTCCAAAATAGCTAGTTTTTAAACATGAAAAACATTTTTTATCCAAATTGGTCTTGAAAGTTGGAAAATGTTAAGTATTGTATGTATGTGAAAAATATAAAAAAAAATAAAAACACGATTTTGGTTCAAAAATGCTGATCAGCTTCTGTGAACCAAAATCGCTGATCAGCATTGTTGGACCAAAATCGCGTTTTTATATATTTTTTTAATGTTTTTAATTAACATATTTAACATTTTCAAACATTTTGGACTAATTTGGATAAAAAAAATTACGTTTGAAAATCAGCATCTGTGGACGTTCGTTTTTTTATTTAGTTTTTAAATATTTATCCCGGATTTGGCTAAAAAATTCGGACATGAGTTCTAGTTGAAAATCGTAATTTTTTCATACTTTGACCACTGGTTGCCGACTGAAGATGCTCTTTCAAATTTTTTCATAAATTTTCCCACAATCAGTTATTCCGACACAAAATTCGACAGTTTAGATTTGACGCGACGCCCCAGCATTCAGGTTTATACCAGTAGTTTAAAACGAAAATGCGCCCTAACCGCGATTATTTAATATTTTTTTATATTTAATAAGGACCGCTAAACTCAAAAATTTCATCGAAAAATTTTTTACGAATTCATTTTTTTTTTAATAAATTTTTAGCGTTTTTTGGAGATATTTTCACAAAGTTTGCGCGCAATAGACAAGCATATTATAAAAATAGGTTTTTTTAGTAAAAAGCTAATTTTTAAAGTTTTATAAAAATTTATGGGAAAACACCAAGCTATAAAGAATTTTATAAAAGAACGCTTAAAATTTTCCTTGTATTTTTTTATTTATTTTTGTATTTTAAATACAACAAAAAAACTGTAAATTTCTTGGTATTTTTTGTTTGTTTTTTCATATTATTCGTCATAACTTTGGAGTTTACCCATAGATTTTCATCAAACCGACTTTGTTATCTTTTTAAAGGCAGATTAAAAACAATTGCTACAATTTCTATTTTCGCCGATCATTCAAATTTAATTTTTTCTAAAAAAAAACGCATTTTTGTCATATGCATGCTAATCTCCGTAAACACATATCGCTCATTTACTTGTATAGTGTCATAACTCAAAATATTTGATTTGTCAGAAAACGCGTTTAAAGTTTAAAACTGGGTTTCCATTGAAAAAGGCTGGTACATAGAAAATGTTATACACGCCATGTTCTCTTCTCAAACCGTGAAGTTAAAAGATATTAGTACAAACTTTTGACACAATATAGAGCATGATATAATGAAAAATTATGTATTATTAACTCAAAAATCATGTTTTTTGAGTTATAACACTATACAAGTAAATGAGCGATATGATTCTCTGTAATTTGGTTTTTACTGTGAGTAGATGGGATGTAAACAACGTGAGATATAAGAAAAATAGTATAATCATGTTATATTGATGGAATTCACGTCAGAAATTTTACCCCCAGTTTCTGTAACACGAACGCCATTCGTCTGCGACGAATTTGCATGTATTTTGTTTTTGATACAATAGCAAAATACATGGGAATTCGTCGCAGACGAATGGTGTTCGTGTTACAGAAACTGGGGGTTAGTCTTACAAAATTGCGCAATGTCAAAATTGCAACTTTTTTGCTTGTTTCTTTGTGAATGGAAGCAATTGTATTACTATTAAAATAAATTGCAAATCTTTTCTTGCAACGACGCATTGTATAAAGGGTAATAGAGAAATATTCCCTCTTGGTAGCAAACTACCCTTGCAGATCTTGTATAAATACAAGAGTATGCAAGACCACAACAACAAAATACAAAATACAAAAATATACAAGACTTTCATTTATATGCAAGACTAAAACCCATAGCATATTTTGGCCGTTCAAACTTACAATCTTTTGTTTTTTCCGGAAAACAATAAAAAAATTAACAAACTTTCATATTTTGTGTAAAAAAAAATTAACAATACATTTTTAGAACGAATTGTAACAAAAAATGACCAAAATTAGAACAACACAAATGAAAAAATTAAACTATTTCATCTTCTTCTTTGACCGCAGCACTGATGCCAACTATTCTTCAAACAGAAAGTCGCTAAATCCTAATAAATAATCGATAGAAAAGGGATTTTTGTTAGAAAATAGCTATTTTGACAACAGAAGAATGTTATAACAACAGCTGTTTGAAAACTCACAATAAAAACGAAAAAAGACGCTCACGTTTTGTAGCATAAAATCATAGCATTTATACTACCCTTGCAAAAATGCTATCAAAGGGCGAATACCGCTATTTTTGTTTTTTTAAGTTGCAATATTGCACTGTTGCAAGGGGCAACAATTTCTGAAGTGAATACCCTGAGTATAATCGTATCATATCATATAAAAACAATACAATCTGTCCTATTGAGAATATTTTTAAGGACTGCACTTGCAAGGGAAAAACAAATCTTAACTGTTAAAAAACTGAGAATTATAAAGGAAAATATGTAAAAAAGCCGCTCATGTTGGTATTTATTAAAATATATACAGTCAAACTCGGTTATAACAAATTCGCACAATAACGCACTCGGTTATAACAAATTCTCGGTTATAACGAACTAATTCTAAAGTCCCGACGTTTTAGCACCAATTTTCACACAAAATACTTCTTTTATAACGAACTCGGTTATAACGAACACTCGGCTAAAACGAACTGATTATTATGGTCCCACGAACATATTTTCATGCATATTTACCTTTTAATAACGAACTCCCTTGAATATTTTTTAATGTGTGGCAATCATGTTTATCAAACTACTAAAGGTTTGAATTTTTTGGTTTTTATTATAATTTTGATAAAATGTATTTATTATTTTAATGATTTCTTCTCACCAAGTAGTTTATTTACGAAAAAACCATAAAATTAAACAAAGTTGGATCTATTTTTTTGTAAATCAATCTAGGTTGATAAAAATATAACCCGTTTATAGCGAACTTCGCTTAAAACGAACTATTTTTACTGGCTCCTCGGAGTTCGTTATAACCGGGTTCGACTGTAGTATGAAAGTAAAACAATAATGGAATTCACGTCAGAAATTTTGGTCTTGCAAAATTTGCGCAATGTCAAAATTGCAACTTTTTTATCCCCTAGAAACACAGTATGGGGGTATACTCACTTTGTCATTCCGTTTGTAACGCATCGAAATATCGGTCTAGGACCCCATAAAGTATATAGTTTATTGATCAGTGTTCGATTCTAAGACATTGTAGCGATTGTCGTCCGTCCGCCTGTAGAGGACACGATACAGTCCAAAATAAAAGTGCTAGACTTTCAAAGTTCGGCACGAATGTGTCTTATATTCCTAGGCAGGTTAACTTCGGAAATGGGCAAAATCGGACCAAGGGGAAAAAAGTTCCCCCTTGGAAAACTAAACCAACCTAAGAAAAACCCCTTTTTTTCAGGGTTTTTTGTACTTTTGCTAAGCAAATGCAACTTTCTTATCTCAGAAGAAATTCAAAATCGCAAGGGGAATGTGCCCTTAACGTCACCCAACAAACTCCCCCCCCCCCCCCCAAAAAAAACGCCCCTGATTTTTTTATATTGTTTTTTTTTTTTACATTTTGGAGGGTATAAAAGATTCGGCACAGCCAAATGTAACACTCTCACTTGTTTACTTGTTATTTTGTAAAAAGAAGCAATAATATTACAATTGAAATGAAATGTGAAAATTTTCTTGTAACCGCACATTATGTAGAAGGTAATAGTAGTATTCACGTCAGCAATTTTTAGCCTTGCAAAGTTACGAAATTCAAAATTTTTTACAACAAACACATGGGATGAAATAAACAACAAATAATTTTATGTGTGTTTGTTGTAATAAATGCACTTTGCAAGGGTAAAAATTTCTGACGTGAATACTGTCAATATAATAGCGTAAAAATTGATTCAAAGTTTTTTTAAAAACAATGTTGCAATTTCGCACTGTTGCAAGGGTTAAAAATTTCTGAAGTGAGCCCTGGATGAAAAAGGTTATTATCAAAAGATTACATTACATGATGCGGGTAAAAAATTGCACTTTAATTCAATGCCGATGGTATTCACGTCAGAATTGTTTTCCCTTTCAACAGTGCAATTTTGCAACTTAAGAAAAAAAGGTTAAATCAACTTTTTCGCTTTTTTCAACTTTTACATAATGCGTTGTTGTAAAATAAATTCGAAATTTATTTTAATAGAAATATGTATTAATGGAATTCACGTCAGAAATTTTAGTCTTGCAAAATTACGCAATGTCAAAATTGCAATTTTGTTTGCTTGTTTCTTTGTGAAAATAAAAATTTTATTAAACATTTTTTTTTTTAAATAAAAGTTGCAATATTGCACTGTTGCAAGGGTCAAACATTTCTGAACTGAATATCCTGAATACCCTGATTATTTTTACTACTTGCAAAATAACAAGCCAATTAAGTTGCAATTTTGACATTTCGCATTTTTACTAAAATTGCTGACGTAAATTCCGCTATTGTTAAAAACGGACACAAAAATATATTTGCAAGCATAGTTTCTTGCATATGAAAATTTGTTGACTTGAATACCATTGCTTTTAGTGGAATTTAGCTATTTCACAAAAGTGCATCATTGTTTTTTTGCAAGTAAAAAAAACTTGCTCATCAGTACTAATGGAATTTACGGTTGTGGTTATGCAAAAATGGAAAACTGCAACTATATTTACGTGCCATTTTGTAAAGAGTAGCATTGATATTGCTACTGAAATTATGTACGAATCATTTTTGTAACCACGCATCATAAACCTTGCACTTTCGCAAGGCTTAATATTTCTGTAGTGAATACCATTGTTCATAAAAAATGAACACAAAATTAAATTTTGCAATCTTGCGTTTTTGCGTAAGAAATATCTCTTGACACGAATACCATTAGTTTAAGTGCAATTTTACATTTTTGCAAGAGTAACATTTTTGACTTTAATACACTTACAACGGAAGTACTCCAAACCTTATGTAACAAAAACAAATTGCATACATGTAAATTTTTGACGTTCGTCATACAGAAACTGGGGGTTAATCTTCCTCTAAAAACGATGTATTTGTACATGTTATTTTTACTTTGGTTAAACAAATAAACTATTTTAATGTCAGAAGTTCAAAGTCCTACACTTCGAACCGCCCCCATTTGTGGGCGTGTATGTAAAAAAATTATATAAATTAATCATTTTGTATTACTTAAGTACAAAAATCATAATAAATCAATTTGTCAACATTTATTGCGTGGAGGAATGTTCTCCCATCGTCTACCGCCTCATATTGGCAGAATTAACACATTTTAAAAGCTGCAAACAATCTAAAAAGTAGTAAAAGTTCTGATTTTCTAATTTTTTACAATAATTTATGAATGTCTTTTTATATGTTAGAAAAGTTAAGATATATTTTGTAAATATGATAAATGTTTTATTTAAAATTTGTCTGTATAAGTTATTGTTTCCCTTTTTTTAATTTCTGTTAAATTGCAAGTTTTTTAAGAGGTTAACAAAATTTAAAACAAAACATTTTCTTTCTCTTTCCATTTTATTTATTCACTCTCTCGACGTTGACTCTTGTACGATAATGGGGTTTGTTATTTTTCTTAAAATATTCACTTGGCAAACATTTGAAAATACAAAAAAATAAATGAAATATAACATAATTAGTGGGTTGCGGATGGCTCTCCCACACATTCAACACCTGTACGCATTGATGATCCATTACAATTTGTGCCAGTCAATACAAATCCCAGAGAATTTAAAAGAATTCAACAACAGGTAAATGGAATACAAATTAATCAACTTTTGTAAAAACCATTCATTCATGTTGTCAATTATTTCATTAAAGATCAAGGACAATCGTCGTGCTGACAAAATTTCAGCTGGTCCCCAATCACATATATTGGAAGGTGTTACATGGGATGAGGCAAATCGTATTAAAGATGCTACTGTTAGTTCGGCTGGTGATCATGTTGTTTTAATGGGTGCCGCCTCAAAAGGTATCATCCAACGCGGCTTCCAACATAATGCTACAGTATATAAGGCACCATATGCTAAAAATCCATTTGATAATGTAACTGATGATGAATTAAATGAATATAAACGTACAGTTGAACGTAAAAAGAAGAGTATTCATGGCGAATGTAAGTAGTAAAATGGATTAGCTTTTTTTTTAAGAAATTACAACATTTAAGTTGGGTTTTCTGTTTTGAATTTTAGATACTGATACAGATTTCTCTGAATCAGAGGCTTTGAGTTCATTGCAGACATCAGGCGCACAACAACAAACTAAACAAAATACTACTACAAGAACTACAACAACTGCCGCTGTTAGTCAATCAGAACCAGAAGATATTTCAGGTAAGAGATCATTTGAACAAACTGTTAACCGTCTGACCTTCCGTTCGTCTGTGGAAAGCACAATGCAGACCAAACTAAATGAGTTACCGTTCTTCTTGAAATTTTCCACGAAAATGTCTTTTGGGAATAGACTGGTTAAGTTCGTAAAGTTTGACATAAGTATGTGAACAGAATGATGGTTTTAAGCAATTACAAACATATTTTTTTACAAAAACAAAATTTTTTTGACGAAATTTTTTATTTGCACAAAATATCTAGTTTTTTGCGATTTTTTTTTTAATAATTATTTTTACACTGTAGAGAATATTAATACATTCGGTAAACCCGAATTTATCTTATTTAATTGTTTCACATGTTTTTATACCGTCCAATCACAGTATGGGGTATACTCACTTTATTGATCAGTGATCGATTCTAAGACATTCTAGCGATGTCTGTCCGTCTGTTTGTGGAAAACACGATACAGTCTAAAATAAAAGAGCTAGACTCCTGAAGTTTGGCACATATAATTTTTATTGTCATAGGCTAGTTAAGTTCAAAATCGGACCAAGACGAAAAAAAAACTAAATTTTTTTACAGGTTTTATTATGCTTTTGTAAAGCAAATGAAACATTTAAATGACGGAAGAAGTTTAAAGTCCTGCACTCTAAATCCTGCACTGAGTTTTTTTTTTTGGTCCGTCTACTTTTGTGAGCGTGGATATTAAAAAATATTTAAATAATGATAAAATTGTATTGCAAGCTAGTCCAAAAAGTATAATAAATGAATTTAAAAACATAAACCGCGAGGGGGAAGGTGACCCCCAATGATCTTTGCAGACCCCCTCCCCCACAGAAAAAACGCCCCTGCAATTTGTTTTTTTTTTTTTGTTTAATTTTTTACATGTTACAAATAAATTTTTTTTATGACATATCGTCGCTGCGCCTAAAAATGGAGTCATGTGTTTTGGGGCAAGTGTTCAGGAGAGCAAAAAAACTGTTTATTTTTGTCCCTTCGCGATATTTTTTAAAAGTTTGTTCTACAAAAAATTCTTGTACCGATATGCTATCCACATACTGCAAAAAAATTATGAAACATTTAGCGGTTTTCCAGTGGTGCAGAAATTTTCAAAAAACATACACATAACTCCTTTTTTAAGTACTTTTTGGAACAAAATTTAAATAAATGGAAATATTTTTTACACATAACTCCTTTTGCTTATGAAACCATTTTTATTGTTAATTTCTTTTTGAGAGGGACAAAGACTAAATATAGTTTGTTGGCGGTTTAAAGGGACATAAGTTAGACAAGGTCCGTAAAATTTTGATATTTAAAAGCTCTTCACTAACAGATTTTTCGCAAAACTGGTGCTGATTTTTTGTTTTTTCTTGTAAATATTCAAGAGCTTTGACATAAATTGACATCTGCGAAAGATGCTGTACTTTAGATACTAAAATTTTCCGCCGTAAATGATTTAATTGCTTTCACAAGGCTTTATTACCCGCCATTTAGGATTAGGATAACAGGATGAAAATTTGCAAATATTTTCCAAAAAATCTTGACAAATTCATTTAAAATACTTGGATGCTATGTGTGAACCTCATATTACCAAAAAAGTGGTCCATTTTGTCACGTTCTGTTACTTTTTTTTTATCAAAAAGAGTTATGTGTAGCTTAACACATAACTCCTTTTCAGACCTTTTTTTAGTATGACGAACACATAGCTCCTTTTACTAACTTTTGAACCAATCAAGATATCAAAAAACGGTTTAGTGAGTAAACGTATGACCAATAGGGAATCATAAAGATGTAATAAAAAAAAATTTAAAAAACTACACATGACTCCATTTTTAGGCGCAGCGACGATATGAAGTTCGTCGACCTACACTTGGACCTAGGGGAGTAGGATATGCGATTTTTAACGGCCCGCTTCCATTAAGAGGCATGGTTATAAAAAATAAATCATAAAATTGTATTATTTAAGCATAAATATAAAAATGAATTTGTAATTTTTCATGCCGAGGGCGAAGTTGTCACACCGACACCCCTCCTTACCAAAAAAAAAAGAAAACGAAAACAATCCCAGCCGCGAGGGGAAATGTGTTTCCCTTCTTAAAATTAGCTTAAAATAATTTTTTTCCCCTAAAAATCGCTTGTTTTTCCTCGATTTTTGTTATAACACCATACTGCCTCATCTGTTCTCTGCGATCCAATTTTTTTGTTAGTTTTCTTGATATAACCCATAAATAATCTGCAACAAATTACTAATATTTTATTTTACTGTTTCTTTTTTAGAACATCAAGTCATGAGAATACAAACTACAAAGGCTCCTGTTCCAAGTCAACCAGAAGTTGTTTTGAGCGATGGTAAGTTTGTTTTGTCAATATTTATATCGTTAAAATGTTTTTCAAAATTTTGTGCACTTGTC
Organism: Pegoplata infirma; assembly: GCA_963921195.1. Lineage (NCBI taxonomy): Eukaryota > Metazoa > Arthropoda > Insecta > Diptera > Anthomyiidae > Pegoplata > Pegoplata infirma. Next base: position 237,934,385 of record OY992538.1, on the reverse strand, counting down.
CTATATTTCTGAATTTGATTTTAAAAAAACTTGTCTTGTCTCGAAATTTTGTGTTTTTGTTAAAAAAAAAAAATAATTGGTTTATTTTTGAGAAAATTGTTCCTTTTTTAAGTTTTATTTTTAATACATAATTTTATTTTCTTTTTTTTTATATATACATATAAATCGTTTTTTTAAAATTCTACAAAATTACCAAAATCTACACTAGTCAAAAATAAAAACTTAAAATCTGATAATTTTTGTATCGTAGTATTTAGAAACGAGCATTTTTTATGCATTTTTGATATGCTTTCCATAACATTTTTATAGATTTTTAAGGTGTTTTTAATATTAATATTTTGCTAAAAATGCTAAAAGTAAAAAACAAACAATCGCTATTTTTCCACAGACCCTATTTGTTGTACGGCGTGTATAAAGAGATAATTATTAAAACATAAACTTCTACTACTGCTAGTCTACTATAAATTCTACTCTACTGTCTTCAAATTTTCTACTCTACTATACTTTTTTAAAATCTAGACAAAAAAGAGCACTATATATATTTTTTTATTTTTAACAGCTGCAGTTTTTAGTTTAATTTATTTTTGCCATTTTGAACCTGTAAATAGAATATATTCACCTCAAATCCTAGTTGCCAAATCTTAGTTATAAAATTTAGCATAATATCCTTTAGAGTTAAAGGGAATTTTTATGATCCAAAATCATTAAATTTAAGATACTTCCTATACATAGTTCAAAATGGTTTAAATTTTTATTTGTAGTTTTATTAAAAAAAAAATACCGTTTATGTTAATATCAAAATTTTATTTTGCTTGTTTTTTATGCCATAAAACAAAATTTGTTCTCAAAATTTTTTAACAAAATCATAATTTTGTTTTACACATACCTCCCTGTTTTTTTTTTTTTTTTTTGTTTTTGAAAAAATTTTTTTAGCCCGCTATAAAAAGAAAAAATTAAATTGGTAAAACCCCGATTTTTTGTTTCATTAGATTATTTTTTTTTTTTATTTATAAACACATTACCGAAAAAAACGATTTAGTAAAAAAAAAAAACAATGAGTAATAGAAAACCGGAACAAGTTTTAAGGTTAGGGCTACTAACAAATTTCTACACTAAAGAAAATTTTAAAAATTCTATACAAAATCAACAAAATCTTCTACAATTTCTTCATATTGCAATTTTTTTAAAAATAAAGTTGAGGTGAGTTATTTTTTAATATTGAGATTTTAAAAATAGTGTGTAGATCAAACAAAATTATACACTCTTTTGTCTCCTTAGTTTTCATTACAATTATTTAATGATAGAAAAGAAAATATCATTTAGTTTATCGACATCTTTAAACAAACTATTCTTTAAATATGTACCTCACTTTTTTTGTATTCATTAAACATATTACATATTCTTTTTCTTTTTTTGTAAATAAATTAAGATATAGATTCAATACAAAGATTTGTTTGAGTATCATGACGAATGTATTCTTTGTGAAAACAATATTGTTGTTGATTGTGATTTTTTTTTTAGAAATTAAGTTTATAGGATGCTTTAATGTTTGTTTGCTTTATGTTTTTTTTTTTGTGCTAACATATCTTATTCAAATTTTATTCGACAAAAAATATATCCAAAGTGATATATTCATATGTGTCACTACACCAAAAGATCAATTGCAATTCATAGATTTCATTTAAAAAAACTTTTTTTGTTCAAAAATTGCTTAAAAAACGGTTTTTCGTAAAACTAAAATTTTCTAGTCAGATTATACTTCTGGTTTGAGGAGCGCGAAGTCCGAATCTGATCTCAGAATTTGCCTATCACACCAGATTTTTAAGATATCTTAGCTTGGAGTTAAAAAAAAAAAAACTCCGTTGTTCGCCATATTCGAGACGTTATAACTGCACGAATCCACCTTTATTTATAAAACCTTATGTGTCGTCTGAAAGTCCCACAAATTATCTTTAAAATGAATGTTTACCTTTTGTACACTCAAAAAATTATGACGGTAGATTCCACTACAAAAGACAGTTAAAACTACTACATTTGTTGTTGTTTAGGCGTCCACTACATTTTACGGTATAATCAACCAAAAATTGTTGTTGTTTTTAACTATTGATTAACAACTACAAAAAACGGTAAAAACTACTTCAAATTACAGTTGTTTTTATTGTAACTCAAATTGTCTGAATTTTCTTCTAAACGTCAAAAACGGTTAAAATTATTTGGAAATAATTTCAGCTGCATCTGACACTTCCAACTCGTTCAACACATCCGTTTTTCTAAAAATTTCTAGAAAATTACAAGTTTTTTTATATACTAAAAACAACTACATAAAACAACTATTACTACAATGTAGTTTTAAAACGACTACAAAAAATAGTTGTTTGATATTTTTCATACAAAAACAACTGAAGTTGTAGTTGAAAACAACAACTACTACTTACTACACAAATGACCGGCATGTAGTAACTGCAATAATTTTCTAAGTGTAATATCTTGTTCCATCTCTGAGATATATTAACTTAAAGTTTTAAAATCCCGGGTTTTCGTTATATTAATGGTATTTTTGCTATGAATGCAAATTCGATCGATTTTTCGCTACATTTTGGTAATATATTACAACACACTTGCAAGGGTCTTGAAGTCATAATTTATTCCAATAAATTGCTTTATGAATTGTTTAGATATCTCTTCTATTTGCTGAGATATCGTCTCAGAAAGATTCAAGTAGTAGTACGTAGCACGTGGTAGTATGTATTCATCAAACACATCATATATGTTTATAAATTTCAACGGATGATATCTCAGCAAATAGAAGAGATATCTAAACAATTCAAAAAGCATTTTATTGAAATGAATTATGACTTCAAGACTCTTGTAAGTTTATTAAAAAGTATTAGAAAAATGTAGCGAAAAATCGGTCAATTTTGCATTCATAGCAAAAATACCATATATATAGCGAAAACGAGGGTTTTTCAAACTGAAGGTTAAGATATCTCTGACATGAGATGGAAAAAGATATTACAAAGGATAAACCTTCATTTTAAAGGTTATTTGTGAGACTTTCATACGACGTATCAGGTTTTATAGATAAAAGTGAATTTGTGCAGTTATAACGGTTAGTAAAATGCCTGTTCGTTTACCTTACTACAATCTACTCATTTTTACTACTTTTACTACAGCTGGAAATTTTCAGTACAAAAAAGTAAACAAAAATTTCCAGTTGTAGTAAAAATAGTAAGAAATTTAAGTAAACAAACAGACCTAAAGTATACTCTAGTCCCGGGGTTTCGACTTTTTTCAAATTTTGTCCGCCTGTATTTATTATTCGACCTATAAATTCCATTGAGAAAGATTCTTGAGCTTAGGTTTCTATAATCAAAAAGTCGAAATTTACTTTTTTGTTGTTAAAAAGTCGACTTTGGCTATCGACTTTTTTTCTACTTTTTTTGACTTTATATGATTTGTTTTATTTGTTGCCAGAAGACAAAAAAAAAAGCCAAACCCAAATTTATGAGTCAGAAAGTGCAATTTATAATTACCGTTACTGCAATAGAGACGTTACAACCTTGATAAAAATAATAACACTACCAAAAAAAAACACCAAAGCGTACGTTTACTTACAAAAGATTGACTTTTAACAAGTTGAAAAAGTCGAAAAATTCGAAAAGTCAAAAAACTCGACTTCGAAAGGTAGAAAAATCTACTTTTTGAAATTAAAAAAAGAAATTAAAAAAAAATCGAAAAGTCTACTTTTTGTTGCGACCATATAAGCCTACTTCAGCTCGGTCACATTTCTGAACTAATTGTAAGTATAACGTTGATATTGTCAAAGTAACAATTTTCCATAAACTTTTTAAAAGTTGTAAGTGGGTGGTGTGGCAAGCCTGGGTTTGATTCCCAGCTCAGGCAGAACAAAATTTGTTTCAAATTATAACTAATATCTATCGCAGCACCCTTCTTCGTTGATAAATATCACTAAAACGTCAACGAAGTAAAATAATGGCTATTAAACACATCTTCAAAATAATTCGCCAGATTAATAACAGATGGCGATGCAACAACTGTTCTCAAAAATAACAAGTCGCGCAATTATAGTGTTGCCATACTGAAGCCCTTCTATCTTTCAAATCTTTCATTTCTCTTTTAATTAATTGATAGGCAGCATTGCCTGAGTGTTGCTTCCTTAAAAAAAATTCCTCGAGCTGGATAAATCTTTCTCAATTTTTTTTTTTATAATAATAAAAAAAATAAAAATCTAAAATCACAAAAAGTGTTTTTGGGTATTGTATAGAGTCGAATTTTATTTGTTTACTTTTTTTGTTCATTCTAACAAAAAAATTCCCTCATTTAAGCGGGGTCGAGTACGTGCCCTCACAATTTAAAATTTGTTTGTCACAGAGTCAATTCCGATCGGAAGTGGTTTCAGAGTTTTTCTCACAAAACGTAAAACTAATTGATTTTTCAAAATGATAACACTTCCAATTCAATTTCATACACTTTGATTTTTGAAATTGATTTCATTCCGAAAAAAATAATCGTTTTGCGTTTAACTAGTAAACCACTTTTTCCTTTTCCTTGCGGAATTGAGTCTGTAACACGCACCTTGTTTTTTGCTTCTGTAGATGTTAGCATTTTTTGTTAAAGGAGTTTTTCCCATAAACTGTAAATATAGAAACGAATTAAAAAAAAATCAACCATTGTCAAGCAACATCACATAGTAAATTAAATAAACCTTCTCAAGAATACATCGTATTAAACACCTATTTATAGTATGTTTTCTCATTTCAACTGGAAAGTAGAAGCTCCCGTTTTATGCTCACTAACATCCAACACATTCCGTTTTTCTTTTACTGCAGCTGCTAATTTAGTACACAGCACAAAGTTCCATTATTTCTGAATACACTAACAAAAATATACTATTGTTTTTCTAATGTTTTTTCTAACCATTTATCTTATATTTTCTTTTTAAATATTTATTATTTCTAATTTCTTTTAATTTATTTTTTCTTTACTCAACGAAAATGTTTTACTATAGCCTCTATAAGTTTTATAAATGGTGAACGTTCCCATACGATTACAAATCGTAAGCCACCAACAGGTCGAGGTAATAAATTTGTCCTTTTCAACTTCAAGAAAAGAATAAAATACTAAAATACCTAAACATCTCATAAGTTCACCCTTTAACCCTAAAACGAAAATAAAAAAAATATATAACGAGGCATGTCTCCGATCCCAATCTGTTCGAAATTAAATGTTTACTCGGAATACATACAATATTTTTGTTAGGAATTGAAAACACTTTCAAAGTCACCAAACCAATGTGTATTATGATGATTAGAAGTGGTTTCATTCAGCAACAATATTTCGTTTTCTGAGTTAACACATTCTACTTACGAACGGACTTGACTCTGTGACATGACCCAACATGTTGTAAATATTACATTTTTCTAGTTTATAGTTAGTTGTTTGGCAAAATCTAAGTTCGGATGCAATTAATGGTATTTTTAAGAGGTAGCACCCATAACATAATAAAATTACTAAAATTATTTATATACTACATTGTGGAATGTGGATAATTGTTCCGAATGTTTATAATTTTTTTTGCAACTGGAACGTATTAGACCAAGCGTTATTTTCGACGTATTCTATTATGCAGTCTATTCATAAAATTCCATATAAAATTTAAAATAATTTCCAACAGTAATTATAACAGATAGTTGGAACTTAAAATTGCAATGCTATCCAATTCCGTATGGGATTTTATAAACTGCCTAATAAGACCCAATTTAGTTTGAATATTTCTGTAGATATTTATTTTCCATTTTCATTTCACTTTATATATAAATATATTTTTTTGTCTCTGTGTAGATGCACAAAATTCAATGATATCCAAATATCAAGAACCTCAAGATCTTTATAGCCTAGAATCCTTAAATAGATCATTTCAATCGGCTATAGATGATGTCAGTTATACTAAAGACGAAGAAGTAATCTCACATTCAACATTTTATCAATCATCTAATAATTTACCAAAACATAATTTAGAACTCATTAAAGAATTAGAAACAGATTCATTATTTCAAAGACAACAAGAAAAACTTGTGTCACATTCATCTAATCACACAGTTACCCAAACAGATACACCTATTTATAACCAGGGTAATGGCAATATTTCAAAAAGTTCCGTACATACATCATCTCCACCTTTCCAAAAATCCTCCTCATTAAGTTCCAAATTTAAACTTAATAGATTAGGTCGCGATAATCAGGTTATTGATAATTCATCATACTATACTTCCTGCTATAGCAGTAATAATACTGGTAAATCTGGTGGTGATTGTTCGCCAATTTATACAAGTGCCTTATATACTAATGCTTATCCAAATCTCTGTTCTGTGTATGTAAATCCGGAAACAGTTTGTAAAAAATCCGTAGACTGTTGTACACCGAAAATATGTGGTGCAGTATTTGAATCTCTACAAAAGCCTCAACATCTTCAAAATATAAGTAAAAGTCAGCAAGATTTAATATTAAATATACGTACACCTTTGTCTACTCCAGACAATGGGAATACTCCACGTAAATCTAGACTTGATATTAGAAAACATTGCGACAATGCCAGTAAATCAAATAGTCCTTATCGAACTGTGTCACATTTTGGTTTTAATTCACCTCACCGACAACCAAAACCAGATCATAAACATTTGCTTATTAACCGGGCACCAAAGAAATATGTTCCACTTAGAAGATCTATATCATATGAGGAGATATTCTCCTCACCACGTTATCTTGAGTTGTGTGAAAATTGTTTTGAACAGATTGTACGTTTAAAACCAGAGCTAATGCAATATAGAATAAAATTGCGTAATCTGGCCGATAATCAGATGCCACCACCAATTATACAAACATCAGTAAACTCTGCCATCATTACAAACATCCCCATTAAAAAATGTGATGATGATCATGCAAATGCCGATGTAATAACAGATAGCACAGAAAATGAGTATTTAACATCATCGGGTGAAGAAGATGATTGTGCCTTTGAAGATCGTGATGTCTTTAAATATCATGATGACTTTAAAGATCATGAGTCATTTGAAGATCATGATGCCTTTGAAGATCATGATTCCTTTGAAGATCATGAAGCAATTGAAGATCATGATGCATTTGAAGATCATGATGCATTTGAAGAGCATAATACCTGCATGGGATTCTCTTCCCTATTAGAACCAGTTATCGAAGTCGATGAAAAAGAAAGTTCTGAAGAAGATCGTTTACCTGTAAATTCAATGGCCAACTCCACTTTTATTGAAAGAATTACACGTATGAACTATTCTGAAGAATCGACAAATATAAATTTTATTAATACTCCCCATACAGTTAACTCTCTGATCAGTTTGCCTGAAATCGAAGAAGATCAGGAAATGGAATCACCTAACCAAGCCATTATAAATAATAACTTAAGTGAACATTTTAATGCATTAAATATTAATGAAAGGGCGGAAGATTGCAACAACAATTCAGAAATCTTTGATTTAATTGGAAATAACGACGACACGGTAGAAAGCTATGTATCTTTTACAGAAATTTGGGATTTTAATAATTGGTTGGGCAATATCATGGAAGAATATAGTATGGAATCTACCCAAAAATATGCTAAAGATAAATCTTCTGATAATCATAACGATAAATTGGAATTGGCCAATAATGCTAATGATAAATCTACTGACAATCAAAACGATAAATTGGAATTGCCCAATAATGCTGCTGAGACGTCGTCTAATAATTGTGAAATGGAAAACTATCAAACACGCAACTTAATAAATCGTGAAGAACGTACACGTCGTAAATTGGAATTCCAGGAACTATGGGAAGATCATGTAAGATACAGTGAAAATCGTGAACAGGTTGGAGTAACCACAAACTACAGTGATACAGAATCCGCCATAAATGAAACACATCATTCGATTTCTCCTAGACAAGAATCATCAGAACAAACTGAAGATGAAAACGATAAAAGATCTTCTAGACCAGAATCATCAGAACAAACTGAAGATGAAAGCGATAAAAAATCTTCTAGACCAGATTCATCAGAACAAAATAAAGAAGAAAATAACGAAGCAAGATCTCCTGGACTAGAATCATCAGAACAAACTGAAGAAGAAACCCAAAAAAGTTCTAATACAGATTCAACTGATGAAGATGAAGAGATATTTCATGGTAAAAGTCTGGTATTTACAAATGGTTCCCAAACAAATGATAATATAGAACATAAAAACCTTAATGATAATGTAGAACATAAACTTCAACAATTGCAGCAAGAAATCCAAGATGATGATTATGATTCAACGTCATCACGGCTAACATTTAACATATCCGAACCGCATAGTTCCGAAGAAAATTTACTTTTTCGCACATATCGAGCTAAGGATATTCCTACTAATATTGCTTTGTGTAGAACTGATGGACAAATGTATCAAGGTCATAACAAATGCACTGAAAATAATGAATTAGGATGTGATTATGTCGAAATCATAGATCATCTACCCGATACGAAATCTTGTTTGAGTTATACACCAAGTTATGATTATTTTGGACTATATAAACAAAACCAAAATGATTATATACAAGAAATTCGTGAAAATATAGAAGAATGTGATCCTTCCCAGTCAGATAAAGAACTTGTAAATACAATTACAGAATTTGATGATATCGTACGACAAGAATATGACATTCATTCAAATGTTAGTGAAAACTTTGAAGAAATTTTACATAAAATGAATAAAGTTAATGTAAATTATGAGACGACTAGTGGTGAGGTTTTTGTAAGTGAAAGCGAAATAAATATACAAACTAAAGATCCTGATACCGTAAATATATCACATGATTATTTTTCACCTCTAGAAGGGGAATCTAAGAATGTAGATACTAAAGAACATAACATGCAAAACATCCCCAAAATGGAAGAGAATAAAGAAAACAATGAGATAGATCAGCAATTTTCATGTTTAGAACGTCAAATTTTAGAAAAAATCGAAACCAATCAATTAAGTAAAAGTGAAGAAATTTTTGACAAAATTGAAAATAGCATTAGAAATAAGTTGACACCTTCGAAACTGGAAATGTTAATTAAAGAACAAGCTTTACGTGTGTACAGTGACACTGATAACGACTCCCTATATAAATTTACATCAACAGCGAGCAAAGAAGAATTAGACAATTTACTGTGTAAGAGTTTAAGTCTAACAAATAATGGAGGAAGTCTTCGTCGTTCACGTTCTTTAACACCACTAAATGGAAATTCTTCTCCTCCAGCTAAATTAAATAACACGACAACACCACCAATTGGTCCGAAAAAGAAACAACCAACTTCGGCTCGATCAAATCCGGACTTAGCAACTCCTAGTCCCTGTTCCTCTCAATCGTCTATTAGTTCGAATACAAAACGTCGTAATTTTATACTCGAAAATATACGTAATGCTTCCGTGCCAAGACATACACCGCAAATTAAACGTTTACAAGGTAACACACAAGCCATTTTTGGAAGAAATCCCTTTGGTCCAAGAGCTACTACAACATCCGTTAAAAAACCCTTGAAAAACGTTGTAATTTCTCCAAATGCTAAAAATAAACCAAACGTTTCACATCGAGATTGTACTACATCTGCGGTACATTCATTTCAATCGAAAATAGTTAGAGGTTCTCCAAGATTTTGGGTTAGTTTATCACAAAGTCCAATTAGAAAATCTCAACAAACTCCTCTCAAAACAAACAGAACTAAATGCAATAGAAAATCTTTGATAGATCAAGATATTTCATCTAGTCCTAAAGTAACATTAGATAAAAGTGATTATGCTTTAGTAGACAAAGCATCTAATATAACTATAGATTTGGGTGAAGCTGAAAATCAACCAACACCATTGTGTGCTTCCTCAACTAATGTGGTAACATCTAAAGATGATGAGGCTGCAGGTGTTGTTACTACTAAAGTTGATGCTGATATAACGGCTTTAGGTGCAGAAATACAACTGCTACAGCCACGTTTGGAAACGTATAAACGTAAGTTAGATAATTTTGGAGATCATGTAGCCAAATGTGCTCGCAATATGAATGAATGTGTAGCTACTCAAGAGGAGATCATCAATAAACAGCGTGAATTGAAAGAACGTCGTTTCTTACAGCAATATACCGAAGAAATCACTTGTCGTGTACAAACATTTTCTTTATCCGAAACTGAAGATTAGGAACTGACGCGAATACCATTACAGACATTCAGAATTTACATTTGTAAAATTATCAACCGTAACACAGAAAAAAGAGATTACAATTTTTGTTAAATTAAAAAAAAAATTGAAATATTTTTTTTTTTAATTAGATAAGGATTTTTTTAATTAAAAAAATATTCAATTCACGCTCAATTATTTTTCTTACAAATACGACAAATTTGTTAATTTCCAATATTGCGTACAATTTTATCTTGAAGCAATCATAACACAAAAGAAGTGAATAAAACTTTTGTTTTCTGATTCAGCCATAACCTTGCGATTTTATCAACGTATCGATTTTTCCCCCGTAATACGTAATACAACTGCAACACAGGAAAAAGTGATTACAATTTTTGTTGAACTAAACTCAATTAAATTTTTAATTGGTTAAGATTTTGTTCAATGAAAAAGATAAGATTTTTGAAAATTTCGATGTTGCGTAATAGAGTGACTCAAAAAAAGTCAATGTACACCCTGAAAATTAATTTTGACATATTTTAGAATGATTCCCTAAATATTTTGACTCTAGCTATAATCTCCCGTAAGCTGGACCACGTCAAAAAAAAAAACTTTAAAAATTTTATTTTTCATGTTTAAAAAATTCGGTAAAGTTTTTTCCCCTAACGAATGACAAAATTTAAAATAGAGATTTTGGAATTCTTCGATTCTGCATTAAAACATATTTTAATCTAACCGCAGACTCGAGATAACGAGATGTTTGTGTCAGTTTTTTTATGCTTTTCAATTCGATTTTAATGAATATTTAAATAACTTTGCAATTTTGTCCGATTTTCATTTCTAATACATCGTTAGAAAATTATCAGTCAAAAATTAACCCTAAACTGCACTAATTCCAATCGGCGGACAACAGCTTTTTAACGATGTGTTGGAAAAAAAAATCGGAAAAAATGGCAAAGTTACCAGTTGTCTAAATAAAATCACCCCTGACATACTGCTGACTCTCCCTTTATAAAATTGCTGACATCTTCATAAAATTTTTCAAGATGTTATCAATGACATGTCAGCTGTTCCCACCAGTATCGGTGGGCAACAACAATTTGTTTAAACAATCGCTGGCCAACTGCTGACAAGTGATTGATGACTAGGGCAAGTACTTTCATGCATCTAAAAATCGAAAATATGTGCCTATAATATGCTTCTAAAAATCAAAAATATGCACTTAAAATTTAAAAAATATGCACTTAAAATTTAAAAATATGTATTTAAAATTAGATGCTTAAACTAAAAAAGAGCTTAATTAATATAAATTAGATTTTTTCAAATATTTTAATGCCCTCTACAATATTAAAGAAACGTTTTTTTTTGACTGGACACAGCTTTTAATTAAAAAATATTTTTATTGACACATTTTGTAATAAAAAATTTTAATTGAACACATTTTCTTTAAAAATTCTTTCTTTGGTTAAAAAAAAGTTTCTGAAAAAAAAACATTTTTAATTCAAATATTTTATTTTAATTCAAATACTTCTTTAGCAATTTTTGTAAAAAAAAGATATATTTTTAAGTATAAATTTTTTTTAACTAAAAAATTTACTTGAGTTACAAAAATAATTTGTAAAATATTTTTGTGGCCACCAATCTCTTTTAAAACCTATTTAGCGTTTTGTCCAACACGTGAATTCGGGATAAAACCTATCTTACTTTCACGGTTTTGTTCATAACTTCTTAATAGAGCTGAAAACTATCGATGGTACTATCGATAGTTTTTTTGAAATAGACTATCGATAGTTTTCACCCGATAGCGATACTATCGCCGACAAAACATCAGCCCCATATAGAGTGCCATTTGATGAAAAAATAATCAAAAAGTCAACAATTTTTTAAATTCTTTATAATATTTTGGAATAATCTTACGTTTTAAAGTATAAAGACAATGATAGTAATCTCGTGTGAATGTTATTGCGAAATAAAATGTCAAGCACGGCACGGTGAAAGATCGCCGTATTTAGTTAAAATAGACTGGAATGCCATTGAACGGCAAAAACTATCATTTGTGTGTCCCGAAGTACCCATTTTTAATAGAAAACAACGGAATTTTATGCAAAAACTTACAATTCTGTAAAACATCCGATGCTATCGATAGTTTAAAAACAAACTATCGAAAATATCGAATGGGACGACTATCGATAGTTTTGCAGCTCTACTTCTTAACTACTGTGCAAATTTCGCTAAAATTCAATACCAACCTGACCAGGAGAATGACAAAAGTTGTGTAGGCATTTCTAAGACAATTTTCCTGTAAGAAATTTTTAAAATCTAAGAATTTTTCTTTTCGGTTAATGAAATGCTTCAGAATAGGAAAATTTTAAACTTTTTTAAGAATCTAAAACCTTTAATTTCAAAAAACAAATTTCAAAGGAAATGTCTCAGAATATCATGTCTACATATAAGAAAATAATATTTTTTTTACGAGAAATAGTGGTTCGGTTTTGGTTTATGTTAAGGTGTTTGAAATAATTTTTTGGAAAAAGTTAATGAAAATTAAAAAAAGTGCAATTTATATGAAAATATGCAAAAATATGCATTTATACCAAAATATGCAAAAATATGCAACTACAAATCGATGCCATTTTATTGCAAATTTATTGATTCGGATAGATATTTAATTTATGTTATGTTTGGAGTGCCGAGTAAAAACATGCATTTTCATGAAAGTACTTGCCCTATTGATGACATTTTGAAAAATTGTATGAAGATATCAGCAATTTTATAAAGGGGGAGTCTGCAGTATGTTGGGGGTGATTTTATTTTGCCAACTGGGTATTTAAATATTCAGTAAAATCGAAGCATAAAAAACTGACATAAACATCTCTTTATCTCCATTCTGTGGTTAGATTTTCAAGATGTTTTAATGCAGAATCGATGTATTATTTAATCTCTATCAATAAATTGTGTCGTTAGGTTAGGTTATTTAGCAAAAAAAAACTTTTGAATTTTTATTCATATAAAATACCACTTTAGAGACTTTTTTGACGCGGTCCAGCTAACGGGAGCTGGACCGCGTTTGGGCTAAAGCCGAAATAATTAGGGAATAATCCGTAAACAAGTCAAAGTTAATTTTCAGGGGGGCACATCTTCAACTTTTTTCTGTCCATATAAGGAGAGTCGTTCTATTGCGTAATATTATAATTAAATCAAATAAAAAATTAATTGAATATATTATTTAACAAAAAATTATAACCACGAAAAGATGAAAGATCCTTATTTTTTTATAAAAGCGTTAAGTAACAGCAAGTGTTGGTCAATTTTTAATAAATATTTCAGTAATTTTAGTTATTTACATTTTTTAAACCAAAGAAATGAAAATATTGTTTGGAACAAAGTAAAGATTTTATTTAAAAAAAAAGAAAAAAAATAATTTGTGAAACTTTCACTTTTTATTTAAATTACTATAATATTCAGAAAACCTTTTTTTTTTGCTTTGATAATAGAAAAATATCAAATAATTTTGCGTTGGAAAAAAATTACAATTTATTGCCATTACCCACCCAAACTACACTATTACACTTTCCTACACTTTTAATTGTAAAATTTATTATTAAACTTTCAAACAAATCATAATTTCATAAATTTTTGGAAAACAAATGTTTAATTTTCAGTTTTATATATTTTACTTTTTTTTTGTAATTAATGAAATCAAAAATGTTATAAATTGAAAATTTATTGTACAAAAAATGTTTAAATTAAAAAAAAAAATACAAAATGGTTTTAGATTTTTATTATTTACTAACAATTTTAAAGAATGAATTTTTATGTTTTTTTATGTATATATTATTTTTTGTTATTGGCATGTGAATATTGATTGCTTTTTATGTTTTATGTAGTGTTTGTTTTTTATAAAAACATTTTTTTTTTGTTTATTATTAATAAAAATAAATTTTAATACTTACACATAACTTGGTTACTGGTTTCTTTTTTAAGTTTAATGTTTTTATACCCTCTGCTTTGGGAAAGAGGGTATATAAGTTTTTTTTTATTATTTTAACTGAATCTCTGACAAGGGAAATACTCGTGTCTCTCTTGTGGAATACATTGATTTTGGTTTCCCGCTTCTTGATGTATATTCCGGAATGACAACCGATATTCGGTTATAAAATTTTTGTTGAAATTGAATTCTGCAAATAAAGGTTTAATCGGATAATACTGAAAATTGGTCCTCCAGTTCAAAAATGGATCCAGGGCTGTCAGACTTGGGGATTTATCCCGAAAGTTAGGGATTTCATGCGAGAAAAAAGGATAAGAAATGTCATTTGGGGATTAGGGATTTTTATGGGGATTTAAAAAATTATTTTGGGGATTTTTTGGGGATATTCAACAGTGTATCTATTAAATACCACAAGCTAAATTAATTGTAATAATCGGTTTTAAAAAAAGTTTTATTAAAAAAACACTCTTTGGTACGATATAACAAGAAAAATTCAGTGAAATATTCATTTATCGGCTGTAAAATATACATTAACATAGCTAAAAATCGTTTATACAGGCGTTTGGGGATTTTTGAGGATTTTTTCATTGCTAAATCTACGAAATAAAATTATTAAATTACCATCCATAGAATTTTTTAAAAACTGAAGAAAAAAAATTTTTAAGTGATTAAAAAAAAACGAATTTTTTAATGTTTGGGGAGTTTTGGGGATATTTTGTTAGATTTTTGGGGACAACGGAAAAAGTACCTGGCAACGCTGTGAGAGAACTTTACTCAATTGAGAAAATTAATGAGAGAATTTTAGTCATCAGTTAACAAACATGTTTTTACTTGTTAGCAAGGGTTTTAAAATTAATTATGAATGAACCGTCAAATCCATGCTAACTTTTAGTTTTGAATACGGCTGTTGAGTTGTAATTGGGATCGCGTTCGAGAAGGATCCATTCGTTGCTGTAGTTAGTGGTTAAATACAGACACGTGTGTGTGTTTGTTGTACGCTCGTACTAATTGCATCTCACCCCGCACTTGCTTTGGTGGAGTTTCGATTAGTAACAGCATTGTTGCTGTTATTTTGCGGTATTTCTACCAAACCTATGTGCTATCGTTTGGCGTTTATATGCTGGTGTCGGCCATTTTATAAGTAAATGGTGGACACGTTGTGACGAAGATAAAATAAATTGAATTTGATAATCACCTCATTGGATGGATATACTGGTGGGAGAGCACCAATAATAAAACTCAGACGTTAATCACATAATTTTCATGCCTTCCATTACAAAGGTAATGGTTGTTTGATGAAATAAATTGGATTTATCACATCATTGGATTGATATACTGGTGGGAGAGCACCAATAATAAAACTCGGACGTTAATCACATAGTCTTTATGCCTTTCATTACAAAGGTAATGGAAGTTTGGTGCATGGAGCTATTAGAAGAAGACCCTGCCATTTTGTGTGCTTTTCATGAGTGCGGATTAGTAAGGAAAAATAACCTCTAGCTAGACTAACACTACTCAAATACTAACGGAAAAATATTATTTTCTTGTCATGAGACTTATAAGTCTCACCTCAACAATTTTAGGCCCCGTCATACCTTAAGACGGCCCTGTTGGCATTGAAATTTCATTGTCAACCTTGTATAGATGGGTGGGTGCAGGGTATTTACAAGTCTGTTAATGAAGAGAATACTGGTCGAAAGCTTCACAGCACACAGAAAATAAAATCATCAAATTTAAATCAACAAACTTCAATTGTAAATCAACCAAACATGATATCACCCAAAACATTTAGTAAAAACGGCCGCCTGTTAGTTCATAAAACAAAACTTCGATTTTGTTTTCAACAAACTCAGTCAAGTAATTTTATTTCAAAATTCATTTATCATGTCAATAAATAATAGGTATTCAGAGTCTTGCTGCCAGCCCTGGCAATGTAGCAAACGAGCACTTCCCAATTAGAAATGTCGTTAAGACATCTCAAAGACTTCCTTATGACAATGTCAGTGTACCTGCTGACTGAAAAATCTCTGACCATACAAAAAACCTCATGACACCTCCTGACTTTTTCAAGTATTTTGTCAAAATTCCTCACCGACAAGTATGCAGGTAGTCAATAGTGCTGACTACATTATGACATGTACATAGTACGTCTGAGATCGTCCAAAAATTTAAAATTTATTAATCACGTCTTTTAATTTACACTACTTACTATTTTTATCTGTCTATTTCTTAAATTTTATTTTTTAAAACTTACTATTTTGATCTGCCTCACTTGGTCCGCGAACTCAGAACCTTCTGCTCACTGGTCTAGCACCTTACCCCTTTAGCCAAACTTTGATAATAAATGTGTTTATTTAAAAACAAATTTAAATTAATTTATTATTTGAATTGTCCTGTTATATATATTTCGTCACCTGAATTGAAAAATGCTACAATATAAATTTTTCTTCCTCAAATATAAAATTTTTTTAAAATATTAATTGGAATTTGGCTTCATCCTATTTAACAAGATTTTGTTAGAGTTATTTAGGCGTATCTTAGTTGTTTTTAATATTATTTATACAAAACAAAAAAAAATATTTACAAAAATAATATTGCAGGAGCCCTTTACAATTAAGGTGACGATATATTCAATTTATTTTGGTTTTGACAAATTTGAAAATATTATGATTTCAAAATATATTTTATTACAAACAATTTTAAGTTGTGATTGGCCTAGTTGTCTAGCAGGTTCGACAGCTTACGTGTTGTAGATTTTTGGCCTCGGTTCAATCCCCGGTCGCGGATTTTTTTTTTTATTTTTTTTATTGTTTTAAGACCAATTCAATTTCATTTTTTTAATTACAAAGAAAACTAAAAGAGTTTTAAAGGATTATAAAAAATTACATCGATTTTACATCGGGAAAAAAATTTTTAGTGATTGGTCGGATTTGCTACATAATTGTCAGCATTAAAGACATGATTTTTCTAAACTGATAAGACAACGTATATGACAAGTCAGTACATTTATAGAACTTAGGGAGCTCCGACAAAAATTATGACATGTCCTTAAGTTGTCTTTAGTAAAATGTATTCACTTGCTGACTTCTACCTGATGAATCATTACTGACAATGTCTTAAAGACAAAATTTCTAATTGGGTTCTTTCAAAAAATACATGTATTTTGAAAAGTAATTTCTAAAAGTGCTGTTTTACTTCCAGTGCCAAGCAGAACTCTGAATACCTCTATAGTGTTTGCGTTTGTTAAATTTCTTTGTTCAAAAAAAAAAAATCATTTGTCAGATCAACAAATTGTGTTTGTTGAATTTTTTTGTTGGAAAAAAAAATTAAGATTTTTTAACTTTTGTCAGATCAACAAATTGTGTTTTTTTGAATTCCTTTGTTAAAAACAAAAAAAATCTTTTTCAACAATCAAAATTTACAAACGTTTGTTGATATTACAAATTTCCGTATAGGAGCACTTTCAGTGAAAAAATTAATTGTATTCACAAATATGGGGGTCAAAATATAACAATTCGTTTTTGTCTGTGCATAATTTTGTTGGACAAGAACACTTGTTTTACATCGTGTCTATTTTAGCAACTACCATTACCATCACGATAGCAATTCAATGTCTCATGCAAACGCCAAACTCGATGCACTGTTGGCAATTTTATTTTGACACTTGATTGCAAGCAGGTGATCTGCCATCAATTGTTAACCATTATTGTATACAATTAAAAACTTTCTAGACTAGCAATGTAAGCGTTTACAATCAATTTTGACGTATGCTGCTAATAGTAGTTGCTAATATAGACACGCTGTTAGAGCCTGGTCACAATTGGGTCGACAAACCACAACCACAAATCCCTATGTATTTTAAACTTCTAAATTCGATCCCGTCATCAGAATTGAATTCTATCGTTGGGGTTTTCCTGTAATTTACAAGGAAAGTCCTAAAAGTGAACCTACCAGAGTTCTTTTTAAATTATAATAATATAAAAATTTTATTTCTGTATGACAAGATGAAGTTTCATTTATTTCGAAGAAAATAAGAGGCTTTTAAATAAAATTCGTCAAAAATTGTAGAAGTTACATGCATT
Organism: Pegoplata infirma; assembly: GCA_963921195.1. Classification (NCBI taxonomy): domain Eukaryota; kingdom Metazoa; phylum Arthropoda; class Insecta; order Diptera; family Anthomyiidae; genus Pegoplata; species Pegoplata infirma. The sequence continues at coordinate 237,916,098 of OY992538.1, read as the reverse complement.
CGAACAAAAAGGCATCAATTCAGTTTTATACAAAATCAGATGTATTTCTTACATTCGGCAAACCCGACATAAAACTGAAATGGTTGTTTTTGGTACATGATATATTGGAAACCCTGCCACTTCTGCCGGTATTTAAACTAAAATCCACAAAAAAATAAAAGTTTGATAAAAAATCCTGATGGTAGAAAAAATGTTAGGACACAAATTTCAGAACTTCTACTACTTTTGTGGTTAAGGTTTGTCGACCCAATTATGACAATTTCGAACTAATATGTCTAATACATGTTTAGATTCCAATTAGATTTGTGTGTGTGTGTGTTTCTGTTTTGTCCCGTATTTAGTTGTAGAAAATCGTTAACGTCTTTACATTCACTCAAAATAATCACTCTGTTAAATTACAGAGATACTCTGCTGAGCCCGCAGAAAATACCATAGATTTCCAACCAGCAAGATTTTCTGTTATTTTACGAAGAAAACTCAGTAAAATGATTTCGATAAAAAAAAACTGTAAATTTACAGAATTATCTGTAGAATATTGATAAAAGCGACCAGAATTTTACTATTTGATTTCTGATCAATTTCTTTTTCCTTTTTGTTCAAGTAGTGTTGAAAATTGGAAAATGCCACCGAGTAAATTTGCCAGCTTTAATGCTTCCAAATTGTAAATTTACTTCTTTTTATTTTTGTGAAAATAACGATGTATTTTACGAGTACCTCCAATTTTACCCGACATCCTCGTAAAATTTACCAGGTTTTATTGTAATTTAAGACGCTTTTTAAAGAGCAGTTGAAATATTTGGGAGTTTTTTATTTAAAAACTGTATTACAGAGCAATAAGTAAAATTACAGTTGAAATTTAGTATTTTGGTTACGAGAAAATGTATAAAATCTGTATTTTAACAAAAAACTCTGTTTATTATGTGTAAAATAGAGATTACAAAGTAAAAAGTAAAATTACAGATAAAATTTTGTTTTTCGGTTACAAGAAAATACAAAGTATATTCTTAAAATCTGTATTTCGACAGATAACTTTGTCAAATGTCTGTCGAATTGAGATTACAGTCATTTTACAGAGTTTTTAACAGAGTAATTATTTTGAGTGTTGAATTGTTGTCCTGTATGTTTTAATATACATTCTTAAAAGATGTCTTATAAAAACACACACACAATTCTGTTTTTTGTTTCATTTTTTTACATTAGAACTCATCCAAATTCACAATCCTCATACTACTTCTCATTCACTTCACCACATACAACAATCACACAATAATTCCACTATAAATTTACAAAAATGCATCGAAGATTACGAAAACTTTAAAACATTACACGATTTATCAAAAAAGTATTATTTTTTATATCAACAACCATGGTGGCATTCCTTAAATTTTACAATGAATTTATATATGATACATAAAATTGAAATTTATCCTCATTACACATATCCAACTATTTCCAATCTAAAATCAAATGCTTATAATGAAAATACTGATGATGGTGCGGATAATGAACTCAATAATGTTCGCAGGAATAAAATGTTGATGATAAGACAAGATCAGGCATTACAAGAACAATTAGGAGTAGATATTGATAGTGCTACAACTAATTCCAATCACTTGTTCTCACCTTATCGTACTGTCTCACATTATGGGTTTAATTATCCATCCACTTATATGCCTAATATTGCCTTACATCCGGCCTGTTCTATAACCGCAGTAGATTTACAAAGACAAAAAGTTATTGCGTTTATAAAACGTTTAAATCAAGATGCTCAAGCTGTGGAAAAACAAATGGAAAATTCTAATATGCTAAAGGAAGATCAATTAAAAACGGGAAAAGAAGAAAATATTTATGAAAATACTAAACAACTAGATAATGATGCAACTTTAGATAAAACTGGATCATTTATTTCTGTTAAAGAAATACAATTGAATACCAGAAAAGAAAGACGGGCTTCTGTTTTAAGTCATTCCAAATCAAATGACAATCATCATCAGCATGATCATCATGATCTACAATCTGAACAATTTTCATCGCTACTTTCCATAAGTGGTACTTATCCGAATGCTACACACTCACATACAGGTGATGCTGAACACGAACATGATCACTTCACTACAGATTCTGGAGATAATTCCTCAAATTTTGATAACAATTCTCGCAAAACTACTCATGAAAATTTATATCGTACATATTTACAAAGAAACTTTATACCATTAACTAACGATTCAAATCATTCCATTATGGATTTGCACGAAGATGAACACGATCCACATAAACCTGAGAGTGAGCAACAATCTCAGAATATAAAACATTCATGTAAACTAATAACATCGGATGAAAATAAACATGTTACCTTAACGTTGAATTCATTGAAGCGCCGAGCCTCATCGTTAAGTGATAAGCGAGAAAAGTCGCGTACTTTACGTTCCAAATCCAATAAAGCATCGTCACACTTGCTGTCTACCCACACCTCGCTAACAGCTCAACTTTCAGATGCAAACTCTTCGTGTGATTCTTCGACAGCTTCAACAGCCATTGAAATTCATATTAATGTTAATATACGTAATAGTGATTGTGTTAAGAATTTACAAAATCATGAACAGGAATTTAAATCGAAATTGAAAAAGGTCATTGATGATGAAATTAATTTAATAACACAAGAACTTGAGACAACACCACAATGCCCCAGAGCATGTGAGGAGGACTTAACACTGCACCTAAATCCAGCACAAAGATGTTTGTCGGCTCCTGAATCTATGTCACTATATGGCAGAGATCCGTCTTGTATAGAGGCTGATCGACATTTACTTTATAATTTACCTAGTTCCGCAGCTACAAGTCCTTTGCCGACATCGGCATCAGCAGCCGGACAGGCACTACAACAATCTAATCTTTATACTATGCGGTATCGTCATACACTGGCTATGCTGGAGCATGAATTGGAAATGTTACTCAATAGCATCATACGCAACATGTGTGATTGTAAAACTAAAATAACACAAATCTCAGAGGATATACGTACAGCTACTTTACATGTAGGATCTTTAAATCCCTCCTGTACTAAAGGAAAAGAAAGACATATATTTAGTCACGAATAATTTGGATATTTTTGATAAATAATTTGGATTTTCTTTTTGTTGTTTTCAAACATATTTATTTTTATTTTCTCATATTTTTTATAGATTCATCTTGGGTATTAATTTACATTTTCTGAAATTTTGAATTCATTTTTTTTTTTAATATTAAAGTAACTACTACTAAATAACATAATTGAATTGTTTTCACTCGTTTTATTAAAAAAAAAAAATCAAGAAAATAAATTACTGTTTTTTTATTTTTCAAATAATGTTAAATTAATTAAATAAATTCAAATCATAAATAATGTAATTCAATTTTTTACACATTTTTTTTTTTCTAATTCAAAAAAAGTTGTAAAAATTTCAATGGAATTTATTTTTGTAACAAAATGCGATTTTAATGTGGCACTAAACCAATAGATTTAAAGTCAATAGTTTTGCATAGGCCTTGTACTACAAGCTCAATGGCTGACATAACCAGGTGTTTCAAATAATACGTCTAATCATATTTTGTTAATGTAATGTAAAAAAGTGAGCATACGTGCCAATTGCAACACCAGGTTCAATTGTGATTACACTTAGAAAGTTATTGCAGTTACTACATGACGGTTATTTGTATAGTAAGTAGTAGTTGTAGTTTTTAACTACTATTTCAGTTGTTTTTGTATGAAAAATCTCAAAAAACTATTTTTTGTAATCGTTTTAAAAAACAAATACAAAAAATTACTTCATTGTAGTAACAGTTGTTTTCTGTAGTTATTTTTATTCTATTAAAAAACTTATAATTTTCTAGAAATTTTTAGAAAAACGGATGTGCAGCAATTATTTCCAAATAATTTTAACCGTTTTTGACGTTTAAAAGTTTTTTTTGTTAAAAATGCAGACAATTTGAGTTACAGTAAAAACAACTGTAGTTTGAAGTAGTTTTTACAGTTTTTTGTAGTTGTTAATCAAGAGTTAAAAACAAAAATTTTTGGTTGATATTACTGTAAAATGTAGTGGACGCCTCAACATTAACAAATTTTAACCGTTTTTTGACGTTTAAACGTTTTTTTTTTGTAAATAAAAAAAATTTAGACAATTTTAATTACAGTAAAAACAACTGTAGTTTGAAGTAGTTTTTACAGTTTTTTGTAGTTGCTAATCAATAGTTAAAAACAAAAATTGTTGGTTGATATTACCGTAAAATGTAGTGGACGCCTCATCAACAACAAGAAATGTAGTAGTTTTAACTGTCTTTTACAGTGGAATCTACCTGGGCTAAAGCCCAGACACTGAAGTTGGCTCTGCACGCAAAAAACAAACATTGCTTTTGAAAAGGAGGCATTAAAAGAATGATACCAAGAGCCGATGAACATATAACACTGTACGACACGATATTGTATCTTGGACTTTTGTATCTTAACTTTTGACAGCCCCTACTTAAATTTTATGCAGAGACTGTTTGTAGAACATTTTAACCCTTTAAACGCACGCCTAAGTCGTGTTCTATGAGGGAATTTGAAAAAAAGGGCCAAAATGCCCCCTAAAATGGGAGATAGAGGGTTTACATGTTCTAAGAAAAGATCTTGGAATTCGAGAATTTTATTTGAAATTGTAAAAATTCAATTTGAAATTCGAAATATATTAATTAATTGTAATTTAAAAAATGTAAATAAAAATTCGAAAAAAATATTAATTGAAATTGAAAAATATCAATTGAATATAACCACCGTGAAACGATTATCTAAGATGAACGAAGAAATAGCGTGTATTATTTTGTGCATGTAGAATTTCCGTTCGTCTGAGACATTGGTGTCACGGTAACTGGGGAGTCTTATCTATATCCAAAAAATTACCTTTTAACAGAATAAGTGAAATATATAACTATTGAAAATTGAATTACTTTTATGTGGACCAAGGTAATAATTTTTAAGTTTTAAATTATTTATATTTTGTTTTTTTTTTAACTATCTTTTGCATGTTACTAATTTTTATTTTTTCTAATTTTGTTTAAATATTTAACAACTTTTTTGTTTGCTTAACCTGAGGCATGTTGGTAAAAATTCTAATAATCTCATCCTACATTTCACTCATTTAAAATCAATCTGTCATTTTCGATTATAACACTTTGTAAAACTCTTAATATTATGTAAAGTTTTAAAAAAAAAAATTACAACTTTTTTTGCTTTTTTAAATTTTCTAGGAGAAAATGTCCAAAATGGTGATCATTCAGAAGCTCATTTGAGCACATTTTCACATAGCAGTAAAGAGGTAAGTGATATTTCATAATTATTCTTCATTATTTTTGATTCCAAAATATTTTAGTTTTTTTTTTTTTTAATATCATCATTCATTAGCAAAAGAAAAAACAATAAAATTTTTTAGAATTTGTTCCTAAAACAAAAAAACTTTTTTTGGTTTCCCGATTGATTTTTTGCAATCAATTGATTACAATAACATTCGAAAAATATTAATTGTAAATCGAAAAGATCAACTATAATTTGAAGATTCCAATTGTTATTTGAAAAAGATCAATTGTAATTCGAAAAATATCAATTGTAATTCGAAATTGATCAATTGAAGGGCTTACTGCAAGAACTTGATAAGCAACATTTTATTTTTTTCGTGTTTTTCGCCTTCTGCTGATGTTCCATTGACAGATTTTTGGCAGAAGCCTTGCTTTAACGCTTCGTACAAGTATATTGAGAATAAAAGTTCTGCAAAATTTATATTTTCTACATTATTTTAAAAGTTTTAAGGCAAAAACCACCATAAAATGAAATGTTGCTTATCGAGTTTTTACAATAAGCCCTTCAATTGTTATTCGAAAAAAATTAATTGTAATTCGAAAAAGATAAATTTTAATTCAAATTGTAAATCAAAAAGATCAACTGTAATTTAAGATTTCAATTGTTATTCGTAATAGATCAATTGTAATTCGAATTTCATCAATTGTTATTCAAAAAAGATTCCAATTGTTATTGGAAAAAGATCAATTGTAAATCGAAAAAGATAAATTGTAATTTGAAAATAATCAATTGTAATTCGAAAAAGATAAATTTGATTTGAAAATATTCAATTGTAATTCGAAAAAGATCAATTGTTGTTTGAAAAAGATAAATTTTAAATCAAAAATGAAGAATTGTAATTCGAAAAGATCAATGGAAAGGAAAATTAGTTGATATTTTTTGAATTACAATTGGAATTTTTGAATTACAATTAATCTATTCGAATTACAATTGATTTGTTTTTAATAACATTTGATCTTTTGCTTATTACAGTTGATCTATTTCGAATTACAATTGACGTATTTCAAATTACAATTGATCTTTTTCGAATAACAATTGATCCTTTTCGAATTATAATAAGAATCTGTGAATCTATTTCGAATTACAATTGATCTTTTTCAAATTATAACTAGAATAATCAAATTAGAATTGGAATTTTCGAATTACATATGAGGCATTCCACACCAAATGTCCTGCTACAAAAAACATGTGTCCCGTAAATTTCTGAATAGGTTGCTTGGATAGCCCTATATGGAACTAAGAAAATTGCGTTTTTGGTTTTTCTAATTTTCAAAAACTGGGCTTAGAAGGCGTGGGCAAATATTTGGAAAAATGGTCAAATTTGTGGCGAGTTGCCTTGATTAAATATTTATCACATTAAAACGGAATGCACCACAATCTCAAAAATTTACATTCTTATATAGTTTTGTATGGGCTATCGAATAAAATTTTTTTCTTTGGAAATAAGTAGAGTCCGACCGAAACCAGTTTTCGAGGCCGAACCGAAACCGAACCGAATATTCGGCCGAAAAAGTAATATTCGGCCGAAACCGAAACTTAAAAAAAATTACCGCCTGGCATGAATAATATTATTAAAAAGTTGTTAAAGATTAATATACAGCATATAATGCTTTTAAACCATAGGACTTGTATTTTTGAAAAAAAAAAAATATGTTTTTTAAAAAACTTACAAAAAAATTGTATATTTCATTTGCAGATTAAGAGAAAATAATTTTTGAACTGAAATAGTTTTACATTTATTGCATAAACTTGTAACATTTTCTTCAATTGAACTGAAACAAGTGTAATGAAATACGAAATCAAAAAATTCACCGACTATTTTACATATTTTTTAAAATACCAAAAAGTTTCGGTTTCGGCTAATATTCGGCCAAAATTTTGCCGAATACCGAATAGAGGCCGAAACCCCATTATTCGGCCGAAACCGAAACCGAATAATCGGTCGGACTCTAGAAATAAGCGAATAAGTATTATTAATTGCATGAATATTACTCATTCGCAAAGTTAATACAAAAAAATACAAGCAAATTACAAAATTGTTATGAAATTTAAAATTCAAATGCGATTTTCTCGAAAAAAACGAAAACTGTTTTTCTGAATTTTTTGTGTGGATGGACAAACATCTAAGCTTTAAAAAAAAAATTAAAAAAAGTGGCCGAGTTTTTGATAAATTGACTTCTTTTAAAAATGGAAAATTTCGGAACGGGTTCTGAAAATTTTCCAAAAAAAAAAAATAATCGATAGCCCATACAAAACTATATAAGAATGTAAATTTTTAAGATTGTGGTGCATTCCGTTGCGTGTTTTTTTTTTTCGCTGGACATTTGGTGTGGAATGCCTCATATGGAAATTACAAATAGAATTTTCGAATTACAATTTATCTTTTTCGGCTTACATCTGTAAATGGTATAGTTTCAAAAAATTCACCGTTACCAATTTAAACAAAAAATTTTTTAAAAATTGTTTTTTCTTTTATGTTAAATTATTTCATGTCTAACCCTAAACCATTCCATTTTATCATTTTGTTATCATTGTTGTGTACTAACAAAACCACAAACGATATTCTCATTGCAAATTTCTATTACGGTTCCAGGATATTTCAACGGACGGTTCACCCAAGAAAGACAAGAAAAAGAAGAAGGGCCTTAGAACACCATCATTTTTGAAAAAGAAGAAGGAGAAAAAGAAGGCCGAAGCCTAAATTAACTTTTTTTTTTAATTAAAAACTTGATATTTTTTTAATGAAAAACAAACTGATCATTAATTTGAATTAAAATTAAAAAAAAAAAAAAAATACGAAGAAGGAGTAAACAACATCAGAACAAGGAAAAAAAGAACCCTCGGGATTTATTATTAGTTTAAGGATCTAAAATGTGCAAACAATTTATTTTTTGTTGTTTTTTTTTTAAATATTTTTTTGTTTTTATTCTTCTGACAATTTAAAAAAAAATATAAAACTTACAAGTGCAAGCTATATTGAAAGAAACAAGAGGCATATTAAGAAAAAAAAAATGTTACGATAAACGTTGAAACTTATGCAGCTTGAATTATTATTAGAAATCATACATATATTTTTTATCTAAATGACGAATGAAAAAAATAAAATTAACTTTAACACAATTCTTTTTTATATACATAAAAACATGAAATGTAGGTCTACAAATTATTAAGCAACAAACAAAAAAAAAACACAATTTAAAAACAAATATATAAAAATTAAATTACAATATATATTTCAAATTTTACAACAACAAAAACATTATATATATTTATTAAAATGAATAAAAAAAAATATATATTTAAAATTAATTAAAAAAAAAAAATAACAAAAATGTATAAAAAATAACAAATTCAATAGCAAGAAAGAAAAAAAAATAATTGCTTTAGATATTTTCAAATATTAAAAAATTAAATTTAAACACCGATCGAAATTTTAAGCATATAAAAACGACAAATACTTGATTCAACTTTCCCCCCTTTTTACTACATACACCACACACTCAAAATATTATATTATTGTTAAACAAAACAAAAAAAATATTAAATACAACAAAACAAAAAGTAATAAATTAATAATGTATGTAATATATGTGCTATTTTAAGTAAATGGAACTTTTGAAATATTTATACATGTATATCAATCACATTTTTTTTTTATTATTATATACATATATCGAAAAAAAAAAAAAACAAAACACTACCCTGTTATGTCAAAAAATATAAACGCTAGAACATGACTTAATGGATTTAAATTTCTATTTTTGGTTTAATAGCTTGTTCACGTCTAAGCTGAAATCTCGTTAAAAAAAAAAGAGATTTCAATTGTAACACTCTGTAAAATCTTAAACACTTAATAATTGAAATCTTGTTTAAACGAGATTTCACATTTGATGTGCAATATAGTTTAAGCGTAATTGGACAATTTTTTTATAAAACTATCAGACAAAAATTTAGTTCCAACAAGATTTTAACTAATACCCAATTTACACCCGAGGTGAAATCTCCATCGAACGAGATTTCGATCATACGGTAGTGTATAAAATGATACAGTACCATATGATCAAAATCTTGTTCGAACTAGATTTCCCCTCGTTTAAACAAGATTTTGTATAAAATCTGTTATTTTATGAGATTTTAATAAGATTTCCAATACAAAACAAAATCTAGTTCGTTTAGACTACGATATGTGAACGGTTAAGATAAAATCTACTATATTGATGTAAATTGCATATGAAGGGCTTACTGCAAGAACTTGATAAGCAACATTTTATTTTTTTCGTGTTTTTCGCATTCTGCTGATGTTCCATTGACAGACTTTTGGCAGAAGTCTTGCTTCAACCCTTCGTACAAGTATATTGAGAATAAAAGTTTTGCAAAAGTTCTATTTTCTACATTATTTTAAAAGTTTTAAGGCAAAAACCACTATAAAATGAAATGTTGCTTATCGAGTTTTTACAATAAGCCCTTCATATATAAAATGTAACAGTACCATATGATAGAAATCTGGTTCGAACGAGATTTCACTTTAGGTGTGAATAGATTCTTATACCCAATTCACACCTGAGGTGAAATCTCGTTCGAATGAGATTTCGATCATATGGTTGTGTATAGAATGATACAGACCATATGATCAAAATCTCGTTCGAACGAGATTTGACCTCAGGTCCCAGCAAAATTATCCGTTCCAAATAATCGCTTCCAGAACGCATCATATTACCCTGCAACCGATTCTACTTCACGTTCCAGAATCAATGATTTTTGTTTGAAATTGTCCCGAAAGCAATCGTTTTTTAGAGCAAGTAGTTTTTTTGAAAAATAATTTTACATAGAAAATTTTGTTTTGATTACCGCAGAATATATTCAAGAATCTATTGTTATAGGAATTTGTTCCAAAAAAATTTCCTGGGGTGTGAATAGGCCTTTATACCCAATTCACATCTGAGGTGAAATCTAGTTCAAACGGGATTTTGATCATATGGTTGTGTGTAAAATGATACAGACCATATGATCGAAATCTCGTTCGAGATTCAACCATATGATCAAAATCCCGTTCGAACGAGATTTGACCTCAGGTGTGAATAGGCCTTTATACCCAATTTACATCTGAGGTGAAATCTAGTTCAAACGGGATTTTGATCATATGGTTGTGTGTAAAATGATACAAACCATATGATCACACCTGTTTGAAATCTCGTTCTAACGAGATTTCACCTCGGGTGTAAATAGGCCTTTAGAAACAGTTTAAAGTGTTTTTGCGTTAACATGTTTTGATCGCTGTGGAAGCATATTGTACAGCTTCTGCAGAAATAATGGTTTCGGTCGATCAGAATTCAACTATCCCGTGACTGGTGAAAACGGAGACAATAGGGCAACTGGTAAGGCGAGATTTGATGAGAGCGAAATTCCCAAGATTTTAAGAAAAAACAACTTTGTGGTTAATAACATTTGACTTTTAAAATTTTTATGCCAATTTAAATTTTATTTACACTTAATTTTGCTTATACCCTTATAATGTTATATTTTTTAGAATCATTTTCATGTCTTTTTGTAAAGGCGCGTTTACACGGAACTAATGTTGGGAAAATTATGTATAAAATTTACATAGTAAATTTTGTTATGCTGTATAATTTATTTAAATCATTAAGCATGTTCTTCTTATACCTTATTCACACTTACAGTTTTAAACCATTTTTAGTAGCAATATTTTTAGCACTCTCTTTATGCTATTACAGTATATTGACAGAAAATGCGAAAAATAATTGCTAAAAACGATTTAATACCATATTCACTCTTACAGTTTTAAACCGTTTTTAGCAGTTATTTTTAGCATTTTATGTCAATATACTGTAATAGAATAAAGAAAGTGCTAAAAATATTGCTGCCAAAAACGATTTAATATGGTATTCACACTAGCGACCTTAAACAAGTTGTTCAACAAAACACTAGTAGCAGAATAAAAACGTAGTGGACACAGAACAAAGACTTTTTTAAACATCTCACTCTTGAACACTTCAAAACAGCAATTGTGAACGCCGTATAAGACTGTACGTGTGAATAGGGTATAAGACTGTAAGTGTGAATAGGGTATTATACCCTATTCACACGTACAGTTTTAAATCGTTTTTACCAGGAATATTTTTAGCACTTTCTTTATTCTATTACAGTATATTGACAGAAAATGCTAAAAATACTTGATAAAAACGATTTAAAACTGTAAGTGTGAATAGGGTATTAGAGTATTGTTTTGTTTTTCCTTTTATAATAAGTTTATAAAGTAAAACAAAAAAAAAAGAGAAGCATTTCTATATACATATACTGAAAAAAGTGGCAAATTATAATTTTTAATTAATAATTTTAATTTTTATTTAAAATCATGTGTATTTTTATTATTTTGAATTATTTTTTTTTTAGTTTTTAAATACTCTTGGCAACTCATATATACTTTTTTTTGTTTATTAATATTTTTAGAAGGCATACATAAATTTTTTTGTATTAAGCTTATAACTGTATTTAAATAAAAACAAAAAAAAAAATCAAATGTGTATGTAATATATTAGAAGAAAGCATTATATATATTTAAAAAAAAGAAGATAAAATATACACAACAAAAAAAAACAACCCACAATTCGTTAATTTTTATTATTTTAAAATACATACACATTTATGGTAATTTTTTATATTTTTTTCCTCCCATTGGCCTTAGGTAAAACTCATCACTTTGTGAAAAAAGTACATAAATATTTAAAAAACATACTGCCATAGCATGTAAAAAAATCGAAAAAATCTTTGTATAAGCAAAATCAACAAAAATATTTAATAAAAAAAAATCACATTTCAAATTCTGAATTAAAAAAAAAAAAAAACAAATACAATCCATTAAAAACAACTGCTTTTTTTTATTAATAGAAAACAATAAAACTAAAATTTAATAAAACGGTTTAATTGAATTTTTATTTATAAAAAAAAAATATTGGAATATTGATTTTCTATGGTCGCTTTAAATGATATCGTATCGACAGACGTTAGCGTCGAATTAGAATCAAATTACTTCGCATTGGGCGTAACACCCAATACATTTTTCGTTTATACAAATTAAATGTGATACCCTATTCACACTTACAGTTTTAAACCGTTTTTAGCAATTATTTTGAGCATTTTCTGTCAATATACTGTAATAGAATAAAGAAGTGCTAAAAATATTGCTGCTAAAAACGATTTAAAACTGTACGTGTGAATAGGGTATGAGGTTCCTTAATCATACGGGCTTAATACCCTATTCACACGTACAGTTTTAAATCGTTTTTAGCAACAATATTTTTGGCACTTTCTTTATTCTATTACAGTATGTTGACAGAAAATGCTAAAAATAATTGCTAAAAACGTTTTAAAACTGAATAGGGTATAAAACTTTCAAATTGAAAGTTTTTGTTTTATTCTATTATATTCTTTCTATTTAGAGGGTAACTCTATGAAAAGACTGCATAACAAAATTTTAGGACATTGAGTGTATCTTCAGTGAGTCAAAATAGAAGTAGACTCACGGTAGACAAAAATTCCCAAGGAGTTGATCAAATATTTTTCTAATTATTTTTTTACGTTTGAACCAGAGATACAGAATCCCTATGACTGTTTTGTATATTTGTCATCGCCAAGAAGCAAGTGTCTAATACCCTATTCACACGTACAGTTTTAAGTCGTTTGTAGCAGCAATATTTTTAGTATTTTCTTTATTCTATTACAGTATATTGACAGAAAATGCTAAAAATAATTGCTAAAAACGGTTTAAAACTATAAGTGTGAATAGGGTATAAACCTGGGAGCTAATTCTCGGAGTCGATAGCGATCGAAATTCTATACAAATTTGTTTGTGTGCCTAAAACTATACTAGGATAAATACACACTTCTTGTATTTTTCTATTACTACACTGAAACATGAAAAAAAGATAAAAAGTTTGTATTTATCAAAGCATAATTTTAGACATACAGAAAAATTGACAAATCGCAGGTTTTCGTAGAATTTCGATCGCTATCGACTCCGAGAATTAGCCCCCTGGTAATATCACACAAACAAGGAAGGTATCCCATAGCTTGCACTCAGATTGTTCTGCAATGCACATATGTTATAGAGGACAAAAATCTAAGATTTACATGGCTATCTTGGCGGGTTAAAGCAGAGTCATAGAGTAGTCCAACAAATGGCGTTTGAAAAAGTAGTAAACAAAAACCATATGGTATTGTTTACGAAATTTTATCACAAATCGAAATGTGAGCGAGATGGAAGATATTAGTTTTACAGTGAGAGTGCAGATTGTTTTTTGTCTCTCTTTGCTTTTCGTTTGAACCAGTGATGGAAAATAGGAATTTTGAAATGGTACTGGAGTTCTACCAAAAAAGTACTTTTTGGCCCTCGACGGTACTAAAAAAAATAATGCCCAGTTTCCGTACGACGAACGTTATTCGTCTGCGACGAATTTACATATATTTTATTATAACAAAATACATGCAAATTCGTCTCAAACGAATAGCGTTCGTGGTACAGAAACTGGGCATAATTCAATATAAAAGAACTAAATTGAAGACATCCTCATCCATTTATTTCTTTTTTAGAGAAAACTCTATTTAAGGTTGACTAAAATAAAAAATTTAATTTATTTAAAGCTTTTGAAGCATTTTGCCAATAAAAATCGGTAGATTTTCGAAAATTTTATTAGATTTGGTTGAACAAATGTATGAAATCGTTTGGTGAAGAAAAGGTACTAAATCAGTCGCGGGGGTACTACGGCACAGACTATATACAGACTCGACAGTAGAGTTTATTAAGGAAAAATGGGGAAAAACTAAGCGATTTTAGGAGAAAACACAGCGGTTTTTAGTCCGTTTTATGCTAACATGGCAACACTTTCTACGACTTAGGCACAGACTATATACAGACTCGACAGTAGAGTTTATTAAGGAAAAATGGGGAAAAACTAAGCGATTTTAGGAGAAAACACAGCGGTTTTTAGTCCGTTTTATGCTAACATGGCAACACTTTCTACGCCTTAGGAGTGAGTGAAACAACAAAAACCGATCTGGCATCCATTTTTCTTATGGCGCGTTATATCAGTTTTCTCTTTCTAACCTAATTCGTAGAATAATTTGAAAATATTAACCATATGGTTAAAGAAAACTTTTTTGACACCTGTCACTTATGTCGAGTCTGTATTAGTCTGTGACTTAGGAGTGAGTGAAACAACAAAAACCGATCTGGCATCCATTTTTCTTATGGCGCGTTATATCAGTTTTCTCTTTCTAACCTAATTCGTAGAATAATTTGAAAATATTAACCATATGGTTAAAGAAAACTTTTTTGACACCTGTCACTTATGTCGAGTCTGTATTAGTCTGTGACTACGGTATCTTTGAGAGTGAAAAAGTACTAAAGTACTAGCTTTTCCATCCCTGGTTTGAACTTTAGTTTGGCATTGCCAGAATTTTCCAATTATCTTTGGTGATGCCAGATCTACAAAACGGTCGATGGATTACTATGTCACTATGTGTTAAAGGTGGGAAGCGGGAAAAACGACATTTTTGAATTTTTTAATATTTCTTTTAAATTGAACTAAACTAACATATTACGTATATGGATGGAAATGTTTTTTTAAATCCTATCCAATGGGGGAAATAAGGCTTTGCTAATTTAGTTTTTGTTAAAAATGTGAAGTAACTACCCCATTTTAAATTGAACTCATATTGAGAACAAACAATTTGATATTGTGAAAAAATAAATTGATATTGAGGAAACAAAAAAATTGTTGTAAAATTGTTATCGAAATTTTGATAAAATTGTTTGGAAATTTTTAAAATACAATTGTTCGTTCATTTAGTTTGTGCTGATTGATACTTAGAAGTATAGATGGGCACTGATCACGGTAATCACGCGTGATTTACCTAATTCGTAAATCTTTGTGCGTGAGTTTGCAAGATTTGGTTTTTTATCAAATAATTTTATAGCATGAGTGAAGCTTGCGTGATACGCAAATAGTGAGTGAGTGTTTGAACAAGAAAAGGTTCAAGTGATTAGATTACTCTGAGCATTTTAAATACATTACTTTTTCCACAGGGATAAAAAGTACCAATTCGCAGTGTAGTGACGGCTTTTTTTCCCCAAGAAAGAAATTTAAAGCAAGTGTCAGATTAGTTATCATTTCTTTATCATTTGACAGCTCAGCTGTTGTGTGTAAGTGTTTCTTCACAATACAGCAGCAAGCAGCAAACAGCAAAATTTTTGCATGTATTTTGTTGTTGCGGCAACAACAAAATACATGTAAAAATTTTGCTGCTTGCTGCTGTATTGTGAAGAAACACTAAATTGGAGGGTGTTTGTGTTTTTATTGTATCCCAAGCACAGACTAAATACAGACTCGACAGTAGAGTTTTATAAGAAAAAATGGGGAAAAACTAAGCGATTTTAGGAGAAAACACAGCGATTTTTAGTCCGTTTTACGCTAAGATGGCAACACTTTCTACGACTTAGGAGTGAGTGAAACAACAAAATCCAATCTGGCATCCATTTTTCTAATGACGCGTTATATTAGCTTTCTCTTTCTAACCTAATTCGTAGAATAATTTGAAAAAATTAACCATATGGTTAAGAACTACTTTTTTGACACCTGTCACTTATGTCGAGTCTGTATTAGTCTGTGTCCCAAGTTTCTTTGTTTTTTTTTGTATATTCCTATTGCTATTGCAATCAGTTCATTTGTTGTTTTTGTGCGTTTTATAAATTTATTGTTGATGTCAACATACTTAAGTGACTCATTATAAAATATTTTAAATCCCTTTTTTATTTAAGCTAAAATCAAAATACAAATTAATTTCAATTCAAAATGGCCGCCGTAACAGATCAAGAATGGTCCGAATATAAGGTAAATTTAATATATATATATTTTTTTTATATAAAATCAACGTTTATAATGCCTGTGTTCTTTAGGAAAAGTTTAATAAAAATTATTCGGATGAAGCTGAAGATAATAAGCGGCGTGAAAATTTCGCCAAATCTAAAGTAAGAATTGAGGAGCATAACAAGAAATATGAAAAAGGTGAAGTCACCTTTAGCATGGGAATTAATCATTTGGCCGATAGCTCCCCGGAAGAAATGGCAAGACGTTGTGGCAAACGGGCAGCTCCACCACCGCCACCAACTGCTCAGTAACTAGTTGCATTTTGATGATCTCAATGATGAAATTTTTAATTAATAACAATCTTAAAAAAATTACCACGTTTAATATAGGCATTTAATATATTTGTGTTGTTTCATATATGTATTGCAAAATGACTCGAATTTGTAGGTGTGTCTTAATTTTTGTATTAAAGTAAATAAAAACAAAAAATGTATGTACTTCCGGCGTTGTCTAATTTACGACTTTTAATAAAAATACAAATGTAACACAACAAACCAGTTGCATTGTCAGTTGGACCTTGTCCTTATTACCTTATTACTTGTCTTTGGTTGGGACTGGAAAAATACGAAAAATTGAATTCATTGCCAACAAAAAATAAAACTTTCTTCGCCTTACCAAATGTGTTGGTCATGTGCTGATCTCAATTTTGCAGAATCTGCATTTTTTACGTTGTACATTGTATTGATATCAAGAAAATAGTTTATGAGGAGGAGAAAAGAGGGAGTAGTGCTTGTGGACAAATGACTTGAATTTATTGACATTGAAAGAAACTGGGAAGACATCTGCGGAGAGTTTATTCAACATATGCACGCATAGTTTATCTAATAAACGAACCTTCTATGTAATGTGCTCTCAACTGGATGTGATCAGCTAGACTACCGAGTGCTGCGAACAAAAACATTTTCCATGATAATATGAATAGAACAGATTCACACAACACACATTACGACGTTGTTCCAATGAGTAAATAGAGTTGCATACCCTATTGTCATTTATAAGCATCAGCGTCCTCATTTGGACACGGTCTAAGAGCTCCAAAATAGACTTTGACTTCGGATGGATATGGGTGGTACACACCGGTTAAAAAAACCGAGACTAAATGCTTCTGAAAAACGTACTTATTCCATTCGTTTCCTCAATATCTATAGTATAGATTCTATACCACCCATATGTACAGACGACGCTGTTGGCAGTCTTGTGCCCTCAACCTCAAGAAGGCTTGGACTACGGTCAAAGGAAAATGAATGACATATATCGCTTTCATCTGCAAAAGAGTTGTGAGGATTTTTAATTTTAACTAAGGTCATTAGAAAAAGCCTAGATCCTTAATTATTGGTGTCTAAAACGATCAGAGCCCCAGAGTTAAGTTGGGAAGTGTTTTTACCAATCCAATTCTAAGGTGTCGATGTCTTTGAAACAAAGTACAATTAGTGCCATCTCTAAAATAAATTTTGCAAACTTAACATAATTGGTTTGTTTCTTTACTTTTTTCTTTAGTAGAGACATAAACCTTAAGAAAAAAAATTTCACAGGCTGATTCACAAAAGGCTGAAAGTTTTTTATTCAAAAGTTCATTAGGGTTGCCAGACGTCCCGCTTTTCATAACCGATTCCCGCATTCCCGCGTCCCGCGCGGGATTCCATATTCCCGCTTTTTTTGCAATTTTTTTTAACAACAACTATTTTTTACTTTAAAAGCCTAAGTTTTTAAAAGGCTTATTTATAAGCTTTTGTAAAATTGGGTTTACCTTGCCGCACAAATGATGTGGATTTAGAACCTTTTTAAGGAAAAATTAAGGCCTATTCACACCTAAAGCATAGTACTCTGTTCGATTTCACGTGAAAAAATCTGTCAAACTCCATATAAAAAAAATAAAAATTGGCAACGCGAGGAATTAAGGGGAAATTGTTAAAAAAGTTTTCACTCATTTTTATTATACAAGACAATTTAAATTGCCGTGAAAAAGTGACATTTCAGTTTTGTTATGATCGTTTCTTTCTTATCATTGTCAAAAGTTCTTGATTTTTAAATGTTTTATTGCAATTTGAGGCGTTTAAAGTTTAAGTGAAATTTTCACCGTAAGAAACAGAGTACTTAGCTTAAGGTGAAATCTCGTTCGAACGAGATTTCGATCATATTGTCTGCATCATTTTATACACAACCATATGATCAAAATCTTGTTCGAACGAGATTTCACCTCAGGTGTGAATTGGGTATAACGAAAAAGTTTACAATCTTAGTGTTTGTTTGAAAAAAAAAATATTTTTCAAAAAATGTACGCCAAAAGTTGCACAATAAAGAGTACATCCCGGAAACAATATTTTTAAAGTTTCCATGGAGTAATTCTGGTCCAGCGTTTTATCTTCAAAATGGAAATGTGTGTACTAAAATTTACTTTAGCTAAATTAGTCTCTAAAGCAGCGCGAAAAAAATGTTTTTGAAAAACAAAAACATATTTTCTATTTCAAAATGCACTAGAGGTTGTAATCTCTATTTAGAAAATTAAAACTCGACAACATGCTGCTAAATTTTTCAGTTTTGTTCATAAAAATATTTTTGTCCCGCGAAAATTTTTAAAATCCCGCCATTTTTGTAATTTTCGGGAGTTTGTCCCGCATTTTCGAAATAAAATTCTGGCAACCCTAATTTTCATAATTTAACACCCCGTTCTCACTACAGCTAAAAACAGTTTTTAAGAAAATATTTTTAGCAATTTCCTTATGCTTTTACAGTATTTTGTTCCACGCAAGAACAATTGAACTCATCTCTGATTCCAATTGTAGAAGATGTGATGAACCGAATACGGATGAAACAGTTGCCCTGTGCAAATGCCCCGCATTGGCCAGGCATCGCAAACAAATTTTAGGCAAAGCTGAACTCGAGAATCTGGAGGAAATCGCAGTTATGGACCTTATGCGCGTTAAATTGTTTGCAACATGGACTAACGCGTTTTATCCACGTCGTTGAAGGAACATGTGGTATTGCTATGGACCAGCCAGTCTATGCGAGAAGTTCAAAATTTTGAGCTCCGCCACCCCTAACCTAACCTACAGCATTTTGACAGATTAAAACGAAAAATGTTGCTTAAAACAGTTTTAGCTGTAAATGAGAACAGGCCTTTAAATTATTTCAATCTCTGGTTTTTACAGGAGTAACCATGAGCTAAATTAGTGAAACTAAGGGCACTGTTCTGTCTTTCACAACTTTTTATTTCACATGAATTTTTCCGAATCACATGAAGTCGAATTCATTGTTCAATTGTTCACATTCGAAGTTTGAATCGTATAATTAAAAATAAAAAAATTATAACGAAAAAAGTGCTTTATTTATGTGAAAGAAAGAACACCAAAACAAATTTTGAAATTTTAATTTTCACATTTTTTTTGTGTGAATTGAAAATTTTCTTAAGTTACAAGTTTCGGTGTTTACAACGATTTTTAGCTAATTTTTTCCGTAAACAAACAAGAGAAGTAAAAACAAATCTGCCTGTTTAGTCAGTAATTTATGTTGAGTGTACCCTTCTCATGGTAAGCCAAAATTCAAACCCACTGCAATGGGAACACATACGAAAAATCTCCTCCAATCCTATTACTTTTAATTTATGGTTTTTAAGAAAATTAAAGCATTTTAATTTATGTTGTGGACAGCAAGCCTTTGAAAACACTATTATTTAATTTATTTATCTGGTAAAAAATACAGTTTTTGGTGGCCAAAATGTTCTATTTTGCAAAAAAAAGTATTAACATTTTTTCGAAAGCCACATTCGATATTTTTGATACGATTTGAAGGCTATAAAGTTTGTAAGAAAATTTTTCGATTTCACGGGAAAAAATCTGTCAAACTCCATATAAAAAAAATAAATTTTGGCAATGCGAGCAATTATAGGGAAATTGTTAAAAAAGTTTTTACGCATTTTTATTATACAAGATAATTTAAATTGCAGTGAAAAAGTGACATTTCAGTTTTGTTATGATAGTTTCTTTCTAATAATTGTCAAAAGTGATTTAAAACGATTTTTAAATGTTTTATTGCGATTTGAGGCGTTCAAAGTTTAAGTGAAATTTTCACCGCAAAAAACAGAGTACTTAGCTTAAGAATTTTGATTATGTTTAAATTAAAAACGTCTGTTTAAATGCAATAATTAAAAAAATTTTAAAGACTAGTTTTATAACTCTTCCATATACCCAAAAGAAAACAATTTTTCTAGTGTTGACATTAAACATTTATGTTTTATTTTTTAGTATTTCGTTTTAAGTATTACAACTTAAATTTAAAGTTATGATTTGTTTTTTTCTATACTTTTAAAGTCAATATATGATTGATGTTTGTATCATGTTTGATTAGTTAAAGAAGAATAAAATGCAGTTAAATTTCACTCAACGGGAAAATGCCCCCTAAAAAAATAATAAAGAAAACCTCTTAATAAAAATTGGAGGCACGAATTCAGAAGCAGTGGACTTCTGATTAATTTAATTTTTTCCCCTTCCCAATTTTAATGTTATGTTTTCAATTCTAGTGCGGGGTTTTTTTAATTGCTTTTCCCATTGAATGGAGTTTTGCTGAAAATGTATTAATGATTTTTCTTCGTTTTTTTTAATCAAACTGAAACTTTTTAAAAACAAAAGTATGGATATTGCAAAAATATTTATAAAAAAAAAATTAAATACACCAAAAGAGCAGTAAACAATATACATACTGAAATACATTTTAAATTAATTTTCTAAAAAAAACGATGTATAAAAAGTATATGAGAAAAAGTTACGAGCAGTCATTATGCAAAGTGCAAAAACGTATATTTAAATAACATTAAGAAAAAAATTTATTTTAAAACTAAAATTAAATGTTTATTAGTTTACAAACTACATACATACTTCAAAATGTGATTTTTTCATGGATTTTCAGGGGTTTTGAAAACCATTCGTTATTTCTTATTCGTTTTTTATAAATAAGGCAAAAATATTATGTCTTTCTTAACGGCTCTAAATTATTTTTTTAATACCAAAAGTATAAATTATTTTAATACATATTTTTAACTTTTTCCAAAGTAATATTTTTTTTTGAAAAATTTATCTAAATGAATCAATAAATTTATGTGCGTATTTCGAGTGATTTTTTTAGATAAACTTAGCACAAAATTTTGAAATTTTAGAATTATAAGAAGAAACAAAATTAATTTCATTTGTTTAATCAGCTTTGCGTGGCTTACGTTTACGTACTTCACTGGGACTAGGTTTATTGTCTGTTTCTTTTTTGTCTTCTTTCTTTTCACTTTCTGGTTCCTCTGATTCACTCTGAGTCTGCTTATCGTCTTCTGTGGAGACATCTTCATTTTCTTCCTCTTCATTATCATCATCGTCATCTTGATCTTCATCACCGGCAGCTTCATCGTCATCATCTCCTTCTTCTTCCTCATTTTGGGGTGCATCATCTTCTATTTCATCATTGGCAATATCTTCTATACCACTTCGAACAGTTATTATACCATTCTGTGATCTTTCTTTGGATTCAGAAAAACTTTGTCGTTTCTTTGGTGGGTATAAGAAATCAACTACGCAGACCAACATCAGACCCAAAGCCGCTCCTACAAATATGGTGCCAATGGCAAATAGAGCATAAGAACCCCAGGTTGGTAGGCCATACTCTTCTTGAAGACGACCATTGAAATCCTTAAATGAATGTTGGACATGCTAAAGATTAGTATCAATTAATTTAAATAAATTTATTAAAAACAACACAACAATTGGATTTGCTTTAAAAATCCCAGGCAATACCAAAGATAACAAATAACCTTTAGAAAGAGGTTATAAAAAAGAAAGAAAAAAACAACTTCCTAGGAATGTGAAGCAAATGAGAATGATAATAAGTTCAACGGCACCTTATAGACATTAAATCAATAATAAAAATAAAATACCAGCGTAAAATATTTAAAATGTTCAAGACAGTAAAGTTTATAAGTTTATTTAAATTTCCAATCAAACAACAAGAATACTATTTTCAGTTAATTTACTGCCTCCATACTTGGTACCTGAGCATTGAGTTGTTAGTTTTTTATGTAAACTGCCATGATAAAGCAGGCGTTGTCATTGATTTCATACATAAGTAATGCCTGCTCCCAAATATAATTGCCTTGAATTTGAGAAACGACAATAACTTTGAATGGTTCGATAACCTGCTGTAAAGTCAACATAACAGCTGTTATGTTGTTAAGCCTAGGCTTGGAAAACATCATATGATCTATTGTGGCAGTAACTTATATAAGTCATGTAACAAACAGACACTTTTGTTAGGCTTTAAAATACAGCTCCATAACAGTTTTATTAATATGTTGCAATTCCTTATAAAAGTTTTTTCATAAGTATTATAAATTATTTCATATATATAAAAAAAAATATGGAATGGTTTTTAAAAAATAAAGATCAAAAATTGATATTAAATTGTAATTTGCTCTCTTTATTTGAAAAAAATAAAGGGACACGTATTTTTAGCGGCCCAAATACAAGAGGGGGATAGAAATGGTTATTTTTCCGTTTATCTCATAAATGTGCAAAGAAAGTGTCCAAACATGCACAACTTTTTGTCATAAATAATTATGTAATTATGTATGTATATAATTAATTTTTCTTCTGAACAAAATCTTCAAATTTCAAGAAGATTAAAGAGTGACACCACTTTCTTTGTAAGCAAAAATAGTACTAATATTTTGTTGAATAAATTATTGTTTTTTTATTTTGTAACTCAAAAATTCTTTGATTTGACAAATCTCTCATCATTTCAAAAATATGAGTTCTTTTGACACTTGAAGTTCAAAAGTTTTCGATCCATTTCATTACAAAAATTAAAAAAAAACCAATAGACAGATTTGTTTTTGCATTTTTGTAGACAACTTCAATTTCATTTGATAACTTTACTAAATAATAATAAATGCTGGTTTAAAGCTGTGTTTATATCATACCACTGACAATGTGTATTAAGACCTGTCAAAAAATCGTGTGTAATATGATTTTGTTGACAGTCCAATAAGACTTTTGATTTTATGAAATATTTCAAAAAATGGCTGTGTGTTATTAGATTTGCATACAAACAGCTGTTTTTAAAAATGTCTTTTGATTTTGTTTATGATTTTTTGGCAGTATTAAGACTTTGGTAATATTTTACTTTCTTAAAATCCAAAGACTCGGTGGGATGATCTAAACACACCTTTAGTATTTTTAAATAAAAGATAAGGTAAAATTGGTTTTTCATTTTTAAAACCATCACCTAAAGTTCGAATAACATTATAAATATTGGTGGCAAACTTAATAAAGACGGTTAAAAATAACAAAACTTACCTTTAAAGTATGAGACAATTTAAAGAAATAAGATAAAACCGACATATGGATGGTATCAGGTTTTTTCCAAGCTGAAATTGGTTCTAGTTTTGACCATTGTTTTTGTTTAACGAAAAACATTAAAGCATCTCCATCACGGGAACCACGATATTGTCGGAATTCTCCATCTTTAACACTAAAAATAAAATACAAAAAAAATAAGGCAAAATTACTTGAAACAAACATTTGATAATGTTCTCTATTCGGAAGTACTCTTTCACCATTCACCTAATTTTTAAAAATTTGTTAATCTTTCGAATTTAAATGGCATTTTTGCGTTTTGCCCCAAAAATGATTTTTGTGTTCTTTTCTAAAAAAAAAAGGTCAACACTTAGGGTTGAACCAGAATAAAATTGTGTCGCGTAAGACGTAAAAAGAAACACATTCAATTTGAAATTTTTACATACGTTTGATTTTGGTACTTCACGTTTAAACAGTTTAACGAAACGAAAAATGTACTGGGCGTTACGCCTTAGCCGATGTAGTTTGATTCTGGTTCGACGCTTATAAAGTAAAGTGCAAAAAAGTTGAACTTTTTGCCCTGTAAAAAATCACGGGGTTGAAATTGCCTTACACAACAACTGACTTTTTCTGTGTTGTTTTCTCAAAATAGTTGTAAAAAAATAAGACAGATAATTGCTGTATGTAATGTTCTATTCCAGTCAAATTATGAATTATTGTTATAATTAATGAAGTAATCCAGCAATACGTCTTTGGCCTTAAAGGCTTATTGTATTGCAAATAAATAAACAAATAAAAAAAATAAAAATAAAATAAATAAAATAAAATGCAAATTTTTAAAGATGTGAATTAAACATTTTAAGAATGTATACACTTAACCGGCAAACATTTTTTTTCAGAAAAGAAAACACCATAAGATTTTAATAGTATGTTCTTGTTACAAATAAAGGCATATGACCAGAATACCGAAATCACTCCCAGCATAATAAAACTTGTGTATCGACTAAGGGGTCTTTCCTACGTCGCGTGAGCTTCTGACTTTGGAGGGGTCACGCCCTCTTTCGAGTGGGCGGGCCTTCAAAGTTAAAACGTTTTTCTTAAATATCTTAAAAAGTACTTATCCGATTTGGATGAAATTAGTATCATTCGAAAGCTTAACTAAATTCCTTTCGAACATTTCTTAACATGAAGAAATTTCATTAAACCTTTAAGCGCCAAAACGCGATTTTAAGTTTTTATTTTTTTTAATTTTCAAATATCTCAAAAATGTTACGTATACAAGGCAATAAAGAGTGCACATGGTTTTGTAGCTAAGGTTCTAAGCTTTCATTTAGACTTCTATTCGACTCTCTAACTCTTCTAACACCAGAGATATAAGGGGTTAAAGTTTTGGTGCATTTTTTTTTTAACTTTTTTGCAGCAGTTTTCTAGTTTTTACATTTGCTTGAATATCTTAAAAAGTACTTATCCGATTTGTTAAGCTCCAAAACACAATTTTAAGTTTTTTAATGTTTTTAAATGTGTCGTATATAAGGTCATAACCCCCATTCACATTATGGGGAGTAAGTCCAAAGCAATTTTGGTCATAATCCCCGTTATCTGCAGAGAGGGTGGGTTTAATGCATGGAGTTTGTAATCCCTAAGCCCGGCCGAAGGCCGGCTACGCAGAAAAACTTTTAAGTAAAAAAAATTTTTTTTTTTTAATTTTGGGGATTATGATCAATTTGTATAGAAGACATAATCCCCATAATGGGGATTATGGCCATTTGTTACGTGGTCATTATCCCCATAAATCTGGGAATTATGTCCGTTTTTTATTGGGGTTATGTCCAAATAATTTTCGGTCATAGTCCCCACTACCATTATGGGGATTATGACCGAAATGAATGTGGTCATAATTCCCATAACGGAAATGGGGATTATGTCCGTGGGAATTATGTCATGTCACCTAGAAAATTGCAACGAAAAAGTCACCTAGAAAATTGCAACGAAAAAAATAAAAAATTAAAATCGCGTTTTGGCGCTTAAAGGTTTAATGAAATTTCTCCATGTCAAGGAATGTTTGAAGGGAATTTATTTAAGCTTTCGAATGATACTAATTTCATCCAAATCGGATAAGTACTTTTTAAGATATTTAAGAAAAACGTTTAAACTTTGAAGGCCCGCCCACTCGAAAGAGGGCGTGACCCCTCCAGTTTGACTGCACATTTTTGCTCTGTGAGATCAAAGGTTAAAAGTTAAAAAAAAAAAATAAAAAAATCGCAATTTCGGTAAAGTGGTTTGGTTCCCAAATAAAGATCCAATTTGCAAGAAAACAAAATTAAAAATCTCCTAAAATTCAAAAGGGTGTAAAATTTTTAAAAATTAGTTGAATAGTGAAAGAGTACTTCCGAATAGAGCACATTAGTTTTTTTGTACTTACTGATAAATTGTTGGCAAAGCTGTAACAAAAAAGCGGCCACTCAATGATGGCGAAGTTGTAACATCAATTTTGGCTACGTTTACATTAATATCAGCAGCTGTGGCAGCAAAACGTTCCCATGTGGGTGCTAAATTTTTGCAAGCAGGGCACCAAGGAGCGAAACTAAAAAAAAATATTTTTATAAAAAAAATCGCTCAACTCAAAAAAAAAACACCAAATGTAATTTTAATAGTCTGGCAACTATTTAATATTTATATATTAATCACATGCCCTTTGTTTAATTTTCTTTAGATTTTCCATATAATTTTACTTACAATTCAACCATCCATTCTCCTTTTAACATAAGACGCCAATTATCTTCATTTAATTCAATTAATGATTGCTGCCTTTGTACAGATTCAGTTTGGGATGATGCCTGAACCTGTGTGACAAAAACAACGCCGCTTACAAGAAAAATTGCCAAAAACGCCCAACAGAGCGTCATTTTTCCACCTCCTGCAAATTTTTGCATTGTTTTCTACTTTAGAAATTTTAAATTTGCCCAAATTAACAATACAATTTCAACTTGTATAGGTAAATATTTTAATTTTTCAATAAAACCGGCTTATTTTTAATTATTTCTTTGTTCTATTTGCGAAGAAAATCTATGACGAATAGAATGTGGTATGTGTTGTTTTTTCCGATGACTTTTTTTTACAATAAAATGAAAGACAGAAAAATTCCAAAGAACTTCACCCAGAGTTGTATTTTTATAAATGCAACTATGAGCGAGTCACGGATAAAACAAGTGATGGTAACCGGGGTACAAAGGTACGTTTTTTTTTAAATCGTGCTCCGACCACAGTACAGACTAGTATGCAAACAATGGTGCTAATTGCGTACTTTCCAACAGAGTTATAGAGTACACGCAAAAAAAAAATCTGTGTAAGATTGAGCAATCCTACTTGGTAAAACTTTTTTCATACCAAAAAAAATTTTTACCAAATTTTTGCTAATATTATGCTTGTCGATGTTAAAGTAACAGAATTCATTTTTTATGTAAAATAACCAAGTAGCTTGCACAATAACGCAAATTACTTGCACAAAAATTTATCGAAAGAAAACAACAAAAAAAAAAAAAAACAAATACAGACCGCCATTTTCATTTTGTATTTTTGTGTGCGTTGTTCGTTTATTTTTTGTGTTATAAAAACGTAAAAAGGAAATTGATAAATAAAATAAAAATAAATTAATAAATAAAAATAAATAATTAGTTTTCTAAAAGATAAATAAATGTAAGATAAATGAATGTTAAAGTTAATTTTGCTTTCATCACTTAAAACACCATTCATTAAGAAAAACCAATGGAGTCCCAGACGTATGTTTCGATGAATAACAAATGGAATGATAAAGTGAGTATACCCGCATTCCGAAGACACCAATAAGGTTTAATAGATTTTTAGTTAAAAATTAGTGTTTGGTAATAATTTTCTATTTTTACAGGGTACTGCTAAATACATTTTTGAAGCTATGGCGAATCCTTCACTACAATAAAGAGCGTGGACAGCAATCCTGCCTTAAGTTATAAAATTAAAACCTAAAAACCCAAAGCCAAGGGCACAGACTATATACAGACTCGACAGTACACGCAAAAAAAAAAATCTGTGTAAGATTGAGCAATCCTACTTGGTAAAACTTTTTTCATACCAAAAAATTTTTTTTACCAAATTTTTGCTAAAATTATGCTTGTCCATGTTAAAGTAACATAATTCATTTTTTATGTAAAATAACCAAGTAGCTTGCACAATAACGCAAATTACCTGCACAAAAATTTATCGAAAGAAAACAACAAAAAAAACAGATACAGACCGCCATTATCATTTTGTATTTTAGTGTGCGTGCTTCGTTTATTTTTTGTGTTATAAAAACGTAAAAAGGAATTTGAGAAATAAAAT
Organism: Pegoplata infirma; assembly: GCA_963921195.1. NCBI lineage: Eukaryota > Metazoa > Arthropoda > Insecta > Diptera > Anthomyiidae > Pegoplata > Pegoplata infirma. The sequence continues at coordinate 237,888,103 of OY992538.1, read as the reverse complement.
TAAAATAAATAAATAAATAAAAATAATTAGTTTTTTAAAAGATAAATAAATGTAAGATAAAAAAATGCTAAAGTTAATTTTGCTGTCATAACTTAAAACACCATTTATTTAGCAAAGCCAATGGAGTCCCAGACGTTTGTTTCAATGAATTACAAATGGAATGATAAAGTGAGTATACCCCTATTTCGAAGACACCAATAAGGTTTAATAGATTTTTAGTTAAAAATTAGTGTTAGCTAATAATTTTCTATTTTTACAGGATACTGGTAAATAAATTTTTGAAGCTATGGCGAATCCTTCACTACAATAAAGAGCGTGGGCACCAGTCCTCCCTTTAGTCATAAAATTAAAACCTAAAAACTCATTTATATAGTAAAGCCAATGGAGTCCAGACCTGTTTTGATGAGTTACAAATGGAATCTTAAAGTAAGTGTTCCTCCTAAACATAAGACCAATGGGGTTTACTAGTTTTTTAAATTAAAAATTTATATTTTGTAATAATTTTCTATATTTACAGGATGCTTTTAAATAATTCGTGAAGCTATAGCTGATCCTTCACTTCAAGAAAAAGCGTAGGCAGCAGTCACTGGAGAAAATTGTACATAAAGGGTCAGTTAGTCGGTGGTAAATAAAATCCTACACAACATTTATTATATTAATATGGATTTATTCTGTGAAAATTTTAATTTCAATAAATATACAAATTTTTACAAAAATTTTATAGAAAATTTATTTTAGCATTAATGTGGTAATTTTAAGCATTATTTTTAGTCACCTTTTCTAATAATTTTGGTATATTTCACAATACCTCTTTTGGTATATTTTACCAAGTTTTTGCTTAAATAGCATTAGCATTTCTTCAAAATTTTTTACATAAGTGTTTTGGCTAAATTACGAAAACTACTTCGTCGGTTGTAGTTTTAGCATATTTTTGGTAAAATTATGCCAGATTTTTGCTCACTCCGACACAAGTTTTTTTTTGCGTGTAGAGTTTTATAAGAAAAAATGGGGGGAAACTAAGCGATTTTAGGAGAAAACACAGCGGTTTTTAGTCCGTTTTACGCTAACATGGCAACACTTTCTACGACTCAGGCACAGACTAATACAGACTCGACATAAGTGACAGGTGTCAAAAAAGTATTCTTTAACCATATGGTTAATATTTTTAAATTAATCTACGAATTAGGTTAGAAAGAGAAAAGTAATATATCGCGCCATAAGAAAAATGGATGCCAGATCGGTTTTTGTTGTTTCACTCACTCCTAAGTCGTAGAAAGTGTTGCCATGTTAGCGTAAAACGGACTAAAAACCGCTGTGTTTTCTCCTAAAATCGCTTAGTTTTTCCCCATTTTTTCTTATAAAACTCTACTGTCGAGTCTGTATTTAGTCTGTGACTCAGGAGTGAGTGAAACAACAAAAACCGATCTGGCATCCATTTTTCTTATGTAGCGTTATATCAGTTTTCTCTTTCTAACCTAATTCGTAGAATAATTTGAAAATATTAACCATATGGTTAAAAAATACTTTTTTGACACCTGTCACTTATGTCGAGTCTGTATTAGTCTGTGCCAAGGGAGTCCAGACCTGTTTTGATGAGTTACAAATGGAATGACAAAGTAAGTGTTCCTCCTTACCAAGAGACCAATGGGGTTTACCAATTTTATGTGTTCTAATAATTTTCTATTTTTACAGGATATTTTTAAATAAATTCGTGAAGCTATAGCGGATCCTTTACTTCAAGAAGAAGCGTAGGCAGCAGTCACTCGAGAAAATTGTACAAAAAGGGTCAGTTGGTCGATGGTAAATTAAATCCTACACAACATTTATTATATTAATATGGATTTATTCTGTGAAAATTTTAAATTAAAAAATTACACAATTTTTTACAAAAATTTAATAAAAAAATTATTTTAGCACAAATGTGGTAATTTTTAGCATTATTTTTAGTCACCTTTTCAAATAATTTTGGTATATTTTACCATATTTCTTTTGGCATATTTTACCAAGTTTTTGCTTAAATAGCATTAGCATTTTCTTCAAAATTTTTTACATAAGCGTTTTGGCTAAATTGCGAAAACTACTTCGTCGGTTGTAGTTTTAGCACATTTTTGGTAAAATTATGCCAGATTTTTGCTCATTCCAACACAGATTTTTTTTGCGTGCATGCTTTTATCCATAGCTCCACTGACCGGAAACCACAGTACAGACTAGTATGCAAACACTGGTGCTAATTGCGTACTTTCCGATATGGTGGTATGGTCTTTAGTACAGAATGATCATCGCTGCCTAGTATATGTGTGCCTGTACGTGTGAGTTTTTGTGCATGTATTTATGATGTTTGTTTACGTTTTGTATGAAACGTCAAAAGTTACACCGTGTGCTGTCACTAATACTTACACTAGAGATGCGCGCGTGACACGAATTTTTCGTGATTCACGCGTGAATCACGCGTGATCGTGAGTGAAATTTATTTTTACTCACGTGATCGTGAGTGCGCGTGATTGGAAAAAATAGTTTCGTTCGTGAGCGTGCGTGAGTAATTTTTGTTTCGTGAGTTTGCGTGATTGTTTTGTGCTGTTTGAAACAGAAAACAAGTAAAAGAAATCGTCATTATATTGATTTTAGAGGGAAATTTATACTAA